>CM065802.1:18180238-19430238 GCA_033398695.1 Orobanche coerulescens | reverse complement strand
TTGTCGTTGCCCCCTGTGTTGGGTCTTGTTCATATCGTTTGTCATGTTTCTCAGTTGAGAAGGCATATGCCGGATCCAAGTCATGTTTTTGACTATAGTGAGATTTACGTAACCAAGGATGTTACCTATCCGGAGAAAACAATGAAGATTCTTGAACGTCGTGAGAAGCAACTTCGGCACAAAACCATACCATTGGTTTTAGTGCGATGGTCGAGACATGGAGTCGAGGAGGCGACTTGGGACACGGAAGAGAATTTGCGATCGGAGTACCCCGAACTTTTTATTTCTTAAGTTTCGGGACGAAACTTCTTTTTAGAGGGGGAGAATGTAATACCCGTACTTTTTATTGTCTGGTTGTCCTTACCGCTCTTCCTGTTTTGTCACTCTGTAAACTCTTTGTGATGCAGTCGGCGTTGATCTAGAGTTTCAGGCCTTGTTTGGATCATGATCGTGCTGGTTAGACCTTTCGGAAGTGTTCTGGGTCAGAGAAGTAACACACGCTAGGCCGATGCTAACGCACGCTAATTCTGCGTGAGTAGCGCACGCTAGTTTTGAGCCTTAGCGCGCGCTAACGGACTGAGTCGGCAGAGGCAGTGAGGTTTCAAACTTTTTGGACTAGCAGGTAACGCACGCTAGACAGCAGCTAGCGTACGCTATATGTGTTGCGTAGCGCACGCTAGTGCTCAGTGTTAACGCACGCTAGCGGACTGAGTCAGTGAACTGAGATTTTGGCAGGACACCAGTTAGCGCACGCTAGGGATGTTTCGTAGTGCGCGCTAACGTCTTATGACAGTAGCCACTGGACTACTAGGTGACCCGTTAGCGCACGCTAATATTGAGGCGTAGTGTGCGCTAGACTGGGACAGTATATAAGGGGACAGTCAACCCCTGCACTTGTCATTTCACATCATTTCCACTTTTTCCAATCGGGAGAGCTCGGGAGAGGCTATTTGGGGCGATTTGAGGCAGTCCTTCTTCAGATATCGTCATCTTGGGTTGGATAATAAGGATTATGCAACATCTAATACATTTCTATCCTCCAAATCAAGGTAAAATTCTTAGAACCCTATTTTTGGGAATTTTGGGGTTTTTCTTAGACTCGTTCGATTTATCCGTTCGAGGCTTGAGAATCTTGAGATTATGATATATCTACCCCGTATACATGCTTTTCCTACAATTTTACGGATTGGTTTATGCCGTGTTTGGACTTTCGAGGGTTTGGGTGATTTTCCAACCTCTAGTTGTTCACCCTTGTATTTTCGTGAATCGTAGACGGGTTATGGGAGTTTCTTCGTGAATTATGAGTATGGATTATTTATTATCATATCCCTTACGAATCGTTTAGGTACCGGAAGTGCGTTCTTGGACCTACCGAACTCATACTCTTTTCCGTTCGATTTCTCGATGTCTCAAAGGCAAGTATATATTTATCATTACACGTTATCGACTTTGAAAGTAAGATATATTAATGGCATGATTACTTATATCCACTCTGGAGCGGGCCGACGGGTCCCCTGAGGGTTTCGTAGCCTCTGGTGCGATTCCACGGATGATATGAACGAACCACTCTGGGATGGACCGATGAGTCCTCTGAGGGTTCCGTAGCCTCTGGTGCGGTTCCACGGTATTCATATATGTATTGATGTGATGCTATGAGATTTAGTTATTCCGGAATACTAGTCTTGAATTGATGAATTGACGGTTACATTTACTTTATTGTCGAGGAGTATTGTGTTTCATACTTGATATACTTGCACTAGCTATTCGACGGATAACCCCTTTATGGGGGAAATACTTTTTATGTATTTCAGGTTCCAGGAGAGCGGACAGGCAGGTATCGGGTCAGCATGAAGATGGTGGGCAAGTGTGATACTGTGTCTTTCCTCCGGTTATGTTTTGAGTTTTCCATTCAGTGTTGTTGTACTGGAATGGTTATTGAATACTCGAGTATTGTTTTCCATCTTCCTTGATGTTCCGGCTTGTGTGCCGAGGTTTTGATTTTGTACTGTGATGTATTTGGATACATTGGACATGGTTTGAATACCCTTTGTATCGTCTTTCAATTCATTGTATTTGGACCTTCTCGGTCAAGTTTTATAGTTCCGCATATGATTAGCCTTGTGGGTCCCTCGGTGGGGTTCACGGCGCTGTAATATACCCTGAATAACTTGAGGGTGTTACACTGGGATGGTTGGCTTCTTCAGTTGCAGAAGATATTCGAGGCCATTGATTGTCTTGAAGATCGGAAGGTCCTTATTGCTTAGTACCTTCTTAGAGATGATGCTGTTCATTGGTGGGAAGCCGTTAAACCTCGGGATCATGTCATCATGTGGGCGGAGTTCCAAGAATCTGGAAGCTGGGTTTTATCTGGATCCGAGTGGGAAGCAGAGGAAGCTGGACGATATTGTGGTTAGTACTGGAGTTGGTGTTTCTGGATTGCAACGTAGTAGTCTTTCCGCTGTGAAGCTCCATCGCTCGATGCTTGGGACTGAGAGTTCCAAATCGTCGGTATTGCCTCCTGGTAAGGCCAAGAGGTGTTTCAACTACAATGTGTCAGGGCATGTTCGTGCACACTGTCCATCTCCTCCAGTGACGTATTACAAGTACGGACTCGTGGGACATCAGGTTCAGTTCTGCGAGTTAGTCACCGAGTCTTTCGAGGCCGAACTTGAGCACTGATATCAGGCCTGACTCTGAGGAGTCCCTGAGAGCGTAGTCTACCAGTTGTATGTTGTGTTATCTCCTTGCCTCGTTGTTTCGAATTTCGGGGATAGCCTTCTTTTATTAGAAGTGGATCGGATTTTCAAACTTTTGTGTTTTCAACTCTATCGACTCATTTGTGTTCGTTGATATTTTCTGAACTTGTCTTATCCTTTGTTTTGTTGATCGAGCTAGTTATAGTAATTTTTTTCGAAATAATCCGCTTGTCGTTGCGACTTTTTGTTCGATTACGATTCCATCCCTTTGGATTTTATATGGATGCATATCTTGTCGCTTTACCATATCACCTATTGTCTAGAGCCGAGGTGTGAACTTCGGAGTTGTTATTTGATTCTTGTTGGTCGCCGTGATTCGAACTTGACTGTTCGACTGTTATTGTCTCGATCGTTGTGGTTCGATCATTTGTTGTCTGATTTTGTTACTTCCGTATCATGATTTTTGAGCATTCAGACCACGTCGTATTTTCCTTCACTTCGGGAAATTAGCTTCATTGTTGATCCTCCGACCCTCGAATGGTGGAAATTTTGTATTTGTGCAGCGTTGAGCTCGCGTCTTGATTGTTATACTGTTCGGGCTGGCCAACCATATTGATCTTGTTCGTTGCGTTTCGTTATCATTCTGGCATAATGATATGGATGTTATCAGCCACGTGTTGCATGTGATTCGTTGCAGGTCAGCAGCAACAGTTAGCATGTGTTTTGCGTTTTGTTATCGTTCTGATTTTTTTTTGTCGGAGATTCTTTTGCGCTGATCGTTTTGTGTTTTAAGTTTCAGGGCCGAAACTTCTTTTAAGGGGGTAGAATCTAATACCCTAGATCTTTGTTCCGGATTCGTTGAGTTTTCGGGGTTTTATCGGATTGTTATTGTCCTCATCGTTGGAATTTTGTGCCATGTTTAGGTGTGCCTTGTTGGGACATGCGTTTGGAGGCATTTCAGATCACTATGTGAGTTTCTGGGTTTTTGTGGTGTAGCGCACGCTAATGCTTGTGGCATAGCGCACGCTACGGTGTTGTGGTTAGCGCACGCTACTGAATGTGTAACGCATGCTAACTGGCAGTCCAGAGGCAGTCCAGGAGCTACTGGACCGGGATTGGGGCTTTGTTAGCGCACGCTAAGGTCGATAGATAGTGCACGCTATCGACTGCTTAGTGCACGCTCTTCCTTCTTTCTAGCACACGCTGCCCGGTAAGTGCAGTTCTGTCCAGGGGACACTGGACTGGTTTCGTGACCCACTAGCGCGCGCTACGCTTATGGGTCTAGCGCACGCTAACAGTGTTATTCGGTAAGTTCTGGGCGTTGACCTCGTTAGCGCGCGCTAATGCTGTCTAGTTAGCGCACGCTAATAACTGTCCAGTATAAATACTGGACAACAGGCTTTCTTTCCCCATTTTCTACCTTTTTCTCTCCTTTTCGTTCCCAGCCGTCGGGAGTGAGCTCATGAGGTGATTTTGAGCGATCTTCTTCATCAACCTTCATTTTGGAACGGATTTGTAGGTGTTTAACAACATCTAATCATCTTCTTGATCCAAATCAAGGTAATCTCTTCTCAGAACCCTAGTTCTCGAATTTTAGGGGTTTCTCCTTAGTTCTTCGATTTAATCCGAGGATGATAAATCGATGGTGAAATTCTTGTTGTCTTGGCCATGATCTTTAGATTTTTGAACTCATTCATGATTTTATATCACTCGGAACATAATTCTTGATTTCTTGGAGACACACTTAGATCCTTGTTGTTTTTAGGATCGATTCGGATTTCGTTTAGTGTTATTGATTCGTGTTAGTGTTATTTTCGCAGTTCTCATGGAGTTGTCGAGTTCTTGGTTGGTTTTGGAAGTTCGAGGGCTGCCCAACCTCATCCGTTCGTTGTCCGGTGGTTCGTGGTATCGAGGCCTTGTGATTCGTCGTATTTGTTTGCTCGCGGATTCGAGGCAAGTATCTTGCCCATACGTTTCGTGTTTCGTAAGCACAATTGTTGATAAATTATTTTATGTGAAATACGAATGTTTAATGAATGTTAAAAAGGATCGATATGTTCTCGATAAAGGTTTCCTTCTAAATCTACTTGTGTATTTGTGAACGAATGTGTTGTTTTGAAAATGTGTGTTAGTATTGTACATGGAAATATCTTCCTTGCATGTGATACTGTTGTGCGTGATTGTGTCAAAGTGGACGTAAGGTTATGTCTTCTTACAAGAAGAATATATGTGTGTGGATGTGCGGGTCTATTGATGAGCATATGTTGTTGTGTAGTATTGGTTGAGAGTATGTGTCGGATATAGTGGCCATTTCTAACAAGTACCTTGAATTACGTTCGATGTACTTCGGGAGAATGCGGTTTTGATGATTGTGATTTGTGCTATGTGGTTTTTGAGATTGTGTGAGCCGAGTAAAACTAATGAGGGTCCCCTAGGGTCCGGTAGGCTGTGTTTCCCTACGGATCACTCGGTTGGGCTATACATCATGGAGGGCCTGACGAGGTGTCCCTGGGGTGTGTATCTTGCTCGAGAGGTACATGTCCAGTATAGCTCGGGAGGTTGTTTTGTGCTAATGATTTTGGCATGTTGTTGTTTCGATAATTATGATATGTCCGGAATATCATAACGCTTCCATTCTCGGTGTGAGTTATGTCGTACGTAAGGTCTTGGTACTTGGCTAGAATGGCATCAATACAAGTGTCGTATATGATTCGTTTCTTGATTGTGAGGTTTTTGGCATAAGGATGTGGGCCCTGGTGATTGTCTCCGTACATTGTGATTTGGTTGTTTATCGGGTGTGACCTTTTGGGCTTTCACTCGAGTATGTGATGAGGATGATCGGGTCGTGGACCCCGTGTTTTGTGATCGGATTGATATTTTTGAACTTAAACAAGTCCTTGGCCCGTATCCCTATGTGGTTCTATTAAGTTGAGGATTCGTATATTCCAAATGTTTTCAAAACTCCCGAGATCTTTGATATTTTGTAAAATGCATATCGGATTTATTTCCACATGTCATGATTCGAGCAGTTTTGATTAAATGATTTATCTCGGGGAGTATGTTTTCGATTATCGGGTATTGGAGTATGATACGTATGGCTTGTATTCATAATTTTATACTTGCACTAGCAAAACAGTGGAGTTTTGCTAACCCCCGAGTATTCGGGGGGTGGATGTCTGTATTGCGTCCAAGTACTTGCAGGTTGCTGGGGAGCAGTATCATAGGATCGATACGAAGGATGATGGAAGACGACGATACTAATCACATGAAGACCAGTTGTTGAGTATTTCGTTATAGTCTCAGTGCTTGGCTCTCCATTGTGTAATTTTCCCGTTTTATGGGAACATTGATGTAATTCAACCCCTGTATGGGTATGAGTTTTGTATGTTTATTGTGTTGTTAGTGGTAAAGACCAAATTGGTCTAATGTTTCATTATGTAGCCTTGTCGGCTTGTGATATAATGTACTATATTTTGTGTTTTAGCCTGGTGGATCCTCATGGAGAGGGTCTACGACACTGTAATATTCCCGAGTGGTTTGGGGTGTTACACCCGGAGCAAAACGAGTCGAAAATAAAGTCCTGGGATGAAAATGATCGAAAATATCGTCTCAGAGGAGAAAGTTCAAAAATGAATTTCCCGAGATGAAACATGACGAAAATAATATTCCAAGGAGAAACGGGTCGAAAATAACGTCACGTGGCGAAATGAGTCGAAAATGCCATCCCAGAGGAAAAATGGTTGACAATGACATCACGGGACGTAACAGCTTGAAAAAGACAACCGGTGACGAAATGAGTCGAAAATAACGCTTCATGACAAAATATGTTGAAAATGTCATCGCGGGGCGCAATCGGTCGAAAATGATGTCCCGAGGCGAAAGGGTCGATAATGATGTCCTAAGGTAAAACTAGGCTTGCCACTCGGTCGGCTCGAATCGGTTATGGGCGTTACCAACTTTCAAACCAAAACTTTCATTTTTATAATTGTCTTACCAATTACCGAACCAAAGGTTTCGATTAATACTTATTTTTACCAAATTCGATATATTGGTTTTCAAAATTACCAACTTTATAACAAATATATTACAACAAAACATATTATTTATGGTACCTTACAAAATAGATCATATTCTACAATCTCTACTCCTGCTCTCGAAATAAGAAGTATCAAACTTTTTCCAGCTATGCCATGTACTAGATTTCTAGTTTTGATCTTTCTGAATGAATTAATATTGCGAGAGAACATGTGTTTTGTTAGAAGATAATTATAATTACTTGTTAATATTGTTTATTATGCCGTTGATTAGAGAGAAATGTATATAAGTTATAACAACAAAAAAAGAAGAACGTAAATTTCAGAATGAGAATAATAATAATGTCTATAGTTACCGAATTGAATATATGCGTACAAGTGTTGAATACTCAAGATATATATACACAAATAACTGTCATTTAGGTAATTTTGGTATATACAAAATTCATACCAACTTTTTTGGTATTTTTTCAATATCGATAAATTCGATTCGGTCATTAAAATCAGGTTTACCACACCAAAGATTTTTGGTCGGTATTCGGTCGGTTCGATAAGTACGAAACCAAGAGGCGTCCCTAGGAAAATTAGATCGAAAATGACATCACATGACGAGACGGGTTGAAAATAACATCGGGGGATGAGAAGGACCGAAAGTGACATCAAGTAACGAAATGGCTCGAAGTGTCATCTTGGTGAAACGAGTCGAAATATCGTCATAGGGCGACACTAGACGAAATAATATTCCGTGGTGGAACGGGTCGAAACTAACCTCATGTGACAAAATTGATAAAAACTATCGTCCCCAGCGAAACGGGTTAAAAATGAAACCTTATAAAATCGGGTTTGCAAATGACGTACTATGACGAAAATAGTCAAAATGATGTTTTTGGGCGAAATGAGCCGAAGTTAACGTCTCGTGGCGAAACGAGTCGAAAATAAAGTTATGTAACGAACTGGGTCGAAAATGTCATACCGGGATGAAACTGGTCGAAAATATCATCTCGGGCAAAACATGTAAAAAATGACGCAACGAGGCGAGATGGGTCGAAAATAATGTCCCACTGCGAAACGAGACGAAAATAACATCCGAGGACGAGAACAGTTGAAATGATGTTTTGGGACTGAACGAGTCGAAAATAATGTCATATAGCAAAAATAATTGAAAATAATATTATGTGATGAAAGGATCGAAAATGACGTCTCAACGTAAAACCAATCGAAAATAATATCCCAAGTGAAAACAGTCGAAAATGACATTGTGATGACACGTCAAAAAGAACATTCGGGATTGAACAAGTCGAAAATGATTTCCCTGAGCGAAACAGAACGAGAGCATCTCAAGTCGAAATGGGTCGAAAATAACATTGTTTTATTAATGAGTCGAAAATAGCAGTAATATGGTGTTCTTTGTGAGGTACAATGATTTATCAAAATACGGGTAAAAAAACTTATTTTGGGAGTTGAAAAAAAAAATAAAACCTCCCAGTTACATGGAAAAGCAGGGAGTACTGTAATAGATCAGTTCATTTGAAAGTCACTCTATACCGCTTAGATTTTGACAGTGGTTTTTGTATATATTAGGTAAAGCTTAAATCTTGACAGAGAGTGCAATTTTGATAAAAATGATTGAATGCAACATATTAGTGAGGATATAATTTAAAAACAATAACAAAAAACCAAGGCTCGGATGGTTGGATTCTTTGAAAGAAAAAATATAGAACCGAAATTCAAAATTTATTATATAATTCAAGTTCGGTTCCTGATCTTTTTCTTCAGGACCGAACTTCTAGGAACCGAAGTAATTTTCTCAAGGAACAGAAAGTATCGGAACCAAAGTTCACAGTTCAATTTTTTCAAGAAGAACCAAAAAGAACCTAATTTTTGGATATCTTCGGTTATTTTCAAAAAATTTAGGAACATGTATTAAATTATGGTGTTTACGCATTACAAGTTATAATATATTATTCAGTTATTGACATTAATTTCGGATATTACGATTATTGAAATTCTGAAATAATAATAATAATAATAACCCAACCCAAACATCAACCACCATTGTAATCCAACGTTGTGCGTAGAAGAAGTACAAACACGTCTCACCTATTTGCCTATGTGAAGTCTTTTACATCAACTTAATCCAACGTTTTGTGTATAACCAAAAGAACCATTTCTTTCAGTCACTTTCGTTCGATCGCTGAATAAACTCAGCAATCTACTGTGTTTTAGGCTATGAAGTTGCATTTCTTTATCCAAAATAATTCCAAATTAATTTGAGTTTGTAAAAATTACATCTAGCAAAACTTTCATAGAACCAAAATCACAGAAGATTCACAAATTGATTTCTTTTCTTTACCGAAAATTAAATAACTTTTAATGACAATCAAATATTCTGCACGTGACAAGCACATGAACGGGGCACACCCCTGTTTCTTCTTGAATTTGTAACTTATGGTGAATAGAAGACTCGGTTCCGGTGTCACAATTTAATTTAATTCAACGCAAGCATATAAATACGTACTTTTGGTATGACTCATCTAGAGGTGCCCAAAAAGACCCAACCCGGGTCGACCCGGACTCGGCTGACCCGTGCAGGACCGGACCCGACCAACCCATCGGACCCATCGACCCGGACCCGTGGTATACACGGGTGGGGTCCGGGTCTAAGCTTTGCCTACCCGGCGACCCGACGGGTCCGACCTGCCGACCTGCCAACCCGTGGCCGACCCGTCGACCCGCCAACCCGTACATTTCATATGTACGGATGGGGTCCGGGTTCGGGTCCTGGTCTACCGACCCGGCGGGACTGACCCGGACCCGGACCCGGCGATGGGCACGTCTAGACTCATCTCCATTCAATCTCAGTTTGAAACAACTACATAAGCTACATATACAAAGAGAAAAAAAATACTCATATTTGAATCAAATACGGGGATGTCCGATACTCGAATTAACAATGGCAGCAACTTGGATGAATTTGCGCTTCATGTCGAGCACGATAACCATATGTATACAGTCAATCTCGAATATAGAATGCTTATGCACAAGCATATACATAACATAAAAGCGTTTCTCCCTTTTACTCGTGATACACAAGTACCACTTTATCAAATATCTCAACATCTTCGCTATGCTACAAAATTATTGGCTCTTTAGCCTGCAAAGTCCCTTGTATATGGGAAAGCACGTATAATAATGCCTTCAAACAAAAAAAGGAGGTGAACTCGTTTTTCACCTCCAAAGCAAACACAACTCTTTTTTCATGTAAATAAAGAGTGGTCAACTTTACCTGTCGAAACGAAACCATTGGCCTCTCATAAAGACCTTCGTCTCAGTTTTGCTCCCAGATAGCAAGAATAATCTAATCGGAACTTTTCTGGGAAGTTGAATTATCCGACTCGACTCGTTTCTTCCGATATAAGCCAGCTTTATGAAACATTTGTGTGCGGCAAAAGCTGTACTCCGAACTTTCAGAAAAAAAGAATTAATCTCTCTCACGACTCTATTTGGATATCCTCGTAAGGTGAGGATCCACCCGAGGAATCACTTTCTTCAAAGTGTGTGCTCTCGAAGGGCGTACCATCTCTGGGGGATTCAGGAAACAACTCTTTATGCTGAAATGATAAACCTAGAGTAGAAAGTATAGTTAGTCAAGTTCCTTTCTTTGAGAAAAGTAAACAAGTTACTATTTTTCATATAACAGGTAAAAGTAACAACATCAATGGAGGAAATATTGACTCAGACTTCAAACAGGAACATAATGAGGATCCTGATGACAGTTTGCCTGCTAGTAAATTGAATCAGATTGAAAAAACATAAAGTGTTTGATTGCAAATTATCTTCGAGGTTTAATCAAATTACAAGAAAAAAAGTCCACCTATCCTTGAAAAATATAGTACCCCATTGATATTTGAAAAGACCGGGATTGAATTTTATTTTTTATTTTATTCTTTCTCAAATCAAGGGCCAAATTTTGGCTTTTGTTTTCAATTTGCCCCCTTGTTTTTTGTTTCTCAAATGGAGGCTACGAGCCTTGATTTGAGAATGGAAAACATAATTTGGGTCTCAAATTGGGAATCAGAGACAAATTGAGACCTGATTTGAGGGGGAAAAAATGTGAGCCCTGAATATGCAACTTGGCCTTGTAATCCTAAACAACTATTACACACTAATAATGTGTATTTCCGTGTGAAGAGAAGTTGACTACATATCATTAACCCACAACCCCACACCACCAAGCCCATATGATCTTGACCAGCACATGCAAGAATAAACAATAACAAGATTAGTGGGTGTTTATGGGTTGGTTTGAATGCTTTATGAAACATATGCTAAACTCAGCCAATGTCTCAGATTACGACATATCGAAATCATAACCAAATCAACAGTTGAAGAAACAACGGTTTTGGGTTGGTTTGTTTAGGTTGAAATTTATTCAAATTCGGTTCGAACCAACATCATTTTTTCATAACACCATTTTCAATATAAGAAAACGTTCTCTTCTGAAACATAATATCCCTCCGTCACAAAACAAAAGTTATGTTTCTGTGACTAAAAAGCAGTTATATAAACAAGACTTTTTGTCAGAGTAACATATATTATGGAAAATAAGTACGTAATAAGAAATTCATAAATTAAAAATTAAATAACAAATAAAACTTTAAATTCTATCCAAAAAGTATTCAATAATGTCAGAAAGTCAAAGCATAGAACTTTCTTTAAGAAAACAACAGAGGAAGAAAAGAAAGTGAAATGTATAGATGTATTTAGGGTTTGTCAAAATAATTTGTAGTCAAGTAAAATATATATATATATATATGTATATATATAGTATGTACCATATTATATATAAAATACATAATCATATATATATATATATATATACCGAACTGAGAGTTCGGTTTGCTTTTCTTCTTGAACCAACACCAACTAATGGACTTCAAATCTATAATATCATATTTGATCTGGTCGGTTTTAGGTTTTCAATGAAAAGCCCTAATCACGACAACAGCAAAACAAAAGGTAAAAACATAATAATAAATATACATTCACCAACCTTTATGTCCTCTAGAGCGGAACTTCTTAGTGTGACGTCTAATCAGCCTTTTAGCTTTCGTAATGGTTAGCTGCCTGGCGAAAGGTGAGAACTCCGCATCGCTTTCACTCCACTCACCACCATGCAGCTCGTTTTCTGCTTCACCCCTCATTGTCCGTAGAACAAAAGCCTTTGCCTTACGTCGCTGAGAGTTGAAAAGACCCCTAATGGACGTAACAAAACCATCACCTGCCCCATCAGTAGGGCGCTTTGGCCAGGCAACAGGGAGCTGATCGGTTTTTTCAGCTGAACCTCCATCGCTATCACTGAGATTGAGTTCACTCTCTGGAACAGAAACACTAGTGGGATGTGCTTTGTCTTTAAACTTCTTCCCCTGTGAAATAAAGAAATTGGGGTTCTTCAAATGCAAACTCTTATCACAAAGGTAAGAAGATATCCTGCAGATGCTAATTGTATTGGTATAACAATACTACCCTTGTGGTTAAGCTTAGTTACACAAAAAAACAGTTATCTTCGAAAAATAAATAACCCCCTGGTATTTATTTTCCTTAAAATAGTGGCGTGCGCCCTCAGGTATTGGTATAACAATACTACCCTTGTGGCTCGTTGTAAGGTAAATACAAACTTCATTTTTTTTGGGGGGGCAAGTTTGAAAGATAATTGAGTTTTTTGTAATTATACTGGACCTCAGGGGTATTTTTTGTAATTAGCCCTAATTTGTTTGTAAGAGTTCTGGAAATAGAAAGTAAAATACTATGTGTGAGGTATGTCTAAGGGAGACAAGACCCATCTATGTCATCAGTAAAAAAATCAACATAGGAGAGTGGGGGAGAGAGAGAGAGGGAGGGAGAAAGGGAGAGAGAGACCTGCATCCCCGTGACAGATTTTAGAACTCCCCATATTATATGCTTCTTCACACGGGAGAACAACCTCCTCCAAGTCCCAGTAAACTCAACACGATGGAATGTATCCATCAACAACCTTAAGTCGCTCACTGCAAATCTCGATCCTTCATACGTAACTAGCAGCTCAACCTACTCCATTAAAATTTATAAATTAATTTCAATGAGAAAGAGACTTAGGGAGAAAGAAGGTTTAGATAACATTATACAAAGGACCCACCTGACTAATCTTAATATTGTGAAACTCCCTCAACTTTCGAGGTTGGGATCTTTTCTCATCTGGCATTTTTCCTGCCTTTTTCTCCTCATGAGACGAACGACCAGGTTTTACTACTTTGATGTCTTTTAATTTACTTTTGGTGACTTCATCTTGTTGTTCAAGAGAAGTACCACTTTTTGATGAAGAGTGCAGTTGCAATACAAGTTCATTAGCCACGGATTCTGCCACATTTTCTTCCCATGTTCTATCGAAGGAAGATGTTCGTCTTAGCTCTGGGTTTGAACCGCAGACAATATTTGCTTTTAGATTTTGCAATTTTGATGCCTGTAAAAGATAAAAATAATTTACAGAACAATTAGCAAATTACTATGGTCTTTAAAACAGTACAAATCAGCCAGTTCCTGTCGGTCCAGGAGATTGATCCAACTACAATTTTTAGTAACATGGCAATCACCGCATTTACTTTGACATTTTAGGTCCAGGTTACTTACGCCTCAACAGACTACTCAAAACAGAAAAGAAATGACAGTGAAGATATTAAGTTGGAAGAAATCACCTAAGAATATTTGATGATAAAATCCATTTGATTGAAGGGTAAAACCGGGCAAAATGTGGGTTCTCAAATCACATAGGGTATTATTATTTCTTCTGAACAATGTTTTTCTCAAGAAAAAATAGATGCATACCAATTATTTCAGTCAGTTCCTTGCTTAATGATTATCCAGGATCCTCCCATAAAGAATCGATTTGCTGATATGCTCTAAAAATTTCCATATCCAAGCTTCTTTCATTAAGGGGAAGGATGATATCTGACAGTGTTTTGATTAGCTCAAGGGGAGAGGGTGCCTAACCCACATTTTTACACAATAACAGCCCAGTAACCTGGCGATTTGGGACAAAGACAACTTTATCGGCTCAAAAACTGTCAAGAAATTAACACCTTTACTCTATGTGGGTGTGGACTGGCTGCATCCATATTATACATGTTAAATCACATACTCAAGGTGTTACACTATGGGATTTCCCCTCCATCTTAATGGTTGTATATAAGCTTCTTGAGGCGTTGTAATGGGGGGAATTTATCCGCAGCTTCAGTGGTTGGGTTAAAACATTTATATTCACCAATGGATGTGAAAAATTCTGTGTAATTGGTTTCTGATTCTGTTCCTGGGACTTATCCATCTTTTTTTTTGGTAATTTACAAAGGCAGCCAACACAATATAGACTATTTCATGTCAATAACCATCCCCATGAAATCTTCTCCTGCAGGTAATGATAAATCAAACATTCATTTTTTCTTCATTCGCCTTCTACTCTCTCTCTCTCTCTCTCTCTCTCTCTCTCTCTCTCTCTCTCTCTCTCTCTCTCTCTCTCTCTCTCTCTCTCTCTCTCTGTGTGTGTGTGTGTGTGTGTGTGTGTGTGTGCGTGTGTGTGTGTGTGTATATCACGCAACAATGCAATATCTTCCAGTTAAGAAAGCTGGCAGACCCAGTTACTGGGACTTAAAGTAAAGATCTGTAAGACCCGATCTTTAAGCTTATTTTTGGTTATGCAACTCACAATTTTCGCAGAAGGGTAGAAAATATATCAATCAGACATAACTTCTCCACAGAAACTTTTAAATTTGTGGACTTGTTTTCATCAAAGTTAAAAGTTAAAAGGCAGCTTTGGCTATTGTTAACAACAGACTTTGATTAACAATTCTTGATAGGTCATTGGGGGCTTTTATGATTCTTCCATCTCTAATCTTCACATAGTTCCTTATTCTAAAGGTTAGGCTAAAGTCTCTGTGGAGTATAATCCACATGTTACATCCAAAACAGACCATTCACTTTTATTTTCATCCCTGGCATTTATAGACATCCAAAATACATGTAGCATTAAAAATGGGACCTCTTTACTCACTTGGGAAGAATCAGCAGGAATACTTGATTGGTTACTTGCAGTTAAAGCTGCAAAAGCAGAGGTACTGGATTTGAATGCTTCAGCATCTTTTGTTGGATGACTGCTAGATGTCGATGCATCATGAACTGATGTGCCTTTCTTCACACGCTTTAAACCAGCTGTAGTCGAGCCCTTCCATACTTCCTATACATCACAGACAAAAATATATCGACAACTGCCTTAAGAGATAATCTGATTAGAAGTGTAAGCATTGAATGATTGAACTAACCTGCCGCCTCTGGGAGTCTTGTTCTTCTTCAGGAAATAAATATTGCCACATCAATTTGTACAAGCTCTCAGTCAAATGTATTTTTAAAGGGTAGATCTCCACCTGAACAGAATGTTGGCCTATTATGCAAGAACAATGAAAACTATACTTCTTTATAGAAGTCGGGCCTATGAAGACTCATTAGGAGACATCTGGCGAAATAATCTTTCAAACCTCAAAACCAGTGAGGAATCTATTAGAAACTGCAATTGCTATAAACAACATGAGGTGGTGTACGGTAAATCAGATTTTGTGAATACACCAACATAGAGACTTCTAGATATATTCTCTGTTCCCGCAATGTAACGGATCCAAATTGTGCCCCCGTGCCAAGGATAATGACCATTTGTTGACTATACACACTCAAGGAAGCTATAACATTGGCCTCAATCTTCTCTTCCTTGAGGCAACTATAGGATGTTATAATTATATCGACTATTATAACAATATATGGATTACTAATGATACAAACGCATATATAAATACACTATTATACACTATTATACAATGATATAGTATTATTAAATAACAAAAATAATTGAAAACCAACCCAGAGGGAATAGAGGGTATTTTCAGGTTAGATGGCATAAGGGGTCAAACTCTAGATACGAATTGGAGACATTATAGTGGAGATGTACATATCATGCTTTCCGCATTATAGTTGAGAGGAGAAAGATATATTATAGTTGAGACACACACACACACACACACACAGAGATAGAGAGGGAGAGAGAGACAGAGAGAGGTATTATAAGGAGATTCAAGAGGAGAATTTCCAACCTGGAATAATTCAAGAGGAGAATTTCCATCCTTCGAAAATCCTTGTTTTGCATCTACACGGAGCATTACTTTTCTGCATCCAGAAAAAAGAAAACAATACGTCAATGCAAGCAGGGAGACTAGCTTCATGATATTGATTCATTAGAATTGTTTATGCATCTGATTAGCATACTAGACAAATGAGCCATGCCAGTTATTAAGTTGGTCAATATGCCAACCTGTGTCAGCACGTTGGACAATGGGACAATGATAGATAAGACAATTGCGCTAAAGTTGAACCTAAAACTCTTTACTGTTTATTTGTATTCAACAGAAAAAGAGTTTCTGGAGTTGATTATTTATAAGAAAAAGATGTAAAGATGCACATAATCAATTTCAACAGAATGCAGATTGTACTTTGAATGATGAGAAATTGTAGCATTTAGGCCTTAAAAAAGTATGCTTTATATTCATTAATATGGACGTGGAATAGAAGTATTTATTACTAAGATCCATGAGAAATCTCATGTTCGGGAAGAACTTTCACATAATACGAGTAAGAGGATATGGGTGTATTTAGAATCAGAAACGTTTCATCAGGAAAGGCAAAGAAACACTCAAAGAAGAAAAATGAATACAATGATCAAATGAATATTTTCTTATAACCAACTCCAATTTTTCCGACTTTTTTCAGTTTCACTTATGATTAGAAGTGGATAAAAATTTCGTAAGGGAAAACATGAGCTAGCATTCACACATTTCACTGCTTATACCACATAGCAATAAATGAGTTATCAAATAAGTTACTACTAGCCAGGACACAAAGATGCCTTTCTTAATAGGATCTCTCATCAACTTCAAAAGAATCATCAAAGAGAATCCTTTAGAAAGTCCGCATGAGTTTCTAAGGTGTTCCCCATGGTTCAGAATTTAAATATCGAGCTGATAGGAAAGCGAAATGTTTCTTGTTTTATATCTTGTCTGTCCCAAAATCCAGACGTATTGATTCAACATTGAAGAAAGAAGAATTTACCAGTGCCAGCAAACTAGGTGAGTTTCAAAGGAGATCTGCAGAGAAGGTGGGCCAAGGGCTAGTGAGACTCGTAACTTCTGGAAAGATCCACTAGCCTTGACTAAAGAAATTGCCTTTATATTTTATATTGCTTTTCAATTACTCACTGCTTCACATTGCAAAACAAGCCACTTGGCCTTTTAATTTGTGATATTACCAGGACAATCTAACAGAGTAGCTAAGACATGGTCTCTAATATAAACATTACCAGAAACCCGTGAAAAATGCATGAAACAATTTGTGAATACCAAAATCACCTTTTCATGTCTTAGGAAAGAACACTCGTTTGTCCAAAAAATAAGCAGTTATTTGGCTGTGATTCTGGGCATCTTGGCAGCTTGGAGTTGGCCACTAAGGATGAGGTTGACATTTTAGCCGGGTTGTACTCTAAGAAGAGCTGGGTGGGAAGAATTACCTACATCTCTCTCTTTTTTCTAATAGATCTATGTTAAAAAAAAAAAGAGTGGATGGAACTATTCTAAGAGATAAGTGTGAGATTATCAAATTCAATGACTTCTCCGCAAATGCCAGCACAACTAGAAAATTTCAATCGAGATTCAGATGCGGGAAGTTTGGACTTGGTTTGAAGATAAGTAAGAGCTTCAGTTAACATTACTTCCCCAGCCCCAATTTGATAGGCATGTATGCCATTTTGGGTTGCCCCAAATTGATAGGCGAGTTTCCTATATGACATGGTAATTAAATCTTTTTTTTTTTCACAAATGCCTTATTTACTTTATCTTACTACCTATGCAACATTTCTCGATGAATCCAAACATGAAAGACTTTATCCCATAAACTCTTCGCCTTCCATCCCATTTTCCATTTCCTTTCCATTTTTAACCATAAAGTCAATCCACATCTCATTTTCCATAAGCTTTTCACAACTTACTTATCTCCATGACAGGGAACTTCAAAACTCAGATCAGATGATGATAATGAAATCAAGCCAAGGATTGAAGCTAGCATCCAACTCAAAAATTGTTGCAGACTAACTACTCGATTTAATTTATACGCACCACATGCTGAAAAAAAATCTGCATACATACAAGTTATGCCAGGAGGCAAAGTGGAAGGAAATGTCTCACCATTTACTGAAAAAAAAATATTACTCAGACTGTGTACTAGTGAAGCCGGAGGATAAAGTTGATGGAAATGATCCAAATAAACAGGTGAAATGACCACGGTGGAAATGACTCAAGTGATTAACCTAATCTAATTTGTGCACAAATCCAATTGAATAATTTACTCCGATCACAATCGAGTAAAATGGGCGTAACTGAAAAGTCCAATGCAATATAATTACTCCACCTTTCCGATTTCCAAAGCTTATCCCACCATCAATAAGAGTAATAATGGAAAAATACATGAATTTAACCAATCCAACAATCTTTTCTTTATCTGTGTGCTGTCTGCTCCTAACCATACGCCCATTTTGGGAAGTAGGGAGCACACGCACACACACACACACACACACACACACACACACACACACACACATATATATATATATATATATATATATATATATATATATATAGAGAGAGAGAGAGAGAGAGAGAGAGAGAGAGAGAGGTCGGACTGGATATGAACTGATTTTCACTTTCATTTCGTTAGAAATGTTTTACCCCAAAATGCGATTGTTTCTGAGAATTTGAAAATACTCAAGAATTCTCAATTTCACATTTTTCTCCCATCAATCACTTCTAATCATCCATTATCATCAACTACACCTTAATCCCAACTATGTTGGGGTCGGTGACACGAAAACTATAGTGCCAATTAATTGTCTAAAATTCGTTAACACTATAATTCATGCAAAAAAACAAAGAGGCGAAGTTTTACGTCAGATGCCCTTCTTGCGGCAAAGTTTTACTCTAAGATGCCCATCAACATCACCGGTTTTTCCAACTACATGAAAAATATCATGAGATGGTGATGAGTCGAGATAATTGCTATAGTCATGTCACATTACGTGATTGATATTGTATAATCAACATGTACATCATGGAACATGACTCAGTCACTTCTAATCATTAAAAAAGGAAAAAATAATTGCAGGATCAGTATGGGATTAGGTATGAGATCGATGATAGCTATGACATTGATATTCAAATATTTCTTCACACATTTACCCACATATTCTACCATTCACCCATTCACATATTTCCCAATCATAAACAATCATTATTTTATTATTTTATATCAAATCAACTGTCATCGTTACATTTTCATCTCATGTCCAATCACTCTCAAAATTCAATTGTCTACTTTTGACTCATTGCGCTAGGAGGGCTTGTTTCATCATTATTCTATAGGAAAAGAAAATTTCGCCGGGGGTGGGGGGTGGGGGGCTGGGATTTTATACAGTGGTCCATTACAACAACTCAACTAATTATCATCTGCTGATCCACCGCTGTGTTGTAGCTGATGGTTTGGTGCACAAGGAGTCTAATACAGTACTGAACCACAATACCTTTTTTTACCAATCATACACACACAACATTACCCCAATGCCTCAACGGCTCCCGCAAAAAGCGGGGTAAGGGGGGATCGGATGTACGCAGCCTTACCCCTGTCTTAACACAGAGAGGCTGTTTCTGAATGATCCAAAATGAAAATTGCACCGAAAATTGCATGGAATGACTATTACTTCATGAGAAAAAGAAGTGCAGCCAGTTTAGTGAGTCATTTTGTTTTATTCCATTATAATCCAGAACCAAAGAATAAGGAGTCTTTGGCTCCATTGGAAAAAAAAAAGAATAACCCAAAAAATGAGATGACATCGAAGCTGTGTGTTATGGGAGGAAAAAGGAGAACAGAGATATTGACAAATAGATAACACATACTTTCCCCATTCAGAAGGAGGATTCCATGCACACAAGAGCATATCAGACTTGGCATTGGGAAGACAATTTCTCACTACAAAGTACTTCGTAGTGAACTTAGCCACACCAACATCCTTATAGTCTCTGTCAAAGTCATAGATCTGCAGCAGGAAATTGCAAGCTAAGTAGCAAAACTAAAAGGGTTAACAAAATGAACTAAAGAACTTGTTTAAATGAGACTTCTATCAAATAGATGGTAGACGGTTCTACTGAGATGTAAAAAAAAAGTGTTTCACAATTGCTAAAAAATTTACTTTACCGCTATATTCATTATATAATCAACTGGCATACCTAGTACGGGATAAAAAGTTTTAGAAGATCGCGGAAAAAGACATGATAATAATCCACCAAATAATTCATTTCTCACTTCTGTTTTTCCTTTACTTGAATCCAAAGCAGCTAATTAGAGATTAATATACAAATTTTCTAGAACTTACCTGCGAGATTTTACAATGACCTAATAGCATTTATATGATATATAACCACCAATAAGGCAAAAAAAAAGCAAAAAGTAAAGAGAAAAGAAACTGTTCTATTGGTAGTTCACCGATAGAGAACAGCAACTTGCATGGAGAAAGATAAGTAGATAACTAAAGAGTTCAAATGGTAGTTAAAACAAAATAAAAAGATAAACTTGCTTTTAGTCATTCCTCTAAGGCAACCAAGATAAGGCCAAACTTTTCATTGTCGGCCACTTTAACAGAAGTTATCAGTGTAAGGTTGGAGCTCAAATAACTTAGTCAAACTAGGCAACATATTTATACTCACCATGTCATTTATCTCCGCTTCAGCAAAAGACTTTCCATCAACGAGCATGCCCCACACAACTTTATTAATTTGCAAAGAGATTCGCATAGCATAAGAAGGGCTTTTAGTTTTCTCTTTTTCCATTAATCGTAGCTGTGCCGCTTTCTGCAAAGCTAACCTCAGAGAAGCTGATGCAGCCTTTCTAGACTTTTGCGCACTTATGAGCTCCTTTTTCAAATTTTGAACCTGAGAATGAACTCATTGAGTCGTAAATTCCAAAATATGGAAACACTTGGGCAGTAGAACAAAAACAAAAGTCCTAGTATGATTACACTTCTCTATTTATGGGGACAGTCTTTCATGCATTAACAAATATTTTCAGGATCAATGTTACTCTTCATTTGATCATTAACAATTCCAATAATGGTGAGTCTCTTGTAGCAAAAATACCCAGTATTTAGGACTAAAAAGATGAGACTGATAAAGAAGATATGATTGTCAAGACATTCATATTTTAGCAATACAACTATCAAAATTGAAGGTTAATTTTAATTTAATGGCAACTAAGATATATATAGGAAGTACGTAAACTGGAAACTTGCAATCCCATCCCGCATAGTCAAACACTATAATACTATATGGTACACATGCACATACATGCATAAATATAGACCTGTGTAAATATATAATATGCATACACACACCCCTTCAACTATTTATTACACATACCTCCAAAATCTTAAAGCAAACCCCATATTTTTTCCATAATTAATGGAATGAGTCCAACCAAACAAGGCCAATTGTGTAGTAATCAAATTAAACTTAAATAGCAATTGAAGCAAGAAAAAAAAAAGGATCATCAGAGCATATTTCTGCAGCAGACATCTAGTTAATCTGTAATACCTATTACGGGATAACCATTCAAGTTGTGAATTTATGGGGGTGTGGGAAGACTTTTGACTGATCACAATGAAGGTGTGGATCATTGGCCTATGGTCAACCAGTGTTTTTAATAGCGGTGAATAGCACGCTATGTAGCGCGCTTTAGCGCATTTTTTTTGTAGAACGCGATGGAGCGCTGGTCCAGTTGCGCTCAGACTTCCTTTGCGCGTGCGAATGGCTGATGTGGCGCCGAAAGCGCGGGATTGCGCGCGCTATACACGCGATTGCGCGCGCTGGCTGCGCTTTTAGGGTTAAAGGTGAAAAACCCTAATTAAACTTCCTCTTACCTTAATTACTTAAAGCCGCGGCCAGCGGGATAGAAAACCCTAATTAAACCTCGGCTGAATAGGATATAAGCCACAGAAAAATCTGAACGGGCCAAACCACTTCTTTGAGGCAGAATAGCAGGGCACATCTCAAAATCCTGAAAAAAAAATTCCATGTAGTTCTGAAGCAGAGCAGCGGTCCACAACAAATAAATTGCAGCCATCTTCTGCTCTCGATTCTCGCAAAATCCAGTATTTCATGGATTTGCTTCGCACCCTTCGACAGTTTAAGTGAGAGTTGGACTTGTCGATGAAGATGTGGAGATCGACGAACATGTTGGCATAGATCGACAAATCTTTGATAGTGCAACTTTTCTCGAAATACAAACTCTCGATGATGATGATAGTGATATCGTGTTAGAAGACTACTACTAGAAATTAGAATTTTTAAGTGTTTCTAGGATCGAGTATTTTCATATTGTGACTTATTTAAGTTTGTTGTTATGGATTATTACAAAAAGTCTAGGTTGTTTTGTTTATTTGAAATTATTCCATGGCTATTTACTTTGGTTATTTTGCTATTGTTCTTATACGGGAATTATTTTATTTTTTTACTTAAAATATGTCATGTTCGAATTACCTACGCTATGCGCTACGCTATTTTGCGCTACGCAATTCTATACAAAAATGCTACGTGCCTACGCAACGCAACTGAAAACACTGTGGTCAACTGAGCATTCATATCTGACGCAAATTTTACTTTATACTAGAATAACAATCCTTGTTAAATTGGAATTCTCAGATATATATAGACAAAAATGCATGCAGAGGCACGTATTCGATCTCCTAAGTGACTCCTAAGTGATTAGATCACAATGACTAGATGAGAACTCTTCTATACATAGGAACTCTCCTGAAATATTAAAATGCATAAATGGAGCATCACCAAAATTCTGTGTTTGAGGTCTGTTAAACACGCGGATAACTGTTGTAGATCCAGAAAAGTGAGGAAGGTATTGAATTGATTATTAGAAAAGAGTTTAAGTTAGCGAGGTTTGAATTTTTTCCGTCCACACACCAGAACAAAACCAGATGGAAAATCAAGGGAAACTGTCTAAAGAAAGAAGGTGGTTTTCTAAAATAGCCCTCTTGAAGGATCTAAAATGCAGTACATAATAAACAAATAACATGACCTGTCCCCAGCAGAATAACACTGCAATATTAAAACACCAGAGGCTTACCAGAGTGGACCTTCCGTTAGTCACCATCCAAAGATTTGTTTTCACTTCTGGATGTGAATCTCCAGAAATATCACCTTGCGGAGACAATTTCCTTATATCATTAAGAATCAACTTTTGGACCCTCTCTTTCTGTTCAAGGTCTATTTTTGCCAGTTCTACCTCCTCAACACCATCAGGAACCACTTCATCTGCCTCCTCTTCAACATCTTCATCATCTTCGGCTGAATATGATAGACTACTCTTGCGTGGCCTGGATCATCAATGAGATTAATTCAAGTCCAATAAGCAGAATCAAATCCAACAAAAGTGCCTATATAATCAAGTCCTTCATGAGAAGAAACCAAGGGTCAATTTTCCAAGTTGCAGGACAATATCACTTGTAGGGCATTGGGGTGAACTTTGTTATCAAAACTATGATCGACTTTCATAATCAATGCAATCTGTCATCACAAGTAAGAGTACATCCACAGAGATATTTTTTCTCGATAAGAAACAAGAGAATTTTATTGAAAAAAAGGTACAATTCAATGAACAAAGGAACGAGTAGTCCCAGAGATAATTACATTAGCCAACCAATCTTATATATCCAACTTGTACGTTATCAAAAATTATTTTCCTACTTTAGACACAAAACAGTGGCCGTTTAAAACAGATAATGCGTCAAGGCATGTCAAATACCCATAATTCTATGACAATACTGAAACCAGATGCTGATTATCAACCAATTAAGAAGAAAGGTGTTCTCATTATGAACTTGTTATCCCTATAGAATGTATTATCCATAAAAAAGTGCATCCATACATTGTAGCTTTCACTTTTCACACATTAAGATATCTTCCAACTAGCTTATCTTCACCTATCAAAGCACATCTAGTTTTGCATTTCTGCAAACCTGCCATTAGTAATTCTATGTCAACTTATAAATTTAGCTCCCCCATGGTATGCTCATCATTTTAAATTTGGTAAAAGAACTTCTGTACATCTTATATCTCCACGTTTCATTACTAATGTTACTAGCAACGGGTGGTAGTATCAGTTACGTTCCATGAAAAAACCACAGAAAAAAGAAACATCATTTCTGGGAATAATTAGCTAAGAGAAAATATCCTTTCATTAATCTAACATGTACCAAAAAAATAGTACATGTACAAAAGTCAAGGAACTTTTTAACTGCACATACAGCTAAAAGAAACTCATGGATATGGTTTTGTTTAGAATTGATAACGAAGAGATGTTCCTTCTCAAGGATCCAAAAAGGGAAAATCTGCACCCTTTTTAATAGGTACTATAACATTTACTCGTACCAAACTACCCCATAATTTGAATTTTAAAGGTCCAGACAAAGACATTCACATGCAACGCTTGAAGAAAATAGTATTTTGCTGGGCCACTGATCAAGCATTCCAACAAAATTTAAGTAACAACTTCACAAGAAAACAGTTTAGGTTTATTCTTACTTAGGAAGTCTAGCAAAGAGAAGGTTGGTCAACACATCAAGCATGACTTGGAATTGTCTGGATGTCATTGCCGCTGTAATGTTATGAGAATTGAAAGTAAGCTCTTTCAAGGGCTTCACCTGTGACATAATTATGACTTACAGTCATGATAATGTTAAGTGTAGTGTTTTCAGTACTCATATTTTGCATGCTATAAGTTTTTTTTGGCAATAGACCAAATTTATCAGCTTCAATCTTAGGGGCATACCTTCAAATCAGAAGTTCCTCCTTTGTGCCTTGTATATCTGAAGTACATGTCACACGGCATAAAAACCCTTTCCAATAAAGCTCCAGTACGCTTCACTTTTGGTGAGCTCCGACGGATTTTTGGGAGCCATTGCAACCCAGCCCCTGGATCCACGTCTGTTGGGGCTACATGAGCTTGCACATGCTCCAACATCACAGAGAACTCCATGCGATTCCACGTCATTTCAGGCTGGGCTTCAGGTGTTTGGATGTTTTCTCCACCAAGGGCTTGTTCAATCATCTCATAGCCAACATGAAGAACTGAATGAAACGATCGAGCTAAAACACGTCCGCTCACAGCAGCAAGCAAAAATCTACCCTGTCAACAAGGTTTTAGTGTAAGCATGAGCAAGAATAACACATTATCTAATCACTGATGCTTTCTTATTGATTGCTTGATTTGATTTTTGTCGCTCCAGTATAGAGCAAATTGTTGCAGCTCAAACACTTAGATCAACAGGGTTCAGAACAACTTGCTTATAAGAAGAGAACCCAAGATGTCAAGGTCCAGGCGATTCACACTACCCTGCTACATATTTCACCCTTACGAGTTACCCTCCCAATACTACAGGTAACCACAATTGGAACTATGAAATTGAACGTTGGGATATATTGAACAAGTAACAAGAGACATAATGTCTATACCATTCAAACGAACCCTCAATCCAGGTAGAGTACAAGGTGTTTCAGAAACAAGAGGAGGTCTGGGATAGAACAAGCACAGCATTTAAAATGATTTCAGCGCTTTTAGAATGATAACCTACCAATCTTGGAAATGAAAGCTGTTGCAATAGTCATAAATAACTTATGTGGTATTTTTCTCATGTCAATGTAGCTTTAATAATCATTAGACACAAGTAGATCATTGAGTCCATTGGTCTTAACCATCCGAAATAAACAAACTAGAATTCTCTAGAGGTATGGGGCTAGTGTTCAGCATTAATTAATTAAAAGAGTTTACTGTGCTGAAGACACGATATCTTCCTGCCGCATGTTTGACATGACAACTTCTAGTCCTTTTGCTTCTGTTCTCCATATAACTGTCATCAGATTTCGAACATCAGCACCAGAATGACTAAATTCTTAGTCAGATTACTTCCCGTTTTCAGACCATTCACTCTAACCCAGAAACCAAAATTATAGAGCAGACACAATCCACAGATTCATCAGGAGGCCTATTATTGGAGGTCTAAAGGCGATTTCCCTGCAATCGGATAACTCATATTCTGGTTCAATAAACTGGGGTATCTAGCATACATGAAGTTCTAGCTTGAAACTTACATTAGATTCCTCAGAGTGAAGATTGAATTGTGGCTCAATAACGTTCACCATGAAATGGCGTGTGCCCTCCTCTTCAGAATCATCAATGTTGCCATATTTCGCTGTATATGGGCACCAAATTTGCACATTACTTGGGGAAGAAAAAGGGTAGTACATATTTTAATACATGATATTGCAACAAACAACTGATGCTGATCCTGCAACCATGACTATCTTACGAGATACGAAAGCCAGATAAGAGTCGCTAACTTAATCAAATGAGTTTTCAGTTTTAACTAATGTTTTCTGTTTCTTTTGGTAATTATATATTTGCAAACAAAAAATTTCTGAAACAACACAAAAATATGCAAGCCTTTTATGAATTTTTGCACATAGATGAATAACAACACACGAGCAAATAAATAAATGCACATATGCATATAGGTTTATATATGTTGATACAAATAAAAGGGAAACGTGTCTGACACACACGAGCCACATGCATATGTTTCTGTGAAAATGTAAGAGGCAGGGACGAATGCTTTCAAGCTTACCAATTGCGCTAGCGATAGAATTTTCCACGGTATCTGATTTAGATGGAGAAGAGAGAGATTTTGAAGTCTCCATGTTCTGGGAAGAAGAACTTGCATCATCCATGAGAGAAGAAGATGTTTGGTTATCATTTTTCTGAATATCAGGTTTATCGAGGACATTGTTCTCATCGTGCAATTTTCTTTGTGCATTTTGGCGAGAAGGAGAGGGCTTTGGAGGTTCAAATGCCTTGGATAGCCCGCCCACCCAAGACCAAACAGCATCCCTATTTTCAAGAGTCCATAGGAGCTTAAGACCATAAACAAATATCCGCTGACAATTATCAGCAATAACTACATTATATCCATCATCATCGCTGTGGTCAGATCTTGTATGGTCATCACTTTCACTCCCATTTTCAAACTCAGATCTGACATAGGTCATCTCAAGATTTCTTCTACCAGCTTCTTGCCAGGCCAATAACCTTGCCGGGTCAGCTTTCGGGGCTTGTCTGCGGATTGTGAAGTAATCAGATGATAACAAAAAACCATCATCCTGATGCTTTTCTGTGCTGCTTCTCGAGGAGCTGTTTTTATCACTCGTGACCCTTTCCACTGGTGTGGACTGTGATTTCTTCCTAGTCATTTGAATTATTTTTGCAACAGTAGCACAATCTTCATTATTTATGTATGCTTTGGGCATGTGAAGGTCAAGACCCTGATACACAAGGTCAAGAGGATCCCGTATGCATTCAAACGTATATTTTTGCTTACCCCGACCAAAGTAGAGTTCATATTTCACCTTCGTCATCTTAAATGTCAGTCCCTTTGCTGGGTCATCATCATGTAAGGGCATGTGCTTAATACATGTGGGGGTTGCATCAACCCGAAACATAAATTCCGTCATCACTTTATCTAATGACAGATTTCCAGATCTGGGAATCCTAGGGACCCCAAAGCGAGGCCATCTGGAAAAGGTTCGCAACTTATGAGGGGGGAGATAATGTAAATTCCAGAACTTGATTAACCATGCTAAATCATGATGACCAAGACTCACAATTGTTGAATCATTCAGTGCAGTCTCTGATTTTAACGGACTACTAGAAACTCCATCCAGAACAATCTGATCATTAATAGAAGAGGATTGTGACAGATTGTTATCAGCCGATAGAGAAGGCCTAAGGGACAAATTCCATCTCAGGGATAGAGAAGTAGATCTAAAGGGATCAAAAACCTTCTGACGAGGTACGCCTTCATTGGGAAGTGCAAATAAATAATGATTTAGTGGATTCCCAGATTCACAATCCCATCCCATTGTTACTTCAACTGTGAAGATTGGTGCTTCAAGGAAAGGAGATGAAAATCCAGAAGAATGTTTCAAGGTGCAGTTCTTCAGTAAGCTTTCTAAACTGCTGAGGAAAATCTTGAAATCCTTAGCAGAAGCATAAACACGACCATCGGATTGTCGAATTTCCATATAACCAGTGACAATTTGAAGTTTATCAAAGTTTTCATATGGATCAGTGGTTGCAAGAATATTCCATCTTGTCTCCGAAAAATATAAAGTGGTGTTCCCATGAATGTAGTTTCTCATTTCATCCCACCAAGGTAAGCTTTTTTCTTTCTTAGGGGGCTGAACTAATGGATTCCGATTCCTAATACTTAAATTGGCTCTACGTAGAGCCACAGTAAAAGCATAGCTAATATCAGCAAAAGATGGTTCGAAACCAGTACCAAAGGAAATATCTCCTTTCTGGAAATGCATGGGCAAATCCAAATATGTTTTTACAGGTGGAGTTGTGCCACTAGCTGAGCGAAGGATGTCCACTTTCCTCCATCTTCCAATGTAGACATCTTGGTGGATTTGGGGCTGGAAACAAGTTGCCTGCAATTAAAAAATGTCAGAAGCAAAATAATAGATTTAATTTTATGACCATAACTTATATAATGAATCAATATAATAATAGACAAACTAATGAATTGTTTCAAGCATTACATAAATATCCACTTATCTTTTTAATAATTACATGTCTATATGTGGGCCCATTTCCACTTCTGCTGGGGGTTACTCTTATGGTGGCGATGAATTAACATAAAATCTATAGTCGTACCAAAACAAAAAGTAACTATTTTACAAGATAAACTACACTTGAATGTGCACAAATAATAGAGACAATTGAAAACTATGTCCACAGTTATAAAATCATGCAGTCATAAAATTATTAAAAAAACAGGCAGCACTAACTACAAATGATAGGTTGGTAAAGAATTTGCCTTCCAATGTATGTCCTTTTCTTTTTCATTTTTTTGTCCTTACGCTAAAAGAAGTAGGCCATCGCGAGTACATCAATTTTTTTGCTAAAACTGCAAAAGACCTGGTCTGCATAATGAGAAACAGAAAAAGTCTTTCATTTCTTAATTTTTCTTGTCTTGGGTTCCACATCTTCTGTGTCGGATGTCATTAATTATTTCCTCTGAGTTTATAGGTATAATGGAGCATGGACAAAACCAATCGCAGTCCTCGAGATCATGGAGAAAGTGCCTCAAAACTAAACAAGACTATATATATCTGCTACTCCCTTCGTTTCATTATATTTGATGTTTTAGCTTTAGAAATGAAAATTAACAATCAAGTCAATTTGTCAAATATACCCTTATATTAATGGAAGATATTAGGGTGTGGAGTAAATAAAGAAAGATAATAAAATATAAATGGTAGGTTGAGATCTATTGAGATAAGGGTAAACTAAGAAAAATTATAAATTATAGCTAAACATCAAATAATATGTAACAAGGATTAACCTCTAGAAAGTCATTTAAAATGAAACGGAGGGAGTGATAAACATGCATATTAATTTGGATTTGTGAAAAGGCCACTAAATGTGATCCAATAAAATTAGGCTGGCGAGAAGCAACAACACATTAAAAATATACAAACAGCACCATCAAGTTAAAGCATATACTAAAGCATGTCAATACTTCAGCAGAATCTTCCAGGTTCTCGCCTAGTGTAAATGCTATTATCAAGGTGACTCATGAACTTGAGCAAAAGCTTCTCCCATGTAGCTTAATTTATGCTTCAGCATATTTTGCATTATTACCTTTTCATATTTTGGGTGCAAGAACCTAAACTATCCATCCGACGGAAGTGGTGATGAGTGGATCAATCACCCATGCCCATGAACTAAGATCATATCTAAGGCACATTTTGCATGTCATACATCATTGTGGGGCCATTCTGACGTAGCAACACCCTGAATATGCCCTAGTTAGTAGCCTACGAGTTGTTTTACTTGACCAATAACATGTGAGTTTCATAGATGAACACAAAATAACTCGCAGCATTAAATAAACTATGCATTAAACAATATCATGCATGTCAGATAAAATAAGACTGGTTGCATAAGACATAGCTCGTGTAACCATGAATGTAAAGAATCTAAATAATTTGTGCTACTTGAACAGTGTGATTGAAGTCGGTCCATCATTCGAGTAAGAAACTGGTATGGTCATTTTCCCATGATATCCTCGGATACCAATAGCGTTTAGATGAAGAGCTACATAAATAGTCTTGTGACTTGTCAATTCTAAGGAATATATAAGAGGATAGCAAGACGAGCCAAAAGACAATCAGTTTAATTATCATATCGTGCCCACAAATTCATGAACATTAAAATGCTAACTGATATTTCTAACTTAAAAATGTGCTGGGTCTCCACATAGCATTAATGAATACTGCAACTTGTATATGTGGAAATAAATAACAAACCGCCCAACCTTTTTCCAAATTATGAAGAAAATTGAGGTGATTTTATAGGAGAAATTCTGTGGTGGTCGATTTATTGGAATATTTAGACTAAAGATTTGCTGAGACTTTTGAAGTTAAATCACTTTGATGACCGTTGCCCGTTAGCACAAAAGGCAATAAAAGGGAAAAATAGCACTGGAGGGATAGGAAATACCTGTTGAGCTAGTACAAGAGAGCCTTCGCACCGACCACCAGTTGCAGCAAATAATGGATATGTGTAGTTTCTTATCTGAGCAACAAGAGAACCTGTGCGCAAATTTATATTTGCTCCATAAAGTTTTGAAAAGGGAATGTTATGGGCACGAGATACTGGATCAAGCTTTTGCAAAACTTCAATCATCCCAGCATCACCACCCTCGAATTTTGTCAACATTAAATCCAATTCAGTAGCACAAATGGAGAAAAGAGAAGTTCTAGCTGTGCTAGACTTGAAACCAGCTTGGAAGCCATATTTACAGGCCCCTGATCCTTGTGATGGAACAAGGTCCTGGCATGCCTTGTAATATGATCTGAATGACTGTTTGTATATTTCCTCCCGCAATTTATGAATAACAGAAGCATCTTCAAAATTAATATCCTCCCCACTATAGTGAATCTTTCCTTCGAGATAATCATTTGATTCACCAACAGCATGACACTGGCTAACCCCCCTAGAAATAAGCTCATCAAGAAAATCTAACCTAACAGCTAGTTCACGAGCCTCATTCGTCAAAAGCTGGTAATGCTCATCAAGCCAACCCTGCATTGGTTCTTCCTCAATATCAGCGGTTAGTTTACGTATGCTAAACCTTAAGCATCCAGTTTTTGTTGAACTCGCTTTTTTGGGTTTTGACTGCTCTTTCTTTGGATGAGATATACATATAGTCTTAGCAGAAGTCACAAGCTTCAAAACTCGCAGCATTTCTTCCACAGAGTCATCAATTGCACGCAACTCCAGCCTAAATGGCATGCATATATGCACGTCAAGAGCTTGAATTACCCAATCCCAAGTAGTTACTGTTTCAGATTTTACATCTGATAAACTTCCAGAGACATTAGGGACCCGAGATATTTGCATCCTGCTGCTTCTGAAAATCCTAGCTTCATTTAGGTGGAGCATAAGCCCCTCAAGAAGCACACCAATTCGGGCATTCTCCGAAAATATAGACTGAATTTGGATGAAGGTTTCAACACCGTCTCCAACCTCAGCAGATATACTAAGCATTTCCACGTCAACAGCAAAAATGGACTCTCTTTTCTTCACTGGTTTTTCAAGCTTCACTGATTCCAAAGAGGTCTCTGTTTTCGTCTCCTTATCATCCACAATTTTCTCCCCATCACTGTGTTCCTGAGGCTTGTGATTATGTATTAGTGACTTCAAGTGCAACCCAAGTTCAAATAAAGCAATATGCACATCAGGCTCCCACCTCAGCGATATATCTGTGGCACTGAAGAGAGAGCAGACTTCTATTTCCTTAAGACCACCTGATCGCCTAACAAGCTTTGCATTCTGCATGTCCAACAAAGGAACTTTTGCTCCAGGATTATAGTCTTCAGGAAATTCCTGATAGATAGATCTAGCTCTTTGAAGCTCCACCTGCATAGATTTCTTCTCCTTGTTCATGCCAAAACTGAAGTGGTAAATATCAAGAGATACAGAATATTTCATCTGTTTGCCTTCGGTTGAAATTGTAGACACTATATGTGCAGTGCGTGGTGTCCCGTCCACTGAGTTACTAACTAAAACTCTACCACCTTGGGATCCATAATTTACACGTTTGGGGTCTGGAACAACTATGTTCTCCAAGCCCACATCTCCGCAGATATTTACAGAGCACCTTTCAAGATTGAGTTTCAAAAGTTGAATCCCTTTGCCTGATGATCTTGATGACCTCATTTCTTTGCTTTGTGCCGGTTTCTTACTTGAAGCAGATAATTTTTTTGCTAAGGCCTTGAGGGATAGAGCAGTCGATATCAGTGATTCAAGACGCCTGAAGGTCAAGTACACACCCATGCCACTAACATCAGCACCAAGAACCATCTTAGACTTCGAACCATCTTCAGGTGAATCCACATCTTTTTTGCCCAAATCCAAACTGACCTTAGCAATGTGCATTAAGGAACCTGTATTTGCTTCCACGCCAAACAAGCTCTCTTTCAAGCATTCTTGATATTCATCAGACATGTGTAAGTTCAGTTCACCAAGTTCCGTATGCAGTGTTGCACCCGTATTAGAGATGTTGTTAGCAAATATGTGTGATGATTGTGAGCAACCCTGCAGTTTCAGAATTAGATAATTAGAGCAGAGTTGCTGTTAAATTGAGAAGAGAATAGCAAGGCATAAACAGAAATAACTATCATTCAAAATATCATATTCTGCCTCAACATATCCAATATAATGTTGTCCCTGCTTGTGCTCTTTTTTCAAGAATCAAAAGAAATAATAGATGTCTTGGCAAGAAGCTAAAAGTTGGCTAATTAGAATGCGGACAGTATGATGAGACAGCCCTAAGAGTATTCCCACATTTCGAATGCATAAAAAGAAGTCAAACCTCAGCATATCTTATCATATATTCATAATTGGAGTCCAAAGCAACTTGCGACCCAACATTTTCATTCAAAGAAATTTGATTCTGTGGTGGATTTTTGGCAGAGTTTACAACTTTGATCACAGAACATTCATCAGTAGGATTTAAAAGTGGCCATATTTAAGCAATAAGGTTGATATGTCCAACTTCTGGTGTCCATGCAGTACAAAGATGAGACAGAATGCGAATGCATTACACACACATCACACACACACACACACACACACTTATATATATATATATATATATATATATATATATATATAGCATTCCATTAAATCAATACAAACCAAAAAATGCATCATAGGGAATTTGCTACATCTCCATGCACCAGCCCGAAATTCTCAAATATCCTGAATCCAATTCTCTCATGGTGCCTTGAAATTTTAATCCTATAAGGTAAATTGATAACTTAATTATAAAGACTTCTACAACCAGTTTTCTAGCCACCTATCTCAGTACCCAATGTTGGCACCCAAAATGTATTCTTGAACATTTATGAAATATACATAATTTCAGAATTATAAAAACGAAAAAAAAAATACTACTACTATTTTGGGGACATTTTTTCTTTTACTTTTTCTTTTTCCTCTGCGTCATCACACCCCTTCAATCAGACCCTGGAAACTGCAAATGTGTGGGGCGGAGGGTTTAGGGTGTACATTGAGAGAGAGACCGAGAGGAAAGACAGGGCTAATGGTAAGGATAACAAGAATAGTGAAGTTTGCATCGATATAAGGGGCATGCTGGTCCTTTAAATGCTATTGGGAATTGGGATAAATGTTGAGCGAGTGTTTGTAAGTTGCGCCTTTACCTTGGTCAATATTATGGGTCAGATGATTGATTAGAGATCCAGGAATCAATCATAGAAAGGGCAAAAGAACAACCAGAGAACAGATTATGCATGGGTTATGCGTGCTCACGAGAATCAATCACACAAATTCCCCCCAACCAAACATACCTAGAAAGTCCAACAATTATCTTCTTCCAGAGGACAACTTGCATTAAACAGTGTTATATCAGAGAACATATACAGGGCCCACACTTGCTTTAACATCCAGATTCCAAATAACAGTTATTGCAAAATACATGAGCAAAAAAAATTGGAAAATTAAAAACTGTTGAAGATATAATAGATTGAAAATACACTTTAGGAATCCACAGTAATATAAGACAAGTAATCAATCTCGAGAAGATTCTTACATGGTACAGTGGACACCCAGTCAAACTATAAAGCACAACAGTCATCTCTGGGGCAGAAACAGTACATGTCCACATGATTGCTTTATGTTCAGATAACTGTGATTTTTCTTTGGCGTGACTATCTGCTGAAGGTTCTATTTTTGGCTTCTGTGGAGGACGAAGGAAAGCCCACGGTTCTAACCTGTTCAGCATTAAGTTGCATTGCGTGCCTCCAAGCTTAACATCAATTTCAGATCTGATAGGCGAGTTGGGCTGCAAAGCAAAGAAATCTAAGCAAAACAATGATCTGGCAAAAAACACACGCACAAAAAAAAAATCAATATAAAAGACGTCAAAGAAGTAAATGAGATATTATGTCTAATCAATACATTTCATATCTTCTCTTTTTCTTCCTTACATTATGTCTTCTTACTTCTTGGAATGGAGTAATTTATAATTGTGAAAGGTGAATTCTACTGGGGGATCAAATCTTAGGACAGGTTTAAATAACGTGGTATCTAGAAACTAGAATTTAAACGTACAAAAATGATAAATTATTAGTCACTTGGAACTGAGATGAGAATTTGAGAAGTTTGACTGACCTCAAAAGTTACAGATATTAACTAAGAATGCCACCGATCAACCAGCCCACAAAATGCGTCAGTAGAGTGTCATGCTATCAAGTAATTCAATTCATGATACCAGCAACACTAAAAAATTGAACTGATCATACTTTCTCATAAAACTCGAGCTTTGATGTGGAAGACACTGGCATTGGAACCAAAAGTAGCACTGCCTTTTTTTTGTTAATGAGCATATAAGCACTTCTGTCAAGTCAAGCTATTTCAAAAGTTCTCAAACATACTCTTTTAAAAGTTCGGTAGCCGACTTGATTTTGAGTCGACTGATTTTGATTTTGAGTTTGAGTTGTCTTATATTTCGGTCGATATGCGAGTTATGAGTTGAGACTAGTGGGATTGCTCTAATCATCACTCAGTTTTTTCCTTCAGGAGTTGGAGACATCTAGAACTACTAGAAGTCTACGAAGTAGACATGCGATGTTAGGATCCAATAGGGATATATATTGGGATATAAATTTTTGTAACTGTTTTGGTGCAATCATCCATCCTTGATTTTTTTTTTTCAAGGCAATATATAGCTCAACATGATCAGAAGCTGAATTACAAAATTGGAATAAAATATCAATTACTCAGGGCACTGCAGATATATATTTATCTTTAGGTTTGAGATGCAGGAACTCAAAACACAATTTGTACTTTGACACCTGCTTTCAGTCCAACACTTGACTGCCTGAAGGATTTGAGAAGTTAGTCCTAACTTTCTGGTTGATTATCATTGATCATTTTTCCATCTATTTTCTGTACCATTCTATTACATCTCCAATCTTTCAAACTTCAAAGTGACTTAGATCTCCTAAAACCCAAGTAGAAAATTTCAACCTGTTCTCTATTAGATACAAGCACTTCAGTTATTTTATTCTCGCGTTACAGTTCACAACTCAACAGTCATTACAAGCTTTCAAGAACACCAAAATCTATCCACTTAGACAATAATGTACGCTATTATCAATAATGAACCATCAATTGTTTCATGTCATTTAAATCAGAGTTAATTATGCAAATGCACATAAGACACACGCAAGCTGCCCTGGTAAGCTGTCAGACAACAGAGATGAGTTTGATCCAACAAATTTCGTGATATTTTTCTTTGGTCAAAAGTAACGGCAGAAGCAAAATAGAAATGACAGAGAGAAAGTGATGTGGTCACCCTGTAACGTATTAAGTTGACCCTATCTGTTGGTCTTGTTAAAAGACATAGCCAGTGATGTATTTGAAAAATGGGCGCATGCGTATACGGCAAAAAATCTATTATGCCACAGGTAATACACCAAATATGTCCAAGATGATTTGTCAGGGTTCCACTGTAAAACTTGTTCTCAAGCATATACAAATGATCTTACACATTTTTTCCCACATTTATGGGACTCTCAATGATAAAAAAATTTGATTTACCAGCATAAAACTGGTTGGATAATACCAGAGCCCAGACTGGTGGAGCAGTCCAGAGTGTCCAAATCAAATATAATCTTCTTCAAGTTCTTTGGTGAAAAATGATGTTTAATATGTAGAGATATTTTCTGTAGCAATCTCTTGAACAAGCTCTTGAACGAGCTCAACACATTATGCGAGGTGTTTTTAATTATCCTAATTGGGTATAAAACCAGCTTCCAATATGTGTCTAGCTTGATCCAAATATGGGACCGGGTAGTCTTTTAGAATTTAGTGATATTTGTGTTTCCTCGATATCCCCAAAAGCTAACTTCTATATCACAGAACAGTCATTTGGACTTCAAAGTAAAGATCTCTCAGTGGCAATTCTGATAGGGGAAGCCACTGCTTCTGAAAAAGCATTAGAGGGTGGACATGCGTGCTCAAGAGCCTTCGAAGCATTATAAGATCTAGGTGTTCTATATGGAAAATCGTAAATCTGTAATTCAGTAAGAAGGTTTAGTACTTCAGTTCACGTGCTTTCATGTTATGGAAGTTGTTGGCGTTCTATTTATAAATTGAGTCAAAGTAGGATTAGTATATAAGCAGAAGATATCTTATGATGAATAATAAACAGAAAAATGTTCAAAAATTCAATAAAGATCATCTAGTGTATTATTTAAGACCCGAATAAGAAAATAATGTTCCAAAAAATAGATCTTAGTCAATGGTAGTCATTCTGCTCAATTTTAAACCATTAGATGGCTAATATCTTGGATTAAGATTGCTTAACAACAAAATGGCATCAATGTAATTCACGAATAACCATACCTGTAGTGGTATGTAAATGGAGGAAACAACATCAAGTTTCAGTATTTCCACAATGGAGATGCCCGTTTCCCTAAGCAGCTACAACAAGTAGACCGCGTTGATAAAAGAGGAGATTGGTAATACTTCAGCTACAAATTCAAGTTTGAAATTGTATGCACTTACATGAATCTCACTAAATTCCATCTGAACGTCAAGCTTTACACTTTCCCCCCCATCTTCAAATGAAAGAGATTTCATGCATTTCAGTTGGATTCCCATAATGTTATTCTCGATAATAAGTCCATAATTCCGATATGCGACCTTTATCTCAAGTTTAGGCAGAGTGAAGGAAGCCTATTACATAAAATCAGACATCAAAATCAGCTACTGATAATGCCTAATTCAAACAAAATAAATAAATAAATAGCAACTAGAAAATAAAGACTTCTACGGAAACAGCAGCGAAAATGTAGATACGCAGTGATAGTTAAGCCAGAAGGCCATTGTGTTTAACAAGCTATGCCACATCAGCATTTCAATACCAAGAGGACCACATGATGTAGAAGATAGACAGAGAAACCCATAACATACTCAGACAAATCAACAGGCTTACGCGTTCAAGCTAAATTGACATGTATAATTGTGACAGTCATTACTTCACTGGTCCCCACAACCACAAAACTTCTGACCAGAATCAGGGTCAGCCCAAAATAATTATGGATTAAGTTGGATATTTAACATGAATTATCGTACCCACCCACCCTCCCTCCCTCCCTCGATAGTAACATACAGTCAGAGTTCAGTATGTATTTATTTATGTCTTTCTCTCTTGAACCAATCCCATCCATTTCAGTAAAAAAACCATTACAGTTCAGATCTAATGCAAACTATCCTCACTAATACTCCACGGAATGACATCCTTCCGCAGTTATATAATACAAGTTAAATGGCATTTACGTATGTCAGCTCATATTGTTCCTAAAGCGGGCTAATATGATCATCCATAAACAGACAGTTGATCTAGCATAGAGACAAGATACGCATGTATTAACCATACAAGACATTGTGGGACAAAGGGGCAACAAATAAAAATCAATGTTAAAGCAGTTCAAACCAAGCCCACCTTTTCTGGGAACATGGAAGTGTACTTGGATACAGCAGACAATACTTGTTTCCCCTGCGGTTTCTTAGCAGACCCGAATTGTTTGTCTGCCGGTTCAGCTCCTGAGGCAGGGTAAGGAAATTCGTCAAACGAACTTTTTTTCTTAAGCAGAAAATCTTCATTTAAGTTTACGCGGACTTCCCCACATGTAATATCCAAATCCTGAACAACTACACCTGCTTCCCTGCACCAACAGTAATAGGACAGTTCAAATACAAAACCAAAATCTTTTTCTATTCTTTATGTCAATTATTATTCACAGAATTTCCCTCTAAATCAACATATACTGTCTTATTCTGTATCTGGAAAAAGAAAAAATAAACATACCTTCTATTATTAATGTAAGAATGCTGATTTGCACAAAAAAAAAGATGGAAAATCATTATAATTGCAAAAATTGAATTGAGCGTGCATATCACTCGAATTCACTGCATTGTGTCAACAGAACTACTCAGAATCTGGACGGTTGATATCACGGAAAATCTCCAAACATATTAGGACTAATGTTATGAAGGGAAAGAGGCCTGAGGTCTCAGTTCTGTGAATTGCAATGTGAACAGACAACCATAAAATTGTGCAGTTTTAGGTCCTCATATCATGCATCAACATTGGCTTGTGTTAAACTACATCAGCACAACCTACTATGCCAATCACCAAAGAGCACAATTGCTTCACAAGTAATTCTTCCTTCCTCCATTCAACATTTTTCTCCAAGACGAAGTTGAGCAATCTCATGTTAACTACGCCATTAGTAAATAAAGATAAACAAATACTGCACACAGCAATTATTACTAATCACTTGCATCCAAAATGATATTGGAATATAAAAGTGGAAGGACTGATCAGACCCTGACAGCTGTAGCATACAAGGACCAACCAGCGGCAAATACTAGAATTACAAGAACTGCTATCTGCTTCTGATATTCCTATAACAATCTGTATTTTTTGATAGTTTGTTGAAGACTCATCTCGAAAATAAGCATTTGGAAGAGAGACCAAGGAGATGCCCACATCCCTTATAAATAAGGGCAGGTTAAAGCAATCTGGAAATTAAATCACAGCAATGTGGAACCCTAGGTTGAAACTGATTTAAGATTTTGTATCCCCAAATCTGGGTTCTAATACCATCCAGATAAACCAGCCTAGATTTCAACCTTTATGAAATTAGCCACTAGAATAACTAAGCTCTTTTCATCAAGCATTCACTATAGAGACATCAAAAAACACTAGTAATTTCTACTCTTACTGATGAATGACGTGTAACATAACAATACCAGTCCCGCCTACTGGCTTTCCTAGTCAAGTAAACTTTACTTTATGCATGGCATCAGAACCAAGTTCGACTTGTGTATATCTAATTGTTGAAGACAGCTGCAACCTATACACCTGTGCAATAAACTAGTGAAAGACAGCTAAAGCATTTCTCTTGCAAGCCTCACCAAGGCCCAGGATGTTCTCCAGTGTAATCTTATTAGGACACCAAGTGGAACACTGCAGAGGAAGCAGCAATTTAAAGGTTCCCCTTATATGTTCAATATCTTGTTCACTTAATGTATTTCACATTTCTATGCTGATGCCATACATTGTTTCACCCACTTGTTAAATTATTCCGCACCACTACAAGAAAGCTATAGAACATCAGTACTCAAAGAATGTTTGAACTTTGGAGAATATCGAAATTCTTCTCTTCTGGGCGTCATCATATGCACCTTAATCCCGGTCCCAACTATGTTGGGGTGGTAGCATGAAGACTTAGTGTCAATTAATGGTCTAAAATTCGTTAACACTAAATTCTACAAAAAGCAAAGGGGCCAAATTTTATGCCGTATGTTCTGCCTGTCGCAACCTTCATACTAAGGAGAAATGAGATGAAATTTCAAAACCATCATCAGAGGTACTTCTAGTTGCATGGAAAATATCATGATGAGTTCATATAATTGCTATAGTCATGTTCGATTACATGATTGATATTGTAAAATCAACATGCACATCATAGAACATCACTATTCTTCTCTTCTGGGCATGATTCCAAAATTTAATCATATGATGATTCAAAGTTGGTTCAAATAGGCAAGAGAAGGGAGAGATGCGTTAGGTTCAGTCTCTAAAGCCCACTGACTGGATGATAAAATGAAATTTCTGAATATATATCATTTATGTTAATAGGAGAGATTATTCAGAAGACATCTCATTTCCACGGGATTTAAAGAAAGATCTATGATTTCAGCACTGACTACTTTTCAAGAAAAGGATTGTTCAGCAACGCCCTTGCACAGTTTGCCTCTAGCGCATACTCAAGGGGAGTGTGCGAGAGAGAAAAAATGCTAACAGTTTGCCTCTAACAGATGTATGCAAGGGCGAAATCATAAGAGGAGAGAATGGATATTTTTTATTTCCATTTGCAGGTGGCCACAACATCTAGGCGCAGCTTTTTCTATTTTTTTGTTCAAGCTAGAAGGAGAGCAAACAACAGAAGATGTACATAGATGATGAGGCATGGTTTGAGGCAAGCATTAAAAAAAATACTACATATTCTTGCAGGATAGCCAAATTAGTCACAAGTCACTGATATATACTATTCTGATTTCTGAGAACCTATGTTCTTTGTTCCATGAGTTCCTATGCCAACAATTACACAAACCAACATTATCGAAGACATTGTGAATCTCATCTTCACCTGATATTCCGGAAAAAAAAAACTCACACCAAGGGAACAAAAAAAGACCTACCTATTATGACCTAACTCACATAAGAGTGAGAATTCTTCACAGCTGAAAGGAGGACAAACCCCATCTATTAACTGGCAAGCAGTGAAAGATCCACTTGTTACCGACTGATCAGATGTCAACCGTGGCTCTCCAAGGTGAACGTTAATAGGAAAAAGCTTCAGCTTCACAAACAAGCCCGCCTCAGACACACCATCTTTAGATATGTCTACTCTCAGTTCTTTAATATCCAAAGTAGCCTTTGGGATCTGCAGTATCAGGTGTAGAATATGGTATAGATGTATGATTTGTAGCTAAAGTATTCAACACATTACATCAATGGATATCATGAGTAATACCAGAAACAATAACAATATAGCAACTGATATTCTACAACATAAAAACATGTGAGTTAACCCAGAGACCTCTCCTTCACTCCTTTGAGGACATATCATGCAGTGAGATACTTATGTACTCTAGTGAAACAAACTTCTGCCACATTGGAGGCAATATATCAAAAATCATCATCATCATCCGCACCTTAATCCCAACAATGTTGGGGTAGGTGGCATGAAAAATATAATGTCAAACAATGGTCGAAATTCCATTAACCATCATCATCATAAGTTTTTCCACTTGCAAAAACTCTATATAAATAGAGAAGGACATCAGAGACAGCAATGAGTTGAGATAATTGATGTAGTCATGTCCAAGGATTGATATTGTAAAATCAACATGTACAGCATGAAACATGACTTCAACATATCAAAATGAAAAGAGAAAAGGTAACTGCCCACTTGCCATATTTCAATTGTGCTTTGAACCTAAGATTTCTATTCTAAGAATTTTGTGCAAGATCCAATGAATCCATAATGTTAATATCCCCTTTCCAATGACTCCCTTTCTTAAATGCAAGCTTCTTTATGGTAGAAACCAGTACTAACAATCTTTTCCTGTATAGTAGATATGACTTATATCATTGTCTTCTCCAAGACGTTGCATCGCTTTCGAACGATCTCATTGACGGAACACAGTTCACACCCAGCATAATATCATTCTCTTCTCCAAGAACATTTCATTGATTTCAAACAATTCTCATTAAAAAAACACAGCCCACAGCTGGCATAATTTTAGTAATAAGTTCAAGAGGCTGTGGTGTATATATTTGATTTCACCCTAGTAAAACTAAAAGTTGCTAATGCAGCATAATGTTGATACTATGCTATTAGATGCACATCGCATTACAGCTAGCAAGTAAATTTATAAAGGCAGAGTAAGCAACCAACAAACAAAACCAGATCAATGGCAGAATAAGCAACCAACAAACGAAATCAGAGTGAAACGAATTGCTGTATTGATCTATTTATATGTGGGGTGGGGGGTAAACAATTACTTCAATGCAGTATCTGAAAGTTTGATACAAGAACCTTCTACTCAAAGTGAAACTGGGAAGAATTAACCGATCATTAACTAAAGTATTGCTAATAGGTCCAATAGCATCATTTCGCTGCTCCTGATCTCATTTCTAATAATCTAGTCATGGTTTAGAGAGGGAGAGAGAAATAAATTCACATTTTTTAGATTAAGAACTAAGAAGGGAAAAAAGTAGCAGTAAAGCCAGCATGAACAAGAAGCATGAGTGTTGAGTAGATATTTCTTACCTTCAACACCAAGTCAGACACAGAAACTGACAAAAACCTTGCCATGTTAGCCAACACCATCCACTTTCCTCTACCGGAGTTGCGGGATTTTTTAGATCTGGTTTTCGGAGTGCTTTTCTTTGAAGATCTCATTACAACTTCCAAATCGCATATTAAAACCTGTAATTTTGGATCCCTAGATATGAAGCCAACACCAAGCTTAATCAACGACTGCCGTAAACTTAGTCTGATTTCACCGATAGATATGGACTCAATAGCACCCTGTACATCAAACATGCAAAATAAAAGTTCAGCCGTGTGGAAGACATTTTCTTCGAATCAGGAAGTAAGTACAATACCTTCTATTCAACATTGTGGTTTTGAAATCACAAACAGAAAATGCTGTTTTATTTCCCTACCCTTTTATGGAAGGGACATGAGACCAACTGGCCAAGTTACACTTGCAATGGATATATGAATCGGATAATTTCAGTTAAATGCGGATCAAACTATATATATGAATGGACCTAATGTTAACCACATAGTTTTTATGCTAAAAAAATCACAAGTACATTATCTTAATAAGCAAATAATATACTGATAAGCAAAAGAATATACTGTCCTTCCATAAGTCCCATTCTCAAAGATGATGTCCAACACAAATTATGATATTTTGCAACTCACAAAAACATACAATAAAAAATTAAAAAGTTGGATCACGGTTGTGGAACAGAAAGTACACAAGGCAGTAATTACATGAAACTACTGTGTACACGTGAAATACGCTCAATCTGCATAAATCCAGTTTATTCCAAAAATTACAGTGTCCTTATTTGAGAAAAAAAATGTTCCAGAAATAAGTAGGTTTCAGAGTTTCTACAACTCAAAAGCCAATGGAGGCTTTTTAATTTCTTGCAATTTCTTTATGAGTGTGATAATGATGCCTCATCAGTACATATTATACCAACTTCTGGAAAATTCAACTAGACTAATATTATAGAATTAGAAGTATGTATTGTTGTTCTAAAGTTCTAGATAATATAGAGCTATATGGTCTATTTCTATCCTTGAAGCTTTGAAAAGGTCCAAGAGAATTCAAAATTCATGAAACTGCACACCTTTCTAGAATTTGTGAAGTGCACGACTAATTGAAATTGAAGCAGGAAAAAACATGATATAAAATTTATATACAAAAGAGGAAAAACAAACACTAGCACAACAACTACAACAGATCACCCTTTATTTTGTCTATTACACTATGGTATGATTCAGAATTTCTTCATCAGAAATCAAGGGTATTATCTCAAATTCTGAAATTTCAAATAAAATATGAAGAGGCTTATCCCTGTCGTAAATCATGTACCAACACTACTGAGAAAATCGTACAAAATAAATGACAAAATAGATTTTGAACCAACCCATGGTTGCAAAAAACTAGTACTAAACTGAGAAGAGTAACATGTATCCCTTGAATCAAATGGTGCGACACACATATACTCTATTGGACTATAGTATACACAAAGCCGCAAGCATTCCCTAGCTAACAAATGTGGATACTTAACCCCCCACCCCACCTCCATCCACAATCCCACGTGTTTAAACAATTTATGCCTATACAATATGTTTTTACATAGTTAAAATAAATATTTAGCACTTTTTACCCTAGGGGTAAACTTTTGACTTTTTGAAATAGGAAACATGTTGGTAACCTAGAAAGTTCCATTAAAAGTAATAAATAGTACAAATAATTAAAAATAATGATAAACATAAAAACAACACCACCTCTATCCAACTATGTAGGGTCAGCTATATGGACCATATTCCGACATCATTTTCGATCAAATGCCATGTTTTCATGTGAACGCAATTATTATTAACCTAAATGAATGTTTGACTCTTCAAACATCGATAAACCTAATTTATAATTAAACTGAACAAAGATAAACAGTCCAAAGTTTGTTGAAATATATGTTCAGTTTTGGAGAAAAGTACATCTAAATATCAAGGGAATATACTTACTCATTATTTATCTCAAAAAAGTGAAAATTCTTCTGCTCTGAATTATATAATCTAATTAATAAATTTATGTTGAATTTAAATCATTTAATTTCCAAAATTTTGGTTAAGATTGATTTATAAGTTACTAATTCTATTTTAGATTTAAAATTATTTTCTGTTGAAGAACAAACTTATATTTGGACTCGGGGTGTAAAACGCTCGATATAATTTGTAAACAATACTTCACATACAAACATTTTTTCAGAACATCACTCAAAGGCGTAAGAATTACATTTGCAATTCATGGTGCAAGCACTATATTTATTGTTTATGAGCTCAGAGGATGTTTGCATCAGATAGTTTTCAGGGGGATATAAATGTATTACCCCACAATAAATTGGTTTAGATGAGGTTGGTCGATGCAATGAAACTCAATGCTTTAATATAATATATATTAGAACCATTACTCTGGAGTAATCTAAAAAGTGTAAAGTACACATCAAACAATTTAAATATGTCAGTAATGTTCTCGAATACATGATTTCTGCAAAACCTAGGATAATCCCTTTTATATTATATCAACCCCATCCATTTGAATACGTCATGCTTTTGTTTCACAATGTAATAATGAAATACTCTACTTATATATATTAACTGCTCAAATGACAAAAACCTTGTTAAATTTCAAAATTATGTCTCTCAAGCATTTCCATCCGCCAATCCTAAATCCAACTGATGCTCCCATAACTCTACTGAGGATCCAGGAGAGCAACCTGGAAGCAAACCTGGAAGCAAAATGCATCATGATTAACAATCAATCTATACTTCATGGCCAATTCCACGCAGCAGTAAGCATTATCCAAATACAAATCACATGTCATCAGTAGAATTGTGACATGAGGGGCTTGTTGCCCATGTACACAGTGAAAAGAACAGAAAAAAATTCTATTTAATACATGAAGCATGCACGACAGCAAAAAGAGAATTACATAGACAAGTGAAGAAAACCAAATCATTAGCAGACTTCTCATGAAGGAAGGCACTCCAATATATAATTTTAGTATATAGACGGATGATGGATCTGTAATACCCGTAATTTTGATCCCCGGAAATTTTCTATTTTTGGCGGAAGTCTATTTTGACGACTTGCTTGGGACCGTTTCGTCATCCGAGAATGATTAATTCTACACTTTTTGTCATCCGAGTTCGTTTCGGTATCGTTCTGTTGAATTCCGTGTCCTTAATCGACTTTTTCACGTGGGAGTTCGACTTTGTTAGATCACCATTAATTTTTGGTAACTCCAAAAATTCTAAATCTTTGCAACATTATAGAACATCGAGTTAGCTTTCCAATGGTTCAAACGGTGAGTCAATCGGAGTCCGGACGAGAGAGTTATGGTCGTTTTAGCTCACCCGCTCGTTATTGGCTGATCAGTGCCGGCCGGACCCGACCGCCGGCCCGACACGGCCCGTGCCGCACTCGTCCGGAACTGCCGTACGCTTCGCTCACAGGACCCGACCGTCTCGTCCGCCACGGCCCGCGCCGAACTCTTCAGGATAAGGCCGAACGGACTGCCGACACGCCCGACCGTGTTCCAGACACGGCCGAGCCATGCCGAAGTCGCCGCTGGACGGGTCACTATCGGAAGGCCCCTTCACGCCGCGACCGTGTCTAGCAGACACGGCCGAGTCCCTGCCGGCCAAATGCGCGCCACGACCGTGTCGGCCGACACGGTCGAGTCTGTCAGGCTATTTAAGGCCCAGCAATCGTTTTTCGCCATTTTTCTCCTTCTTCCACTTCTCTTCGGGTTGTGGGTGTGTGAATCATCTATAGATGTTGTTTATGAACATATCCATGGAGTTCCTTGGGTTATATCATCAATCATTCGTCCGATAACATCCTTTGATCGAGCGAATCGTAAGATTTTCCGTAAATCTAATTTTGGGGATTTTGGGTATTTTGTTCGATTTCGTCCGTTTAATCCGATTTAACTTAGGATTGTGAAGGATTGATGATTATTTAGATGTATTGTATCATTTCCTTGTTATTCCATGGTGGATCGTATCGATTCGTTGTTTTGATCGAGTTCTTGACCGACGCCTTGAAGGTGTCCTAAAATGTCATAGGGGTTTTCGGGCGTTCTACGATTATTCTTCCCGTAGGATCGATGATGTATTGAATTTATGTTGTTAGGGTCAAATTCTTGAGAAGAACTCGAGTCTAAAACCTTCAGATCGTAGTCTACTTCGTGTTTAAAGCTTCCGGCCGAACCGTGTTCTTGGGATCTTCTAACGTTTATTAAGGCTAGTATACATTTATGATTATTCGTTCTCGACTTTGAAAGTATGAAATATTGATGATATGATTATTTCTAGCCACTCCGGGACGGGCCTATGGTCCTCTGAGGGTTTCGTAGCCTCTGGTGCGATTCCATGGTTGATATGAACGAACCGTTTCTACGGCATTCATATGAAATAATATTGGCATGTAATGAACGAACCGTTTTGACGGCATTCCTACATGTAACGGCGTATGATATGAACGAACCGTTTTTACGGCATTCACATACGTCTTGAGATTTTAGTTATTTCGGAATACTAGTCTTAAATTGATGAATTGATTTGATATTGATGAATCGACGGATTACATTTACTTTATTGTCGAAGTATTATGTTTCATATTGTTATACTTGCACTAGCTATTCGACGGCTAACCCCTTTATGGGAAATACGTTTCATGTATTTCAAAGTTATAGGAGAGCGGACAAAGTGCACCGGATCGGCATGAAGATGATGGGCAAGTGTGATACCGTGTCTTGTCTCCTGTTATCTCTTTTGGTTTCCTCCATTCGTGTTGTTGTCTTTGGAATGGAATTTTAAATACTCGAGTATTGTATTTCGCTTTCCTTGATGTTCCGCCCGTGTTGCCGAGGTATTGATTTGTGCGGTGATGTATATGGTTTCGTTGGTTATGGTTTTGAATACCATTCAGATCGTCTTTCATTCTATTATATGTAGACCTTATCGGTCAAGTTTATAGTTCCGCGTATGTTTAGCCTTGTGGGTCCCACGGCGGGGCTCACTACCGTAATATACCCCGAATAACTTGGGGTGTTACGAGAATATGGTATCGAGCTTAGGTTTATGGATACCTAGGTTGTCGGTCTTTTGGGTCGATTGAGTCGGCATTTGCCACGTATCACTACTCGCCATCATCACAAGGCGACCGGTACTTGTAAGTCCTCTCACTCTTCTTGTATTTTTCTTAATCGTTTCGTTTATAGCTTGGTATTCTTGGGAATTGGTCACTTCGGGAATGTGCGATTTGGATTATACTTACGCACGTATGTGCCTTTCCGAATGTTGGCTGAAAGTAGGAAGAATCGTGGCCGTGGTCACGGACGTGAACTCTTCCTTGAGATTTTGTTAAATTGCTAATTGCGATATTGGTGTGTAACGGTATTATGTTGAGACTTTGTTTAGGAGTCGCATGCTAGTATCACGGGAGATCTTCGACTTCCCTGACCTGTAAGTATGTTGTTCGGATTATTCGATAATTCTGGGTTATCTTGGTGATTTCGGATTTTCCGTTGAAATGTTTGTGCGAGTGATTGCAAGTTTCGAGGACGAAACTTATCTTTAAGGGGCCCGATTTTTCGGATATTTTTTTTTTCTTTTCGTTTATATATTGGATATCGTGGATGGTTAATTATGCTCGAAGACGTTGTGAACGTTTGATAATGTTATTGAATTGAGTATACGTATTGATTTTGCTGTATGCTCGTATTTGGTATGTCATGACTTTGGACAGGAATTGTTGAAATTGGCTAAGTACGGAATTATTACGTACGTTAATAAGGTGAAATTACGTACGTAAGATTGGCATGGTTACGTACGTCAAGGCTAAGGTATTACGGACGTAACGAAGGCATCGGACAGAACCGAGTCCTGTGAGGCAGGTGGGACCCTGTTTCGGCAACTTTCGGCGGAGAATGTTGACAGGTGAGTCAACGTACGTGTTACGTACGTTATACAGAACGTGTTACGCACGTAACACAACCATCAGATCTTAGCAAGTCAACCGGTATATTACGACGTTATATGGTATGGGTTACGTCGTAATGCATCGCACTTAATGAGACAGTGAGATGGTTACGTCGTTATGGATTTTGGATTACGACGTTAAAGTTGTTACGTACGTTAAGGACACCTACGTGCGTAATGAGAGTGCAATTTATAGATCAAGTGTTGCCTTTCATTTCTCTCACGATCCTTTGAGATATTTCTCTCCAAAACTCGTCCCTCTTCACTTTTAAGAGTGTTCTAAACACTTTTAACATGATTGTGAGCTTGGAATCATGGAATTAGAGCTTGGTTATGGAACTATTGTTGATTCTTGAAGTGATTTCTTGTGTTATCCATATTCTATGAGGTTTATGCCAAGGAAGATAATGATATGCTTTGAATATGTTGATTATGATTATGGAATCATAGAGATCTTGATGTTCTTGAGGCCATATGATGACTATGATGATTTAATGATTCTTGGAATGGAGTTCAATTATTCTTTCTTCGTGGTTCGTCCATGCAAGGTAATCCTCATATCCCTTTTGATAGTGGCTTATTTTTTCTTTTGGATTACTACTTGGGAGGGAGTATGTTGGGAATCGTGTATTTTGATGTTCGTCTTATTTCAATGAAAATGCATAAATTGATCGTACTTTTATCCATTGCGTGAGTATTTTTGAAATGGATTTTGGTATTTTGCCAATCAAATTTTATTTTGTAAAACCGATTCCCTAAATCGAGTTTTGGCATTTTAACCTTGATCGTTTTGACGGTATTTGGAAAATGATTTTTTTTAGTATTTGAAAAATATTACCGTCATCGGTCTTTTGGCATTTTTGGAATGACGTGGAAATGGTGCTTAGCCTGGTAAATCCTTGTGAGAAGGGTTTACGACGTGTAATATTCCCAGGAGGATCTGGGGTGTTACAGTTATGGTATCATGTGATAATGTTATACGAGATTTATTGGAATTGTAATAAGAGATTTCGGATGTTGGTATGATCATTGAGATCTTCTTCATATGGTGATAAGGGTTTTGTTGCAATTCTTGAGATTGTATGAATGACATGACGAAGAAAATGGTAACATGGAGATATATACCTCAGATATGTTGTTTTGAACGTGATTTCGGATATTTCATGTTCTTGAAGAACTCTTGAATTATACGAGGTGATGAAAATTTTTTTTAGAAGTGTTGATGTTTTGAAAATGAATATGGAAAATTCATATCTAGAGCTAAACTATGTGTTGGAAATAATATTCAGATAGAAATACGAATGTGATTATGAGCTTGATGAGACCATTATTCATCTCTCAATTTGGAAGCCCATACGTATGGAACAAATATTCAAATCGAATGATCAATTGTTTGATAACCTTTTTAATATGATTATCTATTGTTTGAACCAGTCGGATGATTCAATTGATGACGGTTATAAGTAAATTTTAACGATGGATTTACGAGAAGGGAACCTTGTCACCGTATTTAAGAATTGAGTTTGGAACATTTAGACCCTTATTATTGGTCCGAATTGGTTGTTGATATGATCATCATATTTCACTCGTATTGTGGGACAGGATTTGTAAGTGTCTCGAGTTGGATTGTTCGGGACCGTGATTAGTCGAGATATGGTGAAACGATTGAGTTCGTGGTTTGGTGGTATTGATATTGGTCGTCATCGAACCGGTTAATTATCAATCCTTCGCTTTACAATAAGATATGATGTTTGATCATAGATTATGACTGTTGTGTTGCGGTTAAGGTTGAAGGGTTCGTAGATTAACTTGGTCGAGATCGAGGGAATTCGTAAGACGAAATCAACCGAATTGGTAACAGTACTTTTTATTGATATCGAGACAAGTTTTATACTCGTTCTAATCAATGAGAATAATTTTATCGTGTAGGCGTACGATTGTGTGTATCATTTTGGGACATGGTCTCTTTATGATTGTATTGATATCGGGGATTGGTTGACACGACGCCGTCGGCAAATTATACCAAATGTTACCGTTGTTTGTAAATGGCGGTTGAGGCATTATGATACTTGTTGGTAAAGTTGCTATCGATAGCGGTTCGTGTATCGATGTATCGATTATTATTGTTCGCGATTAATGTCGTTACGAGACATCGTTGAATCTTTGTCATCGAATCGATCATTGCTATGATGTTGCGTTAACCGATTGGGGACGTTTGATATATCCTTTTGTCATCTCCGCTTTCGGTGGTCGGTTTAAGACAAGGACATCTATTCTATCGTATCATTGATTATCGATTGGCCGCTCTAGGGTAATCGAGGTATTCAATCGGGATTATCAAAGATAATTCCCATCCGTTGTATAATTATTATCGATTGTCCGCTCTAACGGTAATCGATATATTCAATGGGATTATCAAATATAATTTCCAACCGTTGTCAAAAAGATAATTCCCATACGTTGAATAATTGTTATCGATTGTCAAATCTAAGGTAATCGAAGGATGGAATTGGTATTATCAACAAAAATACCCATACGTTGAATTATTTTTGTCTTGATGAGCGATTCAGGCAAAGACACTATTATTCTTGTGAACTCGGTAATTTTGTTATCTTTGAAGTTTGAAGATTTTCCCGTTGTGTTGTGATCGTTGTTCGTGTTAATCGGTCCTTAGGGATTTTGATCCCGAATGGTTGTCTTGAATATTGTTGGTCGTGTCGATCTTTCATTATTCGTGTCATCGCTCACTTGGTGAGTCGTATGATTTGTTTTGGATGTCTTATCCTTTGAGTTTCGTTGTCATGTTGTATCGTGACATATCCGAATCATGTCTGCGTGCCGATTGGTTATGTGTAAGATTTTTAGCCGGGCACCCGATGGTCATGCGTGGATATTTCCGCATTGGGTGTACACGAGACGTAGTTCTTGAGGCTAATTAGGTACATTGTCACACGTATATTCGGATTCCGTATACGGGGTGGACATGTGCACGAACACATTTCCGGATCGGGCGTCGTGATGTCCCTCTTGAGCTTTATTGATTGATCGTTCGTAGTCCATGTTGTATTGGATATGTCCGACGATTTGCGGCGTTGTTAAACGCCGAGGGTATGTCCGATGATCAGTTTGCTTCTTTGAGATCTCATTGTGATGATTACGACTTTGGGGTACATTCGGCTTCAGTGCCGTTGTGATGTATCGGTATTTCCGTTGGAGCCTTGGGCATTGTGAATTCGTATCTTTTCGGCATTGGTTTGGTTTGCCTTGGGTAATGTATTGTGGTGTTCTATATTGGTGATTCGCCGTTTGGGCGTAAGTTTCGTTCTTGGGCATCTCGTTGAGTTTTCTGGTGAAATATTTCTTCTCCTACTGTTTTAAGTTTCGGACGAAACTTCTTTTAAGGAGGGTAGAATGTAGTACCGTAATTTTGATCCCTGAAATTTTCTATTTTTGGCGGAAGTCTATTTTGACGACTTGCTTGGGACCGTTTCGTCATCCGAGAATGATTAATTCTACACTTTTTGTCATCCGAGTTCGTTTCGGTATCGTTCTGTTGAATTCCGTGTCCTTAATCGATTTTTTCACGTGGGAGTTCGACTTTGTTAGATCACCATTAATTTTTGGTAACTCCAAAAATTCTAAATCTTTGCAACATTATAGAACATCGAGTTAGCTTTCCAATGGTTCAAACGATGAGTCAATCGGAGTCCGGACGAGAGAGTTATGGTCGTTTTAGCTCACCCGCTCGTTATTGGGTCGATCGGTGCGGGACCGGCCGTGCCGTCACCCGCGGCCGTGCGTACTCGTCCGGAAATGCCAAGCTTCGTCTCGTGACCCGACCGTGTCGTCAGGACACGGCCCGTGCCGAACTCTTCCGGATAAGGCCGAACGACGCTGACACGCCCGACCGTGTTCCAGACACGGCCGAGCCATGCCGAAGTCGCTCGGACGGGTCACTATCGGAAGGCCCCTCGCCGCGGCCGTGTCTAGCAGACACGGTCGAGTCCCCGCCGCCAAATGCGCGCCACGGCCGTGTCGGTGACACGGTCGAGTCTGTCAGTATTTAAGGCCAATGATCGTTTTTCGCCATTTTTCTCCTTCTTCCACTTCTCTTGGTATTGTGGGTGTGTGAATCATCTATAGATGTTGTTTATGAACATATCCATGGAGTTCCTTGGGTTATATCATCAATCATTCGTCCGATAACATCCTTTGATCGAGCGAATCGGGTAAGATTTTCCGTAAATCTAATTTTGGGGATTTTGGGTATTTTGTTCGATTTCGTCCGTTTAATCCGATTTAACTTAGGATTGTGAAGGATTGATGATTATTTAGATGTATTGTATCATTTCCCTTGTTATTCCATGGTTGGATCGTATCGATTCGTTGTTTTGATCGAGTTCTTGACCGACGCCTTGAAGGTGTCCGTAAAATGTCATAGAGGGTTTTCGGGCGTTCTACGATTATTCTTCCCGTAGGATCGATGATTTATTGAATTTATGTTGTTAGGGTCAAATTCTTGTGAAGAACTCGAGTCGAAACCCTTCCGCTCGTTGTCTTCTTCGTGGTTCAAGCTTCCCGGTCGAACCGTGTTCTTGGGATCTTGATAACGTTTATTAAGGCAAGTATACATTTATGATTATGCGTTCTCGACTTTGAAAGTATGAAATATTGATGATATGATTATTTCTAGCCACTCCGGACGGGCCTATGGTCCTCCGAGGGTTTCGTAGCCTCAGTGCGATTCCATGGTTGATATGAACGAACCGTTTCTACGGCATTCATATGAAATAATATTGGCATGTAATGAACGAACCGCTTTGACGGCATTCCTACATGTAACGGCGTATGATATGAACGAACGTTTTTACGGCATTCACATACGTCTTGAGATTTTAGTTATTTCGAATACTAGTCTTAAATTGATGAATTGACGGATATTGATGAATTGGATTACATTTACTTTATTGTCGAGAAGTATTATGTTTCATATTGTTATACTTGCACTAGCTATTCGACGGCTAACCCCTTTATGGGGAAATACGTTTCATGTATTTCGTGTTATAGAGAGCGGACAAAGCGGCACCGGATCGGCATGAAGATGATGGGCAAGTGTGATACCGTGTCTTGTCTCCTGTTATCTCTTTTGGTTTCCTCCATTCGGTGTTGTTGTCTTGGAATGGAATTTTAAATACTCGAGTATTGTATTTGATTTCCTTGATGTTCGCCCGTGTTGCGAGGTATTGATTTGTGCGGTGATGTATATGGTTTCGTTGGTTATGGTTTTGAATACCATTTGTATCGCCTTTCATTCTATTATATGTAGACCTTATCGGTCAAGTTTATAGTTCCGCGTATGTTTAGCCTTGTGGGTCCCACTACGGGCTCACTACTACTGTAATATACCCCGAATAACTTGGGGTGTTACGAATATGGTATCGAGCTTAGGTTTATGGATACCTAGGTTGTCGGTCTTTTGGGTCGATTGAGTCGGCATTTGCCCACGATATCACTACTCGCCATCATCACAAGGCGACCGGTACTTGTAAGTCCTCTCACTCTTCTTGTATTTTTCTTAATCGTTTCGTTTATAGCTTGGTATTCTTGGGAATTGGTCACTTCGGGAATGTGCGATTTGGATTATACTTACGCACGTATGTGCCTTCCGAATGTTGGTGAAAGTAGGAAGAATCGTGGCGTGGTCACGGACGTGAACTCTTCCTTGAGATTTTGTTAAATTGCTAATTGCGATATTGGTGTGTAACGGTATTATGTTGAGACTTTGTTTAGAGTCGCATCTTTAGTATCACGGAGATCTTCACTTCCCGACTGTAAGTATGTTGTTCGGATTATTCGATAATTCAGGTTATCTTGGTGATTTCGGATTTTCCGTTGAAATGTTTGTGCGAGTGATTGCAAGTTTGAGGACGAAACTTATCTTTAAGGGGCCCGATTTTCTGATATTTTTTTCTTTTCGTTTATATATCGATATCGTGGATGGTTAATTATGCTCAAGACGTTGTGAACGCTTGATAATGTTATTGAATTGAGTATACGTATTGATTTTGTGTATGCTCGTTTCTGGTATGTCATGACTTCGACAGAATTGTTGAAATTGGCTAAGTACGGAATTATTACGACGTTAATAAGGTGAAATTACGACGTAAGATTGGCATGGTTACGTACGTCAAGGCTAAGGTATTACGGACGTAACGAAGGCATCAGACGAACCGAGTCCTGTGAGGCGTGGGACCTGCTTCGCAACTTTCGGCGGAGAATGTTGACAGTGAGTCAACGACGTCGTGTTACGACGTTATACGAACGTGTTACGCACGTAACACAACCATCAGATCAGTAGCAAGTCAACCGGTATATTACGACGTTATATGGTATGGGTTACGTCGTAATAGATCGCACTAATGAGACAGTGAGATGGTTACGACGCATGGATTTTGGATTACGACGTTAAAGTTGTTACGTACGTTAAGGACACCTACGTACGTAATGAGAGTGCAATTTATAGATTGAAGTGTTGCCTTTCATTTCTCTCACGATCCTTTGAGATATTTCTCTCCAAAACTCGTCCCTCTTCACTTTTAAGAGTGCTCTAAACACTTTTAACATGATTGTGAGCTTGGAATCATGGAATTAGAGCTTGGTTATGGAACTATTGTTGATTCTTGAAGTGATTTCTTGTGTTATCCATATTCTATGAGGTTTATGCCGAAGGAAGATAATGATATGCTTTGAATATGTTGATTATGATTATGGAATCATAGAGATCTTGATGTTCTTGAGGCCATAATAATGATAATAACAATAATAATAAGGGCGAATTACATAAAGTACCCTTATTGTTTGGTCCAATTACATATTAGTACTCACAGTTTGAACAATTACATCCACATCCAAATCTCACATTGTAGGACGAATTTGTAATTGTTCAAACTGGTTGCTAACGTGAATGCTTGTTTCAACAATTACATCCACACCCCGAATCTCACCTCCGGCGTTGACTTTTGGATGAATTTATAATTGTTCAAACTGTGGGTACTACTTTGATTTTGAGCCATTTAGCATGAGTGGAATATGTAAATATCCCTAATAATAATGAATAAAAGTATAAATGTCAGTCTTGACTATTAAAGTTAATCAGCAAGAGTTAAATGCTTCACTTTTGAAAGTCTAATTATTTGCTATTTCAATAAGTCCCTAAATATAATTGTGAACAAAACTGGATCAATATGCTTTTAGCTCTACGAGAAAAAAAAAATCAATGTTTAGCATGTTCTTATATAGCTGTCAAAAACAAAAAGGAGGAGGAGGATATTTTAAATGATGTGAGCTCCTTGTCGGATGTTAAGGATACCTTTGTGACGGATGAAACTTATTTTCCAAAGCTGTATTGCTATTAGATATAACAGTAATAGCTGTGGTTAGATTTTAGTGGCGTTGGGTTCATGATATGGAGGTATGTGGATGGCGATAGATCAAGCTGTGTCATGGAGCTGGAATGGTAGACTTCCTCATACTTTCACAAATTTTGTTTCGTATCAAAATATAGTTTCAATTATTCTCAGTAAATTCAGAGTAGTGACCCTATGAAGAAAAGTATGGCCTCAGAAAAAAAGACATCAAAAATCAAATGCATCATTCCTTTACCTCGAATGCGGAATGCCCATTTAACAGTGCAGAATAATCAAAAACTGGCACATCTAATTAGTGCAGCATCTAAGCGAAACAACAACAACAACAACAAAGAGTAAATTAAAAAGAGTTAGAAGACATGATTGACGAATAAAACTAAAGTGCGGACGTTATGCCTATACAATCCTTCTGCCATTCTCAGTTTTCTCAGTTTCATAAACAACAGGACAAAGAAACGGCGATCACACCATATGCAACAACGTAATGCCTCTTATCTGCTTATATTTTATCTGCTTATATTTAATTCATGAACATATTAGCTATATTCCAACATGAACAGGCACATCACACATACCCCTAAACGAAATAGAAAGAAAAGAAAAAGCATTTAGAAAAGAATCCAAAATGGATAACGTACATGAACATAATCCACAGTACGATGGAGACAAAAAGGAACCCGAACAGGAACTTGGCCGGGGAAGCACCCATTTCTCAAATTAAAATTCGCCCGTCGATCCTCCACAGTTTTGCGGTCTACAGCCTGCAGATATTTGCCGTGCATGTCTTCATATGTCTCGCAATTTAATTGACATAATTTCTTTCATTATTTCGTGAGTGAAATAGCAATTACAGGAGAGGTAGCTGAGGGATCAAGCGTTCAATTTTTGTAGAGAGAGAGAGTGGTCAGAGCGATGCGATGTGGAGAGAGACAGTGATTGCGGCATCGTAGGAGATAGAAAAAAAATATATATACAAATAAATTATATATATACATGTAGAGTAATGGGGAAGGGGTGGGGGGTTTCGATCCGTGATGCCTGGAAGGGGAAGAGAACCCCCGGCTCTGGTCCAGTGTGCGTGGATGTACCGGAAGCCATGTGCACCCTTTTCCTTTTTTTTTTCTTTTTTCTTTTTCGCTATTCACTGTCTTCATCTATATATATATATATATATATATATATATATACTAGGTTGGCCCACCGTGCTATGCATGGTCAGGAAAGGTCAAAATTTTTCTTTGCTGGTAAAAGCAAACCAAGTTTATATTCAGAAAGGTCGAAACTTTTCTTTACTAGTAAAACCAAACCAAGTTTACATTAGAAGGTTCACCTATATAGGATAGTATTACAGAATACAAAGGCAATATTTTGTATTAAAGATGCAGTATTTTGTAGTTCGAGAACAAGTTGTTTATTTACACGGGCCATCAACTGCCAAAATAGGTTGGTTATATACATAGGCTGTTAGCTCGTACGATAGAATAGGATGGCTCAAAGTTGGTACAGCTGTATCAGTGAGGTCTTTAAGATTCAAGTATGCGCCCTTGCAATGATTTGCTCGCTCCTTTTTGGGCATGTGAACCCTCTGAAATCCATGTGATTAATTACAATGTCAGCAGGACTTGGACCCCATATTCGAATGCATATTGAATAGTGACATTTGAAGAGATTAGCAAAATCCAAAAAGTTGTCTAACAACATCATAATATCATAGTCGCTGAATGTGCAAAAAGGATGATGACGACGATGAATACATCAACAGGAAAATCGACATTAGTGTATACTATCTTGTAAGAGAGGTCAACAGAACGAAAATCCAAGAGGAAGGCACCCCACAAATATGAAGATACAACTTGCAATAATTTATGAAATTGCAACACGTAAACTCAATAAAATCCATGTGGAAGAAGTTCAAAGAGGACAGACCTGAGTTCTGCTGGTCGTATGCCTCTATTATTTCCTGATATACCAGGCATTAGAGAATTGTATAAGAGTTGATCTATTTTCTTTCTTATATGACGGCTTCGTAGTCGAAGGCGCATAATCTGCTAAAAAACAATGCAGTGTATCAGAATAATCGAAATTTGTCAGATTCGGCATTGAGTCGAAATCTTGATTATGATCATAAAGCCTTTTTGTTTTTTTTGCCTGCATGCTCTCTGTTATCAAATAGAATGCTTTGCACCTTTTTTTTCCTTTCTCGAATGGAACGAATCTGAACAACGTCGATTTCCATTTATTAAAATATGACAGTTCAATTAGTGAGAAATACCGTGCATATTCAGCCTTGAACATTACATGAGTGGCAAAAATATGTTAGTTTACTACTCCAGTTAGTAGAACTAATGTGGCAACAAGCTATATATGAAAGAGATAAAATGAAAAAAAAAAAATGAAGACTGATGAATATGCAAATGATCATTGATACATGTAGGTAAAAAAGTTTTTGAGGTTCAAAACAAGTGAGTTGCATACATGGGCCCTGACTTTAACCCTTTAGTTTTTTTCTCTGTTGAACCCCCCCGAGCTATTTTTTTATGTTCGCTGCTATATACAAAACGAGCAAAATCTGATACTACTGTGTCAGTCCTGAATATTTGGTTAGAGTATGCATATGATGATATGTTGACCTGTTCTTCGGCATCTGAACCTTTTGAAACAAAAATGATATATATGAGAACGTGTTCAATTCGATCCTGTTATGTGAAATGTATTTCCATTGTATTACCTTGTACAATTGAGGAAATTTCTCCGTTACGTGCTGTCAGCCCCATTTTTCTGGACTCGTCCTTTTCATAGCTTGCAAAAGTTTCTCTCCAAGGTTTGTGTTACGGGCAGACGTTGCCTGAGTAGGATTTAAAATTCGGAGTAAATAATGTTCAAATCATGTTAGGTAAAAAATGATGGCAACAAATTTGTATTCGAATTTGATGGTGAGAAGAATACGAGAAATACCATGCATGTGACCTGATTATTTGGTTTTCAGTCGGCCTTCAGAGATGTCGGTTGTACCTTGCACCTGAACTTTGGGAACGGTTCTTTTCAGACTCTATCTTTCTTTGTTCATAATAGGTAGTTAATAACTGATTCAAATAGTAAAAGAAACGACAACAGCATCTCTTTATATATAGATCAAGAATTTATTTCTCAGATGAAATTTGACTTAGACTGTTGTTGATAGAAGGGTAATCTATTGGCGCAATATAATGTACCTCTCAAGAGATTTAGTTAGGAAGATGTCCTCTTCAGAATCAGAGTTGCGCATGACATTCCTACATGTAGTGTCTTCAAAAAATATTATGAAGCACAACATAACTAAAACCTTGGGAACAAGGAGGCACATATTAACCTGTGAGTTCGTGTGAAAATGGCTGGTAGAATTCTGATTTTTTTAGGAGCGAAGCTGCTCTGAAGTGCGACACCTGCAAATCTCAATCGTGTAACACAAAAACAATCTGATCCAAATGTTTCCATCTCACTAAAGCTTAAAATTTCAATCTTGTAATATTTTAAAAAAGAAATCACAATTGAAAAACAAGAACATTAAGGCAAAGATAAATTTCAAAAATATTAGGTCAAAACATCAAAATTACATACGGAGATCAGATAAGCGCACATTGGCAACTGAAAAACCTGAAAAAAAAAATAAAAATAAGCCGAGGACAGAATATCACGAGGTAAAATCGGGGCGAAACTGCAAAGACTTACCAAAGGACAAAGAATGTACGCAAAGAAAATCGCTGTCACAAGAGAAGCCTTTTTTAGGTTTCAAAGCCAAACATCTAATTAACAAGGGCAGAAAAGAATATGACCTCTATATCACCCTATATCAACGAATTAGAAAACATTAGAAAACAAATAAAAAAAATTTACGACAGCATGTGGAATTTACGAATCCAAATCAGAAGACACATGGAGGCAGTAATGAAAAATATAAAAAATGGGCAATCAAAATAAGAACATGACAAAATAACATAACACGGAATATCAAATCCAATCAGCACGTACAAATAACAAATAATAAGTATAAATACCTATTTGAAAAGCAAATAATAGACGAGTTGCAGAACCAGGAATAAGAAGCAATATATCTGATTTAGCAAGGGCCAAAAAATAGATAAACAAAGAGCAGAAATATTAGAACAAGAAAGGAGAAAGAATTTGACAATGGCCTGAACAAACAGAGGCCGTAATCATCAAAAACTGAAAAAATTTGACATTGGCCTGAACAAACAGAGGCCGTAATCATAAAAGTCATGAAAGATAATGAAGGGAAATAAAAAGGTACCTGCTAATCCACACCCAGAAGCAAGAGGAAAAAAACAAGAAAGAAGAAAGAACTGAAATGAAAAATACATACAACAGCATTGGGTTTCTCAGAAACCAAAGAGAAGATTAAAGGTAAACGTGGAGCTGGGCATCCGAAGCAGGCAGGTAGGTGGTAGAGACGAGTAGACATGAGAATAAAGTTGTAACAGCAGATACACACATGAGAATATAAAAAATTTAGTTACAAACCGTACAGTTGCCAAAAGTAGAATATGAGCTCAACAAAGTACAACATATTGAGAATGAGGGAATCAAAATATCTTAATCAAAATGTGAAGAAAGAATTAGGTCGTAGAACATAAAATCTAAAATGATTATATACATTACATGAAATCTGGAACAACATAAACAAGAACATTTAAAGAACTGCTAAAAAAGTCGCCACCGAACATAAGAGTTTGAGGACAATCAGATGAAATTTGTTTTTTCTGGTGGTATTTGTACGACATATTTTCAATTGCCAACTGCAATGCCTAATAAAATAGTAATATACATGGATGTTGTAATGATTATCAATACTATCTAAGTGGACCGATCTAAGAAATACTGTGTTGCGCTCTTTTTTTTGGGGGGGGGGGGGGTATCATGAATAGATATTGTATCCCCTAGATTATTAAAATAACACTACATAAGTCAGACTTTATGTACACATCAGTTCGCAGCAAATAGACGGAGAACACATACACACATATTATTTAATAAAATATCCATTCACCAATATATTTGAGTGGAGTAAGGCTTACCTCCTTAACACACATTTGTAAGAGCAAGCAATCGATAAAGCTGAAATGTAAAAATAAAAAGATATTATAGAACGAGTTTGGCATAAACAAACCACATATAGATATTCAGTACCCTGTTATCTACATGTAATATACAACCAAACACCTTCTCAGCTCCAATTGAAATGGTAGTTTATAAATATTCGGGGGTTAGTAATGGAGAAACGGTACAAGATAACACAAGTCAGCTCAATAAAACGAGTGCAATTATGAGGAAGGCTTCGTTTAAAGCCCAACAAAGAAATGACATCACCACCATCCAATCCCTGTTCAACAATGGAGGACATCGGAACTCCAGCATAGGAAGACTCTTCACCTTCCAATGGGTAAAAACTCAAGTTTAGGCATTTATACAAAATACACATTCTACACAACGTCAACAATAGAACGAATAATCTATCAAAAAATAGAACGAATATAGGATCCATACCTCTATCATCAGAGAATGTGGTAATAATGTGCGTTGGAGCCCAAACTTCTCCACTCTTGATAGTCGTGTTAATATCCTCTGGTACTTGACGGTGCGTCAGCTCCTTCACATGAGAAACTTTACTTGCCTCGACCTAATAGAAATGAACCAAGAAAATCAGCTATCAGTTGCATAGAAATAGATTTGGGATAAACTACAGAAACTATCTTATAGTCACAATAAAAAACACGCATCTTTTAAGCTTACAGACAACCCCTTGATGTTTGTACTTATCTCACAAATAATCATCTGGATATATTTTGAGAAACATGTATGTTGTTGAAACCCCAAAAAAGGCCTACCAATTTCTCGAATGTTTCTTTGATCGCACCTTTAAATGCTTCAAAAGAATATTGCAATGCTGCCTCGTGTAATTACAAATAGAAAACCTAGTTATTGCCAGGAGAAAACACTTCATGAACCCGTTTGACGCACCTTTCAAATTTAATAAGTTCAGGAAAAAGATAAATAAAAATAAGAAGGAAGTGAACTCCGACACTTTCCTATCACTTAAATAGAGAACACCATATATTTCAACTAAGTTACAAGAAAAGAAACAAATTATCATCTATACACTGGCCTATTTGAACAAGAGATCGGCACATTATGTTTTTCTCATTCGAGAAGCAAATATAAGTTTTGCCTAACTATGTAAGGCGTTGTTTTCATACCTCTTCATACAAAGCAGAAGTTTTCTTTCATCTATAAGAATTGCATTTACTACAAGTTCATTAGAATTTTACGAGAATTTACATAATTCAAAAGCCTCAATACTCATCTGAGAAAAGTTAATTGCAATCGCGTAAGGGGTCACCAAAGGTGTCATATTCACTAATACAAATGAAGAGACCTCCCTGTAAAAGTATCGATTAAGGGCCTGAGCACCAAAAGATTGAAAGTTTGGCACAGTTGAAATACCAGAATTATCTAATGTAGATTTCAAAAAGAGAAGAAAACAAAGGAAAATGCAATGCCGGTGATGAAATAGATTAGGTCAAGGATTAATGGAGATGAGAGAAAAACATGTTAAGGGCCATGCCTGTGTTGGTACCTCTTACAGAACAAAATATAAAAAAATTACAGATTCACGTGAGGAAAATATGACAATTTCTGTTACTAAACCAGGCCAAAAAGGAAAAAAAAAAAAAAAGTAAAACCTGAAATAAAAAAATGTTATTGTTAAACCTGAAAAAAATAAAAGAACCATGTAGATTTCACATCAGGGAATCTCAAAACCAAACTGAAGGAAATAATAAATCACTCACAGTGAAAAACATGTACCAAAATGCAGAAGCATAAATAAATCATAGTTCTTCTAATCTGAACAACATAAGAAGTGGGACGAATGACAAATGTAACAATTAAAAAAATGGCTAACCTGAACAGAGGACCAGATAGTAAAGCGCGAACCACACCTCACCAAATGAAGAAGCAGCAGATCTACCCCTCCAATAAAAGAGGCTCATTTAGAAAAAAAAGAAGGCTCGATTTAAGACCAGCCAAAAAGTATAAGAACTGGAGCCAAGAAAAAGACAAATATAATCCCACAAGAGATTATCAATGAGAAACCAACTAAAACCAACATCCGATTTGCCGGACTATCTTAGTTTTTCAACTCTACAAATTCAGTAAACCCCCAAAAGAAAAAATACCGCAAATGAAGTGCACCACATAATCATCCCATCACCAGAGAGAGTGAACCGTCCCTCTCGCGTTTGTGCTTTTCTCTTATTTCTTTTTTCCGCCTCTTGCTTGCTTTTCTGGTATTTGACATCTTCTTTGTTATTTTTATCAATTTCTTCTTTGTTGGTTAACGTATAAAGCTTTTAAGAATTTTGATTTAGGCATTTATTTATAAAGATAAATGAAACTTCCCAAAATGCCACATCAGATTGCAATAGTCTGCACAGGAATAAAATCAAATCATCTGTCACAAAGTAAAATACAAACACCGTAAGAGAAATAATCATAAAAGATTAATCCAAATAACCTCCAAAAAAATGCAAGAATAAAATACATAACAGAGAGGGGACCAAAAATAAAACATTACTCATTGTCGAAACACCTAACACAAGATAAATTTAAAGTGTGAATACAAATTGCAAGATAAAATATTTAAAAGAGGTGGGGCAAGTGTAATTAAAGCATGTACAATACCATCCTTGAGGTTATACCTGCCCTATAACTTTAAGAAATAAAAATTTCATCTAAGCAGCACAGATAAAATGTTATCCAAGAAATTCTACGAACATCCAAATAATTGGAACTGCCTAACCCCCAACCAAAAAACAGGGACTAAAATTCACAAGCACTAAATACACATTACCTGAATTACAATGAAAAAACGAAAATCCAGCCAATAAAACAAGACATACAAAAGCCTGGAAAAATAATACAGCAGAAGATATCTTAGGTCTTTCTTTTTTAAGGATGAAAGGGAGAATACATCATGTAAAAGAAAAAGAAAAAAACAAAAAACAAAACCCTAAATAGATTCTCCAAAAATAAGAACCCCAATCAGCCAAATCAAAAAATGAAATTGAAGAAAAGGAAGAGGCCAGCTATTGTAAAGTTGAAAGGTAGAAGACATAATGTAAGAAAACCGTAATCATCAAAATAAAGAAACGAAATTGAAGCGAGGAAAGAAACTACCTCCCATTGAATATCCAAAAGCACGAGAGAATAAGAAGGCCTCGAGATAGGCTGCTCAACCTCACAGTCACAGCAACAAGAGATGAAAACCCTTGGACGAAGAAGCCGAAGTCCGAACCGCAGCAAGCGAACGAAGAAGAAGATACTGAGATAGTGGATGGAGACGGGGGGAGATTTGGAAAGAAAGGAGGAGGAGGTGTCAATCGAGGAGCAGCCACAGGGAAAAACGAATGAAGCAAGCAGGTGAAAGGTGGATGGTGCACATGAGGAAGCAGGAGCCGGACGACGGAACATACACTCTTATTATATATGGTAAATATATATACACACACACATAATAAGACAGTAAGCTTTCTTTTGTGTCTATCTATATTTTACAAGATTACATCAATTTCTCTCCCGAAAGAAGGAGCCAGATCAGATTTTCAACCGAACTATACGCATAATATGACAGCACACACACAGACATAACGAACCATATACACAAATAAAGAACCTATAAATTACAAAATAAAAATGAGGCAAAGGACCTCAAAAATACCAAAAACATAGTAAAGAGAAGGAAAATACACATCAATACATAGTATTAAAATCACAAATTATACAATCAATACTGAAAAAGAAGCACGAAACATAACAGCACATTAAGAACTTCGTTCTGAAGCCCTGGAAACCTGAAAGGAAGAAAACACAAGATGAACAACCAAATAAGAGGCCCGGAAAAAAACGGCGAGGAAGCCGATCTAAACCCCATGTCGATAAAAACAACAAAGAAGAAATCGATAAAAACAACAAAGAAGAGGTCGGATACCAGAAAAGCAAGCAAGAGGCGAAAAAAGAAATAAGAGAAAGCACAAACGCAAGAGGGACGACCCCTTTTGATAAGCAGATAAAATCAAAGCCATCCGATGCGAGAAGCTCCATCAGCAGAGGCAAGCACCTCCGCAGGTGACCTAGACAAAGAGAGAAAGAGAAAAAAAATAGCAATTTGTCGACTCTACAACTAAACTTAGATAAAATTGAAGGTTGTGAATACGAATTGCAAGATAAAATATTTAAAAGAGGTGGGGCAAGTGTAATTAAAGCATGTACAATACCATCATTGAGGTTATACCTGCCCTATAACTTTAAGAAATAAAAATTCCACATAAGCAGCACAGATAAAATGTTATCCAAGAAATTCTACGAACATCCAAATAATTGGAACTGCCCAACCCCCAACCAAAAAACAGGGACTAAAATTCACAAGCACTAAATACACATTACCTGAATTACAATGAAAAAACGAAAATCCAGCCAATAAAACAAGACATACAAAAGCCTGGAAAAACAATACAGTAGAAGGTATCTTAGTTTTTTTTTAAGGATGAAAGGGAGAATACATCATGTAAAAGAAAAAAAAAGAAAGAAAAAACAAAACCCTAAATAGATTCTCCATAAATAAGAACCCCAATCATCCAAATCAAGAAATGAAATTGAAGAAAAGGAAGAGGCCAACTATTGTAAAGTTGAAAGGCAGAAGACATAATATAAGAAAACCGTAATCATCAAAATAAAGAAACGAAATTGAAGAGAAGAAAGAAACTACCTCCCATTGAATATCCAAAAGCACGAGAGAATAAGAAGGCCTAGAGATAGGCTGCTCAACCTCACAGTCACAGCAACAGGAGATGAAAACCCTTGGAGGAAGAAGCCGAAGTTCGAACCGCAGCAAACGAACGAAGAAGAAGATACTGAGATAGTGGATGGGGATGAGGGGGAGATTTGGAAACAAAGGAGGAGGAGGTGTCAATCGAGGAGCAGCCACAGGGAAAAATGAATGAAGCAAGCAGGTGAAAGGTGGACGGTGGACATGAGGAAGCAGGAGCCGGACGACGGAACATACACACTTATTACTATCTGTAAATATATATATATATATATAAAGTGGTGATGAAAATAAAAGGAGAGGCATGCCACATGGGACAAAATTCGATGTGGCAAATTCCAGCAAAAAGTAAATGATTTAAAATAACTTTATATATATTTTAAGATTCAAAATAGTTTGTTCATTTTTCCACAATTTTAGCTAGAATCCTATGTGCCAAATTCCAGCAGAAAATAAATGATATAAAATTACTTCACATATATTTTACGCTTCAAAATAGTTTGCTCATTTTTCATAATTTTAGCTAAAATCCTATGTGGCAAAGTCCAGTAGAAATAAATGATCTAAATAAGTCGACTGGGTCGATAAAACGCATGACAATTTTAGCTATTTATAATATTTATCATATTATCCATTAGTTAGTTAGATTTAGATGATTTCGTAGGTCACCAATACTTATCACAAATCCTCTAAAAAAATAATTGATTTAAAAATATGTCATATTATCGATTATTCTACGAGTATTTTTGTGATATTATATGTTAGTTAGTCCACTCTTCTATGAGTTGGGTAACACACCAAGCATTTTGCAATTGCTTAGTGTTGACATGCAACATGATGTTCCTACTCCAATGTTAGATAAGCTGGTGGCTGCAAAAAATCCTGAAGCACTATTCAGAAAATCATTGGTACATTATCTAATTAATTACTAATTATTTTTATCTCATATTCTCCTAATTTTATTACTATTTCATTATTTTGTAGTTAAAGTTCTTCATTGAAGGAAATGAAGGCGGAGCATTTTAATTAATGATTATCGCCCTAAACCTCAATCACCATGAAGCCACGTACTGTTTGAACTTCATGAAGTTGTTTAGTGGTAATGAAAAACACAGAGAAGAGGGAATTCAAGGGTTGTCGATGTTGGAGGATAATTCTAAGAGCGCATACTATGTCACATCATGCAGATGGGAACTAAAAAATAGGTTTTCAAAAATGCAGTTAAAGCTTCCAAACTACATTGATGTTCCATTATTCTGTAATTCAAGTGGCGAAGAATTTCTATCGCATCTAAAAAACAACTTCCGCACAACCAGCGCCCTAGATGTGTTGCTGATATCGAAGTAGTCTATATGAATGTTATAAGTACGGGCGAGCACAACGCTAAAATCTAGGAGTATTTCAATATCGTTATAGTTGTCTCGATTCAAGTTTCTCTATCAACTTAAATTTCTGGATTTCATACATATCTTGGGTTTCAAATTCTTATTTTTCTGCTCAAGCGCGTTTCAATTATCACAACATTTTAACCGATTCTCCTGGGAAATACAACATTTCGAAGTGTGTCGATTTCGATATGTATATTGATTTCGGTGTATATCTCTAAAAGATACTAATTAAAACCCAAATCCCCAAAACTAAACTTATATTAATTAAAGTAATCACGTAAACATTACTTTAGATAAAAGATTCGAGTTTATTTTGGTTTAATTCGGATCAAACAGAAAGAGGTCTGTTTTAATATTTTTAAAGACCGAATAACATTGCAAATTAGATAACTGGAAAAATCTAAATAATTGAAACCCAGATCCTAGATAAGTAACTATATTAATAAAGATTATAAAGTACCTGTTTAGATAATAAAATATCTACCATATATTCAAATTTAAAGATGAACCTAGATCTAAATACTCTCTAAAGATGAACCACTTCAAGTTACCTTGATAGATAATAAAATATCTATCATACATTTAAATTTATTTTACTTTATTTCCGATATATTAACAGTCTTTTAACAGACAAGGAATGTTATATAATATTTTAAAAGACAAATCAAATTGATATTTAAATAACTAAAATTCGGATAATATTAACAACTGAAAACCAGATCCTAAAAACTCTAGAAGATCTGTTCTGATTTAATATTGTTCCGATTTAAGACTCCCACAAAAGACGGTCACTTGAGGCAATGGCCTGTTCAAATAAAATATCTATCATACATTTAAATTTATTTTACTTTATTTCCAATATATTAACAGCCTTTTCACAAACAAGGACTGTTTTATAATATTTTAAAAGATCAAATCAAATTTATATTTAAATAACTAAAAATTCGAATAATATTAACAATTGACCCCCAGATCCTAAAAACTCTAGAAGATCTGTTCCGATTTAATACTGTTCCGATTTAAGACTCCTACAAAAGACGGTCACTTAAGGCAAGGGCCTGTTCGACACTATAAATAACATAGTACACCTATGTTTTAATCACACACTGCAAAGAAAATATATCACATATTAAACATGTCAAATATATTTGTTCGAGGAATTAACAAGGAGACAAGCAACAGGACCATCACAGTGAAGATCTTGCGTTAAAAAAACCAGTTTCGATCGAGTTTATTCTTATGGACAGCAAGGTAACTTTGTTATTTCAGTTGATCGCTTCATTATTAACTTCACTTCGAGTTGATTGATTTTTATTCTATTTGCTTTGTAGTTCTGTACACTACTGAATTTCAAAAATGCAGACTTCCTCATGCATATATATTGTTGTGGATTGATCGAGCAGATAGAAATATGTCTGCAAATTCTATAGATGATTTCATCAGTGTTGAGATACCAAATAAGGAACTCAATCCAGAGTTGTACAAGGCTGTCTCTGAGTATATGGTGCATTGTCCATGCGGACCATTGAATCCGACTTCACCTTGCATGCACGATGGCAAGAAATGTTCTAAGAAACTTCCAAAGTCCTTTAATAAGCGTACTATATTCGATAGAAATGGCTACCCGGTGTACAGAAGGCGTGACACTGGTGACACTGTCGACAAGAATGGCAATCTCATTGATAACAGGTACAATTTAAAATTATTTTTTTAATGTTCATTGTCACATTATATTTCACTCACCATGATATAAATTAATTATCATTCATATTAAAAAATAATAGGAAATTTTACTATTCATTTATAGGTTTATTGTTTCGTACAATCCTTTCCTATTGATGAAGTATCAGGCACATATCAACGTTGAATGGTGCAATAAGACAAATTCTATAAAATATCTGTTCAAGTACGTCAACAAGGGGGTTAATAGGATAAGCGCAAAAATAACTGTGGAGAACGAGGTGAATGATTATGTTGACTGTTGGTACATATCTGTTAGGAATATGCCCTCGAATGCCACTCAGAGGATGAGAGAGTGAGAGCAATTGTATTGTAATTATGAATATTATATTTAATAAGGCAATTATTATTTCTATATTATTGTATATCACTGGCATTGTGATTTGGTATATAGAATAGTAGTCCTTGCATTTGAGAGTGAACATTCTACTCCTTATAGAGATAAGGAGATAGGCACTAGAAGTGTTTAGAGCTCGAATGCTTAACTAGTTCGCAAGTCGATAAAACTTAACAGGACATTAAGTTTTAATAAGACTTGTATAACTGATGCTAGGACGTGTGCACGTCTTGATAGCATAGTTATAAGTATATTGGTGGGACCAAGATACTCGAACACGACTCATACTCGATTCACCACACGCAGATTCACTCTCGAAGAGTCGATGACGAATCGAAAGGTTGTGATAGTATACGTGGACCTTTGACTTGAGGGTTCAGAGAAGATGTGTCCGTGACGTTTAGTTTGTCATTAGAGTAGTTAGACTCATTTGCTTAATTGCCGAGTCGACCTCGAAGTGCGGACTATACGGTGTAGCGATCTTTGTCAGACGCCAAGAAAGGATTCTATCTCCTGTTAGTGAGCAGCGAATGTCCTATACGGTTAATGGCAAATAAGATCATAAGTCTTTGGCCAAAGCATTCGATATAGTCGTATTAGATACACTATTAATCACTGGTCTTGATTTGCATTAACACATGTATAGAGTTTAGTCAACAGTAGGGTTTGACTTTACCGTGACCCAAGACTTGACCGGACATCCGATGAAGGGTCTATACGTATATAGTATTCACGACATAATGGTTCGGAATGATTCGTTCATTCGTTCTCTCGGGGTTTACATGCGGCCCGCCAGTCAAGCTAAGTGTTGCCCGCACTCATTGGTTCCTCCCAATGCCTACCGAGACGAACCTACGAGTCGCGCAATAGGATCATTCAAGGATAAAAGAGAATTAATAATATATCTTATAATATTAGATATTAGATATCTAATTTTCATTAATCCGATAAAAAAAATAGCGGTCTAATGAATTGTAATTAGAAACAGGTTGATTACTTTAATTCATAAATTATATTTCTTAGAGAAATATATATTTGTGTTTGATATAATTAATTAATGGATTAATTAATTAGTCCAAACACATTGGAAATAAAATGGATTCGCTTGACGAACATCCGTACACGAGGGATTCGTTGATTTAACATCCAAAGACACGAGCCGAGTAAATTCGACCCGTCTTCTTGGAAATTTCCCTTAAGGCCACCACCCCTCCATCTCTTGTCTCTTATATACTTATTTTATGTCACTAGGTGACATATGTGAGGTGTATTTGATACCCTCAATCATGTGTTAAAGGTAGACTTTCATTTTTTTATAAATAAAAGTCTTTAAAAAGGAGTTATGATAACTTCTTCTTGCTTTAACTCATAATCACGAATTTGAGAGAGAGAGTAAGGTAGAAAACTTCATCTTGATCTTAGAGACAAGATATAAGAAGAATACATTGAGAGAGAAAATTCCTACAAGCTTCCCTAGCCGCATTCTTGAAGAAAGGAAGCTTGTCGATTTTTCCATCAAGTTCCTAGCGTGTGAAGTAGAGGCATCTTGCTTTAGGTGCTTGGAACGAAGGGCTCTTCATCATCATCATCATCATCATAAGGTTTTTCGGAGACATCATAGGTATGGGACTTTGATTCCTTGATCTTCGTATTTTTATTTTCGTATATACGTTACTTGATCGATCCTCTTAGGGATTCCGTTTATTCTTCCGCTTGCTTTTTTCCGAGGAATCCCAACGGTGGTATCGAGAGAGGTCAAATATATCGTATATACGATCATCTTTGCATTTGTAATGTTATTTGATGATGTTTATGATTTAGAATCATAATAGATATAATCGAAGAAATTTAATCGTCGTAGTAAGTCAAGTTTCGACTATTTTATGTGAATTATAAATCTGAAAAATTTGATTTTTGTTGATTTATAAGTTCTTCATGAAGTTAAGAAACTTTTTCGCTTTGGAAGGCAGTCGAAAAATGAGAAAAACGGGGTTAAACACGAATACCGCACGAAGACGCATCACGGCAGCAGCTGATCACGCTGGCCGCCGAGAGTGACTCGCTAGCTATCGTAGCTGCTCGGCCAGCCACGCTGGCAAAGGGCCGAGAGTGACTCGGTCCCGTTTTCGGTTTTCGCCCGATTTTGAATCGGGCCGTGGGTCAGGCACGATACCGGATTTTCCGGACTCCATTTTTGTGTTTATATTTCGTTGTAATAATTTCCAAATTTAAATTGGATTTAATTAGATTTAATAAAATATTTGGAATATTTTTTTAAGGGAAATTATTAGACGAGAATATTATTTTGGCCGGATTACTTTGAACGGATTAAAATGACGATTATAAATATTAATTTGATTAATATTGTAGAAATTAAATAAATTAATTTTTATATTAATCGATTAATATATTAATTGATTATTTAATTTTATTTACCGTTACATGTTGTATTAAATGCCTTATGTGATGGTGATATAGCTCGTGGACTTAGTTGTTGATTTCTTCGATTCGATATGGTTGTAAAGGCCATTTTGAGCCTATTTATTTTTACTAGAAAATATGTATAAAAGGATGTATTGTTCAATGATGTAATTATTCATATGGCTATGACGAAGACCGAAGACGACCGACTGGAAGACGAAGAATCAATCCAGTATTTATCTTTTCGTTATTTGGCTTGGCCCAATACTTAGGAAAAAGTCCATGAGCTATATGTTGGTAGTAACTAGGTTGCTATTTATTGTTTTTCATTTTGAATGATTGACAAATCACAAACCGCGCTTATAAACGGATTAATGTGCAAAGTGTAACATATAATCGCGTTAATACTCCCACTTACAAACACTAAGTTATAAAGGTTACGAGGTTTCCTACCCTCCGTCAAACTCATGGAAAATTGAAATCTAAACCTAATATTATTCTTCCGAGTATGTCGGGTAATATTTTTGGGGAAAGTTGATAAATTCCTAGAGTGCATTAGATGCCTTTGGTTGTGACAAATCAAACCCCTATAAACCGTATGGGTTGCCGGTAAGATTCAATTGTCGACTAATAGAGTTGACGGTTTAAACTTAGATAGTTCAATGAGCCATAGAAACCGAATGGGTTGAGGGCAAGTGAACTAGGGGTAAAAGAAGATCGAATCATCCATTAGATGGGTTGGTATTAGACACCACTTTATAAAGAATAATAGAATATAAACCGTATGGGTTGCCCTCTATTAAACTTTGTAAAGAAATCGATCACCACTATGAAGTCACCCAAGACTTCCTGATTTAACATGGGAGTGTGTAAATGCCGATAAAATAGTGGGAGCCGAGTTATGAATAAAGAAAGTCCTTAAATTCTTTACTCGGATCATAATTAAACAATCACTAACAAATCTCGAATTATTCTCTCAGCTAACAAAACTCTCAATATGACAATGAACCCACTCGCTATACTACTTGAAAAGAACGTCTGATCCGTCCGAACTATGGATCAAGCCGGAACTTGAGGATTGTCCTAACTATGGAAATGCCGGGATACGTCTTGAGGCGGACATCCCGGCCTCGCAAGAACCCGAGCCAATCAGAAGATGTCGATGCCCATGAGAAATGGGTAAAAGACGACATAAGAGTGCGAGGGTACATGTTAGGCTCAATGACCAATGAGCTTCAACGTGCCCATGAAAAGATGACGTCTTCACGAGCCATCTTAGCGCACTGGCCGAGCTCTATGGAGAGCATAGCCGAACCGCTAGATATGAGATATCAAAGCAATTATTCGGCGCCAGGATGAAGGAAGGAGAGAAGGTTGGGGACCATGTCCTCAAGATGATCTCGATGATTGAGAGATTGGAAGCTCTTGATTTTCGATGCATGCATCTCTCCAAATCGACCTTATCCTGCAGTCACTTCGACTCCTTTTCCCAATTTGTCATGAACTTCAACGCAATGAGATTGCATGTAACTTAGGTGGGCTAATGAACAACCGACAACCGCCTGGGCCTCGAGATGAAGACAAAGGGAAAGGAAGTCGCACTTGTGATTTCTTCTAAGACTTGGAAGTCCAAGAATAAGAAGAAAAAGAACAAGAAGCGATAGGTCCGATAGCCAAGATCGACAAGGGAAGGGGCAAGGCCCCAATGGTTCAAAAGAGCAAAGGGGCCAAGAAAACGGATGTATGCCTCAATCATGTGAGCTAGGCCACTGGAAGAGGTATTGTCCAAAGCTTGACCATAATGCGCCTTCAGTGCGGAACTATTGGTTTTAGAAACAAATTGTTCTCAGAATCGTATATTCTACTTCTTGGATACTTGATTCCGGTGCGAGTTCTCACATTTGTACAATGAATCGGGATCTGGAACGGCAAGTAGGAAGTCGGATTCGGGGAGGTGATGGTCACCGTCGGAAGTGGGCATAGTGTCGAGGCTTCGATATCGGATCCCTTATGTTGGATTTAGAATCGGTTTTATTCTCACTTTAGATGATGTACTTGTTTTGCCCAAGGGGCACAAGAATATTGTATCAATTCCGGCCATGGACCGAAAGGGATTTCACTTCTTTATCGAGATGGGTCCTGTCGTATTTATTTCGTAAATAAATTGGTTGGTATCACATTATTAAATGGTTTATACCATTTAAATTTAAAGAATAAGACAACCGTGAACACTATAACTAGGAAGCGTGGTAGGGATGAAACGAACCAAGCACTTAAGTGGCATCTTAGACTTGGTCATATCGGTCGGACCAAGGTTCATAAAATGGAGAAAGATGGGCTTACGGGTCCATTGGGATCGATCCCTATCCAACTTGTGAATCTTGCCTTCAAGGCAAAATGACTAAGTTACCCTTCGCAGGACTTTTGAAAGAGTCTTGAAAAACTTGATTGATCCATACCGACGCCTCGTGGCCCTTTTGAAGTGGCACGAGACGGCTTTCGTGATTTCATTACATTTATCGATGACCATACCTGTATGGATTCGTACTTAATGAAACATAAGTCTGAAGCTTTTGATAAATTCAAGGAATTTAAAGCCCTAGTTGAAAATCAAACAGTAACCGTGTTAAGACTCTTAGGTCGATCGGGTGGTGAGTACATGAGTACCGAATTTGATGAGTTCTTAAAAGAACTAGGAATAGTGTCACAATTCACACCTCCACTACTCCACAATTAAATGGTGTATCGAAAGAAGGAACCGAACCTTGTTGGACATGGTTCGCTCCATGCTAAACTATACCGATCTACCGATTTATCTCGGGGTTACGCGCTCCTTATCGTGCATATCTTGAACAGATGTCCTTCCAAACTGTTCCTAAGACTCCCATGAGATGTGGAGAGGTAGGAAACCAAGTCTTAATCACATTAGGATTTGGGGATGCCCCGCTTATGTCAAGAAGACTAAAGTAGAGAAATTGGAAACTAGGTCTCGTGAAAGGTCGTTTCATAGGATATCCAGGGATTCCATGGGATATCTATTCTACATGCACGAAGATCATAGGATCATCGTTGCTATACAAGCACACTTCTGGAAGATCGGTTTATTCAGAAGGAGGGTGTAGAAATATTTCTTTGGAAGAAATAAAAGAAACACCAAATGAGACACCTATGCAAGATACAAGAACCAAACCTTCAAATACAAATACAACCTCGCAAGTCTAGTAGAATTTCTCAATTACCACGGAGAGGTATGGCTATCTCGCATCAAGAGGAACTGGGTGTCCATGAGATGACAGAAAGTAGTCAAGAGAAAGATCCTTCTACATACGACCAAGCGATGGTAGACGTTGACTCCACCAAATGGCAAGAAGCTATGGAAGCTGAGATAGACTCAATGCATGCTAATCAGGTCTGGACTTTAGTAGATCGTCCTAAAGGCATAGTGCCTATTGGAAACAAATGGATCTATAAGAGAAAGACTGATGGAGATGGCGAGGTTGATACCTATAAGGCCAGGCTTGTGGCAAAGGGTTATTCCCAAAGAGAAGGAATCGATTACTTCGAGACCTTCTACTTTGTAGCTATGATTAAGTCTATTCGCATGATGCTTGCTATAGCAACCCACTTAGATTATGAAATATGGCAAATGGATGTGAAAACGGCATTCCTAAATGGATTCCTCGAGGAGGAGATTTATATGGAATGACTAAGGGATTCATATCTCAAACCAATATTCATAAAGTATGCAAACTTCAAGCGTGAAATTTATGGATCAAGCAAGCTTCACGGAGTTGGAATCTTCGTTTTAACGAGACAACAAAGAGTTTGATTTTGTCCAAAACGAAGAAGAGCCCGTATTTACAAGAAGGTTAGTGGGAGCAAAATTGCGTTCTTAATACTATATGTAGATGACATTCTACTTATAGGAAATGACGTAGAATGCTCGGGCCTGTGAAAGCTTGGCTTTCTAAAGAGTTCTCAATGAAAGACTTGGGAGAAGCTACCTATATTCAGGTATTCGTCTCTACCGGATAGAGCGAAAAGAATGTTAGGTCTTTCCCAAGCCCTCTACATAGAAAAGATCCTAAGCGATTTAGGATGGAAGATTCTAAAAGAGGGTTTCTACCTATGCAACATGGTGCAAAACTTTCCTTAGAGATGTGTCCTCAAAGTGAGGAAGATAGAAAGGAAATGAGCAAGGTACCTTATGCTTCAGAGTAGGTAGCCTTATGTATGCAATGATTTGCACTAGACCGACATTGCCTATGCCGTAAGCGTAGTAAGTCGGTTTCAGTCAAATCCAGGGTGAACATTGATCGTAAAGAACATTCTTAAGTACCTAAGGAGGACTAAAGACTTGGTTCTTACATACGGCGGTGGAGAACTAAGAGTGATGGGTTATACAGACTCGATTTTTCTGGGGACATGGATGCTCGATGTCCACATCGTGGTATATCTTTACTCCGAATGGTGGGGCGATTTCTTGGAGAAGTGCCAAGCAAAGTTCGACCGCTATCTCCACATGTCAAGCCGAATATCAGGCAAACACGGAGGTCGCTAAAGAAGCTTTTGGATAAAGAAGTTCACCGAGGAACTTCAAGTGGTTCCTAACGCAGAGAAGCCCGTGACACTGCTTTTGTGACAACGATGGAGTCACAGTGCTAAGGAGCCTAGGGCTCACCACAACACCAAACATATTGCGAGAAAATATCATTTTGTTAGAGAAATGGTTCGGGATGGGAATGTTACACTGCAGAGAGTAGACACAGAAATAACGTTGCCGATCCGCTTACTAAGCCACTATCTCGTAAGGTCTTAGAGAGACATCTGGAGAGTATGGGTATTAGATACCATAGTTTGTGGCATTGAGTGCAAGTGGGAGATTGTTAGGAATATGCCCTCGAATGCCACTCGGAGGATGAGAGAGTGAGAGCAATTGTATTGTAATTATGAATATTATATTTAATAAGGCAATTATTATTTCTATATTATTGTATATCACTGGCATTGTGATTTGGTATATAGAATAGTAGTCCTTGCATTTGAGAGTGAACATTCTACTCCTTATAGAGATAAGGAGATAGGCACTAGAAGTGTTTAGAGCTCGAATGCTTAACTAGTTCGCAAGTCGATAAAACTTAACAGGACATTAAGTTTTAATAAGACTTGTATAACTGATGCTAGGACGTGTGCACGTCTTGATAGCATAGTTATAAGTATATTGGTGGGACCAGTATACTCGAACACGACTCATACTCGATTCAGTCACACGGTATTCACTCTCGAAGAGTCGATGACGAATCGAAAGGTTGTGATAGTATACGTGGACCTTTGACTTGAGGGTTCAGTAGAAGATGTGTCTGTGACGTTTAGTTTGTCATTAGAGTAGTTAGACTCATTTGCTTAATTGCTGAGTCGACCTCGAAGTGCGGACTATACGGGCAGGTAGCGGTCTTTGCTGTACGCCAAGAAAGGATTCTATCTCCTGTTAGTGAGCAGGCGAATGTCCTATACGGTTAATGGCAAATAAGATCATAAGTCTTTGGCCAAAGCATTCTGATATAGTCGTATTAGATACACTATTAATCAGTCGGTCTTGATTTGCATTAACACATGTATAGAGTTTAGTCAACAGTAGGGTTTGACTTTACCGTGACCTGAAGACTTGACCGACATCCGATGAAGGGTCTATACGTATATAGTATTCACGACATAATGGTTCTGAATGATTCGTTCATTCGTTCTCGATCGGGGTTTACAAGCGGCCCGCCAGTCGCTAAGTGTTGCCCGCACTCATTGGTTCCTCCCAATGCCGGCTGAGACGAACCTACGGAGTCGCGCAATAGGATCATTGATGGATAAATATGAATTAATAATCTCTCTTATAATATTAGATATTAGATATCTAATTTTGATTTATCCGATAAATCAAATAGCGGTCTAATGAATTGTAAGTAGTTACTGGGTGATTACTTTAATTCATAAATTATATTTCTTAGAGAAATATATATTTGTGTTTGATATAATTAATTAATTGGATTAATTAATTAGTCCAAACACATTGGAAATAAAATGGATTCGTTTGACGAACATCCCAGACACGAGGGATTCGCTTGACGAACATCCAAAGACACGAGCCGAGTAAATTCGACCCGTCTTCTTGGAAATTTCCTTAAGGCCACCACCCTCCATCTCTTGTCTCTTATATACTTATTTTATGTCACTAGGTGACATATGTGAGGTGTATTTGATACCCTCAATCATGTGTTAAAGGTAGACTTTCATTTTTATAAATAAAAGTCTTTAAAAAGGAGTTATGATAACTTCTTCTTGCTTTAACTCATAATCACGAATTTGAGAGAGAGAGTAAGGTAGAAAACTTCATCTTGATCTTAGAGACAAGATATAAGAAGAATACATTGAGAGAGAAAATTCCTACAAGCTTCCTAGCCGCATTCTTGAAGAAAGGAAGCTTGTCGATTTTTCCATCAAGTTCCGGCGTGTGAAGTAGAGGCATCTTGCTTTAGGTGCTTGGAACGAAGGGCTCTTCATCATCATCATCATCATACGAAGGTTTTTCAGAGACATCATAGGTATGGGACTTTGATTCCTTGATCTTCGTATTTTTATTTTCGTATATACGTTACTTGATCGATCCTCTTAGGGATTCCGTTTATTCTTCCGTTGCGTTTTTTTTCTGAGGAATCCCAACAATATCAACATGTGAGGCTGTGCGGCGTATTATGGGATATGATATCCATTATAGAGATCCACCCCTAGAGCGTTTATCATTTCACATGGAGGGTGAACAGTCCGTCACATTCAAAGATGGTGACTTGATTACGGATTTATTGGAGAAGCATACTGTTGCAGATACAAAGTTCCTTAAATGGATAGAATTCAACAAGCATCATCCCAAAGCACGTAAGTATCTATACGCTGAGTTCCCTAGATATTACGTGTGGGATCCTAGAGGTAAAGTGTGGAGAGACATGAAGAACTTCAACAACAATGTTGGAAGAATTTACCAAGTTCCAATTAAGACTGGTCCATTATACTTCATGCGGATTATGTTGAATCACATTAGGGGTGCCACTTGCTTTGAAGATTTGCGGACAGTGGATGGTGTTGTTCACCCTACATACCGTGATGCATGTTACTCTTTGGGATTGCTCGATGACGACAAAAAGTATATTCATGCTATAAAGGAAGCCAATTTTTGGGGTTCCGGTCGTTTCCTTCGACATTTGTTCTCCATGCTTCTACAGTCTGATAGTATGTCCTGACCCATTCATGTTTGGGAAAGTACATGGGAGTATCTATCGGACGACATCCAGTACTTTATGCGACAGAAGTTGAATAATCCTGGTATAAATTTAAGGAACTTTCTTATGTCGGAAATTTTACATGAACATTTATTTGTTATTTACTATGCTGACTTTATATCTACATATTTCAATATAGGACTGGAACTGAATGAAGAATGAAGAACAGTTGAAGAATTTTGCTCTTGCTGAGATAGAAGAGTTTCTTTCTAGGAATGGATTTAGCTTGACTCAGATTGAAGGTATGCCTATTCCTGACAATGTTGTCATAGATAATGGTATGAATAATTTAATTGCCGAAGAAATGTCGTATGATATTGATGAGATGATTGAGCTGCACAACCGTTTGTATCCATGTCTCACGGAAGAGCAAAAAAGCGTGTACGATACTATTATGGATGCAGTCGATTCTGGTAATGGTGGAGTTTTCTTTCTATATGGCTACGATGGCACAAAAAAGACATTTTTGTGGAAGACACTGTGTTCTTCATTACGTAGTAGGCATGATATTGTTCTCCCAGTTGCATCGAGTGGTATAGCTTCTCTACTTCTTCCTGGAGGCCGCACCGCTCACTCTAGGTTTAGTATTCCTTTGCAGGTCGATGAAACTACCATGTGTAGTAGGATAACCCATAATAGCGATCTAACAGGACTTTTGAAGAGTACAAAGCTAATCATATGGGATGAGGCACCCATGACTAATAAGTTTTGCTTTGAGGCGGCAACGCCACCATAAACGGTGTAGCATCACCAACTCCAGTTCAGAAGGATCCGCTGAGATATATACAAGTATAAATACGGTATACCCATATACAAACTTGTTGTTATATGGAGTCGAGACTGGAGTTGTTGAGATCTGTAACACCCCCAAGATATTCGAGGAGAATTACAGCGCCGTGGACCCCTACATGGGACCCACCAGGCTAACACAAGAAAACACCACTCGACTAACCGCCTCGGTTAGCAAGGAAACAATTGTTAACAATAAGAACATAAAACAACACGTCCGGTACAACCGGCATAAATAACATTAACCGACAAATACAGTAACTCCAATGAAGACCAATCACAATCTGAAAGGAAAAGCCTAAGTACTCGCGAGTACAATCTATAAGTTTACAATTTGGAAAACATCCACATCAAAAGAGACAGTAAGAAATGACAAAACTCGATTGCACATGTCAACAACCTTGGCCGACATCCTCGTACCATCCCAAGTCGCTCGTCCTATGAACATAACCTGAAATCCATAACAAGAATTTCCCCGACAACGGGTCCCCAGAGGGGTTAGCAATTACGCTAGTACAAGTATTCAAGGCAAACCAATCGCTTACACATTTCATAGTACATGCACCAATATCATTTCGAAAACCAAAACAAGACGTGTCTTTTCCGGAAATAAACAGTCAACAATTTGCCTTGGGAACAGAGTAATATCATAGATTCCCGCACGAGGCCTCTAAGGACCCTCCCGCACCGGCTACATTACAAAACAAAACACGCACATGCATCGCCTGGGAACAGAGTAATATCATAGATTCCCGCACGAGGCCTCTAAGGACCCTCCCGCATCAAGGCTAGCTAAACAAACTCGTGAAATCCAGGCGGCAAGATAGATTTCCTCCTTGACCCCGTCTGCCAACACGAGGTGAGTTACACACAAGTAATATACATCACCATTTCATGTTAAGCTTAAAGGTTTCCAAAAATACTTGCCTTGAATTATTGACGACGCAACGAACTAAAGGAAAGTCACCGACGAACGCTAGAACCAATGAAACCGAACCTAACGATTCAAGAATACAATCACAACCATTTCTAAATGAATACGGAATTGGAATACACCAAAACCCGCCTACGATTCATGTATATTCGTATATAAACAACAACGAGGGCGACCACAACCAAACCCTCTCGATTCCGTAAAAATCACGAAATATACCATGAATCCGTAGGGAAACTAAGAATACCAACAAGATTAATCATATTCATCATGAATTAATCAACAAAACGGAACGAATCGGACAAAAACACGAAAACCCCCAATTTTACCAAAAGTAGGGTTCTAAAGATCTAACCTTGATTCGCTGGATCAAGGGATGATATCGGACGAATGATTGATGATATAACCCAAGGAACTCCATGGATATGTTGCTAAACAACATGGCTTCAAGCTTGGAACACGCCACCGGAAGAGGAGAAGAAGAAGGTGAAAATGGCAAGAAAAACGTCTCAGGGGCCTTAAATAGCCGGCAGACTCGACCGTGTCCGCCGACACGGCCGTGGCGCGCAGCTGACCGGGTAGGGACTCGACCGTGTCCTGCTAGACACGGTCGCGGCGCGAGGGGCCTTCCGACTGACTCCGTCCGACAATGACTTCAAGATGACTCGACCGTGTCCTGAACACGGCCGGCGTGTCAGCTGCCTCGAGCTTATCCGGAAGAGTTCGGCTCGGCCGCGCTGCACGACACGGCCGGGTCCTGAGGCGAGACTTCCGGCCTATCCGGACGAAATGCGCACGGCCGTGTCGGACGACACGGCCGAGTTCGGCCGCAGCGGATCGCCAATAACGAGCGGGTGAGCTAAAACGACCATAACTCTCTCGTCCGGACTCCGATTGACTCACCGTTCGAACCATTGGAAAGCTAACTCGATGCTCTATAATATTGCAAAGATTCAGAATTTTTGGAGTTACCAAAAATTAATGGTGATCTAACAAAGTAGAACTCATACTTAGAAAAGTCGTTTAGTAATCCTGAATTCAACAAAACGACACCGAAACCCGAACCTGAATACGAACCGAAGATACGGTTACGAAGTACTCACAAATACGAATCTAAGAGCTAGTAGGACACACGATTCTGACCACCCGAAGGTTTGAAATTCGACAACGGAAGGTAGTTACCCCAAACTTTGGGAAATTACGAAAATGGCCCAAATGCCCGAAAATCACCATACGACAACGAATAATCAAACCGAAGCTCACAACACGTATAACAACGTTAAATGAACTTACGAAAAACCCCAAACGACAGTTTCGAACGAGATTCGCAAGAACCGAACTCAAGCGCGGAAAAGTCGCTAAAAAGCACGGAACTCAACAAAGCAGCACCGAAACGAACTCGGATGACAAAAAGTGCAGAACTAAATATTATCCGAATGACGAAACGGTCAACAGCGAGTCGTCAAAACAGACTTCGGCCGAAAAAAAAAATTTACCGAAAATCGAAAAATTTGCGGATATTACATTCTACCCTCCTTAAAAGAAGTTTCGTCCCGAAACTTAAAACAAGTAGGGGGAAGAAATATTCCGCCAGGAAAAACTCAACAAGATACACAAGAATGCGTAACTAACGCCCAACGGCGAAATGTTACAATCAACGCAAAGGAATATACGGCGTGAAAACACGCTCCACGGCGACCAACACAATGTCGCCGTTAGGGATACAATAAAACCAACAAATGACAAGCGTCATCAAACGGATAATATAGCCAATTCAATTATCCGACAATCACAAAACACAACGAACGAAAGTCAGTATGATTGACCAACTCAACGGTACATCAATCGAAACGCGAGCCAATCGCTGAACTAATACTGAATTCCACCGCCCAAGGGTTGGAAGATCGAAAACGAGACTAATTTCCCAAACTTAAGGGAATTAGGAAGGAGCCTGAATGCTCAACGATCAAAAAACGAGAACAAAAACCGAACAAACAAACGATCGAGACAACAAAAATCGAACAATCATGTCCGAAACACGAAGGATAATAAAACTCAAACAACAACTCCCAGGATGATCTGGTGAGAACTACAAGGAATGCATTCCCATAAGATCCACAGGATAGGGAATAGCGATTGAAAAGTCATAGCGACAAACGAGTTATTCCAAAACAATACCACACTCGTTCGATCAACAAAAGCAAGGGATAGGGAAAGTTCAGAAATGTCAACGAACATAAACGAGTCGACAGAGTCGAAAATACAGAAGTTCCAAATCCGCTCCACTTCGAATAAAAGAACTAGTAGAACTAAAGATGTTACTTCCGAACAATGTTCACAAGAATCGAATCGAACTCTAAAAGTCACAGAGATAACCAGATCGACCCAAAACAAGATCACACTGCTCGAATGATGAACCCGAAATATAAAACAAGTTCGACAAGATCAACGAACACGAGCGAATCGATAGACTGGAGAAAGAGAAAATACAGAAGTCAAAATAGTATGGGTAGTATCCCCGACCTCATCCACGAAATTCACAAAAACAGGAGCAAGGTAACAAGACATTAAACAACCAACACATAACGGAACGATCACCGATGCACACGGTCATACCAAACCAAGCTCTAACAGCTCGCACATGCGCGACAACGTAGAAGTCACTACGAGGCGGCAACAATCGACACTAACATCCCACCTCTCACAACAAATGCGTGGCAACGCCTCGACGTTCATGCCACCAATCTGATCATACTCGGGAGCAAACATCATAACGACAACGCGAACATCATACATATATACCCATCCCTCAAACGGGAATGGATAGATTTTAAAAACGAAAACCTCATTTTGAAAATAATTTAGAAGAACACCGGTTGATCTTGAGTATCACCTTTCAAAAAGTACAAACGTGAAACATCGTTATCGAGACTTTGGAGAACCATTTCGCATTTGATAAAAATGAGGACACTTTCTCTTAGTGAAAACTTTCTGAATATTCGACCATCGGGTCTAAATAAAAGTGTTTCTAAAACATTGAAAATATCTCAAAGCATTTTGGTCCTCGAGGTAGAAGAATTTTGAAACGTGTTGTGGCACCTTGTATGTACTACGAGAAAATAATTCATTTTAAAAGTACGTCTCGAAATTTATTTTCTAAGATACTCAAGGTTTTTCGTATACAATAGCCAAAATGCCCGGAACTCCCACTTGTCAATATTCACTTAAACGCATCATAGCACACTCATTAAATCGTTCACAATCAAGACAGTGATATACAATCCCTAGGATATGCTTAACAACATCGTTAAAACAACGATCGGTTTATCAAAACCGGATGGAAAACGACATCAAGAACAAAACTCCAAAAAGTCAACTCTAGGGATTCAAGAAAAATTGCTGGATTCGCGAAGAACAATGGATTAGATGATGTTAAAAATCATCTAGGATACTCCAAAACACCTTTGGATGGAAGAAAAAATCAGCCCCAATGCGAAACCTAGTCGCCACGTCTCAAGCTCATGGAGGAAGAAGAAAAATGAAGAAAAAGCAACTCTAGACCGTGTCCGTATTTATATCGACACAATTAGCGTGCGCTAATCATTAAGGTTAGCGTGCGCTATCACGGCACCAAACAAAACTCCCGACTAAAAATACACCGTTAGCGTGCGCTAACAATTCATAGAGACAACAAATGTAACATATCATAAAATTACATGCCGTAAACCCTTCTCACAAGGATTTACTGTGCTAAGCATGATTTCCCATCTCATTTCGAAAATGCTAAAAGACCAATGACGGTGATATTTTCCAAAACTCAAAACTCATTTGTCAAACCATCATGAAATATTCAAGGCCAAAATGCCAAAACTTGATTCAAGGAATCGGTTTTACGAAATAAAACTCGGTTGCAAAATACCGAAAGCCGTTTGAAAGAACTCACGCAATGGATAAAATACGGCATTTAAAATACATCAAGAGGACGACACTCCTCGTATAAACCAAATACGAGAGTCTAATAAACACATATCGTGAAATCAAAATCCATAGAAGGATTCCATCATTCAATCGACTAATCATACAAATAACTCGTATCACACGAGGCACAACACAAGGAAGGAGTTTTACATCCATAGGTCGCACGTAAGTGACGACCGCCTTTGATACTAATCACGACCAATGATTCAACGACGCGTCGCGATGCGACTAAGTCGACAAAATCCGACGAGACAAAACTCAACCAACACAACTTGGCTCGACAAACCTAGGTTTTCCTGTGCTAATCGATTTTAAAATCGTATACTCTAGTTATTCGAAAATAAAACCGATAAGTTAAAAATCGTTTTCAAGACCCTTTTAAACACGACAAGGGCTTAACAGTGGTAGCATTTTATAAAATGTCCTAAACACTTTTATACACGACCTTTAAATACCGACACAAGGTTTTATTTGGAAATACAAGGCTGGCTCGCCCAAATTCATGTCACTTTTCAAAAACCCACAATACGATCAAGTCTAAGAAATTTTCAAGCATGCACGCCGCATGTATTATTATTAATAGAAACACTTTGGTTGTAAATAATAATAATTAGCCAAGTACCAACAATTCCCGGACACACTCATATACGACATTCAAAAATCACCAGTTCAAAAAGCAACTCGGAAATACTAATTCCAAGCATATGTCGAACTATCTCTTCAAGTTTAACAGCATAACCAAAGATCACCGATTTGGACATATGTCGAAACCAGCTATGTGAGTTTTTCAACAAACTCTGTCATCGACACCTTTTCCGGAACATATCAATGTTCAAAACATTCACATCATACTGCACCCCTCGGTGTCCAAACCATCAGTACATTCGGCTCAACATACATTTAGTATATCGCAATTATCAAACACAGATTCTATCACACAGCAAAAGACTAGAGAGTCAAGCCCTCTCACAATATACCACGGAGCAAAAATCGGATCTTTCGATCACCAACGATCCCACCAATGCTAGGAAGTTTAGCGATGGAAGGCTCGCAAAACGACAAACGGTCAAGCCCAGAACGACGCACATACTCCAGAGAGATAAAGAACTGCGCAATACTAGAATCAAAAGTGCACGAACCGGATGGATCGAAAAACAACTCGATGATAAGTACGAGAGAGACAATCACAGTTCAAGAAGTGGAAATACAATACGAGAAAACAAAAGGATCGAGTAAGGAAAACTTACAAGCGCTGGATGTACTGAGATGTCGGCAGCGGTGTGACAAAGTGCAAAACAAAACACAACTAGACCCAAATAACCAACAAGCCTAGGTATCCATAAACCTAGGGCTCTCATACCATTTTCTGTAACACCCCCAAGATATTCGAGGAGAATTACAGCGCCGTGGACCCCTACATGGGACCCACCAGGCTAACACAAGAAAACACCACTCGACTAACCGCCTCGGTTAGCAAGGAAACAATTGTTAACAATAAGAACATAAAACAACACGTCCGGTACAACCGGCATAAATAACATTAACCGACAAATACAGTAACTCCAACGAAGACCAATCACAATCTGAAAGGAAAAGCCTAAGTACTCGCGAGTACAGTCTATAAGTTTACAATTTGGAAAACATCCACATCAAAAGAGACAGTAAGAAATGACAAAACTCGATTGCACATGTCAACAACCTTGGCCGACATCCTCGTACCATCCCAGCGCCCGCTCGTCTGGCTGAACATAACCTGAAATCCATAACAAGAATTTCCCCGACAACGGGTCCCCAGAGGGGTTAGCAATTACGCTAGTACAAGTATTCAAGGCAAACCAATCGCTTACACATTTCATAGTACATGCACCAATATCATTTCGAAAACCAAAACAAGACGTGTCTTTTCCGGAAATAAACAGTCAACAATTTGCCTTGGGAACAGAGTAATATCATAGATTCCCGCACGAGGCCTCTAAGGACCCTCCCGCACTGGCTACATTACAAAACAAAACACGCACATGCATCGCCTTGGGAACAGAGTAATATCATAGATTCCCGCACGAGGCCTCTAAGGACCCTCCCGCACAAGCTAGCTAAACAAACTCGTGAAATCCAGGCGGCGGATAGATTTCCCTCCTTGACCCCGTCGGGCCAACACGAGGTGAGTTACACACAAGTAATATACATCACCATTTCATGTTAAGCTTAAAGGTTTCCAAAAATACTTGCCTTGAATTATTGACGACGCAACGAACGGAAAGGAAAGTCACCGACGAACGCTAGGAACCAATGAAACCGAACCTAACGATTCGAAGAATACAATCACAACCATTTCTAAATGAATACGGAATTGGAATACACCCGAAAACCCGCCTACGATTCATGTATATTCGTATATAAACAACAACGAGGGCGGACCACAACCAAACCCTCTCGATTCCGTAAAAATCACGAAATATACCATGAATCCGTAGGGAAACTAAGAATACCAACAAGATTAATCATATTCATCATGAATTAATCAACAAAACGGAACGAATCGGACAAAAACACGAAAACCCCCAATTTTACCAAAAGTAGGGTTCTAAAGATCTAACCTTGATTCGCTGGATCAAGGGATGATATCGGACGAATGATTGATGATATAACCCAAGGAACTCCATGGATATGTTGCTAAACAACATGGCTTCAAGCTTGGAACACGCCCAGCCGCGGAAGAGGAGAAGAAGAAGGTGAAAAATGGCAAGAAAAACGTCTGCAGGGCCTTAAATAGGCTGACAGACTCGACCGTGTCCGCCTGACACGGTCGTGGCGCGCAGTTGACCGGCAGGGACTCGACCGTGTCCTGCTAGACACGGTCGCGGCGCGGAGGGGCCTTCCGACAGTGACCCGTCCGACAGCGACTCGGCATGACTCGACCGTGTCCTGGAACACGGTCGGGCGTGTCACTGCCTCAGCTTATCCTAAGAGTTCGGCTCGGCCGCGCTGCACGACACGGCCGGGTCCCGAGGCGAGACTTCCGCCTATCCGGACGAGTACGGCACGGGCCGTGTCGGACGACACGGCCGAAGTTCGGCCGGCAAGTGATCGCCAATAACGAGCGGGTGAGCTAAAACGACCATAACTCTCTCGTCCGACCATTGACTCACCGTTCGAACCATTGGAAAGCTAACTCGATGCTCTATAATATTGCAAAGATTCAGAATTTTTGGAGTTACCAAAAATTAATGGTGATCTAACAAAGTAGAACTCATACTTAGAAAAGTCGTTTAGTAATCCTGAATTCAACAAAACGACACCGAAACCCGAACCTGAATACGAACCGAAGATACGGTTACGAAGTACTCACAAATACGAATCTAAGAGCTAGTAGGACACACGATTCCGACCACCCGAAGGTTCGAAATTCGACAACGGAAGGTAGTTACCCCAAACTTTGGGAAATTACGAAAATGGCCCAAATGCCCGAAAATCACCATACGACAACGAATAATCAAACTGAAGCTCACAACACGTATAACAACGTTAAATGAACTTACGAAAAACCCCAAACGACAGTTTCGAACGAGATTCGCAAGAACCGAACTCAAGCGCGGAAAAGTCGCTAAAAAGCACGGAACTCAACAAAGCAGCACCGAAACGAACTCGGATGACAAAAAGTGCAGAACTAAATATTCTCCGAATGACGAAACGGTCAACAGCGAGTCGTCAAAACAGACTTCGGACGAAAAAAGAAATTTACCGAAAATCGAAAAATTTGCGGATATTACAAGATCAGTGGAGCAAGCCTTGGAGGTGAAGTTGGGGGATGACACGGTCTTGGTGGTGCTTACGACGTCGATGGCTTTGATCTTTGGCCTTCTGATATTTCCCTGGAAGAGGTCGAGCGATAATCGCGGCAAGGAGGTTAGTCCGCCACTTGTCCGCAAGATGGTACCGCTTGAGGCGGAGGAGGAGGATGTCGGACCTGATAAGGTGATGGTCACCGTCTTCTTCGGAACCCAGACTGGCATCGTCGAGGGTTTTACGAAGGTATCACCGTCACTAAGGACTCCTGATTTCCGTTTGTCTTTCAGGAGTTCAAATTTGGAAGACTTCCTATAGTTTGAGTCCCAATTTAATCAGCACTAATAGTGCATGATCAGGCATGTGCCAATTGAGAAATTTTCCACTCTTTTGATTTGAATTTATGTTGTGAAATACCGAAATACGTAAATATTGGTGGTGATATTGTGTATGTGTGTGCTATTATTTATTTATTTTGTATTGACTGGATCCTATGCTGCTGGGTCTTGAAGCTTTTGGTAAAATATTTTTATATTAGACTTTTAGCTTTTAGTTATGTATGGATCAAGGAGCTCTAATAAAAGACTTGGTCATAAAGTGGTGGCAAATTCGTAATTCGATACGACCAGAATCCAAGTATAACACAATTGTGGTCTCAGGTGCCAATCAATTTGCTGAATTGAAGGTAATTGCACTATGACCTGTATCTTATCTGTGTTGTTGAAAAAGTTATTGCCACTGTTGGGCATATAACAACTAAATATTGTGCATGTTCCATCTATGATGCGAATATTGTTCTTTTTATATCAAATTATATGCTGAATGCTCGTGTAGGCTTTATCAGAGGAGATCAAAGCAATATATGAGAAGACAGTTGTTAAGGTTATGAACTTGGTATGTCTTACATGCAGTTTGCTACAGTGGGAAAATGTGATTTCTCTTTGATGTATTACACTTTTATTTCATTTGAACTTTATCTATTTGTTTCACTTTCTTTTTCCTGTCAGGATGATTATGCTGCAGATGATGATCAATATGAGGAGAAGCTCAAGAAAGAGTCCCTAGAATTTTTCGTGGTCGCAACATAAGTCATAAATTTTTTTATTTGTTCCAGTTTTCCTTGCTGAAACTAATGCTGAATACTTGAGATGTCCTGTACAGTTATGGAGATGGGGAGCCGACTGCTAATGCTGCTAGATTTTATAAATGGTTCCCTGAGGTTGTTGACATGATTGTATTTATTGTTTGCACCCCTTTTGTGGAGCTTTCTACTGACTACATATTGTAAATGATTTAGGCTAAAGAAAGAAAACCCTGGCTTAAGCATCTTACATATGGAGTATTTGGTTTACATAATCGCCAATATAAACATTTCAACAAGGTATATGCTCGTCATCTCCATTTATTCACTGTTATATTTGCATTATATGGGATATTTCTTGCTCCGTGGCTTTTTCCCTCTTTTTTTCTTATTTCCCCTTTTTTTTGGGGGAGAATCATGCATGCCGTACTTTATAGCATACCATTATAATCTGATCTTTGATGAACAGCTTAGTGAACAAGGTACACTTGGAATACTTTGTGGATGACCTTTTATTCTTTCTTATGCTTTACCTCTTTGCGTACATATGTGCATATGTGCACATTACTTGATCTGTTGACGCGTTTCTAGTCTCAAACAGTACCTCAATGTGTTACTGGTCCCAAATAATACCAGCCCCAACATTGGATCCATTGGCAATTAGCCTACGTTTTGTTTCGTTGTGACTGGTTGTGTCTTGTGCAACTGCTTTTTGTATGTCAGGTGCAAAATGTATTGTACCATTAGGTCTTGGAGACGATGATCAATGCATCCAAGATGATTTCTCTGGTTGGTATGCTATACTTGCTTATTACCTACATTCTCTGATGTTGTTAATAATTTTGTTTTTTCTATGACAGCTGTCTGTCCCATTTTCATTAGTTTTATGTTTATGCGAATTATGATACTACTGAGGTAGTATGACATCAGTGAAGCAGAAAGGCTTAAGTTCTTGGCATCCCCTCAGGGAAAGGTGAACTAGCTTGTTCTTCACTTGACCTTTTTTTTATTTCAGTGGTATAATTTCTGGGTATGAATCGTAGAGTCTGTACCTTGTTTTGATCGTGATCTTATCTAATTCTTGATTTAATCCCTAAATTTATTCTGTCATGTAGGATGAATATGCAAAACGGGTTGTTGGCAGTCAGAGAAGTCTCCTTGAGGTCATGGCCGAGTGGTGGGAAAAGAAGTATGTGCTTGGGTCTAGGCTCTGTCGCTGCACTCAGCAATACTGACTTCCACCTTCCCTAGACGAAAAGCATTCAAATATCTACCAAGTGGCAAAGATGTATGCCAACTTTTCACTGTTATTTCACCGTCTAATTGAAGGTTTTAGAAAGAAAAAAAAAGAGAAAAAGGCCACTGGCGAATAGAATAGGGTGCTTAAATTTAATAAGAAAAAAGCGTTCAATTTATGTATACGAGACATCGTGGCCCGTGCGATGCACCGGCTTTAAAGCACGGGTATTTTATTTTCGATAATATCAAATATCATATTTATATTACGTATTATTTCAAGGCCCGAGCCTTCATAGTTTTTGTTTTTCAAGTAAAATTATTCTAAGTTAAAACATCGTATTTTTATATAATATATTTAATATCAAGTATGGCCTAAACTGGGTTATTGACAGGTTAAGAAGATTTGTACTCAAAATGTGCAACATATTTATCCATCATACTAACACAATAAAAAAATTACATGTACATTTCTTAAGATGGATTATATCTCACTGAAGCAAAACATTTGTTCGTGTTTACATAAATCAATACGAACTACTTTTTAATTAGTAGCATCGAACTATCATATATAACTTATTCGGTGGTGCATCCTAGCGTCAATATGTGGGGTACTATATGAGGTTGATTTCAAACAACGGTTCATATATTAAAGATATTAAGATATCGAATTGATATCTATATAGTCAAGTTACCAAACATGTACGATCATCTAAAATGAATGATGTGTTGCCATTTAATCAAACACTTATTACGCCTACGATGCTACGTATTTGAATTAATTTTTCTCACACATTTTTATACTTTAAATCCTTATGGCAAATATTATGATTTTTATTACATATTTCACTCTTACTCCTTAGTTGTTTATATTTTTTAGATGTAAAAAAATTGCGCTCTTAGTTGTTCATAGAATATTTTTTTATGTCAATAATGTTATTTTGCGCCATGTGCATGTGATTCGTGGTATGTGTGTTCTCAAAACTGCATAACCTCAAATTTTTAAATTTGTAAATTTTTAAAATTAGTTAAAATCATCTTTATTTTTTTGGGATATAATCAAATTTTTTTAATGTCTATCATCTCTGCATTGCCTTCCATTTTGAATTGACAGACTTGAATATACTATCCTTTAAAATTAGAATTAACTACATTTTTAGTCCTTATGATTTGCGAGGTATTTCATTTTCAGTCCAAATTTTGAAAAAATTTTAGGTTTGGTCCAAAAGTGAAAGGATAATTCCATATTTACCCAATCTAAAAATCAAAATAACATATTTCCCAAAAACACAAATTTTTAACGCATAAGTACAATGCCTTTAAAAAAATTGTTAAGAAAATATGAAATTATTATGTTTAAGTTGAGTATATATAGAATTGCTCCAAAAAGTGAAACATCCGTTTCGGATTTGATTCGAATTTCCTAACTCCGTTAGTTTGACTGTTAAATAAGAGGGTATTTTTGTCCTTTCATATTATTTTCTTTAATTTTATTTTATCTATCAAATTTAACTACTTGTAAGTTGTATCCTCCATCCAAAAACACACTTTTTTTTCTCATCACAAAACATATACGACCCTTTCATTTCTCTCACTAAACCATCATCCACCAATAACCTAACACCGGCCAAAACCACCACGTAACCACACCCTAGTCGCCAAACCACCACCAACAAACCTCCATCGATGGAATCTCGGGTCTCCTGTAGAATGTGTTTCGAGCTTATAAGTAAGTTACAAACTCGGGTTTTGATTTTGTGTTCAGATCTGGATATTTCAGTGGCCGACGGCAGTTATGGCGATGGTGGTGGGGTTTTGGTGGTCGAGAAGGTAGAACCAACGATGTGGACACCCTTAGCTCAATTCATTTGATACTCATCAATATTGAAAACCCATCTTGGCAATCGATCCACTATTTTGGCTATAAAGAACTCTATGTCATCTTTATTTTTTAAAGATTTGGTGGGAATTGACAATTTGATTTTATAATATTTTGGATATCTCATGGTTTGTAGGTATCTGTAGGCTATTTTGAATAGAAACATTTTAGTTGTTTAATTGTTTATAAGAAAATTGTTTGAGGTTTCAAGTTTGGTATGTCGGCGGCGGAACCACTAAAACAACAACGAAACCACCCAAGCTCGAAACACCACATATTGAATTAATATTCGGTGGTGTCGGCGGCGGAAGCAGTTGATGTTGGCAGCGGTTCCGGTGGCTGTGGGGGTAGAAGAATCTGCTTTACCGGAGGTGGTGGGTGTGACCTATTTTGTGGGTAAGTTGTGTGACTTTTTGGTTTGTTTATAAGGGAGTATAAGTACCTCAAAGAAGAAGTTGAAAGAGTTAAACAATAAACATGCTTTGTGTGATATGACTATAGAAATTTTTAAAATTTAATAATGAGTCTTTGACATGTTTGAGTTGGTTGAATTAATTTAACTTATGGCAAAGAACAGGTATGCATACGTTTTTTATTCTTGCATTTTTTTTAATTGTGGTTTGTAAAAGCTCTTTAAAGCTTTTAAAAAAAGCTTTAGAGATTAGCAATATTTCACTTGATATAAATGACTCTAGCTTATGACATAAATGCTCACATTAATACATGGAACTCAATTTTTATATAGATAATATAGATGCTGCACAATATGTGAATAATACAAGTGATGCTTTCATTTTTTATCTTTTTTTTTTTTCACTCTCACCTTATATATTTTTCCAAATCTATAACCATTCCAAAACTTAGTGCGCGTTCTGTTTGTATTTTGTTTTGTATTTTCATTTTGCAAAATGTTTTATGTTTTCTGTTTTTATTTTTGTTTTCAAAGTTGTTGAAAACACGTTCTGTTAAATTTATTTTGCAAATTATTTTTTTTGTAATATTAATATTAAATTCATAAATCTTTATTTTAGACTTAGGGGGTGCTTGGTTGGGGGTATCAGGAGGTAGGTAATGGGAAAGGCAATGAATAAACATGCCTGGTTAGGAGCAAGGAATGCAATGATTGCTTAGTAGTGGGTAATGAGACATTACTCAGTAAATTGGGAGGAAAGGTAATGATTACCTACCACCACCACCAGCCACCACCGCCACCACCAGCCACCACCACCACCAGCCACCACCAGCCACCACCAGCAGCAACCGCCACCACCACCAGCAGCCGCAGCCGCCACCACCACCACCACCAGCCACCAGCAGCCACCACCACCACCACTTTGGAGGTTAATGTGTTTTTCTTAAACCAAGCGCTATCAAAGATAATGATAATCTCCATTCCATTCCTTTATATTCCATTGTATTCCCTTTACCTTTGCTATTCCCATTACCCTCTTTGAACCAAGCGCACCCTTAGTTTCAAATTAGGATAATCCAAAAAAAAAAACTCAAAATGCATTTTGAGCATTTTGAAGAGTTTTTTTGATATACACACAAAACGCTCAAAACGAGGTTTTGGTCATTTTGCGTTTTGTGTACAAATATTTTTTTTGTTTTCCAAAATGCATTTTCGAAAATGATAAAAAGAACGCGTTTTTAGTGTTTTCGAAAATAAAAACAGAAAATGACCTCAAAACAGCAAAGAGAACAGGGCCTTAGATTTTTTTTTTTTTGGCATCAAATTAGTTGGAAGATGGAACAGTCGTATCGGAACTTGTCAGTCTTAGGGAAACCTTTAAGCAGACTTATCACAGACGAGAAAGTTGATTACAGATACAGAAGAACAGACTAGTGTAATTAGTTTCCTATCATATAAGAGGGGAGGGAGTGGGTGCGTGAGAGGTGAATTGCGGGGTGGCTCACTCACGGGAACACCGCCGCCTCGACTTTCATACCGTACGGGAGAGCAAAACGAGTGAGTATCTCACGCACGGGAGAGGAGAAAAGTCGAACGTTGGGAGGAGAAAATATGACCGTTTGAGGTTCCAACGATCCCTTTTTTTTTAATTCTATATAGTGTTGTGTTTGTGGAGGTTGGAAAGCACAAAAAAAAACATCCGAGAGCAAAAAAAAAAAAACATACCGAGAGCTAAAAAAAAATCAAGAATATGGCGCATAGAAGAATAGGCTCGACGTTATTGTCAGACGAGCCGTTTGAGTGGTCTAACGATAGTAGTCTCGAGTTTTTTGCTAACGCGATTGACGCAAATGAGGAGGAAGATACGACAAGGTCGACACGAACATCAGTAAAACGCGATCGGGTCAACGCTGCAAAAAGATTGCATCGTGATTATTTTTGTGAAGAACCAAGATACAACGATCAAGTGTTTGAAGATAGGTATCGTATGCCTAAACATTTATTTTTAAAAATCACACGTGCTATTGAGTCTAGAGTCGAGTATTTTCAAGAAGGTTATGATGCTAGAGCGAAAAAAAGTTTCAGTCTTACAAAAATGTGCGTCTGCCGTTAAACAACTCGCAACCGGTAATCCACCGGATCAGTTTGACGAATATTTACAAATGGCTCAAGGAACGTCACGTGAAAGCCTTCAATTTTTTGTGACGCTATTATTCAGATATACGATCGAGATTACCTACGTAGGCTAACAAGCCATGATATTGCATGTTTGTACGAAGCACAGGAAGCTCGACATCACATTCCGGGTATGATCGGTAGCCTAGATTGCACACATTTCGATTGGAGGAATTGTCCAGTCAAATTGAGGGGTCAATATAAAAGGGGTGATCATAAATACCCCACGATTATGATGGAGGCAGTGGCGTGTCAAGATTTGTGGATATGGCACGCGTTCTTTGGACCGCCTGGTTCAAACAATGATGTGAATGTTGTGATGCAATCTCCGCTATTCCTCACCGAGCGTAATGGTACGGCACCTAAGTGCCCATTTGTTGTGAACGGCCATACGTACAAGCGTGGCTACTATCTAACCGATGGCATATATCCTAGATGGTCTACTTTTGTTAAAGCGTTCAAATTTCCTACCGACCCGTAAGAGAAAAAGTTCAAGAAAGTACAAGAGTCGGCGCGAAAAGATGTTGAACGGGTATTTGGTGTTCTCAAGGGTAGATGGGGTATACTGAGACGACCCTTACGGCCGTACACAGTAGACAGAATTAGTAAACTGGTTTATGCGTGTGTGATATTGCACAACATGATTCTACATGACTCCGATACTGCAATCTCCCCAGTTCATATTCGGGATCCTCCGATCCAACCGGTGTTTGACGAAGAAGCCTTAGACGAGATACGACATGAGAACACACATTTTCGTCTCCGATTTGATCTTATGGAGCATATTCACGCTCAACAATTACCATACCTCGAGGTGGACGATGAAGCCGATGAAGCCGATCAAGACGCAGAAGTTTAGTTTTTGAGTATTATGAATTTTAGTATTTTAGTATTATGTAATTTTATTTTATGTTTTTTAATAATATTATGTAATGTTTATTTAATTTTAATGAAATTTTAGTTTTTTAATAAATTTTAATAGAATTTAAAAAAGAAAAAGAGAAAAAAGAAGTGAGTGAAGGGTGAGTGAAGTGGCGCCTCCAAAAAAGAAGTGAGTGAAGGGTGAGTGAAGAAAAAAGTGGGGAATGATGTGGCGCAAGGGGATTGGTTGGGAGTGAGTGAAGGGAAGGAGGGTGAGTGAAACACTCCCTCCCCTCTAATGTACCCGCTCTTTTTAGTGGCACATGTCAAGCATTTCAGTTTTACGAGTCAGTCCGACCCGTGCGATGCACACGGGCTCGTTCTGATTGTTCGTAGCATATTGTTCAGCACTAATTTTCATTATTTTGTTGGTCAATAGGTTCATCAATTGTGATTTTCTTATCACAAATACTCAAAATGATTTTATAAGTCAGATATTGTACATCATTACATTGATCATTTATTCAGTTATCTAAGTGTTCATAGCGTAATTTGTGTGATGCACACGGGCTCGATCTAAATGTTCATAGCGTATTGTTCAGCACTAATTTTTGTCATTTTGATCATGGATATGAAAATTGTTGGTGCCTTTACTTCGTCACTTTTAATTGAGGTCGAGTCAAAAACTCAAAATGATATTCAGACCCGTGCGATGCACACGGGCTGTATCTAAGTGTTCATAGCGTAATGTTTGGCACTAATTTTCGTCATATATAACTTGGGCTGACTCAGGACCCGATGCAACTATTTTGTTGAGTTACAACTTAGTTCTTCTTGTTATGTTTCTTTTTTTTTTATATGTTTCTAGTCTAAGTTTTAGACAATGAGCTTATAGTATAATGGGTTTAGACTCTATTGAACTCTTGCTTATGTCTTACATTTAACTTTTGTTATTATAATTTACAAATGGGTTCGAGCCCGTTTAGCCCGTGCCCATTTAAGCCCTGCCTGTTCGGGGCCGAGCCCGTTTAGACCGTGGCCCGTGCCTGCCCGCCCCGCCCGTTTTGCCACGTCTATGTGTTGTGTACGTGTTTAAATGACGTATAGCCGTATAAATACACATTATCAAAAAGATTATGTAGCGCTGACATCACGGTCATAATATTGTGAAACATATAGATGCTAATTTAACATATTCAAACATACACAAAACTACATATCTTTTTTGCACAATAAGCATCCAAGTTGATACTCCGTACTATTTTACCCGTGAAATGTCACTTCAATTCTAAATAAGCAAATGGTGGAATTACCTCATCAAGTAAACACGTAGTATAATACTTGTCTTTACCATGTAGAAAAGTAAGTTATTTTACTATAACTATCATGATTTTCACAATATGGAGCAATATTTATTAAACACTTCTTTATTGATATTTATTTTTATTACGATTGTTATAGGTTAGTGATAAAACATTTTTATCGAAAAGTATTATAACTTTCACATCGTGAAAATTTGAATAAACAAAATACCACTCATTATACCAAATATTATCAAATTATGTATCCAAAAAATAAATATCGGATAACAACATTTGATAGTCCAATTATTGCTACCCCAGTCCATAATATTTTCGGATATAACTTGCAAGACCAAAAAAAAAATTGCCAGCCAAATATTAACATAGCCAATACAAATTGAATAATAATATTAATAATAGAACAAATACTATTACTTTTTATGCAACTATCAATGTTATGTGGTCTTTAAACAGATTCATAATCGTATAATATCTATATTATATTTTTGCCTACACCAAAAAGAGAATCCACCTCTTTTTACACGTATTATATTTTTGCCGTTCGAAGGAAAAGGGCTCTACTCCTCCACACTGTCTTCTTGCTTTCCTTTGCCCGCAAGAACCACATATAGTAATATGTAAGAATTAACCAAAAAATAAGAACCTTTTGTAGATTTGTGTTTTGTTTTCAAATTGATATTTTTAAATTTTTCCACACCTGCAAATTTAACACCTCATTAATTATTGTTAACTAATAAGTGCGGAAACAACCTTTATTGAATTAATCGCATGTAAAAAATGCACTAAGTTAGAATGTCAAAAAACCCATCACCAGAGAGAGACATGCATATTTTCTTCGAATGCAACAGTGTCCCTATCATATGGTTATTTATGATTGGGCAGACGTCTCCATTAAATTACAGAACAGCAAAAGTGATGTTAACAGGTTATAATTACACTCCCCTGTTTTCTTTCCCGTCTTTGGTTTTCCCGGGTGATGACGACGTGAAGTTGTCATCGTTAGCAGGTTCGTCAGGCCGATCGGAATTCCTCTCCTTAAGCTGATTGTTATGAGCCAAAGTTGAACGAATCGCTACCGGAAGCTTCAATGGAATATCCGTTGTTCCATTGGCTTTCGGTTTCTCCGGAACTTCGACGTTTCGAGGTTGATCGACAGGGGCTGCAGCAGGTACGAGCTGAATGACCGACTTGCGCCATGTTTTTCTTGGAATATTTGGCTTTGGCACTCCAGACAATGCCTGAGTAATTATTAATTACAAAAATGTATCAAGAAAATCAATTTTGGAACAAAATGCTAAAAACTTTCTTTGTCGAAGTGCCACGCGATTCAATGAATAGGCACCGTGCGAGACGGTCTTAAATGGATCTTGATCCATCTACAAAACTTAATTTTAAAATGAAAAAAGACTGTTGAGAAATAATACCAAAAAGTGAAAACTCAAAAATAAAAAGAAAAAAAAATATATGAACAGTAGAAAATGGAAAAGAAAACTAAAAAACTGAAGGAAGAAAATAACAGCTAAAAGAATTAAAATGTACGGAAGAGGATTCGTATGACATAAAATTTTGACGAATCCAAATTTGGTAGAACCAATCGAGACATACAAAATAATGAATATGAACGAACATCAACTTCATATAATATACTCCCTCCGTCCATGATCTGTTGACACAATTTGTTGAATTTTTCTATTTTAAGAAGTAGACCCCATAATAAAATTTATATTTATACCCTTCAATTACATTAATTATTACTAAAATACATGATGTGCCCATAAATGGAATCAAAATAATCAATTTAACACATTACCAAACAATTAAAATAGTTAATCTACTCTAACAAATGAGACAAAAAAGAATCACTTTAATACATCATCACAATATATTAAATACCGTGCCCAACATTTTGGGTCAAGAGATCATGGACGGAAGGAGTACTACATTTGTGAAACTTGTGTTATTTTCATATTCATTGAAGTTCAAGTCCATGCGCATCATGGGCGTGGGTCCATCATATACGTATCGCGTAAGAGTTGGTATATCCACAACATGATTTACAGCAAGATACAAACCAGTTGTGATTACTATCATAATCACAACCGGTGTATAACGTAATTACACTTAAAATATGACGCACCAACCCGTTTTTAATTTCTCTTATCTTGCAACATAATCACAACTGATGTACCATGCACGCACATCATGTTGCACAATAAATTTCCCTCGAGTACTACGCGCATCCATAACTTGAATCAAAATAAAAAATTCATCAAAATTCTGAAATAGGACAAGCGAACAATGCTTACCAAGCTATTCCCAATGTCAGATAACGGCTTCCTCACGGCGCCACCATCATTTGTATTGGCAGCAGTCTTCTCAGATAAAGCAGTTTGAAGCAGCATTGCACCATGCGAAGCAAGATCATGAGTTCTCTCCTTTTCATCAATTTCAAACACATTTACACCAGATCCACCGACTTCTGCTGCCTTTATATTTATTTCTTCCCTGTTGCTGCATCTAGAAACTCTACAACTACAAAATCGACTACACTGACCATTTGCAGCCCGACATTCACACCACTTTGATAACTTGCAGGTAGAATTTCTACTGCAGGTGCAGCATACTATCTCAATCGGTTTTGGTTTCACCGATTGTAGTTCTAAATCAATCATGACCGGTTGCTCTAAATCAACGACGGTTTCAACATTATTATCCGTTTTGGAATTCCTTTTCCTAGTTAGGCGTCTGGTTCTTTCTTTCGTGCGTTCCCACTCAGTGTCGTCATCATTCGATTGATTTGAATCTTCTAAAAAATTGTCATCAGATGTGTCCATGTCCTCTAGTAGCTCAAGCCCATACGCTCCACTTTTAAGAATACCGGAGTTTCGATATTCCTAAGTGTAAAATACAATTCAGGAATATTACTGAAAGTGAATATACTACATTTGATATATATAAGGGTGTTTATCATAAGGGTGTATAACCCACTGCTAATGTCATAATATACCTTGGGTCGTAAGTCGTAGACATGCCCATCATTGTTGTTTGCCGCACTAGTTTCAGAGCCTACTTTCAGTTCTTTAGACTGTCTCTCCAAAGCCAACTTCTGTCAGAAAATTACAATGATTTGCCTTCAGGAACAGTTTCAACCATCAATATCCCCACAAATGGGCGACTTGAAAAAAGTAACAAATAAAACAAAGATCGCGTAAACTTTAACAAGGTAGATACAAGCATTAGCATCTCAAATGCAGCAAGTGCATAATATCTAAAATCAACAGACAACAATACAAGAATGAGTTAAAAAGAATATCTGTAGTTAAAAAGAATGAGTTTATTTGCTATAAATGCTTTTTCCATAGCCTTTGCAGGAGCAAATCATTGTTTAAGAAGAAAAATACAAGATTGTGTTACTATTTGTTCTTTCATAAATATAGCCGCAATGAGATCTTCTCTAAGTAAAGTTCTTCTCTTCAAAGGAAAATCTTCTCAAAACCCGCAGAAAAAACAATGTCAAAAACTTTCCGCACTGCAAATAAAGCTCATCTTGCAAATGAAACAATGACATTTCAGTAATTTGTAGGAGTGGTGGCCATGTTTTGTTAAACAAAAATAGACATACAATACAAGTACACATTTAATGTAATTTATGTGGTCATGCGTTGAAACCTCAGGCCAGATTGACAAGAATTGCATCTAATTGCATAGAGGTGTATAACCATGGAAACACAAAATTTGTACTCACCACCAAATTTTCCTGACGGCTGAGTTCAGCCTTTTTGATCTCCAGTTGTCTAATCAAGTTGACTACTTTTTCCTTTAGATCTCTAATTTCAGAGTCCTTTTCTCTGCAATCAACTTCTCTATCTCTTAGCTGACATCTGCAGGGCAAAGTGGGAGGCAACTGTCAGCTATATATCAAAGGCTTACCGGACTTCATATAATGGTTACAACACTAAAAGCCAATTACCTGGAGGAGGATGCCACGTTAAAAAGGAAATTCATTATATTTTTCGCTTCTGCAAGAGAGCGGACTTGGTTCCACCTTCCCCTGCCACTAAATGCTCGCTCACGCTCCTCAGCTTCTGATAGTTGAGATGCCATGGAAACAAGGGCACTTGAAGAAGTACCAAGCATGTTCTCAAGAGCAAGAACCCTAGAGTTTCTAGCACCAGGAGACATTGTTTGTTGGAATTCACTACAATGGAGGAAGTCAATTAAGTGCATTAGTTAATAACGCTTTTCCAAGTAATAGATTGCACAAAAAAAATTACTTAACATAGTCAAAACCGTTCATTCATAACTTCACACCTTAAGTTCTGCTGCTCTTTTATCAATGCTTCTTCCTTCAGTCTTGCAATCTCTTCAGCCATTTTAGCCCTCCTACACGTATAGAAATCAATAATTACAGCTTATATTTATCTTATTTTTAACAGTAGAGTTAAGAAAATTATAGAGTACAAGAGAAGTTAGTGGTTAACTTCCACCAGAGCTCAGTGTTATTTCTAGTCAGAAATTAGTTTGCATATTCCAAACTGACAAAACGTTTGTGAAAAATATTTCATATAGAATAGTGGTAAGTGGACCCCCTCCCCCTCCCCCAAAACAAAAAAAAAAAAAAATTCCTTATATTTGCAATTTCAACTCTACGTATCTACTGTACCAAAAGTGTTCTTAAAAAATACTTTACCAAAAGGTACAAAAGGCATAATGTTGTTCCTCTGACAACAAAGCAAAAACAGAGATTGAAAGGTATAAAGTTAAAGCCAATTGCGATGAATGCCACAGTCATGATTATTGGGCCAAACCAATCATAGAACCTTCAGGAGAACAAAATCACTAGCTATGGAGCGTGTTTTAATTTTCACGAGTCACAAATTTATCAGCAGTGAGGGCAGTTATTTCACTTCACATTTACATTAAACACTTCAAAGAGTAAGTCATTATGACGAGCCATGTAGCTCAATTTTTTTTTTTTTGAAAAATTTCCACTTCCGTCTCCAAACTCAACAAAAATCAAAGAGAAGTGATTGACAGCACTCGAGAACAGCTATTGTCAACAAGATAAAATATACAGACGCTTTCTATTCTTACATAAATAAAGCACCCAAGGAAGAAATTACCCATAGCGAAGTGAAAACCAAAATAAATTCATGCAAGAAAATGTCAACAGGGAAAAGGACGCAAGCATTGAAAGAGTGGTTGCATTTACTCTTTCATTTGCCGCTCATATTCTGACCGCACTTCATGCACTCCTACAGTAACCTCAAGTTCATGTTCAATAGTCTGTACTAGTGCCTTGACAAGAGAACAAGGACGTAAATAATATTAAATGAATGAAGAGAAAACAAATCCATTATCAAGTGTACCATGGTCATGTATGCTATATATTTCAGTAGTACAAGGCCCTCAGTAGAGACTTACCTGAATTCCAGGACCTTTGTTACTACCTGCAGCTGCATACATGCCAAAGATATCAATATATCATGAAATAGGGAATCATAAGCATTCTTCAGAAGAACATTTTGTTGTGTTCTAACCAGGTGCTTCTCGGTAAGCTTTCCGAGAATCTAGCAACTCTTTAAGACGCTTCGTCGCCATAGCAGCTTCTTCAGTCTTACGCTGCAAAACCTGGCATGCCATATAAAACAATACATTACATAATGCAAAATCTTCATAATCTAGAAAAATATACTAATGTCAAACACCAGATTACCATCTTTTGCCTCTGATTGAGCGCCAAAAGCTTATGCATCTCATACTCATTTCTTCTTCCTTCCTTTTTTAGCTACAGAAAAAGGATATCCCCAGTGCTTTTATTAGGAAGACTGGTATAATAAAAGAATTTTAAGATTTGTTTGCAAAAAAAAAAAAAAAAAAAATGTTTGACGGGAGTGGAAGGCAACAATGCAACTTTTGATTTCCTCATGGAGTATTTGGAATTACTGACATTACGTAAACGAGGACACTGATTGAAGAGAAAAGAAAAGAAAGCCAGAATTTCACAAAGTTACTGTGAAATGATTTGAAGTATATGCAACTACCTGTAGCACTTCTTTTTCCCGAGAGGCCTTCCATTGCCTGAATTGCTCAGATTCTTGCTTTATCTTTTGTTGTAATTGAACCTATGCACACACAAAAAGGCAACATTGATGTTACAGAGAAGACAAAGACATTTGTTTGCAAGTTGGAAACGCGAGAAGGTAGTAGCACCTTTTGTGTCTTTATTCTGTGGATCTCATCATGTAATCTTCTTGCAGCTTCATCACTTTTTTGTTTTTGTCTCAGTAGTTGAGCTTGAGCATCCTGTTTCTTCTTCAGCTCAGCAACCTGTAGAAACAATGGAGTTAGTAAAAGTAAAGTTAACTGAGAGAATTTAATTTTCATACGATTCACCTGTTTTTCAAGGATATTGAGTTTTTGAAGATATTCTTCCTTCAGCTTATGAGCACTACCGTCAGAATTCGAAGAAATGTTGTCAAGATTATGCCTAAGTTCTTCAATTTCTTTCTGCAAAAAGAAGGAAAACAGCATTTAGAAAAATGCATTTCAATAAAAACATCATAATAGGTCGAAGTGTCATAAAAGAAGATGTACCTGCAAAGCGCTCTTCTCTAGTTCTAAATCCTGAACTTTCTTCTCGTAATGCTGCTTCAGAATTGATGTATCAGAACTCCCGAACTGCTTCATTTCCGCCTTTAAAACGAGAACAAATGAAAGGTAAAGAATGAGTGAGTGCCCATCTGTATTGGTGAGAGACTAAATTTATGATCTGAAATGGTAGTAAGACAGACTACGGTGGTCTTAATACTCCGTGTTTCTTAACTACTCAATTACTGATCATTTTTTTAAGTGTGTCCAAAAGTTAAATGAACAACTGGAACAAACTTGAGCCATTTCGTTACATATCTTTGTGCAAGTTATTTTGTTGTCAGTTAATATACTTTGGTACTTTGAATGGCTCAGTACTTTATGTTATACAGATAAAATCTTGACGAAAAAACTGTATGAGGAAAATGGAAGATAGTCCAACTCTTTTCTCTCGCAGCAGGTTACAGAATTATGATAAAGTACTAATCAGATTACAAATTAATCAGCGATTCCATTAAATAAAATGACTGAGCAGTCCACCCAATAATTACTTTACTGAGATAGCATATTAAGAAAATCTAAATCCCTATTTCGAAAATATCACACCACGCTTGCTAACAGATAAATTCAAATGATTTCACAAGCAACTGATATTCGCAAATTGGGTAGATATTTGACAAAGAAATGAAAAGAACTTCGGAATAACTAAATTCCTTAAAAGAGTATTGATATGTCTGATCACTTTATCTATTAATTTCCTCATTATAAACTACTTGTATTTTTGTCTAACCGTATGGCCTCCAAGTATAGGGTTAACCAATGAACTTCGGATTTAGATACTTCGATATAATGGTTACCTCCTTCTGTTCAAGTCTTTTGTCTAGCTCTTTCAATTCCCTATCCAGTTTTTCTTGAAGAGAAGTATGCTCGAGTTCTTTCTCCACAACTTCAACAATACCTGCAATATGTCAAGATATTTTGAGACTATGATCTATACAGCAATCACCATTAGATGACTTTAGATACTACTATGTTATGCCAAAAGCTCCAGAAGATAATTTGAACACACAGCCACAGTTATGAAAATAAAATCACACAAACACACACACATATGTATGTATGTATGTATGTATGTATGTATGTATGTATGTATGTATGTATGTGTGTGTATGTATGTATGTGTGTGTGCGCATGAAATATGGAGCATCTGCCGAAGAGCAAGCTGCCAAAAAATATCAATTTGCACAACAGTTGGTGATGCATACCGTCAGGTTCTATTGCTTTTAAATCAGGATTCATCAGATACGAATTTCCAGAGTGGGTCCCATCATCTTCTAAATTGACGTAATCAGCAGGATTATCATGTCTGAAACGGCTTGAATTCCGTAATCTTACCAATTCAGACTCTAGTTCCTGAATCTTAGTAATATAATTCTTCATCATATCAAAATCCTGAAGAAAATGAAATGTTTTTTCTTTTAAGAAAATAAAAAGGGGGAAATATCATCAACTATCTAGGATACCACTGAACTCATTCATGGGTGTCAAGCTTTAAAAATCAAACCTTATCAGATTTACTGTCTATTTCATCCATGGATTTTGCACTTTGAATTGATTCAAGTTGCATAATCAGTCTATCCCTTTCCACCTGACCCAGGATTGATTAGATTGATACAACGGAAGGTAGCGTTACCACGAACTCCAACATTTTCTTTGAGCAAATAAGTTTGATTAGAATAGAAATGAACCTGGGCATCAATAGCACGCTGTGTCAGATGCTCATAACCAAATCGGCATTCTTGTAGAGCCTCTTGTAACTCCTTTTTACTTGCTTCAAGCAACGATATTTTGTGCTTAAGTATCTGCAATCCGAGATATGTAGAGATATCAAAAACAGAATCAAGAATGCAAACCAAATTGATACATATCATGGTATATGTGGACCCTCAAGTTTGAAGGTTGAAACAAACTAAGCATCCGATTAGTGAGCATTTTTATACTTTCATTTCTTCAGCTGGAGCACTGGAGACCGTGCGGAAGTAAAGTAACTCTGCTTGTAATTGTTCAATTTGACTTTGCATCCTTTGCGACTGAGCTGCCGCTGGATCACGGTTGATCTACAAGTTTAAACGTGAGCAGAAATTCAGAAAAAAAAGCGCATTTATCATCTTGTACATTTATAACAATTAAAAATTAAATACATCTATAACTTCATGCTTACAATTGCTTTATTCTGAATGTTTCGTGCACGGTTTGCATACTTCAATGTATTAAGTGTCTCCTCAGCATTCGTGTCAGCAGGGCTAATACATGCTGCATAAATAAAAAATAATAATTAGCAAAGAATAGACTAAATAATTAGCAAAGAGTAGCCTATATATCACAAAGATAATTACAAAGACACTCGTGTTTTCTAGCAATAAAATGAGACACTATGTAAAAGCATACCGATCATGATTGTTTTGCTATTTCCGCCAAGGGAATCCTGTACAGATGAAGTACTGATTAGCAAATGAAAGGAAATGATAGTACCAAAATGAAATTGATTGTCCCATAATTTTCAATCGAGATATGATATTAAAGTAGCAAAAGTCTTCTTGTGAAAAAAAAGAGTAGCAGAAAACTTCAAGATACTGTTAACTTGCCTGTAGTATCCGTGTTAACTTGCTGTCACGGTAAGGAACATGGCCACCTTCTTTGCGCTTCTTGTCATCTCCTAAGGCACTGATGACATTACCAAGAGCCAACAGCCCCTTATTTATGTGAATACCTAGATCACAGGAAAGCGGAAGGTAGAAAGTTTAATTAGTCTTCCAAAACCGAAGAACAAAAGAAGTAAGATATACATCAAGATTAAAAGTTCTCATCTGGATGAAAAACAACTAAGCAGTGAACAATATTCTACAGAGTGGACACAGAAAAATAAGAATAAAACAGAATTTCAAAGCTCAATCATGGGTCCTGGGGTCAATCACTCGTGTAAATAAAGACAACTACACACAGCTTTAGAAACAAGATGAGCAAATTATTAGATATAATATTTAATAGGTCAAGAAACTCCAAAAAGGTTGCAAGAAAGGGAACAACATAGTAAAAAATAAAATAATAAAAAAAAAGCATGAAAACACTGTCACACACACACACTACATAAACGATTACCTTCCTGCAAGCGTGTCCCATCTGCACCGGTTCGTTTTGCACGTTCGGAACCCGCAAGGTCTACTAAGTGAAGCTTTGCAACCAGGAGATCGTCACCAACATCATCTCCAGCCGAAGAATGAGGTATTCTCCTTTGTTCCATTGAAATTGTGAAAATGGCATGTGAACGACTGAGAGGAAAAAGCTAGGTTAAACACAATGTTCATTAATATACAAGCTAATTCCATGCATAATTAATAACTTGATTCTATCTTCCGCTTTGCAGCTAAGACTTAGAAACAGGATGATTTTAGCTTAGACAAAAGAGGTGCATATGAGCAAGACATTGTAGCTGCCTATTTATGAACAGTTTAACTTAACTGAAAAGAAAACACACACAGACACCTATACACACAAAAAAGTACCTTGATTGAGTATTCATATTTGTGCTTCCTGTGGCACGGCATAATGAACCCTGCAGCAGGTATGAAGCCATCTCTTCTTTTGCCCTCACCTCTGCCTCTGTAACCCCAGCAAGTGTAATTCCTCCACTCACTCTTTCTCTAATTTGTATAGGAACTCTTGCAGGCCCTGTCGTCTTTGGATCCAGCAAATCAAACACCTCTTCCTTGAAAATCTGCAATATTAAGCTTAAAGAATAACCAACTTGAAAAATAAAATTCTCCATGTTCATAGTTAAACTTTGCAATTTTACATTTGATACCTCGATAAAAGATACTCTAATCAAAAACTCTGTGGACTCTTTCATTCTCTCCACCTTGGAGAAAATAGTATCCATTACTTTGGGAATGACACCAGCCCTTTGCTCTTCACCGTTATAATTTGTTCCCATGGTATAGGTCTTTCCAGAACCAGTCTATAAATGAATGACAATAGCATAAAAAATGAGCATCTATGTTCACTAGATTTTCAAAAGCATGAGTAACATTAAGATTAAGAATAGTATCAAAATGCAGACCTGCAACCAGAGTCCAAAAAGACTTTTTTGTGAAATCAAGTAAACGGGTAACTAAATATTGAAAGATAATTAAATTACAGACCTGGCCATAGGCAAGTACAGTGCCATTGTATCCATGGAATAAAGCATCAACTAGTGGAGCAACACATTCATCAAATATCGACGAACTTGGGGAGGCTTTGCTACCAAATACGTTGTCAAATGTAAATGCATGAGATCCAATTTGAACCTGTTTTCACAGCCAAATGCCCCAACACCAATGAGAGCCAGTCAAAACAAAAGATAATTCCTAGATTCAAGTGAAATAATACATGCACAGAACTAATAGCAGAAATATATTGAATAACCTATCCTAATTATTTTTAATTAATAAGTAAAAGTTCCGTCTATATTAAAAAAAATGTATTGCAACAACATTAAGCAATATCCACAACCTTCCGAATATCATAATTCATTAAAAATATATATAATAAAATATAATCTAAAGTAAGGTAGTTTTTTATAGTAGAAATGAAAACCTGTTTTTCCGAGGGGAAGACAGTAATGCAATCAGTACAGCCCACAAGAAGCTCGGAGGTCACAAGTGGTCTGACATTGACCGCAACCCTCACACTCTGCGATGACTCGTTTTCCATCTTCCGCCGAACAAAAGTCACGTCACCAGCACCGAAACCCTAGACTCCCTATCTGGAAGAAAACAAAAATGAAATCCACCACCAGTGTCAGCAAAACAGGATACCCGATTATTCCCATATCTGCAACCAACATTACAATTACATACATAGATGATAGATCCCTTCAGATCAAATCAAGAAATATTAAGTATTAGGGCACGACATGGATTGGAAAGAGCGTCAAATGAATTACATTTTCTTAGCTGAGAAAGGACGATCGATTGATTTGAACTGAAACTGAGAGAATACCGTTGGAAGAATGTGAGCGGCTATTTCATTTGAAATCTGGAAAGAAGAGAGAAGGTGAGAGTTTAGAGAGAGAAAGAGGGCATATGATATAATAGTGTAATATGGAAGAAAAAGAACAGCAGCGAAATTGAAAACGGAGAAAAAGGCGGTTGAGTTCGAAATACACAATTCAAATTTTGCATGTCACGTGAGCTCCGCCTGAGATGGACAGTTGTTAATTTATTACCAAAATAAATGAACAAAAATGCCTCCAGGTTTAAATTTGATAAATTCAAATAAAATCCTTCTATTACCAAAATAAAATGGACTCTTGGTTTTCAGATTTGGGATTTTGTATTTTAATTCATCTCTAGATTTTAGTTTAATTAACCTCAAAACTTTGGCTTAACTTGCGCTTGTGCCACTCCGGGCTGCTGGACATCTCTGGCCGGTGTATCGCCGGAAGAATAGCATTACACCGCTGCATTCATCCCTCCCCGTCAATCTAATAGTAGTATTGAATTTTATCTGTCTGTTTTGCAGGTTTTCCAGACTGATTTTCAAGCTGCCCGAAATCCTCCCGTGCTGCTCCCTCGTTTCCAAGGCGTGTCGAAGTCTGGTATCATTGTACTTTTCTATTAAATTTCATTTTCGTCAGCTATATATCTACTACCTACTGTGATCTGTTTGCGGTTTGCTTGCTTTTAAATTGTCTTTCTCATTCTCATCATATTTTCATTTTTGTCTTCACTACCACATTTTATTTATTTTTATTTTTTCGTAGTGCATTTGGGTTTTGTGTTGGCCGATGTCGCGCTGTTTGCGGGTTGGTAGTTGGAATTTGGGTACCCTGTCGGGTAAGCTTTTAGAGCTTGTGGATGTTTTGGGTAAGAGAAGGGTTGATGTGGCTTGTATTCAGGGAGGTGAACGGTTTTAAATTGTGGTATTCAGGCCTTGCTAACTCGAATAATGGTGTGGGCATTCTTTGTCTAAGGAACTTAAGGACAACGTCGTGGAAGTGAAGAAGTGTAATGATAGGATTATGTCCGTTAGATTGGTGGTTGGGGAGAAAGTGGTTAACGTGGTTTGTGCATATGCCCCACATGTTGTTTTGGGTGTGCTTGTTAAGGAAGCTTTTTGGGTCTGTTTAGATGAGTTGGTCGGGTGTATTCCGGATGATCAATTTATTATTTTGGGAGGCGATTTCAATGGGCACATTGGTGAGGGGGTGGATGGTTACCATAGTGCGCATGGGGGTTTCGGCTTCGGAGTTAGGAATGCAGGAGGTTCCGCACTGTTGGAGTTTGCCATGAGTTGGTTATTGCTAACTGCGCATGAGTTGGTTATTGCTAACTCTGTTTTTCAGAAGAGAGCTGAGCACCTCATCACCTTCAGTAGTGGGGGGCACAACACGCAAATTGATTACCTTCTTTTGCGCAGTCGTGATGCTAGGGCGTGCGTGGACTACAAGGTGTTTCGGAGCGAGGCATGTGTTTCTCAACACCGGCTGCTGGCTATGGATTTATCCATGGGAGGTCGTGTTGTTAGCAGGGCTAGAGAAGCTAGACCTAGGATTCTCTGGAAGGATCTGAAGGGTGAGAAGGCGGCAGTATTCAAGGAGTCCCTGACCCGCGAAGGAGGTTTTCTGCGGGGGGGCGATGCTAACCTTATGTGGACCAATATGGTCAATGCTATTAGGAGGGTGGGCGAGAAGGTGGTAGGGGTTTCTTCGGGCAGGTCTAGTGGACCTAGGGAGGCATGGTGGTGGAATGAGGAGGTCCAAAAGAAGGTTAAGGCAAAGCAATCGCTATTTAAGGAGCTTTTGTCGGTTAGTGCTGGGGAGGAGAGAATCTTGAAGATTGTAGCGTACAAGGTGGCGAAAAGAGAGGCTAAGAAGGCAGTAGCTAAGGCTAAAGGTGAAGCTTACGAGGAGATGTACAAGCGCCTAGACACCAAAGAATGAGCGAATGCTATTTTTAAACTAGCGAAATTTAGGGAAAGAGGGCAGCGCGACCTGAGTCCCGTTAACTTTATTAAGGATGATTTTGTAACACCCCACAGACATTCAGGGCATATTACAGCGCCGTGGACCCCACACTGTGAAATCCACCAGGCTAACGTACCAAACAAGACATTCGACAACGACAAACAATCATTAATAAAACGACAATTCAAATAAAAGACTACAAACGGACAAATAAAATCTGACATCAAATCCATTTCCCAAAACGGGAACACAACATTAACAATTTCAAACAGGAAGTACTCGAGTACTTAAACCAATTTTATAATACAGAAATCCCAAAAATCAGACATCAATAATAACCGACAGACATAACACCGATAATCAATTACTGGACAATATCATGCTTGCCCATCATCCTCATACGGCTCGAGTGCTCGCTTGTCCCCACGATCAATACCTGAAATACAAAAAGTATTTCCCCCATTTAAGGGGTTAGCGACAACTGCTAGTGCAAGTACAATCCATTTGAACTACATTCTAATCAGATGAATATATGCGCCAAAAATCATTTTAGAAATCAATTTTATATTCCGGAATATTTACGATGCACAAGCACAAAACACATTTTCTCCAACCAAAACAATTCAAAGTTAACCTTGGTACGTGACTCACGGCCACCGTACCCCGCAGAGCCCTGTCGGACATCCCTGGGTGGTTAACCATAGTTCGTGATACGCACACACACGGCAATACGTATCCCTAGAGGCCCCGTCGGACCGTTCCTAGGTGAACATACACATATCCTTCCACAACAACCACGTATAGCCATAATTCAAATACTAGAACATGTAAACAAATGTAAAGTACTTGCCTTTGTGACATATTCGAAGAATCGGAAGTGAAAAACGACTACGGATGATCCGAGTGGAAGACGATGGTTCCTAACGAAAAATTAACATAACTCAGTCCCAACGGACATCAAAAATCGAAAGGAATACTCCCATAACCCCGATTGCAATTCACGACAATAGACGTTCAATCGATACGGGCGAGGGTTTACGCAAAATCTCCCCATATTGATAATTCACGTATTAATTCGAAGAAAACGGATTGGGAATCACCCAATAATAACAATCGATAAGAAGTTTCGCAACATACATGAACAATTCGGAATCAATCACGAAGAACCCGAAAAACCCCCAATTTATACAAGTTAGGGTTCCTGAAGAAAATACCTCGGATTCGGATGATGGGGGATGATTACGCTGATGGTGATATGCTACTATGATTCTACGGTGATGGAACACGAAAAATTCTTCGATCAAAACTGAAGGAATCGCCTCTGGAGTCGCCCCGTGAAGAAAAACGAAAGAAAGGATAGAAAATGAGGTCTTGGACCTCTGCCATTGCTTTAAAGCAGTGGTATTCTGGCCGTAACAGGGGACACTTACGGTCGTAACATGGCCAACTTACGGCCGTAACTTCTGGGTGTTACGGCCGTAACACCCTACTAGGCAATGATCTTGCAATTTCTTGTCAAACGATTCAGACGACCGAAACCGGACACCTGCTATCGAACTAAAAATACGACTACGAAGAATATTCGATGACGAGTCTAACCATCACAAGAAAACATCAATCCGACTACCCGGGAATCCGAAATACGACAACGAATATGAAATTCCCTAAACTTATAGGAAATTACGAAAATGACCCAAGTGTCCGAAAATCACGATACGACGTCGGATTTACAAACCGAAAGTCTCAACACGACCAACTCAATCATACGAACTTGTACAAACCAAGAAACCGAAAACGAACGAGTTTTACGAGAATCGAATGTTCATACGGCAAAACATATCATAAAATGAAATTACGTAAAAACATCACCAAAACTCGTCCAAATGGAAAAACTCCATGAATAAAGTAGATTCAAAATGTCGAAACGGTTACAAGCGATTCGATAAAAGTACATATATACCAAAAATGGAAAGTGCTAAAAATAGAAAGTTACGGATATTACATTCTCCCCCTCTAAAATAAAGTTTCGTCCCGAAACTTAAGAATCAAAAAGCTCGGGGTGCCTCGAACGCATATCCTCCTCTAACTCCCACGTCGCTTCTTCTACTCCGTGTCTCGACCATTGCACCTTAACCAAATGAATGGTTTTGTGCCTTAACTGTTTGTCTCGACGCTCCAAAATCTTAACGGGCCTCTACTCAAACGTAACATCCTTCTCGATCTCCACATCTCCAAAATCAATAATGTGGGACGGGTTCGGAACATACTTCCTCAGCTGGGAGACGTGAAATACGCTATGAACATGACTCAACGACGGAGGCAAAGATAAACGGTATGCCAACTCACCGACTCTCTCCAATATCTCGAAGGGCCCAATATACCTCGGACTAAGCTTCCCCTTTTTCCCAAAATGGAAAACTCCCTTCGTCGGGGATACCCTCAACAGAACATGATCTCCTACCTCGAACTCCAAAGGTCGACGCCTAACATCCGCATAAGACTTTTGTCGACTCTGAGCAGCCAACATTTTATTTCTAATCAACTCAACTTTCTCCCTCCTCTCTAACACGAGGTCTGGTTCAGTGCCAACTAAATCGGACGGCTCATCCCAACATATCGGTGATCGGCAACGTCTGCCATAAAGTGCCTCATACGGTGCCATCTTAATCGACGCGTGCCAGCTATTATTATAAGTAAACTCAATCAAGGCCAAATGCTCCTCCCAGTCACTACTCCAATCTAACGCACACGCGCGCAATATATCCTCGAACGCCTGAATAGTACGCTCGGACTGCCCATCGGTCTGGGGATGGAACGAAGTGCTCAAACGTAACTGTGTCCCCAATGCCTTATGTACCGCCTGCCAAAAATGCGATACAAATCGGCCATCTCTGTCCGAAATAATGGTCTTCGGCGTACCATGAAGTCTCACTATCTGCGCGATAAAAATACGAGCCAATTTTTCTGGGCCCCAAGTATCCTTGATGCCCAGAAAATGCGCCGACTTAGTCAGTCGGTCTACAATCACCCACACCATATTCATACCAGTCTTTGTCCTCGGTAAACCCGTGACAAAATACATAGAGATATCCTCCCACTTCCACTCCGGGATGGGAAGTGGCTTCAACAGCCCGGCTGGCCGCTGATGCTCAATCTTGACTTGCTGACAAGTCAAACACTTAGCCACAAACTGAACTACCTCATTCTTCATGTCGTTCCACCAGAAATTTTTTCCTCAAATCTTTATACATTTTACTCGAACCCGGATGGACTGAGTAAGGTGACGCATGAGCCTCTCGCATAATACTCTGTCTCAATCCCGAGTCGTTCGGAACACACAACCGACCTCGGAATCTCAACACACCGTCCTCATGAATAACGAATCCCGGGGCTTTCCCCTTTCCTACACTCTCTCGGAGCTGAATACACATCGGGTCCCCCAGCTGTCCCGATTTAATGTCATCGACCAGAGATGAAGAAACCTCAAGAGTACGCAACTGTCCGGAACTCTCTGGTAGTACAACCTCAATGCTCAACCTCATAAACTCTCGCTGAAGTCCCGACTGGGCCGTAAGCAACTCAAGCGCCCAAAGCGCTACCGATTTCCGGCTCAAGGCATCTGCCACCACATTTGCCTTACCCGGATGATATAGAATCTCGAGGTCGTAGTCCTTAATCAACTCCAACCATCTCCTCTGTCCCATATTAAGCTCTTTCTGCGTAAAAATATACTTCAGGCTCTTGTGATCGGTGAAAATCTGACATGACGAGCCATACAAGTAATGACGCCAGATCTTTAGCGCAAATACAACTGCGGCCAACTCAAGATCGTGCGTAGGGTAATTCAACTCGTACGGTTTCAACTGACGGGAAGCATAGGCAATCGTCCTCCCGTGCTGCATAAGTACACATCCGAGCCCTTGGACTGAAGCATCACTGAAAACAGAGAAACCCTCATTACCACTCGGTAAAGACAAAACAGGAGAGATCGTTAACCGCTTCTTCAACTCCTCAAAACTATTCTGCCTCTCATCGGTCCACACAAACTTCTCTGACTTCTGTAACAACTGAGTCAGCGGTCGAGCGAGCTTAGAGAACCCCTCGACGAATCTACGGTAATACCCGGCCAAACCAAAAAAACTACGGACCTCCTTCACGTTCTTGGGCGGCGCCCAATCCAACACGGCCTCTACCTTATGTGGGTCCACACGAACACCCTCGGCCGAGATCACATGACAGAGAAACATAACCTCCCGTAACCAAAACTTATACTTTGAGAACTTTGCAAAAAGATGCTGAGTTCTCAAAATATCTAATACGATATGCAAATGACGGGCGTGCTCCTCCTCACTCCTCGAGTAAATCAGGATGTCATCGATAAAAACGACTACACACTTATTGAGGTACTCGATAAAGACCTTGTTCATAAGCTGCATGAACACGGCTGGTGCGTTGGTTAGCCCAAAAGGCATAACCACAAACTCGTAGTGACCGTATCTCGTTCGAAAGGCTGTCTTCGGAATATCGGTATCCTTTACTCAGAGCTGATAATACCCCGATCTCAAATCAATCTTCGAAAACACGGTTGCCCCTTGCAACTGATCAAACAAGTCATCAATCCTCGGGAGCGGATACTTGTTTTTGATGGTCACTTTGTTCAACTCTCGGTAGTCGATACACAAACGAAGTGACCCATCCTTCTTCTTCACAAACAGGACCGGTGCGCCCCAAGGTGAAGCGCTCGGTCGAATATACCCCATGTCTAGCAACTCTCCCAACTGTTTCTTCAGCTCCAGCATCTCGGTGGGCGCCATACGGTATGGCGTCTTAGAGATAGGTGCTGCACCCAGCTCTAAATCGACGGTAAACTCAACTTCTCGGTCCGGCGGCAAACCCGGCAACTCGTCTGGAAAAATATCAGGATACTCACACACTACCGGGATAGACGAGAGCTCGACTCCCCCTTCTTCCGATCTCAAAGCATAACACCAATATCCCGTACAACCTCCTCGAAGAAGTCTCACCACCCTCAAGGCGCTGATCAGGAGTCTCGGGCCACTCCGTTTACGCCCCACGAAAGAATGCTCGGTACCGTCAGAGGCTAACATCGAAACAGTCCTCGTTCTATAATTCATGATCGCCCTATGACGGTCCAGCCAATCCTCACCCAGAATCAAATCCTCATCTCTAATATCTACCGCAATCAGATTGGAAGGCCAAACCCTCCCCGCGATACTCACTGGAAAATCTCTAACCTCACGATCCCCCACGATGCTATCCCCACTAGGAAGTTTAACAACAAAAGGCTCACAAGCAACAAGGCAATCAACATGCAGACGACGCACACAATCCATAGATATAAAAGAATGCGTAGCACCAGAATCGAACAATACGGAAACAGGATGATCAAGGATGTGGATGGTACCTGTAGCCACCGTCGCGTTCGGATCTCCTGCTCGTCTCATCTCATACATTCAGGGCGGAACAGACCCCGCACTAGATGCTCCACCTCTAGAAGGCTGCCCACGTCCTCGACCTCTACCAAAACTCTGCTGCGGCTGAGGAACTGTCGGTGCCTGATTCACACTCGGCTCTCCCGCAGCTGGGGCTGATATCTGAGTAACTGGAGTTCGAGCCGCATCCGTACAAAACTTAGCATGATGACCCATCCGACCACAAGCAAGACACTGAATCGGAGGCCTATCACACTCACTCATCATGTGGTCCGGATGACTACAGTTGAAACACATAGGACCACGGATGGAACCAGTAGGAGCAGACCTAGAACCGTTTCCTCGCTCAACTGATGGCGACTGACTCCCAAAGACTCGCGAACCAGACTGAGCCTTCGGATACCCTCCTGACTTGCCTCCTGAAAACTGACCGGAGGTCTTCTGTTTCTTTTCTTCGGTTGCCGTCTCTGTCGCGGAAAACGACATCTCGTAAGCCATCGCTTTATTCTGATATTCTTTCAAAGTCGTGCACCCCAGACCAGACATGTAGTGGCGCACCCTCGGTTTCATCCGCATATCAAAGTGGCGGATCTTATCAAGCTCATCTCGGACTTGGTTTCTCACATAATGCAGCTGTTGATTGTAGTCTTTGATAGCTTGAGAAATAGGGACATCTTGGGGCTTAGCCTCAAAGAAAGCTCGGATCCTCCCCTCTTTCACTGGCCATGGACAGAATTCATCTTCCATCAGATCCCGAAACTCTGCCCACGTAGCTGCCCGGTCACGTGGCTTCACCGCTTGCCACCACGTTGCTGCCTCCTTGGCGAGGAAGTACTGAGCAATGGGTACTTTCCTCTCCTCGGAATAATTAGCAGCCTCAAATACTTTCTCCATCTCGAATAGCCAATTCTCCCAACCAGAGGGGTCGGAAGCACCATCAAACTGCGGAGGACGCATACGAATCACGTCCTGAAGTAACTTATCATTGCCGGATCCAATAGGTGGAACTGGGTTGGCATTAGCTTGGCCGACGAGCGGCTGAGTCGATGCGTCACCGGTTCGCTTCTTCTTTGCAAAATGTTGGCCACTCCAACATTCTCATGTGCATTACGAGCTAGCGGTAGTCCTGTGACCTCCGGAACTAGGGGAACACTTCGACAAAGAAGGCATCGCCGAATCGGTCCACGAGTGATCGGACATGGCCGCCCCATTGTGCGCCACGTCCCCTACCGCGTCGCGGCCGCGTCGCGTCCTCTACCGGCGAGGAATTAAGAAGTAGCGGGTAAGTACAATTCAAACGTAAAGCGCAACAAGATACCAAGGCAGGTAATAGAGCGAGCGGTGAAACGAGTCAAGTTAGGAAAAACTTACGAGCACCGGCGTACTGAGATGATGGCATAGCAGCGATACTGTCCCAAAAACGACACTTAACTAGACCCAAATAACCGACAGCCTAGGTATCCATAACCTAAGCTCTGATACCATATTCTGTAACACCCCCAAGACATTCAGGGCATATTACAGTGCCGTGGACCCCAAACTGTGAAATCCACCATGCTAACGTACCAAACAAGACATTCGACAACGACAAACAATCATTAATAAAACGACAATTCAAATAAAAGACTACAAACCGACAAATAAAATATGACATCAAATCCATTTCCCAAAACGGGAACACAACATTAACAATTTCAAACAGGAAGTACTCGAGTACTTAAACCAATTTTATAATACAGAAATCCCAAAAATCAGACATCAATAATAACCGACAGACATAACACCGATAATCAATTACTGGACAATATCATGCTTGCCCATCATCCTCATACGGCTCGAGTGCTCGCTTGTCCCCACGATCAATACCTGAAATACAAAAAGTATTTCCCCCATTTAAGGGGTTAGCGACAACTGCTAGTGCAAGTACAATCCATTTGAACTACATTCTAATCAGATGAATATATGCGCCAAAAATCATTTTAGAAATCAATTTTATATTCCGGAATATTTACGATGCACAAGCACAAAACACATTTTCTCCAACCAAAACAATTCAAAGTTAACCTTGGTACGTGACTCACGGCCACCGTACCCCGCAGAGCCCCGTCGGACATCCCTGGGTGGTTAACCATAGTTCGTGATACGCACACACACGGAAATATGTATCCCTAGAGGCCCCGTCGGACCGTCCCTAGGTGAACATACACATATCCTTCCACAACAACCACGTATAGCCATAATTCAAATACTAGAACATGTAAACAAATGTAAAGTACTTGCCTTTGTGACATCTTCGAAGAATCGGAAGTGAAAAACGACTACGGATGATCCGAGTGGAAGACGACGGTTCCTAACGAAGAATTAACATAACTCAGTCCCAACGGACATCAAAAATCGAAAGGAATACTCCCATAACCCCGATTACAATTCACGACAATAGACGTTCAATCGATACGGGCGAGGGTTTACGCAAAATCTCCCCGTATTGATAATTCACGGATTAATTCGAAGAAAACGGATTGGGAATCACCCAATAATAACAATCGGTAAGAATTTTCGCAACATACATGAACAATTCGGAATCAATCACGAAGAACCCGAAAAACCCCCAATTTATATAAGTTAGGGTTCCTGAAGAAAATACCTCGGATTCGGATGATGGAGGATGATTACGTTGATGGTGATATGCTACTACGATTCTACGGTGATGGAACACGAAAAATTCTTCGATCAAAACTGAAGGAATCGCCTCTGGAGTCGCCCCGTGAAGAAAAACGAAAGAAAGGATAGAAAATGAGGTCTTGGACCTCTGCCCGCTATTTTAAAACAGCGGGCTGTTACGGCCGTAACAGGGGACACTTACAGCCGTAACATGGCCAACCTACGGCCGTAACTTCGGGGTGTTACGGCCGTAACACCTGCTTGGGCCCGATCTTGGCGTTCTTGTCCCAAACAATTCCGGACGACCCCGAAACCCGGACCTGCTATCGAACCAAAAATACGACTACGAAGAATATTCGATGACGAGTCTAACCATCACAAGAAAACATCAATCCGACTACCCGGGAATCCAAAATACGACAACGAATATGAAATTCCCTAAACTTATAGGAAATTACGAAAATGACCCAAGTGTCCGAAAATCACGATACGACGTCGGATTTGCAAACCGAAAGTCTCAACACGACCAACTCAATCATACGAACTTGTACAAACCAAGAAACCACGAAAACGAATGAGTTTTACGAGAATCGAACGTTCATACGGCAAAACATATCATAAAATGAAATTACGTGAAAACATCACCAAAACTCGTCCAAATGGAAAAACTCCATGAATAAAATAGATTCAAAATGTCGAAACGGTTACAAGCGAGTCGATAAAAGTACACATATACCAAAAATGGAAACTGCTAAAAATAGAAAGTTACGGATATTACAGATTTGAGCCAAGTGTTAGTGAAAGATGTGGCTATTAAGAAGAGGTGGAATAGGTATTTTTTCGAAATTTTCAATGAGGCTAGGGCTAGTGACTCGGTGGTGCAAGGAGTTAGTCTATCTCCTGCTCGTTCGTTTAGTTCATGTGAGAGCATCAACAAGGAGGAAGTGAAGGGTGCCCTAATGAAAATGGGGAGAGCTAAGGTTGTAGGCCCGGATCAGATCCCTATTGAGGTGTGGCTTTATCTGGGGGAAGTCGGAGTTCAGTGGCTAGCAGAGCTGTTCAACATCCTCCTCAGAGGTTCTAAGATGCCGACAGAGTGGAGGCATAGTATTGTCGTGCCATTTTTCAAGAACAAAGGCGATGCTTAGAGTTGTAGTAACTATAGGGGTATTAAACTCCTCAGTCATACTATGAAACTTTGGGAAAGAGTGGTGGATTGCAGGGTTAGAAGAGAAGTTGAGATCTCAGAGAACCAATTTAGCTTCATGCCGGGGAGGTACACGACTGAGGCCATTCATCTCGTCAGACGCCTTATGGAGAAGTTTAGAGAGCGACGTAAGGACCTCCATATGGTGTTCATAGATCTAGAGAAGGCTTATGATAGTATTCCGCGCGATGTTATTTGAAGGAGCCTAATAGAGAGGAGGGTGTCGTTACCGTTCGTTAGGGCGATCCAAGACATGTGCTCCCAAGCTAGGACGTGCGTTAGGACTCCAGTTGGTGACACCCAGTATTTCCCGGTTGAGATAGGGCTACACCAGGGGTCGGCGCTAAGCCCTCTTCTCTTCGCTCTAATCCTTGACGTCATTTCGCGGGGGATACAAGATGGCGTCCCGTGGTGTATGCTTTTTGCTGACGATATTGTGTTAGTGGAGGAGTCGAGGAGGGAGGTGAACTCGAAGTTGGAGCTATGGAGGTCTAAGTTAGAATCTCAAGGCTTGCGTATGAGCCGGTCTAAGACCGAGTATCTCTGGTGTAACTTTAGTGGTGAGGCCAACGAGGAAGATGTAGAGGTTATGATTGCGGATCAGATCGTACCCCGTACGAATAAGTTCAAGTATTTGGGTTCGATCATTCAGAAGGAAGGTGGGTGTGAAGATGATGTCACTCATCGCATCAAGGCGGGGTGGCTAAGGTGGAGAGTAGCGACAGAGGTCCTGTGCGACAAGAAAGTCCCTTTAAAGTTGAAGGGTAAATTCTATAGAGCGGCAATCCGACCTGCAATGTTGTATGGCTCTGAATGTTGGGCGATGAAGAAGTCGCTTGAGATCAAGTTGGAAGTGGCTGAAATGAGAATGTTACGTTGGTCATGTGGTCGCACAATGTTAGATAGAATCGCGAACGGGATTTTCAGGAACGCGCTGGAAGTGGCGCCCATTTCAGCGAAAGTTAGGGAAGGGAGATTGAGATGGTTTGGCCACGTCCGCAGGAGGCAGACATCTGCTCCAGTGAGGAGGGTCGAGAGTTTATTGGTTGTCGGGGAAAGGAGGAGAGGCAGACCGAGGAGGACGTGGGAGGAGCAGCTGAGATTAGATTTGAAGGTCTTAAACCTTTCCGAGACCATGACTGTTGATAGGTGCGCTTGGAGGCGCCAGATCAGAGTTGTGGATTATTTTGTAGGGAGTGGTGCTGTAGTTGAGAGCCTCATGATTGGCTTGTCTCGGTTAGCTTTGACCTAGAGCATTGTATTTTTTTTACTTTTATTATATATTTTATCCTATTTTCTTTGCGTGTGGTGTATTTTTGACATGGAGCTGTGCGTTGAGTCAACCTCTCTTCTGTTAGAGCAGCGTTCATCGGGAGTGAAGTAGCCAAAATCCGCTTAGGTAAGTCCCATGTGGATTAAGTCATGGGCTCAGGTATGGTATCGGACTTTTTAGAATCATATGTTTTTTTTGTATTTATCACTCAATATTCTGTTGTGCACTAAGCTGGGGGTCTTCACGAAAACAGCCTCCCTACTATAATAAGTAGGGGCATGGTCTGCGTATATCTTACCCTCCCTAGATCCTGCTCTGAGCGGGATATACTGGGTATATTTGGTTTGATTTGGTTTGGTTTATTAATATATATTGTTCAAATGAAGAAATATAGTAGGACTAGTAAAAAATACCATCCAATTTTGATTTTCACTTTTTAGTGAAAATATTTGACTTTATGTTTATACAATGTATTGGCATATTATTTGAAATTATCACTGTTCTTTTAGTTTACACGACGTGCTTGTTTATTGTGTCTAGTAATTACGTGTTTATCTCAGTAAATTGGTGTCATAGACGGATCCAGGATCCAAAAAAATCACTGGTGCATCGGATGAATTACGAGGTCCGTTTTCAATTTAGAATGCATTTTCGAGATTCTTTTCATCTTGTACACAAATATTATCGAAACAAATTCAACTGTAAATAAAGTAACATGTAAGCAACAAACAAAAAACAAGAAAACTACAGACATAAACATGTGTACTGAAATTGCAATTACCAAGTTGAAATGAGTAAAAAACTATATTTTCAATTGTTTCAAATATGTGAACTAAGATTGTACTTAACAATGAAATTAAAATTAGAGCTCTGAGAAATCTGAAATTGAATGAATATACAAAATTACAAATTATCTATTTTAAATTAAGCGTGCACCAGTAAGGATCAAGAAGCATTATTTCCGGTGGTTCATGGAATGGAAATTCAAAAGCCATTTATGCTAGTAATTTGAAAGAACTAAAATACAAACCAAAATAGAAATTTCTAAATTGAAATTTGAAAACAAAAAAAGAAAAGAAAGAAAACGTACCACAGCCCTAAAAAAATTAAATTTCTACTCAAAACACAACTTTAAATCTAAATTTCTAATGTTAAACAGATACCTTAAAATAAATTATAAAATTATCTATTTCATACAAATTAAAAAGTGAAGAATGATGGAGTTATGGGGTGAAAGGCTGTCATTGTCAGTCTGTGATCGATGGTCCGATCCAATGGAGGGGCATTGGTACTGTGCTGTGGCTGGAGGGCGTCCTTTTAGACCTTTGGTAAGCTCGTTAAAGACTTGGAGTTGGAGGTTGGAATGTATATGGAGATAATTTCAGAGCGTCTCACCTATAGCCTATACGGATGGACCTCACGGTGGTCGGTGACGTTGAGTGGTGGTTTGTGATTTTGGGTTGTTTGGTTCCTGTCTCGCGTAGTTCTGGGCCTCGACCTGAACGGTGATTCCAGGAAAAATATATCTGTCAGGGTTTACTTTTACTTTTTTTAATAGATCAGCACCAAAACGACGTCATCTTGACTATAATAAAAATGACGTTATTTTGGCACTGTTCAGAATTTTGATGGTGCACGTGCATCACTGTGTGTAGTGTGAGTACACCTATGACCAGTGCGTAACCCGTTGAAAGTCGACGAGCATAAATAGATGATTTAATTTGTAATTAAAAAGTAAAAAACTATATTTAATACTCAAAATAGTAAATATCATACTATTGAGATATGTAGCAAGACTAAATTGATCAAGTACAATATAAAAATTAGTAAAAACATAAATTTCTTTATTGCTCCTTCAATAACTATTTCTAAAAGATAAACAAAATATTTTCAAAATTAATTATCAGTTCAAGTTGACAAATATGATACAGTTAATATTTATATTAGATTAAAAATTAGTTTCATCATTACCTACAGTTGTATATGATTCTATAGGGATTGACTATGGTGGAAACATCCTTAATGGTGAAATTTAGAAATCAATTGCATTATTAGGTAATTTCATTACATATTTGTTATTATTTGTTGCATCAAGCAGGTCGCTAGTATATACAACAAATAATGCAATAAAAAAATACATAAATGCATATAATTCTACTCATCTACAACCGTTAGATCACTAATATCAATGGCCTACAAAAGTTTCTAGATTTCACAAGATAATTAGTTTTCATATGATCTATTTCCTGATTCTATATATATAATAATCAATTCAAGTTACGGAACTTCTAAATTGGTAAAAGAAAACGTTGTCATTGTTACATGAATATGATACTTGTTTATTCTCCTATCTATCATCTTATAGTTATTTCGTCCAATGTATTCCTGTGTAGCCCAAGTTTATGTTTCTCTCATATAGCATATTCTAATGGTTATTCGTTGTAGTATTTTTTTTATGATTCTCCTATGTAGCATTTTTCATATAATATCCTCTTATTATTCTTCTAGTTCGCTTATGGTTTCCTGTTTAACTTTTTCTTATAGTTCTCCAATATAGTATATTATTGTGGAGCTCCTATGTAGGTTCTTCCGTGTAACATCTTCTTATAATTCTCATGTGTAGCATCTTCTTACAGTTCCCCCGTATATCATACTTGTAAGATCTTTCCATCTAACATCTTATAATTCTCGCATCTAATATCATCTTATTGTTTTCCCATATAACGTCTTCCTGCAGTTCTCCGGGATATCCTTTTTTTATTAGTCTCCCGTCTAGCATCTTCGCGTGGTTTTTGCTTGCATATAGCATCTTTGTGATTATCATATGTAGCATTTTCTTATGGATCTCCCATCCCATGTAGCGAATTCCTGTGGCCTTCCCGTATAGCATCTCCTACAGTTTTCTCCTATAACCTATTTTATCGTTCCGCAATGTATATAGTTCACATGTGTAGTTTATTCCTTATGGTTCTCCCACATGGCATCTTCTTACAAATTTTACATATAACTGTTGGGAAAAATAATACCCTTTGTTTTGATAAATGCACCCTACTGCCAGTCCCTACAGCGCAAAATCATACAGCGCCCAAAGAAGACAAATCTTACAGCTAAGCTTTCAGAGTACAGTAAAAGAAGACGTTAGCTACAACAAACAATGTTGTAGGTGTTTTACTTAGGCAAAAGTAAAACACAAAACCAACAAGACTTAGAAGGAACTTTAAACCCGTTGTGGAATAAACTTTCTTTATTCATAAAGTGTTCACGATTCTAAAGTAGCATTTAACGCTGACAGGACAACATGTAATGCAACTGAAGAGACTACAAACAGAAGAGCAATTAATGCGGATCAAAGAGAATGTTTGAAGCATTAAATGCGAAACATCTTTAATTCAAACATTCTGAAGCCGCCAATCAGAGTTGTCTAAATCTCACCAACCGACCAACGACTACATTTATAATGGATCTATTTTCAAGGTTATAAATAGCCCAAGCAAGAGGACATTGCTCACAACTGAAAACTCAACATCTGCTAGACCAAACATCAAGCTTATCATCTAAAGAGCAGTATATTTCTTCATGCATACAGCGTATATCTTGAGTGAATAAATATCCAAGTCCTTAACAAAGAATATCATAACTACAGCGAAGCTTACCAAGCATACAGTTGCTGTTCAATTCGTGATACTTCAAAAACCTACTGTTGAGATCATAAGCCACGTGTGGACTAAGTCAAGTTATTCCGACCTGTGTGGGAAGAATAGAGTTCAGGACGTAGCTCCAATATATGTGAGAAAGCGAGTCGAAGAAGCCCAAAGCCAATCTGTGTGAACGACTCAAGCTACAGTCAGTTGTATCAATCTGTGTGAACGATACAACAACAAATTTAATTAAATGAATACAATTGTGTACGCCTTAATTTTAATAAACTTATTACTCCTGTGTGGAAGACTGTGGACATAGAGGGAATTATCTCGAACCACATTAAATTTAAATTGTGTTACTACTTTCTGTCCTTATTGTTTTTCTATTACATGTGATTTTAGTATACTTATCTTCAAAACGTTGTAAACACCAAGCTACAGGAGATTGTTTAGTTGTTGTCCCTTACAGCAACTTAGTTTCAGACTTCCGCTACGCCAACGTAAATTTTGAAAGAGTAGATTTTCTTATCGTTTATTTTGTATAACATATTCTTATGATTCTCATGTGTAGCATCTTATATGATTCTCTAATATAAATATTAATTAAATATTGAAATTTTATTTCAAAAGTATATTCTCCTATTAAAATAAATTATATTTTAAATATAGACACATTAGGAGGCATGGATGGGGCATATTGTTTATCATTTAGCATTGATCCAAAAACTGGAATAGAAGGTAGAATGGAAAAAAGAAACAGAATAGCAATGAGTGGAGAAAAGAGAGAACATGGGAAGAAGATTAGATGCTACACCGACAAACGTAGTTCTTTATCAGACAACAAAAACTTAGACTAATTAAAAAAAAAAATCACAAATGCAAATTTTCCGACAAATTATTAGCATCATCTTCCCCAGCATCCGGCGACACAATCCTCATCCTCTTTGCAGAACGTTGCTCGTCCGGTTTTAAAACCAACTCACGACCACGGCTATGTCGATGTGCCTCATCATGCCCGATGATACTCCCCGAGACATCCAATTCGCAGTGAGAACCCAAAGCTGGACCCACGGCCAAGTCCTCGTTTGTTCCCTTGATGAAAAATGATCCATCGCCATTCGGGTCGTCTATCTCGACACAAATAGGTTTTTCAGCGCTAGGCGACGAGGCAGAGGAATTGGTCAAGTGTTCGGTTTCCTCTGATGGTAAACATTCTATTTCGTCAGTTAGGGTAACAACTGCTCCAACAGATTGCCATTTGTCATCATCAGCCTCTACTTCTACTATATCATCATCGGAGTCGGAGCCTGATGTTGCTGGAGACGAGCCAATATCCTCAGGTGAAGGTTGGCGAACTGGATCTGATTTAAAATCTCCAGACGAGAAAGTAAAGACGTGGTCGTCTAGAGTTGCACTATCTAAATGTTGGAACACATGTTCTTCTAATTCTTGTTGTACAAAACACTCGTTAGCTTCCACCTCTGCCTGTAAAAATATATTGATGAGGTCATATAAAAAGTCCACACAACATAATGCATACATTCGAAATAGGCGCAATATAACCATAACGAACTATGCTGGTATATCCATATAATACATATCACGCGTGCGTGTGAAAAGATTGATACTCACATGGGCCGTAATGAAGATCAAAATAAACCCTCAATTTTTTTTTTTATTTTTTTTTTCAGACAAAAATTATAAACCCTTAAATTGATGATACCACCAAAGCAAAATAACACTTCTCTCGAATTTATATGTTAAGATCTCCCTTTCCCCTGTGAGGTCAGTGTTTAGATTAGTTTATTATGTCTGTCATAAATGGGTACTAAGACCAAAGAGGGTGTCAAATACTTTTGGCTACTTTGTGGACAAATATTATGAATTATACATTTCTAGTTATCACAAAAATAGCAGGACATGCCATAAAGCGCACTTGTTAATTAAAATGTAATCACATGCAAAACACAAGCACAGACGACTCGTTAAATCTTTATCCACATATGAAACATGCAAAAAAAAAAAAAAACATAATATCTTATGCAATTATGTATGTAAGCAAGCCGCCACATTTTCGTTTTTAACGAATACTCATCACAAGTCATGGAATTTAAAAAAGAAGTGCATCTGGTTAAATTGATTGGTATCTGAAGTACCTCTGTCAGATGAACGGGTCTTTTGAACTCATGAATAGAATCTCCACTGCCAAACGCTCCCCAAGGTGCATCATTAAATGGTTCTGGAGCAGATACAGAAGCAGTTCTCTTACACTGGGTACTCCTTGTAGATGAAGGTGGTAATAAAGTCATCCCAACTCCCTGGTCGACCTGACGTTGTGAGATCTCGCGACAACCACTCAGAGGACTGGATTTTACTAAACACTCAACCCCATTGCCATAGCCATGAGTCGTCTTTGGACCTTCAGGGGAACAATGCATTCCACTCCCACCAAATGGAGGACAATCTTCAGATTGAGTATCAAGGAGATCATTAATCAATCTCTCAATACGAGTACGCTTCATGGAAGCTTCACCAGGTGGAAACCAATCTTCTTGTAGCTGGAACCACAAACATTCGGTCACTTGAGCATTAATATTTGTCATATAAGCTAGCTAATATTCTCTTAGCTATTGAGCTTGAGAGAAGGGAACCAAAACTCGAAAATAAAAGAAAAAAGAGGCCGCACAGCAAAATTGCAACGCTGATCGTACACACCAGGTGAAACATTTGCATGTTTAAGCTCTAGGTGGAAATATATGTATGCTTAAAGCAGTCAATTAAGTTCACATCAACTTATCAAGTTCAGATTTTGCTTTAGTATACAATACAAGTATTGATGCATTTTCTAAAGGTAATCATAACAGACTGGTATTTTTAAATTTTGAGCATGTTTAGATTTTGATTAATCACGAAATAACGTCCCTATTGATCAATAAGGCAAAAAAAGAGCAATCCATAGCTTAATACAGAAAGAAACAGTGAACTCACAAACTTGGAGGATGATGTAATCTTGTAAATACTAAAATTAGCGGGGACTTCCTCCAGGAAAAGCTCTACATAGTGAAGCAAGAAAAGGCCACAATCATATGAGTTTTGCTGCTGAGGTAGCTGCACAGTTCAACAAACTGAAGTCAAAGATCCAACATGTCAAAGCTAATGCAATCTATAACTACTAATGATAAAGAAGAGAAAAATAATAATAATAAGTAATGGTTCCAATATGTCAGCATGAGACAGATAAAAGTCTAACCAAAATATACAACACTACCTTGCACAAGTTAACTACGCTTGAGTCAAGCCCAATACAAGCTTTGCATAAGCATAAACTCCATGCTTTCTGACTTCAAATTACGTATGAAATAAAATACAACATACTTAACTTTCAATTTATCATGTTGTTGCAGATAATATTCTATTCATTTCAAAGGATTCAAGAAAGATAACAATAATCTAATAAGATGAAGAGGACTAAGGTAAGGCATGCAGTTTTTTTAATATAGGTAGTATGAAACTTTCCAAGTTTACGATACCGGCTGAAACACAAGAATGGTATAAAAGAACAGTGATTATGTAAATGAGGTAAAATGATAATCGAGACAGATAAAAACAAGTTCTGGAGAAAACCAATTAAGAAAACTCTATAGTAGGAACTGACAATAGAGCCGGTCTATGGAATTATTATGCATAAGGGAATATATTGCGCTTAGTCCTTTTATCTTTGCCATAGTCATGGACGAACTGACAAGGTCAATTCAAGGCGACATTAATTGGTGTATGATGTTCGCAGTTGATATTGTGCTGATTGTTGAGACGAAGTTTGGAGTTCAAAGAAAGTTGGAACTTTGGGGGACACTTTGGAAGCTCGAGGTTTTAAGCTGAGCAGAAATAAAATTGAATATTTGGAGTGTAGGTTTAGCGAAAACAGAGGCAGGGAGGCGGGGATGATCAATTTTGATGGGAAAGTTATTCAAGGATCCGATTTTTTTCGTTATCTTGGATAAAGGATGGAGAACTAGATGGTGATGTGGCTCATAGAATTAAGGCGGGTTGGTTGAAGTGGAAGAGTGCCACAGGATTGCTATGTGATCCACGCATGTCTCATAGACTAAAAGGCAAATACTATCGCACGGAAATTAGGCCTGCACTGTTATATGACACAGAGTATTGAACGGTAAAATAGTGTCATGTTCAAAAAATGAATCTGGCGGATATGAGTATGCTACGGTGGACGTGTGGTCATACAAAAAAGTATTGGCTTGGAAACGAGGTGACTAGGGTGAAGGTAATAGCTGCAGCTATAGAAGATAAGATGATGGAGAATTGGTTAAGATGGTTTGGCCATGTGAGACGACGACATGTTGATGCCCCAGTGAGGAGATTTGAAGATTGGGGAAGGGGTAAGTTTGTAAAAGGTAGATGAAAGACCCAATAAAATATGGATAAATGTGATTGAAAACGATATGAAGTGATTGGAGAAAATATGGCGACGAAGAGGACAATATTGAGGAAAAAAATATTGGTGGAGAGTCTGATTCTTATTCTATTTATTTATTTATCTATTTTATTATTTGTTTTCTTTTTTCGTTTCATTCAATTTGATTTTTTCTTGTGCTTCATATTTTCATTTATTTAATTCGTTTTTTAATTGATTTTTTTGCTGTTGTTGACAGTTTAAAGGATAATTCATGTTAGCCGGCCCCAAATCATTTTCAGATTAGGGCTCACATGTTGTGTGTGTGTAGATCGACTCTTTATAATGCTTCTCCCTTTCCTTTTTTTATTTTCTTTTATTTATGTCAATGGTCATTTACAGTTTCAAAGGATGATTCATGTTGGCTGATCCTAAATCATTTTTGGATTACGGCTCAGATGTTGTGTGTGTGTGTATGCCGTAATCCCAAAATGATTTAGAATCAACCAACATGAATCATCCTTTGAATCGCTACATTAGGGTGCCTTATATATATATATATATATATATAGGGTTAGGATCTGGGAAGAAATGGATTTTTCGGGAGAAAAAAGTAGACAAACAGGCGCTTAAAATCAACGAACAGGCGCTTAAAATCAAACGAACAGGAAATAAATGAATAAATATAAAAAATTTGCTCCCTCCAGGATTTGAACTCAAGCGCTTAAAATATGACGTCAGTTGTTGTTGTAGCAAGGCTCTTCACCTAAAACCATGTTTGACTTTCCATTGGGAGAAAAGCACTCATTTTCACCGAGTCATTCCAATTACTCAAAAATATAAATGCTCTAGAAACTTCTTATGGGTTTTCTAGATATAGTCCTGCGCTGCGCATGCAAAAAACTTGACCGATGAACAGATTTTTCAAACTCGTGCTTTCGCGCGAGTCGTAGCGCGGGGTAGCCGAAGTGCTATGTAGCGCATTTTTTTTAACCTACTACTCGGATAACGCATGCTAAATAACCGTTGCGCAGGTATTTGCGTAAATAGCATACGCTATTGCGCGAAAGAGCATATAGCGTACGCTATATGTTCAAAAAAAAGACTGCTGGAATTCTTGGAGGGCATGATGGTAATGTATACGGAACTCCATCAACTCCATCGCGACACTTCAGAACTCCAAAACAAAACCCTATCTTTCAGAACTCCAAAAAAAAAAACTGAGATAATCGACTCTTCAGAAAATCCATCGCAATTCTTCAAAAAACCCTACCTTTCAGATCGCGATACTTCAGAAAACCCTACTGTCAGATCGCGATACTTCAGAAAGCCCTACCTTTTGGAGTGTAATGATTAACTATTATGGTTGTATGCTTATTTATCTCATTTATTTACTAATATATATATATATATATATAATTTTAAATAATATTGACATGCTCGAATAGCTTATGTTATGCGCTACGCTACGGTGGAACAAAAACACTATGCACACGAAAATTGTTATTGAAAATACTGCCGATGAATATATATTAAAACATACCTCGACGGGTATGAACTTCAGATTTTTGAAATCTGGACCCAGACCTTCAGGTGTTTCTTTTCGCCTTTCTTTCCATTCCTCCCATAAATAACTGCCATTTCAAGTTACAAACTGATAAGTCAAGGTTTAAAGCAGAATCAGCAAAAAGATTAACACTACAAGGAAAAACAAAAATAACATATAAAACAGAAGGTAGAGAAAATGTGAAATGAGTGATTAAAATTTAAAAGAATTACAGTGATATATACAAGGGTCAATTAAGTGATGTCCATTTAAAGCTTATCACAGGTTGTATAGGAGGATGAATATCTCACATTGGAATTGGTCTTTAGATGGCACTTTGTTATCACACATTGGAATTGGTCTTTAGATGGCACTCTGTTATCACGGGATCTCCTATTTTCAAACGTTTCCATGAATTGCAACTACCACGTGTACATTAATCAAAAAAGTCTATGGAAGCATTGCCTTATTGAGACATAAATGGCCGCTGGAAGAGTATCCAGCCATCACATGCACAAAGAGCCAATAGGCATGCAAGTCGACATAACCACCTCCAAACTTTACCAAGCCAGGAAAAAAAGGAAACAGAGTGGGTACTGCTTTATCCTCAATGCTTGACACCATGAAAATTTAAAATAATGCTGGTGCAACACACTCACAGTAACACACACACACACAAGAATTATACATTCTCGCCATGCAATTTTTCTAGTAATTAAAAAGAAAATATACCTTTGTAAAAGATCTTTGAGGTCCACATGAGTTCCTCTAAGAGAATCCATATGCAATATACATGGTACTCTTAATGATTTTCCATCCTCGACATCTAAAATACGGCCAAAGGGATATTAAAACAATGTCAAAAAAGTGGAAAATCATTCCCGAGATAGTCTACAAGTCCAAATCACTTGCCTTTATAGCTGGAAATTTCACCAAAGTAACAAATTACTATAAGACTCCAGTGGTAACTGCAATAGCATTGTATTGTAAGTTACAACTCTACATGTCTTAGTTAGTACCAGATGATACTCCCTCCTATTCAAAATAAATGTCAATTTAGCCTTGGAAATTATTTTTTTCCAAATTACCCCTAATTAATGATGAATTGAAATTAATGAAGAGTGAAGAAGGTGAGTTAATTAGGAGTAATCATGGAATTAGGAGAGGGAAAAAAAGCTAAAATCAAACCTATTTTGCAAAAGTTACAAAAAGCCTAAAATGATGAGTATTTTGATTCTTTGAATGGGAGGGAGTAGTATTCAGAAGCCATCAGAAATAACTCAAATGGGAGTCCATATAATTCTTACTTGTAGTTGACAGGAATAAAAATGAAGTCCTTTTCAAGTAAATTTATTTTTCTTGTCCATTTACGAACACGCTGGAAAGCTGACTTGCCATCAAGAACACAGGATGGATCTTTATCCATGTCAGCCAGCTTTCTAAAGAAGAAACTATTGAAAAAGTGGAACTTAGTCCTCTCCTCCGCATTCTGTCTACTCTTCAAATATCTGTTATAAGGTTACACTTTGATGTGAGACAAGTGAAGGTACGACGAAAAAATTCAAATACAGAGAACAATTTAAGACAAGAAACTACAAGCCAAGAAGTTCTACGAATTATTGCCATTAGGTCAGTGCCATTGCCAATTTACCTCAACAGAAAAAACATATAACCAAACAAGCAAAATCTCAAACGTCATCTGATGCATCATCTCATGATTTTGTTGCATGAAAATATTAAATACAGAAGCAGATATAACCACAAAATATTATTTTCCCCAATTACGTTCCCTGTTGCACTATATCTATAAGAGGTCCAACGTTATATTTTCCTTATCTGCAGCTTGCAGACAGCGGACATGTTATGCAAGTAATATACAATTCAAATGCTGAAAAAGAAGAAACATACATGTGCAGACAAACTTACTTAATGTAAAAGTCAATAATAGTATCATTGACAAATGTGTCAGGCAGTAGGAGATCTACATCTCTCTTACTAATAGAAACAGCATCAGGATCGCCTTTTGGATAGATCACTTCTTCAAAAGGCTTATCGAATCTGTATTAACATTATAAAGAAAAATGAATTTTAACACATGCACAATCAGGTCTGTCCAAGTCATAAACAAAATCTCAGTTCATCCATTAAGAGAGCTAATATGAGTTTTAGGTGAACTACCACTCGAGCTAAATTTTATCATGCGACCTCGACCTCGACTAATACAGTTGCTTTTGTTTTTATGGCTTTTATTTATCTTATTCGCACATATTACTTTCTATCTGCTGTTTTATATCATACAGAAGTGGTAGGGATGGATTTGAAATGAAGTCCGGCCGTCATTTTACACTATGCTTTATGCCTACTTTTATGTTTTACATATTTCAAGTTAGAATTATTACATAATTCAATAGCCTATTGAGGCTTGCTCAAAAGTAGCAGAGCTCGAAGACTCGACCGATGCGGCAATCTCAGTTATGCACTTTAGCGACTCCTTTCTTACCTTTTTCTGATGTAGCGAGGAATGTAGTGTTGTTTGGAAGGTGGAGGGGTAGATCTAAGAAAAAAGGGGGGAGTGTTTGGAGGTGGAGGTGATTATGGCAGTAAAAATGGAGGATCAAGTGGGAATGGAGGAAGAAAAATGAGGGATCAGATAGAACAAGGGACAGTTGAGATTTGAGAGGAAAATGTGAGATGCATATAAGGTGGCAAGAAAGAAGAACAGAAAGTTTCCTAGGTTCATTTATTTTAAAAAGGGCCAAGTGAGGTTGGATTGCTGATGGATGACAAAACAACTGTACTACCCAAACACTAAGCTACTAGATCCCATATAATGCATAAATGATCTATGTAAATCATTTAAATACATTATTTCAATAAGCAGTACGTAAGTACATAAAATTACAACATAATTTGAGTCAATAATCTTTTTAAACCGAACCATTAAACTAGTAACCCAGATCAGAGATCAGTTGGTAATAAGAATACAGGTCTCGATTTTAAACATGGTCTGGGAGAATCAAAAGTGGCCCCCAGGAGGTAATGAAGTGGAGAAACAGGGGAACACAGAGCATACAGTTTCAAGGCCTTGAAAAAGATGATAGGGTGCATAAAACTAAATAACCAAGGGAAGAAACACAAAAGTCTGAAGGCGCTTTTTACTCACTTGGGAAAATAAGTTCTTGTTTGCATCATAGCTCCCCCTTCAGGCAAAGGTGAAATCTTTTGCGTCCCAGTGCTTCAGATGAAACCCAAAAACAACAATCATAAACAATAATCATACAAAATATAAAGGATACACTAATTATCTTCGGGGCTTTCGACTAAATAAAAAACCAAGAGGCTAAATCAAATGAAATTATGGAAGTTTTAGACAGAACAAACTAATCCCCAACTATTACCCCCTTGCAGTATCAAGGATCCCATCAACGTCATTATACGTGTTAACCTCTCATATAATAAGAAATTAAGAATGCAGTCATAGAAACACTAACACAACCTACACTGCCATGACAGGGCGTACGAGATTCCTCGGGTTGTGGGACAAAGCAAAGAATGTAAGTCATGCAAAAAAAAGTAGCTTGAAAAAAATATTGCTCGAGAAAAAATGTCAATCTTGTATGTGGATGTCTCAATGAGCTTGTGCGAATACAAGAAAATCCACTTGATATTATATGCTATTGATGGACTGGAAGACTGATGCGAAAAGAAGAATCAACCAAACAGAATAGAGGTCAAATTGGCACATTTTACATATGTGAAGTATTTCCAGATAAAAGGAGTTTGCAAATATTATATTGCCAGCTAATAAAGTCTGCATAAGTAATGTTCAATTTATTTTTATTGTTCCGTGCTAATTCAACCATAATAAACAACATGATCGCTTGAACAGATATAAACTGCCTCGTAATAAAGTGGAAAGGACTCAACTTAATGTATGCCAGTGAAAATATTAGTTACAACACAGGAACAATTAGTGTTAATTTAACACCCCCAGATAATCATGTGCTATGATTGCCCACATTTCATTATTCAGGACATGATTTAACATACCACTCAGAACTTCGGGACTGATCCTGCAGAAACGGTGCAGCCAAAGCACAGAAGCAGGCTTATGAAAACCCAATCATAAGGTTTCAAACACTATTACCAATAAGATGGCAGAAACTTGTATTTGTATATGCCATAATCAACAAGAGGGAAATGTATAAAAGTTGACAGCATATTAATTTACTTTTTCTTAACTATAATTATTAGGAGCATCTGTCACTATTTTCCAGTTAAAGGAAGAGTCAATAACTTTTTCTGAATCTCAATTATTTAAAAAACTCAGATCTCTTAATAGCTTACTTGTTAAAAGAATACCCATCAATGCACCAAAACTATAAAAGCTCGCGCCTAAGTTCCAATGAGCAAATCCCAAAGAATCAGACAGGAAAAAAAATAAATCACAAAATAATCATTTCTATAAGATATCTCCAGATACTGACAACAGATCTTATCACAAAAGAATCACTTTTAATAAAAGAACTTCAATACCAACAACAGATCCTAACACATGTAAATGATTACAAAAGGTTGTTAACAAAGAGTTCATAAGCTGAGGAGTATTCTTATGAAGGTTTGTGTAAAAAGACTCACTCAAGTAGGACATTCCATAGTGCCTTATATCTCACGTCCAGAGATCCAATTGCTTCCTGTTTCTGGTACCAGTCTGAGTCAACAGCGGGGAATTTCAACTCCTGGAGTCCTGATATAGACAGCATAGTGGATAAGAGATCCATTTATAAAAGCAACATGAGAAATTTACAACATATATCAAGATAAATATACGACAATTTCCAGCGCTGACCGATCATCACTTATTTTGAAGGAATGACATTTCAAAATCCTTTTAGATAAAGATGTGTACCATTCATCACCTTATGTACTCAAAATTAATGCTCAATAAAGCAAACTTGAATTCAATGAAATCAAATTTCTGAAAACTTAGGTATCATGTAAAACGTGCTAAAAAAGTGTAGCTGATCCACTCGTGCAAAGCATGGGTTAGTTCATTTTGGACACCTCACAGAACTTCATTAATAACCGAATTAAGGGTCCAGGATAAACAAAACTCCGATAGATCCATGCAGACAATTTTAGGACTTAAAAAAACAATGGTAACTGGTGCAGCAACATGAGAAAACAATATCATGCGTACCAACCAACCTGAAGCAGTGTGAATTATGTCGTCTTGCACTCCATCTTTTGAAATGAAATAGATACTTATGGTGCCCGCCTCGTACTAAATAAAGGCCATGAACGAGAATGTAAATTTCGAGCTTCGCATTATGTGGAGAACATAAAAGCTGATCTAGCTGCGCACTTTACTTACCCGAGCACTCCACTGAGACTCTATTTTGACAATATCCTCAATTTCCAAATGAATTTGAAACGTTCTTTCATTTCCAAACATGGTTTTACTTCTAGCTTCGACAAAGCTTCTAGAAAAGCTCACCATCGAGTCCAGATAATGTGTACCACAGTAGTCTACATAATCAGTGTAGAAAACAATTCCAACCCTTTCATCTCGCTGCCAATTAAGAAGAAGAGTAAACAACCATGGAGCGCGCACAGCAAAGATGTCTTAGTTATTTCATTTATATCGAGCAGTATTCAATCAGCTATAATTAGCCACATTATAAAACCTATGAGGCACATGGTTAGACGAAATGCCATCTCATTACATTCTAATTGTGTCATGGCTTGATTATATTAGCATTACCTAAAGAATAAACTCAATGAACCATGTAATGCCAAAGCTAAATAGAGCTAGTGTACTAACGGCACCACAATTATCCGCTATTAGCTTTTGGTAGATGCATTTCGACCAGGATCTTCCTCAAATTTCATTACCAACTTAGCATTAATTTTTTCCAAAACACTTTTAAAGGTTGTTTTCTTATCGTTCTGACACTTTATTTTGTTAATTATTAAGTTTATGTGAATAGTCATGTAATGTTGACGTGCTTATGAGTTCCAAATTTTATTATATTTTTTATTTATTTGCGCCTCATTTGTGTCAGGCGGGTGCCTTGCCTTGCGTCTCAGGCGATCGGAGCCCTTATCGTCTTGGTGCGCCTTATGATACCAATTCTTCATACTAAATGTTCAGCAGTTTTAGGTGCCAGAAACAGATGTAAATCCATCAACCGGGACAGAAAAAAAAAAAAAGAATAATAGCTCTGAACAACTTAATGTAAGAGGGAAATGGAAGTTGCAAATATTTTTACCATATTACAATCACTGGCGCAGTCATCAGAGAGTGAGCCATCAGAAGAAGCTGAGACAACGCAACGAATATGATAAGAAAATGATGTTGCTTCCATGAAAATCCCATATTGAAACCAAACGGCAACATTCGATAAAATAAAAGAAACAGCAATTGAAATAAGAGTTGGCAAATCAAACCATTATTGTTTGCAACACCAAATGGAGATCTCGCACTCATGTTCTCATCAGCATCTGAAGCCAAGTGAACTGACAGGATCTGCACATTATTTAAAAACGGAAACATAGCATCAGGAATCATTTCTCCTATTGAAGGACCCAGTGCACTAAGTAGCGAAATTAAGTACGTTGCGCAAAGAATCTGGAACAGCGACATTTAAGTTATCCTCCAACCGCACGGGGGTACCAAGCCCGGAAATGCATTGCAAACCAGCAAAGACACTACCAGACTCAATAATTTCGGATTTTTTTCCTGCAGCTTGTTCATAGCTCTTGAAATCATTGTGCAGAACATGGCTTAATGCAGGCGTCTCCTTAGCCAAATCTTCAGTCTCGAAAGGTGTAAACGAACCAGCAGTAACCCGATTATAACCAATGTCAACATCAGCATCCCCGCGTATTCCAATGTCAATCTCCTCGGACTTAATTTCAGTTCTGGAAACTAGAACAAATAATGCGTAAAGATTACCACGAAACTCAATAGGAATGCCATGATGCCATCAAATAATCAATTTAATTTAACTTCCACGGAAGCTTCAAGAATGTATATCATGAAAATAAGATACTGAAGTCTGGAAACCGCAGTTATTAAGTGGTCAAAACAGCCCTAGTTTACAGCTAAACATCATGTGTTGAGACATAATGATGCGGACTAACTATATTAGAAAGTAAGAAACTAAGTACATCAATTTTAGACAAGAAATAGACAAGAAATAGACAAGAAATAACCAAGACTATAAGGGTTACAAGATCGTTCAATATTCCAATGATGGACAAAAATTTATGAATACCCAAATAACATACATGTCTACAAATATTCATCATCATCATCATCAACAGCACCTTAATCCCAACTATGTTGGGGTCGGTGGCATGAAGATTATAGTGTCGTTTAATTGTCTAAAATTAGTTAACACCATAACATACATGTCTACAAATATTGCAGAAAAAAAAAATCATACCCAACTAATACTTAAGAGGCAATTATTTCATCAACTTCTATCAACCGGCCTGTAATCTTGCAAACTCTCACAAAAAAAAAAAAAAAAATGTCATATATGTTACATATTATCAAGCATGCTAAAAACAAGCAGACGGTTGTAAACCACGTTAGCTCGCTGTTTGGCTTTCCTTCCCCTACCCTAACCAATATATGATGAAATTAGATACCATGTCCATTTCCACTGGCCAACTCATTAGCATTATGTGCTCACTGCTGTAACCACTTAATCTTCATCTCTTCTCGCATCCTACCTTCCCATATTTTATGACTAAAGAGCTTCATATTCTTTATTATAGGGAAACAATAAAATACTTGTTACACAGCAACTGGGTTATCATTACTTGGAGAAATTAAGAATTAACCCCCAAAAGAGTGGAACCATCAGCTTAAATTCACTAGCCTCAGTTACAGATCAAAGTTACTACACTCTCAAATATCCACGTGAGAACAGATAACCAACACCCACAGCCGACCATGGCGGAAAGTATCTTTACCCGCGCGAGGATGAGAATACCCAAATTTGGGGGCAAACTTTATGGCAGCCAGCTCATCTTCTTCTTTGAACTCAAAAACGTCAAAAGAATTGATCAGATTCTTCGTCCTTTCTGTTTCGGTCATGACAAATGCATGTATCAGACCACGAAGCAGCAGAATAAGATGAACATTAACAATTTTGGGGCAAAGTGGATTAATGGGGTTTAGGAGAGAGGGGATAGGAACTGAGGAATTTGGAGTTGGGGACAAGGGGGAGGTCAACGACGGCCAACGAGACGAGAGGGAATATATTTTTTTGTGTGGAGGGAGAGACTAGGTCTGAAGCGTTTGGTACGCAGATACAATTGGACAGTACTGGACAGAACAGAACTGGATAGGAAGGGACGGAACTGGACAAGAGGGCAGGATAGGACTAGACAGGAAAGAACGGGACAAAACAAGTGTCTGTCTTGTGTTTGGTAAGAGTAGGACTAGATAGGACAACATTATACAATTTTCCTTAAACTTGTCTGATGATTTTATAAATGACACAAATAAAGAATATATATTTAAATAATTTAATTTAAAAGTATTTTAATTTTTTTACAGAATTTTCAAACACAAATACATACATGAATGATAGTACAAAATGTGGAGGTGGTCGACGGTGTTTTGCGATGGTGGTGACGGCAATGAGTGGTGGTGATCGGTGGAGATAGAAAAATGGTTGATGATCGAAGTGGTGGATATGGTAGACAATGATAAAGGATGGTTGGTGGTGGCTACTGGTGGCCGTCGATGGTGGTGGCGGCCATGGGTGGTGGTGATCGGTGTCAGTGTAGGTGAAGGTGGTTGACGGTGGTTGTGGTGATCGGTGGAGGTGGCGATGATGGTTGAGGAAGTTGTTGTAGTGGAGAAAGAGATGGAAGTGGTCAACCATGGCTAGTGGTGGCTACTGGTGGCCGCCGATGGTGGTGGCGGCCATAGGTGGTGGTGATCGGTGTTAGTGTAGGTGGAGGTGGTCAACGATAGTAATGGTGGTGGTGATGGATGAATGGTAGTGAAGATGGTGGAGAAGCTTGTTATAGTGGAGGAACAAGTAATGGTGGCCGAGGGTGGTTGACGGTGGTTGTCGGTGGCCGTCGATGGTAGGTCAATGATTTTTTTGTTTGTCTCACTTTTGTCCCATGTTGTTCCACCTATTTTGGTGGAACAAGAAAATTCCCCTTTTTGTCCCATCCTGTCCATTCCTTGTTCCTGTCCCATGTCGCGCCAAACATGGGACAGTGAATTTTTGTCCTGTCTCATATCACGCCAAACATGGGACAGTGAGTTCTGTCCCGTCCTGTCCTGTGCTGTCCCATGTACCAAACACAGCCTTATAGCTTTTTTGGACGGCTGATAATATGTTTACCAGTAGCTTAATCAATAAGATGGCAGCTTAATGGCCAGCTCCTTATTCGGTAAGCTATCGTCTTAATGGAACCAAATGACTATTATAACTAGATATTGTGTTATATTATTATGATGTTGTGCAATTTATAATTGTATGTTGTTGAACTATTTTGAATATAAATATGTAATACATTTTTATATATATCGAGGGAGTAAAATTGTAATTTCTGCCATTCAGACAGTTGATTCAGCAATGCAGGTAAACAGCATTTCATTTTATCCAAACAGACAGCATAATCCAAAAAGATAACTTATTTCGCTCAGATTTTAATGACAAATTTGGTAAACAGGAACAAACCAACAAATCTTTCAATATTTCAGCAAAATCACCACACAGATTCGAACCCGCGACATTAAAGTGTTTCCACATCAATCACCTTACAGCTTACCATCAATCTATACTCATGGACGACGAGAGGGAATATACTTGTACCGCAATTCGGCGGGCCATATGACCCCGATTAAATTGCATAAACCTCCACTGAATTTAGATAGTTTGATTTCCACCCCCTAGGTTTGTGTTTTTTCTATTAATCAAACGTGATTACTCTGATCACTTCACCTTCACCATCAATTGAAAATTTGAATTGACGAGGCATTATCCAACCCGTGCGATGCACGGTCTTTAGTTGAATATCTACGTGTTTTGTACGTAATGTTGGGGCAGGCGGTTGAATGAGCAGATGGCAGAATTTAAATGCCTTTTAGAGACGTTTATATGTTTTTTTTATTGTTATTGTCCTTTTATTTTAGTCTATGTAATTAGTTATATGAAATGGGGCTTTACTAACCCGTATGTTGCTCCGGGGTTGTTTTTGGTTTATTCAACCCGTGCGATTCACCGATTGTATCTAAGATTTCATATATAAAATTTAACAATCTTGTAATTTATACTATCATTTAAAAGTTCATTTTAATCACCTTGTGTATTAGAAGGTGCACGTGTTTTGTACGTAATGTTGGGACAGACGGTTGAATGAGCAGATGACATAATTTAAATGCCTTTTAGAGAAGTTTATATATTTTTTTATTGTTATTGTCCTTTTATTTTAGTCCATGTAATTAGTTATATGAAATGAGGTTTTACTAACCCGTATGTTGCTCCGGGGTTGTTTTTGGTTTATTCAACCCGTGCGATGCACCGATTGTATCTAAGATTTCATAGTTAAATTTAACCATCTTGTAATTTATACTATCATTTAAATGTTCATTTTAATCACCTTGTGTATTAGAAGGTGCATTTGCATTGTGATGTTTATCATAACTTTTGTATTTAAATTAGTTTATTTACAATTAAACTAGTCTCTTCGTATATTTACATAAATCCCTCTTCCACATTAAATTAAGGGGGATAAGTATTATATAGTATAGAAGATAGATTTGGATTTACCACTTGTATACGAGTCCGGTTTGGTTCTTTGTAATGATTCTTAAAGAGTTCCTTAAAAAAATAAAATAGTGTAATTATTTCAGCATAAAAAAATTATCATAATAATTAGAAGCAAAAGAATAAAAAAAATTACCATAATAATTATTTGAATCATTTAAATATTGGATACTCAATATCCAAAAAAAAAGTTTTCATCCCATATTAATTTCTTTTTTCATTAATTTCTTCATGTCTTCATTCCTTTATTCGTCACAAAATTCGAATTGTTCTCAAACTCCTACAAAAAATATGAATAATATCAGTTCGAATTATGACAATAATTCTGCTATAAAGTTCGAGCCATAAAATGCCACCATCTCAATACATATTTATGGCAACACTTTCTTACCTAAATGAGACTTGTTAGTGCCATCATTATCCACTTACAATTTGGTGACAAAATAACTCTAACAATTACCATCAAAGGGACAACTTTGAAAACAAACATACTGTAACTAAATAAATTTGAAAATAATAAGTGTCATCATATGCACACAGTGACCAAGAACAACCCGACAGCCTCACTAGAATCCCATTTAACACTACTAGAAAAAACACTTTTTAAATCGGGTAAAATAGACATTCTAAATTGGTTAAATAACCGTTATAGATCCAGCCGATGTAGAAAGACTGCTTTCTACATTGGTTATTTAATCGATCTAGAATGTCTATTTGAACCTATCTTGAAATTCTTATTTTTTTCCAAAAAAAAATGACCCTAACCCAGCTCGGGTCCGACCCAACCACAGTCGGCCCGGCCCGAGACCCGACCCGAGACCGAGCCCGACATAGTCTTAAAATATCAAGGTATTTCAATTTGTTGTCATGAGAGTTTGAACCCTTGACCTTGTGGTTGGGGGGTGAAGTCCCAACGACTAGGGTAAGGTGAGTTGTTTGAAAAACTTGCATTTATATTAAATTTAAATATAATTTCTCGAGTGGGTTTTAAATCGGTTCTAAAATAACCGATCTAGAAAGTCAATTTTCTAGAGTGGTTCTAAAACAACCGATCTAGAAAGTCCACTTTCTAGATCGGTTCTAAAACAACCGATTTAAAAAATGGTCATGTCACTTTCTAGATCGGTTATTTTAGAACCGATTTAGAAAGTGGACTTTCTAGATCAGTTATTTTAGAACCGATTTAAAAATTGGTCGCGTCACTTTCTAAATCGGTTATTATAGAACCGATCTAAAATGTCCGATGTGAAATGATATTTTTCTACTAGTGTAAATATTAATCGACATTAAATGCTCAATATTTTCCTCAAGAAGACCCAAATCAAAATTCGATCGAATGAATTCGAGATATGGATATACAATCCATATACTATGGTCAACTGACGCCAGATATACAAGTTTCATCAGAATCGGATTAAAAATCAAAATCAAGAGTTTTCCCCCAAAAGCCAACCCAATGATTCAATGAAAAATACGACGAAAAACGAATGATTAGATGTTGTTATTATCACGTAAGACCTTCTAAGATACATTTGGTGGAGTAGAATCGACCCACAGACTCAACCCTCGCCAAGTCGCCTCAACCGCCGCGTGAAGAGAGGAAATAATGAAAAGCACAAAAAAGAGACTGATGTCCAGATAGATATACTAGAGGAGTTAGCGTATTGACGGCCAAATTCTAGCAGCTTCTGTCTCGGCCTTATGTTAGCATACGCTAACTATTATGCTTATCATGCAAAATGACTAAAATTCTCGAGTATTACAAGTCTCTACTCATCTTAATGAGAAAATTAATTTTTAACTTTAGTATAAAGGAAAAACTTTATATATTGGGAGAGACGTGAAAAATAACAAAAAAAAAAACTTTTTTTCTTTCGAGAGGAATAATTATTTTGATAAATTTGGTGAATGGTTATTTTTATTTTTATGAGTACATATGATTTCTCTTTTTTTTTGCTTTAGTGAAAATCTTTTTCTTCACAAGAATCGTTCGTTAGGAATCTTGCTTTTTTTTTATTTTTTAGTTTTGATGAGTGATTATGATATGGTGAAGTAAATTCATCTTAAGATTCAGTCCCGATATTTAACGTTATATATATAATATAGGAAATATATCATGTGTGTGTGTACGTGTGTGTATATATATATATATATATATATTATATTAAAAGATTGAGTCCCCTTATAAATGTAGAGGCTTCAAAAATATGTATGGTCCAAGAATATGTATGGTAATGCAGATTCAGCCCTTTAATCAATCCAGTCCTTTTCCTGTTAATCAATTCACATGAATGCAAACCATTCCCCACTTAATGCAGTCAGCAACCATTCACCTGATATATGAAGTGTTTTTACGGTTTTTGGAATTCAAATCATAGTAACAGTTACAATCAAGAGGTTACAATCAGTTACAATCAGCATGTTAATATGTACGGTAATGCAGATTCAGCCCTTTAATCAATTGAGTCATGTTCCTGTTAATCAATTCACACGAATGCAAATCATTCCTCACTTAATGCAGCCAGCAACCATTCATCTGACAATACTAAAAGATTGAATCCCCTTATTAACGTGGAGGCTTCAAAATTGAGTCCCCTTATTAATGTAGAGGCTTCAAAAATATGTATGGTTCAAGAATATGTACGGTAATTCAGATTCAGCCCTTTAATCAATTCAGTCCTGTTCATGTTCATCAATTCGCAGGAATGCAAACCATTCCTCACTTAATGCATCCAGCAACCATTCACCTGATATATCAAGTGTTTTTACGATTTCTGGAATTCAAATCATAGTAACAATTACAATCAAGAGGTTACAATCAGTTAAAATCAACATGAAAATATGTACGGTAATGCAGATTCAGCCCTTTAATCAATTGAGTCCTTTTCCTGTTAATCAATTCACAGGAATGCAAACCATTCCTCACTTAATGCAGCCAGCAACCATTCACCTGACATATGAAGTGTTTTTACGGTTTCTGGAGCTAATTAACAATCAAGAGGTTACAATCAGTTACAATCAACATGTTACAATCCAAAAGCCTTACAAATATATAAATAGGATGTGCGTGCTTTTACAATCCTACAACTACTCCCTCCTCAATTACGCCAGCATTAGTAAAAAAAGATACCATGTCAAAGGCAGTCACACAGTTCAAAGCCCATGTTTTCTTCGACCAGTTGGATCTTAATGTAACAGGGCCCACCGTCGCCATGGTGTGCAGAAAATGGGACGTTAATGCTGTTATCGGTCGTTACCTTAGCACCGATTTCTTGATATCTGATGGAAGGGTAAGCTGAAAATTACTTTTCCTAAAAGTGAAAGAAAGTGAATTAATAAGATTTACAAAGATTTGTGTGATGAGTCAAATATGCTAATGCCTTTTTTCTTGCAGGGTAATACCATGCATTGCACCGCAAAGTCGAATACATCACACACTTTTGTTGAATAGGTTGAAAGAGGGGATCATATATACCATTAACAACTTTGCTGTCATACCAAACACAGAAGAGTACCGGATCATGAAAGAGAGTGCTTACATGCTTGAATTGCATGGTGGCACGACCATAAGAAGATCTTTGGTCAAGGCAGATGGTTTTGTGAGGCATCCTTTTGACCTTATTGATTTTGATGACCTGCAAGTTACAGATAACAAATACTTGATTGGTAATGTTCTATCTCTGCTAAATTTGTTGCAGTGTCTGAGATAATAGTTACGCTCTTAAGTAAATATGTACGTTGCAGATGTTGTGGGATATGTCACAAATGTGGGCAGGAGCACTTAACAGAGAACAAGTTCAAATACCCTAGATTTCTACCTCACCAATCAAAGGTTAATGTCATTGTCTTTACACTTATAGGTGGTTTCAAGGAATATCAATAATGTCTAGGCCACTGTTATTTTGGTTTCCCATAAAACAGGGGCCAATCAGTTAGGGTCACATTATGGGGAAGCTTTGGCGACGTGCTGATCGAGAAGAAAACAAAGAGTTCTGGCGTTCATGCGGTGATTCTAACTTCAGTCAATGCAAAGTTGTACAATAGTAAGAACCCGTGTACATTAACTATATAAGATATTTTAAAGGATGCATGGAATGATACACTATTGTCCTTTACCGTACAGATGAGCTTTATCTATCGAGTAGTTCATCTACTTTGACACTCGATGATGCTGAGATTCCCGCGTTGAAGAAGTTTACATCATAGGCCAGGTAATACACTTTCGATAAATTCCTCAGCCCTTTCCCAGACCATTAAACATTAACATTCATCCGGATGACAGTAAAATAGAGATTGGAAAAGAAGCCGTGCTAGCTGACAACTCTAAACCCAAGGCTGGGACATTGGAGAACCTACTGATTTGGGCGCGCAACCAAAAAACTGATGTACCAACCACTCTCTTCAAACTACCGCGACTGTAATTTTATTCCACTTCTTACCAATGGTCATTTTTTCCCCCAGTCTGTGACGTTCAACTGTCAAGTCACAATTAAGAATATTAGGACAAGGAAAGGCTGGAACTACCCATCGTGTGGCGGTGATAAGTGCAAAAAAGGTGTGACAAGAAGGGAAGAGAAATTTTGGTGTGATGCATGCAATAAGCCTGCTGATTATCCTGTTGTGAGGTGCCATATTGTTTGGAGTAAACTGAATTGCATATGTGAAAATACACTTAAATTGTTAGAATACCATGAAAATGAGTGTTCACCTTCCATGTAAAACATTGCCTCAACAGGTACAGATTTGAATTAGATGTTTCGGGCGACACCGCACACACTGTGGTTGTCATGTTTGATGAAACTGCAACAGAGTTAGTGAAATTTCCAGCTGAGTCGCTTTTGGAAGGAGCGGATGAGGTATATTTATAAGATTTGGACCAATTCATAAATGTTTTGCTTACTTACCATCATGTGCAGGATGTGGATGATCATCCGGCATTACCACAACCTATAACAAACATCATTGGTACCTCCCACACACTGGAGTTGAAATCGCACACATACTACGAGCATGGGTCCTACGAGAGCTTCACCTGTTGGCATATTTGTGCCCTAGGTTCAGTGGATGAAAGCACCAGTTCTAGCACTATAAGTGTAATATCCAGATTTATTACGGTGTATTTCATCTGTATTCAACCCTGTATTATTTCGGATTGATGATTTTGATTATTGGAATATGATATTTCGTGCATTGATATCATTGTACATAAGTGTAGAAACTTGCAAATTGCTCAAGCAACCTCGTGATAGCGCACGCTAAGAATGTATCTTAACGCGCGCTATCGGGCCATTATTAGCGCACGCTATGAAGATAGGAGTTACGTGCGCTAAGAGCTCAATTATTGAGCGGGACGGCTAACACATGCGCCAGCCGGGACATGGGTCCGGATAAGATTCCCGCTGACGCACCCGGACAAATTCTGAAGTCAACCATTATTAGCGCACGCTAAGGGATGCTTAGTAGCGTGCGCTAACTTGTCAATAATGCGAGAATATTATAAATGGGACAAAGAACCGCTTTGGCTTTCATTTCCTTCGTCTATACTTCATCTTTGAGAGTCCAGAGCAAGAATCTCCCTTATAAACACTTAGAACATATATTAGTGATCATTGAATGATTGAGTATCACTTGTGAGTGATCATTGAAGAGAAGTAACACCTTGGAGTGGCACATAACCAACCGAGTCGGATTATACCTCGTGGTTCGGTGATTAGGCATATTAAGGTATGTTCAACCTATCACCGATCTTAGATTTGGATTTCCAATGGATACGATGATCATATTAACGAGGTATTGAATTTCATTAGTGAATTATTCAACAACATCATGTTTAGAAGATTGGAATGTCTACAATTACGATATTATTGTTGGAACCTTGAAGTTGGAATCCTAGTACTTCAAATGATGAGAGAAATATTCAAGTTAACAATCCGTATGATTTATGTTATCTTTGTGATCATGATTTGGAAGAGATGTTATAAGAACTTAAAGGAAGAATCATCTTAGGAAATATTCTTTCGTATAAGTCGGAATTGTTAGTTCACCTCAAGATGAAGTCCGAATATGTATAATGATAGTAGAATCTAATACATCAACCGAGATCACCAACTTCGCATGAGAATTGTAATCAAGATGGATTATGGTGTCATGATGATTATACGTATATTTGCATCTTGAAGTTGATATTATCCTCGAGATCATTCATAAAGGTTATGAACATAACATGAAGACAGATAACAAACATCAAATCATCAAGAATTCGCTTACTTCATCACTATTTGTGTAAATCACGCCCTCCGGTGAATCGCCATGCACTATTAGCGTGCGCTAATATACGAGATTTAACGTGCGCTATCGAGTACGTTTAGCGTCTGACGCGTTTTGGACTTAGCGTGCGTTAAATCATCAATCGAGTCGATCGGTGATCGGTGAGGCACCGACAACGCCGGGTTAGCGTCGCTAGGTGGTGTGTCTGCGTCGCTAACGAGTAGCATTAACGTACGCTACATATGATTCGTAGCGTGCGTTAATCTGTCCAGACAGATCGCATATTAAGGACTTCCTACCGTAATTGTTGAATTGTTAGACGTTCGTACAGCACGGAATGAATTCTGTACTATTTCTTTTGTTAAGGTTCGAGCTTAACACGTGACTGATCGAAGGGGACGACCTTCGAGTATTTTGATATTCGTGGAAGTTTATTCTTGTCAACGAACCGAGGAAAGTACTCTAATTAGAATTGTTTGTATTATGACAATTATGATTGTATCGTGTAAATATGTTGTGTATATATGTCCACCATGTGTTGGTCCGACGGGATCATCATGGGAATCTATAGCTGTGTGCGCTGGATCGTTGGACAAGTAGTTCCACCATGTGTTGGTCCGACGGGATCATCATGGGAATCTATAGCCGTGTGCGCTGGATCGTTGGAATACCATCTGTATGTTGGAAATGTTATGATATGATATGTGTTGTGGATATTCTCGTTGGAGAAACTTGTTATGATATAATTGTTGATTATATCACTGTTGTATGATTATTGTACTTGTACTAGCATCGTTGTGCTAACCCCTTCGGGGGTGAACATTTGTATATGTTCAGGATCCAGGAGAGGGGGAAAACAACCACTGGAGAGGCATGACGACGAGGGTGCAGAGTGATGTTTCGACCGGGTTTACTGTCTGATATTTATTAGTTATTTTCAATAAGTACTCGAGTACGTTGTCGATTTATAATGTTTGGATTTTGATGATGTAATAATAACTCTTCATGGGATATTTGTAATTTCGGTTTTGAATCAGTCGGTTGAATTTTATTTCAGCAATTTCATAAACTGGTACCTGTTATTGTCATTTCTTTTATTCAGCCTTGTAAATTCTTATGTAAAGGATTTACGGCGCTGTAATATTCCTGAATATATCGGGGGTGTTACAGAATATGGTATCAGAGCTAAGATTATGGATATCTTGTCCGTTGGGTTAAAATAGGGGTCATTTATGTCTTTTGAGGTAACCGGTCGTGAACGACATCACTGCACTGCCTACGTCTTCATGCGAACAGTGGTTGTAAGTTCCTAAACTCTATCTTGTTCTTTACATGTTGTGTCTCTTTATACTCGAATATTAGAACGATGCTGTTTCCTGTATATTAAGTACTTGTGCTTACAGTATGTTGAGAGGCGAACGTGGACGTGGTCGTGGTCGTGGACGCGGACGAAGGAATGCTGAAAGGGAGGCGTCGCCTTCTAATCAGGCTAGTCATAGCTCAAAGTAGCCAGCAATCCATCAATAACGAACCTAACTGGTGTGCCAGAAATCCTTCGTCAAGTCGTGAACCAGATGACTCAGTTTGCTCAGGTCGTGGACCGAATGCAAGTGGCGGCAGGAATTCAGCAGGGAGATGGACAACAAAGGATTCCAGAAATGGGAAATCGAGGTGACCGATGGTTACAAGAAGTGGCAAATATGCAACCACTCAAATTTGACGGCTTTTCTGAGACTCCCACTTGGGACCATTGGTTGAAGGAACTGGAGAAAATTTTTGCTGGAATTAATTGCCCGGACGATAGGAGAGCTCCTATTGCCCAAGATTTCTCGATAGGGGAAGCATCCGAGTGGTGGGAAGCTATCCGACCTGCAGATCATGATGCCGATTGGACGGAATTTAAAATGATGATGGAAGCTCAGTATTGCCCTCGTCCTGTGAGGGAAGCCAAAATTCGGGAATTTTTCTCCGCTCAACCATCAGACGAACCCGTATCCCAAACGATTAAGACGTTTAACCAGCAGTTAGCATTTGTTCGACATTTGGTCAGAACAGATGCGGAGATGATGATTCATTTTCAAATGAGGATGAAACCAGAAATCCAGAGGTACATGTCCGGTTTTGAATGTACCACTCTCACTTGATACGTGATAAGGCGTTGGCGTATGAAATAAAAGAAGCAGCAATGGAGAAGTTCATGGAGTCGAAGAAACAGAAAGTCTCTGGTACTTTTACAGAGCACAAGAGCAGTGGGCCCCGCAAGGCCCAGTCTTCTTTTTCTTTCAAAAAGCCTCCGCACCCATCTAAGAGCGGAAAGAATTACGGAACAATGTCAGCCACGACGGATACAGCTAGGAAGTGCTTTAACTGTGGTCGCCCGTGCCACCTTTGGCGTGATTGTTTGCGCACTCCATTGCATGTTTTGAGTGCGGACAGAAGGGCACCGTGCGACGTTTTGTAAGGACGCCACTAAGTACAATGGAACCCGTTCATCACAAATGGCCCGATTCGAAGGAAGCCGTGTCAACAATGACGCAGCAAAGTGTTCGATGCCTCGGAATTTTGGCGCGGCGTCACGAGAGGACAATGGGACCGAAAGGGGACATCGAGTGCGGATCTGTTCCCACGTTTGTATGAGATGAGGAGGACAGATGATCGTGATGTTTGCTGTCGCATCGAGTCTTGCCCAAATCCTTTCCCGGCCGATTAGCATTTTGTTCGATACAGAGCTACACATTCTTTCATATCTTTGTCTTGTATAAATCGTTTGAATATTTCCGGTTTTCATGCTTGTGAACCTTATGTTGTTGGTTTACCGAGTGGAGAGAGAATTGTCGGAAATTTAGAAACTAGAAATTTCCCGTATCATTTGGGGCGTAGAGTGGCTCTCAAATCGATCGTGATAGAAATGCAAGGAGATGACACGATACTCGGAGACGATTGGCTTAATCGGTATGGAGCAATTGTAGACTACGAAGGAGGAATATTTCACCGATCGCGATGATGGCTCCAAGTCTTGTTCAAGGATGGAAACCGAAGCTCAGAAAATTGATCAAGGCAATGAAAGTCGACAAATTGTTGAAACAGTGTCTAGGAATCGGTGTTACGCAATGAAGAAAGAAGACGAAATTGTGGAACTTTCATCCATTCCTGTTGTGAACGAATTTCCAGATGTATTTCCTGACGAGTTACCGGGACTACCTTGTTAGGCGTATTTTTATACGCTTATTTATCATTATTTTGTAGTGATTTGATGAGTGAAATTGTCTAAATGAGCTTTTAATGCCTTAATTTTGTATGATTGACAGGAAATTGAAGTCCGGAAGCTAAAACGAGGCAAAACGGGCGAAAACGGCAAATCGGACGATGAGCCGCAGCACAAGGAAGCCGCGGCACAGAAGACACACGGCCGAAGGCGAGTAACTGTACTGCATGCCGCGGCACATCCAGTGAGCCGCGGCACGTAAGAATTAATTAACGCCTGCATTCGGCTTTTGCGATGTGCCGCGGCACAGTTAAGTGTGCCGCGGCACACTTGGCGGTTTTGTATGCCTACGCGGATTTTGAGCTGTTTCGAAGCCAGTTTTCCACCGACTAATACGGACGCGATTTATGGATGTGCTGAGCTATAAATAGGGTTGAAGACCCTAATTAAATCATCTTGGGATCATTAGATCTAAAACCTTTGAGAGCTTAAGCTTGGAGACGGCAGAAGAAGAGGAAAGCAGAAGAATTCAAAGGCAGAAGGCGGAAGCTGAAGAACGGAGGAATCCGAGCTTCATCTGCGTTTGACTTTTATGCTTTCGTTTATTTATTCTGTATTTTCAGTTTTTAGTATGTCAGGCTAAAGCCCTAATCTAGGGTTTTGATGAAACCTTTGTTTTGACGAATTGATTTAGATTATCCAATTTATTACCTTTTTATTGAGTTTTCCCAATTATGTTTAATGCTTGCAATTATCTGGCCAATAGTTGCACTTCGAATCGGGAGAGGAGATTTGGTGAGGAACTATTGGTGAGGACCGTTTTATTCTGTGAGATAGGAATATACTCATAGGAACTACGTGGCCTTTAGGAGATTTCATGCTTTTTGCCTATCGACGAAATAATTCACCTAGGGATAGAGTGCGTTAGTCGCCGTTAGATAAATCTATTGACCTCGGGAGACGCGGTAGAATATATTAGCAATCTCCGCCTTCAATAAATTGGGAAAATTATTTATTACGGATAATCGAGAGTAAATTCAGATAAACTAAGGTGGATTCAGAACCCTAGACTTATTCATCATTTGATTTCTTTTATCCAAGATATTGTTTTCATCGCTTAGTCTTTTAGTAATTCTTTTAGTTATTAATCACAAAACCCAAATTCGATTGTTCAGATAAAATTGGAATACGAAAAAATCGGTAGTTAGAGATTCAATCCTCGTGGGAACGATACTCTACTTATCCCTTTATTACTTGTAAACGATGACGTGCACTTGCGTGTAGGAAATATCGCAACAAGTTTTTGGCGCCGTTGCCGGGGATTGAAAATTTTCTAATATCGATTGAAGTATTTCCAGTCTTAATTTGAACGTTTTATTTTTATTTTTGTGTATTTAATTTCGTTTATTTATTTTTCCTTTCAGGACCTTTCGTGTAGTGCATGAGAAGACTCGGTAACGAAGGCCTACTACCTTTGGATACCGAGCTCGAGCGCACGCTAAGAAGGAACAAAAGGAGAAAAGAGAGTTGCGATTTACGGTCAACATGGCCGAGAATATCGAAATCCAAGGAGGAGACAACCAAGTGCGGCAAGTTCAACCGGAACTAGCTCTTCGAGATTATGCCATGCCGCAGTCAACGCTAATTTTTCGAATTCGGCGTCCCACTATCCAAGCTAATAATTTTGAGATCAAGCCCGCCATTATTCGGATGGTGCGGCGAGCCCATTCGTGGACCGCCAAGGACGACCCGAATGCCCACATTGCTTCTTTCCTTGAGATATGCGATACATTCAAAACTAATGGTGTCACCGACGATGCCATCCGATTGAGGCTTTTCCCTTTCGTTGAGGGACAAAGCAAAGTTTTGGTTAAATTCCCTTACACGGGTCGATTACAACATGGGAGAGGTTAGCGCAAGCCTTCCTTGCCAAATTTTTTCCACCAGCTAAGACGGCAAGGTTGAGAAACGAAATAACCACTTTTGCCCAGTACGATATGGAATCGCTCCACGAGGCGTGGGAGCGATATAAAGAATTGCTACGAAGATGCCCTCATCACGGCATTCCTGATTGGCTTCAGCTTCATACGTTCTATAATGGTTTGAGTGCTTCTACACGCACTCTAGTGGATGCGGCCTCTGGTGGGACATTCATGGGAAAATCTATGGCCGAGGCACACGTGCTTTTGAAAGATATGGCCGAAAACGCATACCAATGGCCATCGGAAAGATTGACACCAAAGAGAGTCATGGAAGTTTCAAGCAATGATCCGATCTCCACCTTGTCAGCTCAAGTCGCCGCTTTGACACAACAGCTCCAGGCATTTTCGCACGCACCAGCCCCCGTTACCATTGAAACATGCAATTGGTGTAACGGATCACACCCGAGCGCGGAATGTCAAGTTGGAAATCCGTTCGAGCAAAATCAGATGGAACAGGCTCAATTTGTGGGAAATGGGAATCGGCCGAATAACCCGTACTCCAATACTTATAATCCGGGGTGGCACAATCATCCTAACTTTTCATGGAGAAACGGACAGAACTCACAACAGCCCTCGTTCGCCCAGAATCAACAGCAGCCCCCTTCCGCTCCCAAAGTGTCTCTCGAGGAAGCACTTGCAAAATTGGCGGCAAATACGAGTCAATTTATGACCCGTACGGAAGCTACATTACAAAATCATTCTGCTTCCATTCGGAACTTGGAGGTCCAGCTGGGCCAAATCGCTAATGTGTTGACAGCTCGTCCGGAGGGAGCATTGCCGAGTACAACAGAGACAAATCCTAGAGAGAGTCTAAATGCAATTAGCTTGAGAAGCGGGAGAGAGGTACTGAATCAGCCCGAGCGGGGTAAAGAGAAGAAGGAGATTGAAGAAGAGAAGGATTTAAAGCTAGAGGAGTCGAAGGATTTGAAGCCGGATAACTCGAAGACATGTGTCCCCGCCGTTCCGTTTCCACAGAGACTACAGCAAAGAAGGGCGGACAAACAATTTTCTAAGTTCCTTGATGTGTTCAAAAAGCTTCACATAAATATTCTGTTCGCCGACGCATTGGAGCAGATGCCGAGTTATGTCAAGTTCATGAAAGAGATATTATCGAAGAAGAGAAAGCTTGAGGAGTTTGAAACGGTCACCTTGACAGAGGAGTGCAGTGCAATTCTTCAAAAGAAGCTCCCACCTAAATTGAAAGATCCGGGAAGCTTCAACATACCGTGCACAATGGGGAATCTTTCGTTTAATAAGGCACTATGCGATCTTGGTGCAAGTATCAACCTCATGCCTCTGTCAATTTTCCAAAAGCTGAATATTGGGGAAGCCAAGCCAACCACAGTCTCATTACAATTGGCGGATCGATCGATAAAGTATCCGAGGGGAGTAATCGAGGATGTTTTAGTTAAAGTTGATAAGTTCATCTTTCCGGCCGATTTCATCGTACTAGACATGGAGGAAGATGAAAATATTCCAATCATCTTGGGACGACCATTTCTAGCGACGGGCCGAACCCTTATAGACGTGGAAAAGGGAGAGTTAACTCTGAGGGTCCAAGACGAAGAAGTTACTTTTCAAGTATTCAAGTCGTTCCCATGTCCCGGAAGTGCTGATAAAGGATCACAAATTGAAGGTGTGGATGTTGTTGAAAGAGGAAAGCACCGAAAACATCGTCGGTGGGAAAATTCAGATTTTGTGTTAAATGGTCCAAGTCTTAAGAAGGTCAGAGAACGAGTGGCGTTCCTCGAGCATGAGGAAAAATCTGCTGCAGCCTTGAATGCGTTTGTGAAGGAGGAGAGTGAGCCGAAAGCCAAGCGGACAATTAGTCATGGAGAAACCGGGTGTTTCGGGAAGTTATTCAAGTCGAAACCTTTTCGCAAACAACATTTAATGACCGAACCGAAAGTCGAACCGCTGATGACCAATGGTCATAATTTTAACCAAAATATAAACGGTTCGATGAACGGGCGAAACCAAATGGAGTTTGCGTGCGAACTAACGTTGTCCAATAGGTCCTATCAAGACTATAAACTTAGCGCTTCTCGGGAGGCAACCCGAGTTCGTAGTTGTAGATTTTGCATTTCTTTATTTTTCTTGTATTCGTGATTCTTATTTTTCATCATTTTTGTGCTTCAATTTGCTTCGCCTCTCGTTTTTAACGTCTTCTTCTCAAAATTGCATGCAGAAAGTCCTGGGAAGAAATCAAGTATGAGCCGCGGCACAGGTATTGTGAGCCGCGGCACACATCAATCGCAAGGGGAGGCTAAACCAACTGTACCTTGTGCCGCGGCACGGCTTAAATGTGCCGCGGCATACTTGAGCATTGAGCCGCGGCACACGACAAAACGAGAACACAGGTAAAAGGGACTGTACCTTGTGCCGCGGCTCACTTTATCTGTGCCGCGGCACACTATGCGGAATCCGAAAGGCCAGGTAGCATATAACACGCATTCGGTCGGCATTATCAGGTACGCCTCCCTTCTCCTTTGCCTTCCCTCCCCAGCGCGACCGGCCGAAGTGTTCTTCAAATTTTTTTCCTGCGATTTTTCTTACAATCTTCAAAAGGTACGTTTCAATCTTTAATCTTGACTTGCTTATGGTTTATTTTGGAAGTTGTTTTTGCTTTGGATTAATGGAACATGCTTATTTTTTCCTTCAAATAGTTTTATGATTGTTAGAGAATAACATGGTAGTTTCATCGAATTTTCTTGGTTAAATTGGAATGTAAATGAGTTGAATGTGCCGAGTTACTGATGATTGAAATATGTTTCGGTTTTTGGGGGTTGAATCAAGCTATAACTATGTTTATTCTTCAAGTAAACGTGTGCCCTCAAGGTGTCTTATAAATTGCCCAAACGAAAAATTTTCTTTGAAAAAGCAATCGTTTTGAATTTTCGTGCAACGTATACGTTTTGATTTTACAGCAAGCCCAACCCTTACATCCAGGTTAAATGTTTAAGTCCAAATTCATCTTTCTCTCACGTTTGCGCTATTTTCTTAAATTCGGAATTTCTGGCTGGACATCCTTAGCCGCGCATAGATCATTGTTATTATTTTTGCGTAAATAAACCCTCGTGTTGTACTTCTCAGGACTGATTATGGCGCGCACAAAGAAGCTGAGCAAGCATGCTAGGACCGAGTCATCCCCTACTCGAGGGGAGACCTCTCGTGGTCGGGCCGAGGCGGAGGGGCATCAATTTTCGGACCCCGAAATTCACAAGATATTCAATGAAAAGATCCGGCCACGACCACTTATTCCAGAGAGGGGTTTTACTCCAGCTCCTCAGGACGGGGAATTTCTCACCATGATTGACGAGATGGGGTGGGCCAGATTTACCGCACCTCCCGAGCCAGCGGTTATCTCGATCGTCCAGGAGTTTTACGCCAGCGCTCTGCTGAAGAACATCCGGACAGGGCATACGTTGCCATCTTTAGAGTCTCGGACTCAGGTCGACGTCCGAGGGGTTACAGTTGATTTCTCCCCGACTGCTATTCAGAGGCTTTTTGGGTTTCCGGCGGTTGACGAGTCAGCCTATGACCGAGTGATGACCAGCCTCACTAAGGAGGCCCTGCTTGAGACCATTGCATAGCCGGTCTGACCGGGAGCAATGAGCACGTGTTCATCCACTTTTCACTTCAGAGCTCGCGCCTCGGCCCGGCTCGGGCGAGCACAGCTTTATTTTATCTGCGCACGCATTGACCCCACCTCCCAGATCCGTACAGTCTTTCTCTCCCGCGCCCGGACACTTTTGCTATCACTTCCGGCCGCGTTTGATGTGGCCCCCATCCTGGTCCGATCTATCTTCCAGAGTATCCAGGGGGGGCCAAGACGGGGTTGAAGCACCCCTCCCTCATCTGCGCTTTATGCCGGCAGTCGGGGCTGACTTGGTCAGACGACGAGCCGATGCTAGCCCCACAGGCCCCGATCGACCACCGCATCATATCACACTTCGACCAGTGGGGCGGAGCGCCGGAACACGCTCGGGGGCGAGGATTTTTGCTAGAGGAGGCTCACGAGGGATCCCCCGAGCCGCTTTTGTTGACGCACGGAGATGCCGGCCCGCAGCCCGACAGAGCGAGGTTGGAGGAGTTATTTGATGGGCTGCGCGAGGATTTGAGGAGGCAGAGAGAGGAGCAGAGAGAGGAGCTGAGGAGAGAGAGAGAGGAGCTGAGAGAGGAGATGAGGAGAGAGAGATGAGATGAGGAGAGAGAGAGAGCTTGATGGCTGCCATGCGGGAGGAGCAGCGGGCGGAGCGGGAGAGCGTTATTGCTACTGTCCGAGCCGAGACGCGAGAGCAGGCCCGCCGGGCCAGCCGACGAGCGGCGAGGCGTCTTGCTGCGAGGGATGCTTATCATCAGGAGCACCTCGCCGCATGGACGGCCCACATCATGCATCCCGACGGGCCATTTATTGCGCCGAGCTCCACACCACCCTCCTCACCGGACGATGCCGGCACCAGCTCCTGAGCAGACTGGAGGGGAGTACTTGACCTTTTATTTTTCTTGCATATCATTTTTTGTCCATTGAGGTCAATGTACGTCCTAAGTTTGGGGGGGATTTACTTTCAGTCTACATTCATTGCTATACCTTATTTTATTGCTGTACATTATTTCGTTGCACTTTTCATTTCTATGCGTAAATTTTTTTTTTTAGATAGCCTTACTTGTCTTAGTTTTCTTTATTCGTGAATCTTTCGTGCTTCTATTTGTGTGATACTGATGTTACGACACTGTCTTTCTCTCTGAAGAAGCGGGCGAGTTCTAGTCGAGTTTTAGTCAGTTATTTCTGTTCTGCTTAGTATTCAATTAGGTCCGAAATTTTTCGTGATTGTAGAGGTCTTGGCAGATAAGAGACGATACATACTTGTTTTTAAATCCCCATCAATACGTTTGGCTACATTTTCCGGATAGTGAGTCGTACTGTTTCTTTAGTCGTGTTGGCATTTAGATTGAGTTTAGAGTCGGTCAGTTTTTTCCCAAAAGTCGAGATAATGTGTTCTATGAAGGGAAGTCTAGTAACCGGGGGTATTCGCGTGACCTGTTGTTTACTCTCGCGTAAAACGACGACCTTGATTAGACTAGTGATTTAGATATTTCACATGTGCCAATGATAGGGAGCCTAGTAACCGGGGGTATTCGCGTGACCCGCTGTTTACTCTCGCGTAAAATGGCAACCTTGATTCGGACATGTGGAAATTATGTATTCGAGTTGTTTCTCCGCTGTAGACGGGAACTTAGTAACTAGAAGCATCCATGTGCCCCATGAGTGTCTTTTACGTCAAACGGTTTCCTAATACATGAGAATGGAAGTTCCACCCTAGGATTATCCCGATGAAACATCCCGAGATCCTAACCTAGTGGTCAACTCGAATCAAATTCTTGAGCATATATATATAAGGGGATACTGTCCGAGGTTTAATTGTTATGAAACTCGTGAAAATTGTGCCTTTCGACTGTGGAATGGGACGAACTAGCTTGGTTGTGTTAGCCTTTCATATTGACGGTCGATTTGACTCACGTTTTGTTAATCTTTGAGTCGAATTTTCTTCATGAACGAGTGATTAGGACTGAATTTGATTACTTTGCGGAATCATTATTCTGAGTGCAGCTCGCTTTTATGACACTCGTATTATTTAGAGAGAATCACAGGATAGTATTGATTAGGTTGAACACTATGAGTTGCACGATGATTCACGACATTCTTTTATTGACTTTAATTCTTTTTGCTTGAGGACAAGCAAAGGCTTAAGTTTGGGGGTATTTGTTAGGCGTATTTTTATACGCTTATTTATCATTATTTTGTAGTGATTTGATGAGTGAAATTGTCTAAATGAGCTTTTAATGCCTTAATTTTGTATGATTGACAGGAAATTGAAGTCCGGAAGCTAAAACGAGGCAAAACGGGCGAAAACGGCAAATCTGGACGATGAGCCGTGGCACAAGGAAGCTGAGCCGCGGCACAGGAAGACACTAGCCGAAGGGCAGAGTAACCTGTACTCTGTGCCGCGGCACAATCCAGGTGAGCCGCGACACAGAAGAATTAATTAACGCCCAGGCATTCAGCTTTTTGCGATGTGCCGCGACACAGGTTAAGTGTGCCGCGGTACACTTGGCGGTTTTGTATGCCTACGCGGATTTTGAGCTGTTTCGAAGCCAGTTTTCCACCGACTAATACGGACGCGATTTATGGATGTGCTGAGCTATAAATAGGGTTGAAGACCCTAATTAAATCATCTTGGGATCATTGGATCTAAAACCTTTGAGAGCTTAAGCTTGGAGACGGCAGAAGAAGAGGAAAGCAGAAGAATTCAAAGGCAGAAGGCGGAAGCTGAAGAACGGAGGAATCCGAGCTTCATCTGCGTTTGAATTTTATGCTTTCGTTTATTTATTCTGTATTTTCAGTTTTTAGTATGTCAGGCTAAAGCCCTAATCTAGGGTTTTGATGAAACCTTTGTTTTGACGAATTGATTTAGATTATCCAATTTATTACCTTTTTATTGAGTTTTCCCAATTATATTTAATGCTTGCAATTATCTGGCCAATAGTTGTATTGATTTAATCATTCACTTCGAATCGGGAGAGGAGATTTGGTGAGGAACTATTGGTGAGGACCGTTTTATTCTGTGAGATAGGAATATACTCATAGGAACTACGTGGCCTTTAGGAGATTTCATGCTTTTTGCCTATCGACGAAATAATTCACCTAGGGATAGAGTGCGTTAGTCGCCGTTAGATAAATCTATTGACCTCGGGAGAGGCGGTAGAATATATTAGCAATCTCTGCCTTCAATAAATTGGGAAAATTATTTATTACGGATAATCGAGAGTAAATTCAGATAAACTAATGTGGATTCAGAACCCTAGACTTATTCATCATTTGATTTCTTTTATCCAAGATATTGTTTTCTACTGCTTAGTCTTTTAGTAATTCTTTTAGTTATTAATCACAAAACCCAAATTCGATTGTTCAGATAAAATTGGAATACGAAAAAATCGGTAGTTAGAGATTCAATCCTCGTGGGAACGATACTCTACTTATCCCTTTATTACTTGTAAACGATGACGTGCACTTGCGTGTAGGAAATATCGCAACATACCTCCACGAAGGGATGTGGAATTTACCATTGAGCTAGAACCCGGAGCTACACCAATTTCCAAGGCGCCGTATCGTATGGCACCTACTGAGATGTACGAACTGAAGAAGCAGCTAGAGGAGTTACTGGATAAGGGCTATATTCAGCCAAGCGTTTCACCCTGGGGAGCGCCAGTTCTTTTCGTCCGAAAGAAGGATGGATCGCTTCGACTGTGTATTGACTATCGGGAGCTGAACAAGATGACGATTAAGAACAAGTATCCGTTGCCACGGATTGATGATTTGTTTGACCAGTTGCAAGGGGCAACAGTATTTTCTAAGATCGATCTGAGATCAGGATACCATCAGCTGAGGATTAAGAAATCCGACGTTCCGAAATCAGCATTCAGAACTCGCTACGGACATTATGAGTTTGTAGTGATGCCGTTTGGTCTCACTAACGCACCTGCTGTATTTATGCAATTAATGAACCGTGTGTTCATTGAATTTTTGGATAAATTTGTGGTCGTGTTCATTGATGACATTCTAGTATATTCTAAGAGCCCGGAAGAACATGCGCAGCATTTGCGGATTGTGTTGGAACTTTTGAGAAACGAGCAATTGTACGCCAAACTCTCTAAGTGTGAATTCTGTCTAAAGGAAGTAATGTTCCTCGGCCATGTGGTGTCAGCTAAAGGAGTCCGAGTAGATCCTCAGAAGATCGAAGCAATTATGGATTAGAAGCCTCATAAGAACGTGAAAGAAGTCTGAAGCTTCTTGGGACTTGCTGGATACTATCGTCGATTCGTGGAAGGGTTTTCTAAAATTTCCCGCCCACTTACTCGACTCCTGCAGAAAACTCAAAAGTTTGAGTGGAATGAATTGTGTCAGATTAGCTTTGATGAATTGAAGAAGAGATTGACGACGACACCGATTCTATCACTTCCGCAGGGAACTGGAGGATTCATAGTTTACAGTGATGCTTCGAACCAAGGACTTGGGTGCGTGTTGATGCAGAATGATAAGGTGATCGCTTATGCGTCGCGACAACTGAAACCTTATGAAGTGAATTACCCGACACATGAGATGGAGCTAGCAGCATTGGTTTAAGCCTTGAAGATCTGGAGGCATTATCTGACGGACTCACCGCGGATCTTTACGGATCACAAGAGTCTCAAGTACATATTTAGTCAGAAAGAGTTGAACATGCGGCAAAGAAGATGGTTAGAACTGATTAAGGACTATGACTTGGAGATTTTATATCATCCAGGCAAAGCGAATGTAGTGGCCGATGCACTTAGCCGCAAGCCTGTCTCTATTCAGATGCTGGAGACGCTGACCTCCCAACTTAGCCTTCAGCGAGAGATGATTCGTGAAGGAATTGAAGTGTGGTTACAAAGAGTCCAAGGACAACTGTGCGTGATGGAGATAACTTCATCTCTAACCGAAGAAATCAAATCTAGACAGGCAGATGATCCTCTGATGATTCGGTTACATGATGAAGTGATCAAAGGAAAGGCCCCCGGATTCATAATTCATGACGATGGAGTTTTGAGATTTCAGAACCGACTCTGCGTTCCCGATGTTGATGTTCTGAAACAGACGATTATGAAGGAAGCTCATAGTTCGCCCTATTCTATTCACCCGGCACCAAGAAATGTATAAGGACTTGAAGCAGAATTTCTGGTGGGGCAACATGAAGAAAGACGTAGCGGACTATGTTTCGAAATGCTTGACTTGTCAGCAGGTTAAGATCGAGCATCAACGGCCTGCTGGAATGTTGAAGCCGCTCCCGATTCCTGAATGGAAGTGGGAGGACATATCGATGGACTTTATCACTAATATGCCGAAAACCAGGACAGGAATGAACATGATTTGGGTGATAGTTGATCGCTTAACCAAATCGGCTCATTTCCTAGGCATTAAGGATACGTGGGGACCAGAGAGGTTGGCACGAGTATTTATTTCGGAGATAGTTCGATTGCATGGTACGCCGAAGACCATTATTTTTGATCGAGACGGTCGTTTTGTGTCTCACTTTTGGAAAGCAGTTCATAAGGCCTTGGGGACCGAATTGAACTTCAGTACAGCTTATCACCCGCAGACTGACGGACAATCTGAGAGAACTATACAAACGGTGGAAGATATGCTAAGGGCCTGTGCCTTAGATTGGTCAAACGATTGGGAAATTCATCTACCGTTGATTGAATTTACCTACAACAATAGTTGGCATGCTTCTATTAAGATGGCACCGTTTGAGGCATTATACGGAAGGAGATGCAGATCGCCCCTATGCTGGGACGATTCATCGGACTTGATCGGAACAGAACCAGAGTTGATCGAGCAAACTCGAGAGAAGATAGCCTTAATTCGTGAGAGGTTGTTGACTGCCCAGAGTCGCCAGAAATCCTATGCGGACGTACGCCGCCGCCCATTGGAGTTCAGTACTGGAGATCACGTACTTTTGAAGGTTTCTCCTACTCGGGGAATCTTTCGTTTCGGAAGAAAAGGAAAGCTGAGTCCGAGATATATCGGACCATTTGAGATCCTCGAGAGAGTTGGGGAGTTGGCATACAGATTGGCATTGCCGCCGTCATTGTGCCATGTTCATAATGTGTTCCACGTATCCCAATTACGGAGGTATATACCAGATCCCAGTCATATCATTGACTTCGGCGAGATCGAAGTCGCGCAGGATGGGACTTTTGAAGAAAGGCCGGTCAAGATACTCGAGAGTCGAGTTAAACAACTGAGGAACAAACCAATCGTTTTGGTCAAAGTTCAGTGGTCACGTCACGGAATGGAAGAAGCCACCTGGGAAACGGAAGCTGATATGAAGTCTAGATATCCCGAGTTATTTTCGTCTTGAGTTTCGGGACGAAACTCCTTTTTAGTAGGAGAGTATGTAATATCTGGATTTATTACGGTGTATTTCATCTGTATTCAACCCTGTATTATTTCGGATTGATGATTTTGATTATTGGAATATGATATTTCGTGCATTGTTATCATTGTACATAAGTGTAGAAACTTGCAAATTGCTCAAGCAACCTCGTGATAGCGCACGCTAAGAATGTATCTTAACGCGCGCTATCGGGCCATTATTAGCGCACGCTATGAAGATAGGAGTTACGTGCGCTAAGAGCTCAATTATTGAGCGGGACGGCTAACACATGCGCCAGCCGGGACATGGGTCCGGATAAGATTCCCGCTGACGCACCCGGACAAATTCTGAAGTCAACCATTATTAGCGCACGCTAAGGGATGCTTAGTAGCGTGCGCTAACTTGTCAATAATGCAGAATATTATAAATGGGACAGCAACCGCTTTGGCTTTCATTTCCTTCGTCTATACTTCATCTTTGAGAGTCCAGAGAGCAAGAATCTCCCTTATAAACACTTAGAACATATATTAGTGATCATTGAATGATTGAGTATCACTTGTGAGTGATCATTGAAGAGAAGTAACACCTTGGAGTGGCACATAACCAACCGGAGTCGGATTATACCTCGTGGTTCAGTGATTCCGGCATATTAAGGTATGTTCAACCTATCACCAGTCTTAGATTTGGATTTCCAATGGATACGATGATCATATTAACGAGGTATTGAATTTCATTAGTGAATTATTCAACAACATCATGTTTAGAAGATTGGAATATCTACAATTACGATATTATTGTTGGAACCTTGAAGTTGGAATCCTAGTACTTCAAATGATGAGAGAAATATTCTGAAGTTAACAATCCGTATGATTTATGTTATCTTTGTGATCATGATTTGGAAGAGATGTTATAAGAACTTAAAGGAAGAATCATCTTAGGAAATATTCTTTCGTATAAGTCGGAATTGTTAGTTCTCCTCAAGATGAAGTCTGAATATGTATAATGATAGTAGAATCTAATACATCAACCGGAGATCACCAACTTCGCATGAGAATTGTAATCAAGATGGATTATGGTGTCATGATGATTATACGTATATTTGCATCTTGAAGTTGATATTATCCTGGAGATCATTCATAAAGGTTATGAACATAACATGAAGACAGATAACAAACATCAAATCATCAAGAATTCGCTTACTTCATCACTATTTGTGTAAATCACGCCCTCCGGTGAATCGCCATGCACTATTAGCGTGCGCTAATATACGAGATTTAACGCGGCGCTATCGAGTACGTTTAGCGACGCAACGCGTTTTGACTTAGCGTGCGTTAAATCATCAATCGAGTCGGCCGATCGGTGAGGCAATCGACAACGCCGGGTTAGCGACGCTAGGCGGTGTGTCGCGTGACGCTAACGAGTAGCATTAACGTACGCTACATATGATTCGAAGGCGTGCGTTAATCTGCCCGCATGCATCGCATATTAAGGACTTCCTACCGTAATTGTTGAATTGTTAGACGCGTTAAATGCAGACGAAATGAATTATGTACCATTTCTTTTGTTAAGGTTCGAGCTTAACACGTGACTGATCGAAGGGGACGACCTTCGAGTATTTTGATATTCGTGGAAGTTTATTCTTGTCAACGAACCGAGGCAAGTACTCTAATTAGAATTGTTTGTATTATGACAATTATGATTGTATCGTGTAAATATGTTGTGTATATATGTCCACCATGTGTTGGTCCGACGGGATCATCATGGGAATCTATAGCTGTGTGCGCTGGATCGTTGGACAGGTAGTTCCACCATGTGTTGGTCCGACGGGATCATCATGGGAATCTATAGCTGTGTGCGCTGGATCGTTGGAATACCATCTGTATGTTGGAAATGTTATGATATGATATGTGTTGTGGATATTCTCGTTGGAGAAACTTGTTATGATATAATTGTTGATTATATCACTGTTGTATGATTATTGTACTTGTACTAGCATCGTTGTGCTAACCCCTTCGGGGGTGAAAATTTGTGTATGTTCAGGATCCAGGAGAGCGGTAAAACAACCACTGGAGAGGCATGACGACGAGGGTGCAGAGTGATGTTTCGACCGGGTTTACTGTCTGATATTTATTAGTTATTTTCAATAAGTACTCGAGTACGTTGTCGATTTATAATGTTTGGATTTTGATGATGTAATAATAACTCTTCATGGGATATTTGTAATTTCGGTTTTGAACCAGTCGGTTGAATTTTATTTCAGCAATTTCATAAACTGGTACCTGTTATTGTCATTTCTTTTATTCAGCCTTGTAAATTCTTATGTAAAGGATTTACGGCGCTGTAATATTCCTGAATATATCGGGGGTGTTACAATAAGTGCAGCTGCCGATGTAGGGAAACCATAGCTAAAAAGATTGGCTAAATCCCCATCAGTGTACTCCATCAAAACCTTCAGAGGACAAAAGAAAGAAAAGGTTAGAAATGATTTTTGCTTACACTTCTGGATATCAGATAACATTGACCCGCTAACCTGACGTTTGTGACCGTCTTATTTTAGTGTTGCTGTTGAAGATCCGGACACTAAAATAACCACTGCTGAAAGTGATGTACCAAAAGATGATGATGATGTCGAGCCTGCAAGCAAGGAGAAAAAGAAAAGGTCAAAGAAAAGGTTAGAAACAGTTCTTCCTTACACTTCTGGATATCAGATAACATTAATATGCTTACATTCCATTGCTGAACATGGACCCGCTAACCTATCATTTGTGGTCGTGTTATTTTAGTATTGCTGTTGAAGTTTCGGAAACTGAAATAACCGCTGCTGAGAGTGAGGTTCCAAAAGATGATGAGGATGTCGAGCCTGCAAGCCAGAAGAAAAAGAAAAGGTCATAACTAACCCAAAAGTTCGCTGCTAATTTGATATTGTCTCAGATGTTGGAAGTGAATTTCTTTACCTATCCTTTGCAGATACATTGTGGAAGAATCCGAATCTGACTAGGCAACTCAAGTCCCAAAGCTTGGAATCGGTGTCCCTGTTGAATGACAAGATCATCTTTACTGAATAATTAGTTACGAAACCAAAAAAAAAAATAGGAATGCAATGGTAGGTAGTATGGCGTGATTGTAATTCTTTCAACCAAATTGTAGCTAAAAATAATACCTCAAACAGAGATTTAAGTTCATAGTCATACACATTACTGTTGATATTACGAACAAAAAGTGTCCTTGAAGGGTGCTCCCCATATGGATGTTCACCGGTAAAAGTTCCAACCCTATTTTCGAAGCCATAATGAGAAATTCGGCTACCATTGATGTCAGCAATCATCTGACAAGACCAGCTAAGATTTCATTTTTATCGCCAGGAATAAAGCTTCCTATCGTAGTTGGTTCAATATCTTCAACTGGATACTTTACTTCATCTTCTCGGCGTAGTTTGCTAAGACATGGAAAAAACTAGCTGCAAGTAAAACAAATCAAACTCTAACATATTCTTCTAAATGCATTTAGGGGTGTCTAAATGGTTTTCGGGCAGAACCGAAACCAAACCGGAACCGAGCCAGTTCCGGTTAACCGGAACCGTATAATCAGTTTTCGGTTCCTTATTACATAATTTTTCGGTTTTTGGTTCGGAACCGGAACCTAACGGTTCCGAACCAAAAACTGATTTTATAATATATTTATTAAATATTATTTTTATATTTTATACTTATATATTTTATTATTTTAATTTTTGTAAATTAAAAATTAAAATCCTAATATTGTTAAATAAATATTTTATATTTTGTTAAAAATTTATAATAATATATTATATATGTATTAAATATTAATATTATATTTTATAATTTATAATTTATAATTTAACTCGTGTAAAAAAAACGGTTCTGTCGGTTTAACCGAACCGGAACCGAAAATAACTGGTTCGGTTCTGGTTAACCGAAATTTTATATGGTTCGGTTTTCGATTCTCATTTTTGGGCAATTGTGGTTCCGGTTAACCGAAAATTTCGGTCCGATTAACCGGAACCGAACCGTTGGACACCCCTAAATGCATTATCATCATCTACATATGAAAAGTAGGAATAGTTACAAAAACTACTCTAAGGTTTGGGATAATTATAAAAAGACAAAAATATATTTCAAAATTACAAAAAGACGTTTGAGTTTTGATTTAGTCTTAAAATTTAAGGGGTGACAATAAAGTGTTCTTAAAGTTGGTTGGGGTGGGGGGGTCGAAATGTTTTTTGGTTATGAAAGGGGCTGAGAAATATCAAACCTCAAGGGACTTTTGTGTATTTTAAGACTTCTTCGGGTGTGTTTGTAAATTGCCGAAAACATAAGGGTAGGTTTTGTATTATCCATATAAAGTAACAACATTTCAAGACCTCAATTACGCATGCTCACATTTCTCATAAGTAAGGATAGGCAATGAAGTAGGAAAAACTAACTGCAAGCAAGAAGAAAAAGCTTTTTCCTCTTCCTTACACTTCTGGATATCAGATAACATTAATATGCTTACATTCCATTGCTAAACATGGACCCGCTAACCTATCGTTTGTGGTCGTGTTATTTTAGTATTGTTGTAAAACAAATCAAACTCTAACAGATCCTTCTAAATGCATTATCATCATCTACATATGAAAAGTAGGAATAGTTACAAAAACTACCTTAAGGTCCGGGGTAATTACAAAAAGACAAAAATAAATTTGAAAATTTCAAAAAGACGTTTGAGTTTTGATTCAGTCTTAAAATTTAAGGGGTAACAATAAAGTGTTCTTAAATTTGGTTGGGGGGGGGGGTCGAAATGTTTTTTGGTTATGAAAGAGGCTGAGAAATATCAAACCTCAAGGGACTTTTGTGTATTTTAAGACTTCTTCGGGTGTGTTTGTAAATTGCCGAAAACATAAGGGTAGATTTTGTATTATCCATATAAAGTAACAACATTTCAGTCAGGACCTCAATTACTCATGCTCACATTTCTCATAAGAAAGGATAGGCAATGAAGTAGGAAACAAGCTGACATCACTAGACGTATGATACATATCAGTCCTGCTAGGAAGTCGCCATGCAGTTTTTCTTTATCTGAAGAGCTGCCAAACGGCATTCTAGAAGGACCTACAAGAAAAATGTGAGATAATGTGACGAATCAGGTAATAGGAGAATTTAGTTCCTCGAAGGTTTAGTTAAAAATGCAACAATGTCTCAACTAGATAACAACTCAGTAATGATGACCTAAATGCTCTCCGCACTAACCAGGAACGAAATGTTTCGATGGTCGCTTCATTTAAATCACTTCCTGCAAATAAAATGTAACCAATAATCAAAATTATCGTTATAGATTACGTTGGCGAGCTCATAATGAAAATAGATATTTACAGATTTAGATCTGGCAGGAATCTATTGAATAATTCTTCATTTATTACCCGAATAAATGTAGTGGGTAAACAAGGAAATTCCAAGAGGCAATCTTTACTACATATTCATTATTTATCTTTTGACATCCTCAACTAATCTGTGGGGTCTCATATGCAGGATAACTAAATTACAAGTTTCATACAATCATGGATGAAGGTATGCTCAAATTGACCAATTTCCCATGCATTTACATGGTTTATATAACTACAATCAGGGATTTTTAATATTGCAGGTTTACGTAACAATCGTGCCCAGGTTCCATCCCTCTCCAGCATACTAAACAATTTTATAAGGATTCATTCAGAAACAACTATTGATCAAGATGAGAATCTGCAATTTTACTGTGGTCTGAGACTAACAGAAAATACCACTGCAGGAACAAGTAAATACACATACATGTTTTTGGGTTGTAAAAAAAATCCACGCAAATGTGATAAAAATTTAATTTTTGCCTCAGGTACATCATCACTCCCAAGAAACACCCGATCAAATCCAGAACAAAATACTGGAGCCTCTACTTTCAATTACCGCATAACCAGGCCTAACGTTGTTCCAGATACAATGAAGAGGCGCTACCCCAAAAAAAATACAAAAAGAGCGGCGTTCACGTCTGAAGGTAATTTTTTATCTTATTAAAACCTGTTAGTCAATTACCCTTTAGCGCAACAAACCTTCTTGATTAATGTGATTAAAATATATCAGGCGCGAATAACCTTTTAAAATACATGTTCCCACAAATATATATGTATCTAAAAATTTTACCAATAACAAATTTTACTTTCGCAGACGTTTCAGTGACTTACAACAAATTTGGCCCTCCATCGCATCAATGTCCTAGCTGTGATGCAATAATGTGGTATGAAGAGAGAAGTAATAAGGCTAAAGAGCTGCAAATCCATCATTCTTACTATGCTGCCAAGATGGTAAACTGCTGCTGTCCAAATTCAGGGAAACCCCACCACCATTAAACACTCTTTTGGATTATGCAGACCCTGCAACGTCAAAGTTTAGAGATCAAATTAGGGTATACAACAGCATGTTCTGCTTTACATCTTTTGGGGCCAGAATAGACCATTCAGTTAATACCGGGAGGGCACCTTTCACATTCAGGATAAATGGTCAAAATTATCACCTACTTGGATCTCTACTTCCAACAGAAGGCGTTCAACCCAAGTTCGCTCAACTTTACTTCTTTGACACCGCGAACGAAGTGAGGAATCAGATGTCTGCTTTCATTAATAAGAGGCAGGTGAAGAAGTCGATGAAAGACTAGTAACAAGTCTGATTGGCATGCTGAATCACTCTAGCTCAATTGCTAGGGCATTTCGAATGGCAAGGGATTGGTGCGCTGCCCATAACTCAATCAACTTTCAACTGCGTCTTCTTGGCCAAAGAACAACTTCAAGACAGTACAACACACCGTCTGTGTCGGAAGTGGCAGCCCTAATTACAAATGATTTTGGGCAAGGCATTGCTATAAGAGATGTCATTGTAAAAAACAAAAACATGGGGCCACAAAGAATCTCAGAATTGCATCCGGCCTATATGGCACTTCAATATCCGTTGCTATTTCCATATGGAGAAGATGGGTTCCATGAGAAAATACCTTATCATAGCAATACAGGAAACAGGAAAACTACACGGGGTTTTGTCACGATGAAAGAGTACTACGCTTACATGATCCAACAACGGAATAATCACGGAACTACTTTGATAAGAGGCCCCCGCTTATTTCAACAATATTTGGTAGATGCATACACGGCTGTTGAAGAACAAAGGCTTAAATGGAACAGGAATAATCAAGATGCCCTGCGTGTAGATTTCTATCGTAATGTATACGATGCTGTTACAAGAGGAGACATCGACGCGTCGGCAATTGGAAAAAGAGTAGTTTTGCCATCCAGTTTTACAGGCAGTCCAAGATATATGATGCAAAACTACCAAGATGCAATGGCTCTGTGTCGAGCATACGGGAATCCGGACCTCTTCATCACATTCACTTCCAACCCAAAATGGCCCGAGATAGCTGCATTGCTCTCCCATGTTCCTGGTCAAAAGCTACACGATCGTCCAGAGGTGGGAACCTGGGTTTTTAAAATAAAACTAACTGAGATGTTAGATGATCTTACAAAGAATCACATTTTCGGTAAATCCCGTGCAGGTAACACGCCTTACATCCCATCACCAATCTGTTTATTCAGGTCATCATTATGAACACTAATGTAAGGTTTCCTAACTTCTAATTTCAGTTTCTATGTCATCGAATTCCAAAAACGTGGGCTTCCCCACGCGTATATTCTTTTATGTCCAGAAGAACACGCGAAGTGTAAGACTCCAAGTGAAATAGATGACATAATCTCGGCAGAGATTCCATATCCAACAGATGATCCAGACGGATACAAGGCTGTTACTGAATATATGTTGCATGGCCCTTGCGGTAAAAATGCAAAGTACGCTCCATGCACCATTGAAGGCAAATGTTCAAAACATTATCCCAAATCATTTTACGCAGAAACAACACTTGATGGAGACGGATACCCTGTTTATCGTCGAAGAGATAATAAAGTGTGTGCTGTGAAAGGAAAACACACTTACTCTAACAAAGATGTGGTCCCTTATAATCGATATCTCCCCCTTAAATATCAGGCACACATCAATGTTGAATGGTGCAATAGAACAAGGGCCATTAAGTACTTATTTAAATACTTAAACAAAGGTCCAGACCAAGCAAGTATTGTTATACAGGAAAACATTACAACAGGTGATCAGACAGGGTCTGAAAACGTGGTTGCAGTTGATGAAATCAAAGATTTCTTGAACATCCGCTTTTTAGCACCATGTGAAGCAGTATGTCGTCCGTTTTTGTTCGACATCCATTACTCCTACCCATCAGTCATGAGACTTAATTATCATTTACCAAATCAGAACACAATCACGCTGCGTGACTCAGAGAGTTTGCCAGCCCTGCTTGCAAAGGAAGGAATCAATATAACAATGTTCACCGAGTGGTTTGAGCTAAACAAGAGGGACACGAAAGCCAGGAAACTAACCTACGCTGAAATACCCACTAAATATGTATGGCATGAACAAGACAAAGTTTGGAAACCTAGGAAGCAAAAAAAAATGTATCGGGAGAATTGTTTACTCAAACCCTGCTTCAGGGGAGCGATACTATCTAAGGATGTTGTTGAATGTAGTGAGAGGAGCTCAATCGTTTGAGGAACTAATGACAGTTAATGAAAGATTATATGGGACATTTAAAGCAGCATGTTTTGCATATGGCCTACTCAATGATGACAAGGAATGGACACATGCTATATCAGAGGCAAGACAATGGGCATTAGGAGCACAACACAGTGACTTATTTGTTACCATTTTGCTGTTTTGCGACGTGAGCAGGCCACAACATTTTTGGGAAGAGAACTGGGAAGCTTTGTCAGAGGATATTTTGCATGAAAAGAGAAAACATTTCAGATACCCTGAGCTGCAGCTTACGGACGAATAAATAAAGAAATACTGTCTCATGGAAATACAAGATTTGTTAAACAGGAATGGCAGATCTTTGACAGATTTTCAAGATCTCCCCCGACCAAATCCAAGGTTACTTACAAACATGGACAATCGGCAAATTAGAGAGGCGCTTGACTTTGATATGAAAAAGAGTAAGGTTGAGCATGAACATCTTCATTCATTGTTAAACACCGAACAACGCTTAATCTATGACGAAGTTATTGGGTCCGTTCACAAGCAAAAAGGCCAGTTTTACGTTGTTTATAGGCCTGGAGGGACGAGGAAGACATTTTTATACAAGACTATAATTTCAAGATTCATATCAGAACGAGTAATAGTGCCTGCAGTGGCATCTTCAGGTATCTCAGTTTATACGAGTAATAGTGCTTGCAGTGGCATCTTCAGGTATCTCAGTTTATACATAATAGTTTCTTAATTGCATCTGTGTCGCATGCATTACCACGCATATGTCTTATTTAAATAATTCACACGTAACTACAAATTTATAACTTAACTAGGAATTGCTTCGTTGCTTATGCCGGGAGGGAGGACTGCTCTTAGCAGATTCGTTATTCCGCTGGATTTAATGGAAAACAGCACATGTGGTATCAAACAAAATACGCACTTGGCAGAGCTAATGCAAGAGGTCAAGCTGATAATTTGGGATGAGGCACCGATGACTCAAAGATATGCTTTTGAAGCATTAGATAAGACATTGAGAGATATATTGGGGTACCATAATCCCGAGAATAGAAATCGAGTTTTTGGAGGTATGACAGTGTTGCTGGGAGGAGACTTTAGACGAATTCTACCGGTCATTACAAAAGGAAAAAGGGCAGATGTGCTTGATGCTTGCATTAACCGATCACCATTATGGAAATCTTGCAAGGTTTTCACGCTTACTCGAAGCATGAGAGTGAATGAATATTCTGCAGATGGTCGCATTGATAATCGAAAACAGGAATTCAATAAATGGGTTTTATATGTGGGTGCTGGGAATTTGCCATCCAAGAAAAAAGAAGATGAGGATGAGGCTACTTGGATTAAGATTCCCGAGGAATTCATTATTAAATCATGGAATTCCCCTATTGAAGATATAGTCAAAGAAACTTTCCCAGAATTTACAAGAAGGCAAAATGAGGGCGAGTATCTAAAAGAAAGGGCCATTTTAACACCCAAAAATGACGACGCCGATGCAATCAACGCCTATATGTTTGAAAAGTTGCAAGGTCAGCCTGTGACCTACAATAGTGCAGATGAGATATGCAAGGCTTCGACTGAAACTGCTGGCCAAAAAGACCTATACCCCACTGAGTTCTTAAATTCTTTAAATTTTCAAGGAATGCCACTGCATGCCCTGTCCTTAAAAAAGGAACTCCCAATAATGCTTTTAAGAAACGTAAATCCAACCCAGGGATTGTGCAACGAAACTAGACTCATCATTACTGATCTAGGCCAGTTTGTTATTCGCGCAAAAATTCTAGCTGGATAGAATATAGGAGACATTGTGCTCATACATAGAATCACACTGACATCCACACAATCAAACTGGCCATTCATAATGAAGCGGAGGCAATTCCCTATCAAACCATGTTATGCAATGACCATTAACAAAATTCAAGGGCAGTCACTTAATCATGTAGATATATATTTGCCAAATCCCATTTTCAGTCACGGCTAACTTTATGTAGCCCTATCTAGGGTCACAAGCCCTGACGGCCTAAAAATTCTTATGCTGGAAGACACAGACATGGAGCTAAAGGGCCGTACCCGAAATATTATTTTCACGGAGACTTTTACCAACCTATATTAACAACCAGAGGTGCTCTTCTCATAATGAAACGACACTACTAAATCTATATTTCCATCTAAAATAATTGATACCTTACCCGTATTACATGTTATTTCAGATCGATTTAGAATTCATTTTTTTTTAATTCTTATATATAAGAGTCATTTAGCCCGCCCGTTGCCGCGGAGCTTTCGTGTAGGCTTCAATGTAATTATGTTTTATATTTGTGTGTGTCTAAACTTTGGCTTTCATATACATATTTTTTCAAGATAACTCAGAGTGCTTACCACTTGGTTTAGCCATAGCACATAGGTGCCAAATCTATATTTAAACAATAAAAAATATACAATTTTTCCACATGAAAACCAACTCAATCCGTACTAACAATGACCCATTTAAACCAAAACTCATTATTTGAATACATTTATATTGACCAACTACGACAATGCCCAACAAATTGCAACGAATAGCACGTGAAAATATATTACACTTATCAAATTTAACATTTAAGTAGGGAAAGTGAAACTTATGACCCATAAGCATCGCGAGCTACATCATATACGATAAGAGAAGATATTTCATTATAATATGATGTAAACATGAATTTGTACACCGTAATTTCTTACTGCATAATACAACACATGTTCTTGGATATAAGAATAGTTTATATAATATCCCTTGGATCCTTATTTTTTGCGCCTACTGTTATCATACAGAGACAATGATAATAATAAATATCTCAAACTCAAAGATGGTTTACCTGTTCATGGACAAATAGGCAACTTCCCATACAATGACACAAGTCGAGGTATCAGCATAACGTGATATTATGCAACAAATGAATGGTTAGCTTTCACTCTTTCTTTCATGATTACAGATAAGCTATATATTTCGCGAAACTCAGTTATCTGCCTAACTTTAATTTTCTGCACCGACTTAATACCCATGAAGATCACTGTTTGGCTAACACTAACACCCATTTTTTTTACAACATTTTAATTCAGATTTCCTACATTTATATACATCTCCTTTGAGCCTCCATTTAACATGTTCTATATTAGTCAACTAAAATACAAACTTTAAATGGCTCAATGCCATCATATACTACTTTAAGACAAACGAGATCAAACAAATCATCATAACAATATATAAACTAAAAAAGCAATATAATGTTATATCTCATTACAATGCAAACCTGTTGATAGGATCTTCATTTGGAGTTTGAAAATAAAACCATTACACGGACCAACAATCGTCAACCATAAAGGGAATTGATGATCATTTCAGCTAACGTAAATTTCATGTTTATCAAACTTTAAAAAACAACACGGAGTAGAATGTTTATAAGGCAATACCTAGGAATAGTTTCAATTGATAGCCTTCATTTCATATCCAACTTAGACAAAAAGTTCCGAGAGCAGTTTCTACTTTATATTAAGAACTTCTGGTGATGTTTGTACAAACAGGAACATTTCATCATAAAATGAAATAAAACCATCGGTTGTATCCTGGTCGTAGCCCCATAAAGCGACAATATAAGTCACAAATGTAACTATTAGGTATATGCTAAAATCAAAATATAATAAAAATCATATTGAATTTAATCAAAAACAAAAATGTAACATAACTTGTGATTGTTTAAGCATTCAAGAAAAAAGCTTGAGTCGCCTGATGGGACTGCCTTAAGTCGATCAAGGCTTTGATAAGCTTTAATATTATTACTGATTTCTTTATTTTTTTTCAAAAATGTCTTACACCGAAAACATCAATATAGAAATTTGTCATCCAAATGTTGTATACAAAAGCACGTATAGAATGTGCCTATATGAAAGTTTCGTTAAACTAAATAATGAGCCAATTAGGCGTGGGAACCTGAAGTTTTACATATTCAAGACCAAAAATGACAAACGATAGCAAATTGCATTTAAGTCAAATGTGTCTATAACATTCATTATTACCTCATAACATGGCCACAAAGGCACATAATTATGTGTAACCGACTGTTTAATGCAACATGTGTGGAAGTCATGTCCACAATCCAAAGTCCCGATATCATCTCCATTTTGATACTCTTCCTGTAATACAACACATCATTATAGCATAACCAAAACCATAAAGTTACCGGGATAAATTAAGCGCTGATTAATACATGTCGATTCTTCCTGTTATCTGATTTATTTTATTTGCTACATAGAGGCGAAAGTTTACTATCTTAAACATGATAGCTGGACATGAATCTCACCGACATATGCAGCATGTTTCCATAATTTGAGTCGATATACCCATGAAAAACATGTGCTTTATTTGTTTCATTGACTTCAAGATGACGTTCTCAGCTAGGACGGTTTTGACGTCTCCTATGCGTTCTTCCAGTGCTAACAGTTCCTGATAAGAGACAGTTTACGAAACATATAAAAACAGATAAAAACCTCAAAAGAGAAACCAGATAAAAAGTGAGATTTGACATTTACCTCATAAGACATGTTATCAACATCCATCCTCATATCTCGGTGTCGGTCATGTAGGTCAGCAAACCCGTTTATAAATGGATCAACTAGCATGTAATCTGGCATATCACAGATCATTATCATATATGGAAATTTAGCTAAACATTATGTCAATTCTAAATAATTAACATATTTCTCACACACTCATTATTGCAGGCTGCTTTGCAGGATGCATTCACAACACCCCGGTTTCTGGACTTTATAACAGGACGTGTGGGACATAAGAGGAAATTGAGTTATTTACGCTTATTGTTTGGTTACTTTAAAAAAATTTGCAAACGCATAAAAATAAAACAAAAAGAAAAGATTTATATCAAGACTCAAGTATGCTTCTCATACATAATATACGAATATTGAATTAATAACTGGCATTTCATGACTTATCACCTATACAATACAAACATGTATAAAACTCTGATGAAACTAATAAAAACAGGACCAACTCAAGCCACCAGAAGAAAAAGTCATAGATGCTTATAAAGTTAAAAAGGAACAGGATTGATCTATTTGTACCTTTTTGTCTGAATTGTATGCTGAAAAAAAATCCTTTTAGGTATGGAAAGAACTGTGATGATAAAGATGACGCAAGAACACTTCCATGCAGCATAACATGGACTGTTGGCTTTGCCAACCATTTCCCAAAAACAGGTAAGCAACGCCCAAAGCACCAGCCTGTTACTAATCCAACTACTGCTGCAACTTCAGCATCAGGAACAAAATATCCTGTAAAAGAAATCCTTTGTTTCAAAGACAAGGTTTTGAGATTTTTCTGTCTTATCTAAGTAATAAAAGTATTAGACTTTACAATCGCGATGATATCAAAAAATATTAGAAATGCAATATAATGCTCAGTAAAGAAAACTTTCCCAAACTATGATGCAAGTACACGTTATGCAGCAAGATCACAAGTGCAATCATCCAATGGATTTTACCAACATATGTAGAATGGTCAGATTAATTGATACATAAGAAATAGATACATTCATTTTATATAGTTTCCCCATAAAGGCAAGTAATTATCTTAAGCACATGTGCTACGCTTAATTAAAATTCATTGACAAGACAAACCATAAACTAAGAAACCATACAATATAAAAAGTGAGACTTGACATTTATCTCATAAGACATGTTATCAACATCCATCCTCATATCTCGGTGTCGGTCATATAGGTCAGCAAACCCGTTTATAAATGGATCAAATAACATTTAATCCTGGCATATCACAGATCATTATCAGATATGGAAATTTAACTAAACAATATGTCCATTCTAAATAATTAACATATTTCTCATACACTCATTATTGCAGGCTGCTTTCCAGGATGCATACGCACCTCACAGCACCTCGGTTTCTGGACTTTATAGCAGGACGTGTGGGACATAAGAGGAAATTGAGTTATTTGCGCTTATTGTTTGGTTACTTTAAAAAAAATTGCAAACACTTTTTTCACCTAGAGTTGAATGTTTTTGAACATCACTGTTTGGCTAGCACTAACACCCATTTTTTTTACAACATTTTAATTCACATTTCCTACATTTCTATACATCTCCTTTGAGCCTCCATTTAACATGTTCTATATTAGTCAACTAAAATACAAACTTTAAATGGCTCAATGGCATCATGAACTACTTCAAGATAAATGGGATCAGATAAATCATCATAAAAACATATAAACAAAAAAAAGCAATATAATGTTATATCTCATTACAATGAAAACCTGTGGATAGGATCTTCAATTAGAGTCCACCTGAAGATGAAGAGTTCCTGGAGTTACGACATTAATGACTAAAACAAAAAGAATATAGTTATGAACAGAAGCATTAATCACACAAACCAAATTTATTGTTTGAACTCTTTCAACTTATAAATAGCACAATCCAAACAGGCTAACAACAAAAGATCATAACTGATCATTTTCTCCTTTTTAATCCCACTGTATTTAATGCTTCTTATCTAATTATTTCAGCCATTAATGCTTCTTTCATTAGTGCTCTTTTCTCCAACTGTATTCATAACAAGATAATACTAGCAATTACGTCCAAATGGCCAGAGGGTTCGAGGAAACATGTCAACATACAACAAGATAATTCAAATCCACACATTATGAATAATGATCCAGAGTTTATGGCTGCTGCAATCCAAGAAGGCTTCAACATCATATTAGTGCACCAATCACCAAGCAGTCCAGGCTACAATGAGAATAATTTAGGATGGTTCAGAGCCATTCAATCTCTGCAAGTAGAGACTGCATGCAACATAGTGGATGAACTTCTGAGTGTAGTGGTTGATTCATTTAACAAGCTTTATCCTATTACACTTAATAATGTTTTTCTCGGTCTACAAGGTTGCATGATTGAGATATTGAAGGTGAAGAGACGAACTAGCTTCAAGATTCCACCATGGAACAAGATCTCAATGTGCCAAAATAGTTTTCTAAATCCTATTTTACCTCAAAACGTCAAATAATTAAAACCAACAAAGATCTCAATGGGTTCTTACATATCAAGATTAAAGATCTTTATAGATCTAGCAACACTCATCATAGATCTTGAAACAAAACGAAAATAACAACTAAATCAACCTTACCCGAGACCCTCTTCACAAAATCTTGAAGTCGTGTTGCATGGCAACAGATTGAAAAGAAATTCTTGATACAAGTTATTAAGTAGTTGGAAGAATATGAGAATTGATTTGTGTATTTGAGTTTGTGAGGTTCGGCTGCATATTTCTTTTGTTTGGGGCAAATGGAGCGAAGGGGGAAGGTGTGATACCCGAGATTCTCAATTCCGGTTATTCTTAAATTTTGCCGGTTGTGCCGATTATTTTGTTCGGTGGACGATTTATTGGTCCAGCATGATAGACCCTGTTGTGATATTCGTCGGGTACGACTTTTTGTTTCGTAAGTCGAGCAAATCGTATGTCCTATTTTATTATTATTCGTCTTCTTCCGGATCGTTGTTGTGGTCCTATCGTAATTTTCGGATTGTGTCGGAATTGTTTTGCAACCGGAGGTTTGCTGGCTAGACTTGTACGAAACGGCGGTGAAAACGGCGCTGCCGAGCGCCGTGTCCTGCGCTGGGTCGGCCAGGACTAGCAAGTCTGCCGAGACACGGCCGAGAACCCGCGCAGATTTGCGCCGGGTGATGCGCCGTGTCGGACACGGCCGAGACACACGCGCAAGCGTCTTGCGCCGGGTGTTGCGCCGTGTCGGTCAGGTCGCGCACTGACCCGCAACCCAGTGGTAGACACGGCGCTAGTTTGGGCCGTTTGTTGCGCCGTGTTCTGCACGAGTATAAATATGGTAGAGCAGTCGGGTTTCACTCATTTTTCCCATTTCGTTTTCAATCCTTCCGCAGCCAAGTCTTGGGGAAACCAAAGACATGTTGTTAATATATCAAAACACGAAATTACTGAGTCCATATCATCGACTAATCCTTCCATAACTTGCTCCGATCGATCGGATCAGGGTAAGTTTTCTTAAAATCTAGTTTTGGGGATTTCGTTCGATTTGTCCGTTTAATTCGTATTAACTCAGAATTGTAACATCCCCCAAGACATTCAGGGCATATTACAGCGCCGTGGACCCCACACTGTGGAATCCACCAGGCTAACATACCAACAAGACATTTGACAACGACAAACTATCATTAATAAAACGACAATTAAAATAAAAGACTACCAACCGACAATTAAAATCTGACATCAAATCCATTTCCCAAAATGGGAACACAACATTAACAATTTCAAACAGGAAGTACTCGAGTACTTAAACCAACTTTATAATACATAAATCTCAAAACCAGACATCAATAGTAACCGACAGACATGACATCGAAAATCAAACACTGGACAATATCATGCTTGCCCATCATCTTCATACGGCCCGAGTGCTCGCTTGTCCCCACGATCAATACCTGAAATACAAAAAGTATTTCCCCCATTTAAGGGGTTAGCGACAACTGCTAGTGCAAGTACAATCCATTTGAACTACATTCTAATCAGATGAATATATGCGCCAAAAGTCATTTTAGAAAACATTTCATATTCCGGAATATTTACGATGTACACACAAAACACATTATCTCCAACAAATCATAATTCAAAGTTAACCGTTGGCACGAGACTCACGGCCACCGTACCCCGCAGAGCCCCGTCGGACATCCCTGGGTGGCTAACCACAGTTCGTGATACGCACACACACGGAAATACGTATCCCTAGAGGCCCCGTCGGACCGTCCCTAGGTGAACATACACATATCTCCCCACAACAACCACATATAGCCATAATTCAAATACTAGAACATGTAAACAAATGTAAAGTATTTGCCTTTGAGACATTCTTCGAAGAATCGGAAGTGAAAAATGACTACGGATGATCCGAATGGAAAACGACGGTTCCTAAACGAAGAATTAGCATAACTCAGTCCCAACGGACATCAATAATCGAAAGGAATGCTCCCAAAACCCCGATTACAATTAACGACAAAAGACGTTCAATCAATATGGGTGAGGGTTTACGCAAAATCTCCCCGTATTGATAATTCGCGGATTAAAATTGTAATACCCGGTTGTAATTCATTCATTTTCATTCAGTGATTATCAGTCTGTAATTGTCACTCAGTAATTCTCACTCATTAATAATCACTCATCATTCATGAATCACTCAATTGCGTTCAATGTTGGCATGTTGTAATCGTATATCAGTTATCGATCGTCATTTTATCTCCGTTTTTAGATCGAGACGGGAGTATTATCATTTTCATTGTGATTGATAGCCTTGTACTGAGAGTATCATCTTTGGCTCGTGTTAGACTTGTTCATTTTCACATTCGTATGTTATGTCGGATCATTCATCAGTCGTATCGTGGAATCGGAATTATCGGATTGATTCACCTTGGCCAGCATCGAGTTACGGCCGTAAGGTTCGGGATACGGCCGTAAGTCGGCCGGTACGGCCGTAAGGCTGGCGATTACGGCCGTAAGTGGTCCAAAGAGTGCCGGGCATTTTGGCCGAAGGTGAGTTACGGCCGTAAGGGAAGGTGAGATACGGCCGTAAGTGGCGTTCAGAATTTCGGTGTTGCCGATCGTTGACTTACGGCCGTAGAAGGGTTGCGCATACGGCCGTAAGTCGAGGCGTACGGCCGTAAGGCTTGGCCGCACGGCCGTCTGCAGGAAGGATGTCCGCCATTTTTGACGAAGGCGGGTTACGCCGTAAGGTTGGTTGAATACGGCCGTGTCATCCGAGTTACGCCCGTAAGGCTTGCGGTACGGCCGTAAGGCTGTCGGCGGGTGTTTTTGACGAAGGCGAGTTACGCCCGTAACTAAGGAACGATTACGGCCGTAAGTGTGTCGGCAGCTTTCGGACGAAGCCGAGTTACGGCCGCATTTAGTTGGCCGATTACGGCCGTAAGGCCGTTGACTTGGAAAGTTACGGCCGTAAGAGGGCCGAGTTACCGTAACTCCGAAGATTTAATGATTTGGCCGGGTCATTTCACCTCACTTTTTCATTTTTCCTTCTTCATCCGAGAGAGAGTGTTGAGAGAGTGATTTCATCATCATCAATCACTGAGTGTGTAATCTTCATCATCTTCATTCCTTTGGGAAGCTTGGATACTCGTTATAACTCGTGTTCATCGGATCGTAGTGGTTGGATCTTCAAGAGGTAAGCTCTTCAACACCTTGGATTTCGATTTTGTGTTGAGTTATGATGTTTTGGACGTTATAATCATGTTATATGAAGGGATATGTATATGATTATGAGTTTGTATAAGGATTCATTGGATTTTTGAGAGATTTATTCAAGAACACTTTTAATATCGAGTCGATTTGGGGATTTCCGATTAATTGTTGTTATAATCACGTTTTATATTCATAACGGATTATTGATCGTATTGGAGATGTTTAGTTGTTTTGAATCACTTCTTGGGGATTTGAAGTTGGTATTATTGAGGTTTAGTGGTAATCAATCAAAGTTGGCCTCAAAGTGTTCGATATAATGCCCCAATGAACTTGGTTTAATCGTATCGACGTCTTGAGTTCGTTATATTCGTGTTTAATTCGTTATTGATCGGATTGTTGGCAATTGTATTGAATTAAGGTTGTTCGAGCGATCGGTATCTTGGTTAGGTCGTTGGTCGTGGACGGACATTCTTCATCGGTATTGAGTAAGTTAATTCTTACTCGGTTAAAAGGATACTCATTCCTTTTGTTGTTGATTACTCATAATCATAACTCATTCATCATTGTATTAATCATATTAAAACTTGTTATTGTCAATTAATCACTTGATCATAAGGAACGACGGTTCCAATCTTTTCGTTGAGCTATCATTCATTTCATTATTACTCTCATCTCGGTGAGTCATTCTTGACTTTGTCAGATTATTACTTATTCATTGATATTCATTACGGTCATTCTCGTTCATATGACCTTCTGGGTTCATATTGCGTGGCGGTGTGGCCGTGGTGGAATTTTTAGTCGGGCACACGATGGTCATGTATTGGGTTCACCGATACATCGACTGCACACGGTAACGCTTACCTCCGTGAGACTAATTAGGTACAAGGACGGATGTGTCCGGACATTCGTCTTGTACACTTGCACGTAACATTACGGGCGTACTATGGTACTCCTCTTCAGCCGTAATTCATAATTAAGAATATTTCATAACTTCGCTTAATTCATGATTGTGTGATTTCAACTCTTGAGGATTGTTGTTCTCAGAATCGACCGTTGGGGATTTTGTTTTCGTGTCACGGCAAGGCAAAGGCACGGGAAGAGCATGTTGACGGCGACGAGTCCCAGTGATACTAGTAGGGGCCCAGTCATTCCGTTTGTTCACCATTTTCAATATTTCGATTATTTCGTCATTCGTATTTTCCGCCGCAAATTCCGTTTGTAATGTTTATTTATTCAGGTGGTGTATTTTATCTTCATATAAAATACACTAGTATTCGGTATTGTCTGGTGTGTTGTACTTAAACTCCTCATCGGAGTGTTTGGTAATATAATGTGGTTCGGTACTACAATTATATTATTTAATTCACCCTTTTATTTGCTCGTGGGTCCCAATGGGGATTCACAGACCGTAATATCCGCCTAGTTTGGGGTGTTACAGAGTTGGTATCGGAGCGTGGTTTTGAATACTACCCTCCAAGTCATGTCTCATTTGAAATCGTCATTGGACTAGTATCATTGGACTTTCGCGTCACGTGTGACCTGCAAATGCCGAGCCAATCGGACCAAGAATCGTAAGATTTCTAATGCCATGGTATAATTTCTCGCATTAATCATTCATTCATAATTCATCGCTTAACAATCCTCAATCATCATTGTCATTTTGACCGACGGTCGAGTTAACTCATTAATCAGTCAATTCATTTCATTGTTCAGTTGTTGATCAGGAAGATCGAATCATTAATCTTGTTAACTCATTCAAGATAATCATTTCAGTAACTTCATCAGATAATCATGTCACGTCAATTGATCATTCATGTAATCGCTGTATTTGAGCGCGTATGCTCATTTTCATCATTTCATAATATAATCATAATGTGATACTCATGCGAGATATATAATCATCATGTGACTTTCCTACTTCAGTATGGAAAGAGCTGGCAGAGGACGAGGAGGACGAGGCCGTGGAGCGGGCCGAATCCCGAGAACTCGTGCGAACACACGTGCAAATGCCAGGAATAATGCTAACTCATCGAGCAGTGACGCTGCCACTCATTCACCTGGACGCGATCATTCCCTATCGGGAGTCGTACCGGGACACGGCTCGACCGAGGGTGTCCGGTTGATCCACTCGCATTTATGCAGGCATGATGGCCCAAATGACTCGAGATGGCTCGGTTGATGGAGACGATGCATAACTCCGTCAATCGACCGCAGCTCCTCCGCCGCCACCTCGAGGCAAGAGAGGAATGTGAGTAACATCATCGGCGATATCTCTCGCCGCAGGCCACCTACTTTTGAGGGCCTGCCCGAGCCGGCAGATATCATTCATTGGCTCGAGCATTTCGAGAAGTCAGTTTGCTATGGTAGAGTGTCCCGAGGGACACAAGGTTTCGATTGCGGCTTACTATCTCGGTAGAGCGCTCATTCATGGTGGTTATCGTTGAAGCCCACAGACGGATCATGTACTTGGGATCGATTCAAGACTCTCATGATGGAGAGGTATTATCCGGCCCCACTCGAGAGAGTCCAAGCTGTCAATTGCTCACCCCCGACCCCTCGGCAGACGAGGATGTTCTCGCCATTGCCGAGAAATTTCAGAACTTCTTCCGTTCGCCTCATCTATCATTCACTCGAAGCGGACAAGATCAAGTATTTCAGAAGAGGTGAAACCCCGTATGAGACTTCGCCACTTAATCATAATTGCACCACGTTGGCCGAGTTCATCGAGAAAGCTCTCACCTACGAGCTTATCGCTAAAGAAATTGCTAAGCGGCAACCTTCGTCTGCTAGCAAGAAGTCCAGAATCGTAATCGATCCGACGGAGTCGTGCCACTTTCAAGAAACCCCGTGCGGGCTCCGCTTTTTACGAGCGACCTCCGTGTCGTCTAGACCCGCGAATCTCGATCTCGAGCGGCCGGTTCGGCCATCACTGTTATAATCTGCGGGAACTTGGTCACCTCGGTACCAAGTGTCCGGCGTACTATCACATGTCATAATTGTGGAATTGCTGGGCATAAGGCCCGTTTTTGCCGTAGGGACTCCAAACCTACTCAGACGTCATCCCAGGCCCCTAAACAGTCAGCCGTTCAGAATCAGGCCACTCAATCAGCGTCGTTTAAAATGACGGGAGCGACTAAAGGTGGAGCTTTTAGCCATCAGACGGGAGCGTCCGGTGCCGGGACTAGCAAGCCCCGGATTTATGAGATGAAGAAGACCGATGATCCAGAGGCCCGAATGATCTCAGGTACACTCGATATTCTATCTCAACTTTGTGTGTACTCTTTTCGATCTTTGGTGCATCGCATTCATTCATTTCGAGTCATGTTTGAGTAGACTACGTGCGGGTAGTGCTACTAGTTGTGAGCCTTATGTCATTGGCCTACGATGGTAGACGAATTATCGTGTCGTGAGATTGTAATTGTCGATTGATTTCATGGTCGTGTATGGCGTGAGACCTAATCGTGGTAGATTTGCCGAGGGACGACGTCATCTTGGGTATTGATTGGATGGATCGTCATGATGCCATCATTAGTGTCCGTAAGCGTATGGTCACTATCATTTGAGACGAGGGGTTGAATGTGTGTTTCGGGAGGTAATCCCACTGCTCGTAAGGTCATTAATTTGATGAAAGCGGTAAGGTTACTCAATCGGGGATGTGTCGGTTATTGGTGCTATATGGCGAAACCGAGAAGTCATCGATAATGTTAACGGATATTCCGGTGGTGAGGGAATATGCCGATGTTTTCCAGACGAGTTACTGGTTTGCCTCCACAGAGGGATGTGGAATTCACGATTGAGTTGGAGCACAGTACGTCCTCGATATCGAAGGCGCCCGTGCGGATGGCCCCGACCGAAATGCAGAATTAAAGAACCAACTTGAAGAGTTGTTCGAGAAGGGTTATATTCGACCGAGTGCGTCCCGTGGGAGCACCGGTGTTATTTGTCAAGAAGAAGGATGGTTCATTCCGCTTATGTATTGATTATCGGGAGTTGAACAGGTGACGATCAAGAATAAGTACCCCTTACCCCGTATTGATGATCTTTTAGATCAACTTGGGAGCTTGAGATTTTCCAAGATCGACTTAAGGTCGGATATCATCGATTGCGGATTCGAGAGTCGGACATCGCGAGGACGGCATTTCGAACACGCTATGGCCATTATGAGTTTGTGGTTATGCCGTTCGGATTGACTAATGCACTGCGGTGTTCATGGAGTTAATGAATCGGGTTTTCATCGACTTTTTGGATCGGTTTGTTGTTGTCTTCATCGATGACATTTTGATTTATTCTCGTGACCGGGAGGAACACGAGTTTCACCTTCATCAAGTACTCGGCGTGTTGAGACGCGAACAACTTTATGGGAAGTTCTCCAAATGTGAGTTCGGATGTCCGGTGACTTTTCTCGGACATGTAATCTCATCGACGGAGTTCGTGTCGACCCTCGAAGACGGAGGCTATTCGAGATTGGTTACCTCAGAAGAATGTTAAGGAAATCCGAGTTTCCTCGGACTAGCGGGTTATTATCGGCGATTTGTGGAAGGATTTTCCAAAATTGCTCAACCATTGACGAACCTTTTGCGAAAGGATAAGAAATACACGTGGTCCGACGCGTGTCACAGAGTTTTGAGGAACTCAAGAGCCGGTTAATGTCGGCTTTGTACTTTCCTTGCCGCAGGGACGGAGGGATTTGTGGTTTATAGTGATGCGTCGGACGTGGTCTCGGATGTGTGCTCATGCGAAGCAGGAAAGTTATTGCCTATGCTTCACGGCAATTGAGGCCTTACGAGGTTAATTATCCGACCCACGACACGGAGCTAGCAGCCGTGGTGTTCGCTTTGAAGATCGCGTCATTACCTTTATGGCGTCACCGGATATTCACCGATCATAAGAGCTTAAAGTATATATTTACTCGAAGGAGTTAAATATGCGTCGAGAGGCAGTGGTTGGAATTAATCAAGGACTATGATATTGAGATCCTCTACCACCGGGCAAGGCGAACGTTGTCGCCGACGCCTTGAGTCGCAAGTCCGTTCGGGAGCAGATGCTTGCTCGTCTACGATTCGAAGGAACTTCAAAGAGAATTCCTTAGACCCGAGATCGAGGTCCGGCTTCAGCGAGTTCGAGGACAACTTTGTATGTTAGAGATTTCATCGTCACTCGAGGAGGTAATCAGAGAGAACCAGAGTTCGACCCTTCATTGTTGCGCATCCGTGAGGATGTGGCTCATGTGAAATCCCCCGGATTTGTGGTCCACTCTTATGGACTTTTGAGGTTTAAGAATCGGTTGTGTGTACCGCCGAATGTCGAGTTGTATAACTCGATTTTGACTTAAGCTCATGCTACACCTTATTACGTGCATCCGGGTCTAGCAAGATGTACAAGGACTTGAAACAAAATTACGGTGGAGTAATATGAAGCGAGAAGTCGCAGAATTTGTTTCGAGATGCTTAACTCACAACAAGTTAAGATTGAACATCGGCGGCCGTGGGTATCTTGAAACCTCTTCCTATTCCCGAATGGAAGTGGGAAGACATTTCTATGGATTTCATCACGAGTTTGCCGACGAGTCGTCGTGGCATGAATACGATCAGGTGATCGTGGACCGCTAACCAAATCAGCTCATTTCCTTGAGATCAAGGAAACGTGGGGTCTGAGAGAGGCTCGATTGTTCATCAAATAGATAGTCGACTTCATGGTACTCCTAAGAGTATCGTTTCCGATCGTGACGGACGATTTGTGTCTCATTTTTGGAAATCGATTCATCGTCTATGGGAACTCGGCTCAATCTCGCATCGCTTTTCATCCTCGGTCAGACGGACAATCGAGAGGACTATTCGGACATTAGAGGACATGTTGAGGGCATGCGTCCTCGATTGGAAGGACGATTGGGAAGCCCAACTACCATTGATCGAGTTCACGTATAATAATAGTGGCATGCTTCCATTAAGATGGCACCTTACGAGGCCTTGTACGGTCGTCGTTGTCGGTCTCCTTTGTGTTGGGATGACTTGTCGAATCAATCGGCACCGAGCCCGATATGCTTATAGCCGCCCGAGAGAAGGTAGCTTTAATCGAGTCGTATGTTGACGGCTCGAGTCGGTAAATCTGCGAGATAATCGTCGTCGACCACTAGAGTTCGAGACGGCGACCACGTTTTGGTCAAGGTATCCCAGTCGAGGTATTTTCCGTTTTGGGAAGAGGAAAGTTGAGTCGAGATTCATTGGACCGTTTGAGATTTTGGATCGAGTGGGCGAGTTAGCTTATCGATTGGCTTTACCTCCGGCGTTGAGCCGAATTCATAATGTATTTCATGTCTCTCAGTTGCGGAAGTATGTTGCCGACCCGAGTCACATACTCCAGTTCGACGAAATCGAGATCGCCGACGATCATTCATATGAGGAACGTCCTATTCGAGTTTTAGAGCGGCGAATCAAACAGTTGAGGAATAAGACGATTCCTTTGGTTAAAATTCAGTGGTCTAGACACGGAGTCGAAGAGGCCACTTGGGAAACCGAAGAGAGTATGCGGGAGAGTCATCCCGAGTTGTTTGACCCTTAGTTTCGGGGACGAAACTATTTTAAGGGGGGGAGTATGTAATACCCGGTTGTAATTCATTCATTTTCATTCAGTAATTATCAGTCTGTAATTGTCACTCAGTAATTCTCACTCATTAATAATCACTCATCATTCATGAATCACTCAATTGCGTTCAATGTTGGCATGTTGTAATCGTATATCAGTTATCGATCGTCATTTTATCTCCGTTTTTAGATCGAGACGGGAGTATTATCATTTTCATTGTGATTGATAGCCTTGTACTGAGAGTATCATCTTTGGCTCGTGTTAGACTTGTTCATTTTCACATTCGTATGTTATGTCGGATCATTCATCAGTCGTATCGTGGAATCGGAATTATCGGATTGATTCACCTTGGCCAGCATCGAGTTACGGCCGTAAGGTTCTGGGATACGGCCGTAAGTCGGCACGGCCGTAAGGCTGGCGATTCTGGCCGTAAGTGGTCCAAAGAGTCGCCGGGCATTTTGGCCGAAGGTGAGTTACGGCCGTAAGGGAAGGTGAGATACGGCCGTAAGTGGCGTTCGTAAATTTCGGGTGTTGCCGATCAGGGTGACTTACGGCCGTAAGGGTTGCGGCATACGGCCGTAAGTCGAGGCAGGTACGGCCGTAAGGCTTGGCCGGGTACGGCCGTACGCTGCAGGAAGGATGTCCGGCCATTTTTGACGAAGGCGGGTTACGCCCGTAAGGTTGGCCGGATACGGCCGTATCATCCGAGTTACGGCCGTAAGGTGTGCGGTACGGCCGTAAGGCTGTCGACGGGTGTTTTTGACGAAGGCGAGTTACGCCCGTAACTAAGGAACGGTTACGGCCGTAAGTGTGTCGGCAGGCTTTCGGACGAAGCCGAGTTACGGCCGTACGAGTTGGCCGGTTACGGCCGTAAGGCCGTTGACTTGGAAAGTTACGGCCGTAACTTCCGGCAGTACTTAATGATTTGGCCGGGTCATTTCACCTCACTTTTTCATTTTTCCTTCTTCATCCGAGAGAGAGTGTTGAGAGAGTGATTTCATCATCATCAATCACCTGAGTGTGTAATCTTCATCATCTTCATTCCTTTGGGAAGCTTGGATACTCGTTATAACTCGTGTTCATCGGATCGTAGTGGTTGGATCTTCAAGAGGTAAGCTCTTCAACACCTTGGATTTCGATTTTGTGTTGAGTTATGATGTTTTGGACGTTATAATCATGTTATATGAAGGGATATGTATATGATTATGAGTTTGTATAAGGATTCATCGATTTTTGAGAGATTTATTCAAGAACACTTTGAATATCGAGTCGATTTGGGGATTTCCGATTAATTGTTGTTATAATCACGTTTTGGATATTCATAACGGATTATTGATCGTATTGGAGATGTTTAGTTGTTTTGAATCACTTCTTGGGGATTTGAAGTTGGTATTATTGAGGTTTAGTGGTAATCAATCAAAGTTGGCCTCAAAGTGTTCGATATAATGCCCCAATGAACTTGGTTTAATCGTATCGACGTCTTGAGTTCGTTATATTCGTGTTTAATTCGTTATTGATCGGATTGTTGGCAATTGTATTGAATTAAGGTCGTTCGAGCGATCGGTATCTTGGTTAGGACGTTGTTCGTGGACGGACATTCTTCATCGGTATTGAGTAAGTTAATTCTTACTCGGTTAAAAGGATACTCATTCCTTTTGTTGTTGATTACTCATAATCATAACTCATTCATCATTGTATTAATCATATTAAAACTTGTTATTGTCAATTAATCACTTCAGTCATAAGGAACGACGGTTCCAATCTTTTCGTTGAGCTATCATTCATTTCATTATTACTCTCATCTCGGTGAGTCATTCTTGACTTTGTCAGATTATTACTTATTCATTGATATTCATTACGGTCATTCTCGTTCATATGACCTTCTGGGTTCATATTGCGTGGCCGGGTGTGGCTGTGTGGAATTTTTAGTCGGGCACACGATGGTCATGTATTGGGTTCACCGATACATTGGACTGTGCACACGGTAACGCTTACCTCCGTGAGACTAATTAGGTACAAGGACGGATGTGTCGGACATTGCGTCTTGTACACTTGCACGAGAACATTACGGCGTACTATGGTACTCCTCTTCGACGTAATTCATAATTAAGAATATTTCATAACTTCGCTAATTCATGATTGTGTGATTTCAACTCTTGAGGATTGTTGTTCTGTAAATCGATTCCGTTGGGGATTTTGTTTTCGTGTCACGGCAAGGCAAAGGCACGGAAGAGCATGTTGACGGCGACGAGTCCCGATGATACTAGTAGGGGGCCCAGTCATTCCGTTTGTTCATCATTTTCACCATTTGATTATTTCATCATTCGTATTTTCCGCCGCAAATTCCGTTTGTAATGTTTATTTATTCAGGGTGGTGTATTTTATCTTCATATAAAATACACTAGTATTCGGTATTGTCCTGGTGTGTTGTACTTAAACTCCTCATCGGAGTGTTTGGTAATATAATGTGGTTCGGTACTACAATTATATTATTTAATTCACCCTTTTTATTTGCCTGGTGGGTCCCAGTCGGGGATTCACGGCACTGTAATATCCGCCTAGTTTGGGGTGTTACAAAAATCAAGGAAACTGGATTTGGAATCATTCAATAATCACAATCGGTGAAGAATATCGTAATATAGATGAACAATTCGGAACTAAACCCTAAAATCCCGAAATCCCCCAAAAACGTCAAAATTAGGGTTCCTGAGGAATTACCTTGAATTCGGACGTTGGAGATGGGTTTAGATGGTGGTGTGTTATGCTCGAGACACAAGAATTGGACTGGAAGGGAACTCCGCCGATTACTCTCCACAATCTGCTCTGAATCGCCAAAATCGCCCGTAGGTAGGGAAGGAAAGGAAAAGAATGAAAAATAATGCTGAAACTAAACTGCCCCTAATCTTTAAAAATGTGAAGTTAGCGCACGCTAACTAGCATGTATAGCGCACGCTAACGGGCCGAGAACGTCCGGTGGCTCACGCCATCGCTAGCGCACGCTAACAAAAATGAGTTAGCGCACGCTAACTGCACATTGGTAGCGCACGCAAGGCAACAGGTAGCGTGCGCTACCTACGCAGCAGCTTCAAGATCGCCGCTCATATCGCGAGACGCTTGTCGAAGGTACAAAACACGAAACGCACTTCAAACCGTAATCCAGGAACATAGACGCGAAGCATACAAGACGACGGAACTAAGCGCTGAAAGAGAAATACAATTCCGACCACCGAAGGGTCCGTAATGCGACAACGAAAACAAGATTCCCTAAACTATTAGGAAATTACAAAAATGGCCCAAGTGCCCGAAAATCACGAAACGACGTCGGATTTACAAACCGAAAGTCTCCACATGACCAACTCAACCATACGAACTTGTACCAACCAAGAAACAACGGAAACGAATGAGTTTTACAAGAATCGAACGTTCATACGGCAAAACATGTCATAAAACGAAATTACGTGAAAACATCATCAAAACTCATCCCAATAGAAAAACTCCAAGAACAAAATAGATTCGAAATGTCGAAACGGTTACAAACGAGTCGATAAAAATAGACATACACCAAAAATGGAAACTGCTAAAAATGGGAAAATTACGGATATTACATTCTCCCCCTCTAAAATAAAGTTTCGTCCCGAAACTTAAGAATAAAAAAGCTCGGGGTATCTCGAACGCATATCCTCCTCTAACTCCCACGTCGCTTCTTCTACTCCGTGCCTCGACCATTGCACTTTAACCAAAGGAATGGTTTTGTGCCTTAACTATTTATCACGACGCTCCAAAATTCTAACGGGTCTCTCTTCAAACGTAACATCCTTCTCAATCTCCACGTCCCCAAAGTCGATAATGTGGGACGGGTCCGGAACGTACTTCCTCAACTGGGAAACGTGAAATACGCTATGTACATGACTAAGCGACGGAGGTAAAGCCAAACGGTACGCTAACTCACCGACTCTCTCCAATACCTCGAAAGGTCCAATATATCTCGGGCTGAGTTTCCCCTTCTTCCCGAATCGGAAAACTCCTTTCGTCGGAGATACCCTCAACAGAACGTGATCTCCCACCTCAAACTCCAAAGGTCTACGCCTAACATCCGCATAAGACTTTTGTCGACTCTGGGCAGCCAACATCCTCTTTCTAATCAATTCGACTTTCTCCCTCGTCTCCAACACCAGATCCGGCCGGTGCCTACCAAATCGGACGGCTCATCCCAACATATCGGTGATCGACAACGCCGGCCATAAAGTGCCTCATATGGTGCCATCTTAATCGACGCGTGCGCGCCTATTATTATAAGTAAACTCAATCAAGGCCAAATGATCCTCCCGCATTATTCCAATCTAACGCACACGCGCAACAAATCCTCGAACGTCTCAATGGTACGTCGGATCGCCATCGGCCTCGGGATGGAACGAAGTGCTCAAACGTAGCCGAGTCCCCAATGCATTATTCACTGCCTGCCAAAAATGCGATACAAATCGGCCATCTCTGCTCAAATAATGGTCCTCGGCGTACCATGAAGCCTCACTATCCGAGTGATAAAAATACGAGCCAACTTTTCCGGACCCCAAGTATCCTTGATGCCCAGAAAATGTGCCGACTTAGTCAGTCGGTCTACAATTACCCATACCATATTCATACCAGTCTTCTTCCTCGGTAAACTCGTGACAAAATCCATAGAGATGTCCTCCCATTTCCATTCCGGAACGGTAAGTGGTTTCAATAATCCGGCTGGCCGCTGATGCTCAATCTTGACTTGCTGACAAGTCAAACACTTAGCTACAAACTGAACTACCTCCTTCTTCATATCGCTCCACCAGAAATTCTTCCTCAGATCTTTATACATCTTACTCGAGCCCGGATGGATCGAGTATGGTGACGCATGAGCCTCTCGCATAATGCTCGTCTCGCCTCCGAGTCGCTCGAACACACAACCGACCTCGGAATCTCAACACGCCGTCCTCATGAATAACGAATCCCGGGGCTTTCCCCTTCTCTACACTCTCCCGCAGCTGAATAAACATCGGGTCCTCCAACTGTCCCGATTTAATGTCCTCGACCAGATATGAAGAAATCTCCAGAGTACGCAATCGCCTTAACTCGTGGCGCACAATCTCAATGCTCAACCTCATAAACTCGCCAAGTCCCGATCGGGCCGTGAGTAACTCAAGCACCCGAAGCGATACCGATTTCCGGCTCAAGGCATCTGCTACCACATTAGCCTTGCCCTGGATGATAGAGGATCTCAAGATCATAATCCTTAATCGCCCAACCATCTCCTCTGTCTCATATTAAGCTCCTTCGCGTGAAGATGTACTTCGTGCTCTTGTGATCGGTGAAAATCGACACGACGAGCCATACAAGTAATGACGCCGATTTTCAACGCAAACACAATCAAGGCCAACTCAAGATCGTGCGTAGGGTAATTCAATTCATACGGTTTCAACCGACGGAAGCATAGGCAATCGTCCTCCCGTGCCGCATAAGTACGCATCCGAGCCCTTGGCCCGAAGCATCACTATAAACAGAGAAACCATCATTACCACTCGGTAAAGCTAACACGGAGCGGTCGTCAACCGCTTCTTCAACTCCTCAAAACTATTCTCGCCTCTCATCGGTCCACACAAACTTCTCCGACTTCTCAGAATAACCGAGCCGGTCGAGCGAGCTTAGAGAACCCTTGACGAACTCCGGTAATACCCGGCTAATCCCGTAAAATCGCGGACCTCTTTCACGTTCTTGGGCGGCGCCAATCCAACACCGCTCTACCTTATGTGGGTCCACACGAACACCCTACGAGATCACATGACCGAGAAATATGACTTCCCGTAACCAAAATCCGCACTTTGAGAACTTCGCAAAAGATGCCGAGTTCTCAAAATATCTAACACAATATGCAAATGACGGCGTGCTCCTCCTCGCTCCTCGAGTAAATCAGATGTCGCCAATAAAAACGACTACACACTTATCGAGGTACTCGATAAAGACTTTGTTCATAAGTCGCATGAACACGGCCGGGTGCGTTGGTTAGCCCAAAAGGCATAACCACAAACTCGTAGTGACCGTATCTCGTCCGAAAGGCCGTCTTCTAATATCGGTATCCTTCACTCGGAGCCGATAATACCCCGATCTCAAATCAATCTTCAAAACACGGCCGCTCCTTGCAATCGATCAAACAAGTCATCAATCCTGGAGTGGATATTTGTTTTTGATGGTCACTTTGTTCAACTCTCGGTAGTCGATGCACAAACGAAGTGACCCATCCTTCTTCTTTACAAATAGGACTAGCGCCCCAAGGCGAAGCGCTGGCCGAATATATCCCATGTCCAAGAACTCCCCAATCAAGCTTCTTCAACTCAAGCATCTCGGCGGGCGCCATACGGTATGGCGTCTTAGAGATAGGTGTCGCACCCGGCTCTAAATCGACGGTAAACTCAACCTCTCGCCCGGCGGCAAACCCGGCAACTCATCCGAAAACGCCAGATACTCACATACTACCGGAATAGAGGAGAGCTCGACTCCCCTTCTTCCGATCTCAAAGCGTAACACCAATAGCCCGTGCAACCTCCTCAAGAAGCCTCACCGCCTCAAAGCGCTCGATCGCATCTCGACTACCCCGCTTACGCCCCACAAAAGAATGCTCGGTACCATCGAGGCTAACATCGTAATGTCCTCGTTCTATAATTCATGATCGCCCATGACGGTCGAGCCAATCCTCACCTTAATCAAATCCTCATCTCTAATATCTACCGCAATCGATTAGAAGGCCAATCCCTCCCCGCGATACTCACGTAAAAATCTCTAATCTCACGGTCCCCCACGATGCTATCCCCGCTAGGAAGTTTAACAACAAAAGGCTCACAAGCAACAAGGCAATCAACATGCAAAGACGCACACACCCATAGATATAAAAGAATGAGTAGCACTTAATCGAACAATACTAAACAGATGGTCAAGGATGTGGACGGTACTGTAGCCACCGTCGCGTCGGGATCTCCGGCCGCCTTATCTCATACACACGGGGCGGAATGCACCCGCACTAGAAGCTCCCCTCTAGAAAGTCGACCACGACCTCGACCTCTACCAAAACTCCTGCTGGCCGAGGAACCGCTTGCCTCGATTCACACTCGGCTCTCCGCACTGGAGCAGATATCCGAGTAATCGGAGCCCGAGCCGCATCCGTACAAAACTTAGCACGGTGACCCATACGGCCACAAGCAAGACACCGAATCGGAGGCCTATCACACTCACTCATCATGTGGCCCTTGACTCATCAGCTTGAAGCATGTAGGACCACGAACTAACCAAATGAAAGGCACCTAGAACCGTTCCTCGACCAACCGATGGCGATCGACTCGAAGACTCGCGAACCCGACCGAGCCTTCGGATACCCTCCCGACTTGCCTCCCGAAACCGACCGAGGTCTTCGCTTCTTTCCTTCACTGCCGTCTCTGTCGCAGAAAACGACATCTCGTAAGCCATCGCTTTATTCGATAATCTTTCAAAGTCGTGCACCCTGCACTGCACATGTAGTGGCGCACCTCGGCTTCATCCGCATATCAAAGTGGCGGATCTTATCTAGCTCATCTCGGACTTGGTTTCTCACGTAATGCAGCTGTTGATTGTAGTCCTTGATAGCTTGAGAAATAGGAACATCTTGGGGCTTAGCCTCAAAGAAGGCTCGGATCCTCCCCTCTTTCACTAGCCAAGGACAATATTCATCTTCCATCAGATCTCGAAACTCTGCCCACGTAGCTGCCGGCCACGCGGTTTCACCGCTTGCCACCACGCCGCCGCCTCCTTGGCGAGGAAGTACCGAGCAATGGGTACTTTCCTCTCCTCGGAACAATTAGCGACCTCAAACACTTTCTCCAACTCGAATAACCAATTCTCCCAACCGTAAGGGTCAAGCACCATCAAATCTGCGGAGGACGATACGAATCACGCCCGAAGTAGCTTATCATTACCGGATCCAGAGGGCGGAACCGGGTTGGCATTAGCATGGCCGACTGTAACGGCCCGAGCCGTGAGCGCCATCTCGGTTCGCTACTTGCCGTAATATGTTGGCCACTCCAACATTCTCATGAGCATTACCGGAGCCGGCATCGGTCTCGCGACCTCCGGAACTAGGGGGACACCGTCCGACAAAGAGGGCATCGCCGAATCAGTTCCCGAGTGATTGGACATGGCCGCCCCACCGATCGCGCCACGTCCCTACCGCGACCGCGTCAAGGCCGTCCTCTACCCAGGAATTCAAGAAGCAACGGGTAAGTACAATTCAAACGCGAAAAGCAAAAGATACTAAGACAGAATAGAATGAGCGGTGAAACGAGTCAAGTTAGGAAAACTTACGAGCACCGCGCATCGAGATGATGGCATAGCGGTGATACTGTCCCCAAAACGACACTTAACTAGACCCGAATGACCGATGCACCTAGGTATCCATAAACCTAAGCTCGATACCATATCGTAACATCCCCAAGACATTCGGGGCATATTATAGCCGTGGACCCCACACCGTGGAATCCACCAGCTAACATACCAACAAGACATTTGACAACGACAAACTATCATTAATAAAACGACAATTAAAATAAAAGACTACCAACCGACAATTAAAATCGACATCAAATCCATTTCCCAAAATGGGAACACAACATTAACAATTTCAAACAGAAGTACTCGAGTACTTAAACCAACTTTATAATACATAAATCTCAAAACCAGACATCAATAGTAACCGACTGACATGACATCGAAAATCAAACACTGGACAATATCATGCTTGCCCATCATCCTCATACGGCCCGAGTGCTCGCTTGTCCCCACGATCAATACCGAAATACAAAAAGTATTTCCCCATTTAAGGGGTTAGCGACAATCGCTAGTGCAAGTACAATCCATTTGAACTACATTCTAATCGGATGAATATATGCGCCAAAAGTCATTTTAGAAAACATTTCATATTCCTAATATTTACGATGTACACACAAAACACATTATCTCCAACAAATCATAATTCAAAGTTAACCGTATGCACGAGACTCACGGCCACCGTACCCCGCAGAGCCCCGTCGGACATCCCTGGGTGGCTAACCACAGTTCGTGATACGCACACACACGGCAATACGTATCCCTAGAGGCCCCGTCGGACCGTCCCTAGGTGAACATACACATATCTCCCCACAACAACCACATATAGCCATAATTCAAATACTAGAACATGTAAACAAATGTAAAGTACTTGCCTTTGAGACATTCTTCGAAGAATCGGAAGTGAAAAATGACTACGGATGATCCGAATGGAAAACGACGGTTCCTAAACGAAGAATTAGCATAACTCAGTCCCAACGGACATCAATAATCGAAAGGAATGCTCCCAAAACCCCGATTACAATTAACGACAAAAGACGTTCAATCAATACGGGTGAGGGTTTACGCAAAATCTCCCCGTATTGATAATTCGCGGATTAAAATCAAGGAAACTGGATTTGGAATCATTCAATAATCACAATCGGTGAAGAATATCGTAATATAGATGAACAATTCGGAACTAAACCCTAAAATCCCGAAATCCCCCCAAAACGTCAAAATTAGGGTTCCTGAGGAATTACCTTGAATTCGGACGTTGGAGATGGGTTTAGATGGTGGTGTGTTATGCTCGAGACACAAGAATTGGACTGGAAGGGAACTCCGCCGATTACTCTCCACAATCTGCTCTGAATCGCCAAAATCGCCCGTAGGTAGGGAAGGAAAGGAAAAGAATGAAAAATAATGCTGAAACTAAACTGCCCCTAATCTTTAAAAATGTGAAGTTAGCGCACGCTAACTAGCATGTATAGCGCACGCTAACGGGGCTGAGAACGGTCCAGTGGCTACCGCTGCCATCGCTAGCGCACGCTAACAAAAATGAGTTAGCGCACGCTAACTGCACATTGGTAGCGCACGCAAGGCAACAGGGGTAGCGTGCGCTACCTACGCAGCAGCCAAGATCGCTGCTCATATCAGCGAGACGATTGTCCGAAGGTACAAAACACGAAACGCACTTCGAAACCAGAATCCAGGAACATAGACGTGAAGCATACAAGACGACGGAACTAAGCGCTGAAAGAGAAATACAATTCCGACCACCGAAGGGTCCGTAATGCGACAACGAAAACAAGATTCCCTAAACTATTAGGAAATTACAAAAATGGCCCAAGTGCCCGAAAATCACGAAACGACGTCGGATTTACAAACCGAAAGTCTCCACATGACCAACTCAACCATACGAACTTGTACCAACCAAGAAACAACGGAAACGAACGAGTTTTACAAGAATCGAACGTTCATACGGCAAAACATGTCATAAAACGAAATTACGTGAAAACATCATCAAAACTCATCCCAATGGAAAAACTCCAAGAACAAAATAGATTCGAAATGTCGAAACGGTTACAAACGAGTCGATAAAAATAGACATATACCAAAAATGGAAACTGCTAAAAATGGGAAAATTACGGATATTACAAGAATAGTGATGGGCTGATGATTGTTAAGCTATATTATATCGAATTCCTTGTTATTCCGTGGTTGGTTTGCCGAGGATTCGTCGTTTTATTGAGTTTCTTATCGATGCCTTGAAGGTGTTCGATAAAATGTCACAAAGGGGATTCGGGCGTTCTACGATTATTTTTCCTCGTTCGATCGTTAATTTATTGATGATATGATGTTAGGGTCAGGTTCCTTGCGAAGAACTCGAGTCGGAACTCTTCCGTTCTTCATTTTCTTCAAGCTTTCCGATCGAGGGTGTATTCATTGTGTTCGCCGGAGAATTGTAGGTGTTCGAGGTTTCCCGCTTGAGCCGTGTTCTTCGGAGTGTCCGATATCGATTGTCGAGGCAAGTATCTTGCCCTTGTGGATATAATGGTTGCTAATCGTCGATATGTGCTAAATAAATATTTATAACCATTTTTCAAAGAAATCGATATATTTACCATCATGGTTTTCTTAAAGGTGACCCGTGTGTTTCGAGAATTAATATGCTTAATTGAATATGTGTTCTAGTGTTGAGTATAGGACCGCCTTACTTTCGTATGATGTAATTATGTATGATTATGTCGTCGGTAAATGTAAAGTCCAATTCTTTTGTTAAAATGTGTGCGTGGAGTCACGTGGTTATCGACGAATATGTGAGTTTGTGTGATATTGGTTGGGTCGTTTCGGTGTTGTTGAGATATTGTGCTTCCGTGTAGATTGTTATAGTTCTGGGTCGTGAATATGTGTCGGATAATTTGGCCATTCTAGCAGTACCTCGGCTATATATACTGTGTTTGACTCTCGTGGTTTGTGTTTTTGGAAATATGATATGATGAGAGTTGTAAGGTTGTTCTCGGGGTACTCTCACCTGGGGTTGCTCGACGGGGCACATAGGGACTTGGCCGTGTGGTCTTGCACGAGAGTTACTTTCGAGTGGGCATTCTCACCTGGGGTCGCTCGACGGGGCGCACAGGGACTTGGCCGAGTGGTCTTGCGCGAGAATTGCCAGAGTGTTTGTACTACTGATTAATTGTGATATGTCCGGAGTATCACAATGCCTTGTGATTAGAGTCGTGAGACATTATATTAAGTATTGGTGTTTTGTTAGAATGGCATAAGTGTAATGTGTGGTGTGTAACTGTTTGTGATAATGATTTGAAATGAGTTGGTTGGGTCGTAGACCCTGTGTTTTGTTATCGGATTTGTATTTTAGAAAATAAGCTCTGGGCTATGACCCTAAGTGGTTTTCGATAAGTTGAGAATTATTCAATTACTAATGTTTTCAAAACTCCCGAGATCTTGAATTTATTTTCAAAATGATCACTCGTTTCATTTATACGTTTGCAGTTTGAACTATTTAATGTAAATGAGAAATCTTGGGAAGTCTTTTATCTTGGCTGAGTTACGGATGATTTCAATTATCGTATTCTCGGAATGTGTTGTGTATGGCACATATTTGCACTTTATACTTACACTAGCAAAATAGTGGAGTTTTGCTAACCCCCGAGTAATCGAGGGGTGGATATCTGTATTGTGTCCAGGTACATGCAAGTTTTCGGGAGCAAGTCACAGGATCGGTACGAGGGATGATGAAAGACGAATGATACTAATCACACGAAGGCCATTTTTGGTTTCAGTTAGTCGGTGTCCATTGTATTGTCTTTTCTGCTGTCGTATTGTCTGTGTTTTGAAGTATTTTACCCTTGCGTGGGTATGAGTCTGGATAGGGTTATGTATTTTTGATTTATAAGACAGTGATAAAAGACCAAATCGATCGAATGGTTCGTGATTTTGCCGTGTCGGCATGTAATGTATTATGTTGATTCAGTATCTAGCCTGGTAGATCTTCATAGAGGAGGTCTGCGGCGTGTAATATTCCCGGTTTGATTCTGGGGGTGTTACAGAAGGAAGGAGGAGATATGCATTTTTAGGAGTAAAAGGGAGGCGTATTTTTTTTGGTCGAATCGTATTAGGGTTGAGTGAGAGAATATTTTTTTTAGGCTTCTGCCCTCTGACACATATCATAACTCATAAGTCCCCGATTCAACCGTTTGGGTGTCGGCAAAAGGTTAGATGAAACCCACTCTTAACCAACTACCACTTTTTTTACTGAATATACATGTGTTTAACACTAGATATTCAGGGGGTTTGGTTTGAGTATTTTAACTTAAGACCTATATTTGATTAAGTGCTATAATAAACATCTAAATGGCATAAATAATTTGCCTCCATTTCTTAAATAAAAATTTATATTTATCCTTTTGGTTTCCCAAAATAAAACATATCATTGAGTTTACAAGTGATATTACAAAAATGGAATATTACAAGTTCTATTGTGTTATGTGAAACCGAAACAATAACGGGAGATGAATGTGAAATAACTTACAAGAACACGAAGTTTTACTTGGTTCGGCCGTGCATTTTAAAATTACGAGGTTATGTAATTTTGAGAACACATTGAATTACACTTACACGACCCAGAATAACATTATTAATATGTAATAAAAATCATAATATTTGTCTTCGGGATTATTAAGTATAAAAATGTGTGAGAAAAATTAATTCAAATACATAGCATCGTACGCGTAATAAGTGTTTTCTATAAACATGAACAAATGTTTTGCTTCAGTGAGATATTATCCATCTTATGAAATGCATGTGTAATTTTATGATAGTGTTAGTGTCATGAATAAATATGTTGCACATTTTGAGTATAAGCCATTTTAACCCGTTAGTAACCCAGTCTAGACTATACTTGATATAGAATACATAATTTAAAAATACGACGTTTTAGCTTAAAATAATTTCACTTGAAAAACAAAAACTGTGAATCGCTCGGGCCTTAAAATAATATGTAATATAAACATGATGTGCAAGATTGATATATTATCGGAAATGAAAATACATGTGCATCGCACGGGATTGAGACCTATGAATTAAACGTTGAGTCTTAACGACTTCAATTGGTATCTATAAAATTATAAAATAAATTGAGTAACTAAAAATAAAGATAACTTATAACAATATTTATATAGCCGTATGCGTTTGATCTTCGTTTTGTGTTGCTTAAGTTTATAACAGTTATGTAGATTCGAGATTAACTCAATTTATTTTATAACTATTTGCCTATGTGTTGTTTAAGTCTATAGCGATTATGTTGGATTCGAGATTAACTCAACTTATTTTATAACTATTTGGCTAAACATTACGACGCACGTTTCAATTAGATGCATCATCATATTTATACTTCAACAAAGTTTAAGACATAAGCAAGAGTTTAATAGTTTATCGGTGAAAAAAACCATTGCAACGCACGGGTCCGAATGACTCGTATATTAAAAGATTCAGTCCGGATATTTAATGTTAAGTCTTAAAGGTTTAAGCGCTCTATAAAAATTGGTTAGCAATTGATCAGGAATGCGAATGATTAGAAATTGATTAGGCATGCGAATATGAAGTGTTCCTTCAGTTTGGAGTATACAAACCAGCCTGCAATTATATCCAAAAAGAATATAACGATCTTGCAGTTGAGTCTGAATAATTAAATATTGAGTCTTAATGATTAATGTCATTAAGATTGAGTCACAATAATTAAATGTTGAGTCTTAATGATTAATGTCATTAATATATCCTTACATATAAAGTCGGTTATTTTTAATGTCTTGGATTTTAAGTACCATGTTAAAAATACTTATCAACAATGCCAGGATATCAATGTCAACATACATTTTAAAAAGGTTAAATTTCTTTTTTTTCTAAGTTGTCAAATATTATATTATATATTAAAAGATTCAGTCCGGATATTTAATGTTAAGTCTTAAAGGTTTAAGTGCTCTATAAAAATTGGTTAGCAATTGATTAGGAATGTGAATGGTTAGAAATTGATTAGGCATGCGAATATGAAGTGTTCCTTCAGTTTGGAGTACACAAACCAGCATGCAATTATACCCAAAAAGAATATAATGTTCTTGCAGTTGAGTCTCAATAATTAAATATCGAGTCTTGATGATTAATGTCATTAAGATTGAGTCCTAATAATTAAATATTGAGTCTTAATGATTAATGTCATTAATACATCCTTACATATAAAGTCGGTTGTTTTTAATGTCTTGGATTTTTAGTACCATGTTACAAATACTTATCAACAATGCCAGAATATCAATGACACATACGTTATAAAAAGGTTAAATTTCTTTTTTTCTAAGTTGTCAAATATTATATTATATATTAAAAGATTCGGTCCAGATATTTAATGTTAAATCTTAAAGGTTTAAGTGCTCTATAAAAATTGGTTAACAACTGATTAGGAATGTGAATGGTTAGGAATTGATTAGGCATGCGAATATGTAGTGTTCCTTCAGTTTGGAGTATACAAACCAGCCTGCAATTATATCCAAAAAGAATATAACGTTCTTGCAGTTGAGTCTCAATAATTAAATATTGAGTCTTGATGATTAATGTCATTAAGATTGAGTCCTAATAATTAAATATTGAGTCTTAATGATTAATGTCATTAATACATCCTTACATATAATGTCGGTTGTTTAATGTCTTGGATTTTTAGTACCATATTAAAAATACTTATCAACAATGCCAGAATATCAATGTCAACATACGTTTTAAAAAGGTTAAATTCTTTTTTTTTTCTAAGTTGTCAAATATAATACAACCTTTAATTGTTTGGGGTTAGATTGAGATAATTAACAGATTAGTCAGAAGTTTTTGGACCACAACTTGCTCGATTATCTTTTACATTCGTAGATATTAAGAATCATATGGGGTAGGATATGGGGAAGACATTTTATATGGGTAAGATGTTTTAAAAAGTGAAGATGTTGCTATTAAATCAGATAAAAAATTAGCAGCGGCGTACGTATTATTGAAAAGAAAATTATGCCACAACCTATTAGTAAATACTGATTTGGTGCGACTCGACCCGACCCGATCCAATCAATTAACAAGTTATAATTAACAGTTTGAACAATCAGTTTATCAATATTTTTAACCCTTTATGCTAAACATCAAATTTTAAAAAAAAATATGCGATACATCTGTAATGCACGAGTCTGAATGACTAGTTATTTTATATGATTTAGTTTGAGTATATATTATATTTAATATAACTGGATAATCTTTGTGAAACCATTTCTCAAAGGGGCCTCTCTTTTTTAGTATTAAACCATAAAAGTAACAAGTTGTGTATCCTCATTCATAAGAGTATAAGTTTTTTATACCAAAATGTGTTAAAAGACGTTATTACCCTTAAAGTCTACCACTAAAAGATAAAAAAATATAAAAAATAGAAAACTAATAAAACTAAACAACAATAATCTAAACGGTCCCAAAACACAATCTCTATCTTCCAAAAAAAACAAAACTCTCTCTCTCTTTCTTTCTCTCTCTCTCTCGAAACTGAAACCCCCCATCGTGAAACCCTATCGCCGGTAAGAAAATGTCAAACTCTGACTACGGCAGAGAATTTGAAGACTCCAGAAGTTCCTCATACGCTAGTGACACTCCATCTGAAGAGGCTTTCGTTGATGAGCCGCCGGCTAGTGTAACTTATTCACACACGATCGTGCCACGGCGGTTGTTCATCGTCTCACGATGGTGCTGAAGAAGATAACACCATCGTGTGCACGATGGTCTTTCGTGGGCACGATGGTTTACACACGACGATCGTCGATCGTGTGAGCCATCATGGGCAAGAAGACCAAAGGCTTCTGCCTTGCACACGATGGCATGCACACGATCGATGCTCATCGTGTGAGCCGTCGTGTTGCACACGATGGTTTTCACACAACGATCATCGATCGTGTGCATGCCATCGTGTGCAAGCAGTGTCATTTTTTTTCGTTCTCTTAAGCATTCTATCATTCTTATGGTTTGTATGTCTATATTGCAGACTGGTTGTATATGGAAGAGACCTACATTGTGCTTTGTTACACGACAAGTGAATCTTTACATACGGGAGGCGGTATTTAAAGAGATTATTGAGACACTAAGACGTATGGGCCGCAATTCTGCAGTTGGTGATCGAGATATCGAGAGCTTGACCGAGGGGTCCTGGGGCGTTTGATTAAAGTTAGGAGAAATGGGAGTACAAATACTGCCCTACATCACTTGATTGCCCGTCAGTTGGATGGTGATCAAATCCCCCCCGGATGAGTCGTGGTTCCAGGTTTGCGGGAGGACCATTCGTTTTACGACCTATGATTTTTCCATGATCACTAGACTACACTTTGGAAACTCTACCTTCCATTCACAGGACGACCATCTCATTCGGTCTGATGGTATTTTCCACAGAATACTCCATGGCAAAAATATTAAGGTTATTGTTCTGCGGAAGAAGTTTAATGCTCAAGATTTTGGTATATACATAAGAGATTATGTGAAGGTTGCCAATTTGCTTATATACTACTACTTTATCCTATGCCGTGATGACATGATGATCGAGACATGGGCATGGACATTAGTTGAGGATTTCGAGCAGTGGGATATATTTCATTGGGGTTCATATGGCTTTGGGGTTTTGCCTTACTACATAGTCAATGTTGTCATGAAGGAGAGACAGAAACATAAGGACTACCACTTCTATAGTCCTGTTTGGACTTTACAGATATGGTCGTATGAGATGATTCCTTCATTGGAAGAATTGTGTGTGTTGTTACCCAAAATATTATCCGGAGATAGTATTGCTGGAATGATCGAGTAACAAACAAATGCGAGAACACTTCCGCGGGAAAATAAATAACACAAGATTTTCCGGGGTTGTTAATTCCGGGCTTGAATGCTCTCGCGAGATGTTATTAATAAATATACTGTGGAGTACAAGTATTAATGTTAGAATCTATTACAATGAGTGTAAAGACTTCTAGTTATCTAAGCTCTAGAGCGTGTAGATTGTCGGAAGAACCAGATATCAAGATCTGTGAGTTCTTGCTTTGGATGTAATATAAGTGTGTATGAATATCACTATGAATGTGTAAGTAATTGCCAGATGAGTCTTAGATTCTCTCTCTGTATGTTTTTGCACTGTATTCACGGTAATATCAGCCTGTCTTTGGCCACTGTTGTGAGTTTCCTATTTATAGGAGACAAGGTTGCTGGGACCTCTCCGGCGATCACGGGCGACCGCCGTTTTATATATTATAATAAGATGGCCGATCGTCCCGTCACGTGGGGCTGTTCCCTTAAAGTCTGGGGCTGCTGCTGGTGGCCAGCTGTGCGAGCCAATGGGAAGCCCGCACGCGTCCTGAGTCGCTGTCCGGAGAGGACCCACTTTGTACCTTTCGGCGGCCCTGTCGGTAGGTGAGGTAGGTGACAGGCTGGGGTCAAACGTCTTATCTGTCGGCGCCCTTTGTGGATCTGCACGTGGGTCACCGTCTAAGATTCGGTCTTCGACGACTTTGATGGATGTTGGATCCATACGTGGCACGAGACGATCGTCTCTGGTTGGACATCATAGATGATCGCCAGATACCAAAAGACGATCGCCGAATACCAAAAGACGATCGCCGTGGGTGCCGACTGCTGGGTGATTGCCCAGAGTATGTCTTCTATGGTTGGCTTCTCTGATCGTTATTGCCGATCGCCATCGAGGCGTATTACTCGCCGCACAACCATGTCGATCGCCATCGAGGCGTATTAATCGCCGCACAACAATTGCCCCCCAGCTCGCTTCGATGTTGAAAACTCGGGGTGAGGCTGTTGACGATCGCCTAGGTCTGGACGATCAGACGATCTGATTTCAAATTTGGACGATCTCATTTTGCGCTGGGAGCAGCGGGAAAAGAAGGCGGGCTCTCGAAACGTTGTAAGGACACGCGTCGCGCTACCATTGGGGGAGTCCGACGGTTTGTCAGACTTGTCGCCTGGCGCGCCCTCGAAAAGACGCGTACGCGGGATTCGAGGGCCGCATTTAATGTGTCCTATCCCCGACGGTTGCACTCCAGCCCTCGAAATTTCGCCTATTTGCATAGAGACCCCTGATCCCGCCTATAAAAGGGGCTAGGGCTTCTTCATTTTCACTCTTCACGCACCCTTGCATTCTAGCCGAGATTCTGCAGAAATTTCCGAAGCTTCTTGTGCCGATCATCTTCCTTTCTTTAGGTAAGAAAACCAATCTCCTTTAATTTTTATAATATGTCTGGAGGATCTAAGACCTTCGAGACCGGAAGCACCTCCGCCGCCGCGGCTTCACCTGACCGGGAGGAGATTCCTGTGGGACTTAATATGGAAACGGCCGTTGAGGCCATTCGTGCGGGGATTGCACCCGCAGAACTCGAAGAGCTCTTCAACGAGGCCGAAGTGGCGAGAACGGCGGCGACGGCAGAGCAGGGGGGCTCGCCGGCAGATGAAGATGACCTGGTGCGGATGACTTAGGAACGGGATAATGTATTCGGCCTCGCCTATATGGCTTTCGCCAAGATTATGGAGGGGATCGCCGGACCCTGTCCAGAATTTGATTTTGAAGCTTACTCCGCCGCTCATCCTTACGAACATGTGAAGCGGACGGTGTTTCGGGCCGCTGACCCATCTCAGTGGACTCTTGGTCAGATCCGGAGTTCGGCGACCCGGAAAGACTTGAGCCGCTGGAGGGCCAAATATCATATTCCTTCTGATGTCTCACTGCACGTGCCCTCGGAAAATGAATGTGCCGATCAACCTCCCGAGGGTCTGGTCGTCGTTAGTGAGATGATTATGGAGGCCGGTCTGCAATTCCCCTAGCTGTTCGCCGTATCCTATTTATTGATCGCCTGAAATTTGGCGCCCCTCCAATTGACGCCGAACGCTTGGCTACAGATCATCTGTACTCTGACACTTTTCGGCGGTCACTGGTTGTTCCGTCTCCTTTCTGCGATGGAAATGAACTATCTCTTCAAACTGGCTGCGCAGAAAGGGTCGGTCGGCGGTAATCACATTCAAGGTCGGATGGGAAGAGTGGTCCTCGGGGTGCCGACCAAGACTCGGGGCGATCTGGAAAAATGGTGTTGGGTCGGTGGAGCGTGGCGATCGGCATCGAGTGATCGGCCGGAGGAAGAGTTGTAGATTCCCACCAATTTTCGGGAGAGGAATCCGAGTAAGGGTTTTAACTCTCCCTTTGATTGGGCATGTCTTGAACTGATCTAATTTCGTTTCCTTTTTGCAAGATCCCTTGTTCCAGTGATCGACGATCTCCCCTTCGATTTCTTGATCGTTTGGGAGCGGATTCGTGCCTTCCCGGACTCATATATAGATGTTCGCTCACTCGGTGATGAACTTCATCGGTTGGGGGCTCGATTGTTTCGCTTCCCCCGTCATCTGAAAGTTCCAGGTATAAGTATTTCTTCCTCTTCTTTGCTTGACGATCGGCTGATTTGAAAGAGGTGTTTAACTTAGTCTGAATTTTTTCTTTGACAGAGATTCACTTTCCCCGTCTCGTCGAGCCACCACAAGAGATCGCCATGTCTAACCCTGGTCTCATCGGTCGCCTTCACCAGGGTAATAAGACTGGTCGCGTTGCTGCGACGATGTCTCGCCCCGTCCCTGTGGTGAAGCCTGCTGTGGTGCCGGTCGCCGAGCCGGAAATTTAAGAGGAGGAACAACTCCAGCGTAACCGCAAGAGGCGGAGGCCGGAGGAGTCCCTGCCGACTACTGAGGCGGGCGTGTCTATTTTGGAGCCTCCGGTTTCCGCGGCTCCTATCTCCACTGTTCCGATGGTGGAGGGATCAGGCTCCAGGCCCTCGACATCCGGCTCCAGGTCATCGGGCGGTTTCTTGAAAAAGGTGGCGATCGCCGAGGCTGAAACTTCTCGGGGCAAGCCCTATTTTGGCCGCGATCCCGAGCTGGTCAACAGGTAAGATCGGATTGAACTTTTTGAGTTAGGCAATTTGAGTAAGGTTTAGACTAACTCTTTTGTCTCTTTTGTTTGTGTTGCAGGGTCCGTCTCGCTGATCCGGACGTCTCGCCGATGGTGCTGGATTTCTTGGCGAGTAAGGCTCCGCAAAAGTCCCTCGACGTCCCTACTTACGTCCAGAAGGCCATCACCGCTCTGCCCAAGGCTTGGACGACCGATCTTGATGCGATCGCTCGTCGGCGGTCTGGAGACGCCATGCAGGCGACCATCGCCCTGGCTCTTAAGGCGGCGACGATGGCCGTCCAAGCCGCCAGGGATTTTGAGGGGCGACCCTCTAATGCTCGCCTCCATAACGACCTCGAGGCCGCCCGAAACAAGAACATTGAGTTCGCCAATCGGATCCAGACTATGGAGAAGGAGTACATAGAGATGGCGAAACGAGCTAAACAGGATATCGACCGGATGAAGCAGGAGCTGAGCCGCTCCAAGGAAGTGGCCGATCGGTGCCGCGGCCAGGAGAAGGAGGCTCGCCGGATGCACGTGGCCTCGTAGGAGGAGGTGACTGGGATGAAGGCGATAGTGGATCGGCTCAACAACGAGCTGGAGGCGGCGAAAGGAGAGCTGGAGAAGGCTAAGGGAGAAACGGACGCCAAGGTGGTCGAACTGGCAGAAGCTGAGAAGACGACCACGGAGCTGAAAGGGCAACTAAAGGCGATCGAGACTGATCCCTACCTCAATGTGGCACTCGTCGGCGAGTTTGCCTATTACGTGGCCTACGCCGACACAGTCCGAGCCACCAAAAAGGTAGGGATCGAGATCGGTCCTTTGATGGAGAGCTTCAAGGTCTATGCACTCGAGCACCCTTTGCACCCGGAGTTTTCCCTGCCGATCCTTGACCTCGTCGACTTGGGGATCGACTTGAGTTGGTATCCTTTTCCGGATAAACTCATCTATCCTGAGGCCGATGGGGGAGCGCGCGCCGATCTGCCACCTGAGGGCGAAGACCAGCCGGCGAGACCCTGAAAGATCTCTTGTTTTCCTTGTTACTTGTAATTTTCTGCTTTCTCTTTGTATAGCCTCCGGGCTTTGTATTGTATGAACTCTTTGTTATGAATAAAATACTCCTTTTTCGCACTTGATTCTTTTCATGTACGATCGCCTTTGAATGTTTGCATGCGAATATTTACAAGTATATGTATGATTGCTTCCAAAGTCTTGTTCATCCGACCGATTGTCTGAACATTTGAATGTATTGATATGTTTGGAAATTCTTACTTGTAAATATTGTTGAACAATTCCGATCGTCCTGCGTGTGTTTGATCGAAGCCGATCGGGTGCGGTTCCTTCCTTTCGATCGCATTTAGGACTAGATCCCCTTCTTTGCCCCTTGTTTTTGTTTACTTATTGTAAGTAAGGGAACAAAAATAGTATGTTTGGTGAGCTATCCTCAGTATTGCTGACTCTGAGGAATCGTGCACGGTCGCGGAGTTCGATGGACCGACCTCCACAACCGTGTCTTTGTGTGCGAGGGACATTGCCTATCCTGCGACTCACTTTATTGTGAGGGTCCTCCGTTAGGCTGCGCCTGCCTTGTATTTAAACGAAAGGTGGGCGATCTTGGTCTGGAGGAGTCCTTGCACGGGGCGTCGTCGGTTTATTCGACTCCATGTCCGTGGCTTTGTAAGCACTTTTCTACCTCGGGTCGGCATGTTGGATGTCGACCCTCGACGGTATACGTTGTGACGGGGTAGGGACGCGTCGCCTTGTCCGAGTACATCATGTTAGATGACGTACTTTGAGGGCGTGCGAACGTGTCCACAAATTATTTTGGAGGGTCCTTCGGCTACGCCGGCCTCGTATTTAAACGAAGAGCGGGCGATCTCAGCCCAAAGGAACCTTGCATGGGCGAAGATGTCGGTTCCATCGACCTCCAGGACCATGACTGCATTTTTTCTACCTCGGATCGCCATGTTCGAACGACGATCCTTGATGGTATATGACGTGCCTGGTGGGGCGATCACCAGAGTAGATGGGATAGGAAAAATCACATTATATTCCTTGTACATTGGGCAGTTGAAACTGAATACAAAGTTTTCACTAGTAGTATTTCTTCAGATGTACGGCGTTCCAGGGATATTGATCTGGAGTACCGTCAGGGTGTTCAAGTTGGTAGGCTCCATTAGTTAGCCATTTAGATATCTTGAAGGGGCCTTCCCAGTTCGGACCAAAGACACCTGTGTGGGTCTGGATCTTTTTGAGGACGAGATCGCCCACTTGAAACCTTATTTCCTTGACCTTCGAATTGAAGAACTTCTCGGATCTCCTTTTGTGGATTGTGTTCTTCATTTCTGAGGTCAGTCGTCGTTCTTCGAGCATGTCAAGGTCGATCCGTCGGGCCACATCATTGTCGGTCGTCCTCTCTTGTTCGGTTCGATGGCTGAGGACGGAGATCTCCGAGGGAATCACCGCTTCTGTTCCGAAGGCGAGGGCGAATGGGGTTTCGCCGGTTGAATTATGGGTCGCCGTTCGATAAGACCACAAAACGTCTGGGAGCTCGCTCGCCCATCGTCTTAGCCTGGATTCGAGTCGCGCTTTAATTGTGTGTTTGAGGATCTTGTTCACAACCTCTACCTGCCCGTTCGTCTGAGGGTGATAGGGAGCCGAGAACAACCTTTTGATTCCCCACTTCTCACAGAATTGCATGACTTCTAAGCCGTTGAACTGCTTTCCGTTGTCGGAGATGTTGGCCTGGGGCAGACCGAATCGGCATATGATGTTTCTCCAGATAAACTTGATCACTTGTTCTTGGCCGATCTTGTTCAGTGGCTCGGCCTCAGCCCATTTGGTGAAATAGTCGACCCCTACAATGGCAAACTTACAGCCCCCTGGCGCTGTCGGCAAGGGACCTATAAGGTCGATGCCACATTGGGCGAAAGGCCATGGGTTGTAAATTGAGGTGAGCTGCTCGGGGGAGAGTTTAATGTTTGGCCCCATTACTTGACACCTATGACATGATCTGGCATAGGCGATCGCATCCTTCTGAAGTGATGGCCAGAAAAAACCTTGCCTGGTTGTTTTATGGATGAGAGCTCGTCCGCCAGCATGGTTTCCGCAGATCCCATCATGGATTTCGGCTAAGACGAGCCGACCTTCCTCCGGTGTAATACACTTGAGGAGGGGAAGGCTGAAAGCTCGCTTGTAAAGCAGGTCATCCAGTAGGGTGTATCTGGTCGCATGGAGCTGGAGTTGGCGAGCTTTGACACGGTCGTCGGGGACCGTTCCGTTCTTTAAGTATTTGATGAATGGGGTCATCCAGTTCTCCTCGGCAACAACAACCGTGGTAACCAGGCTTATGTCGATCGCCGGCCTTGCTGATTTTGTAATTTGGATATTGGAGAAATCGGCTGCCCCATCTGATGACGCTAGCTTGGATAGGGCATCGGCCTGGGAGTTGTGCTCTCTCGGGACTTGTTCGATTAGCACTTCCTCAAATTTCGTGCACATTTCGGCGACCAGCTCTTGGTATTTGACCATCTGTTCGCCGCGCGCCTCATATTCTCCCTTGACTTGGTTCACGACCAAGAGGGAGTCCATGAAGATATGGAGGCGACGAACATCCAGGGCGAGGGCTAGATCGAGCCCGCCTACCAAGGCTTCGTATTCGGCTTCATTGTTGGTCGCGCGAAATCCGAAACGCACAACATTTGTGAAACTTTGCCCATCGGGACTGATGAGGACAATCCCTGCCCCTGCTCGCGAATTGGTCACCGAGCCATCCACATATAGCTTCCAGGCAGGTCGGCCGATCTGTGTTGGACTGTGAGGGAATGTTAATTCCACCACGAAGTCTGCCAGAGCTTGGACTTTGATCGCCGTGCGAGGAGCGTATGTGATACCGTATTGGACGATCTCCAGTGACCACTTGAGGAGTCGCCCGTTGGTGTCCGGTCGGTGTAGAACTTGCCTTAGTGGTAGAGTTGTCAGAACCTCCACTTGATGTTCGAATAAGTAGGCCCTTAGCTTGCGAACACTCATGACAAGAGCGTAGGCGATCTTCTCCAATGGTGTATAGCGTGTTTCTGCGTCATGGAGCGCTTGACTAACATAGTAGATCGGCAAGTGGACTTGTCCCTCCGCTCGCACCAAAACGGCACTCAGTGCGACCTCCGAGGCTGCCAGGTAAATGAATAGTTTCTCACTGGGGATCGGTTTTGCCAGGATCTGGGGGTTAGATAGATATTCCTTTATTTTGGCGAACGCTACTTGACTCTCCTTCGTCCATGCGAACTTCTTGTTCTTTATGGTCGCGAAGAATGGCTTACTTTTATCGCCAAGCCGAGATATGAAACGGTTGAGGGCGGCCAGACAACCTGTGAGGCATTGCACCTGCTTGACGTTCCGCGGCTCCTGCATGTCGAGGATCGCCTGAATTTTGGTGGGGTTCGCCTCGATCCCCCTCTGGCTCACGATGTGCCCCAGGAATTTTCCGGAGCCCACCCCGAAGTTGCATTTCTTGGGGTTCAGTTTCATGTTGAACTTCTCGAGGATGGCGAACGTCTCGGCGAGATCATTGAGGCGATCTTCCTTCTTGAGGCTTTTGACCACGATGTCGTCAATGTAGACCTCCATGGTCTTGCCGATCTGATTAGCGAACATTCTGTTGACTAGACGCTGGTAGGTTGCCCCCGCATTCTTCAAGACGAACGGCATTCGGACCCAAAAGTATATGTCCTTTTCCGTGTGGGAAGATGTGTGCTTTATGTCTTTATACGCCATTGGGATTTGATGGTATCCGGCGAAGGCATCCATGAACGACATCATTTCGCAGCCTGCAGTACTATCGACCAAGTGATCGATATGAGGCATCGGAAAGTGATCTTTTGGACATGCCGCGTTGAGGTCGGTGAAGTCGATGCATAACCTCCAGGAGCCAGTTGGCTTTTTGACGAGCACCGCGTTGGCGACCCACTGTGGTTCGTCTGTAGCTACTCTGATTAATTTGTTGTTGAGTAACTTTTGGACTTCTATGTTGAGCACCGCGTATTTCTCGGGACTGAATTTCCTACGTTTATGGTGAACATGCTTCATTGCCGGGTCAATCTTTAGATAGTGGCAAGCGTGCTCGGGACTTATGCCAACCATATCTTGATGCGACCAGGTAAAGACTCCGATGTTCTTACGTAGCAAATTGATCAGATCCCTTTTTAATTCGCGGTCGATGCTTGCGCCGATCTGTACTTCCCGTTCGGGATGAGCCGGATCTATCGTTATACTCTCCAACTCTTCGACGGGGACGGTCGCCTCTCGTTTGGAACGATTTCCGGACTCGATCCTTGGATCGATGTCGAGACTTGGCTCGAAACCGATCCTTGGCTCGATGTCGTCCATTAACCGATCCGAGATGGCGTCCTCTGAGTCGGGTTGGTACGATGTGCTCGGCTCGTCGATCTCCATGGGTTGATCGTCGATAGTTTCAATGTTACACATATCATGGGAAGTATTGAAAGCAGTTACGACATAGGAGTAGTTTAAACATTTCTTTGCCATTAGCTGATCTCCTTTTACAGTACCGACCGTCCCATCGGCAGTGGGGAATTTGATACAGTAAAAGAAAGACGAGGCGACCGCCTCAAAGGATTCTAGAAAGGGGCGACCTAGGAACCCATTATAGATGCTGGGCCTATCTATGATTACAAAATTTAGGTTCCTAGTAATCCTAACCTTGGGATCGCAAAAGCATATTAGCTCGACAGAGAGCTTGATCCTTCCGTAGGCTTGGACTGTGCTGTCGCCGAACCCTTGAAGCACGGTGTTGAACGGCTTGATGAACTTGGTTAGGTTGCCGAGCTGGTCCAGGGAGGATTTGAATATGATGTTGCAGAAGCTCCCGTTGTCAACCAGCACGCGATCGACCATCTTCCCAAGGATACAAGCAGAGATTACCAATGCATCCTCTTTGGGGCATTGTACTCCCTCCCTGTCCTTGTTGGAGAAGGTGATGAGCGCGTCTTTAGAGATGGTCGGCTCTGGAGGTACCACGACATGGACCCCGGCGAACGCCCTCAGTTCGGCTTTTCGCTTCTTGTTTGACATGGTGGAAACCGGGGAAAGGCCCCCGAGGTTTCCACCTCCTGCTTGAAGCATATTGATCCGACCGCCAGGGTTGATCGGAGGGATTGATTCATCAGAATACTCCGGCTCATGCTCGATCCTGGCGACGGATTGGGAGGGGTCCTTTCGTTTTGTCGGCGCTCGCGTCCTCCGGTCCTCTCTGCCCTAGGTTCTGGACTGGTAACCAAGTTGTCTAATTTGCCTTCCTCAAACAGTCGCCACAGTTGTCTGAGGAGGTCGCGGCATTGGCTGGTGTTGTGGCCGGGACTTTTGTGGTAGGCACAGAATTTGCTGCGGTCTAGATGACCGTGGTCCCTTATTGGCTTTGGTTTGGAAAGCCACTCGCGCCCCTTGATTGCGTTGAAGATGTGGGCCGGAGATAAGTTGAGGTTGTGGAGAAGGTGGACCTCTACATCCTCGAAGGCTTTGAAATCACCAGGCGGCTTGGCGACCGCCTTTCTGGGCTTAGCAACCGCCTTCTTCTGGACGTGGGACGGAGCCTTTCCTTCTCCGGCAGATCCCTCGCCTAAGCGGAGGGAGAGCATCCTTTACCTGGCCAAGAAATCGGCGGCTCTGACGCGGAAGACCGAGTAGGTCGGGGGGATGTCCTTTGTGAGGTGCCTGAACATGGGTGAGTGGCCGCAGAATCCCCCCAGGACTGAGTAGAGAGCGAGCTCGTCGCTGATGGGCTCGCCGGTGAGGACTATCTCGTCTACCCGGTCGATGTAATCCTCATCTGATTCGTCTTTCCCCTGCCTGATTTTCATCATGCGGTGGGGGCCTTCAGGGCAAGCGACTTTGGCGGCGAAGTACGACGTGAAGTCGCTCGCCAGTTTCTCAAAGCAATTGATTGAGCGAGGTGGTAGTGAGATGTACCACCTGTGGGCGAGGTCGCCCAGAGTTAATGGGAACATTCGACACTTGGTCTCATCTGATGCTCCGCACCCGGTCATGTAGATCCGGAATTTGCTCAAGTGGGTCTCCGGATCCGATCTCCCCTCATATAGAGGTGTTTGTGGGGGAGAGTGTTGCTACCCAAAATATTATCCGGAGATAGATATTGCTGGAATGGATGGGATAGCAAACAAATGCAAGAGCACTTCCGTGAGAAAGATAAATAACACAAGATTTGCCGGGGTTGTTAGTCCCGGGCTTGAATGCTCTCGCGAGATATTATTAATACCAATATTCGGGGATACAAGTACTAATGTAAGAATACATTTACAATGAGTGTAAAGATTCTTGTTATCTTAGCTAGTGAGCGTGTAGATTGCCGGAAGAACCAGATTTGATGCTCTGTGAGTTCTTGTAACAAAGGAGATGAACAGTCGCGGCGGTGAGAGATCGACCGCCTCTCACGGCGAGTATTTAGCTGGATGTGTGGGCTTCTGGGCTTGTGAATCCCTCGGAATCTGTCTAGTGGAGACTTGCTGCTTCTGCCGATCGTCTTCTGGACGAGAGATTTGGAGAGAGAAGTCCTGAGATGGATTCCGGTGAGATAGCCGGGAGCTTGATGATATGTATGTTCTTCAGTATTTCCGTGAATGTATCGGAATGTGAGAGAATGTGAACCTTTGGTGGAATGTATTTCGGACGTAAGTCAAATGAATTCCGAACCTAAGTGAATGAGTTCTGAACCTTTTTCCAGTAGGAGGAGGTTCTCTATTTATAGGACTTGGATATGCCGGGCGATCGCCTTCTCTGCAATATAATAATCGGGCGATCGTCTTTTAGCACATGGGCCTGTCCCCTCAAAGTCTGCAGGAGTTGCTGGCAGTCAACTGTGCGGTCCAATGGGGAGCTTACACGCGTCCTGAGTTGCTGTCGCGGGTGGTCCCACTGACAACTTTCGGCGCGCATGCTGGTAGGTGAGGTAGGTGACAGGCTGTGGTCAAAGGTCTTGTCTGTCAGCAAAAGATCTTTATCTGCTGGCGAAGATCTTGTCAGCGCCTTTGGTGGATCTGCACGTGGGTGCTTTTCTGAGATCCAGTCCTTGATGACTTTGGCGGACGATCGTCTCTGCTCGGGGCGTAGGTCGATTGCCCTTAGCCGGTCACTAGAGCGGTCGCCCGGTAAAGGGCGATCGCCTTGGGAGTCGATCGCTAGGTACCTGATGGTGGTTTGATATCTTCGACTTGGCGAGCTAGTCATGGTTTGACTGGAGTTGACTTGGTCGCTCGGCCTTATAGTCGATCACCTGTCGGGATGAATAAATCGTGACACAACAATTGCCCCCCAGCTCGCTCATACGTTGGAAACGTGGGGTGAGGTGGCTTTCTTGGCGATCGCTGACCTTTTGACGAGCGACTTCGTGTTTAATGGAACTGGCGATCGTCTTTGAGCTGATATACTCTGGATTCGGACGACCTGGTTGGCCGCTGAACTGCGCGGGAAAAACAATGGGTGTTGAAAAGTCTCCGCGCACGTGTCGGGCTTCTATTGGAGGACGCCAACGGTCATTAATGACTCCTCGACTGACGCGTCCTTGAAAAGACGCGTACGCGGGTCTCGAGGGGGTCAACTAAGGCGTCTTTTGAGATCCGACCCCTGAGGTTTTCCCTTATTGCAATCGGGTCCCTGCCTTCTCCTATAAAAGGGGGCGCGGGGTTGCAGCTTCACTCACGCGTGCTTTATTGGAGAAAGAAGGACCTGCTGCCGAATTTTATGAAGATCTTAGCGCCGATCGTCGATCGATTTCACTGTAGGGTAAGAAAAATCCTTTTCTTCTTTTCTATCTCTGAAAATGGCCGGAACCTCATCATCATTTGGAGCGGGAACTAGTTCTGCCGCCGGGACATCATTTGCCAGGAGAATCTTCTTCCGCCTTCCACTGAGACGGCGAAAGCTATTCGGGCAGAATCGACCCAGTGAAGTCGAGGCTTTGTTGATGAGGCCGATGTTGCTAGGAGTCGGCTTGAAGAAAGACGATCGCGGATCGAGAGAGATCGCGATCGGGGCTTCGGGAGCAACATAGCGATTTTGGTCGGGCATATAGGGCCTTTGCTGAAATAATGGAGAGATTAGCCGGTCCTACTCCGAGATTCGACTTCCGGGGATATTCGGTCGCTTATCCCTATGTGCTTCCCAAGCGGTCGCAGTATCGAGCCGCGCAGCGATCGTTGTGGTCGCTCGGCCAAATACGGAGCTCGACGACCAGGAGAGATATGGCCGTCTGGAGGACAAGATTCCATGTTCCTTCAGATGTGGACATGTTCGCGCCTGCGGAGAACGAAAGAGCCGACCAGCCTCCGATGGGTATGGTCGCAGTGAGTGAGGCCGTTATGGAGGCCGGGCTACGCTTCCCTCTATCCTTTGCGGTCTCCCATCTGTTGGCTGCTTGGAATGTGGTGCCACTTCAGCTGACGCCGAACGCCTGGCTCCAAATTATTTGCACCATCACCCTTTTCGGCAGTCACCGCCTGTATCGCCTACCATCGCCGTTGGAGATGAATCATCTGTTTAAACTGACGGCTCATAGAGGGTTGGTCGGCGGTTACCATATTCAAGGCCGATCTGGCCGGGTGATTCATGGAGTTCCGAATAAGATACGGGGCGATCAGACGAAGTGGTTCTGGGTCGCTGGCAAGTGGAGAGCTTCGGCGACAATCCCACAGTGCGAACCGGAGATCCCCATCGAATTTCGGGAGAGGAATCCCGGTAAGGGTTTAGACTCTCCCTTCGTTTGGATGCGTTTTGGACTGATCTAATTTGATTTCTGTTTTGCAGGCTTTCATATCCCGGCGATCGAGGAGCTGCCTTTCGACTTTCTCGTTGTTTGGGAGCGAATTAGGAGCTTGTCGGACGACGACCTAGACGCCACTCGGATCAACAAGGAGAGTCGCTGGTTGTCGGCTCGACTATTCCGCTTCCCGAGACATCTCGCGGTGCCAGGTATGACTTTATGCGACCTTCACTTTCTAGGCGATCGCCTTATTTGAGGTCAGTGTCTGATTTGTTGATCGATCTTCTTTAACTGCAGAGGTTCGTTTTCCTCGCTTTTTGGAGCCTCCGACGGAGATCGCTATGTCGAACCCAGGAGTCCTAGGCCGTCTTCGCGCTAAGAGGTTGACTCGGGTTCCACCCGTTGCATTGCCTATAGTTCCGGAGGCGGAGCCTCGCGTGGAGCCGGAGCCTCGCGTGGAGCAGGTCGTGGTAGAGGAGGAAATTCCGGAGGAGAGGCTTCGGGCGAATCGCAAGAGGCCGAGGCCGGAAGAAACTTCGTTTCCTTCCCCGGGCGATGAAGTGCCGATCGCCGCGCCTCCGATCACCATCGTTGCTCCGGAGAGAGAGCCGCCCTCTGCGGCTTTTCTGCGGGAGACGGCGATCGCGGATGCAGAGACTCCTCGAGGGAAGCCGTTTTTCGGTCGGGATCCCGAGAAGGCTGAGAGGTAGATAGCATTTTTGTGTTGAAAATTGCATCTGCGTAGGAGTTGTATTAACTTTGTTGTTTTGATGCAGGATCCGTCGCGCAGATCCTTCATGTCCACCGATGGTCGTGGATTTCCTGGCGAGCCGATCTCCTCGCCATTCCTGTGATATTCCTCCGTATGTTAGCAAGGCTGCTGCTGCTTTGCCGAAGGCGTGGATCGATCTGGATGCGATCGCCGCGTGATCGCCGAGTTCGATGCATCTTTGTTGTCGCCCTTTCTCTTGACGGCGACCATGGCCTTCAGTGCTCAGGAGTTTGAGGGGCGGCCCTCCACTATTCGCCTTCAGGAGGATCTTGAGGCGGCTCGGAAAGAGAACGCCGAGTTTGCTGACAAGATCGTGGCGATGGAGAAGGACTCCTTGGAGGCGGCCAAGCGGGCGAGCCATGAGCTTGAGCTGGAGAAGAAAGAGACTGAGAAATATCGAATGGCGGTCGACCGATTCCGGGACCAGATGCAGGACGCCGTCCAGGCGAGGAACGTTGCTGAAGAGGAGGCCGATCGCGTAAGGTGACGATCGCTCTGACAATGAGCCGGCGAGGCGAAAGAGAAGGTTGCTGCGAGGGAGGCCGAGCCTGTGGATCGCAAGCGATGGCCGAGCTGAGAGGAGAGGTTGAGGCGACCAAGGCCGATCCCTTCCAAAACTTGGAGTATGTCAGCGAGTTCGCCTATTACTTGGCGTTCGCCGACTCGATCCGAGCGGCTAAGAAGGGAGGCTTGGAGGTCGGTCCTCTAGCTGAGAAGTTCAAGTCATATGCATTGGAGCATCCTCTCCATTCGGCTTTCTCTTTGCCGATCTTGGACCTGGCGGACATCGGCGTGGATTTGAGCTAGTATCCGTCTCCAGCCAATCTTGCTCATCCCGACGCTCCGGAAGATGAGGGGACCGCGCCGAATGCTGATGGCGAAGGCCAGGCAGGGGCCTGAGGCGCTTCATTTTTTGATGTTTTAGCTTATTTCCTTGTAGTTTGTAGCTTTCTTTTGTAGCACTTAGGCCTTCGGGCGACCGTGTACTTTGATCTTCTGAAGTAATGAAATGAGTATTTGTCTTTCTGACTTATCACTTGAATGAATGGTTATTTTTAAGTCTTTGTTTGAATTTGTACAAATGTGCGAGGAGAGATCGTTGCGAGGGTAGTTCCAAATGAATTGATAAACTCATAAGACAACTTTTTACAACAAGTTTGATCGCTGCACTACATCTGAGAAAATGACGATCTCCGTATGTGGTTGAATAGCGACGATCTTCGTGTAGGTAGTCCGCACTCTTATTGCCCCTTGTTTTTATTCACTTAGTGGAAGTAAGGGGATGAAAATAATTTCTTGAGTGAGCGGTCTTCAACTTTGTCGAATCCTTGGGGACGGTCGTCCGTCTTGAGGAACCGTGCACGATCGCGGAGTTCGATGGACCGACTCCTTGATCATGTCTTGATGCGCGAAGACATTGAGTGTCTCGTGACTCACTTTATTATGAGGGTCCTCCGTTAGGCTGCGCCTCGCCTCGTATTTAAACGAAGGGCGTGCGGTCTCGGTCTAGAGGAGTCCTTGCGCGGGGCAGCATCGGATGAATCAACTCCACGCCCGCGGCTTGTTAGCTCTGCTTCCACCTCGGCCAGCCATGGAGATGGCCGACCTCGACGGTGTACGTTGAGACGGGGGTTGTGGCACGTCGCATTGTCCGGGTTCACCATGTTAGATGATGAACCTTTGAGGGCGAGCGATCGTGTCCACTGATTAATTTTGGAGGGCCCTCAGAATACGCCGGCCTCGTATTTAAACGAAGGGCGGGCGATCTTGGCCTAAAGGGACCTTGCATGGCCTAAGCAGTCGGTTCCATCGACCCCCAGGACCATGGCTGCACTCTTCCACCTTGGATCGTTGTGTAGATGCCGACCTTCGACGGTGTACGTTGTGCGGGGGAGGCGATCTCGTGCCTTAGTTCATCATGTTAGACGGTGAACTGTAGATGGCGATCGAGTCCTCCGGTTTCTAAATAAGGAGGGAGATCGGGGTGACTTCCGTTGTCTCCTCTTGATTGAAGCATGCAGGGACGGTCGCCGAGGTTGATACAGGGGTCGGCTCATATGAGCTTTCCACTGTTTGTGTTCGACTCGGACGATCGTCTATAGAGATCGGTAGGGGCTTCGGCTAAACCAATAAGTCATCAACTTGCCCTCCTCGAACAATCTCCAGAGCCGTTTGAGGAGGTCGCGGCATTTGTTAGTGCCGTGGCGGGACTCTTGTGGTAGGCACAATATTGATTGTTGTCCAGTGACCGTGGTCCCTTATCGCCTTTGGCTTTTTGAGCTCTTCGTGCCCCTTGATGGCATAGAAAATATGTGCCGGAGTTCTGTTGAACGTATGGAGGAGATGGGCTTCCATGTCCTCGAAAGCCTTGAGATCTCCGGGTGTCTTGGCGATCGCCTTCTTTGCTTTGGCGATCGCTATCTTCTGGGCAAGAGGTGGCGTTTCCTCGTCTAAGCGGAGGGTGAGTAGCCTTTGCACGCCGTGAAGTTGGCAGCTTTAGCGCGGAAGGTCGCGTAAGTTGGGGGAATATCCTTGGAGAGATGTCTGAACATGGGAGAGTGACCGTGGAATCCCCCCATGACCGAATAGAGAGCGAGCTCATCACTGACGGGTTCGTCGGTGAGGATGATTTCGTCTACCCGGTCGATGTAATCTGCGTCAGTTTAGTCCTTCCCCTGCTTGATTTTTATGATGCTGTGTGGGCCTTCTGGTATGTCGACCTTGCTGGCGAAGGATGTCGTGAAGTCATTCGCGATTTCTTAAAAGAGGTGACCGATCGTGGTGGTAGTGAGACGTACCACTTGTGGGCCAGCTCGCCCAATGTCGTGGGAAGATCCGGCACTTGGTTGCATCGGATGCCCCACACCCGATCATGTAAATTCGGAATTTACTCGTGGGTTTCGGGTCCGATCTCCCCTTATACTGAGGTGTTTTGGGAGGAGCGGCCGTTGGTTGTATGGGGGCAAGCTCGATGTGGACCGCGAGTGGCTCGGTCGGCCGCGATCTTCTTCTGGTGCTTGCCCCGGTGTCCAAGAGTGCTCTCATCTCGTCGAGCCGACGTTGCATGGCGGCCATCGCCGTGGCTCGACCGCTAGCGGCTCGGCGCTTGGAGCGGAGCCGAGGCGATCCAAGATCTTGATCACAGCGATCGGGCGGAGTCAGTGGCCGACTGCGTTGGCGTGAGGCGGGTAGCCGAAGTCCCCGTGACGGATTCGGATTCCGTCTTGTCAAGGTTAGAAAGAATGCCCGGCCGCCAGACGGGTCGCGTCCCAAGCGATCGAATATGGATCCGTCCCGCGCGCGAGGGCCTTTCTCGCGAATTGGGGCTTTTGACGATCGCTCGCTCGGAGCCTGAATTTCCGTTTTCCCATGCGGCGGATGATCGAGGAGTTATCGCGGCGCGCGCATGCTCTCCGTCGCTCCTCCAGATGGCCATAGCCTCCTCGATCCGATCCTCGGTTTGGAACCGATCGAGTGAGAGGTTGGGGCCATCTCTGATGCGGATCGAGAGTCTCGCGTTGCCGCGCTTCCTCGCTGCCGGCCGGGGTTCGTGACCGAGCCGGAAATGGTGTCCGCGGTTCGAGAGCAAATTTTCTTCGATGGACCGGCGGACGTCATGATTCTGAAGGTTTTCTTTGAAGTGCAGTGAGTGTCACTTCAAGTATATGCCCCGAGAACAGTGAGTGTTCTTCGGGACGGTAGAAATAAAAGTATGAGGGTTAGATCCCCTTCCTCTAGCGCCAATTGTTGCTACCCAAAATATTATCCGGAGATAGATATTGCTGGAATGGATGGGATAGCAAACAAATGCAAGAGCACTTCCGTGAGAAAGATAAATAACACAAGATTTGCCGGGGTTGTTAGTCCCGGGCTTGAATGCTCTCGCGAGATATTATTAATACCAATATTCGAGGATACAAGTACTAATGTAAGAATACATTTACAATGAGTGTAAAGATTCTTGTTATCTTAGCTAGTGAGCGTGTAGATTGCCGGAAGAACCAGATTTGATGCTCTGTGAGTTCTTGTAACAAAGGAGATGAACAGTCGCGGCGGTGAGAGATCGACCGCCTCTCACGGCAAGTATTTAGCTGGATGTGTGGGCTTCTGGGCCTGTGAATCCCTCGGAATCTGTCTAGTGGAGACTTGCTGCTTCTGCCGATCGTCTTCTGGACGAGAGATTTGGAGAGAGAAGTCCTGAGATGGATTCCGGTGAGATAGCCGGGAGCTTGATGATATGTATGTTCTTCAGTATTTCCGTGAATGTATCGGAATGTGAGAGAATGTGAACCTTTGGTGGAATGTATTTCGGACGTAAGTCAAATGAATTCCGAACCTAAGTGAATGAGTTCTGAACCTTTTTCCAGTAGGAGGAGGTTCTCTATTTATAGGACTTGGATATGCCGGGCGATCGCCTTCTCTGCAATATAATAATCGGGCGATCGTCTTTTAGCACATGGGCCTGTCCCCTCAAAGTCTGCAGGAGTTCTTTGGCGATCAATGTGCGGTCGATGGGAGCTTACACGCGTCCTGAGTTGCTGTCGCGGGTGGTCCCACTGACAACTTTCGGCGCGCATGCTGGTAGGTGAGGTAGGTGACAGGCTGTGGTCAAAGGTCTTGTCTGTCAGCAAAAGATCTTTATCTGCTGGCGAATATCTTGTCAGCGCCTTTGGTGGATCTGCACGTGGGTGCTTTTCTGAGATCCAGTCCTTGATGACTTTGGCGGACGATCGTCTCTGCTCGGGGCGTAGGTCGATTGCCCTTAGCCGGTCACTAGAGCAGATCGCCAGCTGCCAAAGGGCGATCGCCTTGGGAGTCGATCGCTAGGTACCTGATGGTGGTTTGATATCTTCGACTTGGCGAGCTAGTCATGGTTTGACTGGAGTTGACTTGGTCGCTCGGCCTTATAGTCGATCGCCTGTCGGGATGAATAAATCGTGACACAACAGAGAGATCTTTGGTTGGACTGGGGCGAGCTCGATCTGAACCGCGAGTGGTTCACTTGGCCCAGCGATCGATCTCCTGGCGCCTGCCCCATTTTCCAGGAGCGCCTTCATCTCGTCGAGCTGGCGCTGCATGGCGGCCATCGTCGTTGCCTGAATGCTCGCCGATTGGCTCCCGGAGCGCGAGCCAAGGCGATCGTGTACTGATCCCCTGGCCCCGTGGTGAATGACGAGCACCCTGCCTGTAATATCCGCAATTTTCGATTTTCGGTAAATTTATTTTTTCAGCCGGAGTCCGTTTTGACGACTCACTCATGACCGTTTCGTCATTTCGAGAATGATTAATTCTGCACTTTTTGTCATCCGAGCTCGTTTCGGTGTCGTTTTGTTGAGTTCCGTGCTTTTTAGACGCTTTTCCGCACTTGAGTTCGATTCTTGCGAATCTCGTCCGAAACTGTTGTTTCGAGTTTCTCGTAAGTTCATTTAATGTTATTATTCTTGTTGCAAGCTTTGGTTTGGTGTTTCGATCGCGTATCGTGATTTTCGGACGTTTTGGGCCATTTTCGTAATTTCCCAAAGTTTTGGGTAATTACTTCCATTGTCGAATTCCGAGCCTTCGGGTGGTCGGAATTGTGTGTTCTCTTAGCTCCTAGATTCGTCTTTGCGAGTACGCCGTAACCGTATCATCGATTCGTATTCAGGTTCGGGTTTCGGGGTCGTTCGGGCCGTCGGAGTTGGCCCCGACCGACATGGCCGGGCAATCTGGGCCCAGGCCGATCTTGGCGAGTCACGGCCGCGGTGATCAGCGGCTTGGCGAGTCACGGCGGTAGTGATCGGCGGCTTCCGGCCGGCGGGCCGTGCCGTAGGGCCGCGGCACATGCCGCGGAGGCGCGGCACACTCTGTGGCATTTTCGGCCAAACCAATCTGTCTGGTGCCGCGGCACACGCCTGGCAGCGGCACTGCTGCCGACCACTGGGAGCCATTTTTGGCCTGTGCGCGGCACATTCCCGGCTGGGCAGCGGCACTGTGTGCGGCTATTTATGGTCCTGCACACGGGGTTTTGGCCATTTTTCTCCTTCTTCTCAATTCCTTCCGCGGCTGGGGGTGATACCAACATGGAGCCATGTTGTTTGACAACAAATCCATGAAGTTATTGAAGTTATATCATCAATCAATCATCCTATATCGTCCTTTGATCCAGCGAATCAAGGTAATCTTCCTTAGAACCCTAATTTCGTGAATTTGGGGGTTTTTGCGTTTTTGTCCGATTCGTTCCGTATTATTGATTAATTCATGATGGGTATGATTAATCTTGATAGTATTCTTGTGTTTAACATCATTTAATCCATTGTTCTTCGTCGAATCGAAGTATATTTCTTGATTTCCTTCAAATGGACTTTTTGGGGGATTTGTTCTCGATCTCGTTTTCCATCCGTTTTTGTTAGATAAATTGTGGTTAAATGATGTTTTTAAACATATTCCATGGATTGTATATCCATATTTCGACTTAGAATTTCGTTTTCGTGTTTTGTCGGGACGAATCGTGTTCTTGGCCGTTTTGGGGAAAACACTTGAACTTTCGTCATTCGTTCTTTGAATTCAACGGATTTGAGTCGTGTTATGGAATTCATTTCATCGTTGTTATTTTCCTTCGTAGTTTATTGTTGCGGGTTGTCATTCGGTGGAGTCGGCAAGTTCGTAGTCAGTTCGTGCCAATCAACTTCGGTCGATTCTCCACGTCGTGGTTTCGAGGCAAGTATCTTATTATACGACTTGTATCTTGTGAATAGTAATTACGTATGATATGTATGACGATTTTTCTTGCCTCCGTAAATATGTTCCGTTTGAGTTGGTTGTGTTTTCCGAAATTTGAAGGCTTTGTGATAATAGTGATATATTGGTATACGTGTTAGGCGTTGTGCCATTTGTGCAGGATTGCGATGTACATATGAGATGGTTGTACACGTGTTTGTTCAATGTATTGTGTACCGAATGTGTGTTATATTGGTTAAGAGTCGTTGTGATGATCATGATGTTTGTGTTGTTATGGTTTACATACTTGATTGTACATTTCGGTGTAATGTGGAATGGCTTGACATTTAATGATTATGAATTGTGTCGTGTCGATGTGTGTGTGTTCCAGGTAGGGTCTGACGAGGCCTCTGGAGTCCGGTACATGATGTGTACGGACAAGGTGTGTGATCCAGGTAGGGTCTGACGAGGCCTCTGGAGTTCGGTACATGATGTGTACGAACGATGTTGTGGCCGGGTAGGGTCCGTTGAGGCCTCCGGAGTTCGGTACATGATGTGTACGAGCGATGTGTGTGGCCGGGTAGGGTCCGTTGAGGCCTCGGAGTTCGGTACATGATGTGTACGAGCAGTGTGTGTGGCAGGTAAGGTCCGTCGAGGCCTCGGAGTTCGGTACATGATGTGTACGAACAATGATCGTAGTGATGATTGTTCGGGTAACATTTTAAATATGGATCTCGGACTCATAATGATATATTATTTAGTATGCTTTGAAGCGAGAATCGGGCTAAGGCCCTAATATTTACGAAAAGGGTTTTGTAAATTGGGACTCGAGATCGAAAAGAATTTACCTTTAAAAATCCCGAGATGATGTGTTCCTTTTCAAATATCTCTTACTTGAGTTCGAAATTCTAAAACTTCTCGGGAATATTTTGATAATTGATTTACGTATAAAATTTGTAGTTGCTATTTGCTTGTTATATTTCGTATGGTTTGATACTTGCACTAGTAAAACAGTGGAGTTTTACTAACCCCCGAGTATTCGGGGGGTGGATGTCTGTTCTGCGTCCAGGTACATGCAGGTTCAGGGGAGCAGTCACAGGATTAGCACAAGGGGATGACGAGATGCGATACTAATCAAGAGTTGAGAGTTGGTAGAGTTTAGTTGTATTGTTAGAGTTGATTCAGTCTTCCGCTGTATTGTATTTCGACCCCTGTGTGGGTAATGTTGTTAGTCAGTCCTGTTGATAGAGTTGTGTGACCTCATCGGTCTGTGTGTTTATGTGTAAGTGACCTTAACGGTCTGTATTATTATATTGTTTAACCCTGGCCGGGCAAGCATTTGGTTGTTTATGGACGTTTAGCCTGGTAGATCCTTGCGGAAAGGGTTTACGGCGTGTAATATTCCCTGAGCGGATTGGGGGTGTTACACTGCCAGTGGGTTCATTTCTTAGACGAGCGGGGGCCCGTTGACCGGCTTGTCTCCTGGGAGTCGGATATGCCGAACTCCTGGTAAAGGATTCGGACTCCGATGTCTCCCGGCTGGGGCCTGAGTGCCCGGGTCGCCATGAGGGATCGCTCCCTAGGCGGCTGAAGACGGAATCGTCCCACCTCACGAGAGCCTTCTCCTACGGCTCGGGGCTTTCTGTTGATTTCTCAACATAAATCTCCTTAAGCTTTCGCTTGCCTGCCCGGCGGATGGCCGACGGAGTGATGGTGGGCGAGTCGCAGGCCCTCCGTCGCTCCCTGAGGATGGCTATAGCCTTCTCAATCTGTTCTGCGGTCTGGAACTGATCGAGTGAGAGGCTGGAACCGTCCCTCGGGGGCGGGAGTGAGAGCCTAGCGTCGCCACGGTCGCTTCCGCCATGGGCTGGGATTCGGTCCGGGCCGGAATGGTATTTCCGGAAGATCGCAGGGCGGCTCTCTTGGAGGTCGTAGCAGACGTCATTTTTCTGAAGGCTTTTCTTTTGAAAAACAGTGAGTGTTTCTTCAAATATATGTCTGGAGAACAGTGAGTGTTTTTCGAGACGGTAGGAATAAAAATGAAGGTTTAGATCCCCTTCTTCTAGCGCCAATTGTTGTTACCCAAAATATTATCCGGAGATAGTATTGCTGGAATGATCGAGTAACAAACAAATGCGAGAACACTTCCGCAGGAAAATAAATAACACAAGATTTGCCGGGGTTGTTAATCCCGGGCTTGAATGCTCTCGCGAGATGTTATTAATAAATATACTGTGGAGTACAAGTATTAATGTTAGAATCGATTACAATGAGTGTAAAGACTTCTAGTTATCTAAGCTGTAGAGCGTGTAGATTGCCGGAAGAACCAGATATGAAGATCTGTGAGTTCTTGCTTTGGATGTAATATAAGTGTGTATGAATATCACTATGAATGTGTAAGTAATTGCCAGATGTGTAACACCCCAAAGCGGCTATTACAGTGCCGTGAATCCCACACTGGGACTCACCAGGCGATATCCAAAACAAATTAAATAAATATTATTTGTGATACCGAACCACAATGAATAGTCATTACTCCGTTTAGGAGTTTATCAAAATATGGCCAACGGCCTTACAATACAAAGGATCCAAAAACAAGTATAAACCATATGGAGATGGAAAATACTTCAAATGTCAAATACAACCAAATAGCAATTTAAATGGAACAGGAAATAACACAACACGGTTTAACATAACCGGACAACAAAGATGAGGGCCCCCCCCGAACTAGTATCCTCCGAATCCTTCGCCGTCTACCTGCTCTTCCCGTGCCTTGCCATTGCCTCGACCTAAAATACAATACAAGTATTTCGCCCAACACGAGTCGAGATATACATGATAATCAATTCTTGACATATATAATTCACATATATAGATTTCAAAGAAATCATTCCGACTATCAATCATACCCCTCGGGCGTATGAAACGATCACAAGCATCAATACTATGGATGATTTACGGTATGGCTCAAAGATGGACATCAAATACGCCCGATCCGAAATGTGTCCGTGCACATGTCCGCCCGTATATGGAATCCGGAATATACGTAGGACAATGTACCTAATTAGCCTCACGAAACTACGTCCGTGTGCACACCCAATGCGGAATACTATCCGCCAATGACTATATGTGCACGGCTAAAAATCCTACACAATAACCAATCGGGCAGATATGATTAGGATATGTCACGATACAACATGACAACGAATTCAACAAATCACATATCCGATTAAGGATCAAGAAAAACTCACCGAAGTGAAAATAAGGCCAACGAGATCAATGATTCAAAAGCAGCGTGCCAGGAATGCAACCCATGAAGAAAACGGAATAACGTCAAGGACAATATCAAATCACGACAAACATTTCATGAACAATTCATACATATTAAAGATATAACCATCAGAAGAATCTAATCATCATTATAACCAAGCAAGATAACTTGCCTTAATACGGAGACGAGAATAGTCCTCTTCTTATCGGAACGAACGAACGGTCCTCGACAAGTTTTACTCGAACAAACAACCTTAAACGAAATACATTTTACTCAAAACATATTCGTATAATTATCAATATAGGATTAGTAAGACGTCAACCTACAATCCTTTAGAATAGTTTGTTACTACCAATTATTGAAGCCTTATGACAGGAGTCCTTCTAATCATCATTACAACCATAAGGATCGGTTTACAACATTGACCGAATGTTCGCATGGTTCATCATAAGCAAGAGTTCTATCAAGGGTATGTTGAATAACCAATTATGATGTTAAGATCATCTTATGATGATTAAACTTTCCAAAACATTAAAAGGTTGAAAGGTAAAATCTGCACATTATGATTATTCTCCTCTCATCTAAATTGACTTTAAGCTAATCAACAAGTTCATAAGTTCTGAGATTACACCATACCCATGAGGGTTATCAAAGTCTTTGTTTACAAGGTGGAGGATTCATTAACATGATGGTGAATTCACCATTTATCTAGTATGATGATCAAACATTCTAAGTTCTCAACACATTAGATTCATGAAAAGTTATTGTTGTAATTATCAAGACCCTTATCAATCTTCAAGGACTTGTGTAACTGAACAGATATGCTTTGTTAAAGCTTCTAAGGTTTCTGAACTAGATCATCTAATCTCATATTTAACATCATCAAGTTCTTCTCAAGGTAAATAAATACCTAAAATGGTGTTTAATCACTTTATGATATCAAGTTCTTGATTAAATCCAGTTATGAAGAAGCTAACCGATCCATCAAAGTCCTACTGAGCTAAATTCGTCCAGAAGGTGAGTGATGACAATTACTGTAACACCCCAAACTAGGCGGATATTACAGTGCCGTAGATCCCCAACTTGGACCCACCAGGCAAATGAAAATGAATGAATTACACAAGATAAATGTAGTACCGAACTACATTACAACAATAATTACTCCGATGAGGAGTTTAGTTACAACACACCAGGACAACACTGAATACTAGTGTATTTTATATGAAGATAAAATACACAACACTGAATGAAATGAGCATTCAAACGGAATGTCTGCAGCGGAATAAATAAAGGAAACATGAATGACTGAATAAATGGTGAGCATCGGGCCCCTACTAGTATCAGGACTCCTCGCCGTCACCGTGCTCTCCCGTGCTTTAGCCTTGCCATGACACGAAAAACAATATCCCCAACGGAATCGGTTACACTGAACAACAATCCTCAAGGGTTGAAAATACACAAACATGATTTAATCAAGTTATGAAATATCCTTAATTATGAATTACGGCTGAAGAGGAGCATCATAGTACGCCCGTAGTGTTACGTGCAAGTGTACAAGACGGATGACCGGACACACCCGTCCTTGTACCTAATTAGTCTCACGGAGGTAATCGTTACTGTGTGCGATCCGATGTATCACTCCCGATACATGGCCATCACGTGCCCGACTAAAAATTCCACACATCCGCACTTTTGGCCACGCAATATGAACCCGGAAGGTCATATGAACAAGAATGACCATAATGAATATCAATGAATAATACTAATCCGACAAAGTCAAGAATGACTCACCGATACAAAAGTGATAATGAAGTGATTGATAGTTTTCAATGAAATGATTGGAACCGCCGTTCCTCGCTAATGAAATGATTATCCGACAATTACAAGTCTCAAAATGATTAATACAATGATGAATGAGTTATGATTATGAATGATCAACAACAAGAGGAATGAATATCCTTTTAACCGAGTAAGATTTAACTTACACAATACCGATGAAGAATGTCAGTCCACGAACAACGTCTAACCAAGATACCGATCGCTCGAACAACCTTGAATAACAATAATTACCAACAATCGTTCAATACGTATCAAACAACAAAACACGACTAACCCAAGGGTCGAAACAACGATAAACAAACTCATAGGCATTCCAACGAATACATAACCGACCGCACAACTTCGAAATATCGATCCCGAATATGTGAAACCCACACCAAAATGAGTATTTGAACTAACAAAACACTTCAATGATCTCAATAATCCATTAGGAATCCATAATTCATGATTACAACGACATCAATCGGAAAATCCCCAATTAATCAAGTCAACCCCAAGGGTTCTTGAAAACAATTCGAAAATAACCATTAAATCCGTAGGAATATATTTATCAGTAGATAATCCATAACTTAACATATCCCAATGATAATCAAGCTTACGAAGAAATCGGAAGGAAAACCCAAAAATCCGAAATTCTAGATCCAAGAGATTAATACCTTTGATTCGATGTGATGAAGATGATGAAATGATGATCAATCCGAAAGATGAGCTTGAAGATGATGGTTGATGATTACACCTCGAAGAACCCTCTCTGAATCGCTCAAATCTCCCAAAAATACCGAAGGAGTGAAATGAGATGAACAAATGAAGAAGTCGACTAAGCTGTCGATTTATACTCGGACCGGAGTTAGCGTCGCTAGCCGCTTGTGCATAGCGTGCGCTAACGAGTAATTTGGGTAGTCGGTACCATTGTCCGAACACGGTAGCGGCGCTCGTACCTCTTTGTAGCGTGCGCTACGGCCATACTACTAGCGTGCGCTAATATCCATTGTTAGCGTGCGCTAGCGAAATGTTAACGCCCGATCTTTGAGTCGAGAAAACCATCGCCTCGATCTAACCTCGATAGCGTGCGCTACAATCATTATTTAGCGTGCGCTAATATATATCGATTGCGTCGCTAACAACAATGCATAGCGTGCGCTATGAATAAACCCGTGCGATCCGGTAGCCTGGACTCAGCACCCGATCCGCCCCTAGCGCTACTCCACACACATAGCGTGCGCTACTCGACCGTTAGCGCGCTACTTACCACTCGTAGCGTGCGCCACAAATATTCTCACTGCGGTCCGGTACCTTACGGCTGCGGCCAAGTAACTTAGCGTGCGCTAAAGTGGCGGTAGCGTGCGCTACCTATACCCAATTAGCGTACGCTAAAAGGAGTATGTAGCGTGCGCTACTCCTCAAGCACGACTTGCAACGAAAATGACAATGATGATAAACACGCGAAACTCCAATCAGTTAATGATGAATGACGATCGATACTCGATACAATTACTCTGAATGATGAATACCATGACCGAATCGAGTGACAAATGATCAATAATGAATGAAATTCTTGAGTATCAAATCTTGAATGATAAATCTTGAATGATAATTCTTGAGTGATAATTCTTGAATTACAACTGGGTATTACATACACCCCCCCTTAAAAGAGTTTCGTCCTCGAAACTAAGGGTAAACAACTCGGGACATGAACTATCCATCACGATCTGCAAACAATAATGTCCAAATAGTTCTCGGGACCAAATCAATCGCACGCCCAAGTCCCCAAGTCTTGACGTCTCGGATCACAGTGAACGATTTCCCAAAAATATCACGAAGTCTCGGTATGACACCAAAAGGAATGCATCAAACGATCTCAAAATCTCAAGATTCTCAAATACGATCATTATAAGATAGATCAACAATAAATGATCCACAACCATGACACATTAATAGGGATTGAGTTATATAGTCATCTGAAAGACAAGGCTATATATATCAAATGTGCCCAACATCGATATCCTCCATACCATCGATCTCCTCGATCCCAACGATTCGACGAAGACCCAAACCTGAACTCACCGCTTAATATGACCCCGAAAGGTTACCAAAACGAGAGTGACAAAGATGAATGATAAATGATTAGATAACCGACAAGGATCAAGAATAACTCGCCGAGGTGAACTAATAACGAAATGAGTGATAACTCAAATGAAATTATTGGAACCATTGTTCCCCGTGAGGTGAATGATTGGTTGATAAATATAAGTCTTAACGTGATTGATATATGATGAATGACCTATGCGAACAATTGAACGACGATGAAATGAATGATTATCCTATTACTGAGCAAGAATTAACTTGCTCAACACCGGTGATGAATGTCCCGTTGTATCACTGTTTAAGCAAACAATAGTCGAACTCGTTATGCGAGATGAAGATGCTCTCGGCATGAATACGACTAGAAGCGATCTATTGGGCGTCGGAGTCCGATGTCCCTGGAACTCCTTCCATACCGAGGCGGGAAAGTCACGCGATAATTACGGATCTCGTATGAAGATTGCACTATGATTACGAGATGAAATGATAACAATGAGCATACATGCTCTAACAAAATGGATGCATTAATAATGCAATAAAGCGATCGTCGACATGACGCCGTAATATGAGAAGATCGCTGAAAAATCAAGTGAGGTGACAAGCCTATCGATGAAATTCTGAAATGATTACCTTGAACAAGTTCACAAGATTGAAAAATTTGATTCACAAGATCAACAAGCTGAGCGAAGTGAGATGGGTGGATGGTTAATAAATTAATCGAACAATGAGATTGACTCCGTGATAAATGAATTAATTGAACACTTAGATTAAGCGAGTGATGAATGAATTGGTGAACAATGAGATTGGTGAGTGATGAATGAATTGGTGAACAATGAGATTGGTGAGTGATGAATGAATTGGTGAACAATGAGATTGGTGAGTGATGAATGAATTAATTGAACAATGAGATTAAGCGAGTGATGAATGAATTGGTGAACAATGAGATTGAGTGAGTGATGAATGAATTGGTGAACAATTTTAGAAAATCCTTCCACAAACCGCCGATAATAGCGGCTAATCCGAGAAAGCTTGGATTTGCTTAACATTCTTCGGAGGTGACCAATCTTGGATAGCCTTCGTCTTCGAGGATCAACACGCACTCCATCGATGAAATTACAGTCGAGAAAAGTCACTTGGACATCCGGCCTCACCTTTGGAAAACTTCCCATAAAGTTGCTCTCGTCTTAACACGTCGGAAACCTGATGAAAATGAACCTCGTGTTCCTCCCGGTCACGAGAATAATCAAAATGTCATCGATGAAGACAACAACAAAACTGATCCAAAAGTCGATGAAAACCTGATTCATTAACTCCATGAATACCGCAGGTGCAATAATCAACCCAACCGGCATAACCGCAAACTCATAGCGACCATAGCGTGTTCGAAAAGCCGTCCTCGTGATATCCGACTCTCGAATCCGCAACTGATGATATCCAGATCTTAAGTCGATCTTGGAAAATACTGAAGCTCCCTGAAGTTGATCCAAAAGATCGTCGATACGGGATAGAGGATACTAATCTTGATCCTCACCCTGTTCAACTCCTGATAATAATACACACACGAACGAACCATACCTCTCCTTGACAGATAACACTGGTGCTCCCCACGGGAACACACTCGATCGGAGATAACCTTTCTTGAACTAATCCTCAAGTTGAATCTGCAACTCCTGCATTTGGTCGGGGCCATCCGATACGGTGTATTCGATAATGGGGACGTACCGGCTTCAACTCACTCCTGAATTCCACTACTCTATGAGAAAGCAACCAGATAACTCAAATGCGGAATACATCGTCAAGCGATGACAATGATACCACGAATGATTGAACATTTCGATTGCGAGAATGGTTAATCGATAAAAAGTGATACAATGAATGATTGAATAGATCGATTTCCTTATAAAGGACAATCGATGATAATGTTAAATTGTATGATTGAATAACTCGATTGCCTTAGAATGGACAATCGATGAAAATGATCTGATGAATGATGAATAACTTCGATTGCCTTAGAAAGGCGATCGATGAAAATGATACAATGAATGGTGAACAACTCGATTGCCTTAGAAAGGCCAATCGATGAAAATGATACAATGAATGATCAACAACTCGATTGCCTTAGAAAGGCCAATCGATGAAAATGATGATGAATGATGAACAACTTGCTTGCGGAATTTCTCTACTTCCATCATAATAGTAATCATGCGGGACAACGGGGATTACCTCCACGAAGTACACATTCGACGACCAGCAGCGAAAATGATAGTGACCATGCGCTTACGAACATTGAGAACGGCATCATGACAATCCATCTAATTAACACTCAATATTACATCGTCCTTAGATAAATTCACCACGATTAGGTCCACGACCAATTGCGGTCATTAAGCTTACCTTGGTATGATTTAGAAAATCTTCTATCGTCGGTACACCGATGGTATGAGGTCCACAAGCAATAGGACTATCCAAATTAAGTTTATTCAATCATGACTTGAAAATGAATGAATGCGGTGCACGATATCAAAAGGTATACGGGTTGAAATAAAATTACGAGTATACGAGATCGTTCGCCACCCGGATCGTCGATCCTCTTCATCACATGAATCAGGACTGCTGGCCCCGACCGGACGCTCCGTCGATAAATACGAGCTCCCACTCTATTTGCTTCCATTGTCTTAAGCAGCGTTGACAAAGCGATCGATTACGAAGCAGCGGTTGCTTGGGGCTGAGATGCCACGGAGCCGACTTGGAGTTCTTTCGGAAAAAAGCGGGCCTTATGCCCAAAATTCCCACAATTATGACATGTGATAGACGGCGTCGTGCACCTAATCTTGAAATGGCCGGCGCCCCACGGTTAAAGCAGATGATGGCAGGCCCATTTGCTCGGGGCCGAGATCCGCGGGATTAGGTGCCGTAGGAGGCCTTCGAAAGCAGTAGGACCATACGAGGTTTCTTGGAGGTTGACCAACCGCCTTCGGACCGATGCAACCGTTGATTTCTTCTTTGAAAGATGAAGGTTGTTGTTCAAGACTTTCCTTAGTAGCCATCTCATACGGGAGAGTTCTCTCGATTAATCCGGTCAGTGGCGCAATGATGATTGAGCAAGCGCACATGGGTCATCATGGCACATAAAAGTGAGTGGATCAACCCGAACATCTTACGGTCGAGCCGAGTCACAGGCACGATTTCCGGCCGAGTGATTATTTCTCGGGCTTCGGTCCGCCTGCCTCTCTCCGTGCATCCCACGATAGCTCTCTCCATCTTGAAGTAGGAAGGTCGCATAATGATTATATTTCCCGCATGATTAGCACGTTATGATTATGTCATGAGATGATGAAAATGAGTATACATGCTCTAACTTAGTGATTATATGAATGATTTCTTGAAGTTACATGATTATCATGAAATTCTTGAAATGATTATCTTGAATAACTTAACAAGATTGATAATATGATCATCCAGTTGACAAGCGAGTAATGAAATGAATTGAGTAATTAACGAGTTAACATGATCGACCTGATTATTAACTGAGTAATGAAATGAATTGAGTGATTGATGAGTTAATATGATCGTGCCGATCATAATGAATGATGATATTTGAGGATTGTCAAATGATGAATGATGAATGAATGACTATTGCCAGAAATTATACCATGGCGTTAGAAGTCTTACAGTTCTTTCGGTCTGATTGGCTCGGCATCTGCACAGGTCACACGTGACGCGAAAGTCCAATGATACTAGTCCGATGACGATGATTTCAAATGAGACATGACTTGGAGGGTAGTATTCAAAACCACGCTCCGATACCAACTCTGTAACACCCCAAACTAGGCGGATATTACAATGCCATAGATCCCCAACTGGGACCCACCAGGCAAATGAAAATGAATGAATTACACAAGATAAATGTAGTACCGAACTACATTACAACAATAATTACTCCGATGAGGAGTTTAGTTACAACACACCAGGACAACACTGAATACTAGTGTATTTTATATGAAGATGAAATACACAACACTGAATGAAATGAGAATTCAAACGGAATGTCTGCAGCGGAATAAATAAAGGAAACATGAATGACTGAATAAATGACTGAACAGACTGGGGCCCCCTACTAGTATCACTGGGACTCCTCGCCGTCACCGTGCTCTCCCCGTGCTTTAGCCTTGCCATGACCTGAAAAACAATATCCCCAACGGGGTCAGTTACACAGAACAACAATCCTCAAGGGTTGAAAATACACAAACATGATTTAACTGAAGTTATGAAATATCCTTAATTATGAATTACGCTGAAGAGGAGCATCATAGTACGCCCGTAGTGTTCTGTGCAAGTGTACAAGACGGATGACCGGACACACCCGTCCTTGTACCTAATTAGTCTCACGGAGGTAATCGTTACCGTGTGCACAGTGGTATGTATCACTCCCAATACATGGCCATCACGTGCCCGACTAAAAATTCCACACATCCGCACCCGGCCACGCAATATGAACCCAGAAGGTCATATGAACAAGAATGACCATAATGAATATCAATGAATAATACTAATCCGACAAAGTCAAGAATGACTCACCGATACAAAAGTGATAATGAAGTGATTGATAGTTTTCAATGAAATGATTGGAACCGCCGTTCCTCGCTAATGAAATGATTATCCGACAATTACAAGTCTCAAAATGATTAATACAATGATGAATGAGTTATGATTATGAATGATCAATAACAAGAGGAATGAATATCCTTTTAACCGAGTAAGATTTAACTTACACAATACCGATGAAGAATGTCCGTCCACGAACAACGTCCTAACCAAGATACCGATCGCTCGAACAACCTTGAATAACAATAATTACCAACAATCGTTCAATACACGTATCAAACAACAAAACACGACTAACCCAAGGGTCGAAACAACGATAAACAAACTCATAGGCATTCCAACGAATACATAACCGACCGCACAACTTCGGAAATATCGATCCGAATATGTCGAAACCCACACCAAAATGAGTATTTCGAACTAACAAAACACTTCAATGATCTCAATAATCCATTAGGAATCCATAATTCATGATTACAACGACATCAATCGGAAAATCCCCAATTAACGAAGTCAACCCCAAGGGTTCTTGAAAACAATTCGAAAATAACCATTAAATCCGTAGGAATATATTTATCCAAGTAGATAATCCATAACTTAACATATCCCAATGATAATCCAAGCTTACGAAGAAATCGGAAGGAAAACCCAAAAATCCGAAATTCTAGATCCAAGAGATTAATACCTTTGATTCGATGTGATGAAGATGATGAAATGATGATCAATCGAAAGATGAGCTTGAAGATGATGGTTGATGATTACACCTCGAAGAACCCTCTACGAATCGCTCAAATCGCCCAAAATACCGAAGGAGTGAAATGAGATGAACAAATGAAGAAGTCGACTAAGCTGTCGATTTATACTCGGACCGAGTTAGCGTGCGCTAGCCGCCATGCATAGCGTGCGCTAACGAGTAATTTGGGTAGTCCAGTACCCCATTGTCCAGAACACGGTAGCGCGCGCTACGTACCTCTTTGTAGCGTGCGCTACGGCCATACTACTAGCGTGCGCTAATATCCATTGTTAGCGTGCGCTAGCGAAATATTTAACGCCCGATCTGGAGTCCGAAAACCATCGCCCTCAGATCTAACCTCGATAGCGTGCGCTACAATCATTATTTAGCGTGCGCTAATATATCGGTTGCGTCGCTAACAACAATGCATAGCGTGCGCTATGAATAAACCGGTGCGATCCGGTAGCCCTTTGGACTCAGCACGATCCGCCCCTAAGCGCGCGCTAATCCACACACATAGCGTGCGCTACTCGACCCGTTAGCGCGCGCTACTTACCACTCGTAGCGTGCGCCACAAATATTCTCACTGCGATCAGTACCTTACGGATGCGGCCAAATAACCTTAGCGTGCGCTAAAGTGGCGGTAGCGTGCGCTACCTATACCCAATTAGCGTACGCTAAAAGGAGTATGTAGCGTGCGCTACTCCTCAAGCACAGCTTGCAACGAAAATGACAATGATGATAAACACGCACGAAACTCCAATCAGATTAATGATGAATGACGATCGATACTCGATACAATTACTCTGAATGATGAATACCATGACTGAATCTGAGTGACAAATGATCAATAATGAATGAAATTACTGAGTATCAAATACTGAATGATAAATACTGAATGATAATTACTGAGTGATAATTACTGAATTACAACTGGGTATTACAATTACAACATGATTAAAATCACTATATCATCAAGAACACCTCCATCTCAACCCTTATTTAACATATTCATCAAAAGTGCTTAAAGAGTTTAATTATAACCATGTTTTACTTGCTTAATCTACTCTAGGTGAAGTATAATTCATCATTAATAATCAACATAAGAAAATAATGCAGAGAAGAACACACACCAACCTCCATAAATGAAGAATAACTTCAATGCTATGAGAGAATATATTCCAAGCTTAAAAACAACTCCAAATCTCCAAGAAAATGAGCTCCACTCCGAGATTCAAGGCTTAGTAACAAGTTGGTGAAGGTTTATATCGTTTTTAGAGTTCAGAGGGACGATAAAATGGAGAGAGAATCGGTTTAGAGTTGTGAAGAAATGAAAAACAGGCTGGCCCTATAAATAGACTGGACATACTTAGCGCACGCTATCGGAACAGTTTAGCGTACGCTAATGCACTTACATACTCTATCCGGTCGATATTACGTACGTAAGCGGCTAACAGTTGCTACTGTCTTGAATTATCGCAGGCCGTTAGCGCACGCTAACGAGAAATGGGTTACGCACGCTAATAAAAGTAGATTCTCACCGACACGCCAGCTCAGATTGAGATCTCATGCATGCTAACGGTTAAAAGGGTTCACGTGCTGAAGTCAACTGCTGCCAGATTCCCTCTTAGCGTACGCAACAGAGGAAACCTTACGCACGCTAAGTCACATGTTTAGCGTACGTTAATAGTACTGTGTAGCGTACGCTACATTAACAAAAATTCGAAAATGCAACACTCTAATAACATCGAATCATCACATATGAAATAACAACGATATGATATTCAAATCTATAATACCTCAACATAAAACTAAATGCAACGATTTCTGATAATCAGATTATCCGAATAATACAACGACAGGAAAAAAAAATGAAAAGTTACAGTCGGATATTACATACTCCCCCCCTTAAAAAGAGTTTCGTCCCCGAAACTAAGGGGTAAATAACTCGGGGTATCTCGCTCGCATACTAGCCTCGGTCTCCCACGTAGCCTCCTCGACTCCGTGTCGTGACCACTGAACTTTCAGTAGGGGAATCGTCTTGTTCCGCAACTGCTTGATCCTCCTCTCGAGTATCCGTACAGGATGCTCCTCGTATGAATGATCCTCTGCTAATTCAATATCTTCGAATTGAAGTACGTGGCTCGGATCAGCAACATATTTCCTCAACTGGGAGACATGAAACACGTTGTGAATCTTACTCAAGGTCGGTGGCAAGGCTAGTCGATAGGCCAGATCACCTACACGCTCCAGAACCTCAAACGGCCCAATGTACCTTGGGCTCACGCCCCTCTTCCCGAAACGAAAAACACCTCGAGTAGGAGACACCTTCATTAACACATGGTCACCAACCTCGAACTCAAGCGGTCGTCGGCGATGGTCGGCATAAGACTTCGCCGACTTTGAGCCGTTAACAACCGACTCTTAATCAAAGTGATCTTCTCACGGGCGGCTAACAACATATCGGGTTCCGTATCCAGAGATTCTGACAGTTCGTCCCAACACAAGGGGGACCTACAGCGACGGCCATACAACGCCTCATACGGTGCCATCTGAATCGAAGCGTGCCAACTATTATTATACGTGAATTCCACCAAAGGCAGCTGGGCTTCCCAATCGTTCTTCCAATCAAGAGCACATGCCCTCAACATATCTTCTAGAGTCTGGATCGTTCTTTCCAGTGACCATCGATGCATGGATGAAAAGCCGTACTGAAATTCAACTGTGTGCCCATCGCACGATGAACTGCCCTCCAGAAGTGTGACACAAATCGCCCGTCATGGTCTGATACAATGCTCTTGGGGGTACCGTGTAGTCTCACAATTTCCTTAATAAATAGCTGGGCCAATCTCTCGGGGCCCCACGTGTCCTTAATCTCCAAGAAGTGGGCTGATTTGGTCAGACGGTCCACAATCACCCAAATCATATTCATTCCTCGACGACTCGTCGGCAAGCTAGTGATAAAATCCATAGATATGTCTTCCCACTTCCACTCGGGAATCGGGAGCGGTTTGACATTCTGCAGTCGCTGGTGCTCAATCTTAACCTGGCGTGAGTCAAACACCTCAAACGAATTCGGCAACCTCACGCTTCATATTCCCCCACCAATAATTGCTTTCAAATCCTTATACATCTTGCTAGAGCCGGGTGAATAGAGTACGGGGTAGCATGGGCTTCTCTCATGATAGAGTTACTCAACTCTTCGTCGGGGTACACAAACTCAATTTCTAAAGCGTATCAATCCATCCTCGTGGATCACGAATCCAGGGCTTTCCCTTGGTTTACTTCATCCGAACTCGAGATAAGAATGGGTCCGTAACTTGCTTTGATTTGATCATATCATCAAGAGACGAAGAAATCTCAAGGGTGCAAAGTTGTCCACTGAACACGCTGTAACCAAACTTCAATTTCGACCTCATAAGGTCAATGCAACTCTCTCTGTCTTTGTCAAACGGCTCGGCATCTGCTCTTGCGGTTTTACGGCTTAATGCGTCGGCAACCACATTTGCTTTACCCGGATGATAAAGGATCTCGATATCATAGTCCTTGATTAATTCTAGCCACCTTCTCTGTCTCATGTTCAACTCCTTCGAGTAAAAATGTACTTTAGGCTCTTGTGGTCCATAAAGATCCGAGTAACTCCATAAAGATAGTGGCCTTGATTTTTAAAGCAAACACCACAAATGCTAACTCCAAGTCATGGGTCGGGTAGTTAACTTCATAGGGTCGCAATTGTCTCGATGCATAGGCAATCACTTTCCCTTCTGCATTAGTACACATCCCAGACCCTGTCTCGACGCGTCACTATACACCACAAATCCTTCCGTTCCTTTTGGTAAGACCAAAACAGGGGCCGAAATTAATCGACTCTTGAGCTCATCAAAACTCTTCTGACATGTTTCTGACCACAAATACTTCTTGTCCTTTCGCAGTAAGTTAGTCATTGGTTGCGCAATTTTAGAAAATCCTTCTACGAACCGTCGGTAGTAACCTGCTAGGCCGAGGAAACTACGAACTTCCTTCACGTTCTTCGGTGGTAGCCAATCTCGAATGGCTTCCGTCTTTTGTGGGTCCACTCTTACCCCTTCGGCTGATATCACATGCCCGAGAAAGACAACCTCAGGCATCCAGAATTCACACTTAGAAAATTTCCCATAAAGTTGTTCCCGCCTCAATGTATTGAGAACTTGGTGGAGGTGACTCTCGTGTTCCTCGTGGTCGCGAGTAAATCGAATGTCGTCTATGAAAACGACTACAAAGCGATCCAGATAGTTAATAAAAACTCGATTCATCAACTCCATGAATCTTGCCGGTGCATTAGTCGGTCAAATGGCATCACCACGAACTCATAATGCCCATAGCGAGTACGAATCTTGTCTTGAAATGTTAGACTCTCGAATCCTCAATCGATGATAACCGGATCTCAAGTCGATCTTAGAAAACACGGCGGCTCACGAAGTTGGTCCAATAAATCATCAATACGAGGCAAGGGATACTTGTTCTTGATGGTTACCTGTTCACCTCACGGTAATCAATACATAAGCGTAGAGATCCATCTTTCTTCGTCACGAATAACAGGTGCTCCCCAAGGGGACGCACTAGGTCGAATATAGCCTTTGTCAGTCAACTCCTCAAGTGGTTCTTCAATTCTTGCATCTCGATCGGAGCCATACGATGCGGTGCTTTTGAGAGCGGGGACGTACTGGTTCTAACTCAATAATAAACTCCACGTCACGATGAGGAGGTAAGCACGGCAACTCGTGCGGAAATACATCGGGTTAATCTAGGACTAACGGAATGTCGGCCAATTCAAATGGTCGATCTGCTGTTTAGGTCATGTAGCACCAATAACCAATACACCCTTGATTAAGCAGTTTCCCTGCTTTCATAGCTTGATGACTCTCCCGAGCGATCGGGATTATCACCTCGAAAAATACACTCGAATCCATCGCCGAGTAGCGGTAACCATCCGCTTGCGGACACTGAGTATTGCATCGTGACGATCCATCCAATCGACGCCAAAGATTATATAATCCTTAGGTAGATCGACTACAATCGGTTGACAACCACTCACGGTCGTTCAAGCGAATCGGACGATCTGGACTTCACGATTTCCAATAATTCTTCTACCATCAGGTAGGCCAATCACGTAGGGCTCACAATTGATAACATGGTCTAGAGGTAAACGACTTAAACAAGAAGAAGATATAAAGGAGTGTGAAGCACCGGTATCAAAAAGAACACATACAGGCTGGGAGTGGATCTCGAGTATACCTGAAATCATGCTGGCCTCGGGATCATCAGCTTTCTTCATCTCGTAAATCCTGGGTTTCGCAGTACCGGCACCAGGTGTACCACTTTGATTCCCACGGCCCATTCCCCTATTCGCTCCGGTGGTCTGATAGGAAGCGGACGGAGGCGTCCGGTTTTGAACAGAAGATTGAACTGGAGCATGAGACGCCACTGGATCATGTCCGGGCCCACTCCTGCAAAAACGAGCACGGTGACCATTCTTCCCACAAGTATGGCATGTGATGGCAGGCTTTGGGCAATTGAAGTTGATATGCCCCTGGCCCCCACAGTTGTGGCACACCGCGGAAGAGGGAACCGCTCGAGAGTGCGATCCGGCGGGCTTTGACGCCATGGGTGGTCGATCAGAAGGGTTTGGCAATGGTAGGGCTTCTGAATGTCCCAGATTACTCTCGATCAGTTACTGGTTCTTGGACCTTTTGTTGTTGGGTGGGGTTGTTTCTTGGAAATCTCTTTCGCGGTGAGTTCGTATTCAGAGCCTTCTCGATGAACTCGTAAGGTAGTCTGATGGTGATTCAATTTGCATTCTCATTCGGGTTTAAGCCTCTTGAGAAAGTATTTGATCTTATCGGCCTCTGTTCGGATAATTGTCGTGGCAAAAGGAATGAGTGCACTGGAATTTCTCGAACAGATAATACATCATCGTCTTGAGACGGGTCGGGGTTCAATAGCTCAAACGGTTTGGCCTCATGAGTGGCCCTGTATAATGTGATCTAGCATGAGGTTTTAAATTCCTCCCAAGTGTAAACACCATCGGTGGCCTTCTTGAAAGCCACCGGGAGTGAGCGCCTTTGCCCAGTAATACTGGACTCGACGCGATTCTCTTAAGGCGATCCACCATCTGGAAAAGTTTCTCAAAATGCTCGATTCAATGCACAATGTCGGCGAGGCTCGGAAGGAGCCTTCAAAAGTCGGTGGTCGGCGAGAGATGTCGGCGATAATTCGGCTCACGGGTCCGCCAATCACGGGAGGAGGATGAGCCCCCTGCTGCTGGCGATGGCGGCTCTGCATAGCTTCCATTAGTTGACCCATCTGGGTCATCTGTGTCATCATGCCCTGCATTACGGCGTAAGGATCGACACGCGCATCTCCGCGCCTTTGTGGTGTGATTGTTCCCTAGAAGGTGAACCCATCTGCGGAACTCCGATCCGCATTCGCGCGTCTATTGGCTCGAGGTATCGGGATTCGGCCCCTCCGCGGCCTCGTCCCCCTCTGCCACGACCCCTCGGGTTTCTTTCCATCTTGAAAGAATCAATCATAATGATAACCATAAGTACAGTTCAAGATACTAAAATTCATGCTAAGTTAATAGCAACAAGGAATCACATATTCAAGGAAAACGGTTAGCGATACCACAATTGTTGCACCGAATATCATATCAGTGTCAAGTCGAACAATTTCAATTGTATAATAAATTCAGCATTTACCTCGGATTATCAATCAGATAAATCCTGTCACAATTCCTCGAAATAACATGATCAACAAAGAGACCCATACTGATATCAATATCATGCCAGTAATTAAACCATGGCTCATAAAGTACATACCTCATTTGGCTCGTAGGGTCAGGCGCTTGCACAGGTCACACGTGACACGAAGGTCTCTTGATACTAGTTCATTTCTCAATGACTCATAAAAAAAACGACTCTCCGATACCATCTTCTGTAACACCCCAAAGCGGTTATTACAGTGCCGTGAATCCCACACTGGGACTCACCAGGCGATATCCAAAACAAATTAAATAAATATTATTTGTGATGCCGAACCACAATGAATAGTCATTACTCCGTTTAGGAGTTTATCAAAATATGGCCAACGGCCTTACAATACGAGGATCGAAAACAAGTATAAACCATATGGAGATGGAAAATACTTCAAATATCAAATACAACCAAATAGCAATTTAAATGGAACAGGAAATAACACAACACGGTTTAACATAACCGGACAACAAAGATGAGGGGCCCCCCCGAACTAGTATCCTCCGAATCCTTCGCCGTCGACATGCTCTTCCCGTGCCTTGCCCTTGCCTCGACCTAAAATACAATACAAGTATTTCGCCCAACACAGGGTCAGATATACATGATAATCAATTCTTCTGACATATATAATTCACATATATAGATTTCAAAGAAATCATTCCGACTATCAATCATACCCCTCGGGCGTATGAAACGAACAGTCACAAGCATCCAATACTATGGATGATTTATGGTATGGCTCAAAGATGGACATCACAGTACGCCCGATCTGGAAATGTGTCCGTGCACATGTCCGCCCCGTATATGGAATCCAGAATATACGTAGGACAATGTACCTAATTAGCCTCACGAAACTACGTCCCGTGTGCACAGTCCAATGCGGAATACTATCCGCCAATGACTATATGTGCCTGGCTAAAAATCCTACACAATAACCAATCGGAACGCAGATATGATTCCGGATATGTCACGATACAACATGACAACGAATTCAACAAATCACATATCCGATTAAGGATCAAGAAAAACTCACCGAAGTGAAAATAAGGCCAACGAGATCAATGATTCAAAGCAGCGTGCCAGGAATGCAACCCATGAAGAAAACGGAATAACGTCAAGGACAATATCAAATCACGACAAACATTTCATGAACAATTCATACATATGAAAGATATAACCATCAGAAGAATCTAATCATCATTATAACCAAGCAAGATAACTTGCCTTAATACGGAGACGAGAATAGTCCTCTTCTTATCGAAACGAACGAACGGTCCTCGACAAGTTTTACTCGAACAAACAACCTTAAACGAAATACATTTTACTCAAAACATATTCGTATAATTATCAATATAGGATTAGTAAGACGTCAACCTACAATCCTTTAGAATAGTTTGTTACTACCAATTATTGAAGCCTTATGCCAGGAGTCCTTCTAATCATCATTACAACCATAAGGATCGGTTTACAACATTGACCGAATGTTCGCATGGTTCATCATAAGCAAGAGTTCTATCAAGGGTATGTTGAATAACCAATTATGATGTTAAGATCATCTTATGATGATTAAACTTTCCAAAACATTAAAAGGTTGAAAGGTAAAATCTGCACATTATGATTATTCTCCTCTCATCTAAATTGACTTTAAGCTAATCAACAAGTTCATAAGTTCTGAGATTACACCATACCCATGAGGGTTATCAAAGTCTTTGTTTACAAGGCTGGAGGATTCATTAACATGATGGTGAATTCACCATTTATCTAGTATGATGATCAAACATTCTAAGTTCTCAACACATTATATTCATGAAAAGTTATTGTTGTAATTATCAAGACCCTTATCAATCTTCAAGGACTTGTGCAACTGAACAGATATGCTTTGTTAAAGCTTCTAAGGTTTCTGAACTAGATCATCTAATCTCATATTTAACATCATCAAGTTCTTCTCAAGGTAAATAAATACCTAAAATGGTGTTTAATCACTTTATGATATCAAGTTCTTGATTAAATCCAGTTATGAAGAAGCTAACTGATGAGTCGATTCTTGATCGACTCATTCTGTTCTTTCTAGTCGTGTTTTTGTTTGTTTTTTAGTATTTTTGTTCTCTTTTATGCGTGGTATGTGTGTTTTTAATTTATAGGTAGCCAAGCGAAGATTGTGGTGAAATATGCGCTTTCATAGCTAATATTGGAGTCCATGACGATCAAAAGCTAAAACGGGGCCTAAAACGACGAAAGATTTAAGCAGTATCGGTCAAATCTCCTAAATCCCAGAATCTCCACTCCGAATCGAGATGTATTCTCCTTTGATATAAATTCCTCGTGAAATTAGCTTCGAAACGGTATATCATATGCTAAAATCCGAGGTGAATTGATACAAGAACGAAGGATCTAGCCAAGAAGACCAAAAGCGGACTAGCCGCACTGTGCGACTCAACTAGGCTGCACCAGGCGACTCGAGCCACATCAGGTAACTCGACCGTGTCACAGGACACGGCCGGGTCTCATTCCAGCAAGAAGTGCACTTTCCGGATGAGAAGGACTCGACCGTGCCTTTTGGGACACGGCCGAGTCACTTTCGGCCATTTCACCTTTCCCGCATAGTGCTGCACGGCCGTGTCACGGGACACGGCCGAGCCCCTCGATAGACTACCTTTTCGATTATTCGGCACAGTGCGACACGGCCGTGTCCTAGGACACGGGCCATGCCACTTTTTGGTTCATGTCACTTTCCTTGACATCTTTGCATATTTTAAGCCTTTGTCTTGATTTTTGGCTATAAAACAAAGGAGTGACCCCTTGAGAGGTGTACTTGTCTTGTGAAGAAGATATTTTGTGGAAAAACACAAGATTAGTGAGGAAAAACACCAAAAGAGTGGGAAAGAGAGAGATTTTCATCATCTTCCTTGTGTGTTCTTGGAGTGAGAAAAATACTTTAGTGAGATATAATAATTCCTTGTATAAATTTGTTGTGAGTTCTTGTAAGAAGATCATCAAACCTTTTTCTGGAATTCGATTTCGGCATTTACAAGGGAAGTTTTTACCATGTTTTGTTCTTCAATTTCCATTATTGTTGTTGAATTAATCATGTGTGGCTAAACACTTCATATGGGTTTTTAGATATAGCCACACACATGTTTTTGATTATTAGTTCCTTTTGATTTTCCGGATAAAGTTTGGGATTGTTCCTCTTGTTCGTTCTTCGTTTAAGAACTTTTGAATTAGATCATCAAACCTTTTTCATTGTTGTTATTATTATTCGAATCGAGGGTTTTTATCGGTGTTCGCCATCAAACGACCCATACAACGCCTCATACGGTGCCATCTGAATCGAAGCGTGCCAACTATTATTATACGTGAATTCCACCAAAGGCAGCTGGGCTTCCCAATCGTTCTTCCAATCAAGAGCACATGCCCTCAACATATCTTCTAGAGTCTGGATCGTTCTTTCCGACTGACCATCGGTCTGTGGATGAAAAGCCGTACTGAAATTCAACTGTGTGCCCATCGCACGATGAACTGCCCTCCAGAAGTGTGACACAAATCGCCCGTCATGGTCTGATACAATGCTCTTGGGGGTACCGTGTAGTCTCACAATTTCCTTAATAAATAGCTGGGCCAATCTCTCGGGGCCCCACGTGTCCTTAATCTCCAAGAAGTGGGCTGATTTGGTCAGACGGTCCACAATCACCCAAATCATATTCATTCCTCGACGACTCGTCGGCAAGCTAGTGATAAAATCCATAGATATGTCTTCCCATTTCCACTCAGGAATCGGGAGCGGTTTGACATTCTGCAGTCGGCTGGTGCTCAATCTTAACTTTGCCGATGTGTCAAACACCTCGAAACGAATTCGGCAACCTCACGCTTCATATTCCCCCACCAATAATTCTGTTTCAAATCCTTATACATCTTGCTAGAGCCCGGGTGAATAGAGTACGGGGTAGCATGGGCTTCTCTCATGATAGAGTTACTCAACTCTTCGTCAGCGGGTACACAAACTCAATTTCTAAAACGTATCAATCCATTCTCGTGGATCACGAATCCAGGGGCTTTCCCTTGGTTTACTTCATCCCGAACTCGAGATAAGAATGGGTCCGTAACTTGCTTTGATTTGATCATATCATCAAGAGACGAAGAAATCTCAAGGGTGCAAAGTTGTCCCTGAACACGCTGTAACCAAACTTCAATTTCTGACCTCATAAGGTCCAACTGCAACTCTCTCTGTGCTGTCAAACGGCTCAGCATCTGCTCTTGCACGGTTTTACGGCTTAATGCGTCGGCAACCACATTTGCTTTACCCGGATGATAAAGGATCTCGATATCATAGTCCTTGATTAATTCTAGCCACCTTCTCTGTCTCATGTTCAACTCCTTCTGAGTAAAAATGTACTTTAGGCTCTTGTGGTCCGTAAAGATCTGGCAGGTAACTCCATAAAGATAGTGACGCCAGATTTTTAAAGCAAACACCACGGCTGCTAACTCCAAGTCATGGGTCGGATAGTTAACTTCATAGGGTCGCAATTGTCTCGATGCATAGGCAATCACTTTCCCTTCCTGCATTAGTACACATCCCAGACCCTGTCTCGACGCGTCACTATACACCACAAATCCTTCCGTTCCTTTTGGTAAGACCAAAACAGGGGCCGAAATCAATCGACTCTTGAGCTCATCAAAACTCTTCTGACATGTTTCTGACCACAAATACTTCTTGTCCTTTCGCAGTAAGTTAGTCATTGGTTGCGCAATTTTAGAAAATCCTTCTACGAACCGTCGGTAGTAACCTGCTAGGCCGAGGAAACTACGAACTTCCTTCACGTTCTTCGGTGGTAGCCAATCTCGAATGGCTTCCGTCTTTTGTGGGTCCACTCTCACCCCTTCGGCTGATATCACATGCCCGAGAAAGACAACCTCAGGCATCCAGAATTCACACTTAGAAAATTTCCCATAAAGTTGTTCCCGCCTCAATGTATTGAGAACTTGGTGGAGGTGACTCTCGTGTTCCTCGTGGTCGCGAGAGTAAATTAGAATTTCGTCTATGAAAACGACTACAAAGCGATCCAGATAGTTAATAAAAACTCGATTCATCAACTCCATGAATACTGCCGGTGCATTAGTCAGTCCAAATGGCATCACCACGAACTCATAATGCCCATAGCGAGTACGGAATGCTGTCTTCGAAATGTTAGACTCTCGAATCCTCAACTGATGATAACCAGATCTCAAGTCGATCTTAGAAAACACGGCAGCTCCCTGAAGTTGGTCCAATAAATCATCAATACGAGGCAAGGGATACTTGTTCTTGATGGTTACCCTGTTCAGCTCACGGTAATCAATACATAAGCGTAGAGATCCATCTTTCTTCCGTACGAATAACACTGGTGCTCCCCAAGGGGACGCACTAGGTCGAATATAGCCTTTGTCAGTCAACTCCTCAAGCTGGTTCTTCAATTCTTGCATCTCAGTCGGAGCCATACGGTACGGTGCTTTTGAGAGCGGGGACGTACCTGGTTCTAACTCAATAATAAACTCCACGTCACGATGAGGAGGTAAGCCTGGCAACTCGTCTGGAAATACATCGGGGTAATCTAGGACTACCGGAATGTCGGCCAATTCAAATGGTCGATCTGCTGTTTTGGTCATGTAGCACCAATAACCAATACACCCTTGATTAAGCAGTTTCACTGCTTTCATAGCACTGATGACTCTCCCAGAACGACTGGGATTATCACCTCGAAAAATACACTCGAATCCATCATCGAGTAGCGGTAACCATCCGCTTGCGGACCGAGTATTGCCTCGTGACGATCCATCCAATCGATACCCAAGAGTATATCATCCTTAGGTAGATCGACTACAATCAGATTTGACAACCACTCACGGTCGTTGAACGAATCGGGACGATCCTGTACTTCACGATTTCCAATAATTCTTCTACCATCAGGTAGGCCAATCACGTAGGGCTCACAATTGATAACATGGTCTAGAGGTAAACGACTTAAACAAGAAGAAGATATAAAGGAGTGTGAAGCACCGGTATCAAAAAGAACACATACAGTGGGAGTGGATCTCGAGTATACCAAATCATGCGGCCTCGGGATCATCGGCTTTCTTCATCTCGTAAATCACAGGTTTCGCGATCTGGCACAGTGTACCACTTTGATTCCCACGGCCCATTCCCTATTCGCTCCGGTGGTACGATAGGAAGCGGACGGAGGCGTCCGGTTTTGAACGAAGATTGGCTGGAGCATGAGACGCCATGGATCATGTCCGGCCCACTCCTGCAAAAACGAGCACGGTGACCATTCTTCCCACAAGTATGGCATGTGATGGCAGGCTTTGGGCAATTGAAGTTGATATGCCCCTGGCCCCCACGGTTGTGGCACACCGCGGAAGAGGGAACCGCTCGAGAGTGCGATCCGGCGGGCTTTGACGCCATGGGTGGTCGATCGAAGGGTTTGGCAATGACTGGGCTTCTGAATGTCCCCGATTACTCTCGATCTGGTTCTGGTTCTTGGACCTTTTGTTGTTGGACTAGGGTTGTTTCTTGGAAATCTCTTTCGCGGTGAGTTCGTATTCAGGCCTTCTCGATGAACTCAGTAAGGTAAATCAGATGGTGATTCAATTTGCATTCTCATTCGGGGTTTAAGCCTCTTGAGAAAGTATTTGATCTTATCGGCCTCTGTTCGGATAATTGTCGTGGCAAAAGGAATGAGTGCCTGGAATCTCTCAGCAACAGATAATACATCATCGTCTTCAGACGGGTCGGGGTTCAATAGCTCCGACAGTTTGGCCTCATGAGTGGCCTGTATAGTGATCTAGCATGAGGTTTTAAATTCCTCCCAAGTGTAAACACCATCAGTGGCCTTCTTGAAAGCCACCAGAGTGGCGCCTTTGCCCAGTAATACGCGGCTCAAACGCGATTCTCTTCCGGCGATCCACCATCTGGAAAAGTTTCTCAAAATGCTCGATTCAATGCACAATGTCGGCGAGCTCGGAGGAGCCTTCAAAAGTCGGTGGTCGGCGGCGAGATGTCGCCGATAATTCGGCTCACGGGTCCGCCAATCACGGGAGGAGGATGAGCCCCTGGCTGCCGCGATGGCGGCTCTGCATAGCTTCCATTAGTTGACCCATCGGGTCATACGTGTCATCATGCCCCGCATTACGGCGTAAGGATCGACACGCGCATCTCCGCGCCACCGTGGTGTGATTGTTCCCTAGAAGGTGAACCCATGCAGTGGAACTCGATCCGCATTCGCGCGTCTATTGGCTCGAGGTATCGGGATTCGGCCCCTTCCGCGGCCTCGTCCCCTCTGCCACGACCCCTCGTGTTTCTTTCCATCTTGAAAGAATCAATCATAATGATAACCATAAGTACGATTCAAGATACTAAAATTCATGCTAAGTTAATAGCAACAAGGAATCACATATTCAAGGAAAACGGTTAGCGATACCACAATTGTTGCACGAATATCATATCGATGTCAAGTCGAACAATTTCAATTGTATAATAAATTCGAGATTTACCTCGGATTATCAATCGGATAAATCACAATTCCTCGAAATAACATGATCAACAAAGAGACCCATACGATATCAATATCATGCGATAATTAAACCATGGCTCATAAAGTACATACCTCATTTGGCTCGTAGGGTCGGGCGCTTGCACTGAGTCACACGTGACACGAAGGTCTCTTGATACTAGTTCATTTCTCAATGACTCATAAAAAAGCGACTCTCGATACCATCTTACGTAACACCCCAAAGCGGTTATTACGGTCTGTGAATCCCACACAGGACTCACCAGGCGATATCCAAAACAAATTAAATAAATATTATTTGTGATGCCGAACCACAATGAATAGTCATTACTCCGTTTAGGAGTTTATCAAAATATGGCCAACGGCCTTACAATACACAGGATCCAAAAACAAGTATAAACCATATGGAGATGGAAAATACTTCAAATATCAAATACAACCAAATAGCAATTTAAATGGAACAGGAAATAACACAACACGGTTTAACATAACCGGACAACAAAGATGAGGGGCCCCCCCGAACTAGTATCCTCCGAATCCTTCGCCGTCGACATGCTCTTCCCGTGCCTTGCCCTTGCCTCGACCTAAAATACAATACAAGTATTTCGCCCAACACAGGGTCAGATATACATGATAATCAATTCTTCTGACATATATAATTCACATATATAGATTTCAAAGAAATCATTCCGACTATCAATCATACCCCTCGGGCGTATGAAACGAACAGTCACAAGCATCCAATACTATGGATGATTTATGGTATGGCTCAAAGATGGACATCACAGTACGCCCGATCCGGAAATGTGTCCGTGCACATGTCCGCCCCGTATATGGAATCCAGAATATACGTAGGACAATGTACCTAATTAGCCTCACGAAACTACGTCCCGTGTACGCGATCCAATGCGGAATACTATCCGCCAATGACTATATGTGCACGGCTAAAAATCTACACAATAACCAATCGAACGCAGATATGATTAGGATATGTCACGATACAACATGACAACGAATTCAACAAATCACATATCCGATTAAGGATCAAGAAAAACTCACCGAAGTGAAAATAAGGCCAACGAGATCAATGATTCAAAGCAGCGTGCTTGGGAATGCAACCCATGAAGAAAACGGAATAACGTCAAGGACAATATCAAATCACGACAAACATTTCATGAACAATTCATACATATGAAAGATATAACCATCAGAAGAATCTAATCATCATTATAACCAAGCAAGATAACTTGCCTTAATACGGAGACGAGAATAGTCCTCTTCTTATCGGAGCGAACAGACGGTCCTCGACAAGTTTTACTCGAACAAACAACCTTAAACGAAATACATTTTACTCAAAACATATTCGTATAATTATCAATATAGGATTAGTAAGACGTCAACCTACAATCCTTTAGAATAGTTTGTTACTACCAATTATTGAAGCCTTATGCCAGGAGTCCTTCTAATCATCATTACAACCATAAGGATCGGTTTACAACATTGACCGAATGTTCGCATGGTTCATCATAAGCAAGAGTTCTATCAAGGGTATGTTGAATAACCAATTATGATGTTAAGATCATCTTATGATGATTAAACTTTCCAAAACATTAAAAGGTTGAAAGGTAAAATCTGCACATTATGATTATTCTCCTCTCATCTAAATTGACTTTAAGCTAATCAACAAGTTCATAAGTTCTGAGATTACACCATACCCATGAGGGTTATCAAAGTCTTTGTTTACAAGGCTGGAGGATTCATTAACATGATGGTGAATTCACCATTTATCTAGTATGATGATCAAACATTCTAAGTTCTCAACACATTAGATTCATGAAAAGTTATTGTTGTAATTATCAAGACCCTTATCAATCTTCAAGGACTTGTGCAACTGAACAGATATGCTTTGTTAAAGCTTCTAAGGTTTCTGAACTAGATCATCTAATCTCATATTTAACATCATCAAGTTCTTCTCAAGGTAAATAAATACCTAAAATGGTGTTTAATCACTTTATGATATCAAGTTCTTGATTAAATCCAGTTATGAAGAAGCTAACTGATGAGTCGATTCTTGATCGACTCATTCTGTTCTTTCTAGTCGTGTTTTTGTTTGTTTTTTAGTATTTTTGTTCTCTTTTATGCGTGGTATGTGTGTTTTTAATTTATAGGTAGCCAAGCGAAGATTGTGGTGAAATATGCGCTTTCATAGCTAATATTGGAGTCCATGACGATCAAAAGCTAAAACGGGGCCTAAAACGACGAAAGATTTAAGCAGTATCGGTCAAATCTCCTAAATCCCAGAATCTCCACTCCGAATCGAGATGTATTCTCCTTTGATATAAATTCCTCGTGAAATTAGCTTCGAAACGGTATATCATATGCTAAAATCCGAGGTGAATTGATACAAGAACGAAGGATCTAGCCGAAGAAGACCAAAAACCGGACTAGGCTGCACCAGGCGACTCAACTAGGCTGCACCAGGCGACTCGAGCCACATCAGGTAACTCGACCGTGTCACAGGACACGGCCGGGTCTCATTCCAGCAAGAAGTGCACTTTCCGGATGAGAAGGACTCGACCGTGCCTTTTGGGACACGGCCGAGTCACTTTCGGCCATTTCACCTTTCCCGCATAGTGCTGCACGGCCGTGTCACGGGACACGGCCGAGCCCCTCGATAGACTACCTTTTCGATTATTCGGCACAGTGCGACACGGCCGTGTCCTAGGACACGGGCCGTGCCACTTTTTGGTTCATGTCACTTTCCTTGACATCTTTGCATATTTTAAGCCTTTGTCTTGATTTTTTTGGCTATAAAACAAAGGGGAGTGACCCCTTGAGAGGTGTACTTGTCTTGTGAAGAAGATATTTTGTGGAAAAACACAAGATTAGTGAGGAAAAACACCAAAAGAGTGGGAAAGAGAGAGATTTTCATCATCTTCCTTGTGTGTTCTTGGAGTGAGAAAAATACTTTAGTGAGATATAATAATTCCTTGTATAAATTTGTTGTGAGTTCTTGTAAGAAGATCATCAAACCTTTTTCGGAAATTCGATTTCGGCATTTACAAGGGAAGTTTTTACCATGTTTTGTTCTTCAATTTCCATTATTGTTGTTGAATTAATCATGTGTGGCTAAACACTTCATATGGGTTTTTAGATATAGCCACACACATGTTTTTGATTATTAGTTCCTTTTGATTTTCGGATAAAGTTTGGGATTGTTCCTCTTGTTCGTTCTTCGTTTAAGAACTTTTGAATTAGATCATCAAACCTTTTTCATTGTTATTATTATTCGAATCGAGGTTTTTATCGGTGTTCGCCATCAAAGCGACCGAAAGAAAGCGATTGTGAATGTTCTCGAGCTTTTTCGCGATCTTTTAACGATTTACCTCATCAAAAGTAGTCGGTTAATTGATTGTTAGCTAGGGTTTCGTCCCCATCAAAAGAGTATCCCTTAATTTTCGTTGAGAACAATCGTGATTTTTAGAATTTCCGCCATCAAACGGATTTCTTTTAATCGTGAGCAATCGATAATTCCTAACCTTATTTATTTGAGTATCGGAACTAATAATTGATTACGTGTGTGTCGGTGACTCTAAATTCCCATATTAATCTCATTATTGTTATCTCTCATTTATCCGACTATCAAATTGGTGTTGTTATCACTTAGTTCAATTTAAATTTTGTGCATTAGTAATTGTAATCATAATCAATCAATGATGTATTTTAATTTAATTTACTTTTGTTCATTCGACTATTTGCCGAACATTATCGAATTTTAAACCATTTCCAATTCCTCGAGAGATCGACCTCGGAGTTACTTACCGCTTACTACAAGAGCGATTCGTACACTTGCGAGTATTTAATTTGAATCCATCAAGTTTTTGGCGCCGTTGCCGGGGAATTGGCGTTTAATTTTTAATCTTGTTTTAATGATAGTTGAATTGCTATTCTTGATCAATACTTTTTCGATAAAATTCGCTCTTACTTCCTTTGTTTATGCTTGGTAGGAGATCGTTGGGTAACCCGATTCTTCCACCGATAGACGAAGTTCAAAGAATTAGAGCACCAAAAATAATGGCCACAACATCAATGGCAAACGACGAGGTGAATCCGGACTTTGAAGAGCGACTTTTGATCCAAGAAGAAAATACTCGTCAACCAAGGGTTGAGAATGTTGCACAAAATATAGATGAGGAAGAAATTCGTCAACCAAGGTTTCCGAGATATGATAATGTTGGGCGCAATCAAGGGATACCGGAAGCTCAACAAGGGAGGTACTTTTATCCGAGGCAACCACCCGTCGGAATGCAATATGGAGCGAATTATTATCCCGGACCTCAATATGGGATGGAGGCGAACTATAACATGCCGCAACAACCTCCGGTCGAACATCTTATGAGGGACTATGCAAAGCCCGTAGTGAACACCGCCATTTCATGCATCCAATTAGCACCGGCCGCAAGGAACTACCACATAAGCGGATTTCACATCGAGCAATTGCCCTCATTTCACGGATTAGCACGAGAGGATCCATTATCATTCATCCGAGATTTCTATGTGGCGATTGATAACTTCCCATTGAATGGGTTGAGCGAGGATCAACTACGAATGAAGTGTTTCCCTTATACACTCAAGGACGGGGCGAAACAATGGTTGATGACTTTGGCGCCCGGATCACTAAGAACATGGGATGAAGTTTACGATAAATTCATTACCAAGTACTTCTCCCATTCAAAAGCAGCGCAATTGAGAACTCAAATCTCAACTTTCGGACAACAAGATGGAGAGGCATTTCACGAAGCGTGGGACCGATTCAAAATGCTACTCATTCAATGCCCACACCATCACTATCCGCTTCAACTACTCAATCAATTCTTCTACATGATTGACTCAATATTGCCAAGGAGCGGTAGATAAAGCAAACGGTGGTTCGTTTTTGGGTTTGACGGAGAGACAAGCATATGACGTGTATGAAACATTGGGAGCAAATTCTCAACAAAAAGTGTACGTGTTCGTAGGGAGCCGTGCACCAAGTGAGCGAGAAGGGCGAGATGCAATCTAAAATCGATGAGTTGACAAATGAAATAAGACAACTCAAGACTCAAAATAAACCTTCTAGCTCACGACTTTGCGAGATTTGCGGAGCACCGGACATGATGCCAATTCATGCCCTCATACTTTTCGGAGAACAAACCGAACAAGTTAATTGGGCTATGGGGCAAAGCAGGAAGGCCCGAATGGGAAGAGAGGAGAAATAATTATGGCGGAAACGCAAGAAATGTACCTCTCCCAAATACTTATCATCCAGGCTAAGAAACCATCCGAATTTCTCATGGAGAAACAACAACCCGGTGCCATACGACACAAATGCCCAAGCTCAATACAACGGAGGAAACCGAGCCCAACAACCAACGCGAAGTGAACCACCTCCACAACAAAGGAACTCTCTTGAGGAGAGTATAGCGGCATTCATTAAGGAAAGCACGGAAAACCGAGAGGAGAACAATAAAAGGTTCGAATCTTTAGAAGCTTCGATGAAGAAAATGGAGGTCCAAATTGGGCAACTTGCTACCGAGGCACGTAGACAAGAAAGGGGTAAACTACCGAGTCAACCCGAGCAAGCTCAAGCCATTACCACTCTCCGAAGTGGTAAAGTGATTAATAAAGAAGTTAATTCAAGTAAAAGAAAGAGGCGATGAGAAAGAAGGCGAGTCGGAAATCAAGAAGAGAAAATAGACGAAGCAACTTCAACTTCCAAGCTTCACAAATCCGCTCAACCATATAAGCCACCAATTCCTTTCCCGAGCCGTCTGAGAAAAGCAAAGCAAGATGAGCAATTTTCAAATCTACGACATGCTTTGAAGGTTCATGTCAACTTACCTCTTTTGGATGTTGTGAAGAACATTCCCGCTTATACAAAATTTTTCAAAGAGTTGACCTCGAACAAAAGAAGATACAATGGGAACGAGAAAGTAGTGCTCTACGAGGTAGAAGCAAGGGGTCAAAAGAAAGGCGATCCACGAAGTTTTATGATCGACATTACTATGGGAGACAAGAGAGTTGCTCGTGGGATGCTAGATTTGGGGGCAAGTGTGAATCTCATGCCATACTCGACCTATTTGAGGCTTGGACTCGGGGGAATAAAACCGACAAGAATGACTCTTCAAATGGCGGATAGGTCGGTGAAATACCCCAAAGGAGTCATTGAAGACCTATTAGTGCAAGTGGACAAGTTGGTGATTCCGCCGATTTTGTTATCTTGGAGATGAGCGATTTCGGGACAAGCGAAAATGAAGGGACAATACTTCTAGGACGGCCGTTCATGCGTACAACAAAAACAATCGTCGATGTTGATGAAGGAAAGGTCACCATGACCGTCTTGGGCGAAACCGTGGAAATCAACGTGTTCGGTTCATCTCCTATCCCTTCTCATATTTATGCTTCCCATGATGTGAATTTTGTTGATTGCATTGATTCTTTGGTTGATGATATATATTTTCATGATGATGTAGGTGACACGTTGCATGATGCTCTAACCGTTGAGCATGATATGGGGCTTAATAATCTAGAAATTGAAAGATATGTTGCGTTATTAGATAATTCAAATAATTGATGAAGTTGATTTTAAGATACCGTTGGAATTAAAATTTGAGGAGCCCATTGAAATCACCCCACCCCAACTTGAATTGAAAGAACTTCCGACACATCTTAAATATGTTTTCTTAGGCAAAAGTGACACTTACCTGTAATTGTCTCTTCCGAATTAACTCCTTTGCAAGAAAACAAATTAGTAGAAGTTCTAACTAAGTTAAAAGAAGCGATTGGGTGGAGTATTTCCGATATCAAGGGAATAAGTCCGGTTAGGTGCATGCATAAAATAATTCTTGAGGAAAATGTTAAACCGGTTAGGCAACCTCAAAGGCGTTTGAATCCGAACATGCGGGAAGTTGTGAAAAAGGAAGTTTTAAAATTGCTAGATGTCGGAGTCATCTACCCGATATCCGACGGTAAGTGGGTGAGTCCTGTGCATGTAGTGCCTAAGAAATCTGGAATAACGGTGGTTCGTAACGATAAAAATGAATTGGTGCCCACTAGAACGGTAACCGGTTGGAGGATGTGCATTGATTAGGAAATTAAATGCCGTAACAAAAAGGATCATTTTCCTCTACCTTTCATTGATCAAATGTTGGAGCGTTTAGTGGGCATGATTATTACCGCTTTCTAGATGGTCTTTCGTGTTTCTATCAAATTCCTATTGCTCCGGAAGATCAAGAGAAGACCACTTTCACTTGCCCTTTTGGCACTTTTGCCTTTAGGAGGATGCCGTTTGGTCTTTGCAATGCCCCGCCACTTTTCAAAGGTGCATGCTATCTATATTCTCCGACTTGTTAGAAAGATCCATCGAGGTATTCATGGACGACTTCTCTGTATTTGGAACCACTTTCGATGATTGTTTAAATAATTTGACTATTGTGCTAGAACGATGTATTGAGTGTAATCTTACACTTAGTTGGGAAAAGAGTCATTTTATGGTAAAACAAGGTCTTGTTCTAGGTCATATGGTTTCCAATAAAGGAATGGAGGTTGATAAGGCTAAAGTCGATTTGATTGTTAAATTACCTCCACCTTCTTGTGTCAAAGAGGTTCAAGCTTTTAGGGCATGCCGGGTTTTATAGGCGTTTTATTAAAGATTTTTCAAAAATTGCCCGCCCTTTGAGTAACCTTTTGTGCAAAGATGCTAAATTTGATTTTACCGAGGAATGTTTAGTCGGTTTCAACGCTTTGAAAGAAAAGTTAACTTCAACACCGATTGTTGTCACTCCCGATTGGTCTCTCCCTTTTGAAATTATGTGTGATGCGTCTGACTTTGCTATAGGTGCCGTTTTGGGGCAAAGAGTGAATAAATTCTTCCACGTGATTTACTATGCGAGTAAAACACTCGATGAAGCTCAGGCTAATTACACCACCACCGAAAAGAATTTTTAGCCGTTGTATTTTCTTTAGACAAATTTCGATCCTACTTGGTTGGCTCAAAGGTGATTGTGCATACGGATCACGCCGCATTGAAATATTTACTAAAAAAATCCGATGCAAAACCAAGATTGATTCGGTGGGTTCTTTTCTTTGCAAGAATTTGATTTGGAATTCAAAGATAAAAAGGGGTCGGAAAAGCGTTGTGGCCGACCATCTGTCTAAACTAACAGGGTGATAATTTTAAGCTTGATAATCATTTGCCAATTGTTGAAACTTTCCCGATGAGCAATTATTCGATGTAACAAGGACACCTTGGTATCTGATATTGTCAATTACATTGTTAGTGGTGTTTTGCGGCCCGACTTAACCTATCAAGGGAAGAAGAGGTTCGTTTCCATGTGCGAGCATTACTTTTGGGGCGAGCCCTATTTATTCAGGTGGGCACGATCGGATATTCGACGTTGTGTCCGGAGGAAGAGCACGAGCATATTGTTATTTTGTCATGAGTTGCCTTTGTGGAGGACATTTTAGCGCAAAGAAAACGGCTCACAAGGTCCTTCAATCGGGATTCTCTTGCCAACATTGTTTAAGGATGCCTATTTCCATTGCAAGAGTTGCGATCGTTGTCAACGAACGGGGAATATTAGCAAAAGGAATGAGATGCCGTTGACAAACAACCTTGTTGTGGAACTTTTCGATGTTTGGGGAGTGGATTTTATGGGTCCTTTTTCAATTTCCCATGGTTTTGAGTATATTCTAGTTGCTGTAGAATACGTCTCTAAATGGGTGGAAGCAATTCCAACCCGAACTAACGATGCTAACGTGGTTTGCAATTTTTTAGGGATGTGATTTTTTGCAGGTTTGGGACGCCTAGGGCCGTAATCAGCGACAGAGGCACGCATTTTTGCAATAAACAACTTGCAGGCTTGCTTAATAAGTACAATGTGATGCATAAGGTCACAACAGCGTATCATCCACAAACTTCCGGGCAAGTAGAAGTAAGCAATCGGCAAATAAAGGCAGTGCTCGAAAAGACGGTGAAACCAACAAGAAAAGATTGGGCATTAAAGTTGAATGACGCTTTATGGGCATACCGCACGGCCTACAAAACTCCAATCGGAATGAGTCCGTATCGCCTAGTATTTGGGAAAGCATGTCATCTACCCGTTGAGCTAGAACACAAGGCGTATTGGGCAATCAAAGCACTCAATTTAGATCAAGAAAAGGCGGGCGAGGAACGACTTTTGCATTTAAACGAGCTTGATGAAATGCGATATGAGGCGTCTGAAAGCTAAACTCTACAAGAAACGGACGAAAGCGGTATCATGATAAGCGTATCGTTCGTAAATCTCTTGAACCCGGTATGGATGTTTTGCTACATAACTCCGTCTCAAACTTATGCCGGAAAATTGGTATCGCGATGGGGCGGACCATTCAAAGTCGTTAAAGTATGGCCGCACGGAGGCGGTTGAACTTCTTGATCCTCGGAAGAACGAGCATTTTAAAGTAAATGGGCATAGAGTGAAGCCGTATTTGGACGAACCGAAGAAATCAATGCCTTGAGTGCATAGAGGTGCACGACGTTGAAGCTTGAGCGGTGGGAAGAAGTCGAGCTAAAGACTATAAAAAGCGCTACTTGGGAGGCAACCCAACATTTTAGTTAGATTTTTTTGTCTTTTATTTTTCGCATTTATTTTCCTTATTTGTTTTTATCCGATTCAAAAGCCCGGCTGTTATTTGTAGGTACTAAAATTGCGAGAAACCACTACGTTTTGAAACTAATAAAGCGGAGAGGAAGGGCACGGCCGAGTTGCCACGAGGACACGGCCGGGCCTCAAAGCGATAAGAATTTGATTATTTCGAGCAGACGACACGGCCGTGTCACGGAGACAGTCGGGCCTCAATCTGACAAGAGTTGTATTTAGTGATAGTACGACATGGCCGTGTCGTGAGACCACGGCGAGTCGGCCGACGAAGGTTTTGAGTTATTCCGCCACGGCCACGACCACGGCCGTGTCATATTCAACACGGCCGTGTCAGTCGGTCAGTATAAAAAGGAAACACGGCCGTTTCCCCAATTTTACCTTCTCCAACTTTTATCTTTCTCCCTCCCTGCGACCTGCGAACCATAGCTGCTGCTGCATCGATTTTTCTCTTCCTTTTAAAAAAAATGTTTATGCAAAATCAAGAAGAGATACAAGAATCAACTTTATAATCATCATCTTTCAACCAATTTCATTCATCTGAGGAGCAACTCGGACGAATTTGGACCAGGGTTTAATTTTCTTTCTTTCTTCAAATTCTCCGATATCAAGGTATGATTCTAATGCTTTTGATGATTATTCTTTGTTATGAACATGCTATGATAATTTGAATCGATAGCCCTCAATTATCTAGGGTTCTTGAGTAGATTGAAGTTGATGAAATTTGGGGGTTTTGAATAATTCTTAATGCATTGATGATTAAATCTTTCGATTGAAAATTTTTGTAATTAAGAGATAGTTTTCCATGATAAAGATGATGAATTTAAACGATAATTTTGCTTGGGAGACGTTTTGATCAATAGGGGAATTTTATTGCTTGATATAAGTTTGGGGGAGGGATACGTTCTGAAATACTTGGTTAATGATAGATTAAATTTTTGCAGAAATGGCACGCGGAAGAGGACGTGGAAATGCTCAACGGGGAAGGGGTAGGAATAGCGGGGAACAAGTGCAGCCGGTAAGAAGGACTATTCAAAGGGCTGTGGAAACCCCGGAATCCTATGGAATCAATTTACCGGAAACGCAAAATGAGAGGTGGGAAATGCTTGGACAGAAAAAAATGCTCCCTACAAGATGGCCCGATGACGAATGCATGAATGCAATGGGGATAAGGGAAGATGTAATGAAATTCCTTGGGAGAGTGCATTGGGCGTGGATGATGACTCAGCGATGGCCGACATATAGGTGTCTAACGATGGAATTTCTAAGCACTCTAACTGTAAGAAGAGATCCGGTAACTAGAGAACCATCCGAAATGACATTAGGATCAACAACAACGAAGAGACATCGACTATCGTCGATTGGAGGAAATATATCATGCAAGACACGAGGGCCATTACCCGATAAATCGATTCGCTTGTGAAACTTCTTGGAGGGCCATGGTAGAATACCCGGGTAGTGGCGCGATATTACATGGCAAGATCGGCAAAAGGATCGAATATTCGCAATCCGTGCTCGGATACTTACACAAGGTGGTTGCGAATACAATATATGGCGAAAAGGAAACGGGCGATTTCAACTGCGGGAGTTGTATATCGACTCATATGCTCGGCGACTCGATTCCGAAACCGGGGCCATGGTAGCGGAGCATTTTGAAGATGTCGCAACAAAACCCAAGGGAGATATGGATAGGGGTTTGATTACCCCTATCGCACTACACTTCGGTATTTCATTAGCCCGAGAGGACCCGCTTCTGGAAATATGCTTCTCTCAATCTCCGTGATGAAAGTGATGAATATCCTGGACTACGAACATCGCATGGTCTTCATGCAGACGGATAACGACCATTTCCTCCTCCCAAATCCACCTTTGACAACCATAAATAACATTCGGGATATGGGAAATCTTCAAATGGCTACGGAGGCACACCGTCGGGCACGATGGGCAGCCGGCTTGGCTCCCAGGTCACGCCTTTGTCGGCCAAGCGTTCGACCTAGGCGCATTACGGATGATGAGGATAGAGCCGAGAGGATGGAGGAGGAGGAGGCTTATGAAAGAGGCCCGGATGACGAGGAAGAAGAGAGTGAAGAAGAAGAGGAAGAAATCACGAGAGATCGGCCCGAGACGTCAAGGCGAGCCGAAATTGGACGTGCCCCATCGCGCCCATCATTGAGGGAGGAATTCGAAGCCTACCGAGAGGAAGCTAGACGGGACCGAGAGGAGGCTAGACAGGAGCGACGCCAGATATTGTCTCTTGTGAGACAAATGGTCGATTGGCATGTCCAGCAAGGCCACTTCCCTCCGCCCGCGATGGCAGTCGTAAGTATTTCTTGACCAATGAAATTCTTTTCTTTAAATACTATACCCCCTTCGTTCGTATATTCTTTAATTCAAGTTTGGGGGGGTCGGTCAAGAAATACTTCATTACTCTCGATTTTTTTTTATTTTGCTTGTTTGATTATTTTTGGTGTGTTTTGAACATTTTGCACTTATTTGTGGTGTGTTTTTACTTGGTGTGTTTATCTTGCAAACTTGAAGAAAACTTTGAAAGTGTGTATTTTTTTTTGGAATGCCTCGGGATTTATTTCGTTGTTCTGATATACAAATCGAGAATAATTTGTTGAAAAAAAAAAAATGTTGATAATCGAAACGGGTGTGAAATTGAATAAGTGGTTTTAATATCTTGGAAGTATGAGCAAACCTACTTGTGAGCTATTGAGCCTTCATGCATTTTCTTAAATGCAAGTTTCATTGTCGAGTGTTTCATTCTTGATTTAAAACTCTAGAACTTGCCTTGGTATCTTGTTTAAAACCACTGGTGTGTGTGTGTGCAAATTGAGTGAAAATGATTTTTGGCGCCTTTGATCTTTACCCTTCGATTTTGGCCAACCCGACATTTGATCATTTATTAAATAAACCCAATTGAGGTCATTGTCTATTTCATCGTTAAACCACATATCGAGCTTTCATTTACTATAATCCTTCGATCCCTACTTGAACAATTAGAAATATTTTTGACGAGGATGCAAAGATTGTGGTGACATTGGGTGCCATTTATATTGTCGGGAGTGTTGAATTGGTGAAAATAATTACTCGCTATTTTTGGGAACCTAGTAACCGGGTGTATTCATGTGACCCATCGTTTACATTCGCGTAAAACGGATCCCTTAGATATGAGTATGCTTGGAAGTAGTTGCGTATATTTTGATCCTAGTAACCGGGTGTATTCATGTGACCCATCGTTTACATTCGCGTAAAACGGATCCTTTAACAACCCAAGCCAAAAAAAAAAAAAAATCGGAGCAATAAGGAGGGTATGGCCACTGCGTTTTTCACTTTCGATAGTGCTTGTTACAAGTGGTTCATAATTAAGGGGATGAAAGAAGCAAATCTCAAAGATTGAGCTTCTAAAGCGACTATGGTGATTCAAATTCTAAAAATTGCTTGAGTCAAGTTACTTTAGCCATATATATCCCGACCGGACCAAAGCCTACATTTCAAGCCGAGTAATGCCCATTTTGATTCACAAAATTTTTGCATAAACAAAACAGTGGTAGCGATTAAGACGATTGGCAAGCCTATGGGGTTCCTTATTTCATTGAATAATTTCCGAGCGTATACTTATCCATATCACTTTGAGAGTGAGCGAATACACTTGACCAGTGAGATTTATATTGCCAAGTATGGACTATGATTTTAAGGAAGCACCCCGGAGGTTTGAAAACTTTGAAGAACTCGACTTATTTTACTTGTGAGAATTGATGAAATTTTCGAAGAGATCCTTTGAGGTATTTTAACAGTTGAGTTCCCCTTTTCAGAATGGTTATTTTAAAGTGATTTGCTCGGGACGATCAAAGTTCAAGTTTGGGGGGGTTTGATGAGTCGATTCTTGATCGACTCATTATGTTCTTTCTAGTCGTGTTTTTGTTTGTTTTTTAGTATTTTTGTTCTCTTTTATGCGTGGTATGTGTGTTTTTAATTTATAGGTAGCCAAGCGAAGATTGTGGTGAAATATGCGCTTTCATAGCTAATATTGGAGTCCATGACGATCAAAAGCTAAAACGGGGCCTAAAACGACGAAAGATTTAAGCAGTATCGGTCAAATCTCCTAAATCCCAGAATCTCCACTCCGAATCGAGATGTATTCTCCTTTGATATAAATTCCTCGTGAAATTAGCTTGAACGGTATATCATATGCTAAAATCCGAGGTGAATTGATACAAGAACGAAGGATCTAGCGAAGAAGACCAAAAGCGGACTAAGTGCACTGTGCGACTCAACTAGGTCGCACCGGGCGACTCGAGCCACATCGGGTAACTCGACCGTGTCACGGGACACGGGCGGGTCTCATTCCAGCAAGAAGTGCACTTTCCGGATGAGAAGGACTCGGCCGTGCCTTTTGGGACACGGTAAGTCACTTTCGCCATTTCACCTTTCCGCATAGTCTTTGCACGGCCGTGTCACGGACACGGCCGAGCCCTCGGCAGAACTACCTTTTGATTATTCGGCACGGTGCGACACGGCCGTGTCCTAGGACACGGACCGTGCCACTTTTTGGTTCATGTCACTTTCCTTGACATCTTTGCATATTTTAAGCCTTTGTCTTGATTTTTTTGGCTATAAAACAAAGGAGTGACCCCTTGAGAGGTGTACTTGTCTTGTGAAGAAGATATTTTGTGGAAAAACACAAGATTAGTGAGGAAAAACACCAAAAGAGTGGGAAAGAGAGAGATTTTCATCATCTTCCTTGTGTGTTCTTGGAGTGAGAAAAATACTTTAGTGAGATATAATAATTCCTTGTATAAATTTGTTGTGAGTTCTTGTAAGAAGATCATCAAACCTTTTCTAGAATTCGATTTCGGCATTTACAAGGGAAGTTTTTACCATGTTTTGTTCTTCAATTTCCATTATTGTTGTTGAATTAATCATGTGTGGCTAAACACTTCATATGGGTTTTTAGATATAGCCACACACATGTTTTTGATTATTAGTTCCTTTTGATTTTCCGGATAAAGTTTGGGATTGTTCCTCTTGTTCGTTCTTCGTTTAAGAACTTTTGAATTAGATCATCAAACCTTTTTCATTGTTGTTATTATTATTCGAATCGAGGTTTTTATCGGTGTTCGCCATCAAACGACCGAAAGAAGCGATTGTGAATGTTCTCGAGCTTTTAGCGATCTTTTAACGATTTACCTCATCAAAAGTAGTCGGTTAATTGATTGTTAGCTAGGGTTTCGTCCCCATCAAAAGAGTATCCCTTAATTTTCGTTGAGAACAATCGTGATTTTTAGAATTTCCGCCATCAAACGGATTTCTTTTAATCGTGAGCAATCGATAATTCCTAACCTTATTTATTTGAGTATCGGAACTAATAATTGATTACGTGTGTGTCGGTGACTCTAAATTCCCATATTAATCTCATTATTGTTATCTCTCATTTATCCGACTATCAAATTGGTGTTGTTATCACTTAGTTCAATTTAAATTTTGTGCATTAGTAATTGTAATCATAATCAATCAATGATGTATTTTAATTTAATTTACTTTTGTTCATTCGACTATTTGCCGAACATTATCGAATTTTAAACCATTTCCAATTCCTCGAGAGATCGACCTCGGAGTTACTTACCGCTTACTACAAGAGCGATTCGTACACTTGCGAGTATTTAATTTGAATCCATCACTAACCGATCCATCAAAGTCCTACTGAGCTAAATTCGTCCAGAAGGTGAGTGATGACAATTACAACATGATTAAAATCACTATATCATCAAGAACACCTCCATCTCAACCCTTATTTAACATATTCATCAAAAGTGCTTAAAGAGTTTAATTATAACCATGTTTTACTTGCTTAATCTACTCTAGGTGAAGTATAATTCGTCATTAATAATCAACATAAGAAAATAATGCAGAGAAGAACACACACCAACCTCCAGAAATGAAGAATAAATTCAATGCTATGAGAGAATATATTCCAAGCTTAAAAACAACTCCAAATCTCCAAGAAAATGAGCTCCACTCCGAGATTCAAGGCTTAGAAACAAGTTGGTGAAGGTTTATATCGTTTTTAGAGTTCAGAGGGACGATAAAATGGAGAGAGAATCGGTTTAGAGTTGTGAAGAAATGAAAATGATCGCCCTATAAATAGATCAGACATACTTAGCGACGCTATCGGAACGATTTAGCGTACGCTAATGCACTTACGTACGCTATCCTCGTTATTACGTACGTAAGCGGCTAACGATTGCTCTGTCTTGAATTATAGCAGGCCGTTAGCTCACGCTAACGACAAAAGGGTTACGCACGCTAAAAAAACAAGAAACTCACCGACACGCCGGCTCAGATTGAGATCTCATGCATGCTAACGGTTAAAAGGGTTCACGTCTGAAGTCAATCGCTGCGATTCCCTCTTAGCGTACGCAACAGAGGAAACCTTACGCACGCTAAGTCACATGTTTAGCGTACGTTAATAGTACTGTGTAGCGTACGCTACATTAACAAAAATTCGGAAATGCAACACTCTAATAACATCGAATCATCACATATGAAATAACAACGATATGATATTCAAATCTATAATACCTCAACATAAAACTAAATGCAACGATTTCTGATAATCAGATTATCCGAATAATACAACGACAGGAAAAAAAAAATGAAAAGTTACAGTCGGATATTACAAGATGAGTCTTAGATTCTCTCTCTGTATGTTTTTGCACTGTATTCACGGTAATATCAGTCTGTCTTTGGCCAGTCTGTCTTTGGCCACTGTTGTGAGTTTCCTATTTATAGGAGACAAGGTTGTTGGGACCTCTCCGGCGATCGCGGGCGACCGCCGTTTTCTATATTATAATAAGATGGCCGATTGTCCCATCACGTGGGGTTGTTCCCTTAAAGTCTGGGGCTGCTGGTGGTGGCCAGCTGTGCGAGCCAATGGGAAGCCCGCACGCGTCCTGAGTCGCTGTCCGGAGAGGACCCACTTTGTACCTTTCGGCGGCCCTGTCGGTAGGTGAGATAGGTGACAGGCTGGGGTCAAACGTCTTATCTGTCGGCACCCTTTGTGGATCTGCACGTGGGTCACCGTCTAAGATTCGGTCTTCGACGACTTTGACGGATGTTGGATCCATACGTGGCACGAGACGATCGTATCTGGTTGGACATCATAGACGATCGCCAGATACCAAAAGACGATCGCCGAATACCAAAAGACGATCGCCGTGGGTGCCGACTGCTGGGTGATTGCCCAGAGTATGTCTTCTATGGTTGGATTCTCTGATCGTTATTGCCGATCGCCATCGAGGCGTATTACTCGCCGCACAACCATGCCGATCGCCATCGAGGCGTATTAATCGCCGCACAACAGTGTGGAATTCGAGATAAAGATGTCCAAGTTCCCCGGTGTTTGATGTGGACTATGAAGAAGATGTTATGTGATTTCACTCATTTCTTCGACGATAAGGTACATAAATTTATAAAAGTATTTTCTTCTGATTTCACTCATCTCTTCAACGTTATTTGATTGCCCATCTAATGATGTGCTTTAATGACTATTTTTACAGCACAAATCACTTCCCTCTTTACCGCATCTGGAGGAGGATGAGGCTAAGTACTACTCCTTGAGTTTTGAGAATGGATCGCCATATGATGTTAAGTTCATAAAGCCTATAAGAATATCTGTGAAGAACAAGGAGGGTGAGCCTGTGCCAAAGCCGAGAAAGAAAGTTATGGATAGATTGAAGAAGGCTACTGGGAAATTGATTACAAATGAGTCGGCACATAAAGTGTCAAAGCGACACTGATAGAGTACCCCACCAGTAGATGGTGTAGAGACATCTGACCGGGAGAGGCATCCAGAGAGTGTGTGTTGTGTCCACAGACTTCCTTGTCCGACCCACACCCAGGACATGAGCAGGGATGAGTACTTCGATCGCTGTTTGTAGGCGATCTTGTACGACAAGTCCGAGACAGGATTTATTGCTCGAGTTTTGCGCCGTGTGATTTTTGGGATCGTGGGTGTTTTTGGACCTACGCATAGGCATTCTGGTAGCCATGATAGGTTTCCCGATCGGCCTCGTCATTCTGTATCTATTAGCAGCGCCCAACGAAGGATTCCTGACCCTCCACGTCACTCAGTCTCTGGTGCAGCCCACAATCACCATTCTCAGCGTCAGCCTAGTCACCATTCTGAGATCCAGCACAGTTATCATTCTCAGATTCAGCATTATTTTGAGCGGACTGAGCAGCCTCTTGAGCCGACTCTGCGGTTTCTGGATTATGAGCATCAGTACCAGCCATTTGACGCTCCATTTCAGCAGTATGGTACGATGTTCGATCAGTTTTAGGACGAGCATCATTATAGTATGATGTTTTTTGGCCAGAGTAGTTGTTCTCAGCAGCAGCCTCCATTTCAGATCGAGCAACCAGTTTTTGAGATCGAGCAGTCGATTTTACAGGTCTGTGATCGTTATAGTTGCGAGAGGGATGCTGAGAGTGATGAAGTTGGTCAGAGTGCTGGGTCGCAGCAGATGGGTGAGCGTAGTCTTCCACCGTGAGCGAGTAGACCCTCTGCTGCTCTTCGGGAGGCTTTTGTGGTGGCGCCTCCAAGAAATAGTGAGGCTCAGAAGAAGTTGTACCTACAATTTTGGAAGCAGCCACGTGATGCTATTGTGCGGTGTTTGTAGAATGGTCATGTTCTAACCCAAGCATTATTTGACCGGATAGAGTCTAACCATGAAGACTTTGATGCTGATGTGATAGATTGTTATGTTCTTGCCACTAGAGCGAGGCTTCGGAGGGGATTCCGCAGTGTTAGTGTCGGTAGAGTTGGCATTGTACTTGCCGGCTCCTAAATTTACGTAAGTTCTATAAATTACTCATCTATATATCATTGGTGACAGGTGTGATGTGGATTTTTTTTATTTTGTGGTTTGGCTTTTTGTAGTTAGTTATGGCCAACGAGTTCGCAAAACTCCATCTGGATGATCCATTTGGTATCAAGGTGACAAGGAAGTCGTGGAATGCATGCAGATAAACGACTCGAACAGCATTCTGAATGCTCTTATGTTGGTCACAAACAATCAGTAAATCTCCCATCAAATTGTAGCATCTTCGCAAGTTATACAGAAAATAAGTCCATGACTCGTCGTTCTCTATCGGACCTGAGACCAACTGCAAGAGGAAATACTTGCTCGTTCATGTCAAATGTGATGGCCGCAAATAGAGTTCCTTTATTTCTTCCCTTTAGGTGGGTCCCATCAACTATAATCACCGGTCGAAGGCACGTATCAAATGCCCTAATACTCTATCTGAGTGCAACGAACATGTGGCAAAGCACTTCCTCACGAGTCGTCTGCAAATCATAAATTGTCCCTGGATTACGTTGTTTCAACAAATACAGACAATATGGGAGCCTCTCATATGACTCATCAAAGCCTCCATATGTATTCTCTATAGTTATATTCCTCGTCTGAAGAGCAAAACTATATAACATGTCAATGGCGTACTCCGTATGCATCTCTGCGATCATCTCCTTTGGCCTCAAAGTGACCCCCTCACTGGTCAATCTTGTAGAAAAATAATGGGTGGCAACCTCATAAGTGACCGATCGTGCGGCAGCACGGTTCAAGTCAGGGTGACAACTGTGCTCCAAGGTCAACTTAGTAATTCTCCAAATCGTTGCACCCTCAATAGCACACAACCTAAACTGACAATTGTTTCTCCCACTCTTACAGACAAATACTATACGTTTATCGGCGGAACGATCAGTGATATACTGTAACATATTTTACAAATGATACATTCATACATTTATCCTCAACTATGTCTTGGACCGAAAGGTGGACCCCACCTCTAGCTGACCGGTGACAGGTGGAGACTGCTCGACCCAACCCAAAGTCCCGACACTACCGGGGTCCGAAAATGGAAGATCAAATTACGCATTGAACGTTGATGCTCATGCTCGCTCGCAGATTGATTGTCGGATGAGAAGTTCCGACGACTCATATAATCCTATCCATTTAGGCAAGTTGGCGAACCCAAGCAAGAAACTCCACATATAGTGACTCAAGCAAGTCTTTACAACAATCTTCACCTTTGGATATATGCACCTCCTCACCTTTCTCATCTTCCTCATCTTCCTCGTATTCATAATCTTTGGAATACATGTCATAATTTATGTTGCCGGGCTCTACTATCGAGCTGCTACATCCCATATTAACCTCGGGAGTGGAGGAGATGCCATTCTCAACATGGACCTCGGGATCCTCTTTGTATTCTACTAGTAATCGAAGTATCTCGGTATCGCCCCGTAATAGGACTTTTACTTTGTTTCTTTTGGCCATGTGTGTCAAGTACCATAATGTAATACCCCGATTTTTCGGATATATTTTTCGAATATATGTTGGATATCGTTGATGGATATTTGTGCTTGAGAACGTTCTGAACGTTTGATAATGTTATTGAATGCGTATATGTATTCATTATGCCGTATGTTCGATTGGTATGTCGAGATATTGTTGAGGATAGCTGTATATGGCTTGGCACAGCAACGATAGCGCACGCTATAAGTGTTCATTAGCGCACGCTACTGGGTACAGGTAGCGCACGCTACGAAGTATTGATAGCATACGCTAAGAGGTTCGGTTACGTACGCTAAGGAGGACCCCTCACGTACGTAACGACTTGCTGGGATAGTTCCGGAAGGTGGCCGGCGTGTAGGCCCGTGTTGATTTTTATATTCGCTAGCGCACGCTAACGCATGTTGGTTAGCGCACGCTAACATCAGATCGCCAATAATGGAATCTTAGCTTTCGGCGGGTGGACCCGGCTATGTTCGACGCGTGTCCAGATAAGGTCAGCGAGTGTTTGTCGTGTAGAGCTAGCGCACGCTAAAACCGTATGATTAGCGCACGCTAATTCCAGATCGGTCAAAGGAATCCCGTGTCGCGGATGCTTTCGGCATGTGGGGGCACGATACTGTAGCAAGTCAACTTCGGATAGTGCACGCTAAGGTCAATGACTTGCGTACGCTAGGCAGGATGTTTTACGTACGTTAATGCATGGGCATTACATACGTAAGCTAGTTTACGAAGCGAGGCAGTAGCCTCTGGGCTTCGATAGCGCACGCTAAGGCGGTAGCGCACGCTAAACATGAGATGTTAGCGCACGCTAATAATGTTTATTATAAAAGGGGACAGACGGGTATTGTGAGGCATTTCGTCCATTCTTCTTCCTTCAGTCGGGAGAGAGAGTTGGGAGTTATTTGGGATTCCCAAACACTGTATAATGATAATCTTTAACAACATTAGATTGAGAGTTTGGATTCAAGCCTTGTTCTTCAAGTTGTTCATGATTCTTTGGATGGAGTTCTAGGGTTCTTCTTTTTGGTTCGTCTAAACCAGGTAATCTTTGTATTCCTTTGTTAATGGTTCGTTTTTCTTGGATGATTGCATGTGAGGAACATGTTGGATAATCATATAACGATGTTATATGGGATTTTATGGATTTTGATAAGAACTTCGAATGTTTCTTCATATTATTAAAGATGATGATTCGTTTAAACCGTTTTGAGATGGATTTCTGGATCATAATACGAGGTTGAATTCCAGATTGTGCATGTTATGATCGTTATTACCAAGTTGGTTCGATTATTGATATGATTATTGTTCTAGGTTGATTAACCAATAGGTATAATCGTTTTGCCGCAGTGAAAAGTCGTAGATTCCGTCCAGTCGGGGCTGAAGAGCTCGTAGACGAGGGCGATGAGTTCGGTGTTGGTTTTGTCATGTTGGTATCCAGGCAAGTGTTTACTTGTTCGGTTGTAATGTTTTGATGAGTAATTCCATTTACATTTCATAAGTATTTTATGTTGTATTGCATATTGACGAATGTTCAGTGATGTTCTAAAAGGATTAGAATGCACAGTTGATGATTGTTGAGATACTTGGACAATCTTGGGAAGATTGTAGTATTCGGATATTGTTGATGTCATTTTGGATATTCTTGGTATGTGGTATGCATTTCGGAAGGATGTCCGAATAGAGGTATGTTTTATGGCCATCGTACAAAGAAGATTGTGTACGGGAAAGTATTCGGTATTGAGGTATTATACGGTATTATCGTGATATTGGGATTTTGATGAGAATCGTTGGATTACCGGAAGTGGTAAGGTTATCGTTGAGGTTATTATTCTCATGATGCATGGCATGTGAATATTTATGTTTATGTACTTGCGGTTATTTGTCGGGCATTATTGTTGACCCCGTTGTGGGACTTGTTTTTCAGGTATTGAGGACTTTGATGGTAGCGGTCGTGAGGCGAGGATTCCGGACGATACTGGCTATGGCATATTGTTGGGGAATCGTGTATTCTGTTTGTGTATATCATTATTGATGTATATGTATCTTGGACTGTATTTTTTATCCGCTGTGTGAGTTCTTTCAAATGGATTTCGGCTTTATGCCAACTGAGTTTGATTTCGAAAACCGATTCCCTAAACCGAGCTTTTGGCCTTGATTGCCTTGACGGTAGTTGGTGTTTTCAAATGATTTTGTGAGTTTTGGAAAATATTACCGTCATCGGCCTTTTTGGGCATTTTTGTAATTGGTTTTTAGCCTGGTGGGTTCCGGCGCGGGGCCCACGGCGTGTAATACTCCCGTAAGGTTTTAGGGGTGTTACAAATATGGTATCAAAGCCCATGGTTTTGTGATAAGCGGGCATGTGTGTTATGTGGCTCTACCAGTGTGGTAGTTGCGTGATTTTTTGTGTAGCTGGATTTATGGCTATTTTGAACTGTATTGTTTTGGTTCTGTGTGATTTTTGAGTACTGTCGTGGTGATGTGTGGGTTTGTGGATTGTTGGTGTTCCCGAGACCGACGAGGCAGGGAGTGAACGCCGGTGCCGTGGTCATGTGCAATGTGCGGCTCCAATCGGGAAGTGAACGCAGGTGCGAGGCATGTGCAATGTGCGGCTTTCGATGTGGAGTGGAACGCCGGTGATACGTGCATGTGACAAGGAGCGGCTCATGCGCTTTAGGTGAGGAGACACAGCGTCACAGATCCCACAAAACTCGACAGTGCTCTAAACTTGTTGTGGTCTTGGCGGAGACCAATCGTTTTCAAATTGTGATTATTCCTGTTTTGGCATTCTTGTTGTGTCGAGATTTTTTTTGAAATGGTGTCATATGCTAGTATCACGGGAGATCTTCGTCTTCACTGACCTGTAAGTATGTTGTTCGGATTATTCGATAATTCTTGGTTATCTTGGTGATTTTGGATTTTCCGTTGAAATGTTGTTTGTGCGAGTGATTGCAAGTTTCGAGGACGAAACTTATTTTTAAGGGGGGTAGAGTGTAATACCCCGATTTTTCGGATATATTTTTCGAATATATGTTGGATATCGTTGATGGGTATTTGTGCTTGAGAACGTTCTGAACGTTTGATAATGTTATTGAATGCGTATATGTATTCATTATGCCGTATGTTCGATTGGTATGTCGAGATATTGTTGAGGATAGCTGTATATGGCTTGGCACAGCAACGATAGCGCACGCTATAAGTGTTCATTAGCGCACGCTACTGGGTACATGTAGCGCACGCTACGAAGTATTGATAGCATACGCTAAGAGGTTCGGTTACGTACGCTAAGGAGGACCCCTCACGTACGTAACGACTTGCTGGGATAGTTCCGGAAGGTGGCCGACAGGTAGGCCCATGTTGATTTTTATATTCAGTTAGCGCACGCTAACGCATGTTGGTTAGCGCACGCTAACATCAGATCGCCAATAATGGAATCTTAGCTTTGGCGGTGGACCCTGCTATGTTCGACGCGTGTCCAGATAATGTCGGCGAGTGTTTGTCGTGTAGAGCTAGCGCACGCTAAAACCGTATGATTAGCGCACGCTAATTCCAGATCGGTCAAAGGAATCCGTGTCGCGGATGCTTTCGGCATGTGGGGGCGATCATCGTAGCAAGTCAACTTCGGATAGTGCACGCTAAGGTCAATGACTTGCGACGCTAGGCAGATGTTTTACGTGCGTTAATGCATGGGCATTACATACGTAAGCTAGTTTCTGACGAGGCGGTAGCCTGCAGGCTTCGATAGCGCACGCTAAGGCGGTAGCGCACGCTAAACATGAGATGTTAGCGCACGCTAATAATGTTTATTATAAAAGGGGACAGACGGGTATTGTGAGGCATTTCGTCCATTCTTCTTCCTTCAGTCGGGAGAGAGAGTTGGGAGTTATTTGGGATTCCCAAACACTGTATAATGATAATCTTTAACAACATTAGATTGAGAGCTTGGATTCAAGCCTTGTTCTTCAAGTTGTTCATGATTCTTTGGATAGAGTTCTAGGGTTCTTCTTTTTGGTTCGTCTAAACCAGGTAATCTTTGTATTCCTTTGTTAATGGTTCGTTTTTCTTGGATGATTGCATGTGAGGAACATGTTGGATAATCATATAACGATGTTATATGGGATTTTATGGATTTTGATAAGAACTTCGAATGTTTCTTCATATTATTAAAGATGATGATTCGTTTAAACCGTTTTGAGATGGATTTCTGGATCATAATACGAGGTTGAATTCCAGATTGTGCATGTTATGATCGTTATTACCAATTTGGTTCGATTATTGATATGATTATTGTTCTAGGTTGATTAACCAATAGGTATAATCGTTTTGCCGCGGTGAAAAGTCGTAGATTCCGTCCAGTCGGGGCTGAAGAGCTCGTAGACGAGGGCGATGAGTTCGGTGTTGGTTTTGTCATGTTGGTATCCAGGCAAGTGTTTACTTGTTCGGTTGTAATGTTTTGATGAGTAATTCCATTTACATTTCATAAGTATTTTATGTTGTATTGCATATTGACGAATGTTCAGTGATGTTCTAAAAGGATTAGAATGCACAGTTGATGATTGTTGAGATACTTGGACAATCTTGGGAAGATTGTAGTATTCGGATATTGTTGATGTCATTTTGGATATTCTTGGTCTGTGGTATGCATTTCGGAAGGATGTCCGAATAGAGGTATGTTTTATGGCCATCGTACAAAGAAGATTGTGTACGGGAAAGTATTCGGTATTGAGGTATTATACGGTATTATCGTGATATTGGGATTTTGATGAGAATCGTTGGATTACCGGAAGTGGTAAGGTTATCGTTGAGGTTATTATTCTCATGATGCATGGCATGTGAATATTTATGTTTATGTACTTGCGGTTATTTGTCGGGCATTATTGTTGACCCCGTTGTGGGACTTGTTTTTCAGGTATTGAGGACTTTGATGGTAGCGGTCGTGAGGCGAGGATTCCGGACGATACTGGCTATGGCATATTGTTGGGGAATCGTGTATTCTGTTTGTGTATATCATTATTGATGTATATGTATCTTGGACTGTATTTTTTATCCGCTGTGTGAGTTCTTTCAAATGGATTTCGGCTTTATGCCAATCGAGTTTGATTTGAAAACCGATTCCCTAAGCGAGCTTTTGGCCTTGATTGCCTTGACGGTAGTTGGTGTTTTCAAATGATTTTGTGAGTTTTGGAAAATATTACCGTCATCGGCCTTTTTGGGCATTTTGTAATTGGTTTTTAGCTGGTGGGTTCGGCGCGGGGCCACGGCGTGTAATACTCCGTAAGGTTTTAGGGGTGTTACAAATATGGTATCAAAGCCCATGGTTTTGTGATAAGCGGGCATGTGTGTTATGTGGCTCTACCAGTGTGGTAGTTGCGTGATTTTTTGTGTAGCTGGATTTATGGCTATTTTGAACTGTATTGTTTTGGTTCTGTGTGATTTTTGAGTACTGTCGTGGTGATGTGTGGGTTTGTGGATTGTTGGTGTTCCCGAGACCGACGAGGCAGGGAGTGAACGCCGGTGCCGTGGTCATGTGCAATGTGCGGCTCCAATCGGGAAGTGAACGCAGGTGCGAGGCATGTGCAATGTGCGGCTTTCGATGTGGAGTGGAACGCCGGTGATACGTGCATGTGACAAGGAGCGGCTCATGCGCTTTAGGTGAGGAGACACAGCGTCACAGATCCCAGAAAACTCGACAGTGCTCTAAACTTGTTGTGGTCTTGGCGGAGACCAATCGTTGTCAAATTGTGATTATTCCTGTTTTGGCATTCTTGTTGTGTCGAGATTTTTTTTGAAATGGTGTCATATGCTAGTATCACGGGATATCTTCGTCTTCACTGACCTGTAAGTATGTTGTTCGGATTATTCGATAATTCTTGGTTATCTTGGTGATTTTGGATTTTCCGTTGAAATGTTGTTTGTGCGAGCGATTGCAAGTTTCGAGGACAAAACTTATTTTTAAGGGGGGGTAGAGTGTAATACCCCGATTTTTCGGATATATTTTTCGAATATATGTTGGATATCGTTGATGGATATTTGTGCTTGAGAACGTTTTGAACGTTTGATAATGTTATTGAATGCGTATATGTATTCATTATGCCGTATGTTCGATTGGTATGTCGAGATATTGTTGAGGATAGCTGTATATGGCTTGGCACAGCAACGATAGCGCACGCTATAAGTGTTCATTAGCGCACGCTACTGGGTACAGGTAGCGCACGCTACGAAGTAATGATAGCATACACTAAGAGGTTCGGTTACGTACGCTAAGGAGGACCCCTCACGTACGTAACGACTTGCTGGGATAGTTCCGGAAGGTGGCCGACAGGTAGGCCCAGGTTGATTTTTATATTCAGTTAGCGCACGCTAACGCATGTTGGTTAGCGCACGCTAACATCAGATCGCCAATAATGGAATCTTAGCTTTCGGCGGGTGGACCCGGCTATGTTCGACGCGTGTCCAGATAAGGTCGTAGTGTTTGTCGTGTAGAGCTAGCGCACGCTAAAACCGTATGATTAGCGCCACGCTAATTCCGGTCGGTCAAAGGAATCCCGTGTCGCGGATGCTTTCGGCATGTGGGGGCACGATCTGTAGCAAGTCAACTCGGATAGTGCGCTAAGGTCAATGACTTGCGTCGCTAGGCGGGATGTTTTACGTGCGTTAATGCATGGGCATTACATACGTAAGCTAGTTTCTGAGCGGCGGTAGCCTGCAGGCTTCGATAGCGCACGCTAAGGCGGTAGCGCACGCTAAACATGAGATGTTAGCGCACGCTAATAATGTTTATTATAAAAGGGGACAGACGGGTATTGTGAGGCATTTCGTCCATTCTTCTTCCTTCAGTCGGGAGAGAGAGAGTTGGGAGTTATTTGGGATTCCCAAACACTGTATAATGATAATCTTTAACAACATTAGATTGAGAGCTTGGATTCAAGCCTTGTTCTTCAAGTTGTTCATGATTCTTTGGATGGAGTTCTAGGGTTCTTCTTTTTGGTTCGTCTAAACCAGGTAATCTTTGTATTCCTTTGTTAATGGTTCGTTTTTCTTGGATGATTGCATGTGAGGAACATGTTGGATAATCATATAACGATGTTATATGGGATTTTATGGATTTTGATAAGAACTTCGGATGTTTCTTCATATTATTAAAGATGATGATTCGTTTAAACCGTTTTGAGATGGATTTCTGGATCATAATACGAGGTTGAATTCCAGATTGTGCATGTTATGATCGTTATTACCAAGTTGGTTTGATTATTGATATGATTATTGTTCTAGGTTGATTAACCAATAGGTATAATCGTTTTGCCGCGGTGAAAAGTCGTAGATTCCGTCCAGTCGGGGCTGAAGAGCTCGTAGACGAGGGCGATGAGTTCGGTGTTGGTTTTGTCATGTTGGTATCCAGGCAAGTGTTTACTTGTTCGGTTGTAATGTTTTGATGAGTAATTCCATTTACATTTCATAAGTATTTTATGTTGTATTGCATATTGACGAATGTTCAGTGATGTTCTAAAAGGATTAGAATGCACAGTTGATGATTGTTGAGATACTTAGACAATCTTGGGAAGATTGTAGTATTCGGATATTGTTGATGTCATTTTGGATATTCTTGGTCTGTGGTATGCATTTCGGAAGGATGTCCGAATAGAGGTATGTTTTATGGCCATCGTACAAAGAAGATTGTGTACGGGAAAGTATTCGGTATTGAGGTATTATACGGTATTATCGTGATATTGGGATTTTGATGAGAATCGTTGGATTACCGGAAGTGGTAAGGTTATCGTTGAGGTTATTATTCTCATGATGCATGGCATGTGAATATTTATGTTTATGTACTTGCGGTTATTTGTCGGGCATTATTGTTGACCCCGTTGTGGGACTTGTTTTTCAGGTATTGAGGACTTTGATGGTAGCGGTCGTGAGGCGAGGATTCCGGACGATACTGGCTATGGCATATTGTTGGGGAATCGTGTATTCTGTTTGTGTATATCATTATTGATGTATATGTATCTTGGACTGTATTTTTTATCCGCTGTGTGAGTTCTTTCAAATGGCTTTCGGCTTTATGCCAACTGAGTTTGATTTCAAAAACCGATTCCCTAAACCGAGTTTTTGGCCTTGATTGCCTTGACGGTAGTTGGTGTTTTCAAATGATTTTGTGAGTTTTGGAAAATATTACCGTCATCGGCCTTTTTGGGCATTTTTGTAATTGGTTTTTAGCCTGGTGGGTTCCGGCGCGGGGCCCACGGCGTGTAATACTCCCGTAAGGTTTTAGGGGTGTTACAAATATGGTATCAAAGCCCATGGTTTTGTGATAAGCGAGCATGTGTGTTATGTGGCTCTACCAGTGTGGTAGTTGCGTGATTTTTTGTGTAGCTGGATTTATGGCTATTTTGAACTGTATTGTTTTGGTTCTGTGTGACTTTTGAGTATTGTCGTGGTGATGTGTGGGTTTGTGGATTGTTGGTGTTCCCGAGACCGACGAGGCAGGGAGTGAACGCCGGTGCCGTGGTCATGTGCAATGTGCGGCTCCAATCGGGAAGTGAACGCAGGTGCGAGGCATGTGCAATGTGCGGCTTTCGATGTGGAGTGGAACGCCGGTGATACGTGCATGTGACAAGGAGCGGCTCATGCGCTTTAGGTGAGGAGACACAGCGTCACAGATCCCAGAAAACTCGACAGTGCTCTAAACTTGTTGTGGTCTTGGCGGAGACCAATCGTTTTCAAATTGTGATTATTCCTGTTTTGGCATTCTTGTTGTGTCGAGATTTTTTTTGAAATGGTGTCATATGCTAGTATCACGGGAGATCTTCGTCTTCACTGACCTGTAAGTATGTTGTTCGGATTATTCGATAATTCTTGGTTATCTTGGTGATTTTGGATTTTCCGTTGAAATATTGTTTGTGCGAGTGATTGCAAGTTTCGAGGACGAAACTTATTTTTAAGGGGGGTAGAGTGTAATACCCCGATTTTTCGGATATATTTTTCGAATATATGTTGGATATCGTTGATGGATATTTGTGCTTGAGAACGTTCTGAACGTTTGATAATGTTATTGAATGCGTATATGTATTCATTATGCCGTATGTTCGATTGGTATGTCGAGATATTGTTGAGGATAGCTGTATATGGCTTGGCACAGCAACGATAGCGCACGCTATAAGTGTTCATTAGCGCACGCTACTGGGTACAGGTAGCGCACGCTACGAAGTATTGATAGCATACGCTAAGAGGTTCGGTTACGTACGCTAAGGAGGACCCCTCACGTACGTAACGACTTGCTGGGATAGTTCCGGAAGGTGGCCGACAGGTAGGCCCAGGTTGATTTTTATATTCAGTTAGCGCACGCTAACGCATGTTGGTTAGCGCACGCTAACATCAGATCGCCAATAATGGAATCTTAGCTTTCGGCGGGTGGACCCGGCTATGTTCGACGCGTGTCCAGATAAGGTCAGCGAGTGTTTGTCGTGTAGAGCTAGCGCACGCTAAAACCGTATGATTAGCGCACGCTAATTCCAGATCGGTCAAAGGAATCCCGGTAATCGCGGATGCTTTCGGCATGTGGGGGCACGATACTGTAGCAAGTCAACTTCGGATAGTGCACGCTAAGGTCAATGACTTGCGTACGCTAGGCAGGATGTTTTACGTACGTTAATGCATGGGCATTACATACGTAAGCTAGTTTACGAAGCGAGGCAGTAGCCTCTGGGCTTCGATAGCGCACGCTAAGGCGGTAGCGCACGCTAAACATGAGATGTTAGCGCACGCTAATAATGTTTATTATAAAAGGGGACAGACGGGTATTGTGAGGCATTTCGTCCATTCTTCTTCCTTCAGTCGGGAGAGAGAGAGTTGGGAGTTATTTGGGATTCTCAAACACTGTATAATGATAATCTTTAACAACATTAGATTGAGAGCTTGGATTAAAGCCTTGTTCTTCAAGTTGTTCATGATTCTTTGGATGGAGTTCTAGGGTTCTTCTTTTTGGTTCGTCTAAACCAGGTAATCTTCGTATTCCTTTGTTAATGGTTCGTTTTTCTTGGATGATTGCATGTGAGGAACATGTTGGATAATCATATAACGATGTTATATGGGATTTTATGGATTTTGATAAGAACTTCGAATGTTTCTTCATATTATTAAAGATGATGATTCGTTTAAACCGTTTTGAGATGGATTTCTGGATCATAATACGAGGTTGAATTCCAGATTGTGCATGTTATGATCGTTATTACCAAGTTGGTTCGATTATTGATATGATTATTGTTCTAGGTTGATTAACCAATAGGTATAATCGTTTTGCCGTGGTGAAAAGCCGTAGATTCCGATCGGTCAAGAGCTCGTGACGAGGCGATGAGTTCGGTGTTGGTTTTGTCATGTTGGTATCCAGGCAAGTGTTTACTTGTTCGGTTGTAATGTTTTGATGAGTAATTCCATTTACATTTCATAAGTATTTTATGTTGTATTGCATATTGACGAATGTTCAGTGATGTTCTAAAAGGATTAGAATGCACAGTTGATGATTGTTGAGATACTTAGACAATCTTGGGAAGATCGTAGTATTCGGATATTGTTGATGTCATTTTGGATATTCTTGGTCTGTGGTATGCATTTTGGAAGGATGTCCGAATAGAGGTATGTTTTATGGCCATCGTACATAGAAGATTGTGTACGGGAAAGTATTCGGTATTGAGGTATTATACGGTATTATCGTGATATTGGGATTTTGATGAGAATCGTTGGATTACCGGAAGTGGTAAGGTTATCGTTGAGGTTATTATTCTCATGATGCATGGCATGTGAATATTTATGTTTATGTACTTGCGGTTATTTGTCGGGCATTATTGCTGACCCCGTTGTGGGACTTGTTTTTCAGGTATTGAGGACTTTGATGGTAGCGGTCGTGAGGCGAGGATTCCGGACGATACTGGCTATGGCATATTGTTGGGGAATCGTGTATTCTGTTTGTGTATATCATTATTGATGTATATGTATCTTGGACTGTATTTTTTATCCGGTGTGTGAGTTCTTTCAAATGGCTTTCGGCTTTATGCCAACTGAGTTTGATTTCGAAAACCGATTACCTAAACCCAGTTTTTGGCCTTGATTGCCTTGACGGTAGTTGGTGTTTTCAAATGATTTTGTTAGTTTTGGAAAATACTACCGTCATCGGCCTTTTTGGGCGTTTTTGTAATTGGTTTTTAGCCTGGTGGGTTCCGGCGCGGGGTCCACGCCGTGTAATACTCCCGTAAGGTTTTGGGGGTGTTACAAATATGGTATCAGAGCCCATGGTTTTGTGATAACCGGGCATGTGTGTTATGTGGCTCTACCAGTGTGGTAGTTGCGTGATTTTTTGTGTAGCTGGATTTATGGCTACTTTGAACTGTATTGTTTTGGTTCTGTGTGATTTTTGAGTACTGTCGTGGTGATGTGTGGGTTTGTGGATTGTTGGTGTTCCCGAGACCGATGAGGCAGGGAGTGAACGGCGGTGCCGTTGTCATGTGCAATGTGCGGCTCCAATCGGGAAGTGAAAGCCGGTGTGAGGCATGTGCAATGTGCCGCTTTCGATGTGGAGTGGAACGCCGGTGATACGTGCATGTGACAAGGAGCGGCTCATGCGCTTTAGGTGAGGAGACACAGCGTCACAGATCCCACAAAACTCGACAGTGCTCTAAACTTGTTGTGGTCTTGGCGGAGACCAATCGTTTTCAAATTGTGATTATTCCTGTTTTGGCATTCTTGTTGTGTCGAGATTTTTTTTTTGAAATGGTGTCATAGGCTAGTATCACGGGAGATCTTCGTCTTCACTGACCTGTAAGTATGTTGTTCGGATTATTCGATAATTCTTGGTTATCTTGGTGATTTTGGATTTTCCGTTGAAATGTTGTTTGTGCGAGTGATTGCAAGTTTCGAGGACGAAACTTATTTTTAAGGGGGGTAGAGTGTAATACCCCGATTTTTCGGATATATTTTTCGAATATATGTTGGATATCGTTGATGGATATTTGTGCTTGAGAACGTTCTGAACGTTTGATAATGTTATTGAATGCGTATATGTATTCATTATGCCGTATGTTCGATTGGTATGTCGAGATATTGTTGAGGATAGTTGTATATGGCTTGGCACAGCAACGATAGCGCACGCTATAAGTGTTCATTAGCGCACGCTACTGGGTACAGGTAGCGCATGCTACGAAGTATTGATAGCGTACGCTAAGAGGTTCGGTTACGTACGCTAAGGAGGACCCCTAACGTACGTAACGACTTGCTGGGATAGTTCCGGAAGGTGGCCGACAGGTAGGCCCAGGTTGATTTTTATATTCAGTTAGCGCACGCTAACGCATGTTGGTTAGCGCACGCTAACATCAGATCGCCAATAATGGAATCTTAGCTTTCGGCGGGTGGACCCGGCTATGTTCGACGCGTGTCCAGATAAGGTCAGCGAGTGTTTGTCGTGTAGAGCTAGCACACGCTAAAACCGTATGATTAGCGCACGCTAATTCCATATTGGTCAAAGGAATCCCGGTAATAGTGGATGCTTTCGGCATGTGGGGGCACGATACTGTAGCAAGTCAACTTCGGATAGCGCACGCTAAGGTCAATGACTTGCGTACGCTGGCAGGATGTTTTACGTACGTTAATGCATGGGCATTATGTACGTAAGCTAGTTTACGAAGCGAGGCAGTTGTTAGGAGTATGCCCTCGAATGCCACTCAGAGGTTGTTGAGTGAGGGCATTGTACTTGTAATTATGTAAACCATTTATATAAGGCAAATGAATGTTTCTTTATTTACTGGTAGTTACTGGCATTTCTAACTCGTAAATAAACATATAGAAACTAGTCCGTGTATTTGAGAGCAAAACGTTCCACTCCTTATTGGATAAGGGGGTCGGCACTGGAAAGGTTTATAGCTCAAATACTTAATCGTTCGCAAGTCGATGAAACTTGACTGGGCGTTAAGTTTATGTAAAGACTTGTATGACGTGTTCTTTGACATGGAGAGTGCCTGTCGAACACTAATGGTTAGTGGGAGCACACGTTATAGGTATGCTAATTAGATTAGTATACTCGAACCGACTCACCCTCGATTCGTCACACGGATTTCACTCTGGGACAGTCAATGACGGAATCGAAAGGTTGTGATAGGTATTCGTGAACCTTCGACTTGAGGATTTAGTAGGGATGTGCTTGTGACGTCAAGATTTTCATTAGAGTAGTTCGACCCTGTAAACCGGAAGGCGGGGGTCAACCTCGACGTGCATCTTGACGGGCAAGTAGCAGGTCCTACTGAATACCAAGATAGAATTCTTTCTCCTGTTAGTGAACGGGTTATATGTCCTATGCGGTTATTGGCAGATGAGATCATAAGTCTTTGGCCAAAGCATTGGAGCTAGCTGTATTAGATACACGAGAGCTCGATGATCTCGATTTGCATTAACGCATGCATAGCGTCAAGTATAGATAGGGTTTGACTGACCGTGACCCTATAACTTGATCGGGATATTTGAAAGAAGGGTTTATACGTTCTTGGTATTCACGAGAATGGTTCTTGAATGATCCCAATCATTCGTTCTCGATCGAGTGCAGTGTAGGCCACCAGGCTGGCTAGGTGGTGCTACTACTCTTTGGTTCCTCCCATTGCTGACTGAGACGGACCTACCGAGTCGCGCATTAGGATTGACGACGGAATGAATCAAGCTAATTCTCTCATTATGTGTATTAGATATTAGATATCTAAATTTGAGACATTAGATGTCTAAATCGATTTATTGGATAAATTGATATACGGCCTAATGAATTAAATATATCACTGGATGATTAATTTAATTCATGATTATAATTATTTCTTGGAGAAATTAATTATGTTATTTTGTATTTGATATGTTTAATTAATTGGATTAATTAAACGACACAAATACATCGGAACGGAATAGAAGTTTATCTGTTTGGACTTACGGGAGTCCGAAACGAACCGAACTCATCCCGGCTCCTTCTAGATGGCCATCCCTGTAACACCCCAAACTAGGCGGATATTACAGTGCCGTAGATCCCCAACTGGGACCCACCAGGCAAATGAAAATGAATGAATTACACAAGATAAATGTAGTACCGAACTACATTACAACAATAATTACTCCGATGAGGAGTTTACTTACAACACACCAGGATAATACCGAATACTAGTGTATTTTATATGAAAATAAAATACACAACACTGAATGAAACGGAGTATTCAAATGAAAGTCTGCAGCGGAAAATAAAGGACAATAACATGAATAACTGAAAGATCGGGGCCCCCTACTAGTATCACTAGGACTCCTCGACATCAACATGCTATTCCCGTGCGTTTGCCTTGCCATGACCTGAAAAACAAAATCCCCAAACGGGTCGATTACAAAGAACAACAATCCTCAAGGGTTGAAATTACACAATTATGATTAATCAAGTTATGAAATATTCTTAGTTATGAATTACGCTGAAGAGGAGTATCATAGTACGCCCGTAATGTTCTGTAAGTGTACAACTCCCGTCCGTGTACCTAATTAGTCTCACGGTGTAACGCTTTCCCGTGTGCACGGTCTAATGTATCGGTGAACCCAATACAATAACCATCGTGTGCCCGACTAAAAATTCCACACCACACCCGCCACGCAATATGAACCCTGAAGGTCATATGAACGAGAATGACCGTAATGAATATCAATGAATAAATAATAATCGACAAAGTCAAGAATGACTCACCGAGATGAGGGTAATAATGAAATGAATGATAGCTCAACGAAAAGATTGGAACCGTCGTTCCTTATGGTCAAGTGATTAATTGACATTAACAAGTTTTAATATGATTAATACAATGATGAATGAGTTATGATTATGAATGATCAACAACAAAAGGTATGAATATCCTTTTAACCGAGTAAGAATTAACTTACTAAATACCGATGAAGAAAGTCCTTCCACGAACAAATGTCCTAAATGAAGTGTCGGTCGCACGAACAATCTTAATTCAATACAATTACCGACAATCCGATCAATATACGAATCAAACACGAATATAACGAACTCAAAACGTCGATACGATAAAACTAAGTCCATTGAGGCATTAAAACAAACACGTTGCGTCCAAACTCCGATTGTTTACAATCAAACTTCAATATACCAATATCAAATCCCCCAAGAAGTGTTTCAAACCAACAAAACATCTCAATACGATCAATAATCCGTTATGAATATCCAAAAATGTGATTATAACAACAATTAGTCGAAAATCCCCAATTCCAACTCGATATTCAAGGTGTTCTTGAATAATCCCTCAATAATCCAATGAATCCTTATACAAACTCATAATCATATACATATCCCTTCATATAACATGATTATAACGTCGAAACATCATATCTCAACACAAAATCGAAGTCCAAAGTGTTGAAAGAATTACCTCTTGAAGATACAAGTACTTTAATCCGAAGAACACGTGTTAGATTGATTATCCGGGCTTCACGATCGAAAGGAGATGAAGAAAATCAAACACCCAAATGATTTGTGAAGGAAAAACCCTCCCTCAAGCCTTCTCTCTCGGTTTAAGGTGAAGAAAAGGAAGAAAAATGGTGAAATCTGAAAAAATGAATTTATAGGGGTTGACTACCTGCCGGACACGGCCGTGCCGATCGGCACGGTCGTGTCGCAGTGGCAGCGAGGACTCGGCCGTGTCCCCTTGACACGGTCGCGGCGCGGAGGGCCTTCCGGCGATGACCCGTCCGAAGCGGCGACTTCGGCATGACTTCGGCCGTGCGGGCGACACGGTCGGGCGTCTTTGGCGACGATTAGCTTATCCGGAAGGTTCGACTTCGGCCGTGCGGACAACACGGTGGGTCATGAGGCGGAACACCTCGGCATTTTCGGGACGAGTGCAGCCGCGGGCGTGTCGGACGACACGGCCGATTCGTTCGGCGATGATCGGCAATAATCGAAAAATGAGCGGTTGAGCTAAAGCGACCATAACTCTCTCGTCAGGACTCGATTGACTCACCGTTTGAACCATTGGAAAGCTAACTCGATGCTCTATAATATTGCAAGATTTAGAATTTTTGGAGTTACCAAAAATAAAGGTGATCTAACAAAGTCGAACTCATATGAGGAAAGTTGAAACAATGAACAATAACGATACACAACTCGAAGTTTTTAGAGCGGTGAACACGGTGAAAGAACATGATTGATGAATGATTATAATTGAGTGAAAATACACCGAGTGACAATTACAGATCGATAATTCTTGAATGAAAATGAATGAATTACAACCGGTATTACATACACCCCCTTAAAAGAGTTTCGTCCCGAAACTAAGGGTCAAACAACTCGGGATAACTCTCCCGCATATTCATCTCGGTTTCCCAAGTGGCCTCTTCGACTCCGTGTCTAGACCACTGAATCTTAACCAAAGGAATCGTCTTATTTCTCAACTGTTTGATTCGCCGCTCTAAGACGCGTATAGGACGCTCCTCATATGAGTGGTCGTCGGCGATTTCGATTTCGTCGAACTGCAGATGTGACTCGGGTCGGCAACATACTTTCGCATGGCGAGAGACATGAAACACATTATGAATTCGGCTCAACGCCGGAGGTAAAGCCAATCGATAAGCTAACTCGCCTACTCGATCCAAAATCTCAAACGGTCCAATGAATCTCGGACTCAACTTTCCCCTCTTCCCAAAACGGAAGATACCACGACTCGGGATACCTTGACCAACACATGGTCACCACCTCGAACTCTAATGGTCGGCAGCGGTTATACGCATATGATTTCATCGACTCGGCGGTCAACAAACGACTCTTGATCAAATCTACCTTTTCCCGGGCGGCTATAAGCATATCGGGCTCGGTGTCGATTGATTCTGACAAGTCATCCCAACACAAAGGAGAGCGACAACGACGACCGTACAAGGCCTCGTAAGGTGCTATCTTAATGGAAGCATGCCAACTATTATTATACGTGAACTCGATCAATGGTAGTTGGGCTTCCCAATCGTCCTTCCAATCGAGGACGCAAGCTCTCAACATGTCCTCTAATGTCTGAATAGTCCTCTCTGATTGTCCATCGGACTGAGGATGAAAGGCAGTACTGAGATTAAGCTGAGTTCCCATAGCACGATGAACTGATTTCCAAAAATGTGACACAAACCGTCCGTCACGATCGGAAACGATACTTTTAGGAGTACCGTGCAGTCTCACTATCTCTTTGATGAATAGCTGGGCAAGTCTCTCGGGACCCCAAGTATCCTTAATCTCAAGAAAATGAGTTGATTTAGTTAAGCGGTCCACAATCACCCAGATTGTATTCATGCCACAACGACTCGTCGGCAAACTCGTGATGAAATCCATAGAAATGTCTTCCCACTTCCACTCTGGAATAGGGAGAGGTTTGACATACCAGCCACGGCGATGTTCAATCTTGACTTGTTGGCAAGTTAAGCATATCGAAACAAATTCTGCGACTTCGCTTCATATTACTCCACCGGTAATTTTGTTTCAAGTCCTTGTACATCTTCTTTGGACCCGGATGAACAGGATAAGGGTAGCATGAGCTTCTCTCAAAATAGAGTTTTTCAACTCGTCATTCGCGTACACAACCGGTTCTTAAACCTCAAAGTCCATCCTCGTGGACCACGAATCGAGGGCTTTCCCGAGCCATATCTTCACGGATGTGCAACAATTAAGGGTCTGAACTCTGATTCTCTCTGATTACCTCCTCAAGTGACGATGAAATCTCTAACATACAAAGATGTCCCCGAACTCGCTGAAGCTGACCTCGATCTCGGGTCTAAGGAATTCCTGCTGAAGCTCCTTCGAACTGTTAAGCGAGCAAGCATCTGCTCCTGAACGGACTCACGACTCAAGGCGTCGGCGACAATGTTCGCCTTGCCCGTGTGGTAAAGGATCTCGATATCAAAATCTTTGATTAGTTCCAACCACCGCCTCGCATATTTAACTCCTTGTGAGTAAATATATCCTTCAACTCTTGTGATTGGTGAATAAGCGAAAGGTGACGCCATAAAGGTAACGACGCCAAATCCCAACGCGAAAACCACTTTGCTAGCTCCAGTCGTGGGTTGGATAATTGACCAACTATTACGAGGAAACATCGGATTTACTTAATATCTTACGGAGGTTGCCAATCTCGGATAGTCTCCGTCTTACGAGGGTCGACACGAACTCGTCGGATGAAATTACATGTCCGAGAAAGTCACCACGGACCTCCGTAACTCACATTTGGAAAACTTTCCATAAGGTTGTTCTCGTCTCAACACGTCGAGAACACGATGAAGACGTACCTCGTGTTCCTCTTGGCTACGAGAATAAATCAAAATGTCATCGATGAAGACAACAACAAACCGATCTAAAAGTCGATGAAAACCCGATTCATTAACTCCATGAATACCGCAGTGCAATAGTTAGCTCGAACGGCATAACTACGAACTCATAATGACCATAGCGTGTACGAAGCAGCTGTCTCGATATCCGACTCTCGAATCCATAGCTGGTGATATCCGGATCTTAAGTCGATCTTGGAAAATCGAAGCTTCACGAAGTTGATCTAAAAGATCATCAATACGAGGTAAAGGATACTACTCTTGATCATCACCTGCTCAACTCCACGGTAATCGATACCAAGCGAAAAGAACTATCATTCTTCTTGACAAACGACCTTTGGTGCTCCCCACGGAGGGCGTACTCGGTTGGATATAACCTTCCTCGAACTATTCCTCAAGTTGAATATTCAACTCCTGCATTACAGTCGGGGCCATCCGATACGGTGCCTTCGATAAAGGGGCGTCTGGCTCCAACTCACTCCTGAATTCCCTTACTCTATGTGAAGGCAACCGGATAACAAATGCGGAAATACATCGTCAATCGATGACAATGATACCACGAATGATTGAACATTTCGATTGCCCTAGAATGGTCAATCGATAAAAAGAGATACCAATAATGATTGAACAACTCGATTGCCTTAGAAAGGCCAATCGATGAAGATGATACAAGGAATGTTTGAATAACTCTATTGCCTTTGAAAGGCCAATCGATGAAAATGATACAATGAATGATTGAATGACTCGATTGTCTTAGAAAAGCCAATCGATGGAAATGATACAAGGAATGATTGAATAACTCGATTGCCTTAGAAAGGTCAATCGATGAAAATGATACAATGAATGATTGAATGACTCGATTGCGGAATTTCTCTGCTTTCGCCATAATAAAATTTCTACTGGAACAACGGGGATTACTTCCCTGAAGCACACATTCGACAACCAACGACGGAAAGATAGCGACCAAACGCTAACAAGCACTGAGGATAGTATCAAGACGGTTAAGCCAACTAATACCGAAAATTAAGTCATCCTAAGATAAATTCACCACGATTAGATCCATCAATCAATCGCGGTCGTTAAGCTTAATTCGGTATGATTCCGAAAATTCTTCCATCGTCAGGTAGACCGATGGTATGAGGTCCACAAGCAGTAGGACTATCCCGAAATAAGTCTATTCAAGCATGATTCGAAAATAAATGAATGCGGTGTGCCAGCATCAAAAGGTACACACAAGTTGAAATAAAATTACGAGTATACCTGAAATCATTCGGGCCACCGGATCGTCGATCCTCCTCATCATATGAATCTGGGACTTGCCGGCCCCGACCGGACGCTCCGTCGATAAATACGACTCCAACTCTATTTGCTTCCATTGTCTTAAACAGCGATGATAAGCGATCGGATTCAAACGCTGGTTGCTTGGGGCTGAGATGACACCGAGCCGACTTGGAGTCCTTTCGGCAAAAGCGGGTCTTATGCCCAAAATTCCCACAATTATAGCACGTGATAGACGGTTTGGACACTCGGTGCTGAAATGACTCGGCGTTCCACAATTAAAGCAGTGATGGCGAATCGCCGCTCGGGAATGAGATCCGCACGATTATGCGCCGTAGGAGTCGCTCGAAACGATAGGACTCACACGAGGCTTCTTGCGAGTTGGTGACCGCCTTGGATAGATTACGCTTTGTTGATTTCCTGTTGACATATGCAAAGTTCCGCTCGGCAATTTCCTTAGCGGTGGCTCAGACGGAGAGTTCTCTCGATTAATCCGGTCAGTGGCGCAATGATGATTGAGCAACCGCACATGGGTCATCATGGCGCATAAAAGTGAGTGGATCAACCCGAACATCTTCCGATCGAGCGAGTCCAGGCACGATTTCCCGGCCAGTGATTATTTCTCGGGTTTCGGTCCGCCGCAACCTCTTCTCGTGCATCCCACGATGGCTCTCTCCATACGGAAGTAGGAAGGTCGCATAATGATTATATTTCCGCATGATTAGCACGTTATGATTATGTCATGAGATGATGAAAATGAGTATACATGCTCTAACTTAGTGATTATATGAATGATTTCTTGAAGTTACATGATTATCGATGAAATTCTTGAAATGATTATCTTGAATAACTTAATAAGATTGATAATATGATCATCAGATTGATAATGGATAATGAAATGAATTGAGTAATTAATGAGTTAACATGATCGTCACGATTATTAATCGAGTAATGAAATGAATTAAGTGATTAATGAGTTAACATGATCGTCTAATCACAATGAATGATGATGTTTGAGGATTTTTAATTGATGAATGATGAATGAATGACTATTGCCGAAATTATACCATGGCGTTAGAAATCTTACGCTTCTTAGATCGATTGGCTCGGCATTTGCAGTCACACGTGACACGAAAGTCCAATGATACTAGTCGATGACGATGACTTAAAATGAGACATGACTCGGAAGGTAGTATTCAAAACCACGCTCCGATACCAACTCGTAACACCCCAAACTAGGCGGATATTACGGTCTGTAGATCCCCAACTGGGACCCACCAGGCAAATGAAAATGAATGAATTACACAAGATAAATGTAGTACCGAACTACATTACAACAATAATTACTCCAATGAGGAGTTTAGTTACAACACACCAGGATAATACCGAATACTAGTGTATTTTATATGAAAATAAAATACACAACACTGAATGAAACGGAGTATTCAAATGAAAGTCTGCAGCGGAAAATAAAGGACAATAACATGAATAACTGAAAGATCGGGGCCCCCTACTAGTATCACTAGGACTCCTCGACATCAACATGCTATTCCCGTGCGTTTGCCTTGCCATGACCTGAAAAACAAAATCCCCAAACGGGGTCAGTTACAAAGAACAACAATCCTCAAGGGTTGAAAATACACAATTATGATTAATCAAGTTATGAAATATTCTTAGTTATGAATTACGCTGAAGAGGAGTATCATAGTACGCCCGTAATGTTACGTGTAAGTGTACAACACCGTCCGTGTACCTAATTAGTCTCACGGTGTAACGCTTTCCGTGTGCGGTCTAATGTATCGGTGAACCCAATACAATAACCATCGTGTGCCCGACTAAAAATTCCACACGACCACACCCACACGCAATATGAACCCGAGAAGGTCATATGAACGAGAATGACCGTAATGAATATCAATGAATAAATAATAATCGACAAAGTCAAGAATGACTCACCGAGATGAGGGTAATAATGAAATGAATGATAGCTCAACGAAAAGATTGGAACCGTCGTTCCTTATGATCAAGTGATTAATTGACATTAACAAGTTTTAATATGATTAATACAATGATGAATGAGTTATGATTATGAATGATCAACAACAAAAGGTATGAATATCCTTTTAACCGAGTAAGAATTAACTTACTAAATACCGATGAAGAAAGTCCTTCCACGAACAAATGTCCTAAATGAAGTGTCGGTCATACGAACAACCTTAATTCAATACAATTACCGACAATCCGATCAATATACGAATCAAACACGAATATAACGAACTCAAAAGCGTCGATACGATAAAACTAAGTCCATTGAGGCATTAAAACAAACACGTTGCGTCAAACTCCGATTGTTTACAATCAAACTTCAATATACCAATATCAAATCCCCAAGAAGTGTTTCAAACCAACAAAACATCTCCAATACGATCAATAATCCGTTATGAATATCCAAAATGTGATTATAACAACAATTAGTCGAAAATCCCCAATTCCAACTCGATATTCAAGGTGTTCTTGAATAATCCCTCAATAATCCAATGAATCCTTATACAAACTCATAATCATATACATATCCCTTCATATAACATGATTATAACGTCAAAACATCATATCTCAACACAAAATCGAAGTCCAAAGTGTTGAAAGAATTACCTCTTGAAGATACAAGTACTTTAATCAGAAGAACACGCGTTAGATTGATTATCCAAGGCTTCACGATCGAAAGGAGATGAAGAAAATCAAACACCCAAATGATTTGTGAAGGAAAAACCCTCCCTCAAGCCTTCTCTCTCGGTTTAAGGTGAAGAAAAGGAAGAAAAATGGTGAAATCTTTGAAAAAATGAATTTATAGGGGTTGACTACCTGCCGGACACGGCCGTGCCCGATCGGCACGGTCGTGTCACTGGCGGCGAGGACTCGACCGTGTCCTGCTTGACACGGTCGCGGCGCTGAGGGCCTTCCGACGATGACCCGTCCGGCGGCTTCGGCATGACTCGGCCGTGCGGGCGACACGGTCGGGCGTCTTTGGCGACGATTACAGCTTATCCGGAAGGGTTCGGACTCGGCCGTGCATAACACGGTCGGGTCATGAGGCGTACACCTCGGCATTTTCGGACGAAATGCGGCACGGGCCGTGTCGGACGACACGGCGAGTTCGTTCGGCAGTGATCGGCCAATAACTGAAAAATGAGCGGTTGAGCTAAAACGACCATAACTCTCTCGTCCGGACTCCGATTGACTCACCGTTTGAACCATTGGAAAGCTAACTCGATGCTCTATAATATTGCAAAGATTTAGAATTTTTGGAGTTACCAAAAATTAAAGGTGATCTAACAAAGTCGAACTCATATGAGGAAAGTTGAAACAATGAACAATAACGATACACAACTCGAAGTTTTTCCGAACGGTGAACACGGTGAAAGAACATGATTGATGAATGATTATAATTGAGTGAAAATACACTGAGTGACAATTACAGACTGATAATTACTGAATGAAAATGAATGAATTACAACCGGGTATTACAATCCCAATTTCCCTCCTCTTTCCTTTGGTCATAGTCTCCACCTTAGTTGGTGGATGATTTGAATAATCAAGGGAACAAGATCTTTTAATTAATTCATTTTAATTATTTGGTCTTGATTTGGGAGGATTTTATGGAGCATAAAAGGAAGACTCTCTTCACTTGTTTGGAATGCTTTTCAACGTGAGAATATAGAGAGAGAGAGATAGACTTTGAGTTTAACACTTATCTTCATCTTCTTCATTCACTTCCTCTTCATTTTTCTTGGAGAAAAATTGAGAGAAAATTATTGAGAGATATATTATACAATTAGAGTGTAATAACAAAATCTTCACCACTTGATTCTAGTCGTAACCTTAGAGGTTAATCGAGTGTTGTTGTTCCGGTCGTTTTTCCGGCGCGTGGCAAGTAGAGACGCGGTGTTTTCGGCGTTGGATCGTTCAAGGGCTTGGAGCGGATTGAACTCGTAGAGATCAAACTAAAGCTTGGGGAATAGCTCAAGAGAAGGTTTCCATTTAATCAACGGACTTCAAGGGTTAGTTTCTTACGACTCTTGCTTTTCGTTTATATATTCGTATATACGTAGCTCGATCGATCCTCGTAGGGATTCGGATCAAATTAATTTTCGTTTCTGGCTTCCAGGGCCTTCGATTTAGGCACCGAATCCCAACAGTGGTATCAGAGCGTAGGTCTTGTGATCGTATATACGATATTGGCATTTGGAATGCTCGATTAGATGGTGAATGATTTGGAATCATTTTAGTCATAATCGTGGTATATGTTTTTCGTTCGTAATAATTGTATTTTTCGTAAGTTTATGTCTAAATATAAATCTTAAATTTCTAGGAAATATGATTTATATTGAAGATATGAATGTTGAAAAATATTGATATTGGATATCCGGTCGAAAATCGAGCTCCGAATCGTCGTCGGACGATTTTTCGGACAAAGGCGGAGTTCTTTGCCAGGTGACTCGGCCGTGTGCGGTGACACGGGCCGTGTCCGGCCGTCCCGAGCCGCGAGCGGACCCGACCGTGTCGAGGACACGGGCCGTGCACTGGCCGGTAGTGCCGAGCGTGACTCGGCCATGCCGGGCGATCTGCCGGAAAGATGCCGGTGATGACTTCGGCCATGGCAGCCAATTCGTCCCGGCTCGTTTTTTCCGCGTATTCTTGAAAATTAATCTCCCGCATGTTAAATTGGATTTAATATGATTAAAATGATTTATGTTATTTCATTTTATAAGGGAAATTTGATTAATTGGAATATTTATGGTCGACCGAATTATTTTGAATGTTATCATATTACCGATTGTGTGAATCGATTTGATCGGTTCGTATTGTTGATTGGATCAATGTATCGCTACGCTTTCCATTTATTTAGTATTTATTGGTTGAATTCTTTTGAATGGGGATGTGGTTCGTGGACTTAGTTTTGAATCGTTCGTTTTATTCGATTGGGTTGTAAAGGCCGTTTTGAGCCTATTTATTTTACTAGAAATGATTGTATCTAGGATGCAATTTCGATGTAAAATTTATATGTAATGACGAAGACCGGAGGAAGATCCATTTCGAGAAGACGAAGATTCAAGACGAAGACTTGTAATTAGATTACGGAGTTTTTGTTTTCTAAGGCAGTCCATGAACCACATGTTGGTAGCAACTAGGTTGTGAATGGTTTTTTCATATTGTATGAATACCACAAACGCGCTAATATGATTAATGTGCAAAGTGTAACGTTAATCGCGAAAATTCTCCCACTATACATAATTAAGTTTATAAGGTTTCAAGGTTTTCCTTCCCTCCATCGAGTTTTCGGGAAATTGAAATTCAAACCGGATGTGCTATGCTTCCGAGTTATCGGGGTAGTCGTTCGGGGAGGACGGATAAATTACCGGGAGCGCATTGGATGCCTTCGGTTGGAGCAAATTTTATCCCTAGAAACCTGATAGGTTGTCGGATAAGATTCAATTGTGAAACTGATTTGCGTCGATGGTATAAACTTAACTTGTTCACGAACCATAGAAACCGTATAGGTTGAGGGGAGTGAACAAGGGGAAAAAGAAGATCGAATCATCCATTAGATGGGTTGGTGTTGGACACCACTTTATGAAAATTAATAGACTAGAAACCTGTTCGGTAGCCCTCTATTAAGATTTATAAAGAACTCGATCACCACTATGAAGTAGAGCGACGATACTTAGGATTTCACATGGGAGTGTGTTATTCCGATAAAAATAGTGGGAGGCTGGGTAACAAGAATAGAAAAGACCTTAATTCTATACTCGTAACATAATATAACAAGTCACTAATTAATCTGTTATACTTAATGCGGACATAACTCAATATGACAATGAATCCACTCGCAATTCTACTCGAAAAGAACACCTTAATGGGACCTAACTTTGTGGATTGGCTCCGCAATCGATGATTGTCCTCGGTATAGAGGCACTTGGATACGTCTTGGAGACGGACATTCGGCGCCTCTGTGCGGACTCGAGCCAATCAGAAGAGATTGAAAACCATGAAAAGTGGGTTAAGGATGACGTGAAAGTCCGTGCTTATATGATGGCTTCCATGTCTAATGAGCTTCGAGAGCTCATGAGAAAATGACTTCGCTGGCGATTCTATCTCACTTAACCGAACTTTATGGTGAGCACAGTGAATCGCTAGATATGAGATATCCAAGCAAATGCTGTGCAAGGATGAAGGAAGGTGAGAAGGTTGGGGAACACGTCCTTAAAATGATATCCATGATCGAGAGATTGGAGGCTCTTGATTTTAAAATGGATACTTCTCTCCAAACCGACCTTATCCTACAGTCTCTCACGATTCCTTCTCACGATTTGTTATGAACTTTAACGCAATGAGATTGCATGTAACTTAGCCGGGCTAATGAACAAACTAGTGACCGCTCGGTCTCGGATGAAGACCCCGCGGATGAAGGAGTCTGCACTTGTGATTTCTTCTGGACTTCTAAGTCTAAGAATAAGAAGAAAAACACCAAGAAGCGGATGGACCGCAAGCTAAGGACCTTAAGGGAAAGGGCAAGGCCCGATGGTTCGAAGAACAAGAAGAAGAAGGATGCTTGTCTCAAGTGCGGTGGTGGGCCCTTTGGGCTAGAGACTGTCCGATTCTTCATGGCACTTGGTCTGTAACTTTTAGTTTTGGAAACAAATTGTTCGCTCTCGTATTTTCTACTTCTGATCTTTGGATTCGTGCTAGTTCTCATATTTGTACCGTGAATCGGGATGCGGAACAAAGTAGGAAGCTTGGAGTGTAGAAATCATGATCACGGTCGGTAGCGGGCATAGTGTCGAGGCAACCGACATAGGATCACTTCTTTTGGGTTTAGAATCCGGCTTTGTTTTGACTTTAGAAGATGTACTTGTTTTGCCCAAGGGGCACAAAACATTGTATCCATTCCGGTCATGGACCGAAAAGGCTTTTCATTTTTCATTGGTGATGGTTCTGCAAAATTTATTTTAGAAATAAACTAGTGGGTACTGCTACATTGTTGAATGGATTGTATCATCTAAATCTCAAAGAACAAAGTAGTTGTGAATACTATGACTAGAAAACGTGGTAGGGATGAAACCAATCAAGTTTTGAAATGGCATCTAAGACTTGGTCATGTTGGTCAGACCAAGGTTTACAAGATGGAAAAAGATGGACTTATGGGTCCATTGGGATCGGATCCATTTCTTACTTGTGAATCTTGCCTTAAAGGCAAAATGACTAAGTCCCCCTTCACAGGGACTTTTGAAAGAGCCACGATAAATCGGGATTAATCCATACCGACGTTTGTGGTGCTTTGGAAGCGGACGTGACGGATATCAATATTTCATTACGTTTACAGATGATCATACTAGGTATGGTTATGTATACTTAATGAAACATAAATCCGAGGCCTTTGAGAAATTCCAGGAATTCAAGGCCCTAGTCGAGAAACAAACTGGTAATCATATCAAAGCACTTCGGTCGGACCGAGGTGGTGAGTATATGAGTACAGAGTTTGACGAGTTCCTTAAGGAACATGGAATAGTTTCACAACTAACACCTCCAGGTACTCCTCAGTTAAATGGTGTGTCAGAAAGAAGGAACCGGACCCTGTTGAACATGGTCCGTTCCATGGTGGGCTATACTGACTTGCCGATTTACCTGTGGGGGTATGCACTCCTGACTGCCGCGTATATCTTGAACAGATGTCCTTCTAAATCCGTTCCTAAAACTCCACATGAGATGTGGGAAGGAAGGAAACCAAGTCTTAATCATATTAGGATTTGGGGATGTCCCGCCTATGTCAAGAAGACTAAGGTGGAAAAGTTGGAAGCTAGGTCTGCGAAGGGACGTTGTTGGAATATTTATTCCACACATTATTTAATTTATGTTTTGATGATTAAAGTTGCTAAACTACAAAACAACATCGAGGCGAAGCAAAACGGCGAAGCAGACGAAGACGCAAAAATTGCAATCTGGACTGCATTAGCGCACGCTAAGGAACATATGTTAGCGCACGCTAACGAGGAGTCAGCTGCAATTCCAGCCTAGTATCGAAGTAAGCTGCAGTGAAGTCAGTAGATGGATAGCGCACGCTACACTCTATTATTAGCGCACGCTACCCTCTATTATTAGCGCACGCTACAAAGGATGATTAGCGCACGCTAAGATGTTTGAATCTGGTCAATCCGAACGTTGGGAAAAGCAGGTCAAAGTCAGCATATCAAACGGTCACTTTGACAATCCATGCAACGGATATATTGGATTAGCGCACGCTACAAAGGAAGTGGTAGCGCACGCTAATCGTTAAGGCGTGCTCTTTGGTGAAATATAAAGTGATTAACGACGCTACATGAAAGCCTTACGCACGCTAAAGCAAAAATGTGCGATAGCGCACGCTAAGAAGGAAGGCTAGCGCACGCTAGCTAGTCAACCGGCAAAGAACGGCTAGTAAGGAGGAAGAAGGCTATAAATACCAAGGAGTTGGTATTATTCCATACAACAACATTGAGCAAAGCATACATACGTGTTATATCATTGTAAACATTATAGTTGTTGTTCTTGAGCTTAATTAAGAGTGATTGAGTGTTATACACAAGATCATACACGAGCGATAAAAAGAAAAGATACGATTGGATTCGGTGTTATTAGGATCAAGTATCCGGCATTGTTAGAATCGCAATCGATATCTAAGTGAGGTTTATCTAGTACTCATAGAAAGCTAGAGTGGTTGATTCCTTATCCAATAGAAAAGGAAAAACGGTTTTACTCGGACCGATAGAAGACGAGCTTGTAACGGTAATCCCTCGACCGATAGAAGAGAGGCGTAGAGGTTTTGATCTTAAGCCTAAGGAAAAAGATACATCGAGAGAGGACGTAGGCTTCGTTAATAGCCGAACCTCTATAAATCCTCGTGTCCTTTATTTTCCGCAATTTATTTTCGCTTCCGCATAAAACGGCGCAAATATCTGATTTGGTACCCAACAGACGTTTCATTGGATTCCCGTCTGGGACAATGGGATATCTATTCTACATGCCCGAAGATCGAAGGATCATTGTTGCTTTACAAGCACACTTCCTGGAAGATGAGTTCATTCAGGAAGGCGGAGCAGGTAGAAGTATTTCTTTAGAAGAATACAATGAAACTCCTCGGGAGACACCTGTGCAAGAAACTGGAATCGAACATTTTGAAACACAAGTACAACCACCTCGTAGGTCTAGTAGGGTGTCTCATTTACCTGAGAGGTATGGGCTTGTGCACTTGGAGGAGCTGGGTCTCCATGAGGTTCCAAGTGATAGCCAAGAGACCGACCCAACAACCTATGACCAAGCGATGGTGGATGTAGACTCCGCGAAATGGCGTGAAGCTATGGAAGCTGAGATAGACTCGATGCATGTCAATCAGGTCTGGACTCTAGTAGACCCCCCCAAGGGCATAGTGCCTATTGGGAACAAGTGGATCTACAAGAGAAAGACTGATGGTGATGGCAAGGTTGACCCCTATAAGGCCAGGCTTGTGGCAAAGGGTTATACCCAAAAGGAAGGGATCGATTACCACGATACCTTCTCGCCCGTAGCCATGATCAAGTCTATTCGCATGATGCTTGCTATAGCTGCCTACCACGATTATGAGATATGGCAAATGGACGTAAAGACGGCTTTCCTTAATGGATTCCTCGAGGAGGAAATCTATATGGAGCAAACTAAAGGCTTTGTGTCCGAAGTCGATATTCGGAAAGTGTGCAAGCTTGACGTTCCATTTATGGATCAAGCAAGCGTCGCGTAGTTGGAACCTTCGTTTTGACGAGGCGGTCAAAGAGTTTGACTTCGTGCAAATGAAGAGGAACCTTGTATACAAGAAGGTTCTTGGGAGCAAGATCGCATTCTTAGTACTATATGTAGATGACATTCTACTAATAGGAAATGATGTAGGAATGCTCGATTACGCTGAAAGCTTGGCTTTCGAGTAATTTCTCCATGAAAGACTTGGGAGAAGCTACCTATATTCTTGGTATTCGACTCTACCGGGATAGAGCGAAGAACAATAGGTCTTTCCCAAGCCCTCTATATAGATAAAATCTTAAAGCGATTTAAGATGGATGATTCTAAAAGAGGGTTCCTACCGATGCAACATGGAATAAAACTCACCTTGAAAATGTGTCCTCAAAGTGAGGAACAACGCAAGGAAATGAGTAATATACCATATGCTTCGGCCTTGGGTATCCTTATGTATGATATGTTGTGTACAAGACCTGACATCGCGCATGCTGTAAGCGTGGTGAGTAGGTTTCAGGCAAACCCAGGTAGGGAACATTGGACTGCTGTAAAGAACGTTCTCAAGTACTTGAGAAGAACTAGAGATATGGTTCTTATGTATGGCGGTGGAGAATTGGATGTGGTGGGATTTGCGATCGGACTTCCAAGGACTGAAGGACGACTCGATGTCCACTTCTGGCTACATATTTACTCTTAATGGAGGAGCAGTATCTTGGCGTAGTGCCAAGCAAAGCGCGACTGCTGATTCCACCTGTCAGGCTGAGTATCAAGCAGCCACGGAGGCTTCCAAGGAAGGGTTCTGGATTAAGAAGTTTCTGGGAGAACTTCAAGTGATACCATGTCTTTGAGCTACATTCATTGTCTTGCGACAACGGAGAGTGTAGCGCAGGCCAAGGAGCCGAGGTTTCACAACAGCACCAAACATATTGAGAGAAAGTATCATCTCGTAAGAGAATTTGTTCGTAAGGGATACATTGTGCTGCACAGAGTAGACTCGGCCGACAACGTCGCCGAGCCACTGACCAAGCCACTATCTCAGACTAGCTTGGAGCGTCATCTGGAGAACATGGGTATTAGATACCATAGTGTGTGGCATTGAGTGCAAGTGGGAGATTGTTAGGAGTATGCCCTCGAATGCCACTCAGAGGTTGTTGAGTGAGGGCATTGTACTTGTAATTATGTAAACCATTTATATAAGGCAAATGAATGTTTCTTTATTTACTGGTAGTTACTGGCATTTCTAACTCATAAATAAACATATAGAAACTAGTCCGTGTATTTGAGAGCAAAACGTTCCACTCCTTATTGGATAAGGGGGTCGGCACTGGAAAGGTTTATAGCTCAAATACTTAATCGTTCGCAAGTCGATGAAACTTGACTAGGCGTTAAGTTTATGTAAAGACTTGTATGACGTGTTCTTTGACATGGAGAGTGCCTGTCGAACACTAATGGTTAGTGGGAGCACACGTTATAGGTATGCTAATTAGATTAGTATACTCGAACCGACTCACCCTCGATTCGTCACACGGATTTCACTCCGGGACAGTCAATGACGGAATCGAAAGGTTGTGATAGGTATTCGTGAACCTTCGACTTGAGGATTTAGTAGGGATGTGCTTGTGACGTCAAGATTTTCATTAGAGTAGTTCGACCACCTAAACCGAATGCGGGGTCAACCTCGACGTGCATCTTGACGGGAAAGTAGCAGGTCCTACTGAATACCAAGATAGAATTCTTTCTCCTCTTAGTGAACGGGTTATATGTCCTATGCGGTTATTGGCAGATGAGATCATAAGTCTTTGGCCAAAGCATTGGAGCTAGCTGTATTAGATACACGAGAGCTCGATGATCTCAATTTGCATTAACGCATGCATAGCGTCAAGTACAGATAGGGTTTGACTGACCGTGACCCTATAACTTGATCGGGATATTTGAAAGAAGGGTTTATACGTTTACTGGTATTCACGACAGAATGGTTCTTGAATGATCCCAATCATTCGTTCTCAGTCGGGGTACAGTGTAGGCCACCAGGCTGGCTAGGTGGTGCTACTACTCTTTGGTTCCTCCCATTGCTGACTGAGACGGACCTACCGAGTCGCGCATTAGGATTGACGACGGAATGAATCAAGCTAATTCTCTCATTATGTGTATTAGATATTAGATATCTAAATTTGAGACATTAGATGTCTAAATCGATTTATTGGATAAATTGATATACGGCCTAATGAATTAAATATATCACTGGATGATTAATTTAATTCATGAATATAATTATTTCTTGGAGAAATTAATTATGTTATTTTGTATTTGATATGTTTAATTAATTGGATTAATTAAACGACACAAATACATCGGAACGGAATAGAAGTTTATCTGTTTGGACTCACGGGAGTCCGAAACGAACCGAACTCATCCCGGCTCCTTCTAGATGGCCATCCCAATTTCCCTCCTCTTTCCTTTGGTCATAGTCTCCACCTTAGTTGGTGGATGATTTGAATAATCAAGGGAACAAGATCTTTTAATTAATTCATTTTAATTATTTGGTCTTGATTTGGGAGGATTTTATGGAGCATAAAAGGAAGACTCTCTTCACTTGTTTGGAATGCTTTTCAACGTGAGAATATAGAGAGAGAGATAGACTTTGAGTTTAACACTCATCTTCATCTTCTACATTCACTTCCTCTTCATTTTTCTTGGAGAAAAATTGAGAGAAAAATATTGAGAGATATATTATACACTTAGAGTGTAATAACAAAAGCTTCACCACTTGATTCTAGCCGTAACCTTAGAGGTTAATCGAGTGTTGTTGTTCCGGTCGTTTTTCCGGCGCGTGGCAAGTAGAGACGCGGTGTTTTCGGCGTTGGACCGTTCAAGGGCTTGGAGCGAATTGAACTCGTAGAGATCAAACTAAAGCTTGGGGAATAGCTCAAGAGAAGGTTTCCATTTAATCAACGGACTTCGAGGGTTAGTTTCTTACGACTCTTGCTTTTCGTTTATATATTCGTATATACGTAGCTCGATCGATCCTCGTAGGGATTCGGATCGAATTAATTTTCGTTTTACCGCTTCCGCTGGGCCTTCGATTTAGGCACCGAATCCCAACAGCAGTAGCCTATGGGCTTCAATAGCGCACGCTAACAAAGTCAGTTAGCGCACGCTAAGGCGGTAGCGCACGCTAAACATGAGATGTTAGCGCACGCTAATAATGTTTATTATAAAAGGGGACAGACGGGTATTGTGAGACATTTCGTCCATTCTTCTTCCTTCAGTCGGGAGAGAGAGAGTTGGGAGTTATTTGGGATTCCCAAACACTGTATAATGATAATCTTTAACAACATTAGATTGAGAGCTTGGATTCAAGCCTTGTTCTTCAAGTTGTTCATGATTCTTTGGATGGAGTTCTAGGGTTCTTCTTTTTGGTTCGTCTAAACCAGATAATCTTCGTATTCCTTTGTTAATGGTTCGTTTTTATTGGATGATTGCATGTGAGGAACATGTTGGATAATCATATAACGATGTTATATGGGATTTTATGGATTTTGATAAGAACTTCGAATGTTTCTTCATATTATTAAAGATGATGATTCGTTTAAACCGTCTTGAGATGGATTTCTGGATCATAATACGAGGTTGAATTCCAGATTGTGCATGTTATGATCATTATTACCAAGTTGGTTCGATTATTGATATGATTATTGTTCTAGGTTGATTAACCAATAGGTATAATCGTTTTGCCGCGGTGAAAAGCCGTAGATTCCGTCGATCGAAATTTGAAGAGCTCGTAGACGAGGGCGATGAGTCCGGTGTTGGTTTTGTCATGTTGGTATCCAGGCAAGTGTTTACTTGTTCGGTTGTAATGTTTTGATGAGTAATTCCATTTACATTTCATAAGTATTTTATGTTGTATTGCATATTGACGAATGTTCAGTGATGTTCTAAAAGGATTAGAATGCACAGTTGATGATTGTTGAGATACTTGGACAATCTTGGGAAGATTGTAGTATTCAGATATTGTTGATGTCATTTTGGATATTCTTGGTCTGTGGTATGCATTTCGGAAGGATGTCCGAATAGAGGTATGTTTTATGGCCATCGTACATAGAAGATTGTGTACGGGAAAGTATTCGGTATTGAGGTATTATACGGTATTATCGTGATATTGGGATTTTGATGAGAATCGTTGGATTACCGGAAGTGGTAAGGTTATCGTTGAGGTTATTATTCTCATGATGCATGGCATGTGAATATTTATGTTTATGTACTTGCGGTTATTTGTCGGGCATTATTGCTGACCCCGTTGTGGGACTTGTTTTTCAGGTATTGAGGACTTTGATGGTAGCGGTCGTGAGGCGAGGATTCCGGATGATACTGGCTATGGCATATTGTTGGGGAATCGTGTATTCTGTTTGTGTATATCATTATTGATGTATATGTATCTTGGACTGTATTTTTTATCCGCTGTGTGAGTTCTTTCAAATGGCTTTCGGCTTTATGCCAACTGAGTTTGATTTCGAAAATCGATTCCCTAAACCGAGTTTTTGGCCTTGATTGTCTTGACGGTAGTTGGTGTTTTCAAATGATTTTGCGAGTTTTGGAAAATACTACCGTCATCGGCCTTTTTGGGCGTTTTTGTAATTAGTTTTTAGCCTGGTGGGTTCCGGCGCGGGGCCCACGGCGTGTAATACTCCCGTAAGGTTTTGGGGGTGTTACACATAATTTATTTGGACCACCCAAACCCTCTCTAATAACCCCACGAGGATTGCACGACTAACTTTACTCGTATTGATGTAGACAAAAAAGGAGTCCCCGTCTACATATGTCCATCGCTCCCAATGACTACCGTGATGTATCAAAATAGGTTGCCATGACATCTGATTACAAAAAGATGAATAACTATTCAGAAAACTGAGTGAACAATATTCTAAAACGGTGTGCCTTGAACACGACCGATGCACACGGTCGTATGCTACCGTGTGCAAGTTTCTGGCCATGAACACGATCGCTGCACACGATTGTAGACGATCGCATTAAACGATCATGGACACATTAGTTGTGCGCATGATGTCAAAGCCGTTGGACACGATCGTTGCACATGACTGTTGCACACGGTGGCTTGCCATCGTTTGAGGAAGAACTTGTCGGAAAAAAATCCAGCGGTAAAATATTGATGCATACCTTCTTTATGAACCCAGAAGTACGACAAATGAAGTCCTATTTGAACGTCAACTTTTATTTTCGAATAATCTTGTAATTTTTATAAGATTTTTGAGAGACCCTTTGTCAAAAATGGTTGTGTTGTTTTGATGTATAGGTTGTAGTTAACTTTTGGTTGTTGGACATTAATATCGATCGATTTTGAGCAGATGAGGAAAAAAAGAAAAAAAAAAAAGAAAAATAGTATAAATTAAATAAAATACAAAAATAAGTCAACATTACAACTTTTGGGAGGACATTTTAGTCTTTTTAATCAAATGGTACTAAAAACTTATACTCTTATGAATGTGGATATAAAACTTGTCAATTTTATGATTTGGTATTAAAAATTGATTCCCATTTATATAAATGTAGATAAAAAATTTAAGATAGTCACTATGTTGGGATTCAGTCCAGCATCCTGCCTGCATGGGCTTAAAAATGCGCGAGGCGCGGCCTGCGATTCGACCTGTGAGATCTGCACTAGAAAGTGGTTAAATGAATTGATTTGGACTACTCATACCAACAAGATGCATCTTTTTTTCTGGTATCCATCTCATAGAAACTCCAAAGTTAAGCATGCTTGGCCTGTAGTAGTTATGGGATGGGTGACCCTCTGAGAAGTTTCCCAGGTGCGCGTAAGTGAGGACAAAGCGCGCTAGAAAAGACTCGTGTATATATATATACACACACATACACATATGTGTATGTATGTGTCTACATACATATATATATATAGAAAATATATTTTGTTATAAACATGAGAGAAAAAGAGAGAAATTGGAAGAGAAGAAGAATAATGTGTGTATTCTTATGAGGGCCAAAGGCCTTTATTTATATGTACACATCTAGGGTTTCAGGGGTATAAATGTCATTCATTAGTAAATACATTAATTACAACACTCCCCCTTGAATGACCTTTAATACATGCTGCCTCATTAAAACCTTGTCGGGAAAACCCAGTGGGAAAAAACACGATCTAAGAAAAAAGACTACTCCCCACGAAATCGATTACATAAGATCTTTGAGTTAACGCATTCCGATCTTGTGTACTAGTCTTCTGAATGTTGATGTCGGCAACGTCTTTGTGAATAAGTTCGCCAATTAATCACTTAAGTGAATATTTGATGTATCTACCTTTGAGATACAAGTGATATCGTCTTCATACAATACTTCCTCTTGAATATTATGATGTTCATGCCTCATCAAAACTCCTTCGGAAAAACCCTGTGGGAAAAAACCGATAGAGAAAAAGAGTACACAGTATAAATTTGCTCATGTGTTGCATTGGTTGCCTCGTTAAAAACCTTAACTAAGAAAACCCGGTGGGAAAAAACTTAGAAAGGGAAAAAGAGTACAACATTTCGTCTTCAGGACCTTTTGACCTTCAGGGTCGACATAATCTTCAAGCTAATTTAAAAGTTATCACTTCTCCCCCTCAAGATAATAATCTTGCACTCCAATACCATGAATATAATTTTCAGACATGGAGAGATTTAGTGAATAAATCTGTTAGATTATCATTATTGCTCTTCTGAAGCTCGTGTGGAAATAAGTTTCATCTTACTTGCCCAAACATTATATGCAACACATAAATGGAAAATATTTATCATCATAATAAATAGACAGTATGAGAACAAATATGAAATCATAATCCCTAATAGCCACCAATATCGAATCTCGATCTCTTTCATGTAATAAACTAATATGGTTAACACCATTCCACATTCTCCTTCTTGGAGAAATATTAAATTTTGCTAGCATGTTAACTTCAATTTGTATATCAGGCCTAATGATGTAATGCTTCAATAGCATACAAGTACGGAACTTCTGGTCCTCTTATATCTTTGTTATTTTCTTGAGATATATATGAGTCGGTATCCACTTCAAGTGGTAAGACAACCTTTAGGTTGCTAAATGGATAAAAACTTTCCATCATATATGCTCGATCTACAAGTCGAGACAATACTAATACTTAGTTTTATCTAAGTTTTTCATTTTGAACTTGTATTTAGACACGAGTTCAAATAATTCACATATATCCTCTTCAGGAGGAATTCACTTAGTCGGTTGATCCACCAGACTATTTCAAAATGTATAAATATTTATAACTCAAAATAGTACATGTTGCGAATTTCACATTCCTATTACTTTAGGAACCTCAAGTCCGTCGTGACTTTCATATAGATATTCGCGTCCAATGACCCATAAAAATGTGGTGATGACATAACTAATTGAATATCTATATTAATAATAATTGTCATATGTATATTAAATGACTAAATATAGTGCAAACTTGAGATTATGTTTTGGGTATGCGCTTAAATCCTTGTTATACTAATCTCGCTTATCTTTCACCACTTTATTTTATTTTGCGAGTTAAGCTTTGTCTCAATTGCTTATATTTTATTTAGTGCTTGGGCACTCCACTAGCAATTGTTGAGACACAAAGTGTTGTCGACAACTATCATTCTTATAAACAATTCTCCCATATTCACAAAGTCAATGACAACTTCAACAAAATCAAATATTCAACATTTCCCATAACATTTGATTTGGTCGTCCCATAATCCAATCTGTAATTATTTAGTGCACGTGCAAATTAAGGTATTGAGATTCTCATCTTCGACGATCCTCTTGAGAGGTTTCAAGTGATGTTGTAGTTTAATCTATTTGTATTCCGATTTTATCTTTAATACCAATAAAGAATACGTCTCTCACGCTTCTAGCGTCGAGGAGTATCAACAAATATATTTCGTTCACATTCGACTTTAATTCTTTATGGTACATATACAACTGGTATATGAGATTTCATCACTCATTTGGCAATCAATAACTTGTTGAACTTCGAGTTCATAGTGCGTAAATTTAAATATCCAACCCAATGATAATTTTCCGACTTTCTCTTATTTATATTTCATATCTCCCTCTAATGTCGGAGATAGTTGGGATTGGATTATCAAATCAATCCTCTTCAGGAGGTGCACTAATAACAGAGGGCGTGACTCAAATATTGTGCCTTTGATATGGATACTTGAATTTGAAATTCATCGCAACATGATCATTGGATAAAATATTATACCGCTTATAATTAATTCAATACTCATTGAATAAAGCTCCTTTTAGAGCCGACAATAAGAATATTGCCATATGAAATTATACCAATCCTTCGGGGATTATCTTTCCATTACTCAAGTAGAAATTGAACGAATCAATATGACATAAAGTTATGTATTTTTCATTTGAAATAAATACATGCAACTTCAAATGTAAATTGCTCTCGAGGAGCATGTATTTTTCTTCAAAAATATTAATTGTGCTAACTTAGGAGCAACAATTTAAATCAAAGATAATCATATATTACCGAAAATATGAAGTACTCATCAAGAGTACATTAATTACAACATATTTTTATTTGCTTATTCATTTATTCAGGTAAGTTTAAAAATTAATTTATATGTAAATTTGTATTTCAATTTAAATAGGACTAAAGTAGATTTTAATTGTATAAATTAATCATAATTTATTTATTTTGATTGAACGGTGAATCTTTGTTCATTCTTAAAAATAGAGGGGTGCTAGTCGTCGGTGGTGTGTCTTCTGATGAGGGGTGGTGGTCGGTGATGGTCAACTTGGTTGTGTAACTTGTGTGATGGGGGAAAAGGAAATACAAATACTTGGGTGAAGATGGGGAATGAAAATAGAGAGATATTGGATAAACTTAGGGCGTGCTTGGTTCAAAGTCGGGAAAAAGAAAGGGAAAGGTAATGATAATAGTGGGGAAAGGGAAAGGAGAAAAAAGCATTCCCCCCAATTTATTGGGTAATGGTCCATTACCCACTATTGGGTAATGAGCCATTCCATTATAGAGCACCAAACATTATTTTTCATTACCTTTACCATTACCCACCCTTAAAAACATCCTACCAAGCATGAAAGAGGGTAAAAGTAATGATACTTTTTAAAAAACAACAAAAGGAATGAACTTAATTGATTTCTTTACGCTTCGTTTCCGAGTTTAACTTAATGGGAAAATGGAAATAAGAAGAAAGAAAAAATATTTGGTGTTCCTGAATTTTTTAATGAAAAGAAACGAAAAGAAATGGAAGAAAAACTTTCCCTCGCAACTTTCCTTCCGATTTGGAAGGATTTGAAAAAAAAATAACAAAATAATTAATTTTCTTTTCACTTTCCTCCGACTCTAGAACACAAAAATATAATTTTCATTCAATTTTTTTTTTTTTTTTTTTCTCTTTTAACTTTATTTCTCTTTCTTTTGTTTTCTTTACTAAAATTCGAGAATCAAGTGTTAACCTTTGATGATTAGCCCAACCAAACGCCCCTTGAGTTTCTTCTCGCTCAATGGAAGGGTTGGACGAAACCCGAGTACTACACCAACTCCACTGAATATCAGCGAACGTTTTCTCCGACACAATAACAAGAGAGCTTTTAGGACAGAATCTCTAATTTCAACAAGCCCTGAAAAAAAACACAAATGACGAGCCGAGTCGAAGCCGAGCGTCTCCTGGGCATCGCCGAGAAGCTCCTTCGCAACAAGGATTTCGGCGGTTGCAGGGACTTTGCCATTTTGGCTCAGGAGACGGAACCGCTACTGGACGGCTCCGATCAGATCTTAGCCGTAGCCGAGGTCCTTTTAGCCTCAGAAAACAAACGGCTCAACAACAACCAGCCCGAGTGGTACTCCATTCTCCAAATCCCACAGCGCACCGAAGAAGTCGAGCTGATCAAGAAGCAGTACCGGCGGCTCGCCCTCCTCCTCCACCCGGACAAGAACAAGTTCCCCTTTTCCGACTCGGCTTTCCGGCTCGTAGCCGATTCATGGGCCGTACTTTCAGATCCAGCCAAAAAATCAGTCTACGACAATGAATTTGTTTCCCGTTTTACTAAAGTGGATCTCGTCGCCATGAAAAAACAGCAATTCAATCAACCAAAAAAACAGCAACAGCATCAGCAACAGCAGACGGGTGGAGAAAAACAGCATCATAAATTGCCTGTCCGCCGCAGCGGGAGAGGCGACGCCACCGGCGGATCCAGCGCCTCGGCCGCCAGGAACAGTGGCGCTACCGGGGCAAAAGCGAACAGGAGCAACATTAGCGAGAACCCTCATTGGGTGGGCAATCTCTGGACGGCGTGCCCTTACTGTTACAACTTGTACGAGTACCCTAGGGTTTATGAGGGTTGTTGTTTAAGGTGTGATAACGAAAACTGCAAGAGGGCTTTCACCGCTACTCCGATTCTGTCTATGCCGCCGATGGTGCCCGGGTCGGAGGCCTATTATTGCTGTTGGGGTTTTTTTCCGATGGGGTTCGCGTCAGGGAATAATGCAGGGAAGGAAAATGGGTATCCTAAATGGATGCCGCCAATGTTCGAGGACAGTGCACCTCCACCGGAGGAGACGCCGCACGATCCTCCTGCGCCTCCATCACCACCACCATCACCTCCCCCGCCGCTGGTGCCTGAGAATGTGGCCCGTGTTCCAGCTGCTGCTGCTGCTGCTGCCACTTTCACACCTTCGGTGAGAAAGAGGGGCAGACCGAAGAAGAATGTCTAGGTCTTGTCCTCTGTTTGGTGATGATGAAAATTAAGGACATGCTTTGAGTTGTAAGTTTAGCTTCTTAATTCCTTAGAACTGTAGTGCGCTTGTTATGTACGATATAGCTGTATGTGGTTTCTCGAATGATGATTTTCTCTTCCTAAGTAATGGTTTTGAAATAGTACATATAGAGCTTCAGCTCAATTTTTCCTAATGTACTAGGATGTTTTATCTGCTTCCAAGTCTGTCTATTTGCTGATAGTGTCGTTGTAGTGTCTTTTACTTGGCCATTTGATCTGGTAGTCCATTCACTTAGTGTTTAGGTAGACATACACACACACTTCTTATTCAGTTCAGTGTTATGTCCTTTCCGGTGTTGTTTCTGTCTCGATCTTGTATGATCCATCGATATTTAAACAGCGATGTTGATGGTTGATAGATGACGGTTCTGAACATTGTGAACTGGAGTATAATGTTCCCTAGACAAAAAAATTCATGGAGTCGGCCAAGTTGCAATCAACTTTTGAAACTTGGCAGTTTTGGCCGTTTTAAATTCTTTATGTGACAGTTTTGTCCTTGCCGAATTTATCCTTAGCCAAAATAGCAATTTTTTTCCACGGACTTCTGAATGCATTTTCGGACATTTTGGTTATTAGGGGCATTTTGGAACAAATGAAATACTGAAACAGTCATGTAGGACCAAGCCAAACTTGGAGCTTATAGGACCAAAATTGAACTGCATTTGACATTACGTCCGCAGGACCACAATTCCCATAATGCAGAACTTACGAGACTAAAATTTCTACCTGACATACCTACTTGACCAAAATTGCTACCAGAGGCGGACCTAGGGGCGGGCTACGGGCTAAAACTTATCACATGGGTACGCTTATACTATTTTTAGTTTTATATAAGTTCAAGTAGGCTTTTCAAGATTTCCCCGGTGTGCTGCAGCCCGCCCGTTCTGTCCCTGACCCTGATTGCTACCTATTCATAGTTATGGGACCAATTTTGCTACCGCTGATTGCTACCACTGATTGCTACCTCTTCACAGTTTGGGCGTTAATATTGATAGTGTTTAGGTAGACATACACACACTCTTCTTATTCAGTTAAGTGTTCCTTTCCGGTGTTGTTTCTGTCTCGATCTTGTATGATCCATCGAAATTTAACAGCGATGTTGATGGTTGGGCCTCACAGTGAGCCTCAGCTTCTAGTTGACTAACATAATCAAGTTGAGAATCACTTTTTACCCCTTCTATTGACTTGGCTAGCGCAGTGGTAAGTCATATAGTTTACTTTAAGACCTGGAGAAGCTGGCAGTGGCTCACTGGTTAATACTTGTGGATGCATCAAAGTTCCGTGTCTGCTCAGATTGTTCAATCAGGAAACGAAGAATATACTTGAACTTGAACTCTTGCTCATATCAATTAGAAACAATGTTGTAAAGTCCCCACGTATCCCCTATAGAACCTCGCCTAGGCACTAGACGGCCTTGACTGCCTTGTTTTTTTTTCTCAATTGGTTCTTCTCAACCTATATATGGATTACCGTTTCTTCTGTATTTCAAGTTCAACATTTTATTTTTTATTACCTTGTTCTAGGTTATGATCTAGTAGTACATTAGATGGCCCCACTATTTAATGAATGATCTAGTGGTTGGAGCCGCTATTTATTGTATTGTATATGTACATGTAAACCATTAAAATTGGGGATTTGATGCACATGAAGCATAAAAGGAAATCTTGAACTTGATATATATCCGTGTAAAATGTCAAATGCCGGCACTTGGGTGGTTCTATACATGAGGCACACGACTCGGATGATGAGATGGCTCACTAGCCACCTAAGTGAGGTTCCAGTTTAAAATCAATTGGTGATAGGAGAAGTAAGTCAGTCACTAGGCTCATGAAGTACATTAATCTGAAAGGGAGATTCACTAGCCATTTAAGTGCGATTTCATCCTACAAATCACTGATAGGACTATTATAAATTTTGGATGAGCAGGAAGTTGGGATCAAAATCTAAATCAATTTTGGGATCCACATGTGTTTCCATGAGCCAACATGCAGTTTAACCTTCCTGAGCTTGACTACAGACCAAAGCCAAAATTTTGCTCAGACATACATTTTGGATCCTGTGCCGCTCAACGTGGCATAATCACGATCACAAAATGTAACAGCAATTGTTTTTGGTGTTTGGTTGCGCCTTTTCAGTCTCGTCACTCTGGCACCAAATTCGGAGTGATGAGTAGTAACCCAAGTAGATGTTTAAGTGGGTCATAGTTGTGGGAGAATGTTTTTTTTTTTTTTTTTTTTAACAATAACAAGTGTAATCAAAGTGATATATTTGCTCATTTTCTATAGTTGTACCCATTCATTGTTCGGTAAACCTTGCAAATAGGGCACCTTACATGCCAGTGGCAAGGCCAATTTGGCCATGGCAGTTGATGCATATGATTTTTTTGGCATACTTTCTAATTGTTAATACAATATTCTCTTTTTTTTTTGCTCGGTGGGAAATGAAAGCAAACTAATCTAATAAATCATGTAAATCAGTCGTCTTGGACTCCGCTTTATCCTTTAAAAGAGCGGGGACAAGCGAGTGGGGGGGTTCCTTCCAAAGTCGAAAACCCTCCTCTGTATGTCCCATTTTTGCGAGAGAGTCGGCCCATGTGTTTCCTTCACGCTTCGTATGCTTCAAGACACACCTCCATGGGAGATGCAAGTACCTTCGACAATCTTCAAGAATATAGTGTAGGGTGTGATCTTTTGTATTTTTCGACAAGATCAACCCAAAAATTACCTCAGAATCCGTCTCGATCACAATCTTTGGGAAACGATGTTCCCAAGCACATTTCATACCTTCTCTCAGAGCGACAAGTTCTGCCAAATTTATTGAGATGTCATACAACTTCATTGAAAAACCTAAGATCCAATCCCCTCTTGCATCACGAACAAGACCACCACCTGCAACACTTCCTGTAGAGGTAAAAAGACTAGCGTCTGTGTTGAGTTTAACCCAATTGGTAGGAGGTTTCCTCCAAGTGACATGTTCTGGCGCACCAGTGCCCTTCTTCCCATTTCGACTCAACTTTGAATTATAAATGCCAATTGCCAAATGTCTAATTCTGTTCAAAATCACCCTCCGCCCATTAACAATGCCTTCAAAAATCAGCTCGTTACGTACCTTCCACAAAGTCTAAATCGCAGCAAGGGAAATAAATTGCCATGGCGCGAACTGCATACTATGGCTGCCGAAAGAATTTTTGTACAAGTTTGAGCTAAACTAGTCCGCCTCCTCCATCATTTGGAACTCGATCCATCTTGAGGGGATTATCATCGCCTCCCATATGTCAAGGGAAAAACTACACTCCCTAAGGAGATGGATGATGTTTTCCGTCTCCGTCTTTCATCGAGCACATTTTTCCAGCTCGACCACTTTCCATTGATGTAATAAACTGTTTGTTGCAATTCGTCCATGAGCACAAAGCCACAAGACGAACAGTATTTTCGCTGGGCAATTAAGCTTCCAAATATGCATCCCTCTCCCACCTGAGGTGTCATTTGCGGTATTCATTTCTCTTGATTGTAGGTACTCGTAAGCACCTTTGCAGGTAAGCACTCCAGATGGCGACTTCAAGAAGACACGCTTATCCTCACCCCAAGATGAGTGCGGCATCGGCATGTTGATAATTCTTTCCTTCAAATCGTTTGGTAGTCTGCTAGATAAAATGTCAAAACACCAACCTTCATTTGCTTTCCACAAATCAGGGATTTTGATATTTCAATCCCCATTGTCAACACTTGAGTTGAGAAGTCCAGTGACAGAATTTCCCTTGAGCCATGAGTCGAACGAAAAAGAAATCGTCTTCCCACCTTCAATCTTCTTTCCATACATGTCAGCGAGAGCTTGGCCACTGCGAACTATTCCCTTAAATGAATTGGACTCGATACCTTTGATCTTGTATTCAAGAAGAGAATCATGCTTCAAGTACTTTTTCTTGCACGTATCAAGCCACAAGTTTGAACCACCCGTAACCAATTTCCAACTCTCTTTGGCAAGGAGGGCTATATATGAATTCCTTGCTGTTCTAATACTCAACCCTCCATTTGATTTTGGCGTCGTGACTTTTTTCCAACCAACAAGATGTAATTTCCTCTTTGTTGAGTCCGAAGACCACAGAAAACTTCTATTCAATTTATCTAGTTAATTACAAGTTTTAGTGGGAATCCAGTGAGCTTACATTAAGTGATTTGGGAGGGCTGATGTAACAGCTTGAATCAGAGTTGCTCGCCCGGCTATAGAAAGTAATTTTGCTTTCCAATTTGCTAATTGGTCCGCCACTTTATCCACTAACTCTCTGAAGGTGCTATTCGTTACTCGGCCATGTATCAGAGGAACACCCAGGTACTTACCCAAGTTGCTTGTTGTACCGAATCCCAGAATTTTTTTGACATCCCTTCTTCCTTCATGGACTCGACACTCAGAGAAAAAAATCTTCGGTTTCTTTTTGCTAATCTTGAGGCCTGAGGCTTCGCAGAAAAAATCAAAGACCCCTCTATTACATTTCGCATTCTTATTATTCATTCCAGCCATCAAAAGAAGATTGTCCGCGAAGAAAATATGTGAAAATGTTGGGCCGCCTCTACTGATAGTAATAGGCTGCCACTCATTCTCTTCCACTTTCTCTCGAATGAACTAGGAGAGTTGTTCAACACAAAGAACAAATAAATACGGGGAAAGTGGGTCCCCTTGGCGTAAACCGCAGGAAGTCATAATAGGTTCAAGGGGTGCACCATTCCATAGAATTCTCGACTGAGAACTCTCAACACAAAGCATAATAAGCTTCCTGACCCAATCGAAAAACCAAAAAAGGAGAGTGTCTCATCAATAAACTCACAAGAAACCTTGTCGTATGCCTTCTCAAGATCCAATTTAATCACCATGCTCCCCTTTTATTTTTTTTCCCTTTGTTTGGATGAAAACTCCATAGCACATCGTGCAGCTCTTGCAAGTCCACGACCTTCTCTAAAGAACAATAATCAGTCGAAGTGAGAATAGCCTGGAATATTGACTTCGCCAATTTTCGTCTCGTATAACTATTATTGCTAAAGAGATCAGAATAATAAGCACGGGCATGCTGCTTAAGGACTTCCGGATCGGTACCAGGTATCATTGATTTTCAAGGTCGATATCACGTTCCTCCTTCGTTCGATAGTTGATTGGTGGAAGAAACGAGTGTTACGTTCCCCCTCAGCTAGCCATTGGAGTCTGGATTTCTGCTGCCACATAATCTCTTCCTGCTTAAGGACCTCATTAAATTGGGCAATCAAATTAGCTTCAAGAGAGACAAGATGTTGGTTATCCTGGTAGCTCAACCTTTCTTGGATGCCATTGATACGGGCCAAGTGATGTCGTTTCTTTTAAAAATATTCCCAAAGCTCCGTCTATTCCAATCCCGCAAGAAAGTGGGGAGTGCTTGGATTGCACCCTCAATAGAAGAGTACTTCGGCCAGTGTTGTTTAACAATCTCAAGACAACCCGGGTCAGTACGCCACATAGCTTCAGATCGAAATGGCTTCTCAGGTCCAACGGATCTTCCCTCGCACAAAGTAAGGATTGGATGGTGGTCCGACTTTGTACGCGGGAGATTAATAGTAATTCCATTTGGAAAGAGTTCCTTCCATTCAAGATTTGCCAAAGTTCGATCCAGTCTTTCCCAGATTGGCGCATTGCCGCATTCCCCTTTCTATCATTGCACCAAGTAAACTTCGGACCCTATGAACCAATATCAAAAAGATCACAGCTATCTAAGAAACTCTGGAATTGTCTGCACCTAGAGAAGGGTGGGGGGCGTCCCCCTCTCTTTTCACTTGCATAATGAAGTTCGTCGAAGCCATCCGTAACGCACCAAGGCCTCTGTTATTGGCATTGATTGTTTTTAGATTATCCCACAGACGAAGCTTATCAACTTTGTTCGGCTTAGAGTAAATTCCAGAGAGCAGCCAAGGAAGAAAACATTCGGATTAAAAGGGGGAGCGGAGAGTGTTTAAATTCACTCTGCAATCGTCATTATTGACACCATGCACCTTCCACGAAACAACACGAAGTGGCGTACACATCATGGACTCATATGATATTGGGACTAGAATTACCTTCCCCAACGATAGGTCGTGGAGTTGTTCCAGAATCTTTGTCGCTAAGTTCAGTTGGCGTCGATCCTCCGATACACTCGTCCTGAATATCTTCTCTCGTTCCAATTCTCTATTTCGTCCATCTCGTAAAAAACATTCGCTTCACCTGTCAGAAGATGGGCGATACTGTCCACATCTTCCTCCCTGTGAGGAATACTGAATTCCTTCATTGACGTAGTCATCTCTTCTTCGAATAAGACTGCCATCGTTCCTCAGTGTTAAATACTCCACATCTTCGTTTGTCTGGTTACTTTGGCTGCTATGCGTTTATGTGGTAGTTTAGGATTCCTAGTTGGATTAGGAAAAGTATTAATTGCTGCTCAAATCTCGTTTTCCCTATTATCATCAAACACTCCAAAACTGTTTGCAATAGTTATATGTGCTGTTATGTTACCTTGGGTCACACGTTTAAGAAGGCCCGTGCCGGGGACAGATGGGCTCGTCCCTAACTCACCCAAAGGCAGTGTTTGCTTACCCCTATTCGAATAAAGCATAACTTGTTTCCCAGGTGCTAGCGGAACAGATGGATTTGACAAGAGGTTCCCATTCGATTTTTTATCTTCTTTCAAGCTGTAACCAGGGCCCATAACCCTTCTTGTTACCCTGTTCTGGAGGTGGGGGTGACCTCTGTCTCTTATCTCCATGTTCGCAGGGCATGCCACGCCACGAGGACAATGTTTGTCGATGTGATCCGCCCTCCCACAAGTGTAGCAAAGAGTCTGCAAATTCTCATACGCTACTCGGTATTCCTTCCCATTAACTTCTACCCCCCCCCCCCCTTTCAATGGGCCTTGAGAGATTAACTTGGACACAAAGCCTTGCAAATTTTCCACCTGTCATCCAAAAAAGTATTAGTATCCGCCTTTATGGGATCTCCCAGACACATCGCAATATGCTGAAGAATATCACTTCGGTAGAATTGTGGTGAAAGGTTCGGAATTCTTACCCAAGTAATGACTGTAACAACTTTATATGAGGTTGGGTCGAATTCCGGGAACCACTTCCGCATAGCAATAAAGTGACCTGCTAAATGCTTTGTTAAGATCTCCTCTCTCTCGTGAGCATCAATTTCGCGTAAAATAAGGTCATAATTCCCTCTAATGTCCCAAAGTTTTTCAATCCGAGAACGCAAGAAATCGACATTCCATGCCCGTCCAGGTATTTGGAATATATTCTCAGTACAATTACGTGCTACACACTCGTGGTATGCTGAAACACGAGATAATAATGACTTTGAGAATATTAGCTTGCACGATACATAACAAAAAATGATAGAAATTATATATTCACAAAAAGATTTAGAAATACTAATTATTGTGAGAACTCCCTGAGTGGCATATGCCAATTCTAAAAATGGCATGCCAGTGCCATTGTCCCGGCATGTCAGTTCTTGATATGGTTCTTTTCATCTACACTAAAAACCGTCCTTATGAAGGGTTCCTACTTCGTTATCATTCGTAGGAAGTCACAAGTGTAACACTCTACAATTTTTGTTGGTTTTTAAAATTATTTCAACTGATATATTTTATTTTTAGATTGTGTCTGAGGCGGTGGTCTAAATTACAAAAACTAGCGCAAAACCCGTTTAATACACGCGAGTTACATAAAAAAATAAATGCATTTTAAATGTTTCAATATAAAAAATCAATTTATAAAAACCAATGGATGTTTATCCTTATGAGTAACCAAACTTGGCGTTTTTTGCAGTTATTCCTTACTTTGCTTAGGACATTCACAAAATTGCTTATTTGATTGTACGATTGTACGTGATGATGACTACATTCTTATACATCATTAGTTTATTTCGGTAATTTAGAGCATCTTTAGAGCATATTTATCAATGAGTTTGGGTGGTTTGAATTTGTAGAATTTTGAGGTTTATAGTTAGGGTGGTGGCAACGGCAGCGGGTTGGGCTGCGGGTTGCCCCTACCCGGGCGGGTAACACCGCCGCCACCTCTGCGGCTTCGCTGCGGCTAGCTGGTGCACGGGTTGATAACCCGAGTGAGGGTTGAGAGGGGAGAGGCTTCAACGGGTAGATTTTTGACCGTTTGAGAGCATTTAATTTATTTATTTTTCCTTTTTTCTGTGATTGTATATATATATATGTATATTTATATATGTAATGTTGTGCAGGTCAAACGAAACGAAGAAGAAGAGCCTCAGGGTTTTTTTTTATTATTTTATTATTATGAATTTTCATTTTAAACCTTCAATTATTTAATGCTTTACATATAAAATTTATAGTTTCTATTAACTACAAATACCCTATTTTAATAACAAATTATACTTATTAATATTTAGTTGTATTAATAAAATATTATGTGTTTTTATTAAATTGTTTGATATAGTTTTAAATATAAAAAGGTAAAAAAAAAAAAATTAAAAGTGGTGAGGGTTGGTGAGGCATGGTTGCCACTAAAAAATGGTGAGTGGGGGTTGAGTGGGGGTTGAGTGAGGGTTGGATGAGTTGGAAGAATGTTATTGGTGAAGAGTGGGGGTAGATGGGGGCAAGGGAGGCACGGTTGCCACCACCCTTATAAGATGAATTTTGAGTTTGTAGAATTAAGTTTGGGTGGCAGATTGCTACTGAGGCGCGAGTTCGAGTCACCTTGGCCATGATTTGGGAGTTTTATTCTTCCCGTGTGGGGATAGCTCGCATGGGCGTCGACATCGTTCTAAAACAGTGGGTTGTTGAGTCATAATTTAATTAAAAGAATCCCTGTCGGGCCGAGAGGTGGGGGCCCTAGGGACGAGGGATTTCTAGAAATCCAAACTTCTCCTAAGCTTCCCTCTCTTACTTTTCTCTTATTTTATTCTTAGTCCACCCACCTTTCTCTTTTTTTTTTCCTATTATATTCCCAACAACACATCTCCCAATTTTATATGCATTTTTTTTCTTTTTTTAATTCATCTAAATTAAATATTCCCAACAACACAGCTCCCAAATTTAATACATTATTTATAAATTTATGTAACTATTAAATTATTTTAGTGATTTTATTAAATTCTTTATGCTGATTTTATTCTTTTCTTTTGAAAATTTGGTTAAATTATTTTGTTTGTATCTCTTATTTATTATTATGTTTTTTATGTCTATTATTTGAATATCTAGAATTTAAGAAATTTTCTTTCCACTATTATTTTTTAGTTATTATATACATAAATTTAAAATAAAAATTAATAAATAAATTATATATATAAATACAATTTTTTTTGAGAATTATAGACAAAAAAATGGGGATAATATGTGGCCCCCATAAAAAGTAGGTTTATTAGGTTATGAATAGACCTCGCAAAAGTAGTCCAGGCCATGAGTCGGTCACCTACTGAATAAATGGGTTTAGGAACTCTTTTTATTTCATGAAAGCTTGGGCCTTTTTGGTCAGATTATTTACCAGAAGGCCAAATTTAGGCGCCTGTGAGGCCATGAAAAATTTAATACTAATAAATATTAATTAATTAGGCTAAGGTTAATGGGTATAACCTTACACCGTAACTTATTTCAATTTAAAGTTGATTTTGTTTAGATTTTTGTATTGATATCTTGCTATCGAATCCAGATAATGGACCAAGTAATGAGCTACTTTCCGTACCGCTGGTTGTAGTGCAAGAATCTAACGGTTTTAATAGTATTGAAGTGGATGTTTGAACTTTTTAAAATAGTTGAAAATATATTTCTATCATATTATTGATACTTTTAATATATTTTGGTTAATTAAGTTGAAGCGAAGAAAAAATCATGGCCCATGAAATTGCTTAAGCCAAAGATGGCCACATGCCTCAATATTTAGCCAAAAATCCACGGCCTTTTGGCCAAAGACAAAATTGGCCTACCTCATGTTAGCGGCCGCTTGGTGGCCCAACCCGTTTGCCTTGAAAGTTTGTGGATGTAGGAGTAAGGTTTAATATTTTGGTGATTTGAGGAATTGAAAAAGGAGGTTTGTAGAGGAGTATGAATAAAGATGCTTTAATTTAATAACATATTTCTAAGATAGGAAAAATGTACTATATATTTATAAAATAAGAAATTAAAGTATTTTAGGGGATTGTTTAGAAGTGGATTTTAGTCAATCTTTTTAGAATTATATAATTATTAAATCGTTTTAGTGATTTATTAAATTCTTGATGCTAGTTTTGCTTCTTTTTTGTATATTTTTTTGTAAGTTCTTTTTGGTAATTTCCGTCCCATTCCTAATTTTTTTTATCTTATGTCTAATAATTTGTATCTTATTTTATAATAATATTTGTACTATTATATTATGTCTAATATTTATAAGATTTTCGTCCATTTATTCCAGTTATTATATATATAAGTTTCAAATAAAAGTTACTCCCTCCGTCTCATAAGAGTGTGCTCACTCTTTATGGGCACGAGTTTTAATAAAAGTTAGATAGTGGTGGATTTGAGTGGAGAAATAGTCCCACTTTTTGTTGTATGTGTATGTTAATTATTGTTGTAGATTAATTAAAGCCTAAAGGGTGTGTGTCATCTTTGGTATTGTTGTAAATAAGTTGAAAATATCGAGTAAAAGTATAAGAGATATTTTATGGAATAAACAGATCATCATCAATTTCGCATAATTTAGTTGAACATATCTGAAATAAACCGAGTTCATCGAACTAATGCTTTGATAAATTTTTGTAGACGATTTGAATTACTTTGTAATATTTTAATTTTTGTATGCTTGTAATCTTTCGATGTCTAATATTTTTTTTGTCCCATTGTTATTTTTATTTATTTATTTATTTATTTCGTGTTCAATATTTTTTTATATCTATTTATTATAATATTTTTTTATCTCTATCATTTTAATTTCTAATATTTATTAAGTATTCATCCCATTAACATTTTTGAGCATTATATATAAATTTAAAATAAGATAGTAAATGTATTTAAATATAAATACAAATCTTTACTGAAAAATAAAGAAAAAAATATAGTGGGGAACATGCGGGATCTATGAAGAAGTAGGTTTATTAGATTTGGCGCAGGACCTCCAACTTAATTGGAGGTTAGAGGTTCAATTCATAGTGGCAACACTTTGGAATTTCTCAAGCCCCAATGATCCCTTAGCTTTTTTACTAAAGGTTAGGTCTTAGTCCTCCGAGGTACGCTGGTGGAATAATTAAATATTGAGGACTTGGCGCGTGTGGAAGGCGGATCTGATGGGGCCTGCGGTTGAATTTGAGGGTCGGCGTGGAAGCAATCGGCAGGGGAATTTCGCATGCGCGGTAGTTGAGGATATTTAAGAACATGTGGGCCAGATACACATCTCGCGATTTAACTGGTAGCAGTACTGTGGGGTCGAGATTATTATCCCGAGAATTAATCAGGTGTAAGGTTGGAACCTCGGTATCAAAAAATAATAAAAAAGATTTATCGATATTGAAGGTACGTGGATAGAGTAAGGTTTATATTGGTGATATGTAGAATTGAAAAAGAGGTTTCGGGAGAATTTTTGGAAAAGAATGCTCTTTAAGAAAAGTAGAGTATATTAAACATGACCTGGATTCTGAAAGATTTTTTTTTTTTTTGATACCGAGGTTCCAAGCTTACACCTGACTAGTCTTCGGGATAACAGTCCCACAAGATCGCTTCTGGGCTAAATCGCGAGATGTGTATCGCCTCAGGGTTCTTAAATATCCTCAACTACCGCGCACGAGTCGTCCCCAAGTGATTGCTCCATCTTGACCCTCCCAAATCCAACCGCAGTGCTCCCACCGAGATCCTGGCCCCACACCGCCGCTGCTCTTAATATTTAATTGTTCCACCAACAGCGTCTGGAGGCTAGTTTCTAACCCTTAGTCAAAGACTAAGGATCGTTGGACTTTGAAATTCAATTCCAAAGTATTGTCTATAAATTGAGCCCGACTCCAACTAAATCATTGAAGGTCAGTATTAACCGCGCTGTGAGTTGGTTAGGATTCTGAAGATATTTTGGTCCTCGGGCAACTATTTTTAAGAACGAAACGAAAGTGTGATTTGGAAGTCAAGTTAGAAACATACTTGTGGCTGTGGGAACAATTCACCATTTTGTGGATCTTGATTGGTTTCGGTCACTAATAGTAATCACGCTTTGGGTGGCCCTCAGCACAACTAAGGGTCTATTTTTTTGAATTGAGTTTTATAAATTGAATTGAACTTAATTGAACTGAATTTTGTTGAGATGAACTGAACTGAATAATAATAATAATTAGTAGTAATATAGATAACAGTTTATATAACATATAATAGTAATATATATTGCAATAATAATAAATTATATATGATATTATTGATGATATTAATATAATTAATAATAATAATATCACATAACAATATATACAACAACAATAAAATTATCTATATCAAAATAGTAAATAATAATAATAATAATAATAACAACATTAATAACCAATGATATATAATACTATTGATAATATCGATATCAATAATAATAATAGTAACAAAATTATTAATAATTCTACAAATAATATATAATATTATTGATAAATAATAATATCAATACTGATAAATATCGATATTAATAATAGTAATTATTAAATTAGATAACAATATATAAGATAATAATTACTATACTACAACAACAAAAATAATAATAATTATAATAATAAAATTAATATAATAATAACTTTACATAATATTATTAATAATAGTAATTAATATCAATAATGATACTCCTAATAGTTTAATCTTATTATAAACAATATATACAACAATAATAATATTTATATTACAAGAATAAAAGTAATAAATAATAATAAAAAATTAAAACAATTATAATAATAACTATTATATATAATATTATTTATAATATAAATAATAATAATGGCAATTAATAACATTGATTTTAAAGTTGAATTGAATTGAATTGAACAATATTTAGGCCGAATCAATTGAATTGAATCGAATCAACTAAACTAAAACGAAATGTGTTGAAATTAAGCCTAAAAAAACAGAGCCTAATTCATATAATACGCCATCCAGAACCTGCACCAACAATTAGAATATATAAGAAAATTAACTCAAATTAATTTTCTAATAAAGTAACTTAAAGTAAGGTTGATTTAAAGAAAAAAAGTACTAAACAAAATATCAGAAAATTAATGATAAAATCATTTCTGCTTTTTAATTCGCCACTCAAACCAAATTAGTTTGTTAGCAAAAAATTGTCCGCTATAAAATATCAGAAAAGTAATGCTAAAATTCATAAATGATAAGATAAATAAAAAAAACAAAAGTGGGTTGGTTGATGGTTCCGTCCATGGAGAGACTTCATATAGTGCATCCCCTGTCGGATGCACTACACGCGTGGTATCGTGGGCCGGTGAAGATTGTCGTACATCAGTGTATCGATCTGCCGCCGTCATCTGGCACGCGTCGGTGCATCCGGCAAGAAATACACTACGTGGGGTGTACCATGGACGGTACTGTTTGTTGATCTATAACAAAACCTAATTTGATTGTATTTTAAGGTTTCATGAAAAATATACTGAATCATGTGTCCACGTCATTTTGCTATCCCTCTTAAAAAGGAGGAAAAGGAGAAAATAAATCAATATTTGTTGCGTATGTGTTTAAGTACGTACATCCAAACAAAAAAATAGAATTTAAAAATAATTACTTTTAATATAGAGGCACGTGCATCCAAACAGAAAAGAGAATTTAAAAAATAATTATTTTTGACGAATATTTTTTTTTTTTTTGTATTTTATGCGACACAATTTTCATTGTAGATTTTGCTCACTTGTACGGCTTACTCATGGTACAATGGATGCACTACACGTGGCGTGTATGGGCCGGTGCGGTCGATCTGTGATTTAGTGCATCGATCTGCACCGTCCATGCACGTGTAGTGCATCCGGCAGGGAATGCACTAGATTGAGTCTCTCCATGGACGGAACCGCTTACTTAGCTCGGTAATCGATAATTGGCTCGAGCTTTATAATTTGGAAACTCGATAGTTTGAATGCCTATTTAATTTTACCAAAAATATAAAAGTAAAGATACTTTGGTCTTTTTACGTTCTAAGATGGAGAGAAAACATGAGATGAATTATGGCATTGATCCTATGTCCAATTTGTAATTACTAAAACAAAATGGGTCTGTAAATTGTTGCAATCATGATTAAGGGTGGTAAAATATACCGAAATGTCGAAATATCGAATTTATCGTACCGAAAAATTACCGAAAATGCCCAAAATTACGGTATACCGAATTTTCGGTACTGTATGGTGCCGTACCGAAAATTTTCGGTACGATAACGGTATGAAATTTTTTTATTTTCGGTATTTCGGTATATACCGAGATACCAAAAAAAATTCGGTATTTCATATATATATATATATATATATGTATATCGATATTTTCGGTATTTTTTTATTTGGTTTATATTGGTATATCAAGATTTTTTTGATATTTTGGTAATTCGATATTTCGATAAGTTCGGTATACACCGATACCGAAATAAAATTCGGTATATCGAAATTTCGGTACGGTATCGGTATGGACCGAAAGTCATATCGATATTTCGGTATACCGGGTTTCGGTATACCGAAACTTTCGGTACGGTATCAATATGAATTTTGTTATACCGAAACTTTCGATACGATATACGGTATCGACAAAAAAATTCGATACGGTACGATATACCCCTGATCATGATCATGTTTTCTTGAAAATATTGGATTCGGACCACCACCCTTTGAATTGATCAAGTACGAATTACGAAACAACCAATTATAGCAAATTGCAAAGATGCCCCTCTACTTCTGTCAACTCAAGCAACCTGTGGATAAATAGGAAAATACTAGACGTATTTCTTTCACCATTACACTTCTGTAAGAAGAAATTATCTTTTTGGGCTCTTCTACTAAAAAAAAAAAAGTACATTCCAAACGGTAAAAGAAAAGTGTGAATACTACATTTTAATCATATAATAATACTACAATGTATGTACTACTTGTTTATGAGATGTGAAATATTTCCCTTTTGTGTATAATATTTTTTTCTTTTTCTCCCACCGGAAGAGGATGATTGTTTCATGTCTTGAGTACTCCTGCGGCTCACATCCGATCAGAAATAAGTTTTTCAGCATGACATGTTCTCCTCGTGGTCTCCGCTTGGATTAAAACCCACCTTTTGTGTATAATTTGACTCGCTATAAATGCAAAACAATGCTAAAAGGTATGGTAAAGAGTTCAACGTATAAGTTTTATTAATATTTTAAATCATAGATTGAAAAAGAAATACAAGAAAAATAATATTTTAAAAAATAGGCTTCGAGACAAATTCGATATCTTACTCGTGCCGCCCCAACCTAAGACTAATAAGTTGGAAGTGAGGGAATATTATCTTATGTATGTGTCTTAAGTATAAGAAGAGTTGAGTTTTCTGACAGTAAAATTAAGTTATTCAGTTTTGAGGAAAAAAATTATTAGTTTTCTACCTCTGGGTCATCTCCCCATTTTAATTAGCTATTTAAAAAAAATTATTTTTAATTATATTAATATCGTTTTTAAATTTAAATTAACCTTTTTAAGTTTAGACTTCCTGTTTTCGGAAAGTCGTGCTTCTTAATGGGGCTCAGCAACTGAATGAACATTTTCGGAAAGGCGTGCTTCTTTAAATGAAAGCTTCTAAGATGCGCGGGTATTTGCGCGTTCAAATACGTGTCCTGTAATCAAGCTCCGTTAAGTCGACGTGGAAAACGGGGAAGGAGGGTGCGCTCACGCAGGACCCGGAGGCGCAGTTTAGCTGACCCCACACATTAGATAACAGTAGTGGAGTAGTATATTTTTCCCACCGATTCTTGTTCGCCCCTCTGCCAATCGTCGCGCTTAAAATACTTGTACTCACATAAAACCCCAACACACCTATTTTTTTTTTTTTTTTTTTTTTTTTTGTCTCTGTCGTCGTCTCCACCAATAGAAATATGTTGCAAAAAATGGCCCATCCGCCATTGTTCTGCTCCGGTATTTCTTCACTTGTTTTTGTGTGTATATATATGTATAAAGAAAAGTATATCGAGTGATTTGTGGGGGTTTCGAATTTGAATGGCCTGCGAGTGATTGAAAGTGTAAAACGCATTTCGAATTTTTGTTCCGCCGGAGAGATTCTGTTGTCGTGTCAGGCGAGCTGAATGAAACTGCAAGTTGATGAGGATTTGGTGATGATGTGCAGAGTCTGAAGAAAAAAAAATAATTAGGAGGAGGAAAAAAAAAAAGAAAATTCTGTATGCATCCATTTTGTCCACGTGATTAATTAGAGATGCCGCATCGAACGACTTACTTTTTTCCGAGGCAATTTCCGGGCGGCAAACTCAATGCATCGTCAGAGTTGGGTGCAGATCACGAGAAGAAACTCGTTGCCGATGATGGAGAGGTCGCTGTCAGCTCAGATACTAACGATGATATATTCACGTGTGGTGCCAGAGGTGGTGATACGGATAGCAACAGCTATAGTGTGATCTCTCATGGAGTCACGAGGGACAAAATTCACGGAAAACAGTTGGCCGCTTTTGTTACGTGGCTTAAAGATAAGAAAAGGAAGGAAAAAACACGGGGACATGTCGCAGTCGATCCCGTGAAGATCAGATTGTACGAAAACGACGATAGTATTGAGGAGGAAGATGAAGTGAATCAACCTCTTTTGACTTTACGGCCTCCGCCTCAGGCGGCGGCGGCGGACCGTCGGAAGGATACTCAGCGGCGCATATCGAATAACGATAGTAATTTCAATGTGGATCACGTGCAGGGGAAGGAACGAGGGTTTGAGAGGCAGATTTCATGGGGGAGATTATCGCGGGTGGGGAGCACGAGCGATGGGGGGAATTTGTTTTCGGAGACGACTCTGGACGGAAATTGGTCGCCAATTACCACCGGAGTACTCAAGGAGACGGAGGCGGCGGCGGAGGATGGCTGTCGGGATAGGGCGGATGTCAACAATGGGGAGGCTCAGAGGCACACAGAGGGCTATTATTTGCAGATAATGCTTGCCAGACGACTTACCGACCAGGCTTCACTATCTACAGAGCCTTTGCTTCTTCAAGAGCGTATTGGTGGATTTTCTGATGCTGAAATGGTCTCCTATCGTCTCTGGGTATGAGATTTTTTTGTCGTAGGGACTAAAATGCATTTTTAGTCACCTAACTATGGGTAAAACTGGCCCCCTTTGAAAGTCATGTACATCTTTGTAAAACTTGTCGAATTTAGTTCCCCAAATATTTGAAATTATATGGAAAATCTCAGGTTCCGTGCATATGATGGCAAAATTAGGGTTTTTGCTGATTATTATTTTGATAAAGTCATGTATATCTTTGAAGAACCTCTCGAATCAAGTGGCTGAAAATTTAGAAATTACCTGGAAATTTCAGGTTGCAGGCGTGAACAAAAAATATGATATTTTCAAATTCCAACCAAAGTTAGTCCGCGCGGTTTTAGTTGATGGTAAGATATATAGGGAAGTATCCAAGTTTCGACCGAAAATTGATGGGGAAAATCCCCAAAATTTTGGGAACAGTTTGAAATTTCAGGTGAATTGAAAAGTAAATCCGAATGATTTATGCCCCAACTGAATTTAAAATGACTGACATGACTAAAATAGCATTTTGCCATTGTCTCAAGTATAGTTACTTTAAGTATTTTTCTCAAGAACCATCTTAATTATCCATCCGCAAAATTTATATGGTTTTCCTTGATTCTTGTTCAGGTCAGTGGTTGTTTGTCTTACGGTGACAAGATTCCAGATGGGTTTTATAACATTTTAGGAATGAATCCTTATCTGTGGATAATGTGCAATGACTTGGAAGAAGGTAAAAGAATGCCTTCATTAATGGCGCTAAAAACAGTTGACCCCAATGATACAACATTAGAGGTGACTCTTGTGGATAGACGTGGAGACTCACAGCTCAGAGAGCTTGAAGATAAAGCGCAGGAGATATATTTTTCAGCAGAGAGTACACTGGTTCTGGCTGAGAAACTTGGCAAACTTGTTGCAGTGCATATGGGGTAAAATGTTGAATATATATTGGTTTACTAGTTCGCGTGTTATGTATATTTAATCCTGATATGATTAAGTTTTTGAATTTTAAGGGGATGTTTTCCCGTGGAGCAAGGGGATCTTAATTTTGGCTATAAGTTGGTGCACCAGAGGTGGAAGGATGTTAAGAAATGCGTTGTGATTCCAATTGGTAATATGTCTATGGGGCTCTGCAGGCACCGAGCCATACTGTTCAAGGTGAATACATATCCTATTTTATGATTGCACTTGGTATTCATGGAGTAGTTACAATTTTTTTTTTTTGGCGTGTGCATACATACTTCCATGTGCCTGCAGCTGATCTATATAAGTGGTTTGGTACGTTTTTTGCTTCATTTTCAGTATGAGGAAACTTTGATTTCCTAACATTGTCAAAAATGCCAAGTTAGCACCTATTTTTGTAGTTGGCTTTATATTGTTCAGATTTAGTTGATCCTCAATTGTTTTTCTATACGTTAAGGAAGCCTGTTATTGCAGTCTACCGTGTATTAAGTTGAAAATAGTGGATAGATGGACATTCCTACAAAAAACCTTGGTTTACTTTTGCAGTGACCTTGAAATGTAGTGAAGTATCCGAAGTATCCCAGGTCTCATGAAATTGAACATGTTCTCAAACATATTTGCTTTAGGTTTGGCTCTCTACTGGAAAGGAGAAACCGAGGAAATTTGATTTGACCTGACATTAACATTGTCTTGCATTACTCTTACTTGCTTTCATTTTATCTGGTGCATTCCTTTATTTGGTTGTCATTTTATGTTGTATTTATTTGTTACAAGCTAAATTCAATCAAATCCCTTTTCTGTTTTTTTTTTCTATCTGCTTTCTCGGGGGCAGGAGAAAGGGGGTCTATTTTTCTCTTGATATAAGTTTTCCGAAAATGGCCAGGTGCATTATTAACATTCTTATTACATGAGAGAGCTAATAATCCTCATGGATCTAATATTTTAATGGAAGACATATCTTCTGTATCAGAAACTGGCAGACTACGTAGGTTTGCCTTGTCGGATAGCTCGAGGTTGCAAATATTGCATCTCTGACCATCGGTCTTCCTGCCTTATTAAGATAAACGATGAAAGGAAGATTCCCAGGTATGATATTTTGTTCGGTCGTGTTATATTTATAGTGTGCTGCGTTTGAGATTAAAGAAAAATGTTACTCGACTTTGTCCAACTTGATTGCTGCTTTTATGTCTATCAGATTGTCGTTCGGCCTTTGTTTACGTTTTCCCATTTCAACGAGCTAATATTGTTCTCAGACTATATATATATATATCATTTTTAGGCTGAATTTGGAAACCTTGAGTGTTCTTTTTAAGTTCAAACGTTTACAATGTTTGATATCCTATGCACATGCTTCAGTAAATATATATAATTAACTTTTATTAAATTATTTATGCATGCCAGGTTGAATCCACGGTACTCCCAAGTTATACAAAAGGAAAAAATCGTACTAAAGAACAATGGCATGAAATGCATGATTTGGATAAAGGTTGAAGTAGTAGAAATACGAAGAGAGTACGTTATACATAAACAAGAAAGACCCAATACTTGCCTCTAGATTCATTTTGTCGTGGAACACCTGTGGTTAGACTATACTAAGGTTCATATTCTTGGATCCCCTGGTTTCCTGAGATTCTTACCTTTCTTATTTGCATTAGAGCTTAAGGTTTTGAAGTGGATATCGAAAAGTTCATCACCTTCTTGGAACGCCGACATTTTTTTATTTTTATTTTTATTGAGTGATCAATTTGTGCCTGGTTTTTGCCCCATAATTTGGGTAAGCACAGAATATATTTACATAATATTTCTTAGCAGGTCCTATTTTTATTTATTCCGTTTAATGCATTTAAATTTTAGCAGGGAAGTCGTAGTTGATTTAGTTGGGCAACCAGGAAATGTCCATGGCCCGGACTCATCAATCAATGGAAGTTTACTTGGATCCATACCTTCACCGTTACAAATATCACATCTTAAAGAATTTCAGCAGGATAAGAGGGATGAAATTGATTGTCAATTGCTAAACTCAAAGTATGCATGTGACAGTAACAATCCTACATACTCAGGTGTGTTATGTTTTACATGCCTCTGTCGTTCGTTTAGTCGACTAAAAGCAAATATCGATTTGAAATAGTTGAGCATAGGTCCTGAATTGTGTTGTATGATACTTTCTTAGATGGCAGTATCATTGGTGGATAGGATGCTTTCATTATTAGGCAATCAACAAATTATCAAGCTCTCCAATCAATCACCAAATGCATTTTCCCCTACTTAATATTTATAGGGATAATTAATTACAAAAAGCACCCCTGAGGTTTGGATTATTTACGAAAGTACCCAACAAAGGTTTTAGAAATAAATAACTTCTTGAGGTTTGACCTCGGCTTATATCCCCCCTTTCATAAGCAAAAAACAGGAACCCCCTTTACATCCATAAAATATTACGATCACCTCATTAAATTCACGACAAAATCAAACGTCTAAGTTTTTTCTTTTTCTTTTTTCTTTTTCCTTTTTTGGCAATTTCGAAGTCGTCCTTCGTTTGTGTGTGTGTAATTTCTCCAAACGGATCACTTGCATGTCATAGCCTTTATCTTCTTTTCTATTCTGCTTCATATTGGTAGATTTTGTTGTTGCCTGCTTTTGAACAAAGTCCTTGCGTTTGTGAAGAATGAATTGACGAAGAATCAATGAACCATAGAAAGTTTGAGTAAAAAAATACTTTCCATGAGGCAATGAACTTACCTAAGGGGCTTGTTTGCAGTCAATGGGGGTGATGCAACAGATTACAGTATTCTCGAATATTCCAAAGACAATTGGTGCAGCCGAGAAGATTTTGATGTTAAAGGTGCTGCAATATTTGAGGATGATCATTCTCGACGAGCAGGTGACCAAGTTATTATTAAACATACATATAAAAAGGAGGTTGTTGTATCAAGAAAGGCCGTTCTAGCTCAAGCTGAAAGACAACCTGCTAAAGTAACCATCTCTGAGAGCAGAGGGCAAATGGAGATCAAGAACAAGTTTCAAAATCATGAGAAACACCTTGCTTCAAACATTCCGAGATATTTGAATTTAGAGCCTTCTCTTGCAATGGATTGGCTTGAGATCTCATGGGATGAACTACACATTAAGGAACGCGTTGGTGCTGGTACTTTTAATTTTTTAGCTATAATTTCTTGCACTTTATAAGACTGTCTTTCTGGAAATACGGTTTTTATGATTTTATTTTTTTAATTTAAAATGATGATAGGATCTTTTGGCACGGTGCATCGAGCTGAATGGCATGGATCGGTTAGTATGACAAAGCTCCCGATATACTGGCTTGTGGTTATTATCTATTTATGAACTTTAATTCCAGTGAGGTGGACGTTGCTTCTTCTGAAGTTCTTATTTGAGTTGATGAATGATTCTAATTTCTCAAAAACACCAACGTAACTATTTTTGGATAATTGAGTAAACAATATAAGAAGGAAAAAGGTGATACTTGGCATTTATGGGTTCGCTTCTTAGATAGTTTATTTTTAAAACATGCAAATTGCAATGCTATGTTTCCAATTTTGATAGATATGCGTTTAATTTTATCAGTGCTTTTTTTTTTCTGGAAAAAAGAAAAAAGAAAAGAAAATCTTCTTCAGTAGTTTTCGTCATCTATTTTCCTTTAAATCTTCTCTAGCTTCCGAACTTGCAATAGTCATTGGAAGTTACTTGATGAGAGGAAACTATCTGGGAAAGTAGAATAGCTCAATTTCTTCCCTATTTTTATTTTTGGACCTGCATTCTGCTTCTGAGTTTTGTGGTGCTTAGGACATCGTTCAATTAAAATTCTTCCGTCACCTGCAGGATGTAGCAGTTAAGGTTTTAACTCTCCAGGATTTTCATGAAGATCAGTTGAAAGAGTTCCTACGGGAGGTATGAATTGTATGCTTGAATTTTTTGGTATGTTTGCCCAACATCTATTTCCAGTTCGTTTGCATGAATCTTCTAGAGGCAATACATAATATCAATTTTTGATTGTTCCCAAGTTTTTTGAGATTATGCATCAAGAAACATTGTCCTTACCGTGTCAGTAGTTGGACATGGCCAATTAATTTACCTAATGGTCTTAAAGGTTATTATAACCTATAATATATTATTACAGATTTATAATTTGCAGTGGAAATCATTTTTCTTAATTCCACACTCACATTTTGCTGATCCAGCCGCTTGATACCAACGGTCGCCCTATTTCTTGCCGTATTTTTTGGAAAAATATTACTATTAACGTTCCTATAGAAATAGGTTTAATGGGTAATTGTAAATGGGATCAAGCAAAGAATTTCCTAATGCTGTTGGGAAAATTCTGATGGATGTTAGAGAATTAGTAGCGAGAGAAATCTTCATTTCATGTTCTCAGACTATAAATGAATACACTTTCTACTCTCATGCATCGACCATTTGGTTGTTAGAGTGTGAATTTATGTACATGATTTTAATGTTGTGATCTTTCTGGTGCTTTGGTTTGGTTGATCTTTATAATTTTCTTATTTTACATCTTTACGAAGGTTGCCATTATGAAACGTATACGTCATCCGAATGTAGTACTGTTCATGGGTGCTGTTACAAAACGTCCCCATCTATCTATAGTAACAGAATACTTGCCAAGGTAATTAGGGGCTGAATTCTTATTCCCAAACTGGATAGTTCATATGAAGTGAGACTTTATGCATTCTAAGCCTTTGTACTATATGAAATTGTATGGAGCAGAGGTAGTCTGTTCCGACTGATACACAGCCCAGCTGCTGGGGAAATTTTAGACCGGAGACGTAAACTTCGCATGGCTCTGGACGTGGTTAGTTTAGAATTTAGTCATGATTCTGAAATCTTCCGTCCAACTCCCTTATTTTTCTTTTTACCTTTTATGAGTTAATTTTGTTATGTGTTTTGCATCTAGGCAAAGGGTATCAATTATCTTCATCGTCTTACACCGCCAATTGTCCATTGGGACCTGAAGTCGCCAAACCTGTTGGTTGATAAGAATTGGACGGTGAAGGTAATTCTATTATTCCGTATCGAAGGCTTTCCCAGTCACGTATGTACCTGATTCCTTCTTTTTTTCTTGTTTTTTTTTTTAAATCACTTTTCTTAGGTCTGTGATTTTGGGCTGTCGAAGTTCAAAGCAAACACATTCATATCATCGAAGTCTGTTGCTGGAACAGTGAGCTCTCTCTCTCTCTCTCTCTCATACAACATTTATAAACTAACTATAAAATAACACAGAGAAAAAATATATATAATTAACGCATTGAATACTTTAAGTAATAGTTTGGTTATCAAAAATAATACGTTTGGATACCAGTTATTCGATAGTCCAATGCCACTGAAGTATATTGCATATAGATACTTGCAAGTTGCAAGTAAATTTAGTTACACTAAATATTGCATTTGAATACCAGTTCAAATAGTGATTCGTGTAATTATTTTAGTGTGGTGATATTTTTGTAATACTTTAATCAAATGTATTAGATAATATAATTTACCCGTATTATTATTAATATCCAATAATGGCCCCCTACATGAGTATAAATATTATGATTGGGTCTTCTGACCAGAAAGTAATTGGTAAGAGAGAAAAAGGTTAATCATCTCATTTGTTTCATGACCCAACATATTATGACTAGACCCGGCGGCAATTTACCACACGAAACGAAACGAAAACACGACACGAAAATTTTGTGTTTGGGTTTGCATTGAGTACACGACACGAAAATACACGAACACGAAAGTACACGACCGAGATTTAGTGTCGGTTTTGTGTTTATCCTTTGGGTACACGACACGACACGAGGTACACGAAATAAATAAATAAATATAATATTTTATATTTAATTTAATAAAAATATATATTTTATGAATTCTGTCTATACTAAACTTTAAAATTTGAAAATATAATGTGAACTTTCATAAATTTCGTGTAAACATTCGTGTTTTCGTTGCAATTCGTTTCATTTCGTCTACTAAAATTTATAAAAATAATATTAAAATATTAAAATTGTTATTTTTTATAATATTTTAATATTTATTTTATATAATGTGTCTGACACGAAAACACGACACGAATTTGCGCGGTACACGACACGACGTGACACGAATTCATTTCGTATCGTGTATGTGTTTGGACTTTTGGTACACGAAACACGAAAGTACACGACACGAAAATACACGACGCGAACAAATTGTCAGGTCTAGTTATGACTGTTGAAAAGAGAGAAAAAGGTCAATTTCAGAAATTGGATTCTGATGCTGGGGCAAAAAATCGGCCAATGTAATCCAAATATCTTGCCACGTTGAACATGTTGACAATGCATCAACCAGGAAATAACTCTCCTCCTTTTCATTTCAGCCCGAATGGATGCCCCCTGAATTTCTCCGTGGGGAGCCCTCCAACGAGAAATCTGATGTCTACAGTTTCGGAGTTGTTTTATGGGAGCTTCTCACTATGCAACAGCCTTGGAGTGGACTCAGCCCTGCTCAGGTAATTTATCCTCAAAAAGAAAACATTATTTAGGATTCGGAAACAGATTATAGGGTAAATGACAAACTAAATCCAATGTATTATGAATGCTCCTCAGGTTCATATTTACTTGACAGATACCATCCTATCTGATGTGATCTTTAGAAGGGATACCTACAAAAATTGCCCTTGACATTTAGTCTAATGACGACATTTATATATATATATATATATATATATATATATATATATATATATATATATATATATATATATGGCGCGTTTTATGCAGTACCAATATTAGATGCAGTACCTTACAGTACTAATTTATGCATGAGTTTTGTAAGAATTATGCATGAAATATATGCATTTCGTGCATCAAAATTTTAATGCATTAAAATATGCAATATATTTGATGCATATAATCTAATATTTTAATGCATCGATATTTTGATGCATACATTGAAATTTTGATGCACGAAATGCATATATTTCATGCATAATTAGTACAAAACTCATGCATAAATTAGTACTGTAAAGTACTGCATCTAATATTGGTACTACATAGAACGCACCCATATATATATAGATAGATAGATAGATACATAGATATATAGCGTGGAAATTTATGATCACTTTTCAAATACCCCCTCTGGGGGTGCATTTTTGGAAGATAAAAACGAATGTTCCTGATTAAGATAACTGTTCTTTATAGTTTATTGTAAATTAACCCTTTGTAGAATAGAAACAAATTGTCAATGGCATATTTGTAATTTTCGAAAAATAGCTGAATTTTTCTGTAGTTAGACCAAGTCTTAAGGGTATTTGTAATTAACCTCGAGTTTTAGTATCATCATGTAGTTCTTAATTTTTTTCTCTAGTGATGATGGGGGGTTTTGACATGAAAAAATCTCGATCAATGATGTTCCTTGAGTTTTGCAAACATGTAGGTGGTTGGAGCAGTTGCTTTCCAGAACAGAAGGCTTGCAATCCCACAAAACACCCCCCCAATGTTGGCGTCTCTGATGGAATCTTGCTGGGCTGAGTAAGACTTTATTATATCATCTTTTCCTTTTATGTTACACTATTGTTTCCGGCATTCAAATGTCTGGAAAACAAGTTCGTGTTAGGATTTGCAAATATTTAATGTGAAAAAGAAAAATGTTCTTGTTTGCTTGCAGTGACCCTGCACAACGACCTTCGTTTGCTAACATAGTTGACACCTTGAAGAAGCTGCTGAAATCTCCATTGCCGTTGATACAAATGGCCGATTAATGATGAGATGCCATTCTGTACGTATTTATGCTTCTTTTTCTTTTGGTTTTTGCTACAAGGTAAGAAGTTAGTAGTGCCGAAAACGCTATTTTTATCGAGCAGGACTTTTTCACTAGAATGGCTGCATCAAATATAGGCTGTGGCCTTTGGAGAATAATTTTCATCAGCAAAAAAAAAAAAAAATTGCGGTTTGAATCTGATGTATGGTAATTTGAGGTTCAAGAATGGGTATAGGTATACCAATCATTATTTAGTTGGTGAAAATTGCTTATTACCACTGGTTTACACTTGAAATATTTTTATCTTCAGTACCTTGAATATGTACCACCTGAACACAACTATACTGTGTGGAACTTGTCGTTTCCTTATATAAGTGACTTGGGTGTTGTTTGGTAAAAAGTTCATCAAGACATGTATTTATTAAGGTGGCTGTATAGATTATAAATATTGGTTATTGTTTGTTTTTGTTTGAATAAAATGTATGAATAGTTTAATTGATCATTTTACCCCTCCTATGAATCAAAAGCCAAAATCAAAACCAAAAACCAAAATCAAATCACAAATCAAAATTAAAATCAAAACGAAAAACTAAAATCAGAAATCAAAATCAATACCCTTGAAGAAAACCCAAAACATAAACCTGGAGCAAAACCAGGGCTGGATGAAGCGGAGCAGCTTGCTCGTCGACGGGGAGGGGAGAGGTGGAACCGCGAGGGCTGGTGGAGGGAGGGGCGACGAAGCGATGAGGGCTGGAGGAGGCGCGAGGCAAAAATATTATAAAATAATTTAAAATAAAATTGATATTTTTTAATAAACTAAGAAACTAAAGACAGTATGCAAAATGGAAAAAAATACTACCTCCGTTTTTTTAGCAAGTGTGTGTGGTTTTTCAAAATTGAACTTAAATAGCTGGTGCATCGGCTTGCAACCAAAAAGTTCATATTGTAATTGATAAAAACTTAAAGTTCGTGATATATTTTGTAGTATAACTTTTTTTGTATAGATCAAATAATTAATACATATAAGGTATAGTACCATATAATAGACTTCTTAGAATTTTACTTTTTATATAATACCAATTGGTTAATTAGGAGACCATGTATATTTCACAATCAAACCGAGGTGAATATCTTAAAACTTCTCTTTTTGAACCCAACCATATTAGGCTTCACAATCAAACCGAGGTGAATATCTTAAAACTTCTCTTTTTGAACCCAACCATATTAGGCCATCTTCAATGGGTGTTTCTATTCCGTTGGAAATCTAGAAACAAAAAATAGAGAAAATAAATTTCAATGCAGTTTTCTAAATTTGTTTCTATCCCATGTGTTGGCTGAGTCACATTGAAAATTTCTATAGGTGTTTCTACGTGTAGAAACACTCATAGAAATTCTAATTTAATTTATAATTATCTGATTGGATAATTACATTATATATCTTCCTAAAAATACGTAAATATATAGAGTAGAAACATCGCATTGGAGATAAAAAAAATTCACACGTTTCTATCCCTACTAAAATTCAACACGTCATATAAAAACTTTAAAAAATTTACTCAATCATGTAGGATAGAAACATGAAATTAAAGTTTACCATCGCCTTAGAACTTCCCTCTCTTTTAACCCAACCACTTGCCACGTGTTGGTTTTAGGCCCAAATGAAATAAGTTTTTTGATTGGGCCCAATAATTAAAATCTGGCAGCCCAGTCCGATTTGATCAGCCCAGGCTCGGTTTCTAATTAAAACTCTTGACCAGATCTGGACCGTCCCTTTTGTGGGATTTATCTCATCCGTCCATCTCCTAGGTATTTAATACCCACTACCCCCTAACCCTAACTCACTTCTTCTTCACCCTGTCGGCGCCACACTCTCCTTCTCCCGTTCCTCCCGCTACTGTTTCTCTCCTCCCTTGATTTTTTCGTTCGGTTCCGATTTGTAAGCAACCCTTATCAATCCAATGATAAGATTGGTTGCTACATATCCGGGCGACCGATTTTGGGGTTGTGACTTCTACCCCTATAAATTCTGGGATCCATTTTGAGGTGAAAAAAAACATGAAACATACGACTGAGAATTGAGTGTTCTTGAGGCAAAAAATCATTCTTTGTGAGATTCCTGATTTCTTTGTGAATCCTACTCGACCGAGGTTGTTTAGTTATTGGGGTTAAGTTCTTGGATCTTTGTGATTTAACGAAACCGCACAGGTTTGTGGCTCGATTCTTGGGCCGGATTTTTGGAGCTCTGGACGCGGGTACACGAGAGCGGAGGACTGAGCCGACTTTGTGTCTGAATATCACCACCTTGCGTTCGTACTTTCAGATCTTAAGTGATCTGTTTGGTCAGATTTCTTCGATCTTAATTTTTGTTCTTGTGTTCAGTATTTCCAGTTTATTTCGTGTGTTTTTCAGTGTTATTTAATTTGTTGTGTAACCCTTAATCCCCGTAAACATAGGAAATTTATTTGTAATTTGTTTACTCTTGTGTTGTGTAATTTTATGTATTCCGGATAGACACCCTACAGTGGTATCGGAGCCTCTAAACGGGGTTTCTATTCGGAAGGGCATACAGATTCCGGCGGAGGGATCCGCTCAGGTATTGCTTCCTCTACTTTACTGTATTTTCTTACTGTTATGTGTGATTGGTAGTGTATTATTTCTTCGGAGTGATTTGTTTACTGCTTCGGTCTGCTGTACTATCTCTGTGACCGCTTCGTTATACTGTTTTTGTGTTGAGACTGTTGCAGTCGTAATCTCCGAGCATACCAAACCCCCTTGCCTGGACCGCAAGTGTTCCTCAGATCTTGTGGGGGCTCCGGGATTCGATTCCAGCTCACTTTATTTTAAAATCTGGTGTGATTTTGGTGTTTGTGATATCTGCGTGATATTGGTATTCTATTCCAGCCCATTTTATCGCAAAATCTGGTGTGATTTTGTTATTCATGGTATCTGCGTGATATTTAACTGTAATCTTAGTTTTTACAGTAGTACCTTGTGCTGTTTTAAATCTTGTGTGGTTTTTACAAATACTAAAATGGGCTCTCTTACTTCATTTACAATGGCACCTTTTGACGGTAAAGGAGATTTTAAAATTTGGCAACAAAAAATGAAATCTATACTTGTCCAACAAAAATGTTTTAAGACCATTGAAGGTTCTTTTCAGTCTAATGTGACTCCTGAAAAAACGTGAGGAATTGATTGAGTTTGCACATTCATCTATAATCTTGAACTTGTCTGATTCTGTGATTAGACGAATAGGCAAAACTGATAATGCTAAACAGCTTTGGGATAAACTTGAGGAAACGTTTACCGAAACATCTTTGCCGAATAAGTTCCTGAAAAGTTTTTTCGCTACAAGTTGGATTTGAATAAAGATATTGATGGTAATCTGGATGCCTTTACAAAGTTAGTACAAGATATAAAACAAGCGGGTGGAAAAAACATTGATGATTATTCCCCTATTGTGGTCTTGAATGCTATCCCTGATGCTTATAATGATGTGAAATCTGCTATAAAATATGGAAGGGGTTCTGTTACTTTAGACACTGTTATAAGTGGCTTAAAGAGTAAAGAATTAGACTTGAAATTTTAACAAGGTTTCTAAACCTGTCTCTGATGTTAATTTTGTAAGGTCTAAGCATCCCATTAAAAAGAAATCGTTTGTCAAAACCGATTCTGAAAAGTCTAATAAGAAAAAGGGGCAATGGAAGGATAAAACCAAATTCCGGCCTAAGAATCGCAAATGTTATAATTGTGGTGAACCTGGTCATTATATACAAGAATGCACCAAACCTAAAAAGAACTTGCAAAATGATCAGGCAAATTTGACTATGGGCGATGTCTTTATGGTATCTGATGATGTGCATCTCTCTGTGAATTCTATGCTTTCTGGTCTGTGTGAAAATGAATGGTTGCTGGATTCTGGATGCACTCATCATATGACACCTTATAAACAACATTTTACTAGTTATACTAATCTTGTGATCAGTATGTTTATATGCCTGATAAGGTGAAACGGGTTGTGGCCGGGGTTGGGAATGTTTGTTTGAAATTTGCTGATGGTACTCAGTTTACTCTAAAATATGTCTGACATATTCCTGATTTATCCAATAATCTGATATCTTGTACCACTTTGGAAGATGGGGGCCTTCGGGGGTCTTGGGGGAATGGTTGCATGATAATTTCCAGAGGATCCTTAATGTTGTTTAAAGGAATCCGGAAATTTAATCTATACATTTGCCAAACTGAAACTGCTGCATGTTCTAATCTGGTCTGTGTGGATAAAATCGAATTGTGGCATAATAGGTTAGGACACATGAGCATGAAGGGATTAAATATCTTGCATAAACAAAAATGTTTTGGAAAAGATAAAATCTCTATGTTGTCTTTCTGTGACTCCTGCATGTATGGCAAACAACATAAAACTCAATTTCCAAAACCTCCCGATTCCCCTGATCCCGTTTTTTGAGAAATCTGGTAAGAGTTCCAATGTGCTTGATTATGTTCATGCTGATGTTTGGGGTCCTGCCAGTGTTACGACTCATGGCAGAAACCGGTATTTCTTGTCCATTATTGATGATTACTCTAGAAAAGTTTTCGTGTTTTTACTCAAATTAAAATCTGATGTGTTTGAGAAATTCCAAACTTGGAAAACTTTGGTGGAAAATCAAACCGGAAACGGATTAAAAAGATAAGGACCGATAACGGCCTTGAATTTTGCAATACTCAGTTTGATACTATGTGTTCTGAAAATGGCATCCTTAGGCATAAGACTGTCCCTTATACCCCTCAACAGAACGGGGTGGCTGGGCGAATGAATCGAACCCTCCTTGAAAAGGTTAGGGCCATGCTCGCTACTTCTGGGTTGTCTAAAAGTTTTTGGGGTGAGGCTCTTTTAACTGCTGCATATCTTATCAATAGATCTCCTTCTGTACCATTAAATGGCAATTATCCCGAGTCTGTGTGGTCGGGTCATGCTACTGATTTTTCAAACATTCGTGTGTTTGGTTGTGCTGCTTATGTGCATCAAAATATTGATAAACTCGAACCCAGATCCTTGAGATGTGTTTTTCTTGGATATCCTAACGGTATTAAGGGTTATCGTTTATGGGTCAGATCTGAACCCGGATTAAAGGTTATTATTAGTAGGGATGTGGTCTTTAATGAAACTGAATTTCCATGTCTTGATAATCCTATACCTGCTCCTGTGCTAGCTACTGAAAATTCTCCCCACCCTGTTCAGATTAGGGTGGAGCATCTTAGTGATAACGAATCATCAGCTGAATCTGATAATATAGAAAATCCTGAACCTAATAATCAATCTGATAATGGGGATGAATCTGAATCTGCTCCTGAATTGTCTGATTATCAATTAACTAGGGATAAGCCTAGAAGGAATGTTAGGAGACCTATACACTTAGATGATTTCCATATGGCTTCTCTTGCTTTCAATGTGTTTGATATGCTTGATGGTAATGAACCTAAGTCTTACAATGATGCTTTGATGTCTGATAATTCAAATGAATGGCTAAGTGCAATGAATGAAGAAATGACATCCTTGCATGCGAATGATACTTGGAAACTTGTTGCAAAACCCAGAAATTGCTCTTTGATTGATTGTAAGTGGTTGTTTAAAGTAAAAAAGGAGGAGGATAATGTCAGATTCAAGGCAAGGTTAGTAGCTAAAGGCTTTACACAACGTGAAGGTATCGACTATACTGAGATTTTTGCACCAGTAGTTAAATTCACCACTGTTCGCATCATGCTTGCATTAGTTGCACATCATAATTGGGAGATGAAACAATTAGATGTTAAAACAGCATTCTTGCATGGTGAATTGAAAGAAACTATCTACATGAAACAACCGAAAGGTTTTCTAGATAGTAACCATCCAGATCATGTGTGCTTGCTCAATAAAACCCTATATGGCTTAAAGCAATCCCCTAGAGAATGGAACAAAAAATTCAATGATTGCATGTTGTTCTTGAAATTCCGTCGTAGTGCTTATGACCCATGCCTTTATTTCAAGTATGACAGTGGTGTGCCTATGTTCTTACTTATTTATGTAGATGATATGCTCTTGATCAGTTCGTGCATTAAATCTATTGATCATGTTCAAAGTCGCTTAGGTGAACAATTTGACATGAAATACTTGGGGGATGCTAAAAGGATATTGGGCATGAATATTGTTCGGGACAGATCTAAAAGTACTTTATTTTTAAATCAGTCCTCTTACATTGGTAAAATTCTTGAAAAATTTTCTATGACTGATGCTAAAATTGTTAGTGTGCCGTTAGCTTCTCATTTCTTATTATCCAAAACTCAGCCGCCTAAAATTGAATCTGAAATTTGTGAAATGAGATCTGTCCCGTATGCTAATGCCATTGGATCTGTCATGTACCTTATGGTTAGTACTAGACCAGATATTGCTTATGCTGTGAGTTGTTTAAGTAGGTACATTGCTAATCCAGGAAAACCTCACTCGGAGGCCCTTAAGTGGTTATTGCGGTACTTAAAAAATTCCGCTTCTGATGGTCTTATTTTCTCTAAATCTGTTGATGGGGTTAATTTAAAAGGTTATGTTGATTCTAATTATGCCAATCACCGGGATGAATGTAAGTCCACAACTTCATATGTGTTTACCTTGTGTGGCTCGTGCATTTCTTGGAAATCTCAACTTCAGCATATAGTTACACTATCTACTACTGAAGCTGAATATATTGCCACCGCTGAAGCCTTTAAAGAGACTATTTGGTTGAAAGGTTTACTTACTGAAATTGGTGTTCTTCGTGATAATGTTGTGGTCTTTTCTGACAGTCAATCTAGCATACATTTGTGCAGAAATCCTGTTTTCCATGATCGTACAAAGCATATTGATGTCAGGCGTCACTTCACCCATGATATCGTTGAAAAGGGCATAATTGATTTGAAGAAAATCCCTTCACATTCCAATCCTGCAGATATGGGCACGAAGTGCCCACCGATCGAGAAAACCAGATCTTGCAAGTCGATACTAAATTTCGACTCCCTTAACTGAAGACACTCTAGTCTTCCTGTTTGCTATCTTTGTGACAGCTCTTCTAGTTTTCTTTGTGATTTCTAGTTTTCTTTCTTAGTGATTGTTTATGTCTTTATACTTGTACTAACTTTGTGTGTTGTGCAGGTGGTGTGACGTTCGGCGATGATGCCCTCTCAAAATAAGTGTACCCCGATGGCTCATTTGGTCCGGGTGGAGATTTGTTGGTTTTAGGCCCAAATGAAATAAATTTTTTGATTGGGCCCAATAATTAAAATCTGGCAGCCCAGTCCGATTTGATCAGCCCAGGCCCGGTTTCTAATTAAAACCCTTGACCAGATCTGGACCGTCCCTTTTGTGGGATTTATCTCATCCGTCCATCCCGTAGGTATTTAATACCCACTACCCCCTAACCCTAACTCACTTCTTCTTCACCCTATCGGCGCCGCACTCTCCTTCTCCCATTCCTCCCGCTACTGTTTCTCTCCTCCCTTGATTTTTTCGTTCGGTTCCGATTTGTAAGCAACCCTTATCAATCCAATGATAAGATTGGTTGCTACATATTCGGGCGATCGATTTTGGGGTTGTGACTTCCACACCTATAAATTCTGGGATCCATTTTGAGGTGAAAAAAAACATGAAACATACGACTGAGAATTGAGTGTTCTTGAGGCAAAAAATCATTCTTTGTGAGATTCCTGATTTCTTTGTGAATCCTACTCGACTGAGGGTTGTTTCTGGGTTATTGGGGGTTCTGGTTACTGGATCTTTGTGATTTAACGAAACCGCCTGGGTTTGTGGCTCGATTCGGACTGCTGGACGCCGGATTTTTGGAGCTCTGGACGCGGGTACACGAGAGCGGAGGACTGAGCCGACTTTGTGTCTGAATATCACCACCTTGCGTTCGTACTTTCAGATCTTAAGTGATCTGTTTGGTCAGATTTCTTCGACCTTAATTTTTGTTCTTGTGTTCAGTATTTTCAGTTTATTTCGTGTGTTTTTCAGTGTTATTTAATTTGTTGTGTAACCCTTAATCCCCGTAAACATAGGAAATTTATTTGTAATTTGTTTACTGTTGTGTTGTGTAATTTTATGTATTCCGGATAGACACCCTACACCACGTCACTAAATGATTCAGGTTTCTAAACAATTTAAACCTAACATATCTGATCATACGGTGGATTTCCCAATATCTAATCACATTATCAAAATTGCACCCAAAAAAAATCACATTATCAAAATTTATGTGTTAGGAAGTTAGGTCTACTAATTTTCACTGCACAATCCAGAAGAATCCGCTTCACAGTTTCCTACTGTGTTAACTCAAGATTTAGAGGAAGCTACTTCGCATTTCCAATGACAGTGAATATATGATAAATATATGATGGAGATCGAAAAGTATTGACAGTGAATGTGCGGTGATCATTAAAAAGTAAAATGTGGTTGTTTGATTTGATTGTGTAAAAGTGATAAATATAAAATTTTTAAAAAGATAAAAAAGAATAAGTATAAAACTTTAAGTGGGACGGAAAAAAGTAGTTTTCTGATAAATTTTTAAATGCAAAAAAAAAATTATTTAAGAATTAAGAGTCATCGACCGTGAGCATTATGGTTGTTCTCAGAAACTGTTGTTATATAAAAATACTGAAGATTAATATTTTATATTTTAATTAATTATAAAAATTAATATTTATCAAATATAAATTTATTTAGATTTACAGTTCATTATTTTTTTCATTAGAAAATCACAATAATACCAAATTAGGTCTTAGTCGAGTTCTCACCCATTATAAAAATCATTTTTATATATAAAAAAAAAAAATCAAATTCAACAGATACTTCTGTTCAACTTTGGTGAGGGCCAACGGAGTGGGAGCGGGTAAGGGGGGCGGGTTCATGAAACCGACCGGCTACACCGTGCCGTGTAGGTCGGGTAAGGGGGGCGGCTTCATTTTGCGAGTTCAGAGCCCGAATGTGAACGTTGGAAAAATGTTAACGTTGGACTAAAATGAGCCGTTATCCAACGGCTATGACCCAAAATAAAAAAAAAAAAAAATTCACTCCTATTTAAATTAATCTTTCACCTCAATTTTCAAAATAAAAACACACAACACACAATAAATAATCTCTCCAGAAAAAATGTCTACCGATTCTTCCGATTACGTTGTTCCTTCTTCGTCTGACGAGATATCCACGGGTAGCTCGTTGCAAAATATACTTCAACTAGCGGCTCAGTATTATGAAGACACGGCAAGCTCTAGCCGAACTAGCGTAAATCGTCATCGGGATATAGGTCTTGAAACTTTAGAGAATGATTGGTTCGTTGAAACACCAAAGTACAACGACGATTACTTTAAAAAAAAAAATTCGAATGGAGAAAAGCCTGTTTTTGCAAATAGTGGGTGACATTGAAGCGAGATACCCATATTTTCAGGAAGGCTATGATGTGCGATTTCAAAAAAGTTTCACGGCGAAACAAAAAATCACATCGGCTGTTAGGCAACTCGCAACCGACAATCCGCCCGATGAGTATGACGAATATTTATGCATGCCTCAAAGAACGTCACGTGAAAGTCTTGATCATTTTTGTGAGGCCATCATTGAGTTGTACGGTCGGGAGTACCTACGTAGGCCGACAGCACACGACCTTGCTCGCATTTTCCAGGCCCATGAAGCGAAGCATCACCTCCCTGAGATGCTTGGTAGCCTTGACTGTACACACGTCAGATGGAAAAATTGTCCTAGACATTTGAGAGGACAATATACGAGAGGTGACTATGGTGTTCCCACTATTATGCTTGAAGTCACGGCGTCACAAGATATGTGGATTTGGCATGCTTTTTTTGGTCCACCGGGGTCAAACAACGATATCAACGTATTGCATCAGTCTGACTTGTATCTTACAGCTCGAAATGGAACGGCGATGAATAGTTCATTCCACGTGAATGGACGCTTTTACAAACGCGGATACTATTTGACAGATGGAATCTATCCTAAGTGGTCCACACTTGTTAAAGCATACCTGTATCCAAGCGACCCAAAGGAATAGAGATTTACGAAGTTACAAGAGGGAGCGAGAAAGGATGTCGAGAGAGCTTTTGGTGCTCTCAAAGGAAAATGGAAAATTCTTGAACGACCACTCAGAGCTATGACCAAAGTGAAAATTGCCAATCAGGTTCATGCGTGTGTTATTTTGCATAATATGGTTATAAAACGCGAGGGGAGGGCAATCTCACCGGTTCATATAATGGATCCGTCGGTCCAGCCAGTGTTCGACGACAGTGTGGTAGCGGAGTTACTAGACGAATTTCTCCATGACCGTCTTCGATATGATCTCACGGAGCACGTAGCACGTGAAGACTTGCCACATCTCGATGATTAATGGCTTTTTTTATTTTAATCTAGTTATTTTTAAGTATTATGTTATGTTTTTTTTTTAAAGTATTATGTAATGTTTTTTATTTTTAATTAAATGGTATGTTTTTATTATAAATATTGTATGTGATTTTATGTATTTAAAAAAAAAAATGAATTCGAATCTTAAGTGCAACTCACTAGTTAGGGTAGTGTTAGGATAGTATTGGGGTAGTTTTGAGTTGGAAGGTTTTTATTGAATAGAGGTGACGTGGCACCTTAGGGTAGTAGGGTAGTGAATTTCCACTCCCTCACTGCATTAAAGAAACAATTGGCCATTGTCAATTCTCACATGTTTTCAACCATTCACCAGTTCCCACTAATTTCACAATCCTATACAAAAACAAGAAGAAAAGAAAGATCAAATTACTGAAAAAAAAAAAAATGTGGGGCGATCTACTTTTACAGGCAGCAATCATACTGCCGTTCCTATTCATGTTCCTCTTCATTCACAACGTCCCCCAAAACCTCTTCTCCAAGCTTCGTCTCTTAAGCCGCCGATCCAATCTCCAAGCCAGGCGCCACTTCGTCCTCGGCGCCCAGCTCCTCTCCCAAGCCAGATCCCTCTCCGATCCCTCCATCGCCGGTAGAGTCGTAGCCGAAGCCGACCGAGCCATCTCCCTCGACCCATACGACGCCGCTTCGCACATTCTCAAGGCCATCGCGCTGGAGATGCAGGGTTTCAGGACATCAGCTCTGGATTCGCTCGACGCCGCGCTGTCGCCGATGGCGGTAAAGTCTCTGAGTGACGGAGAGAGAGGGGAAACGCTGTACAAGCGGGCGGAGCTGAGGGTGGCGGTCGGCAGCGGCGGGGAGTTGGAGGATTTGGTGGAGTCGGTGAGGCTGAGAGGGGATAATGCTAAAGCGTATGGTTTGCTGGGGTTGTGTTATGAGAAGAATGGGCTGAAAGCGGAGGCCCGAAAAGCTTATGAGGATGCTCTTCGGGTCCAGCCCAATCATAATTTGGCTCGAGATGCATTGGACCGTTTGAAATAAAATACCTGTAAGCCGGATTGTCTTTTGGACTTGTGTGTTCTGTTTTTCTTGAAGATGTAATTGCGAATTTAATTATTTCCAGCAGAAAAATGGAGATTTTCAAGTGTTGCTGCGTGAGCAGTGCGTAGAACATAAGCTTTCAGGTTCCCAAAATCAAAGAGTACTGTCCAATTTTGTAGACTTTTTTTGATTGTTTTGTTGATTATGCCGTGTAGCTTCAGATGATTTGGTCTATATAGAGTTGCGATGATGTACTAAAACGTTTATACTTGGAATGAAAAAACTGAATTTGTGTCCCCAATGGCATAGACTCATCTTCAGTTGCAAGTGATTGGGGTGGAAACACTCCGACATCGTCGGTTCGAATTCGTGTGGTGACAATACTTTGTTGAAATATTGCAAGGTTTGTTGCTGGTTCGTGTCTCGTTGGTCCCCTTGTAGGGATGCCATTAGTGCACATCCCTCGATTTAACACCCGCTTGATCAAGAGACCTCTGATAGGGAGTTTCTCGTCTCTTCTCAACCAACAAAAAAAAAAAAACTGAATTTGTTTTAAAAAAAAGTAAAATAATGGAAATGGTAATTTAGTCAAGTATGACTACCTATTTTTCTTAATGAAGTTAGATCTCATTTGATCGTTTTGATTAAAATTACTGTTTCTTTTATTTGTTGGGATATGATAAAAGTAATTTGAGAGCATTTTTAATTTTGAATTTGAGTTTTGTTTCAGGAGAAAGTAAAAGACTGTAAATACGAGTCAATCAATTGTATTTATAACACTGATAGATGGGTCTTTATATAGGTATTACAATGAGAGTCATTCCATACATAGGATTCCTAGATAAGGTAAGACATCTAATATGATCCTACTATATTTAGAAGGGTTTAGAACATTCCATCTATGTTATGTATCTACCAGTATTAGGTAAGACACATCACGGGAATAATAATTCCCGGAACACTCCCCAATGTGTCGAGCACTAATACAACAATGGTGCAGAAGATATTGCCTTCGTAAAAACCTATTCCAAGCCAAAGCAAAATCCCATGGAAAAAATAAAGGCTTGATGATGAAAAGACTGCAACGCACCAACATAACATGTCATGTATACTCCCCCTGATGTATACATAATGACTTCCCCTGATGAGTACCTCAAATCATAGGAGTCAGATGCTAAGTTGCCCTCACAACTATACCAAGGAAAAACCCAGTGGGAAAAATACCTCTTGATCTAAGTTGAACGAAAGTACAACGCATCATTATATGGATGTTCTCATAGGTCGCCTCGTTAAAAACCCAGTGGGAAAAACAAACCTTGATCTAAGGACAAAAAGAGCGTGACACATCCAAAGTGCAAAGTCGCTAAAGACTTATCCGAAAATCAAGTTTTCTAAAGTCTTGACCTCCATGCACTAAATCAGTCATAACTTCTTCGATTCAATAGGTATCAACGAAACTGTAAGAACTTATGAAAACTAGACACCCATAGCTTTTCATTCATATACAGTACGTAACCTAGATCGACCTGAGCAGATCACAAAGCTCTATCGAAGTTGACTCAGCGAATTACCGGACATATTATGTCCTACTTTGCAACAATAGTCATATGTCACTCAACATGATGGATGTGATCAAATGGTTGGTTTCCTTGGAAAGTAGACACAAACCTTTCCAATGGTACCAATTTCACCATTTTCCAATAAGTGAGCTGCCCTGTAGGTCATATGTGAGATAGACCAATACATTCTGGGCAAATCGGGTATCAATTTTCAAGTGGATAGAGCGAGTTTCAAGCTTCTTGTCAATTACAGACATTGCGTGAGCGCATCCTAGGCCATCATCACAGTGGCTTTACCGGATTATTACGAATGAGTACATCGAGTCAAACATGAGTACATAATGCCGTACTTTTCTCTTAAGACTGCATCATCACTTAAGTGAGTCTTATTATGACTTCGACTAGTCATTGGGAATCATATAGGCATTACTTTATCGTCTCTTAGGGAAACCGTCCCTTAAATTGCCTTAAACCGATTGATGAATTGAATACGCATCATCAAGTGTCCCCAAGATCCTTTCATTCTAAACGTTGGATTTAGCGGAATCTCTTAATCTCAAAACAGTACATCACTATAAACCCTTAGTTTTACACTCAAAAGCTTCATATCTCTTCCAAATCAAGTATATACTTGGTATGCGTTCCCGACAATCACTTGTCGACGCGCTCCGTGGTCAGGAGCCACTTGATTTGAGTCTGATCCACCACGAGATCCTTTTTATTACTTAACTTAGTTCCCCACTAAGATAAGATTTAACCACAAGCTGCACGTCAGTTTTTGGGAAACTATCTAATTGAAAAGATAATGGAACTTAGTTTCGTGTCATCGTAGTCGATTCCAGTGCGTTCATGAGAAACCTCGCGCCATGAGGTGAGTTTTACTCTTTCTCTCACTCGCTTTAACAAAGTATACGGATAGATCTTATCTTTGGAGTGTCGGCACCACTTCAACAAATGGCTATCACTTTGTTTATACTGGAGTCGCATATGTTTCCATTTTAGGCCAAGGCTACAACGTTGTAGATTTTCAACGAAGTATGGTTCGATTAAACTCACATTCAACGTCCTCATGTACCGGCTTTATTCATAGAGTACTCTTTATGGATTGGCATTCATTGAGGCGTCCCCCAATAATGACTATAATCCAGAATCACATGAGACAGATGAGTTCATTTGATCAGATGATCAAGTTTCATGTACCAAACTCGCATACATTCTTAGCGAGAATATTTATCGAACCAAGTGGCATCCCAATACTCTATGAGATCCACGACCTAGTAACACCATCTACCACAATTTGTGGTGTTACCATATCACCATTTATAGGTGACGAACGTCCATAACCGGACACAATCTTTGCAGACGTGTTTGCAGCATGTATTTAATCTCGTCACTTTAGGGAACTTGGTGAGACACAGTAGGGATAAACTACGACAATTCCAAGTCGTTCTACTCGAACATGATCGTTCACATCTCCCCATAACGACGGGAAGACTGGCTCATCAAAGTGACTTACGAGATCGTCTGCCAAGGTATATTTTAAGCGGACTATGTGTGAAAGCGCATGTCATATTCATCATTTATAACCCGTTATAAGGCATTGTGGTGACGCACTTTGGCACATGAACATGTGGATGATAAAGGTTTTTAGTGTTAACACAATCCAGTTAACAAAATGCATACTGTTACACTCGTAACTAAGCATTTGAATAATGATAGGTATATGTGAATATGACATGTTGACTGATGCTACATAACCATAGCTACTGGTCTTGAGAATCCAACAAAACTGCCACCATGCACCACCGGGATCGAACATTAAGAAACGATTGAACCGATGATAGGTCGTTGGTTTTATCGAACCTCTAGTGCTTTCTTGAAGAGTTCACTCCCTTCACCAGCCCCAAACACCTCAAAATTTTGTGAGCATGTATAAATGGGTGTTTAGGATTCCAAAACCATCAACCTTGTGGTCAAAAACCGATCGAAATGACATCGAACTGGTTGTTGGGACGGCTGGTGGTATGTGAAAACTTCATTTAAGTGGTTCACCTCCTTCCAAGTCTCCAAATGGCACCGAAATTTGTGAGAAGGTAGCCTTGGATGTTAGGAAGTACTCGTTAAAATTTCACTTTAAGACTTGGTCTAAAAGTGGGTGAACCGACCTTTACAATGACTGGTCCGCAAGTTGGACAACCATAAACTCAGGTTTCATCAACTTATCAATCATTGTCAAAGGAACCACATAACATATAATGTTATTACTTGAGTACGACCATTTTTGAACACCATCATAGCATCATAAGCCACCCAGGCTAATACTTATGATCATGTATGTATAAGGACTCGGTGAAAAGGGAGGACTCAGCACCATGCTTATGCGAGTCGTTACATTATTCTCTTTAGCATAGGAGGGTGTCATATCCTAATCGTGCCAAAGAATAGGCTTTAATCAATGAACATGGCTAAGAAGGATCATCGGGGGGTCTTTGGCGTCACACATGCTTATGAAAGCAAGACGCGGATGACATAAATATCATCATCGGTCATGAGCCCTACTCACGACTCCACCAACGTACTTTGGTGTCTTTGATCCAGCTAGCTTCTTTGTTCAAAGAAAAAATGATGTCCATGACAATACCATGGTATATGGATCATCAAACTGTCCAAACTCCGGACTATTAAAGCCTAAATGTGTCAGTGTCCCAATACATCTTCTCGTTACAAAAACCGATGCAAGCCGGACCATATTGACTCATGAATATTTTTCCTTTTCACATATCCAATACAAGTGATGCATAAGATTTTATTTCTCACAAATCACAATGAGATGCTATGAGTGATACACTTTGGCATATATGTCATATGAGTCATAAAATGGTTCAATTGTTACGGAACATATGTGACTAGAAAACACCATTCGGCGTTCAACAACTTGAGCATTATACCACTCATTGATTGTGATGACTTACTCATCATAGTCACGATGGATTTATAACACGAAATCCAAAAATATTGTGTTCCTTGGAAATAGCTTAATACGCACTCAATTTCGCTTGCAAAATTTTACAAACATGAGCATAGCGAACACTCTAACATCATAGAGATTTTATACTTGATACGATCAAAATGATCTATCATATTGAGTGCATAACATGGCAAGATTAGATGCCTAAGGGGCAAATTACGACACAAGCATGGTGTAAGACTACCATGCATATGCTCGACCTTCTTATAAGGGTGCGTATCTTGGGCTTCCCCAAGGAAACTGTTTTTCAACATTTGAACGATGACATTTTAGCGTATAATGCATACCAAAAATTGCATAATCTATGGAAAATTCGGCCATAAAGAGGTTGAAAAACATGTGTCATAAGACCACTTGCAAATTTAAGATGGGAACCAAGTTGGTTGGGACAAAAGTTAGCACAATCGCTGGAAATAAAATTCCGCGCAGCTTGACCTTTTTTCAGTAAAACAGCGGTAACTCCCTTGTTAGGAAGGCTATGGACGAACGGTCAGATGTTCTGGAGACTATACTTCCGTGTCTTTCTATCCATATATTGTGCACCACACGGACCATTAAACTCAGATCACAGTGCATGTTTTAATTAGCTGCTTAGTATTTCCCAGGTTTAGTGAGAAAACAAGGTTGAGGCCATATCCAATGGCATAAGTGTTGATGCAAAAACATGGCAATAACATCCATAGGTGCGTTTAAATACAGCAGGGTGTTCTATTTCTTATCTCGACTAATGATCCTTTCGGTAACTCCAACTGTAACACCCCCAAGATATTCAAGGTATATTACAGTGCCGTGGACCCCTACATGGGACCCACCAGGCTAGACACCACTTACCACAGTAAAAACACATATCATCCAGTTGAAAATCAATAAACACGCCCGATACAACCGACGGAATAATCAACAGTGGCAACCATCAATAACTTGACGAATACAAATCATAATCCGAAGAGAAAAGCCTAAGTACTCGCGAGTACAATCTATAAGTTTCAAAAGTGGACAACAACCATATCGAATGGAATAACGGAAATAAAAGGACTCAAATGCATATGTCAACGACCTTGGCCAACATCCTCGTACTGTCCCAGCGCTCGCTCGTCCGGATGATCATAATCTGAAATCCATAACAAGAATTTCCCCACAACGGGTCCCCAGAGGGGTTAGCAATTACGCTAGTACAAGTAATCAAGACAAACCAATCGCTTACACATTTCATAGTACATGCACCAAAATCATTTTGAAAACCAAAACCAGACATGTCTTTTCCGGAAACAAACAGTCAATCAATTTGCCTAGGACCGGGATGAAGCCACGAATCCCACTCGAGGCCTATAAGGACCCTCCCGAGATGGCCACATTCATAAAACAAATCAAGCACACACGTCACCTAGGACCGGGACGAAGCCACGAATCCCACTCGAGGCTCTAAGGACCCTCCCGAGCTGGCTAGCGAAACAAACTCATGAATCCAGGACGAAGCCATAGATTCCCTCAAGGCCCCATCGGACCCTCCCGAGGTGAGTAAAGCACACACAATATACATCACCATTTCACGTTAAGCATAAAGGTTTCCAAGAATTACTTGCCTTGAATATTTGACGACGCAATGAACGGAAGAAAAAACACCGACGAACGCTAGGAACCGTCAATCACGAACCTAACGATTCGAAGAACACAATCACAACCAATCCTAAATGAATACGGAATTGGAATACACCCGAAAACCCGCCTACGATTCATGTATACTCGTATAAAAACAACAACGAGGGCGGACCACAATCAAACCCTCTTGATTACAAAAATACCACGAAATATACCATGAATCCATAGGAAAACCAACAATACCAACAAGATTAATGATATTCATCATGAATTAATCTATCATACGGAACGAATCGGACGAAAACGTGAAAACCCCAAATTTACCCAAAACAAGGTTTTAGGACTTTATCTCGAATTAAAGACGAAGAACACGATTAGATGTTGATAATATACTCCAAAAACTCGAAGAAGATGATGGCTCGGAGTTGCTAAGCTTCAGATCGCCGGAAAACACCAAGAAAATCGCTGGAGTCGGAGAGAAGAGAGAAGAATGAAAAATGACCGAAATCGGTCAACTCCTGGGTTTATAACCCAGGACGCGTTACGTACGTTAGCCACCAATTGCTAACGTACGTAAGTTGTGTTACGTACGTAAGTCATAAGGGCCTTACGTACGTAACCAAAAAGGCAGAAATGCCTGTACTATTTTACAGTAGGTCGTTACTTACGTAACCAAAAGGTGTGTTACGTACGTAACATCCTTTTCTGGGAAGTACAGGCCAGAAATAGACAAGGGAGGTACCGAAAAAGAATCGAAATACAACGGTGAACAATACACGATGGTACGAACGTAAAGGACTCAAGACGACGAACTTAAGTGTTGAAGTAAAACATATTCATGACTACCAAAAGGTTCGAAAAAAAAAAACAGCAACAAACGTAATTTTCTCAAAACTTTGGGAAATTACAAAACGGCCCAAAACATCCGAAATGTACAATACGCGGTCGAAACACCGAACAAAAGCTCACAACAAGCTCAATAACGTGAGATGGATCCTCGGCAACCCCGAAACGGCGGTTCCGAACGACGATTTACGAGAATACCCGAAATAACGACGGAAACAACATAAAACACCGAATCGAGTAAAACGAGTCCGAAACAAGCTCGAACGACAAAAAGTCCAATATTAAATATCCTCGAAATGTCAAAACGGTTACAAGCGAGCTGCCAAAAACGAAAATACACCAAGATGAGAATATCAAGAGAAGGGAAAAAAAATGCGGATATTACATTCCACCCCTCTAAAAACAAGTTTCGTCCCGAAACTTAAGAAATAAACAACTCGGGGTACTTAGCACGCATGCTATCCTCGTGTTGTGTCGAGATTTATTCACCTCGACAGGCGATCGGCACAAATGCCGGGCAACCGAGTTCACGACCGAATGAGCTAAGGCGACCTTGTCAGAACGAAGGTAGCAGCCCGCCTTCGAGTATCTAGCGATCGACTCCCAAGGTGATCGCCTTTTGGAACCTAGCGATCGACTCTGGTGCCCGCCCTAGGACGACCGTCCTGCGCCACGAACAAGACCTTCGTCCGTCAAAGTCTACGAAGACTCGATCTCAAAGCAGCGCCCATGTGCAGATCCGCAAAATGCGTCGCATAACGTGGATCGTTGACCACAGCCTGTCACCACCTTCTCACCTACCGACAGGCCCGCCGAAAGGTACAAGGTGGGACCTCCCATGATAGCGACTCAAACGCGTGTTGGCCTCTCATTGGTTCGCACTTCTGGCAGCCAGCAACTCCTGCGGATTTTAAGGAGACCAGCCCATGTGCTAAAGACGATCGCCCGCTTATTATAATACAGCAGAGGCGATCGCCCAGCAACTCCCAGTGCTATAAATAGAGAACCCCCAACAACTGGAAAAAGATTCCCCTCAGTCCCAGAAATACGTTCACAAAAGATACACACTCTTAGACTCTTGGCTTCCTCTCTTGAATCTATCCCAGGATCTCTCTCAGCACCTCTCAACCAGAAGACGGTCGGCAGAGGCAAGAACTCCCTAAAGTACGGATTCGAAGAGACTCGCAAGTCCAGGAGCTCAAACATACAGCTAATACACACTGTGAGAGGCCGTCGATTTCTCACAGTCGTCATAGCACACCATCGTTGTTACAAGAACTCACAGAGCATCATATCTGGTTCTTCCGGCAATCTTCACGCTCTATAGCTAAGATAACTAGGGTCTTTACACTCATTGTAATTGTACTCTAACATTAATATTTGTACTCCAAAGTATTTGTATTAATAATATCTCGCGAGAGCATTCAAGCCCGGGACTAACAACCCCGACAAATCTTGTGTTATTTACTTTTCCCACGGAAGTGTTCTCGCATTTGTTTGTTACTCGATCATTCCAGCAATATTCATCTCCGGATAATATTTTGGGTAACAACAATTGGCGCTAGTAGAAGGGCATCTTAACCTTCATTTTTATTCCTACCGTCCCGAAGAACACTCACTGTTCTCGGGCATATACTTGAAGTGACACTCACTGCGCTTCAAAGAAAAACCTTCAGAATCATGACGTCTGCCACCACATCGAAGAGAGCCACTCTCCGAACCGCCGGACATCATATCCCGGCTAGATCCGAGCCCCACCCGACGGCAGAGGGTAGCCGCGGCGACGCGAGCCTCTCGATCCCGCACCTGAGGGACGGCCCCAGCCTTTCGCTCGACCAGTTCCAAACCGCGGAACAGATCGAGGAGGCTATGGCCATCCTAAAGGAGCGACGGAGAGCATGCGCGACGCCCGCTATAACTTCCTCGGCCATCCGCCGCGTGGGCAAACGGAAGTTCAAGGGGTTACTGGGCGAGCAATCGCCAGAAAGCTCCGATTCGCGAGAAAAGGCTCTCGCAAGGCCGGACGGTTCCGTATTCAGTCGCTTGGGAAGCAAACCATCATGGCGACCGGGGCATTCTGGCCCCAACCACGAGACGACGGAATCCGAGTCCGTCACCAGGAGTTCGGCCTACCCAACTCCTAGTCGAATACAAGTCAGATGTCTGGCTCCCCCTCCGAACGCCAGGGGGTCAGTACTTGATCGCCTCGGCTCCCACTCCGAGCGCCTAACCGCGAGCAGCCAGGCCGCAGCGATGGTCGCTATGCAACGCCAGCTCGACGAAATGAAAGCACTCTTGGATACTGGGGCAAGCACCAGTAGGAAGATCATCGGGCCGACCGAGCCACTCGCGATCCACATCGAGCTTGCCCCCGTGCAACCAAGGATCGCTCCTCCCAAAACACCTATGTACGAAGGGAGATCGGATCCCGAGACTCACCTGTTGCTACCCAAAATATTATCCGGAGATAGATATTGCTGGAATGGATGGGATAGCAAACAAATGCAAGAGCACTTCCGTGAGAAAGATAAATAACACAAGATTTGCCGGGGTTGTTAGTCCCGGACTTGAATGCTCTCGCGAGATATTATTAATACCAATATTCGGGGATACAAGTACTAATGTAAGAATACAATTACAATGAGTGTAAAGATTCTTGTTATCTTAGCTAGTGAGCGTGTAGATTGCCGGAAGAACCAGATTTGATGCTCTGTGAGTTCTTGTAACAAAGGAGATGAACAGTCGCGGCGGAGAGAGATCGACGGTCTCTCACGGCGAGTATTTAGCTGGATGCTTGGGCTCCGGGGCTTATGAATCCCTTGGAATCTGTCTAGTGGAGACTTGCTGCTTCTGCCGATCGTATTCTGGACGAGAGATTCGGAGAGAGAAGTCCTGAGATGGATTCCGGTGAGGAAGCCGGGAACTTGATGAAATGTGTGTTCTACTATATTTCTGTTGTGGGTGACATGAATTCTGAACGTAAGTCAGATGAATTCGGAACCTTTTTCCAGTAGGAGGAGGTTCTCTATTTATAGGGCTTGGATACGCTGGGCGATCGCCTTTTCTGCATTATAATAATCGGGCGATCGTCTTTTAGCACATGGGCCTGTCCCCTCAAAGTCTGCAGGAGTTGATGGCGATCAGTGTGCGGTCGATGGGGAGCTTACACGCGTCTGAGTTCTTTGTCACGGGTGGTCCCACTGACAACTTTCGGCGCGCATGCTGGTAGGTGAGGTAGGTGACAGGCTGTGGTCAAAAGATCTTGTCTGTCAGCGAAGATCTTCGGTCAGCGCCTTTTGTGGATCTGCACGTGGGTGCTGTTAGAGATCCGATCCTTGATGACTTTGACGGCGATCGTCTCTGCTCGGGCGTAGGTCGATTGCCCTTAGCCGGTCACTAGAGTAGATCGCCGGTGCCGAAGGGCGATCGCCTTGGGAGTCGATCGCTAGGTACGATGGTGGTCGATATCTTCGACTTGGCGAGCTAGCCATAGTTTGGTTGGAGTTGACTTGGTCGCTCGGCCTTATAGTCGATCGCTGTCGGGATGAATAAATCGTGACACAACAATTGCCCCGGCTCGCTCATACGTTGGAAAGCGTGGGGTGAGGTGGCTCTCTTAGCGATCGAACTTTTGTGGCGACTTCGTGTTTAATCGAATCGCGATCGTCTCGAGCCGATATACTCAGGTTCGGACGACAGTTGGCTTGGCCCATGCGGGGAAAAAACAATGGGCGTGGAAAAGTCTCGCGCGCAGCGTCGGGCTTCTATTGGAGGATGCCAACGGTCATTAATGACTCCTCGGTGACACGTCCTTGAAAAGGCAGCGTACGCGGGTCTCGAGGGGTCAATTAATCGTCGTTTGAGATCCGACCCCGAGGTTTTCCCTTATTGCAAGCGGGTCTGCCTTCTCCTATAAAGGGCGTGGTCTTTGATTTCACTCACGCGTATTTATTGGAGAAAGAAGGACTTGCTGTCGAATTTTCAAGATCTTAGCGCCGATCGTCGTTCGATTTCACTTTAGGGTAAGAAAAATCCTTTTCTCCTTTTCTGCTTCGAGAATGGCGAGAACCTCATCATCATTTGGAGCGGGAACCGATTCTGCCACGGACATCGATCGTCAGGAGAAACTTCTTCCGTCTTCCACACAGAGGCAATTTGAAGCTATTCGGGCGGAATCGACCATTTGAAGTCGAGGCTTTATTGATGAGGCCGATGTTGCTAAGGAGTCATTTGCTTGAAGAGAGACGATCGCAGATCGAGAGAGATCCGCGATCGGGGCTTCTTGGGAGCAACATAGCGCTTTCGGTCGGGCTATAAGGCCTTTCTTGATATAATGGAGAAGTTGGTCGGCCTACTCCGAGATTCGATTTCGGGGTACTCGGTCGCCTACCCCTATGTGCTTCCCAAGCGGTCGCGATGCGTCTTTGCGGCGATCGTTGTGGTCGCTTGGCCAAATACGGAGTTCGACGACCGGGAAAGATCGGCCGTCACGGAGGACAAGATTCCATGTTCCTTCAGATGTGGACATGTTCGCGCCGGCGGAGAATGAACGAGCCGACCAGCCTCCGATGGGTATGGTCGCCGTGAACGAGGCGATTATGGAGGCCGGGCTGCGCTTCCCTCTATCCTTTGCTGTCTCCCATTTGTTGGCCGCTTGGAATGTGGCTGGCTCCAAATAAGCTGCACTCTCACCCTTTTCGACGGTCACCGCCTATACCGCCTCCCATCGCCGTTGGAGATGAACCATTTGTTCAAACTGACGGCTCATAAAGGGTTGGTCGGCGGTTACCATATTCAAGGCCGATCTGGTCGGGTGATTCATGGAGTCCCGAATAAGATGCGAGGCGATCAGACGAAGTGGTTCTGGGTCGCCGGCAAGTGGAGAGCTTCGGCGAGCGACAATCCTACGGGCGAGCTGGAGATCCCCACCGAATTCCGGGAGAGGAATCCCGGTAAGGGTCTAGACTCTCCCTTCGTTTGGATGCGTTTTGGACTGATCTAATTTGATTTCGGTTTTGCAGGTTTTCACATTCCGGCGATCGAGGAGCTGCCTTTCGACTTTCGTTATGCAGGAGCGGATAAGGAGCTTGTCGGACGACGACCTTGACGCCACTCGGATCAACAAGGAGAGTCGTTGGTTGTCGGCTCGACTATTCCGTTTCCCGAGACATCTCGCGGTGCCAGGTATGAGTTTCTGCGACCTTCATTTTCTAGGCGATCGCCTTATTTGAGGACAGTATCTGATTGTTGATCGATCGTCTTAACTGCAGAGGTTCGCTTTCCTCGCTTTTTGGAGCCTCCGACGGAGATCGCTATGTCGAACCCAGGAGTTCTAGGCCGTCTTCGCCATAAGAGGTCGACTCGGGCCCCACCCGTTGCGTTGCCTATAGTTCCGGAGGCGGAGCCTCGCGTGGAGCCGGTCGTGGTTGAGGAGGAAGCTCCGGAGGAGGGGCTTCGAGTGAATCGCAAGAGGCCGAGGCCGGAAGAAACTTCGGTTCCTGCCCCGGGCGATGAAGTGCCGATCGCCGCGCCTCCGATCACCATCGTTGCTCCGGAGAGTGAGCCGCCCTCTGCGGCTTTTATGCGGGAGACGGCGATCGCGGATGCTGAGACCCCTCGAGGGAAACCGTTTTTCGGTCGGGATCCCGAGAAGGCTGAGAGGTAGATAGCATTTTTGTGTAGAAAATTGCATCTGCGTAGGAGTTGTATTGACTTTGTTGTTTTGATGCAGGATCCGTCGCGCAGATCCGTCTTGCCCGCCGATGGTCGTGGATTTCCTTGCGAGCCGATCTCCTCGCCATTCCTGCGACATTCCTCCATACGTTAGCAAAGGCATACCGCTTTCTGCCGAAGGCATGGACGAATCTGAATCGATCGCTCGGCAATGATCGGCGAGTTCGATACGCTGTTTCGCCCTTTCTCTTGAGCAGCGACCATGGTATCCCAGTGCTCGGGAGTTTGAGGCGGCCCTCCACTATACGCTGCAGCGGATCTCGGCGGCTCGGAAGAGAACGCCGAGTTCTTGACAAGATCGCGACGATGGAGAAGGACTCTCTGGAGGCGGCCAGGCGAGTCATGAGCTTGAGCTGGAGAAGAAGAAAGCGAGCGATATCGTCGGCGGTTGACCGATTTGGGACCAGATGCGAGAATGCCGTCCAGCGCAGAGGTTCTTTGAAGAAGAGGCCGATCGCGAAGGTGACGATCGCTAGGTTGACCAATGAGCGGAGGCGAGGAAAAAGTTCTTTGCGAGGAGGCTGAGCTCCAGGGGTCGCAACAGGCGATGGCGGAGCTGAAAGGAGAGGTTGAGGCGACCAAGGCCGATCCCTTCCAAAACTTGGAGTATGTCGGCGAGTTCGCCTATTATTTGGCGTTCGCCGACTCGATCCGAGCGGCAAAGAAGGGAGGTTTGGAGGTCGGGCCTCTTGCCGATAACTTCAAGGCGTATGCGTTGGAGCATCCTCTCCATTCAGCTTTCTCCTTGCCGATCCTGGATCTTGCGGACATCGGCGTGGATTTGGTAGTATCCGTCTCGGCCAATCTTGCTCATCCGACGCTCCGAAGATGAGGGACCGCGCGAATGCGATGGCGAAGGCGAGCGAGGGCTGAGGCGCTTCATTTTTGGACGTTTTAGCTTACTTCCTTGTAGTTTTGTAGTTTTCTTTTGTAGCACTTAGGCCTTGAGCGGCCGTGTACTCGATTTTCAAGTAATGAAATGAGCATTTGGATTTCTGACTTATCACTTGAATGAATGGTTATTTTTGAGTCTTTGTTTGACTTTGTACAAATGTGTGAGGAGAGATCGTTGCGAGGGTAGTTCCAAATGAATTGATAAACTCATAAAGATAGCTTTTTACAACAAATTCGATCGCTGCACTACATCTGAAAAAATGACGATCTCCGTATGTGGTTGAATAGCGACGATCGTCGTGTAGGTAGTCCGCACTCTTATTGCCCCTTGTTTTTATTCACTTAGTGGAAGTAAGGGGATGAAAATAATTCGTTGAGTGAGCGGTCTTCAACTTTGTCGAATCCTCGGGGACGGTCGTCCATTTTGAGGAACCGTGCACGATCGCATAGTTCGATGGACCGACTCCTTGATCATGTCTTGATGCGCGAAGACATTGAGTGTCTCGTGACTCACTTTATTATGAGGGTCCTCTGTTAGGCTGCGCCTCGCCTCGTATTTAAACGAAGGGCGTGCGGTCTCGGTCTAGAGGAGTCCTTGCGCGGGGCAGCGTCGGATGAATCAATTCCACGCCCGCGGCTTGTTAGCTCTGCTTCCACCTCGGCCAGCCATGGAGATGGCCGACCTTGACGGTGTACGTTGAGACGGGGGTTGTGGCATGTCGCATTGTCCGGGTTCACCATGTTAGATGATGAACCTTTGAGGGCGAGCGATCGTGTCCACTGATTAATTTTGAAGGGCCCTCAGACTACGCCGGCCTCGTATTTAAACGAAGGGCGGGCGATCTTAGCCTAAAGGGACCTTGCATGGCCTAAGCAGTCGGTTCCATCGACCACCAGGACCATGGCTGCACTCTTCCACCTTGGATCGTCATGTAGATGCCGACCTTCGACAGTGTACGTTGTGCGGGGGAGGCGATCTCGTGCCTTAGTCCATCATGTCAGACGGTGAACTGTAGATGGCGATCGAGTCCTCCGGTTTCTTAAATAAGGAGGGAGATCGGGGAGACTTCCGAGGTCTTCTTTTCTTGGTCGAAGCGTGTAGAGACGGTCGCCGAGGTTGATCCAGGGGTTGGCTCATATGAGCTTTCCAGCCTGTTTTGTGTTCGACTCGGACGATCGTTTATAGAGAATGGTAGGGGCTTCAGCTAAACCAATAAAGCATCGACTTGCCCTCCTCGAACAATCTCCAGAGCTGTTTGAGGAGGTCGCGGCATTTGTTGGTGCTGTGGCCGGGACTCTTATGGTAGGCACAATATTGATTGTTGTCCAGGTGACCGTGGTCCCTTATCGCCTTTGGCTTTTTGAGCTCTTCGTGCCCCTTGATGGCATAGAAAATATGTGCCGGAGTTCGGTTGAACGTATGGAAGAGATGGGCTTCCATGTCCTCGAAAGCCTTGAGATCTCCGGGTGCCTTGGCGATCGCCTTCTTTGCTTTGGCGATCGCTATCTTCTGGACAAGAGGTGGCGTTTCCTCGCCTAAGTGGAGGGTGAGTAGCCTTTGCCTGGCCAGAAAGTTGGCAGCTTTAGCGCGGAAGATCACGTAAGTTGGGGGAATATCCTTGGAGAGATGTCTAAACATGGGAGAGTGTCCGTGGAATCCCCCCATGACCGAATAGAGAGCGAGCTCTTCACTGACGGGTTCGCCGGTGAGGATGATTTCGTCCACTCGGTCAATGTAATTTGCGTCTGATTCGTCTTTCCCCTGCTTGATTTTTATCATGCGGTGGGGGCCTTCTGGTCTAGCGACCTTGCTGGCGAAGTATGACGTGAAGTCATTCGCCAGTTTCTTAAAGGAGGTGATTGATCGTGGTGGTAGTGAGACGTACCACCTATGGGCCAGCTCGCCCAATGTCAACGGGAAGATCAAGCACTTGGTAGCATCAGATGCCCCACACCCAGTCATGTAAATTCGGAATTTACTCAGGTGGGTTTCGGGGTCCGATCTCCCCTCATACAGAGGTGTTTTGGGAGGAGCGATCGTTGGTTGTATGGGGGCAAGCTCGATGTGGACCGCGAGTGGCTCGGTCGGCCCGATGATCTTTCTTTGGTGCTTGCCCGGTGCCCAAGAGTGCTCTCATCTCGTCGAGTCGGGCGTTGTATGGCGGCCATCGCCGTGCTTTGATGCTAGTGGCTCGGCGCTCGGAGCGCGAGGCCGAGGCGATCAATCGATCCACAGCGATCGGGCGGGAGTCGAGATGGCCGACTGCGTTGGGTGAGGCGGGTAGGCCGAAGTCTGGTGACGGATTCGGATTCCGTCTTGTCAAGGTTGGAAACAGAATGCCCGCCGGGGCGGGTCGCGCTAAGCGATCGAATATGGATCCGTCCCGGCCGTGCGAGAGCCTTTCCTCGCGAATTGGGGCTTTTGACGATCGCTCGTTGATGGCAGTTGAATTTCCGTTTTCCCATGCGGCGGATGATCGAGGAGTTATCGCGGGCGACGCGCATGCTCTCGTCGCTCCTCCCGGGATGGCCATAGCCTCCTCGATCTATTCCTCGATTTGGGCCCGATCGAGTGAGAGGTTGGGGCCATCTCTCGGATGCGGGATCGAGAGTCTCGCATTGCCGCGCTTCCCCAGCCGTCGGGTGAGGTTCGACTGGCCGGAAATGGTGTCCGGCGGTTCGGAGAGCAGCTTTCTTCGATGTACCGGCGGATGTCATGATTCTGAAGGTTTTCTTTGAAGTGCAGTGAGTGTCACTTCAAGTATATGCCCCGAGAACAGTGAATGTTCTTCGGGACGGTAGAAATAAAAGTTTGAGGGTTAGATGCCCTCCTTCTAGCGCCAATTGTTGCTACCCAAAATATTATCCGGAGATAGATATTGCTGGAATGGATGGGATAGCAAACAAATGCAAGAGCACTTCCGTGAGAAAGATAAATAACACAAGATTTGCCGGGGTTGTTAGTCCCGGGCTTGAATGCTCTCGCAAGATATTATTAATACCAATATTCGGGGATACAAGTACTAATGTAAGAATACAATTACAATGAGTGTAAAGATTCTTGTTATCTTAGCTAGTGAGCATGTAGATTGCCGGAAGAACCAGATTTGATGCTCTGTGAGTTCTTGTAACAAAGGAGATGAACAGTCGCGGCGGAGAGAGATCGACGGTCTCTCACGGCGAGTATTTAGCTGGATGCTTGGGCTCAGGGCTTATGAATCCCTTGGAATGCATCTAGTGGAGACTTGCTTACGCCGATCGTGTTCGGACGAGAGATTCGGAGAGAGAAGTCACGAGATGGATTAGGTGAGGAAGCGGGAGCTTGATGAAATGTGTGTTCTCTTGTATTTTGTTGTGGGTGACATGAATTACGAACGTAAGTCGATGAATTCGGAACCTTTTTCCAAAGTAGGAGGAGGTTCTCTATTTATAGGGCTTGGATACGCCGGCGATCGCCTTTTCGCATTATAATAATCGGGCGATCGTCTTTTAGCACATGGGCTGTCCCCTCAAAGTCTGCAGGAGTTCTTTGGCGATCAGCTGTGCGGTCGATGGGTAGCTTACACGCGTCCGAGTTGCATCACGGTGGTCCCACGACAACTTTTCGGCGCATCTTTGGTAGGTGAGGTAGGTGACAGTGTGGTCAAAAGATCTTGTGCATCGGTGAAGATCTTCTCGGCGCCTTTGTGGATCTGCACGTGGGTGCTGTTAGAGATTCGATCCTTGATGACTTTGTGGGCGATCGTCTCTGCTCGGGCGTAGGTCGATTGCCCTTAGCCGGTCACTAGAGTAGATCGCCGGTGCGAAGGGCGATCGCCTTGGGAGTCGATCGCTAGGTACCTGATGGTGGTCTGATATCTTCGACTTGGCGAGCTAGCCATAGTTTGACTGGAGTTGACTTGGTCGCTCGGCCTTATAGTCGATCGCCTGTAGGGATGAATAAATCGTGACACAACACCACCTAAGCAAGTTCCGGATCTACATGACCGGATGTGAGGCATCAGATGCGACCAAGTGCCGAATCTTCCCGTTAACCTTGGGCGAGCTGGCCCATAGGTGGTACATCTCACTACCACCGCGATTGATTATCTCCTTTGAGAAACTGGCGAGTGACTTCACGTTATACTTCGCCGCCAAGGTCGCCAGACCCGAAGGCCCCCACCGCATGATGAAAATCAGGCAGGGGGAAGATGAATCCGACGCAGATTACATCGATCGAGTGGATGAAATAGTTCTCACCGGCGAGCCCATCAGCGACGAGATCGCTCTCTACTCGGTCCTGGGGGGATTCTACGGTCATTCGCCCATGTTTAGGCATCTCACGAAGGACATCCCCCAACCTACGCGATCTTCCGCGCTAAGGCTGCCGACTTTCTGTCTAGGCAAAGGCTACTCACCCTCCGACTAGGCGAGGGAACGCCACCTTCTGTCCGAAAGACGGCGATCGCCAAAACCAAAAATGCGGTCGCTAAGCCACCCGGCGATCTCAAGGCCTTCGAGGATCTGGAAACCCATCTCCTCCACAAGTTCAACCGAACTCCGGCCCACATTTTTTATGCCATCAAGGGGCGCGAACCGCTAAACAAACCAAAGGCTATAAGGGACCACGGTCATCTGGACCACAATCAATATTGTGCCTACCACAAGAGTCCCGGCCACAACACCAACCAATGCCGCGACCTCCTCAGACAACTCTGGAGATTGTTCGAGGAGGGCAAGTTGGACAGTTTATTGGATTAGCCGGAGCCCCATCGATCTCCCGACGCGGTCGCTCGAGTCGAACGTGAACAGGCCGGAAAGCTCATACGAGCCGACCCCTCGATCAACCTTGGCGACCGTATCTACCTGCTTCAATCAAGAGAAGGGAACTTCGGAAGTCTCTCCCCGATTCCGGCCTCGTCAAATCAAAGGCTACTGCCTGAGCAAACACCTCGAAGAAGAGGATGACTCGCTCGCCCTCTAAAGTTTGTCATCAGCATGATGGACCTAGGCAGCGATCGCCTCCCCTAGCACAATGTATACCGTCGAAGATCATCATCTGACATGATGGTCCGAGGTAGAAAAGTGCCGCCATGGTCGCAAAAATTGATTAAACCGACGATCCGTCTATGCAAGGTTCCTTTGGGCTCCGATCGCTCGCCCTTCATTTAAATACGAGGCTGGCGTAGCTGAAGGACTCCAAAACAAATAAGAGGATTACTCGCTCGCCCTCTAAAGTTTATCATCTACATGAAGAACCTAGGCAGGCGATCTCCTCCCCTTACACAACGTATACCGTCGAGGATCGTCATCTGACTTGATGGTCTGAGGTAGAAGAGTGTCTACATGGTCGTGGAGGACGATGGAACCGTTCTCTGTGCCTGTGCAAGGTCCCTTTGGGCCACGATCGCCCGCCCTTCGTTTAAATACGAGGTCGGCATAGTCTGAGGGCCCTCCAAAACAGATCTGTGGACACGTTCGCCTGCCCTCGAAGGTCCATCACTTAACATGGTGGATCCTTCGCGGACAATGCGACGCGTACCTCCCCCCGTCTCAACATATACCGTCGAGGGTCACCATCTTAATGGCGGCCCGAGGTAGAAAAGAGCTAACAAGCCGCAGATGTGGAGTCGATTAATTCGACGACGCCCATGTTGTGCGGCGATTTATACGCCTCGATGACGATCGGCACGATGGTCAGAAGCTAGTCAAAGAAGACGGACGCTGGATAAGCACCTAGCGATCGGCGTCCAAGGCGATCGCCTCTAAGCATTTGGTGATCGCCGATGATACCTGACTGTGGACAATCGTCCCATACTGCATTTGAATCCGACACCCGTCAAAGTCTTCGAAGACCGAATCTCGGACGTAGACCCATGTGCAGATCCGGAAAAGGCGTCGCAGAACGTGGGTCGTTGACCACAGCCTGTCAGCATCTTTTCACCTATCGACAGACCCACCGAAAGGTGCAAGTGGGACCGCCCGGGACAGCAACTCAGGACGCGTGCAGGATCCTCATTGGAACGCACAGCTGGCTGCCAACAGCAGCCGCGGACTTCAAGGCAGACAGCCTATCTGCCAGAATAAGGCCTTTTGACCCCAGCGTGTCACCAACCTCTCACCTACCTACAAGCCCGCTGAAAGGTACAAGGTGGGTCCTCCCCAGACAGCGACTCAGGACGCGTGCAGGCCTCCCATTGACTCGCAATTTGGATGCAGCAGCGGCCTCGAGCTTTAAGGAAATGACCCACGTGATAGGACGATCGCCCACATTATTCTAATATAGAATACTGCGGTCGCCAGCGATCGCCGGAGAGGACCCAACAACCTTGTCTCCTATAAATAGCAGGCCTCCAACAATGGCCTAGGATCATCGAGAATACAGCGAAATAAACGTACAGAGAGAGCAGAAGACTCATCTGACGAATACTTACACTAAATACAGTGATATTCATTCACACATACAGAACATCTAAAGCAAGAACTCACAGAGCTTCATATCTGGTTCTTCCGGCAATCTTCACGCTTCACAGCTAAGATAACTAGAAGTCTTTACACTCATTGTAATAGATTCTAACATTAATATTTGTACTCCAAAGTATCTATATTAATAACATCTCGCGAGAGCATTCAAGCCCGGGATTAACAATCCCGGCAAATCTTGTGTTATTTATTTTCCCACGGAAGTGTTCTCGTATTTGTTTGTTACTCGACCATTCCAGCAATATCATCTCCGGATAATATTTTGGGTAACAACAATTGGCGCTAGAAGAAGGGGCCTCTAAACCTTCATTTTTTATTCCCACCGTCTCGAAGAACACTCACTGTTCTCCGGGGCATATACTTGGAGAAACACTCACTGTTCTTCAAAGAAAAAGCCTTCAGAAACATGACATCTGCCAAAACCTCCAAAAGAGCCACCCTGCGATCTGTCGGACATCTCATTCCGGCCCAGACCGAATCCCAGCCTACGGCGGAAGGTGACCGCGGCGACGCTAGACTCTCACTCCCGCCCCCGAGGGACGGTCCCAGCCTCTCACTCGATCAGTTCCAGACCGCGGAACAGATTGAGGAGGCTATAACCATCCTCAGGGAGCGACGGAGGGCATGCGACCCGCCCACCATTACTCCGTCAGCCATTCGCCGAGCAGGCAAGCGGAAGCTTAAGGGGATATATGTTGAGAAATCGATAGAAAGCCCCGAGCCGCAGGGAAAGGCTCTCGTAAGGCGGAACAACTCCGTCTTCAGCCGCCTAGGGAGTGATCCCTCGTGGCGACCCGGACATTCAGGCTCCAGCCTGGAGGCATCGGAGTCCGAATCCGTCACCAGGAGTTCCTCATATCCGACTCTCAAAAGACAAGCCGGCCAACGGGCCCCCGCTCGCCCAAGAACTGAGCCCGGTGGCGGAGAACTCATCATCTCCCCTGGGGCCAGGGGATCAGTACACGATCGCCTTGGCTCATGCTCCGGGATCCAATCAGCGAGCAGTCAAGCTACGGCGATGGCCGCCATGCAGCGCCAGCTCGACGAAATGAAGGCGCTCCTAGAAACTAGGGCAGGCGCCAGGAGATCGATCGCGGGACCGAATGAGCCACTAGCGGTCCAGATCGAGCTCGCCCCAGTTCAACCAACGATCGCTCCCCCTCAAACACCCCTATATGAGGGGAGATCGGATCCTGAGACCCATTTGAGCAAGTTCCGGATTTACATGACCGGATGTGGAGCATCGGACGTGACGCAGTGCCGAATGTTCCCATTGACATTGGGCGACCTCGCCCATAGGTGGTACATCTCACTGCCACCGCGCTCGATCAATTGCTTTGAGAGACTGGCGAACGACTTCACGTCGCATTTCGCTGCCAAAGTCGCTCGGCCAGAAGGCCCCCACCGGATGATGAAGATCAGGCAGGGGAAAGACGAGCCCGACGAAGACTACATCGACCGGGTGGACGAAGTAGTCCTCACCGGCGAGCCCATTAGCGACGAGCTCGCTCTCTACTCGGCCCTAGGGGGATTCCATGGCCATTCACCCATGTTCAGGCATCTTACGAAGGACATCCCCCCGATCTACCCGATCTTCCGCGTTAGGGCCGTCGATTTCCTGGCTAGACAGAGGATGCTCACTCTCCGCTTAGGCGAGGGATCTGCCAGAGAAGGGAAGGCGCCGTCCCAGATCCAGAAGAAGGCCGTCGCCAAGCCCAGAAAGGCGATCGCAAAGCCGCCTGGTGAATTCAAAGCCTTCGAGGATGTGGAGGTTCACCTCCTCCGCAACCTCAATCTATCTCCGGCCCACATATTTAACGCCATCAAGGGGCGCGAGTGGCTCAACAAACCAAAGCCGATAAGGGACAACAGTCATCTAGACCGCAGCAAATTTTGTGCCTACCACAAAAGTCGCGGCCACAACACCATCCAGTGCCGCGACCTCCTCAGACAACTCTGGAGATTGTTTGAGGAAGGCAAATTGGATAACTTGGTCACCAGGCCAGAGCCCCGATCAGAAAGGGCCGGAGGGCGCGAGCGCCGGCAAAGCGATGGGATCCCTCCCAATCCGGTCGCAAGGATCGAGCAGAACGAGTCGGAGTACTCTGATGAATCGATCCCTCCGATCAACCCTGGCGGCCGAATCAATATGCTTCAGGCGGGAGGTGGAAACCTCGGTGGTCTTTCCCCGGTTTTCACTTTATCGAACAGAAAGCGGAAAGCCGAGCTGAGGGCGTTCGCCGGGGTCCATGTCGTGGTCCCATCGGAGCCAACCATCTCCAAAGACGTGCTCATCATCTTCTCCAACAAGGATAGGGAGGAGGTGCAGTGCCCCAAAGAGCATGCATTGGTGATCTCAGCATGTATCCTTGGGAAGATGGTCGATCGCGTGCTGGTTGACAATGGGAGCTTTTGCAATATCATATTCAAATCTGCTCTTGACCAGCTCGGCAACCTAACCAAGTTCATCAAGCCATTCGACACCGTGCTCCAAGGATTCGGCGACAGCACAGTCCAAGCCTACGGAAGGATCAAGCTCTCTGTCGAGCTAACATGTTACTACGATCCCAAGGTTAGGATTACTAGGAACCTAAACTTTGTAATCATAGATAGGCCCAACATCTATAATGGGTTCTTAGGTCGCCCATTTCTAGAAACCTTCGAGGCGGTCGCCTCTTCTTTCTTTTACTGTATCAAATTCCCCACTGCCGATGGGACGGTCGGTACTGTAAAAGGAGACCAATTAATGGCTAAGAAATGTTTGAATTACTTCTGTGTCGTAACTCCTTTCAATACTTCCCATGCCGTGTGTACCATTGAAACGATCGACAATCAACCGATGGAGATCGACGAGCCAAGCACCTCGTACCAGCCCGACTCAGAGGACGGCATCTCACAACGATTAACGGATGACATCAAGCCAAGGATCGGTTTCGAGCCAAGCCTCGATATCGATCCAAGGATTGAGTCCGGAAATCGTTCCAAACGAGAAGCGACCGTCCCCATTGATGAGTTAGAAAGTGTAACGATAGATCTGCCGTGCCCGGAGCAGGAAGTACAGATCGGCACAAGCGTCGACCTCGAATTAAAGGAGGACCTGATCAATTTACTACGTGAGAACATCAGAGTCTTTGCCTGGTCGCATCAAGATATGGTTGGCATAAGTCCAGAACACGCTTGCCACTATCTAAAGATCGACCCGGCAAGGAAGCCTGTTCACCAGAAACGTAGGAAATTCGGTCCTGAGAAGTACGCAGTGCTCGACATAGAAGTCAAGAAACTACTCGATAACAAACTAATCGGAGAAACTACAGACGAACCACAGTGGGTCGCCAACGCGGTGCTCGTCAAAAAGCCGAACAACTCATGGAGGTTATGCATCGACTTCACCGACCTCAACGCGGCATGTCCAAAAGACCACTTTCCGATGCCTCATATTGATCACTTGGTCGATAGTATGGCAGGTTGTGAAATGATGTCATTCATGGATGCCTTCGCCGGATACCATCAAATCCCAATGGCGGAGAAAGACATAAAGCACACATCGTCCCACACGGAAAAAGACATATACTTTTGGGTCCGAATGCCGTTCGGCTTGAAGAATGCAGGGACGACCTACCAACGACTAGTCAACGGGATGTTCGCCAATCAGATCGGCAAGACCATGGAGGTCTACATTGACGACATCGTGGTCAAAAGCCTCAAGAAGGAAGATTACCTCAATGACCTTGCCGAGACGTTCGCCATCATCGAGAAGTTCAATATGAAGCTAAACCCCAAGAAATGCAACTTCGGGGTAAGCTCTGGGAAATTCCTGGGGCACATCGTGAGTCAGAGAGGGATCGAGGCAAACCCCACCAAGATCCAGGCGATCCTCGACATGCAGGAGCCAGGAAATGTCAAGCAGGTGCAACGCCTCACTGGTTGTCTGGCTGCCCTCAACCGTTTCATATCTCGGCTCGGAGACAAAAGCAAACCATTCTTCGCGACCATAAAGAACAAGAAGTTCGCATGGACAAAAGAGAGTCAAATAGCGTTCGCCAAGATCAAGGAATATCTATCTAACCCTCAGATCTTGGCAAAGCCGATCCCCGGCAAAAAGCTATTCCTTTACCTGGCAGCCTCGGAGGTCGCGCTTAGTGCCGTTTTAGTGCGAGCAGAGGGGCAAGCCCACTTGCCGATCTACTTCGTTAGCCAAGCGCTCCATGACGTGGAAACACGATACACGCCTCTGGAGAAGATCGCCTACACTTTAGTCATGAGTGTCCGCAAGCTAAGGGCCTACTTCTTCGAACATCAAGTGGAGGTTCTGACAACTCTCCCCTTAAGGCAAGTTCTACACCGGCCAGACACCAACGGGCGACTCCTCAAATGGTCGCTGGAGATCGCCTAGTACGGTATCACGTACGCTCCTCGCACGGCGATCAAAGGCCAGGCTCTGGCGGACTTCGTGGTGGAATTAACATTCCCTCACAGTCCGACCCTGGTCGGTCGTCCCGCTTAGAAGCTGTACGTGGATGGTTCGGCAACCAACTCGCGAGCAGGGACAGGGATTGTCCTCATCAGCCCCGACGGCCAAAGTTTCACAAACGCTGTGCGTTTCGGGTTTCGGGCGACCAACAATGAAGCCGAGTACGAAACCTTAGTAGGCGGGCTCGACCTGGCCCTCGCCCTGGATGTTCGCCGTCTCCACATCTTCACGGACTCCCTCTTGGTCGTGAACCAAGTCAAGGGAGAATATGAGGCGCGCGGCGAGCAGATGGTCAAATACCAAGAATTGGTCGCCGAAATGTGCACGAAATTTGAGGAAGTGCTAATCGAACAAGTCCCGAGAGAGCACAATTCCCAAGCTGACGCCCTATCCAAACTGGCATCATCAGATGGGGCGGCCGATTTCTTTAACACCAAATCACGAAATCAGCGAAACCGGCGATCGACAGAAACCTGGTTACCACAGTTGCCATTGCCGAGGAAAACTGGATAACTCCGTTCATTAAATATTTAAAGGACGGAACGGTCCCTGACGACCGTATCAAAGCTCGCCAGCTCCAACTCCGTGCAACCAGATACACTCTACTGGACGACCGGCTTTACAAGCGAGCTTTCAGCCTTCCCCTCCTCAAGTGCATTACGCCGGAGGAAGGCCGGCTCATTTTAGCTGAGATCCATGACGGGATCTGTGGGAATCATGCTGGCGGGTGAGCTCTCATCCATAAGACAACCAGGCAAGGTTTTTTCTGGCCTTCACTTCAGAAAAATGCGATCGCCTATGCCAGATCTTATCACAGGTGTCAAGTGATGGGCCCAAACATCAAACTCTCCCCCGAGCAGCTCACTTCTATGTACTACAGCCCATGGCCGTTCGCCCAATGGGGCCTCGACCTCATCGGTCCCTTGCCAATGGCGTCTGGAGGATGTAAATTTGCCATTGTAGGGGTCGATTACTTCACAAAATGGGCTGAGGCCGAGCCACTCAACAAGATCGGCCAAGAACAAGTAATTAAGTTCATATGGAAGAACATCATATGCCGATTCGGGCTACCCCAGGCTATAATATCCGACAACGGGAAGCAGTTCAACGGTTTGGAAGTCATGTAATTCTGCGAGGAGTGGTGAATCAAAAAGTTGTTCTCGGCCCCCTACCACCCTCAGACGAACGGGCAGGTAGAGGCTGTAAACAAGATCCTCAAGCATACAATCAAAGCAAGACTTGAATCCAAACAAGGACGATGGGCACGCGAGCTCCCAGATGTTTTGTGGTCCTACCAAACGACAACCCGAAACTCGACTGGTGAAACCCCGTTCGCCCTCACCTTCGGAACAGAAGCGGTGATCCCTTCGAAGATCGCCGTCCTCAACCATCGAACTGAACAAGAGATGACGACGGATAATGATGTGGCTCGGCGGATAGACTTGGACATGCTCGAAGAACGACGGCTGACCTCGGAAATGAAGAACACAATCCACAAAAGGAGATCCGAGAAGTTCTTCAATTCGAAGGTCAAGGAAAGACGATTCCAAGTGGGCGACCTAGTCCTCAAAAAGGTCCAGACTCACACAGGAGTTTTTGGCCCGAGTTGGGAAGGCCCCTTCAGGATATCTAAGTGGCTAACTAGGGGAGCCTACGAACTTGAACACCCTGACGGCACTCCGGACCAATATCCCTGGAACGCCGTACATTTGAAGAAATACTACCAGTGAAAACTTTGTATTCAATATCAGTTACCCAACGTACAAAGAATATAATGAGATTTTCATGTCCCATCTATATGATTCGCCTCGACGAAAACGAGCAACTAAAAAAGGGACGACTCGCTCTCCTTACAAGAGGTCATCGTCTAAACTTGACAGACTTATGCAAGCGATCGCTCCTCCGAGCACAACGTATACCGTCGAGGGTCGTCATTCAACATGGCGATCCGAGGTAGAAAATGTGCAGCCATGGTCCTGGAGGTCGATGGAACCGACAGCTTCGTCCATGCAAGGTTCCCTTGGGCTGCGATCGCTTGCCCTTCTTTTAAATACGAGGCGGGCGTAGCTGAAGGACCCTCCAAATAAATCTGTGGACACGCTCGCACGCCCTCAAAGTACATCATCTAACATGATGTACCCGGACAAGGCGACGCGTCCCTACCTCGTCACAACGTATACCGTCGAGGGTCGCCATCTAACATGACGACCCGAGGTAGAAAAGTGCAAACAAGCCGCGGACATGGAGTCGAATAAACTTACGAACGACCCGTGCAAGGACTCCTCCAGACCAAGACCGCTCGCCTTTCGTTTAAACACAAGGCGGGCGCAGCCTAACGGAGGACCCTAACAATAAAGTGAGTCGCGGGACATACCTACGGATGGAATGTCCCTCGCACATAAAGACACGGTTACAGACCATCGAACTCAGCGACCGTGCACACAATCGTCCTCCCTCAAAGAATCGGCAAAACGAAGGATAGCTCACCAAACATACTATTTTCATTCCCTTACTTGCACTAAGTAAACAAAAACAAGGGGCAAAGTGGAGATATTCCTAAAACGCGGTCAGGAGGAAGGAACCATACACGATCGGTTTCGTTCAGATGCATACATGACGATCAGTTTTGCCCAAGAAATTTACAAGTAAGAATTTTCAAGTGTACCAATACATTCGGATCCATTCAACATTCAAACAGTCAATCAAGCGAACAAGGCATCAAATACGATTATACAAACACTTGTATAATTGCATATGCAAATATTCAAAAAGAGACGATCGTGAACGTAAAGAATCAGATACGAAAAAGGAGTATTTTATTCCATTCGAAAAATTGGTACATTCAAGCCCGAAGGCAATACAAGAGAAAAACAGAAAATTACAAGCGAAGGAAAACAAAAATCAATCAGGCCGACCCCAACTGGCCCTCGCCCCCAGCAGGCGGATCGGTACGCGCTCCCTCATCGACTTCAGGATAAATAAGCTTATGCGGAAAAGGATACCAGCTCAAGTCGATCCCCAAGTCGGTGAGGTCGAGGATCGGCAGGGAAAATTCCGGATTCAAAGGATGCTCGAGTGTGTAGGCCTTGAAGGTCTCCATCATAGGGCCGACCTCGATCCCTACCTTCTTAGAGGCACGGATAGCGTCAACATAGGCCATATAGTAGGCGAACTCGCCGACGTATGCCACATTAAGGTAGGGCTCGGTCTCGATCGCCTTTATCTGCCCTTTCAAATCCGAAGTCGTCTTCTCAACATCCGCAAGCTCGACCACCTTAGCGGCCAGTTCTCCCTTTGCTTTCTCCAGCTCGCTATTGAGCCGATCCACTGTCGCCTTCAATCCGTTCACCTCCTCCTGCGAGGCCGCGTGCATCCGGCGAGCCTCCGTCACCTGATCGCGGAATCGATCCGCCACCCCTCGGGACCGGTCAAGCTCCTGTTTCATCCGGTCAAGATCCTGCTTGGCTCGCTTGGCCGTCTCCTGATATTCCTTCTCCATGGCCTGGATCCGGTTAGCAAACTCATCATTTTGGCTTCGAGTGATCTCGAGATCTTGATGAAGGCGAGCATTAGAGGGTCGCCCCTCGTAATCCTTAGCGGCTTGGGCGGCCATCGTCGCCGCCTGGAGAGTCAGGGCGAGTGTCGCCTGCATGGCATCTCCAGACCGCTGACGAGCGATCGCATCGAGGTCGATCGTCCACGCCTTAGGAAGAGAGTTGATGGCCCGGGAGACATAAGAAGGAACCTCGAGGGACTGGCGCGGAGACTTGCTCGCCAAGAAATCCAACACCATCGGCGAGACATCCGGGTCGGCAAGACGGACCCTGCAACACAAACAAATAGAAACAAAGGAGTTAGTATATGCCTTACACAAATAGCCTAACTCAGAAAGATCAAACCAGTCTTTACCTGTTAACCAATTCGGCGTCGCGGCCAAAATATGGCTTGCCCCGAGGAGTTTCGGCTTCGGCGACCGCCGCAGTTTTCAGGAAGCCGGTCGAGGGCCTGGGGCTGGACCCCTCCGCCATCGGAACAGCAGAGATAGGTGCTGCGGCAACCGACGACTCCAAAATGGTTACATCCGCCTCAGCAGTCGGCAGGGACTCCTCCGGCCTCCGCCTCTTGCGGTTGCGCTGGAGTTGTTCTTCCTCCTGAACTTCCAGCTCGACGACCGGCACCGTAGCTGGCCTCACCGCAGGGACAAGACGAGACGTCGTCGCAGGGGCACGACCCGTCTTCTTGCCCTGGTGAAGACGACTCAAGAGACCAGGGTTCGACATTGCGATCTCTTGCGGTGGCTTGGCGTAGCGGGGGAAATGGATCTATGTCAAAGAAGAAGTTCAAACAAAGTTAGACATCTACTTCAAATCAAACGATCGTCATACAGAAGAAAGGAAATAAGACTTCATACCTGGAACCTTCAGATGGCGAGGGTAGCGAAATAATCGAGCTCCCAACCGATGAAGTTCTTGGTTGACTGAGCGAACGTCAATGAAGGAGTCCGGCAGACTTCGAATTCGCTCCCAGACGATCAGAAAATCGAAAGAAAGGTCGGCAATCGCTGGAACAGGGGAGCCTGCAAAAAGGAAACATAATTAGATCAGTCCAAGACGTATCCGATCAAAGGGAGAGTAAAAACCCTTACTCGGATTCCTCTCCCGAAAACTGGTGGGGATCTCCAACTCTTCATCCGGACTATCACTCGACGCCGACCTCCACGCTCCGCCGACCCAGCTCCATTTTTACAGGTCGCCCCTAGTCTTGTTCGGCACCCCGAGGACCACTCTTCCCATTCGACCTTGAATGTGATAACCGCCGACCGAACCCCTATGCGCAGTCAGTTTGAAGAGATAGTTCATTTCCATCGCAGAAGGGAGACGGAACAACCGGTGACCGCCAAAAATTGTCAAAGTGCTGATGACCTGTAGCCAGGCGTTCGGCGTCAGCTGGAGCGGCGCTAAATTCTAGGCGATCAATAAATATGACATGGCGAACGGCAAGGGGAACCGCAGGCCGGCCTCCATAATCATCTCATTAACGGCGACCAGACTCTCGGGAGGTTGATCGGCACATTCTTACTCCGAGGGCACGTGTAGCGAGACGTTAGAGGGAATATGGAATATCGCCCTCTAACGACTCAAGTCTTTCTTGGTCGCCGAGCTCCGAATCTAACCAAGAGTCCACAGAGAAGGGTCAGCGGCCCGAAGCGCCGTCCGCCTCACAGGTTCATAAGGGTAAGTGGCGGAATATGCCTCGAAATCAAACTCGGGACACGGTCCGGCAATCCGCTCCATGAGACCAGCGAAGTCCAAAAAGGCCCGTCCGAAAACGCTGTGTTGTTCCCAGAATAGCCTCGCAGCGTCATCCTCATCCACCGGCGGATCCCTCTGCCTCGTCGCCGCCGTCGATCTCGCCACGTCATCTTCATTAAAAAGCTCTTCAATCTCCGCGGGCACAATCCCCGCACGAATGGCCTCGACGGCCGTTTCCATATGAATACCCACGGGGGTTTCCTCCCGGTCAGGTGAAGCCGCGGCGACAGAGGAACCACCGGCCTCGAATGTTTTAGATCCTCCTCCAGACATGATCTTAAAATAAAGGGGAAGAGAAGATTTGTGTTCTTACCTAAAAGGAAAGTCGGGCGGCACAAGAATCTTCGAAAAAATTCAGCAAGATCTCGACTGAAAAGTAGGGGCGCATAAAGAGTGGAAGTATAATGGCCCTAGTCCTTTTATAGGCGAATGCAGGGACCTTTGAGCAAATAGGCGGAATCCCGAGGGCTGGAGTGCAACCATCGGGGGTGGGGACACATTAAATGCAGCCTTCGAAACCCGCGTACGCGTCATTTCGAGGGCACGCCAGACGACAAGTCTGACAAAACCGTCGGACTCCCCCAACGATAGTGCGACGCGTGTCCCTGCAACGTTTCGAGGGCACGCCACACGACAAGTCTGACAAAACCGTCGGACTCCCCCAACGATAGTGCGACGCGTGTCCCTGCAACGTTTCAAGAGCCCGCCTCCATTTCCCACAATTTCCAGCGCATAAGGAGATCGTAAGGGTTCGAAATCAGATCGTCCAGGCGACGATCGTCCTTATCATAAGCAGACAAGCCAATCGTCTAGAACAGGCGATCGCCAACAGTGCCACCTCACCCCATGTTTTCAACATCGGAGCGAGCTGCGGGGCAATTTTTGTGCGGCGATTTATACGCCTCGATGATGATCGGCACGATGGTCAGAAGCCAGTCAAAGAAGACGGACGCTGGATAAGCACCTAGCGATCAGTGTCTAAGGCGATCGCCTCTAGGCATGTGGCGATCGCCGATGATACCTGACTGTGGAAGATCGTCCCATACTGCATGTGAATCCGACACCCGTCAAAGTCTTCGAAGACCGAATCTCGGACGTAAACCCACGTGCAGATCCGGAAAAGGCTCCACAGAACGTGGGTCGTTGACCACAGCCTGTCAGCATCTTTTCACCTACCGACAGACCCGCCAAAAGGTGCAAGTGGGACCGCCGGGAAAGAACTTTGACGCGTGCGAGCTCCTCATTGGACACCGTGTCGCCAACAAGCAGCAGACTTCAAGGCAGACAACTCATATGCCAGAATAAGGCCTTTTGACCCCAGCCTGTCACCAACCTCTCACCTACCGACAAGCCCGCCGAAAGGTACAAGGTGGGTCCTCCCCAGAGAGCGACTCAGGACGCGTGCAGGCCTCCCATTGGCTCGCACAGCTGGCTGCCAGCAGCAGCCTCGGGCTTTAAGGAAACAGCCCCACGTGATAGGACGATCGCCAATATTATTCTAATATAGAATACGGCGGTCGCCAGTGATCGCCGGAGAGGACCCAGCAACCTTGTCTCCTATAAATAGCAGGCCTCCAATAGTGGCCTAGGATCATCGAGAATACAGCGAAATAAACGTACAGAGAGAGCAAAAGACTCATCTGACGAATACTTACACTAAATACAGTGATATTCATTCACACATACAGAACATCTAAAGCAAGAACTCACAGAGCTTCATATCTGGTTCTTCCGGCAATCTTCACGCTTCACGGTTAAGATAACTAGAAGTCTTTACACTCATTGTAATAGATTCTAACATTAATATTTGTACTCCAAAGTATCTATATTAATAATATCTCGCGAGAGCATTCAAGCCCGGGATTAACAACCCCGGCAAATCTTGCGTTATTTATTTTCCCACGGAAGTGTTCTCGCATTTGTTTGTTACTCGACCATTCCAGCAATATCATCTCCGGATAATATTTTGGGTAACAACAGCCCCGCGCAAGAAATCCTCCAGACCAAGACCGCACGCCCTTCGTTTAAATACGAGGCGAGGCGCAGCCTACGGAGGACCCTCCCAATTAAGTGAGTCGCGATAACTTAGCCATCAGACGGAATGTCACTCGCGCACAAGACATGGTCGTGGGGGTCGGTCCATTGAACTCTGCGATCGTGCACGGTTCCTCAAGACCGAGATGGACGACCTTCCTCGAGGAATCTGCAAAATTGAAGACCGCACGCTCAACGATTTATTTTCGTTCCCTTACTTTCACTAAGTGAACAAAAACAAGGGGGAAGGGCGGAGCTTTACATACGACGATCGTCCCTATATATTTACATACGGAGATCGGCATTTTTCAGATGTTTGTGCAGCGATCGAATTTGTTGTAAAAGTTATCTATATGAGTTTATCAATTCACTTGGAGCTATACACGCAACAATCTCTCCTCACGCATTTGTACAAAGTTATACAAAGACTCAGAAAAACAATCATTCAAGTGATAAATCGAAGAAGCAAACATTCATTTCATTACTTGGAATATCAGAGTACATACACGGTCGCCCGAAGGCCTAAGTACTACAAGTAAATCTACAAAATGACAAGGCAAAAGCTAAAACAAAATAAGGACGTAGAGCCTCAGGCCCCTGCCCGGCCTTCGCCTTCAACCACTGGATCGGCCCGCGACCCTTCACCAGCCTCCAGAGCCGCCTCCCCGTCCTCCAGAGCGTTTGGATGAACAAGGTTTGCCGGAGTCGGGTACCAGCTCAGGTCTACGCCGATTTCCGCGAGATCCAAGATCGGCACGGAGAAAGCAGGAGAGGATGCTCCAACGCATATGCCTTGAAGCTCTCGGCTAGAGGGCCGACCTCCAGCCCTCCTTTCTTAGCAGCACGGAGCGAGTCAGCGAACGCCAGGTAATAGGCAAACTCGCTGACGAACTCCAAGTTGAGAAAGGGATCGGCCTCGGTCGCCTCCAGCTTCCCTTTCAGCTCCGCGACCACCTGTTGCGCACCTTGAAGCTCGGCCTCCTTAGCGTCCGTGTCTCCCCTTGATGACGCCAGCTCGTTTGTCAGCCGAGCGACAGTCACCTTCAGCTGATCAGCCTCCTTCTGAGCAGCCTCATGCGACCGACGGGCATCTGTCATCTGGTCCCGAAATCGGTCTTTTGCCGCATGGGCTCGCTCATAATTCTCTCTCATCAGCTCAAGATCATGACTCGCCCGTTTAGCTGCGTCCAAGGAGTCCTTCTCCATAGCCACAATCCTGTTGGCAAACTCGGCATTCTCTTTCCGAGCAGCCTCGAGGTCCGCCTGCAGACGAGTAGTAGAAGGACGCCCCTCGAATTCTTTCAAAGCCTCGGCAGTCATCGTCGCCGCCTGGAGAGAGTGAGCGAAAGCAGCCTGCATTGTATTCCCGGATCGCTGGCGATCGATCGCATCTAAGTCGGTCGTCCAGGCCTTCGGCAAAGCAGAAACGGCCCGGTTGACGTATAACGGGACATCACAGGCCTGGCAAGGAGATCGGCTCGCCAGAAAATCCAATACCATCGGCGGGCAAGCTGGATTAGTGCTACGGATCCTGCATCAAACAACAAAAAGTTAGCACATCTCCCACGCAAGCGACGAAATTCAGCAAACAAAGTTTACCTCTCGGCTTTCTCGGGATCGCGACCAAAGTATGGTTTCCCGCGAGGGGTCTCAGCCTCGGCGATCGCCATCTCTCGCAAGAAAGCCGCAGAGGGCGTATGCTCATTCACCGTAGGGACCGCGGTGATCGGAGGCGCGGCGATCGGCACCTCACTGGCAGGGGCAGAAACTGGAGATTCCCCCGACCTTTGCCGCTGCGGTTCGATCGGAGCCCCTTCTCCCGAGCTTCCTCCTCCGTTATGATCGGCTCCACGTTAGGCCCCACCTCTGGAATGAGAGGTAGCGCCACCGGAGGAGCTCGAGATGACTTCTTCTGGCGAAGACGGCTCAGAACTCCGGGGTTCGACATGGATATCTCTGATGGAGGCTCCAAGAAACGAGGAAAGCGGACTTTTGCAGTAAAATCAAACGACAGTTAGACATATTCCTCCAACAAGACAATCGCCCAGCAAAAGGAGATCGTAGAAAGTCATACCTGGGACCGAGAGATGTCTCGGGAAACGAAACAGCCGAGCAGATAGCCAGCGACTCTCTTTGTTAATCCGGCGAGCATCCAAGTCGTCGTCCGACAGACTGCGTATCCACTCCCAGACGACCAGAAAATCGAAAAGAAGCTCGTCGACAGTCGGAATATGGAAACCTGCAAAAGTGAAACCAAATTAGATCAGTTCAGAACACATCCGAACAAAGGGAGAGTCAAAACTCTTACTCGGATTCCTCTCCCGAAAGCCTGTGGGGATGACCAGCTCGCCCATAGGATTGTCACTCGCTGAGGCCTTCCAGGCATCGGCGACCTAGAACCACTTCGCCGGATCGCCCCGCACCTTGTTCGGGACTCCGAGGATCACCTGACCGGATCGGCCTTGAATGTGATAGCCTCCGACCGACCCTTTTTGAGCCGTCAGCTTGAACAGGTGGTTCATCTCCAACGGCGAAGGAAGGCGGTACAGTCGGTGACCGCCGAACAAGGTGAGAGCACAAACGATCTGGAGCCACGCGTTCGGCGTTAACTGGAGCGGCGCCACGTTCCAAGCAGCCAGCAAATTGGAGACAGAAAAAGACAGGGAACCGCAGCCCAGCCTCTATGATTGCTTCGTTCACGACGACCATGCCCTACGTAGGTTGATCGACTCGTTCATTCTCGGCCGGCGCAAAAAGATCCACATCTGAAGGGACCTTCCTGGTCGCCGAGCTCCTTTTCTGGCCAAGGGACCATGCAGATCGCTATGCAGCCCGAAACAGCGATCGCTTAGCAGGTTGATAAGGATGAGCGATCGAGTACTCCCGATAATCAAATTTAGGAGACGGACCGACCAACCTCTCCATGATTTCAGCAAAGGCCAAATAGGCCTGGCCAAAGGCACTATGCTGCTCCCAGTAGGCCCTCACCGCCGAATATCTCTCCATCTGCGAGCGTCTTTGCTCAATCGCCGCCTCCCTGGCAACGTCGGCTTCATTAAATAGTGCCTCGACTTCCGCAGGGTCAACACCGGCGCGGATAGCCTCAGCGGCCGTCTCCAAGTGGAAGTCTGCGGAGGATCCTCCCCGGGCAGTCGAAGTCCCGGCGGCAGGGGAGGTGCCCATTTCGCATGATGAAGGTACTCCTGACATTTTGGAAGAGAAGAGGAGAAAAGGAATATTTTCTTACCAAATGATTGAATCGATCGACGATCGACAGTCAAAGCTTCATAAAATTCTTCGGCAATATCCTTCTTCTCCGGTAAAAGCGCATATGGGTCTTAACACTGTAACCCAGCGCCCTTTTATAGGAGATGGCAGGGACTTCTGTGCAAATAAGGAGAATCTCAGGGGCCGAAAGTGCAACCGTCGCAATTAATGCTCCCTTGAAACTCACATACGCGTCGTTTCAAGGACACCCCAGACGAGGAGTCATAAGTAACCGTCGGTCTCCCCCAACAGGAATCCGACACGTGCCCCGGAGACTTTTCCGCATCCGCTGCCATTTCCCACTCATTTCAAAGTTAAGTGATCGCCAGTAGAACCACCTCACCCCACGTTTCCAACATCGGAGCGAGCTGGGGGGAAATTGTTATGTCGAGATTTATTCACCTCGACAGGCGATCGGCACAAATTCCGGGCGACCGAGTTCACGACCGAATGAGCTAAGGCGACCTTGTCAGAACGAAGGTAGCAGCCCACCTTCGAGTATCTAGCGATCGACTCCCAAGGCGATCGCCTTTTGGCACCTAGCGATCGACTCTGGTGCCCGCCCTAGGACGACCGTCCTGTGCCACGAACAAGACCTTCGTCCGTGAAAGTCTACGAAGACTGGATCTCAAAGCAGCGCCCATGTGCAGATCCGCAAAAGGCGCCGCATAACGTGGATCATTGACCACAACCTGTCACCACCTTCTCACCTACCGACAGGCCCGCCGAAAGATACAAGGTGGGACCTCCCATGACAGCGACTCAAACGCGTGTTGGCCTCTCATTAGTTCGCACTTCTGACAGCCAGCAACTCCTGCGGACTTTAAGGAGACCAGTCCATGTGCTAAAGACGATCGCCCGCTTATTATAATACAGCAGAGGCGATCGCCCAGCAACTCCCAGTGCTATAAATAGAGAACCTCCAACAACTGGAAAAATGTTCCTCGCAGTCCCAGAAATACGTTCACAAAAGATACACACTCTTAGACTCTTGGCTTCCTCTCTTAAATCTATCCCAGGATCTCTCTCTCAGCACCTCTCAACCAGAAGACAGTCGGTAGAGGCAAGAACTCCCTACAGTACAGATTCGAAGAGACTCACAAGCCCAGGAGCTCAAACATACAGCTAATACACACTGTGAGAGACCGTCGATTTCTCACAGTCGTCATAGCACACCATCGTTGTTACAAGAACTCACAGAGCATCACATCTGGTTCTTCCGGCAATCTTCACGCTCTATAGCTAAGATAATTAGGGTCTTTACACTCATTGTAATTGTACTCTAATATTAATATTTGTACTCCAAAGTATTTGTATTAATAATATCTCGCGAGAGCATTCAAGCCCGGGACTAACAACCCCGACAAATCTTGTGTTATTTACTTTTCCCACGGAAGTGTTCTCGCATTTGTTTGTTACTCGATCATTCCAGCAATATTCATCTCCGGATAATATTTTGGGTAACAACACCTCGGTCTCCCAAGTTGCTTCCTCGACACCATGTTTCGACCACTGCACTTTGACCAAATGAATGGTCTTATGCCTCAGTCGCTTCTCACGGTGCTCCAAAAACTTCAAGGGATGCTCCTCGAAGGTAATGTCCTCGGCAATATCGATCTCGCCAAAGTCGATGATATGACTAGGATCCGGAACATATTTCCTCAGCTGGGAAACATGGAAAACGCTATGAACGTGACTCAAGGCCGGAGGTAGTGCCAAACGGTATGCCAACTCACCGACTCGCTCGAGAATCTCAAAGGGCACAATAAATCTCGCACTCAACTTCCCCTTCTTCCCGAAACAAAAAACTCCTCTCGTCGGCGACACCTTTAGCAAAACGTGGTCTCCCACCTCGAATTCCAAAGGTCGACGACGGACGTCGGCATACGACTTCTGTCGACTCTGAGCGGTCAACATCCGTTCTCGAATCAAATCCACCTTCCGCCTCGTCTCTAAAATAATATCCGGTTCGGTCCCGACCAAATCAGACGCTTCGTTCCAACAAATCGGCGATCGACAACGCCGCCCATAAAGCGCCTCATACGGTGCCATCCGAATCGACGCGTGCCAACTATTGTTGTACGTGAATTCGATCAATCGCAAATGCTCCTCCCAGTCGCTAGTCCAATCGAGAGCACAAGCACGCAACATATCCCTGAACGTCTGGATAGTGCGTTCCGACTGTCCATCTGACTGAGGATGAAAAGAGGTACTCAAACGCAAATGAGTACCCAACGCCTTATGCACCGCTTGCCAGAAATGCGATACAAAACGGCCATCACGATCCGAAACAATAGACTTCGAAGTACCGTGAAGCCTCACAATCTGCGCAATAAACACACGAGCCAACTTCTCTGGGCCCCAAGTATCCTTGATGCCCAGAAAATGTGCCGACTTGGTCAGGCGATCAACAATCACCCAAACCATATTCATGCCCGATCTCGATCTCGGAAAACTCGTAATGAAGTCCATCGATATGTCTTCTCATTTCCATTCCGGAACGGGAAGTGACTGCAATAACCTGGCTGGTCGCTGATGCTCGATTTTGACCTACTGACAAGTCAAACATCTCGCTACAAACTATGCGACCTCCTCCTTCATATCATTCCACCAGAAATTTCTCCCCAGGCCCTTGTACATCTTACTCGAACCAGGATGAACGGAGTAAGGCGTAGCATGGGCCTCACGTAAAATACTCTGCCTCAATTCCGAGTCGTTCGGCACACATAGACGACTCTGGAATCTCAATACCCCATCTGCATGAATCACAAACCCAGGAGACTTAACCTTAAGAACATTCTCTTGGATTTGCATAATCATCGGATCCTCCAACTGTTTCAGTTTAATTTCATCGATCAGAGACGACGAAATCTCTAAAGCACAAAGTCGCCATACGGCTCCAGGCAACGAAATCTCAACACTCCAATCAATCAAATCCCACTGAAGCTCGGCTTGAGACGTAAGGATCTCAAGTGTCCGCAACGAGACTGGTTTCCGACTCAAGGCGTCGGCCACGACGTTCGCCTTGCCCGGATGATAAAGGATTTCGAGGTCATAATCCTTAATCAACTCTAAGCACCTCCTCTGCCTCATATTCAACTCCCGATGAGTAAATATTGTAATACCCGGTTGTAATTCATTCATTTTCATTCTGTATTAATCAGTCAGTAATTATCACTCAGTAATTTTCACTCATTATTAATCACTCATCATTCGTGATTCATTCAATTGCGTTCACTGTTGGCATGTTGTAACCGTATATCAGTTACCGATCGTCATTTCATCTCCGTTTATAGATCGAGATGGGAGTATTATCATTTTCATCGTGATTGGTAGTCTTGTACTGGAAGTATCATCTTTGGCTTTTGTTGGACTTGTTCACTTTCACATTCGTACGGTATGTGGGATCACTCATCAATCGTGGCGAGGAATCGGAGTTATCGGATTTTCACCTTGTCCATTATCGAGTTACGGCCGTAAGATTGTCGGATACGGCCGTAACAGGCATTCGTTGATTTCAGGCCATTTTGGACGAACGGGACTTACGGCCGTAAGGTTGCGGCATACGGCCGTAAGTTGAGTAGGTACGGCCGTAAGGCTTGGCTGGTTACGGCCGTACGTGTCGAGCAGGGTGTCGAGGCGTTTTTGGCCGAAGCCGAGTTACGGCCGTAAGATGGGCAGGATACAGCCGTAAGGAGTGTTCGTGTTTTTCAGGATGTGTCGGACAAGAGGGACTTACGGCCGTAAGGGTTGTGGCATATGGTCGTAAGACGAGGAAGGTACGGTCGTAAGGCTTGGCTGGATACGGCCGTACGTTACAGGCAGGGTGCCTGGTCATTTTCGACGAAGGGGGCTTACGCCCGTAAGTTTGGCCGGATAAGGCCGTATCGTCCGAGTTACGCCCGTAAGGTGTGCGGGTACGGCCGTAAGGATGTCGGCAGGTGTTTTAGACGAGGGCAAGTTACGTCCGTAAGTCAGGTACGGATACGGCCGTAAGGCTGTCGGCAGGTGATTGGACGAAGCCGAGTTACGGCCGTCTGAGTTAGTGAATTCTGGCCGTAAGGCCGTTGACCTGGGATGTTACGGCCGTAAGAAGGCCGAGTTACGGCCGTAACTTCCGGCAGTTTATAAAGAGTTGGCCGGGACTTTTTCATCATTTTCACCATTTCTTTCACCTTGTTCCGAGAGAGAGAGCTTGAGGGAGGGATTTTCCATCATCAATCACTTGAGTGTTAGATTTTCATCATCTTCATTCGTTTGGGAAGCTTGGATACTCGATTTAACTCGTGTTCATCGGATCGAAGTGGTTGGATCTTCAAGAGGTAATTTCTTCAACATCTTGGATTTCGATTTTGTATTGAGATATGATGTTTTAGACGTTATAATCGTGTTATATGAAGGGATATGCATACGATTATGAGTTTGTATAAAGATTCATTGGACTATTGAAGGATTGTTCAAGAACACTTTGAATATTAAGTTGGATTTGGAGGTTTTCGATTAATCGTTGTTGAAATCACGAATTTGGATATTCATTTTGGATTATTGATCATATTGAAGATGTTTTGTTGGTTTGAAACACTTCTTGGGGATTTGATATTGGTATATTGAGGTTTGATTGTAAACAATCGAAGATTGGCCACAACGTATTCGATATAATGCCCCAATGAACTTGGTTTAGTCGTATTGACGTTTTGAGTTCGTTATAATCATGTTTGATTCGTATATTGAGCGGATTGTTGGTAATTGTGTTATTCAAGGTTGTTTGAGCGACCGACATTTCATTTAGGACGTTGTTCGTGGAAGGACATTGTTCAGCGGTGTTGTCTAAGTTAATTCTTACTCGGTTAAAAGGATATTCATTCCTTTTGTTGTTGTTCATTCATAATCATAACTCATTCATCATTGTATTAACCGTATTGAGACTTGTAATTGTCGAATAATCACTTCATTAACGAGGAACGGCGGTTCCAATCATTTCATTGAACTATCATTCACTTCACTATTATTTTCATCTCGGTGAGTCATTCTTGACCTTGTCGGATTGTTATTCATTTGTAACGCCCCCAAAATGAACCGGGTCGCCACAGTGTCGTAGATCCCATGAGGGACCCACAAGGCAAGTTTTTGAAAATATTTTCTAAAATATTTTATTTAACAGTGGTAATATACGGAAGTAATTAAGAAAGTCTTCGTACAACCCAAAGCACCAAAAGCAAATAGTGTCCGTACATACGGTTATTACACAACGTGGAATGTTCAAATTATTTAAGAAATTAACAGCCTTCTTCCAACACGGCTCATGCTGGCCGTAACCTTCGGGGTGTCTGCACAAATTCAACAAATTTACAGCACGACATGTCGTGCCGAGAACCTAGGTCAGAAACAATCCAAACCGAACTCAAAGGTAAAATCTAATAATTTCAAGGAATAAAGTTGTCACCGAATGTTCCATGTTATTCCTCTTATCAGCACATAAACTCCCAAGGTCGCAACCAAGGGTCACGGAAGTATCTACACAGGACTACTCCGGACGTGGGTACCATTCAGGTTTTATCCCGCAACACGGTCCAACAAGAAAACTCCCAAGGTCGCGGCCAAGGGTCACGGTAGTATCTACTCGGGAATACTCCGGACAAGATAATCGTAAGAGCACCATTCCACAATAGTAACATTTACTATGTCTAAAATTATAAGACGTAAAGTCTGAGCAAGATTCACTTGCCTCAAATCCGACGCGAGTTATTTCTTGACAAGGCAACGGCTTGAATGATCGCACTTGGAAATCCGACCTATTACATGTTTGTCGATTAACATCTTATGATAATAATAATGATCAACGACGTTCCTCCCCCTCCCTTTGTTAGAACCTATCCTAGTTGCTTATGATGTCAATCGAATTTCTCCATTTTTATCCATAATGCGTGCCATTAATTTCTTTAGGTTCGGCAACATTCTTTATAAGTTATCCTTCCGCTAAACAATAATGTTCTAACACAACATTCCTAGTTAATGATAACCAACAATCATCAAGATTTCATCGTTGTCTTAATATGCAAGTCTAGAACGATTAATCCATCATCTTAACATGTTTCGATATCTATTTGGCTAGAAATTGTTGGTAACTTCATCAAGGATTCATTAACGGTTTTATTCAACATGATAATACGGTTATACATGAAATCCTTCAAGATGATTCCGAGAAGTTGGTGATTAGCAATATGATTATGAGTTCTACCATTATTCATTCCAATTTCAAGCTTTGATGGATATCGATTAACAATTGCGATAGCTATATACGTTCGATTATTACGGAGGGTTCTAAGCTACCCAAGGCATCCGAGGTTTACTAAAACTTACTAAACAATACCGAAATGAGTTCAAGGTTGGATAAACTTACCTTTCTTGACAAAAGATGATGAAGAACGACGGTGGGCGAAGGAGAACGAGAGGATAACACCTTCAAGACCTTCCCGAAGCTTGATTATCGTACTCTAATAGGATAGCACTTGAATTGGGAGGTTAGAATTGGTTGATGATGGTGGAGAGTAGTGTACAAGGAAGAGGAATGATTTTTGGGACGGAAGAAATGAAAGGCAAAGTGTTCTTTTATAAACTCAGTTGCCCTTACGTGCGTTATGCCTTACGGTTTACGTCGTAAGAGGCTTCGTGCGTTATGGCAAAATACTTAACGTCGTAAGGAACTGCTGGAACGATTCACTCACATCGTTACGTGCATGTAGCGGGTTAACGTCGTAACACCTCGTTGACTTGCTGTCGCAATCACGCCGAAAGTTGGTCGACACGCGCGTACTCTGGGACGAAGATTCTGTCCAAGACCGAAGACCGATGTTACGTGCGTAAGGGCGATATTTAACATACGTAATGGCTCGGATATAGCGTGCGTAATGAGTCGGAGTATAACGTACGTAAGGGCGATTTTGTTTGCCAAATTATCATCACATTAATTTCTTATGACACGACTCCCTCTCCATGTCGCTGAAATCTCTCGGGAACAAGGCGTTGGCCACCGTCATATTCGCACCGATAATTACCTAACGACATCGAGGTATGTCACTAAAAGTTAAATCAATCATCATACCATCACAATACGAATAATAGATGCGATACCGTACAACCATATTATACAAAATATGTTTTATTGCAATGGAGTACATTTATTTATCAAACATGAGAAATAGACGTGGCGCCCAAAGTGAAAAAGCATGTAATCTTGGTGGTATTACATACCACCCCCTTAAAAATAGTTTCGTCCGAAACTAAGAAAATAACTCGGGATGATTCTCTCTCATGCTTGCCTCGGTCTCCCAAGTCGATTCTTAAAATGCAGTGGTGCGACCACCGAACTTTAACAAGGGGTATGTTCTTGTTCCTTAGTGTCTTTACGCGTCGATCCAAATCATTTGTTGGAACTTCCCTAAAGGTAGCATCATTGGAAATCTCTACTTCCTCGAAGTTGATCTTGTGGCTAGGATCGTACACGTACTTTCTCGGTGGGAGACGTGGAAGACATTATGCACTCCGTCTAACGATGGTGGTAATGCTAGCCGATAAGCGAGTCTACCGACTCGGTCCGATTTCGAGCAGCCAATAAATCTCGGGCTTAGCTTGCCCTTCGGCGAAGCGTCGAATGCCCCGCATTGGCGATACTTTAACCCAAACATGATCCCCAACCATAAATTCCAACGGTCATTGCCGCTATCCATAGCGTAAGACTTTTGGCGACTCTGCCAACATGTGTTTTGAACAATGGATATCTTCTTAATAGATTCTGGATTAGATCCAACTCGGTGGCGATGACATCGGATGCATCGTCCCAACATAGGAGACTTGCACTTTCTACCATACAAGGCCTCAAGGGGCCATGCCTATGCTTGCATGCCACCGTTGTTGTACGAAAATTCCGCTAAGCGAGAGGTGTTTAGCTTGATCCTTGCCCCATCGAGTACACATGCTCTCAACATATCTTCCGAGTGCATGTAGTGCGTTGTTTGTCCATCCGTTTGAGGATGATAGGCGATCTTGAAATGCGATTGAGTACCCATGGCACAGTGGACAGACCTTCCAAGCGGGACACATATCTAGTGTCTCTATCCGAAATAATCCCAGGAACGCCATGTAACCTCACGATTTCCCGAACAAAGATGGTAGCCATTGCATTACGATGGCCTCTGAATTGGAATGAAGTGTGCCGACTTTGTCGATCGATGCTGCAATAACCCATATCGTGTCCTTTCCCCGCCGTCACTGGTAACTTGGTGACAAAGTCCATTGACATGCTCTCCCATTTCCATTCCAGAATAGGTAAGGGCCGCATGATTCCTAGGTCTACGGTGTTCAATCTTCACCTGTTGACATATCATACATCGAGCGACAAACCTTGCTACCTCTTGCTTCATATTCTTCCACCAGAAACTCTTTCGCAGGTCTTTGTACATTTTGCTCGCCCTGGGATGTATCGAATAGGGAGTAGAATGAGCTTCCTTGAGTATAGTTTGCTTAAGCTCGTCTTTAGGTGGAATGCAAATTCTGTTCTTGAATCTAACTAAGCCCCCTTGGATCCTGTAGTCTGAAATAACTCCCCCTTCGGCCTTTGCGCCGATCGCACGAAGTTCTGGGTCCTCCATCTGTGCTAGGCGTATCTCGTCCAGCAGGGACGAGCGAATATCAATCGAGCACAATTGTCCCTGGCGGTGTTGTATCCACACTTCAATGTCATTTTTCCGGAGATCTTGCTGCAACTCCAGCTGTACTGTCAAACCAGATAGTGTCACCTCCTGCGCAGTTTTCCGACTCAGTGCGTGCACTCTGACGTTGGCCTTCCCAGGGTGATATAGAATCTCTACATCGTAATCCTTGATTAACTCCAGCCAACGCCTCTGTCTCATATTTAACTCTTTCTGCGTGAAAATGTACTTTAAACTCTCGTGGTCCGTAAAGATCTTACAGGTAACCCCATATAGGTAATGTCTCCAAATCTTAAGAGCGTGGACCACTACAGCTAGTTCCAAGTCATGTGTCGGGTATTTCACCTCATAAGGTTTAAGTTGACGAGAGGCGTAAGCGATAACCCTGTCATTTTGCATGAACACACATCCCAGCCCGTGCTTAGACGCATCGGTGCATATTACGAATCCCTCCGTACCCTGCGGTAGTACCAACCTTTGGCGGTAGTAAGCTTCCTTTTTAGCTTTGTCGAAACTCTCCGACAATCATTGTCCGGACAAACTTGGTGTTCTTCCTAAGCGATTTGTTAATGGTGGCGACACAGAGAAGGCCTCGGCGAACCGTCGATAATATCCCGCCAACCCCAGAAACTTCTCACCTCTTTGACATTTCTAGGTGGTTCCCAATTCATAACCTGTCTCGATCTTACGGGGTCTACTTTAACGCCTCTACTTGAAATCACATGCCCCAAAAAGGTTACCTCGGCATCCGTAACTCGCATTTAGAAAGTTTAGCATACAGTTGATGTTGCCTTAAAACGCTCAACACCTGCCTCAAGTGTTCCTCATGCTCCCATCGGCTTCGGGAATAAATTAAAATATCGTCAATGAAAACCACCACACACTTATCGAGAAACTCTGTCAGAACCTTGTTCATCAATTCCATAAAAACAGCTGGAGCATTAGTCAGGCCAAACGACACCACCATGTACTCGTAGTGCCCATATCTCGACCGAAATGCGGTCTTAGGAATATCATCCTCTCGAATTCTCAATTGGTGATATCCCGAACGTAAGTCGATCTTTGAAAACACAGTCGCCCCTTGCAGTTGGTCCAGTAAATCATCAATCCTTGGAAGTGGGTAACGGTTCTTAATAGTGACCTTATTAAGTTCCCTGTAATCGATACACAAAGCGCAGAGCGGTCCTTTTCTTCACAAAAGAAGCTGGCGCACCCCATGGCGAAGTACTTGGGACGAATGAGCCCCTTCCTTAGCAATTCTTCGAGTTGTGACTTTAGGTCCTTCATTTCGGTGGTGCCATCCTGTATGGTGCCTTGGAGATAGGCGTCGTTCTGGCTCAAGTTCGATTGAGAGATCGACTTCCCTTTGTGGTGGCAATCCGTAGTTCGTCGGGAATATGTCCGAAATTCGTTCACTACAGGAATATTAGCAACCGACAATTGTGACGTGCCCTCTGAAGAATATAGCACCGATGTCGCTCCTCGATCATCACGAGGTGCTACTGTGAAAAGGAGACCGAGGACCCTTTTTGTCTTTGAAGTGCTCTCGGCCTCTAATTGTGTGAGTGGCACCGTCATGGGTCGTAATAGAAGCGGTCGGGTGATAGGTATCAATACCGTCTTGTGCATCGTCATCCAGTCCATACCTAAAATCACATCTTCGTTTTGGAGTGGAAAGACCATGAGATTGGTACATCGGCCAGATTATTGATACGAATCGGACAGTTTCGAACTTCCAAATTACCCTCCACCCTGCTGCCCTCAGGTAGTTTAACAGTAAAGGACTCACAGGGTACACAAAGGAGATGCAAACGGTTAACACATTCTACGGATATAAACGAGTAGGTTGCTCCAGTATCAAACAGTACATGAACAGGCTGAGATTTAATAAGGAGTGTACCTGAGACGGGGAGTGGTGCAGTCGTCGGTAGCCCTTAGTTCGAACACGCGGGACGGCGGTGTCCCGAGGAGGGTGCGATACCTCCCCGCGACCACGTCCTCTTGGCACCGTGTAGAGGAGGCGGTGAGGTGGAGATCGGTAGTCGGACATGGCGACGCTCTGGATGTCTGTCTGAGCCTTGTTGACTACGAGGAGCCGGGTTTGGTGTAGGTTTGATCCAAGAACGATGGCGAGACATGTGCCCACCCCTTCGCATGAAAAGCACTTTGTCGATGCTTCTGGCCGACTCATGGTATGCCTGCTATGCCACAATTGAAAGCGACTACGGCGAGAAGGCCCGTCGGATGTTCCTTTACATTGGGACGAAGGCTGGCGATTCGGAGGAACCCAATTCCCAAATTCACTCTGCTGGTGCTCCCGGACTGATTTGCGGTCTTCTGCTTCTTTTGGTTGTGCCCGGCATCCGAACTGACAACCGTACTGGTGTATGCTGTGACTACGTCCTCATATGCCCTCAACGTGGTGCAATGAAACCCCGCCGCGTAGCGTTGGACATCCTCCGGCAACCATTGAGCAAGGTGACAAATTCGCTGGTCTTCAGATGGAACCATCTGTGCGACATAGCTTAGCTCGGTCCTGTATGCCCGAATGATTTCTTGTACTGGCAAATTCTGAGGGCCTGCGCTGAAGAAACTCCGCGCTCGTGCAGTTTGAACTGATCGGGGACAGTACTCGTCTCTCAATAGTTTGGAAAACTCGGGCCATTCGACTATTCTGTCCTCTAGCTTATAGGTCCTCCACCATCGGGCTGCGGTGTCACGGAGCTGGTTGATCCCGAGTGGCACTTTTTGGTTTCCTGGGTAGCCGATCACCTCGAAGGCAGTCTCCATTTCCGAGATCCAATCGTCCACGTGCTTATCCCCTGACCCGTCGAATAATGGCGGTCTGGCCTTCAGCATTTCTCCCAGCCAACGGTCCTTTCCGGTGTTCTCTTCTATGTTAATGACTGGTACTTGTTGCCGGTTGACACGAGCGATTCCCAAGGCAATGGCACGGCGAGTCCGAGCAAGGCTGGATCAAATCCCCGTTGTTACGGTTTTCCGCTTCTGTTAGTTACGATTAACGGTGGTGGTTGATTTCCGGCCGTATTAGTTTCTCCGATGTTTCTGTCTTCCTGCTAGTTCATAGCGGAACCTTGTGCGTCATTTACGTTTCTTCTAGCTCCTCGACGTGCCATTGGTGATGTTCGTTCAATCTAACAGGTTAGTTTAATGCAAACATTCTCTGAGTTCTTACTGAATCCAAACATCATACTTGATCCTTAAGAATTTACATGTATTTTACCTCGACATCCCTCGAGGAGTTACGGTCGTCGAAGTGTTGGATTTTGAAGGCAAAAGCGTTTTCAAAATATTTTGGTAAAACTTTCCACGTGAGTGTTTAGGCTCGATACCATTTTACTAACGCCCCCAAATGAACGGTCGCCACATGGTCCGTAGATCCCATGAGGGACCCACAAGGCAAGTTTTTGAAAATATTTTCTAAAATATTTTATTTAACGATGGTAATATACGGAAGTAATTAAGAAAGTCTTCGTACAACCCAAAGCACCAAAAGCAAATAGTGTCCGTACATACGGTTATTACACAACGTGGAATGTTCAAATTATTTAAGAAATTAACAGGCCTTCTTCCAACACGGCTCATGCACGGCCGTAACCTTCTGGGGTGTCTGCACAAATTCAACAAATTTACAGCACGACATGTCGTACCCGATAACTAAATCGAAACAATCAAACCGAACTCAAAGGTAAAATCTAATAATTTCAAGGAATAAAGTTGTCACGAATGTTCCATGTTATTCCTCTTATCGGACATAAACTCCCAAGGTCGCAACCAAGGGTCACGGAAGTATCTACACGGGACTACTCGGACGTGGGTACCATTCGAGTTTTATCCCGCACACGGTCCACCAAGAAAACTCCCAAGGCGGCGAGGGTCACGGTAGTATCTACTCGGGAATACTCGGACAAGATAATCGTAAGAGCACCATTCCACAATAGTAACATTTACTATGTCTAAAATTATAAGGCGTAAAGTCGAGCAAGATTCACTTGCCTCAAATCCGACGCGAGTTATTTCTTGACAACGCAACGGCTTGAGCGATCGCACTTGGAAATCCGACCCATTACATGTTTGTCGATTAACATCTTATGATAATAATAATGATCAACGACGTTCCTCCCCTCCCGCTTTGTTAGAACCCTATCCTAGTTGCTTATGATGTCGAATCGAATTTCTCCATTTTTATCCATAATGCGTGCCATTAATTTCATTAGGTTCGGCAACATTCTTTATAAGTTATCCTTCCGCTAAACAATAGTGTTCTAACACAACATTCCTAGTTAATGATAACCAACAATCATCAAGATTTCATCGTTGTCTTAATATGCAAGTCTAGAACGATTAATCCATCATCTTAACATGTTTCGATATCTATTTGGCTAGAAATTGTTGGTAACTTCATCAAGGATTCATTAACGGTTTTATTCAACATGATAATACGGTTATACATGAAATCCTTCAAGATGATTCCGAGAAGTTGGTGATTAGCAATATGATTATGAGTTCTACCATTATTCATTCCAATTTCAAGCTTTGATGGATATCGATTAACAATTGCGATAGCTATATACCGGTTCGATTATTACGGAGGGTTCTAAGCTACCCAAGGCATCCGAGGTTTACTAAAACTTACTAAACAATACTGAAATGAGTTCAAGGTTGGATAAACTTACCTTTACTGACAAAAGATGATGAAGAACGACGGTGGACGAAGGAGAACGAGAGGATAACACCTTCAAGACCTTCCCCGAAGCTTGATTATCGTACTCTAATAGGATAGCACTTGAATTGGGAGGTTAGAATTGGTTCAATGATGGTGGAGAGTAGTGTACAAGGAAGAGGAATGATTTTTGGGACGGAAGAAATGAAAGGCAAAGTGTTCTTTTATAAACTCAGATTGCCCTTACGTACGTTATGCCTTACGGTTTACGTACGTAAGAGGCTTTACGTACGTTATGGCAAAATACTTAACGTACGTAAGGAACTCGCTGGAACGATTCACTCACATCGTTACGTACGTAACGAAAGCGGGTTAACGTACGTAACACCTCGTTGACTTGCCTGTCGCAATCACGCCGAAAGTTGGTCGACACGCGTACTACCGGACGAAGATTCCTGTCCGAAGACCGATGTTACGTACGTAAGGGCCGATATTTAACATACGTAATGGCTCAGATATAGCGTGCGTAATGAGTCGGAGTATAACGTACGTAAAGGACATTTTTGTTTGCCAAATTATCATCACATTAATTTCTTATGACACGACTCCCTCTCCATGTCGTCTGGAAATCTCTCGGGGAACAAGACGTTGGCCACCGTCATATTCGCACCGATAATTACCTAACGACATCGAGGTATGTCACTAAAAGTTCGTCAATCATCATACCATCACAATACACGAATAATAGATGCGATACCGTACAACCATATTATACAAAATATGTTTTATTGCAATGGAGTACATTTATTTATCAAACATGAGAAATAGACGTGAGCGCCCAAAGTGAAAAAGCATGTAATACTGGTGGTATTACATAACACCCCCCTTAAAAATAGTTTCGTCCCGAAACTAAGAAAATAACTCGGGATGATTCTCTCTCATGCTTGCCTCGGTCTCCCAAGTCGCTTCTTCCGTACCGTGGTGCGACCACTGAACTTTAACAAGGGGTATGTTCTTGTTCCTTAGTGTCTTTACGCGTCGATCCAAAATCATTGGAACTTCCCTAAAGGTAGCATCATTGGAAATCTCTACTTCCTCGAAGTTGATCTTGTGGCTAGGATCGTACACGTACTTTCTCAGCTGGGAGACGTGGAAGACATTATGCACTCCGTCTAACGATGGTGGTAATGCTAGCCGATAAGCGAGTCTACCGACTCGGTCCGATTTCGAGCAGCCAATAAATCTCGGGCTTAGCTTGCCCTTCGGCGGCGTCGAATGCCCGCATTGGCGATACTTTAACCCAAACATGATCCCCAACCATAAATTCCAACGGTCATTGCCGGTCCATAGCGTAAGACTTTTGGCGACTCTGCCGCCAACATGTGTTTTGAACAATGGATATCTTCTTAATAGATTCTGGATTAGATCCAACTCGGTGGCGATGACATCGGATGCATCGTCCCAACATAGGGGAGACTTGCACTTTCTACCATACAAGGCCTCAAAGGGGCCATGCCTATGCTTGCATGCCAGTGTTGTTGTACGAAAATTCCGCTAAGCAGGTGTTTAGCTTGATCCTTGCCCCAATCGAGTACACATGCTCTCAACATATCTTCCGAGTGCGTATGGTGCGTTCTGTTTGTCCATCCGTTTGAGGATGATAGCGATCTTGAAATGCGATTGAGTACCCATGGCACAGTGGGTGACCTTCGAAGCGGGACACATATCTAGTGTCTCTATCCGAAATAATCCCGAGGGAACGCCATGTAACCTCACGATTTCCCGAACAAAGATGGTAGCCATTGCATTACGATGGCCTCCTGAATTGGAATGAAGTGTGCCGACTTTGTCGATCGGTCTGCAATAACCCATATCGTGTCCTTTCCCCGCCGTCACCGGTAACTTGGTGACAAAGTCCATTGACATGCTCTCCCATTTCCATTCCGGAATAGGTAAGGGCTGCATGATTCCGGCCGGTCTACGGTGTTCAATCTTCACCTGTTGACATATCATACATCGAGCGACAAACCTTGCTACCTCTTGCTTCATATTCTTCCACCAGAAACTCTTTCGCAGGTCTTTGTACATTTTGCTCGCCCCGGGATGTATCGAATAGGGAGTAGAATGAGCTTCCTTGAGTATAGTTTGCTTAAGCTCGTCTTTAGGTGGAATGCAAATTCTGTTCTTGAATCTAACTAAGCCCTCTTGGATCCTGTAGTCTGAAATAACTCCCCCTTCGGCCTTTGCGCCGATCGCACGAAGTTCTGGGTCCTCCATCTGTGCTAGGCGTATCTCGTCCAGCAGGGACGAGCGAATATCAATCGAGCACAACTGTCCCTGGCGGTGTTGTATCCACACTTCAATGTCATTTTTCCGGAGATCTTGCTGCAACTCCGGGCATCAGTAAAACCGAGATAGTGTCACCTCTGCGCGGATTTCCGACTCAGTGCGTCTGCTACGACGTTGGCCTTCCCAGGGTGATATAGAATCTCTACATCGTAATACTTGATTAACTCCAGCCAACGCCTCTGTCTCATATTTAACTCTTTCTGCGTGAAAATGTACTTTAAACTCTCGTGGTCCGTAAAGATCTTACAGGTAACCCCATATAGGTAATGTCTCCAAATCTTAAGAGCGTGGACCACTGCAGCTAGTTCCAAGTCATGTGTCGGGTAGTTCACCTCATAAGGTTTAAGTTGACGAGAGGCGTAAGCGATAACCTGTCATTTTGCATGAACACACATCCCGGCCCGTGCTTAGACGCATCGGTGCATATTACTTAATCCCTCCGTACCTGCGGTAGTACCAACCTTTGGGCGGTAGTAAGCTTCCTTTTAGCACTGTCGAAACTCTCTGACAATCATTGTCCAGACAAACTTGGTGTTCTTCCTAAGCGGTTTGTTAATGGTGAGCGACACAGAGAAGGCCTCGGCGAACCGTCGATAATATCCCGCCAACCCCAGAAACTTCTCACCTCTTTGACATTTCTAGGTGGTTCCCAATTCATAACCTGTCTCGATCTTACGGGGTCTACTTTAACGCCTCTGCTGAAATCACATGCCCCAAAAAGGTTACCTCTCGGCATCCGAACTCGCATTTAGAAAGTTTAGCATACGATTGATGTTGCCTTAAAACGCTCAACACACGCCTCAAGTGTTCTTCATGCTCCCATCGGCTTCGGGAATAAATTAAAATATCGTCAATGAAAACCACCACACACTTATCGAGAAACTCTGTGAACCACTGTTCATCAATTCCATAAAAGCAGTGGAGCATTAGTCGTGCCAAACGACACCACCATGTACTCGTAGTGCCCATATCTCGATCGAAATGCGGTCTTAGGAATATCCTCCTCTCGAATTCTCAATTGGTGATATCCCGAACGTAAGTCGATCTTTGAAAACACTGATCGCCCCTTGCGGTTGGTCGAGAAATCATCAATCCTTGGAAGTGGGTAACGGTTCTTAATAGTGACCTTATTAAGTTCCCCATGTCGATACAGGCGCAGAGCGGTCCTTTTCTTCACAAAAGAACGGCGCACCCCATGGCGAAGTACTTGGACGAATGAGCCCCTTAGCAATTCTTCGAGTTGTGACTTTAGTTCCTTCATTTCGGCTGTGCCATCCTGTATGGTGCCTTGGAGATAGGCGTCGTTCCTGGCTCAAGTTCGATTGAGAGATCGACTTCCCTTTGTGGTGGCAATCCAGGTAGTTCGTCGGGGAATATGTCCGGAAATTCGTTCACTACAGGAATATTAGCAACCGACAATTGTGACGTGCCCTCCTGAAGAATATAGCACCGTGTACGCTCCTCGATCATCACGAGGTGCTACTGCTGAAAGGAGACCGAGGACCCTTTTGTTTGAAGTGCTCTCGGCCTCTAATTGTGTGAGTGGCACCGTCATGGGTCGTAATAGAAACAGTCGGGTGATAGGTATCCAATACCGTCTTGTGCATCGTCATCCAGTCCATACCTAAAATCACATCTTCGTTTTGGAGTGGAAAGACCATGAGATTGGGTCGGCCCAGTTATTGATCTGAATCGGACGATTCGAACTTCCAAATTACCCTCCACCTGCGCCCTCGGGTAGTTTAACGATAAAGGACTCACGGGGTACACAAAGGAGATGCAAACGGTTAACACATTCTACGGATATAAGCGAGTAGGTTGCTCCGATATCAAAGCGATACATGAACAGTGAGATTTAATAAGGAGTGTACACGAGGCAGCAGGAGTGGTGCAGTCGTCGGTAGCCCTTAGTTCGAACACGCGGGACGGCGGTGTCCCGAGGAGGGTGCGGTACCTCCCGCGACCACGTCCTCTTCCGCACCGTGTAGAGGAGGCGGTGAGGTGGAGATCGGTAGTCGGACATGGCGACGCCTGGATGTTTGTACCGAGCCTTGTTGACTCGAGGAGGCCGGGTTTGGTGTAGGTTTGATCCGAGAACGATGCGAGACATGAGCCCACCCCTTCAGCATGAAAAGCACTTTGTCGATGCTTTACTGGCCCGACTCATGGTATGCCTGCTATGCCACAATTGAAACAACTACGGCGAGAAGGCCCGTCGGATGTTCCTTTCATTTGGATGAAGCTGCGATTCGGAGGAACCCAATTCCCAAATTCACTCTCTTGGTGCTCCCGGGTGATTTGCGGTCTTGCTTCTTTTGGTTGTGCCCGGCATCCGAACTGACAACCGTACCGGCGTATGCTATGACTACGTCCTCATATGCCCTCAACGTGGTGCAATGAAACCCCGCCGCGTAGCGTTGGACATCCTCCGGCAACCGTTGAGCAAGGTGACAAATTCGCTGGTCTTCAGATGGAACCATCTGTGCGACATAGCTTAGCTCGGTCCTGTATGCCCGAATGATTTCTTGTACTGGCAAATTCGAGGGCTGCGGCGAAGAAACTCGCGCTCGTGCGGTTTGAACGATCGGGGGATGACTCGTCTCTCAATAGTTTGGAAAACTCGGGCCATCCGACTATTACGTCCTCGGCTTATAGGTCCTCCACCATCGGGTGCGGTGTCACGGAGTGGTTGATCCCAGTGGCACTTTTCGGTTTCTGGGCGGCCGATCACCTCGGCGATCTCCATTTCCGAGATCCAATCGTCCACGTGCTTATCCCCTGACCCGTCGAATAATGGCGGTCTGGCCTTCAGCATTTCTCCCAGCCAACGGTCCTTTCCGGTGTTCTCTTCTATGTTAATGACTGGTACTTGTTCTGCCCGGTTGACCTGAGCGATTCCCAAGGCAATGGCCTGGGCGAGAGTCTGAACGAAGGCTGGATCAAATCCCCCGTTGTTCTGGTTTTCCGCTTCCTGTTCGTTCTGATTAACAGGTGGTGGTTGATTTCCGGCCGTATTAGTTTCTCCGATGTTTCTGTCTTCCTGCTAGTTCATAGCGGAACCTTGTGCGTCATTTACGTTTCTTCTAGCTCCTCGACGTGCCATTGGTGATGTTCGTTCAATCTAACAGGTTAGTTTAATGCAAACATTCTCTGAGTTCTTACTGAATCCAAACATCATACTTGATCCTTAAGAATTTACATGTATTTTACCTCGACATCCTTCGAGGAGTTACGGTCGTCAGAAGTGTTGGATTTTGAAGGCAAAACGTTTTCAAAATATTTTTGGTAAAACTTTCCACGTGAGTGTTTAGGCTCCGATACCATTTTCTCGTAACGCCCAAAATGAACCGGGTCGCCACAGGCCGTAGATCCCATGAGGGACCCACAAGGCAAGTTTTTGAAAATATTTTCTAAAATATTTTATTTAATGATGGTAATATACGGAAGTAATTAAGAAAGTCTTCGTACAACCCAAAGCACCAAAAGCAAATAGTGTCCGTACATACGGTTATTACACAACGTGGAATGTTCAAATTATTTAAGAAATTAACGGGCCTTCTTCCAACACGGCTCATGCACAGCGTAACCTTCGGGGTGTCTGCACAAATTCAACAAATTTACAGCACGACATGTCGTACAAGAACCTAGGTCGAAACAATCCAAACCGAACTCAAAGGTAAAATCTAATAATTTCAAGGAATAAAGTTGTCACGAATGTTCCATGTTATTCCTCTTATCGGACATAAACTCCCAAGGTCGCAACCAAGGGTCACGGAAGTATCTACAGGACTACTCGGACGTGGGTACCATTCGGGTTTTATCCCGCAACACGGTCCAACAAGAAAACTCCCAAGGCCGCGGCGAGGGTCACGGTAGTATCTACTCGGGAATACTCCGGACAAGATAATCGTAAGAGCACCATTCCACAATAGTAACATTTACTATGTCTAAAATTATAAGACGTAAAGTCTGAGCAAGATTCACTTGCCTCAAATCCGACGCGAGTTATTTCTTGACAACGCAACGGCTTGAACGATCGCACTTGGAAATCCGACCCATTACATGTTTGTCGATTAACATCTTATGATAATAATAATGATCAACGACGTTCCTCCCCCTCCCGCCTGTTAGAACCCTATCCTAGTTGCTTATGATGTCGGAATCGAATTTCTCCATTTTTATCCATAATGCGTGCCATTAATTTCATTAGGTTCGGCAACATTCTTTATAAGTTATCCTTCCGCTAAACAATAGTGTTCTAACACAACATTCCTAGTTAATGATAACCAACAATCATCAAGATTTCATCGTTGTCTTAATATGCAAGTCTAGAACGATTAATCCATCATCTTAACATGTTTCGATATCTATTTGGCTAGAAATTGTTGGTAACTTCATCAAGGATTCATTAACGGTTTTATTCAACATGATAATACGGTTATACATGAAATCCTTCAAGATGATTCCGAGAATTTGGTGATTAGCAATATGATTATGAGTTCTACCATTATTCATTCCAATTTCAAGCTTTGATGGATATCGATTAACAATTGCGATAGCTATAGACCGGTTCGATTATTACGGAGGGTTCTAAGCTACCCAAGGCATCCGAGGTTTACTAAAACTTACTAAACAATCGAAATGAGTTCAAGGTTGGATAAACTTACCTTTCTTGACAAAAGATGATGAAGAACGACGGTGGACGAAGGAGAACGAGAGGATAACACCTTCAAGACCTTCCCCGAAGCTTGATTATCGTACTCTAATAGGATAGCACTTGAATTGGGAGGTTAGAATTGGTTCAATGATGGTGGAGAGTAGTGTACAAGGAAGATGAATGATTTTTGGGACGGAAGAAATGAAAGGCAAAGTGTTCTTTTATAAACTCAGATTGCCCTTACGTACGTTATGCCTTACGGTTTACGTACGTAAGAGGCTTTACGTACGTTATGGCAAAATACTTAACGTACGTAAGGAACTCGCTGGAACGATTCACTCACATCGTTACGTACGTAACGAAAGCGGGTTAACGTACATAACACCTCGTTGACTTGCCTGTCGCAATCACGCCGAAAGTTGGTCGACACGCGTACTACCGGACGAAGATTCCTGTCCGAAGACCGAAGACCGATGTTACGTACGTAAGGGCCGATATTTAACGTACGTAATGGCTCAGATATAGCGTGCGTAATGAGTCGGAGTATAACGTACGTAAAGGACAGTTTTGTTTGCCAAATTATCATCACATTAATTTCTTATGACACGACTCCCTCTCCATGTCGTCTGGAAATCTCTCGGGGAACAAGACGTTGGCCACCGTCATATTCGCACTGATAATTACCTAACGACATCGAGGTATGTCACTGAAAGTTCGTCAATCATCATACCATCACAATACACGAATAATAGATGCGATACCGTACAACCATATTATACCAAATATGTTTTATTGCAATGGAGTACATTTATTTATCAAACAGGAGAAATAGACGTGAGCGCCCAAAGTGAAAAAGCATGTAATACTGGTGGTATTACAATTGATATTCATTATGGTCATTCTCGTTCATATGACCTTCTGGGTTCATATTGCGTGGCCGGGTGCGGATGTGTGGAATTTTTAGTCGAGCACACGATGGTCATGTATTGGGATCGATACATTGGACTGTGCACACGGTAACGATTACCTCCGTGAGACTAATTAGGTACAAGGACGGGTGTGTCCGGTCATTCGTCTTGTACACTTGCACAGAACATTACGGGCGTATTATAATACTCATCTTCAGCTCAATTCATAACTAAGGACATTTCATAACTAAAGATATCTCATGATTGTGTATTTTCAACCCTTGAGGATTGTTGTTCTGTGTAACTGACCCCGTTGGGGGATTTTGTTTTCAGGTCACGGCAAGACAAAGGCACGGGAAGAGCATGTTGACGGCGAGGAGTTCCAGTGATACTAGTAGGGGGGGCCCGATCTTTTCAGTCATTCATGTTGTTGTCATTTATTTTCCGCTGCAGATTTTAATTTGGATACTCCGTTTCATTCAGTGTTGTGTATTTTATCTTCATATAAAATATACTTGTATTCGGTATTGTCCTGGTGTGTTGTACTTAAACTCCTCATCGGAGTATTTGGTAATATAATGTGGTTTGGTACTACAATTATATTATTTAATTCATCAATTTTCCTTCGCCTGGTGGGTCCCAGTCGGGGATCCACGGCACTGTAATATCCGCCTAATTTAGGGTGTTACAGAGTTGGTATCGGAGAGTGATTTTGAATACTACCTTCCGAGTCATGTCTCATTTGAAATCATCGTCATCGGACTAGTATCATTGGACTTTCGCGTCACGTGTGACCTGTGCAAATGCCGAGCTAATCAGACCAAGAACTGTAAGATTTCTAACGCCATGGTATAATTTCTGGCAATATAAATCATTCATTCATCATTCATTAGTCAACAATCCTCATCATCATTCATTTTGATCAGGACGATCATGTTAACTCATTAATCACTCAGTTCATTTCACAGTTCAGTGGTTGATCTGGAGGATCATATCATTAATCTTGTTAACTCGTTCAAGATAATCATTTCAAGGATTTCATCAGATAATCATGTCACCTCAGTTAATCATTCATGTATGTTGTGTCACGATTTATTCATCCCGACAGGCGATCGACTATAAGGCCGAGCGACCAAGTCAACTCCAGTCAAACTATGGCTAGCTCACCTAATCGAAGATATCAGACCACCATCAGGTACCTAGCGATCGACTCCCAAGGCGATCGCCCTTTGGCATCTGGCGATCGACTCTAGTGTCCGGCTAAGGACGGTCGACCTACGTCCCGAGCAGGGATGATCGCCCGTCAAAGTCATCGAGGACTGGATCTCAGAACAGCACCCACGTGCAGATCCACCAAAGGCGCCCAGCGAGATCTTGCCGACAGACAAGATCTTTTCTTGTGAGACAAGACCTTTGACCACGATCATCACCTACCTCACCTCTACGGCATGCGCGCCGAAAGTTGTCGGTGGGACCACCGTGATGACAACTCGAGATGCGTGTAAGCTCCCCATTGGACCGTCTGATTGGCCGGCCAACTCCTGCAGACTTTAAGGGAACAAGCCCATGTGCTAAAGGACGATCGCCCGATTATTATAATGCAGAAAATGCGATCGCCCGGCATACCCAAGTCCTATAAATAGAGAACCTCCTCCTACTGGAAAAAGGTTCCCAATTCATTTGACCTACGGTTCGGAATTCATTTCACCAACAGTTGAGAACTCGTTCACTTACGTTCAGAACTCATTCTCTTACATTCCGACTTCATTCACGGAAATACAGCTGAGAACACATATACCATCAAGCTCCCTGCTTTCTCGCCGGAATCCATCTCAGGACTTCTCTCTTCGAATCACTCGTCCAGAAGACGATCGGCAGAGGCAGCAAGTCTCCACTAGACAGATTCCAAGAGATTCTTAAGCCCAGGAACCCAAGCATCCAGCTAAATACTCGCCGTGAGAGACTGTCGATCTCTCACCGCCGCGACTGTTCATCTCCTTTGTTACAAGAACTCACAAAGCATCAAATCTGGTTCTTCCGGCAATCTACACGCTCACTAGCTAAGATAACAAGAATCCTTACACTCATTGTAATTGTATTCTTACATTAGTACTTGTATCCCCGAATATTAGTATTAATAATATCTCGCGAGAGCATTCAAGCCCGGGACTAACAACCCCGGCAAATCTTGTGTTATTTATCTTTCTCACGGAAGTGCTCTTGCATTTGTTTGCTATCCCATCCATTCCAGCAATATCTATCTCCGGATAATATTTTGGGTAGCAACAATTGGCGCTAGAGGAAGGGGATCTAACCCTCAAACTTTTATTTCTACCGTCCCGAAGAACACTCACTGTTCTCGGGGCATATACTTGAAGTGACACTCACTGCACTTCAAAGAAAACCTTCAGAATCATGACATCCGCCGGTACATCGAAGAAAGCCGCTCTCCGAACCGCCGGACACCATATCCTGGTTGATCGAACCCGACCAACGGCATGGGGAAGCCACGGCAACGCGAGACTCTCGATCCGCATCAGAGATGGCCCCAACCTCTCACTCGATCGGTTCCAAACCGAGAGCAGATCGAGGAGGCTATGGCCATCTGGAGGAGCGACGGAGAGCATGCGCGTCGCCGCGATAACTCCTCGATCATCCGCCGCATGGGAAAACGAAATTCACGGAGCTCAACGAGCGATCGTCGAAAGCCCCGGTCGCGAGGAAAGGCTCTCGCACGACCGGACGGATCCATATTCAATCGCTTGGGGCGCGACCCATCCTGGCGACCGGTATTCTGTTTCCAACCTTGAAAAGACGGAATCCGAATCCGTCACCGGGAGTTCGGCCTACCCACCTAACACCGAACGCAGTCACCCATCCGACTCCCGCCCGATCGCGAGATCGGTCCCAATCGCCTCGGCTCCGCTCCGAGTGCCGAGCCGCAAGCGATCGAGCCACGGCGATGGCCGCCATACAACGCCACTCGAAGAGATGAAAGCACTCTTAGACACTGGGGCAAGCACCGGCCAAAGATCACCGGCCGACCGAGCCACTCGCGGTCCACATCGAGCTTTCCCCATACACCAACGATCGCTCCTCCCGAACACCTCTGTATGAGGAGATCGGACCCCGAAACTCACCCGAGTAAATTCCGAATCTACATGGTAGGTGTGGGGCATCGATGCAACCAAGTGCCGGATCTTCCCGTTAACATTGGCGGTGGCCCATAGGTGGTACGTCTCACTACCACCACGATCAATCACCTCCTTTAAGAAACTGGCGAATGACTTCACGTCATACTTCGCCAACAAGGTCGCCAGACCAGAAGGCCCCCACCGCGTGATGAAAATCAAGCAGGGGAAGGACGAGTCAGACGCAGATTACATCGACCGAGTGGACGAAATCATCCTCACCGGCGAACCCGTCAGTGACGAGCTCGCTCTCTATTCGGTCATGGGGGGATTCCGCGGTCACTCTCCCATGTTTAGACATCTCTCCAAGGATATTCCCCCAACTTACGCGATCTTCCGCGCTAAAGCTGCCAATTTTCTGGCCAGGCAAAGGCTACTCACCCTCCACCTAGGCGAGGAAATGCCACCTCCGGTCCAGAAGATAGCGATCACCAAAGCAAAGAAGGCGATCGCCAAGCCACTCGGAGATCTCAAGGCTTTCGAGGACATGGAAGCCCATCTCCTCCATACGTTCAACCGAACTCCGGCACATATTTTCTATGCCATCAAGGGGCACGAAGAGCTCAAAAAGCCAAAGGCGATAAGGGACCACGGTCACCTGGACAACAATCAATATTGTGCCTACCATAAAAGTCCCGGCCACAGCACCAACCAATGCCGCGACCTCCTCAAACAGCTCTGGAGATTGTTCGAGGAAGGCAAGTTGGACAGCTTATTGGTTTAGCCAAAGCCCCTACCAATCTCTATACACGATCGTCCGAGTCGAACACAAAGCAGGCTGGAAAGCTCATACGAGCCGACCCTTGGATCAACCTCGGCGACCATCTCTACATGCTTCAATCAAGAGAAGGAGACCTCGGAAGTCTCCTCGATCTCCCTCCTCATTTAAGAAACTGGAGGACTCGATCGCCATCTACAGTTCACCTTCTAATATGATGGACTAAGGCACGAGATCGCCTCCCCCGCACAACGTACGCCGTCAAAGGTCGGCATCTACATGACGATCCAAGGTGGAAGAGTGCAGCCATGGTCCTGGTGGTCGATGGAACCGACGGCTTAGGCCATGCAAGGTCCCTTTGGGCCAAGATCGCCCGCCCTTCGTTTAAATACGAGGCCGGCGTAGTCTGAGGGCCCTCCAAAGTTAATTAGTGGACACGATCGCTCGCCCTCAAAGGTTCATCATCTAACATGGTGAACCCAGACAATGCGACGTGCCACAACCCCAGTCTCAACGTACACCGTCGAGGTCCGCCATCTTCATGGTGGGCCGAGGTGGAAGCAGAGCTAAACGAGCCGCGGGCGTGGTGTCGAATCATCCGACGCTGCCCCGCGCAAGGACTCCTCTAGACCGAGACCGCACGCCCTTCGTTTAAATACGAGGCGAGGCGCAGCCTAACAGAGGACCCTCATAATAAAGTGAGTCGAGACACTCAATTTCTTCGCGCATCAAGACATGATCAAGGAGTCGGTCCATCGAACTCCGAGATCGTGCACGGTTCCTCAAGACGGACGACCGTCCCAGAGGATTCGACAAAGTTGAAGACCGCTCACTCAACGAATTATTTTCATCCCCTTACTTCCACTAAGTGAATAAAAACAAGTGGCAATAAAAGTGCGGACTACCTATACGACGATCGTCGCTATTCAACAACATACGGAGGTCGTCATTTTCAAAGAAGTTGTGCGGATCAATTTCTTTGTAAAGTTATCTTTATGAGTTTATCAATTCATTTGGAACTACCCTCGCAACGATCTCTCCTCACACATTTGTACAAAGTCAAACAAAGACTCAAAAATAACCATTCATTCAAGTGATAAGTCAGAAATTCAAACGTTCATTTCATTACTTGAAAAAATCGAAGTACATGGTCGCCCGAAGGCCCAAATGCTACAAAAGAAAGCTACAAACTACAAGGAAATAAGCTAAAACATCAAAAATGAAGTGCCTCAGGCCCCTGCCTGGCCTTCGCCATCAGCATCCGGTGCGGTCCCCTCATCTTCCGGAGCATCGGGATGAGCAAGATTGGCCGGAGACGGATACCAGCTCAAATCCACGCCGATGTCCGCAAGATCCAAGATCGGCAAGGAGAAAGCTGAATGGAGAGGATGCTCCAACGCATACGCCTTGAAGTTCTCGGCAAGAGGCCCGGCCTCCAAACCTCCCTTCTTAGCCGCTCGGATCGAGTCGGCGAACTCCAAATAATAGGCGAACTCGCTGACAAACTCCAAGTTTTGAAAGGGATCGGCCTTGGTCGCCTCTACCTCTCCTTTCAGCTCCGCCATCGCCTGTTGCGACCCCTGGAGCTCGGCCTCCCTCGCAGCAACCTTCTCCTTCGCCTCCGCCAGCTCGCTGGTCAACCGAGCGATCGTCACCTTCTGGCGATCGGCCTCCTCTTCAGCGACCTTCTGCGCCTGGACGGCATTCAGCATCTGGTCCTGAAACCGGTCGACCGCCAAACGAGCCAGCTCGGTTTCCTTCTTCTCCAGCTCAAGCTCGTGGCTCGCCCGCTTGGCCGCCTCCAGAGAGTCCTTCTCCATCGCCGCGATCTTATCAGCAAACTCGGCGTTCTCTTTCCGAGCCGCCTCGAGATCCGCCTGCAGGCGAATAGTGGAAGGCCGCCCCTCAAACTCCTGAGCAGCCTGGACATCCATGGTCGCCGTCTGGAGAGAAAGGGCGAGAATAGCCTGCATCGAACTCCCCGATCGCTGACCAGCGATCGCATCCAGATCGGTCGTCCATGCCTTCGGCAGAGTAGAAGCAGCCTTGCTAACGTATGGAGGAATGTCACAGGAATGACGAGGAGATCGGCTCGCTAGGAAATCCACGACCATCGGCGGGCAAGACGGATCTGCGCGACGGATCCTGCATCAAAACAACAGAGTTAATACAACTCCTACGCAGTTGCAATTTTCAACACAAAAATGCAATCTACCTCTCAGCCTTCTCGGGGTCCCGACCGAAATACGGTTTCCCTAGAGGGTTCTCAGCATCCGCGATTGCCATCTCCCGCATAAAAGCCGCAGAGGGCGGCTCATTCTCCGGAGCAACGATGGTGATCGGAGGCGCGGCGATCGTCACTTCATCGCCCGGGGCAGGAACCGAAGTTTCTTCCGGCCTCGGCCTCTTGCGGTCGCTCAAGCCCCCTCCGAACTCCTCCTCAGCCACGACCGGCTCCACACGAGGCTCCGCCTCCGGAACTATTGGCAACGCAACAGGTGGGGCCCGAGACGACCTCTTATGGCGGAGACGGCCTAGAACTCCAGGATTCGACATGGCGATCTCCGTCGGAGGCTCCAAAAAGCGAGGGAAGCGAACCTCTGCAGTTAAGACGATCGATCAACGGTGAATCATCCTCAAGTAAGGCGATCGCCTAGAAATTGAAGGTCGCAGAAACTCATACCTGGCACCGAGAGATGTCTCGGGAAGCGGAATAGTCGAGCCGACAACCAACGACTCTCCTTATTGATCCAGGTGGCGTCAAGGTCGTCGTCCGACAAGCTCCTTATCCGCTCCAAGACAACCAGAAAGTCAAAAGGCAGCTCCTCGACCGCCGGAATGTGAAAACCTGCAAAACCGAAATCAAATTAGATCAGTCCAAAACGCATCCGAACGAAGGGAGAGTCTAAACCCTTACCGGGATTCCTCTCCCGAAACTCAGTGGGGATCTCCAGCTCGCCCGAAGGATTGTCGCTCGCGGAAGCCCTCCACTTGCCGGCGACCCAGAACCACTTCGTCTGATCGCCCCACATCTTATTCGGGACTCCGTGAATCACCCGACCGGATCGGCCCTGAATATGGTAACCGCCGACCAAACCTTTATGAGCCGTCAGTTTGAACAAATGATTCATCTCCAATGGCGATGGGAGGCGGTACAGGCGGTGACCGCCGAAAAGGGTGAGAGTGCAGTTAATTTGGAGCCAGGCGTTCGGCGTCAGCTGAAGTGGCGCCATATTCCAAGCGGCCAACAGATGGGAGACAGCAAAGGATAGAGGGAAGCACAGCCCGGCCTCCATAATCGCCTCATTCACGGCGACCATGCCCATCGGAGGCTGATCGGCTCGCTCATTCTCCACCGGCGCGAACATGTCCACATCTGAAGGAATATGGAACCTCGTCCTCCAGACGGCCAGATCTTTCCTGGACGTCGAACTCCGTATTTGGCCAAGCGACCACAACGATCGCTGCGCAGCCCGGTACTGCGACCGTTTGGGAAGCACATAGGGGTAGGCGACCGAGTATCCCCGGAAATCGAATCTCGGAGTAGGACCGGCCAACTTCTCCATTATCTCAGCAAAAGCCTTATAGGCCCGGCCGAAAGCACTATGCTGCTCCCAGTAGGCCCTAATCGCCAGATCTCTCTCAATCTGCGATCGTCTTTCTTCAGCAGCCGCCTCCTTAGCAATATCAGCTTCGTTAAATAAAGCCTCGACTTTAGCAGGGTCGATTCCGGCCCGAATAGCTTCAGCGGCCGTCTCCAGGTGGAAGTCGTAAGAAGGTTCGCCCCGGACAGTCGATGTCCCGGCGGCAGAACTAGTACCCACTCCACATGATGATGAGGTTTCGGCCATTCTCAAAGAAAGATAAGGAGAAAAGGATTTTTCTTACCCGAAGGTGAAATCGAACGACGATCGGCACTAAGATCTTCAGAAAATTCGACACCAAGTCCTTCTTTCTCCAATAAGTACGCGTGAGTATGAAACTGCAGCACCGCGCCCTTTTATAGGAGAAGGCAGGGACTCGATTGCAATAAGGGACAACCTCAGGGGTCGGATCTCAAACGACGCATTAATTGACCCCCTCGAGACCCGCGTACGCGTCTTTTCAAAGACGCGTCAGCCGAGGAGTCATTAATGACCGTTGGCATCCTCCAATAGAAGCCCGACACGTGCGCGGAGACTTTTCCACACCCATTGCCTTTTCCCGCGCAGTTTAGCGGCCAACCAGGTCGTCCGAACCCAGAGTATATCAGCTCAAAGACGACCGCCAGTTCAATGAAACGCAAAGTCGCTCGTCAAAAGTTCAGCGATCGCCAAGAGAGCCACCTCACCCCACGTTTCCAACGTATGAGCGAGCTGGGGGGCAATTGTTGTGTCACGATTTATTCATCCCGACAGGCGATCGACTATAAGGCCGAGCGACCAAGTCAACTCCAGTCAAACTATGGCTAGCTCACCTAATCGAAGATATCAGACCACCATCAGGTACCTAGCGATCGACTCCCAAGGCGATCGCCCTTTGGCATCTGGCGATCGACTCTAGTGTCCGGATAAGGACGGTCGACCTACGTCCCGAGCAGGGATGATCGCCCGTCAAAGTCATCGAGGACTGGATCTCAGAACAGCACCCACGTGCAGATCCACCAAAGGCGCTGACCGACGAGATCTTCGCTGACAGACAAGATCTTTTGCTGACAGACAAGACCTTTGACCACAGCCTGTCACATACCTCACCTACCGGCATGCGCGCCGAAAGTTGTCAGTGGGACCACCCGTGACAGCAACTCAGGACGCATGTAAGCTCCCCATTGAACCGTACAGTTGACTGCCAGCAACTCCTACAGACTTTAAGGGAACAAGCCCATGTGCTAAAGGACGATCGCCCGATTATTATAATGCAGAAAAGGCGATCGCCCGGCATACCCAAGTCCTATAAATAGAGAACCTCCTCCTACTGGAAAAAGGTTCCCAATTCATTTGACCTACGGTTCGGAATTCATTTCACCAACAGTTGAGAACTCGTTCACTTACGTTCAGAACTCATTCTCTTACATTCCGACTTCATTCACGGAAATACAGCTGAGAACACATATACCATCAAGCTCTCTGCTTTCTCGCCGGAATCCATCTCAGGACTTCTCTCTCCGAATCACTCGTCCAGAAGACGATCGGCAGAGGCAGCAAGTCTCCACTAGACAGATTTCAAGAGACTCTTAAGCCGAGGAACCCAAGCATCCAGCTAAATACTCGCCGTGAGAGACTGTCGATCTCTCACCGCCGCGACTGTTCATCTCCTTTGTTACAAGAACTCACAGAGCATCAAATCTGGTTCTTCCGGCAATCTACACGCTCACTAACTAAGATAACAAGAATCTTTACACTCATTGTAATTGTATTCTTACATTAGTACTTGTATCCCCGAATATTAGTATTATTAATATCTCGCGAGAGCATTCAAGCCCGGAACTAACAACCCCGGCAAATCTTGTGTTATTTATCTTTCTCACGGAAGTGCTCTTGCATTTGTTTGCTATCCCATCCATTCCAGCAATATCTATCTCCGGATAATATTTTGGGTAGCAACAATGTAATCACTGTGTTAGAGCGCGTATGCTCATTTTCATCATTTCATGACGTTATCATATTGTGATATTCATGCGAGAGATATAATCATCATGTGACTTTCCTACTTCAGTATGGAGAGAGCAGGCAGAAGACGCGGAGGACAAGGCCGTGGTGCGGGCCGAGTCCCGAGAGCTCGCGTTAATACACGTGCGAATGCGAGGAATAATGCTAACTCATCTAGCAGCGACGCTGCCACTCATTCACCTGGTCTGATCATTCACTATCGGGGAGTCGTACCCGGGACACAGCACAGTCAGAAGGTGTTCGGATTGATCCACTCGCCTTTATGCAGGGCATGATGGCCCAGATGACTCAGATGACACAACTAATGGAGACGATGCATAACTCAGCTAATCAAAATCAACAGGCTCCTCCGCCACCACCTCAGAGGCAAAAGAGGAGTGTGGGCAGTATCATCGGCGACATCTCTCGCCAAAGTCCACCCACATTTGAGGGCTCATCTGAGCCGGCAGATATTGTTCATTGGCTCGAGCATTTCGAGAAGTTATTTGCTATGGTAGAGTGTCCCGAAGGACATAAAGTTTCAGTTGTGGCTTACTATCTGGGTAAGAGCGCTCATTCTTGGTGGTTGTCGTTGAAGCCCACCGACGGATCATGTACTTGGGATCAATTCAAGACTCTCATGATGGAGAGGTATTATCCGGCCCCACTCAGGGAGGCCAAGCTATCAGAATTACTCATTCCCGACCCCTCAGCAGACGAGGATGTTCTTACCATTGCCGAGAAATTTTAGGAACTTCTTCCGTTCGCCTCATCTATCATTCACTCCGAGGCAGATAAGATTAAGTATTTCAGCAAGAGGCTGAAACCCGTATGCGGATGCAGTTACTTAATCATAATTGCACCACACTGGCCGAATTCATTGAGAAGGCTCTTACTTATGAGCTCACTACTAAGGAGATTGCTAAACAAGAACCTTCATCTGCTAGCAAGAAATCGAAGAATCGTAATCAGTCTGAAGGCGGTCAGACAACCTTCAAGAAGCCTCGTGCGGGCACTACTTTCTCTGAGCGACCTCATGTGGCGCCTGCAGGCCGCGGAATCGCGATCCGAGCGGCGATTCGGCCATCACCTGTTTTAAGCTGGGATCTTGGTCATGTCGGCACCAAGTGCCCGAGGCAGACTGTCACGTGTCATAATCAGGATTGCCGGGCATAAGGCCCGTTTTTGCGAAGGACTCCAAACCTACTCGGCGTCATCTCGAGCCCCAAGGCGATCGATTGTTTATAATCGAGCCACTCGATGCTGCTCAAGACGACAGGAGCGAATAAAAGTGGAGCCTTTAGTCATCAGACGGGAGCGTCCGGTGCCGGGACTAGCAAGCCCCGAATTTATGAGATGAAGAAGACCGACGATCCAGAGGCCCGGATGATCTCAGGTACACTTGATATTCTATCTCAACCTGTGTGTACCCTTTTTGATACTGGTGCATCACATTCATTCATTTCCGAGTCATGTTTGAGTAGACTACGTCTGGGTAGTGCTACTAGTTGTGAGCCTTATGTCATTGGTCTACCTGATGGTAGAAGAATTATCGGGAATCGTGAGATTCAGAATTGTCCGATTCAGCTTCATTGCCGTGTATGGCTAGCAGATCTTATTGTGGTAGATTTGCCAAGAGACGACGTCATCTTGGGTATTGATTGGATGGATCGTCATGATGCCATCATTAGTGTCCGTAAGCGTATGGTCACTATCATTTCAGACGATGGGGTCGAATGTGTTTTTCAGGGAGGTAATCCCGGCTGTTCTGGTAAGGTCATTAACTTAATGAAAGCAGTGAAATTACTCAGTCAGGGGTGTATTGGTTATTGGTCTATATGACCAAAACCGAAAAATCACCAACAATGTTGACGGATATTCCGGTAGTGATGGGATATGCCGATGTATTTCCAGACGAGTTACCCGGTTTGCCTCCACAGAGAGATGTGGAATTCACTATTGAGTTGGAGCCTGGTACATCTCCAATATCGAAGGCACCGTACCGGATGGCCCCGACTGAAATGCAGGAGTTGAAGAATCAACTTGAGGAATTGTTCGAGAAAGGTTATATCCGACCGAGTGCGTCCCCGTGGGGAGCAGCAGTATTGTTTGTCAAGAAGAAGGATGGTTCATTTCGCTTGTGTATTGATTATCGGGAGTTGAACAGGGTGACGATCAAGAATAAGTATCCTCTTCCCCATATTGATGATCTTTTAGATCAACTTCTGAGAGCTTCAATATTTTCCAAGATCGACCTAAGATCTGGATATCATCAGTTGCGAATTCGAGAGTCGGATATCGCAAGGACAGCGTTTCGTATACGCTATGGTCATTATGAGTTCGTGGTAATGCCGTTCGGGTTAACTACTGCACCTGCGGTATTCATGGAGTTAATGAATCGGGTTTTCATCGACTTTTTGGATCAGTTTGTTGTTGTCTTCATCGATGACATTTTGATTTATTCTCGTGACCGAGAGGAGCACGAGGTTCACCTTCATCGGGTTCTCGACATGTTGAGACGAGAACAACTTTATGGAAAGTTTTCCAAATGTGAATTTTGGATGTCCGAAGTGGCGTTTCTCGAGCATGTAATTTCATCAGATGGAGTGCGTGTTGATCCTTAGAAGACGGAGGCTTATCCAAGATTGGTTACCTCCGAAGAATGTTAAGGAAATTCGAAGCTTTCTCGGATTAGCCGGTTATTATCGGCGGTTTGTGGAGGGATTTTCTAAAATTGCTCAACCTTTTACGAACCTTTTGCGAAAGGATAATAAATACACGTGGTTCGATGCATGTCAGCGGAGTTTTGAGGAACTCAAGAGCCGGTTAATTTCAGCACATGTACTTTCCTTGCTACAAGGGACGGAAGGATTCGTGGTTTATAGTGACGCGTCCGGACACGGTCTCGGATGTGTATTAATGCAGAATGGGAAGGTTATTGTCTATGCTTCACGGCAATTGAGACCTTACGAGGTTAATTATCCGACCCACGACTTGGAGTTAGCAGCCGTGGTTTTCGCGTTGAAAATTTGGCGTCATTACCTTTATGGCGTCACCTGTCATATTTTCAGCGATCACAAGAGTTTGAAGTATATATTTACTCAGAAGGAGTTAAATATGCGACAGAGGCGGTGGTTGGAACTAATCAAAGATTATGATATCGAGATCCTGTACCACCCGGGTAAGGCAAACGTGGTTGCCGATGCCTTGAGTCGTAAGTTCGTTCAGGAGCAAATGCTTGCTCGTTTAACAGTTCAGAAGGAGCTTCAGCAGGAATTCCTTAGACCCGAGATCGAGTGCAGCTTCGGCCAGTGCAAGGGCAACTTTGCATGTTAGAGATTTCATCGCCACCGGAGGAGGCAATCAGAGAGAATCAGGGTTCAGACCCATCATTGTTGCGCATTCGTGAGGATGTGGCTCAGGGGAAAGCCCCTGGATTTGTGGTCCACGAGGATGGACTTTTGCGATTTAAGAATCGGTTGTGCGTACCGGCGAATGACGAGTTGAAAAACTCAATTTTGAGAGAAGCTCATGCTACCCCTTATTTCGTTCATCCGGGGTCTAGCAAGATGTACAAGGACTTGAAACAAAATTACTGATGGAGTAATATGAAGCGAGAAGTCGCAGAATTTGTTTCGAGATGCTTAACCTGTCAACAAGTCAAGATTGAACATCAGCGACCGGCGGTTATGCTGAAACCTCTCCCTATTCCAGAGTGGAAGTGGGAAGACATTTCGATGGATTTCATCACGAGTTTGCCGACGAGTCATCGTGGCATGAATACAATCTGGGTAATTGTGGACCGTTTGACTAAATCGGCTCATTTTCTTGAGATTAAGGATACATGGGGTCCCGAGAGACTTGCCCAGTTGTTCATCAAAGAGATAATGAGACTGCACGGTACTCCTAAAAGTATCATTTCCGATCATGACGGACGATTCGTGTCTCATTTTTGGAAATCAGTTCATCGTGCTATGGGAACTCAGCTTAATCTCAGTACCACTTTTCATCCTCAGTCCGACGGGCAATCAGAGAGGACTATTCAGACATTAGAGGACATGTTGAGGGCATGCGTCCTCGATTGGAAAGACGATTGGGAAGCCCAATTACCGTTGATTGAGTTCACGTACAATAATAGTTGGCATGCTTCGATTAAGATGGCACCCTACGAGGCCTTGTACGGTCGTCGTTGTCAATCTCCTTTGTGTTGGGACGACTTGTCAGAGTCAATCGACACCGAGCCCGATATGTTTATAGCCGCCCGTGAGAAGGTAGCTTTGATCAGGAATCGTATGTTGACAGCTCAGAGTCGACAGAAATCATATGCAGATAATCGTCGTCGACCACTAGAGTTCGAGACGGGTGACCACGTTTTGGTCAAGGTATCCCTGAGTCGAGGCATTTTCCGTTTCGGAAAACGGAGAAAGTTGAGTCCGAGATTCATTGGACCGTTTGAGATTTTGGATTGAGTAGGCGAGTTAGCTTATCGTTTGGCTTTACCTCCGGCGTTGAGCCGAATTCATAATGTGTTTCACGTCTCTCAATTGCGGAAATATGTTGCCGACCCGAGCCACATACTTCAGTTCGACGAGATCAAGATCGCGGATGATCATTCGTATGAGGAGAGTCCTATACGAGTTTTAGAGCGGCGAATCAAACAGTTGAGGAACAAGACGATTCCTTTGGTCAAGATTCAGTGGTCTAGACACGGAGTCGAAGAGGCTACTTGGGAAACCGAGGAGAGTATGAGGGAGAATTATCCCGAGTTGTTTGACCCTTAATTTCGGGACGAAACTCTTTTAAGGGGGGGTATGTAATACCCGGTTGTAATTCATTTATTTTCATTCAGTATTAATCAGTCAGTAATTATCACTCAGTAATTTTCACTCATTATTAATCACTCATCATTCGTGATTCATTCAATTGCGTTCACTTTTGGCATGTTGTAACCGTATATCAGTTACCGAACGTCATTTCATCTCCGTTTATAGATCGAGACGGGAGTATTATCATTTTCATCGTGATTGGTAGTCTTGTACTGGAAGTATCATATTTGGCTTGTGTTGGACTTGTTCACATTCACATTCGTATGGTATGTCGGATCACTCATCAATCGTAGCGAGGAATCGGAGTTATCGGATTTTCACCTTGTCCATTATCGAGTTACGGCCGTAAGATTATCGGATACGGCCGTAACAGGCATTCGTTGATTTCAGGTCATTTTGGACGAACGGGAGTTACGGCCGTAAGGTTGCGGCATACGGCCGTAAGTTGAGCAGGTACGGTCGTAAGGCTTGGCCAGTTACGGCTGTACGTGTCGATCAGGGTGTCCAGGCGTTTTTGGCCGAAGGTGAGTTACGGCCGTAAGATGGGCAGGATACGGCCGTAAGGAGTGTTCGTGTTTTTCAGGATGTGCCGGACGAGAGGGACTTACGGTCGTAAGGGTTGCGGCATACGGCCGTAAGACGAGGAAGGTACGGCCATAAGGCTTGGCCGGATACGGCCGTACGTTACAGGCAGGGTGCCTGGTCATTTTCGACGAATGGGGCTTACGCCCGTAAGTTTGGCCGGATACGGCCGTATCGTCCGAGTTACGCCCGCAAGGTGTGCGGGTACGGCCATAAGGATGTCGGCAGGTGTTTTATACGAGGGCGAGTTACGCCCGTAAGTCAGGTACGGATACGGCCGCAAGGCTGTCGGCAGGTGATTGGACAAAGTCGAGTTACGGTCGTACGAGTTGGCTGGTTACGGCCGTAAGGCCGTTGACCTGGGATGTTACAGCCGTAAGAAGGCCGAGTTACGGCCGTAACTTCTGGCAGTTTATAAGGAGTTGGCCGGGACTTTTTCATCATTTTTACCATTTCTTTCACCTTGTTCCGAGAGAGAGAGCTTGAGGGAGGGATTTTCCATCATCAATCACTTGAGTGTTAGATTTTCATCATCTTCATTCATTTGGGAAGCTTGGATACTCGATTTAACTCGTGTTCATCGGATCGAAGTGGTTGGATCTTCAAGAGGTAATTTCTTCAACATCTTGGATTTCGATTTTGTATTGAGATATGATGTTTTGGACGTTATAATCGTGTTATATGAAGGGATATGCATACGATTATGAGTTTGTATAAAGATTCATTGGACTATTGAAGGATTGTTCAAGAACACTTTGAATATTAAGTTGGATTTGGAGGTTTTCGATTAATTGTTGTTGAAATCACGAATTTGGATATTCATTTTGGATTATTGATCATATTGAAGATGTTTTGTTGGTTTGAAACACTTCTTGGGGATTTGATATTGGTATATTGAGGTTTGATTGTAAACAATCGAAGATTGGCCACAACGTATTCGATATAATGCCCCAATGAACTTGGTTTAGTCGTATTGACGTTTTGAGTTCGTTATAATCGTGTTTGATTCGTATATTGAGCGGATTGTTGGTAATTGTGTTATTCAAGGTTGTTTGAGCGACCGATATTTCATTTAGGACGTTGTTCGTGGAAGGACATTGTTCAGTGGTGTTGTGTAAGTTAATTCTTACTCGGTTAAAAGGATATTCATTCATTTTGTTGTTGTTCATTCATAATCATAACTCATTCATCATTGTATTAACCGTATTGAGACTTGTAATTGTCGAATAATCACTTCATTAACGAGGAACGGCGGTTCCAATCATTTCATTGAACTATCATTCACTTCACTATTATTTTCATCTCGGTGAGTCATTCTTGACCTTGTCGGATTGTTATTCATTGATATTCATTATGGTCATTCTCGTTCATATGACCTTCTGGGTTCATATTGCGTGGCCGAGTGCGGATGTGTGGAATTTTTAGTCGAGCACGCGATGGTCATGTATTGGGATCGATACATTGGACTGTGCACACGGTAACAATTACCTTCGTGAGACTAATTAGGTACAAGGACGGGTGTGTCCGGTCATTCGTCTTGTACACTTGCACAGAACATTATGGGCGTACTATAATACTCATCTTCAGCTCAATTCATAACTAAGGACATTTCATAACTAAAGATATCTCATGATTGTGTATTTTCAACCCTTGAGGATTGTTGTTCTGTGTAACTGACCCCGTTGGGGGATTTTGTTTTCAGGTCACGGCAAGGCAAAGGCACGGGAAGAGCATGTTGACGGCGAGGAGTCCCAGTGATACTAGTAGGGGGCCCCGATCTTTTCAGTCATTCATGTTGTCATTTATTTTCCGCTGCAGATTTTAATTTGGATACTCCGTTTCATTCAGTGTTGTGTATTTTATCTTCATATAAAATATACTAGTGTTCGGTATTGTCCTGGTGTGTTGTACTTAAACTCCTTATCGGAGTATTTGGTAATATAATGTGGTTTGGTACTACAATTATATTATTTAATTTACCAGTTTTCATTCGCCTTATGGGTCCCAGTCGGGGATCCACGGCACTGTAATATCCGCTTAATTTGGGGTGTTACAAATATGTACTTCAGACTTTTATGATCGGTAAAAATCTGACATGCAGAGCCAAAAAGATAGTGACGCCAAATCTTGAGCGCAAAAACAACTGACGCTAACTCCAAATCGTGAGTATGGTAGTTAAGTTCATACGGCCTCAACTGCCTCGACGCAAATGCAATAGACTTGCCGTGCTGCATCAACACGCACCCAAGACCCTGACCCGAAGCATCGCTATAAACGACAAAACCCTCGTTGCCACATGGCAACGCCAAAATCGGGACTGAAGTCAAACGCCTCTTCAGCTCCTCAAAACTCGACTGCCTCTCGTCATTCCAGACGAACTTCTCGGACTTCTAGAGCAACTGTGTAAGTGGTCGAGCTAGTTTCGAGAAACCCTCGACGAACCTACGGTAGTAGCCAGCTAAACCCAAGAAACTACGGACCTCCTTCACGTTTTTAAGCGGTGCCCAACCCAACACTGCCTCAATCTTCTGCGGGTCCACACGAACACCCTCGGCTGAAATCACGTGACCTAGAAACATCACTTCCTTCAGCCAGAACTCACATTTCGAGAATTTTGCATAGAGTTGCTCGGTCCTCAAAATGTCTAACACTACTCTTAAATGATACGCGTGTTCCTCCCCGTTCCTCGAATAGATAAGGATATCGTCAATGAAGACGACGACACACTTATCCAAGAACTCGATAAAGACCTTGTTCATCAACTGCATGAACACTGCCGGTGCATTAGTTAACCCGAAAGGCATAACTGAAATCTTATAGTGTCCGTATCTCGTCCGAAAAGCTGTTCTCGGAACGTCGGACTCCTTCACCCGAAGCTGATAGTACCCCTGATCTCAAGTCGATCTTCGAGAATACCGCAGCCCCCTGCAACTAATCGAACAAGTCATCAATCCTCGGCAGAGGATACTTGTTCTTGATGGTCACCTTGTTTAGCTCGCGGTAGTCGATACACAAACGCAGTAACCATCCTTTTTCCGAACAAACAAAACCGGTGCGCCCCAAGGCGAAGCGCTCGGTCGAATATAACCCGACTCAAGAAGCTCACTCAATTTCTTCTTGAGCTCGGCCATCTCTGAAGGTGCCATGCGATACGGCGCCTTCGAAATCGGAGCCGCACCCGGTTCTAACTCTGTAGCGAACTCGACCTCACGGTCCGGTGGCAACCCTGGTAACTTATGAGGAAAAACATCAGGAAATTCTCGAACGACTGGAATCGAGGAAAGCTCGACTCCACCACTCTCCGCTTTCAAGGCGTAGCACCAATAACCAGTACACCCCTTTCGCAGGAGTCTCATCGCCTTCAAGGCGTTAATAACAAGCTTCTGGTTTCTCTTTCGCCCCGCGAAAGAGTGTTTGGTGCCGTCCTCGGCTAGCATGGTGATGATCCTCGTGCGGTAGTTCATGATTGCACCATGCCGCTCGAGCCAATCATCCCCGAGAATCAAATCCTCACCCTCAATACCCACAACAATAAGATTAGAGAACCAAGCCCTCTCACAAATAAACACAGAACAGTCCTGGACCTCTCGATCATCGACGATTCTATCACCGCTAGGAAGTTTAACGATGAAAGGCTCGCAAGGCGATAAAAAGTCTCCAGAGAAATGAATGAATGCGTAACACCCGAATCAAAAAGCACACTGACAGGATGAGAATGGATATGAACGGTACCTGTCGCCACAGTTGCCACTGGATCATCGGCCCTTCTCATCTCATAGATACGTGGAGGGGCAGAGCCGACACTGCAAGCTCCCCCTCTAGCGGGCTGACCCCGACCTCTCCCTCGGCTAACACTCGGCGGAGACTGCGGAGCGAACGAGACCTGATTCACACTCGGCTCCATAGGCGCTGGATGAAAAGAACGGGCGCCGCGAATCAGTCTGATCTGTTCACAAAAAGAAGCCTTGTGGTCCGACTGACCACAAGTATGACAATTCAAAGTCAGACGAGGACACTCCCGGTTCCCATAGCCTGGCTTGCCACAGTTAAAGCATCTGGGTTCCCGAACGGAGGCACTGTAGGTACCCTGATAGCCTCCAGAAAAACAGGTCGAACCACCCCCAGGAATATTTGCAGATTGAGATCTCTGCTGACCTCCACCCTTGTGACCCGAGAAATTCCCGGTGGATTTCTGTTTCTTACTCTCCCGAACCGCAGCACTGGCCGTCACAGACATATCATAGGCAAGAGCTCGACTCTGATAATCTTTCAAAGTAGTACAGACGAGCCCAGACATGTAGTCCTGAATTGACAGTTTCAGCCGCCTGGAAAAATGGAAAATTTTGTCGCTCTCCTCGACAACTTGGGTCTTCACATAGCCCAACTCCTTGTTAAAATCGGCAATAGCTTGGGATACGGGAATATCCCGTAGTTGAGCATCATAGAAAGCATGGACTCGAGCCTGTCTAACCGGCCACGGGCAATATTCAGTCTCCATCAATTCCTGAAATTCGGCCCACGAAGCAACATGGTCTTTGGGCCCAATGGCTTCCCACCAATCCGTAGCGTCCTAGTGAGAAAGTATTGGGCAATAGGGACCTTACGGTCCTCGGGACAGTTGGTAGCAGTGAAGACTTTAGATATCTCATTGATCCAGCCCTCCCAGCTGATCGGGTCCGAAGTTCCCGGGAAAACTGAGGAGGATGCATCTTGATGACATCCTGAAGCCAACGATCCGTTCCGCCCCGATTAGCGTGGGTCGGATCCGGGTTCTGGACCACCTGAGCTATCGCCACCATTTGGTTTACCATTTGCTGCATAACGGCCGCAATACCAAGGTCGGCTCGCTCCCGAGAAGAAGCATGACTGTGACGGTCGCCGGTACTATCGGCTCCCGAAGAATGCGACGTGGCCGCCCCACCGACTGCCCCATGTCCTCGGCCGCGTCCACGACCACGGTTTCCTCCGGCATCCATACTGGTGTTAAGAGATAACAGAAGTATATTGATGATGAGTAAGGGAGGAAAAAGCAACTACGATTCAAGAAGTGGAAATACAATGCAAGAAAACAAAGGACCGAATAAGAAAACTTACGAGCACTGGAAGTACCGAGATGCTGGCAGCGGTGTGACAATATGCAAAACAAAACACAACTAAACCCAAATAACCGACAAGCCTAGGTATCCATAAACCTAGTGCTCCGATACCATTTTATGTAACACTCCCAAGATATTCAAGGTATATTACAGTGCCGTGGACCCCTACATGGGACCCACCAGGCTAGACACCACTTACCAAAGTAAAAACACATATCATCCAGTTGAAAATCAATAAACACGCCCGGTACAACTGGCGGAATAATCAACAGTGGCAACCATAAATAACTTGACGAATACAAATCATAATTCGAAGAGAAAACTAGGTACTCGTGAGCACAATCTATAAGTTTCAAAAGTGGACAACAACCATATCGAATGGAATAACGGAAATAAAAGGACTCAAATGCATATGTCAACGACCCTGGCCAACATCCTCGTACTATCCCAACGCTCGCTCGTCTGGATGATCATAACCTGAAATCCATAACAAGAACTTCCCCACAACGGGTCCCCGGAGGGTTAGCAATTACGCTAGTACAAGTAATCAAGGCAAACCAATCGCTTACACATTTCATAGTACATGCATCAAAATCATTTCGAAAACCAAAACCAGACATGTCTTTTCTGGAAACAAACAGTCAATCAATTTGCCTAGGACCGGGACGAAGTCACGAATCCCACTCGAGGCCTCTAAGGACCCTCCCGAGCTGGCCACATTCATAAAACAAATCAAGCACACACGTCACCTAGGACCGGGACGAAGCCACGAATCCCACTCGAGGCCTCTAAGGACCCTCCCGAGCTGGCTAGCGAAACAAACTCATGAATCCAGGACGAAGCCATAGATTCCCTCGAGGCCCCATCGGACCCTCCCGAGGTGAGTAAAGCACACACAATATACATTACCATTTCACGTTAAGCATAAAGGTTTCCAAGAATTACTCGCCTTGAATAATTGACGACGAAACGAACGGAAGGAAAAACACCAACGAACGTTAGGAACCGTCAATCACGAACGTAACGATTCGAAGAACACAATCACAACCAATCCTAAACGAATATGGAATTGGAATACACCCGAAAACCCGCCTACGATTTATGTATACTCGTATAAAAACAACAACGAGGGCGGACCACAACCAAACCCTCTCGATTACAAAAATACCACGAAATATACCATGAATTCGTAGGAAAATCAACAATACCAACAAGATTAATCATATTCATCATGAATTAATCTATCATACGGAACGAATCAGACGAAAACGTGAAAACCCCCAATTTACCCAAAACAAGGTTTTAGGAGTTTACCTCGAATTAAAGACGAAGAACACGATTAGATGTTGATAATATACTCCAAAAAGTCGAAGAAGATGATGGCTCGGAGTTGCTAAGCTTCAAATCGCCGGAAAACACCAAGAAGATCGCTGGAGTCGGAGCGAAGAGAGACGAATGAAAAATGACCGAAATCGGTCAACTCCTGGGTTTATAACCCAGGATGCGTTACGTACGTTAGCCACCAATTGCTAACGTACGTAAGCTGTGTTACGTACGTAAGTCATAAGGGCCTTACGTACGTAACCAAAAAGGCAAAAATGCTTGTACTATTTTACACTAGGTCGTTACGTACATAACCAAAAGGTGTGTTACGTACGTAACATCCTTTTCTGGGAAATACAGGCCACAAATAGACAAGGGAGGTACCGAAAAAGAATCGAAATACAACGATGAACAATACACGATGGTACGAATGTAAAGGACTCGAGACGACGAACTTAAGTGTTGAAGGAAAACATATTCACGACTGCCCAAAGGTTCGAAAAAAAAACAGCAACAAACGTAATTTTCCCAAAACTTTGGGAAATTACAAAACGGCCCAAAACATCTGAAATGTACAATACGCGGTCGAAACACCGAACAAAAGCTCACAACAAGCTCAATAACGTGATATGGATCCTCGGCAACCCCGAAACGGCGGTTCCGAACGACAATTTACGAGAATACCTGAAATAGCGACAGAAACAACATAAAACACTGAATCGAGTAAAACGAGTCCGAAACAAGCTCGAACGACAAAAAGTCCAATATTAAATATCCTCGGAATGTCAAAACGGTTGCAAGCGAGTTGCCAAAAACGAAAATGCACCAAGATGAGAATATCAAGAGAAAGGAAAAAAATGCGGATATTACACCAACTTGGTAGACTTGCAGAGAAAGTAGGAATGTCGGTACAGCTAAGGCTGTTTAAAAACCACTGATTCTGTTTGAACTTTCAAAGCATAAACAAATACCAAGGAGGATGCGCCTAGTCATGATCAAAGTGTAGACAAAATCCACCAAAGTGCATCAAATCAACCAAGAATTTTAATTCTCAATATGCAAGTATACGTCATAATAGCCATGTTATATGGATGCAACGCGGTGCATCAATATTAAACATTTTGAACCATGAGACATAATGAATATACCATAACCAACTCGTCTTGACCATCCAATAAGATCGACTAAACATAGTCAAATGTATAAGGCACATGCCTTTACAAATACTTGGAAAAGTATTCAGACCTATAGTCACACGAACTATAATCTAGGTCAATGAATTCATGTACTTAACGCAATATGCCATTGCTTTACATGTTAAAATTCATGAGAATTACTCTTACACTCTTTCATATATCATATTGCAAGGAGCCAGTGCATGACTACACCCACATGCAATATTTTATTTTAATAAGATAAAAGATGGAGTTTTCCAAGTATGGGATTGGGTCAAGACCAACGTGGTGGTCGCTCAATTCAACGTGACAAATCCATCACAAATCGATTTTAACCACGACATATCCGTTGTAATCGATGTTTGTCCCATTTGTACGTCACAAATTCGTGACTAATCATGAACAAGTCATGACTTTACCGTTACCGACAATGTTCATTTTTTTTTCAATTGTTGGTTTAAAATCGACAAAACGGCAACGTTAAATCGCACCCAAAACGTGGTGTATGCAACAACCACAAATATCGACTTTCAACAATTATCCGTGACTCCCCCAGGACCGTCACACAGTTTACTTCAACATATGAGAGTGATACCACCTCTCATAGTCTCATCCACCGCAAAGTAGCGTGGGAGATAAAGAACCCAATTCCCCAATTTCCAAAAAAAATTCCAAAAAGAGAGAAATTGAAAAATAGGAACTTTAATAAAATCTTACGGGTACTTGGTTCCATATTTGCTTTGATACTTGAACGGGAGCTTCTCTCCATATGAGCAATATTTTCGTGGTACTCGGATCCATATTTACTTTAATCCTTGAACGGGATAATAAATATGGCTTCTCTCCATATTTTGCACATCATTATGAGCAACATATTTTCCTATATTCACGTAAAACATAAACATGGTAAGATTCATAAGTGTACAAATTAATGAACAAATGAATTATTAATTAGGAAAAGATGGAGAGTTGAGAAACGCCAGGATAGGGCTACTGGGCTCGATAATTCGGCCGAAAAAGGACTCGAGCGCGGTGATGCAGCAGCTCGGTATTGGATGAGGTCGGATCTCCAAATTTCTTCGTAAAAATCTGCTTATGTTCGGCGGCAGATTCAGTAATCAATATTACTCAGAATCCGATCTCCACCGTTGAATATACATATATTTGTGTTGGAAAGTTTCTGTCAAAATTTCACACCGATCCTACGGTTAACGAATCGGGAAACATGTTTTTAATACGACTGCGCTGTGCAGAAAATTTACACGCGGAAATTCTCGTCTCTCGTTTTTTTTTTCTTTCGCGTACAGTTTCATCGAGAAATATTGTTCTGAATCAGATCTTCACGGTTAAATTTGTAGTTCTTGCTATATGGTTGAGAGGGTAAAAAAAATCTAATTTGTTGCAGCTGTCGGGTCGGGTCGATCAACAGCGGGCGCGAATGGGATGGAGGAATCCGATCTAGTTTTTGTTCCAAGGTTCTGAATCGAGTCAGACTTGGTTGGGCTGGAGCTGGCCGGTGGCGGAGGCGGCGGCGGCGGATGGGCTGGCCGATTTCTTTTTTCTTTTTTTTTCTTTGAGCTACGTGCTGATAACGTGTTTCAGGAGAAAGTAAAAGACTGTAAATACGAGTCAATCAATTGTATTCATAGCACTGATAGAGGGGCCTTTATATAGGCATTACAATGAGAGTCCTTCCATACATAGGATTTCTAGAGAAGGTAAGACATCTAATAGGATCCTACTACCTCTAGAAGGATCTAGAACCATCCATCTATGTATCTACAACCAGTATTAGGTAAGACACATCACGGGAATAATAATTCCCGGAACAAGTTTCTAATTAAATGAAAATTGTGTTTCTCATAAAGTAGAAGCTACTACTATTTATAAACCAAACCAAATCAAACATACCCAGTATATCCCGCTCATAGGAGGGTCTGGGGAGGGTAAGATGTACGCAGACCATGTCCCTACTTATTACGGTAGGGAGGCTGTTTCCGTGAAGACCCCCAGCTTAGTGCACAGCAGAATATTGAGTGATAAATACAAAAGAAAGTATATGATTCAAAAAAGCCCGATGAACGGTGCTCTAACAGAAGAGATGTTGACTCAACGCACAGCTCCCTGTAAAAAATACACCACACGCAAAGACAATAGGATAAAATATACAATAAAAGTAAAAAAAATACAATGCTCTAGGTCAAAGCTAACCGAGACAACCCAACCCTGAGGCTCTCAACTACCGCACCGCTCCCTACAAAATAATCCACAAATCTGATATGGCGCCTCCAAGCGCACCTATCAACAGTCATGGTCTCGGAAAGGTTTAATGCCTTCAAATCTAATCTCAGTTGCTCCTCCCACGTCCTCCTCGGTCTGGCTCTCCTCCTATCCCCGACAATCAATAAACTCTCGACCCTCCTCACCGGAGCAGATGTCTGCCTCCTGCGGACGTGGCCAAACCATCTCAATCTCCCTTCCCTAACTTTCGCTGAAATGGGCGCCACTTCCAGCGCGTTCCTGAAAACCCCGTTCGCTATTCTATCTAATATTGTGCGACACACGACCAATGTAACATTCTCATTTCAGCCACTTCCAACTTGATCTCAAGCAACTTCTTCATCGCCCAACATTCGGAGCCATGCAACATTGCACGTCGGATTGCCGCTCTATAGAATTTACCCTTCAACTTTAGCTGCTCTCCACCTTAGCCACCCCGCCTTGATGCGATGAGTGACATCATCTTCACACTCACCTTCCTTCTGAATGATCGAACCAAAATACTTGAACTTATCCGTACGGGGTACGATCTGATCCGCAATCATTACCTCTACATCTTTCTCGTTGGTTACACCAGAGATACTCGGTCTTAGACCGGCTCACACGCAAGTCATGGAATTCTAACTTAGACCTCCATAGCTCCAACTTCGAGTTCACCTCCCTCCTCGACTCCGCCACTAACACAATGTCGCCAGCAAAAAACATGCACCACGATAAAAAGCTACTGCTATTTATAGCACGATCCAAACATAATGTTTGCTCAAAATCCAAATTTTCAAAACATCTATTAGTGTAAAGTACCATGTTTTCGGATCGAAGAAACCAAGTGAGGCTTTAGTCAACCACTTGGAATCATAGAGTTTGTTTGATAGTTTAAGTGATAAGATAGTTGATAGATGATAAGTTAGCTTAAACGAAATTAGAGATAATTATTATCCATAAGAAACAATATTTCATAAATCAAGCAATCTATCCCTTCCGTATGAAAATTTTTATTTTGAAATATAATTGTCTCAATAAAAATATCATACCTAAGTTTCCATACCTCTCATATATTGAGGGGCTGTTTGATTGGTTTTTCATTTAAACTTGTATGGGTTAAAATGACTGTATATATTAAGTTGTTTGTATGACTAAATATTGGTTCTTGTTTGTTTTGATTTTGAATAAAATATCTGTATGACTGAATTGACCATTTTAACCCTCCTATGAATCAAAAACCAAAATCAAAACAAAAAACAATGAGAATTATTATTTAATAAGAGTTAATAATTTTTATTATAAAATATTAATAATAATAAATTTATTATTATTATTAAATAACTATTTAGTATTGTTTATTTATCCAATAATAATTAATAATGTTAAATAATAACTAACATTGCATAATTATAGTTAATTATTCATTAACTAATTACTGGATGATTAATTAATTAATGAATAGTATTATTAAATAATGATAAATAATTATTATAATAATTAATAATTTATTAATTATACTAATTTTATTTATTAATAAATATTAGTAATGAATTTAATCTTAATATTTATTTAATAATTATTCTATTATTAATTAATTTAAAATTATTATTAAATGGTGGCAGAAAATATTATTGTTAATATTTTAATAAAGCAAGTGAGAGGGAGAGAGAAAGAGAAAGGCCATACCGTGTTGGAAGAGTATAATGTGTATGTTCTTTCATTAAACCATGACTTAATGTGGACAATTATTACTTTCTTGCTTATCCGTTGAGTCATGACTTATTCATTAAACTGTAAACAAGCGCACATATATGACTGTACGAATAAATCATCCATCTTATTCAGTCCATTAAGCCAGAAACAAACAGCCCCGTACTTATGTATGATATAAAAGTCTGTCTCAGTTTATAAGTAAAAATATAAATAGGTAAGAATATATAAATTTAATTTATATAATATATTTTATAATTTAGGGTATTACTAAACACCGTCCTAAATTATTAGTTACCGCCTTTAAAAATTATATTTTTGCTCTTCATTACTATTGAACATCTCTCTCTTCTCTCTCACTACTTTCCAGACGTCTGCGTCAATTTCACCGAAGTGAGAGTAGTGTGGCGGTGCGACGGCACGGCGGCGGTATGGCGGTGATAATGGCAGGTAGAGAAAAGTGAGATACAGTAGTGAGAGATTAGAGAGAGATGTTCAATAGTAATGATTTTTAAAAGCGGTAACTAATAATTTAGAACAGTGTTTAGTAATCAGTATAATTTATCACATAAAAGTCTTTTAAATGAGATGGAGAGAACAAAAGATAGTGATGGTTGGTTGGAGGCGTCCCCTCGAGCTTTTTTCAAGTTGCAATTGAAATAAATGACATTGATTTTAGTTGCAACCCCCCAAACCCCAAACCTATCTCGAATTATAAATGCGACCTCCAAATTATATGCTCACTGTGCTGCTGAACTTAGAAATTTTCAATGCAAACTTTAGTGGTGGTCCGTTCCAATCTTAACCTCTATTATTGAAGCATGTCTTTTCATAGCAACAACCAACACTGTTTTGTTTATAAAAGGAGCCGTAATCTGAGGTCAGAGTTCAGACCACTCTCAGTTCAATATTTTTTTTTAAAGAAAATTGAAAAGAAAAAAAAAACTGAATAATGAAAAGGGAAAATCGGTACTATCTTTATAACTTTTGATTGAATAGAGTATGAAAATGCCCAATGACTTTACATAGTTACATAAGAATGCATCTTAAATCTAAAAGTCTCTTAACCAACTGCATTGGCGCAGTTGGCCCTCCAATTGGAGGTCAGAGGTTCAATTTCTAGTGGCAACATTTTGGAATTGAATTTACCATGGCGATGATCATGTCTTTGGTAAGGGTTAAATCTAACCTCCGAAGTCTGGTGGAACAATTAAATATTGAGGCCTGGCGGTGTGGGAGGCCAGATCTCGGTGGAAACCTGCGGTTGGATTTGGGGGTCAGGCGTGAAAGAATCACAGGGGCGACTCGCATGCTTGTGATCGCGGTAGTTGAGGATATTTAAGAACTTGGGAGAATCTGTGATACACATCTCGCGATTTAACTAGTAGCGATCTTGTGGTAGAAAAGAATGTTATCGGGCGTGACTGTTTGGGCACTCGTATCAAAAAAAAAAAATCTAAAAGACTCTTGAAAAAATGGTCTAGAAAAAATGAGTTTTGGCTTAATTTTGAACTAATTTAATAATGACAAAATATTTATTTTTTGAGAATTAAATTGTGAATTTATGTTTCGATGAGATAAAATATAGTCTTTTTTTATCGAAAGCAATTTCCGCCAGCTCGGAACAGGCACGGGCACGACCCTTGGGCCATGGGTCTCTGTACTTGACAATTGGATTTGGGCAACTTGTTGCTTGTGGCTTGTGAGCTTGTGAGCAATATACAAAAATCATATTATAGCCTATGTTGCACAGGTGCGGGGGGCGGGGGCGGGTGCGGGCAGATACGGGTGCGGGGATACGGTTTTTTGAAAATGTTAGGGTGCGATACGGCAAGGATACGTCTGTTTATTTTATATTTTATTATATATAACACTTGTTAAATATAAAAAATAACAATTCAAATATCACCATAAAATCAATTCAAATACATAAAACAAGTCATACAAAAAACAATTCAAAATGGCTTTGAGCGTGAGCTTTCTAATGTTGTCGTGAATCCGCTAAAGGTAAAAGTAATTACTTATTAAATGATTTACTTTTTGTATTTTAATTTATTTGATTTACTTTTTAAAAATTATAAAATCAAAAAAAAAAAAAAAAAATACGCGTATCCTGTGCCAGGATACGCGAGTCCGAATTTTTTTTTTTTTTTGGATTCGCCACGTGGCGAATCCGTCACGAATCTCACGATCGCACCCGCACCCATGCAGATCCGACATCTTATACCGTCCAATTTTAAAGAATCCGTGCATTATAGATTATAGCATATCCTTTCTTCATTTCCATATCCAGTTTTTGAGAAAATTTTGCATTTTGGAGAGCACCTAAAACAGAGACGAAAAGAAGTGGTATCTTGGGGCTTTTTGTAATATCCATATTTTTTATTTCTGAATTTTATGATGCTAGCAACTCGCTTGTGTTCATTGACACATTTTGGACATATTTTGTTCTGCACTTTTTGTCATTCGAGCGATTTTTGATATTGTTTTGGATTAGTCGGTATATTATTACGACTTTTCCGCGTTTGGATTCGATTATTGTGACTCTTGTTCGAAACTGTTGTTTTGTTGTTCCTACAAGTTCACTTAATATTTTTAGTCATGTTGCGAACTCCAGAGTTGTTGTTCGACCTCGTATCGTGATTACTTTATATAATTTTTAAATGGGCAGCATACAACAACAACAATATTTAAGACTTAGTCCTAAAATGAAGTATTTATCGTCCATAATTTTAAAAAATATTAAAATTGCTAACATAACATACGTACATTGATAATATATTTTAAACCAAAGTTCAACCAGACAAAATGTAAGAGAATTATATTAATTCTTAAATCAAATCAAACACATGATATTTAGACTCATACTACACTACGAACCAAACGCTCCATAATGCTTTAGGATATGTTTGTATCAGGGCTAGATGTAATTCAGAATTATGGTATTCAGGATCTTGGTTTGAAAATGCTTTGAATAATAAGAATATTTATTTGTTGTAAGATTTAAAATTTCAATTTTTACTGCAAATATCAAATAATATCTAGGAAAATAGATGCCATTGTATCATTATATAATATGTGTTGCATTAATTTGATGATAAAAAGAAGAGAGTGGTGATGTTGTATTATTATTATAATATTTAGTTTTATTATTTAAAAATAAAAAGAGAAGAAGTAAATGATATTGCATTATTATGATGTATTTAGTTGTATTACTTAAAGGATAAAAAAAAAAAAAGAGAAAGATGGTGTTTTGTTATTTACACAGTATTGAGTTGTATTATTCAAAGATAAAAAAATATAAATTGATGTAATGTAAAATAAAGATATGGCTCACCCTAGCAGGACCCACCTAAAAGACGTGCATAAGAGCAAGTCCAACATGTTCCCCAAATAAGCTCTTAGGCTGCAGGGTGTACCACTAGGTGGGTGCCATATGAAAGGATTATAGAAATCCACACCACCCCCTTCTCTATATAGTGCATGAAAGATTGGAATCTAGGTAATATTACCGCATTGTATCTTGTGGTTTGGAGCTCCTCAACGGTCATATGACCGTTCCCAACGGCCATTTAAAAAAAAAAGCTTTTCTATTTAAATTAAATATCCACCTACTTTACCTTTTTCCTATATATACATATACATACTCCAACATAAACACAAACACTCTAAAAAAAATACATAAACCCCCATTTAAATTTTATAGATTTATATTATGGATCCGTCGAATTCATGGAACCCATTGTCGTTTCTCGGAGACTCATCATCAAGTTCATCGTCATCAAGTTCGGATAATCCGGCTGGAGAGAGGGCCGCGTTTTTAGAGTTGATGTTTTCATCCGATGTTCGTGACACTGCATCGTCTCGTACGTCTATAAAAAGAGACGCCCGTAGTGAGCGTCATGCCCTTCTCGTACGAGATTATTTTGCCGACGACGCGAGGTATCGTGTCTACTTTCGCGACCGGTTTCGGATGGAAAAAAGACTTTTTCAGAAAATAGTTGACGACATGGTAAACAACTATGAATTTTTCCAAACCAAGTACGATTCAAGAGGTAGAATAAGCTTTTCGGGTTTGCAAAAATGCACATCCGCAATCCGTCAAATGGCCTACGGGCACGTTCCCGACTCGCTAGATGAATACTTACAAATGTCGGCAAGAACATCGCGGGAATCTCTACAAGCGTTTTGTGAGGGCATTATTCATTTGTATGGGAAAGAATACTTGCGTCGACCGACTACGAACGACGTACAAATTTTATACGAACATCATGCGGCGCGTCATGGTTTTCCCGGCATGTTAGGAATATATATTTTTACGTATTTATTTACGAACATATATATTTTTTTATGTATTTATTTAGTTAATATATATATATATTTTTTATTTTTACATATTTAGTTAATATATTTAGTTAATATACTTAATTTTGTAGGAAGTGTTGATTGTACAAATTGGGCGTGGCGGAATTGCCCAATGTCTTGGCGTGCACAATTCCACAGGGGTGACCATCCAGGTCCGACTATCATGCTTGAAGCAGTTGCGTCACAAGATACTTGGTTTTGGCATGCGTATTTTGGTGTCGCTGGTTCGAACAACGACTTAAACGTGTTGAATCAGTCGCCCTTATTCAATGGTCAAGTCAATGGTACTTCCCCGGTGATTCCATATATGATACGTGGAACTGAGTATAAGCACGGATATTATCTCGCAGATGGAATTTACCCGAGGTGGGCAGTGTTTGTGAAAACAATTCCTTATCCAACCGGTGATAAGCGTATACGTTATAGCAAGGCACAAGAAGCCGCTCGGAAGGATGTAGAGCGAGCTTTCGGCATCCTTAAACAGCGTTGGGGTATACTTCGTGGGCCAGCACGACAAACCGAAGAAACTAGAATTAGGAGAATCATGTATGCGTGTATTATTTTGCACAACATGATTTTAAAAGACGAGGGGTTGGCTTTATGTCCCGACTACATTCCAGATCCGCCAATGAACGCACAAGTTAATGACAACGTGCTATTGGAGATCCGAGACGAAGGCGTTCACGAAACTCTTCGAATGGATCTCATCGACCATATTGAGCACACACACATTCCAAGTCTAGACGGCTAGCATTTTATTTTATTTTAGTATTTAGTATTTTTTTTACCGATTTTAGCCCTTTTTTTAATGTCTAGATGTAATGTTTTAAATTTTTAATTATCAAATGTATTTTAGTTTTTTTTAATGTGTTAAAGTTATTTTTAAAAAGTTAAAAAAAAAAAAAAAGTTGAAAGATGGATGAAAGATGGATTCCTAGTATGAAAGATGGATGAAAGATAGATGAAAGATAGGTGGATTATGAAAGATGGTGAAAGATAGAGAGGAGGTATACCCTCCACCCTTAAGTCCACATTTAGGGAATTTAGCACAAAATTTTACTCCAATATAATGTGCTAGTGGTTCTCTAAAATACTAAGAACTATTAGCACAATCGTCTCATTCCCTATTTGTAGGGAAACGGTAGTCATCCCCTATTTATTTTTTATTAATAAAAGTATTCATTTAAGAAATCTGAAAAAAAAATCGGAACTTTTATTTTTTAAGGAAAAATTACCAGGAATAATAATATTAAAAATCAGATTTTTTAAAATTCAAAAATAAAAAGTAAAAGTTCTGATTATTAATATTATTATTTTCAGAATTTTCTGAATTTTATTTTAAATTTTCCAGAATTTCCCAGAATCGGAACTTTTATTTTAAATTTTCAAGATATTTTTTATTTTTTACTTTTTATTTTTGAATTTTAAATAAAAGATCTGATTTATAATATCATTCAAGATAATTTTTCGTAAAAAATAAAAGTACCGATTTTTTAAATTTTGCGAAATTTTCCAGATTTTTTTTTATTTTTTCAGATTTTTTAGATTTTCCAGAATTTTCAGAATTTTTTTTTTTAATTTTTATTTTTCTGACGGAAATTCTTAACTCCATCCACAACATTTGTGTGATTTCAAAAATTTTGAAAGGTTTTGGTGTCGGGTGGAAAAAAAAAGTTGTGGTGTAATTTCAAATTAACCCAAAAACTTTTAGTGTAAAAAAAAGGTTCTCTTATTATTATAATAATAATAGGGAATGAGAATATGGATTGTTGTTGGAGTTCACATATATAATTGGTTCCCTAAATTACTAAGATTCATTATTTTATAATATAAATAGGGAAACTACTAAGACATTGTTGGACTTGCTCCAAGTCATTGTTCACGATCGGCCCTGAGCTCAGGCAAGTAATGTGACCGAGTAGGGATAGTATTCAGATCAGCTTCTCGAGTATTCATCTATCTATCGACTTCGAGATGACGTAATAATTAGATCGTCTACGTTAGATCGGTCACTAATAGTTGGCATATTATTTTTTAATTGTACCTAAAAATCTAGATTTTCCATAAAAAAAGTGATAATTTTATTAAACATGTATACATATGCTGCGTATATTTAGACATGTTGCGTCATTTCGTCTTGTGTCTTCATATGTGTTTGATATTATAGTTTCCGACATTATTATATCCATATCCTATGAGTGTTTCGTAGTTATCTCATTGCATTGAAAAAAAAAATAGTTCTTTTAATAAAACTAAATAGTTACCATTCACACACTCGATCTAATAGAGTTGGTGGGATTTGAACGCCATGTACCAGATAAGATATTTTATTACTTAAAAAATACTTGATCCACACCCAAATTTATTAGTATCTTTTACACGAATTTTAATAAAAAAAATATTGAGTGTATTATGAAGTATAATGTAATTGGAGGAGTCTCACTTGAGCATAGTGTTACGTTAATTAGTGTCGATTATATCAATAAATTTGGGGAACAGATATAGCATGTGATTAAGTCCTGATATATCTATGCGTACAACGTATGTTTTACTATTTTTAATTATTATAATTAAATAAATATCATAATTATTTTTTTATATAAGCAATAGGAGTCTTACATCCAATTTTAATTTTAAAAGTGAGTTCATTTATTTTTATTTTGCATCAATTAATTTTATAAACTAATATTTATATTTTTTTATATAGACTTTTTTTATGTAATTTTCCATTAATGTATATCCATCAATTTTACTATATTCAATATGAATGACTTATTGAAAATCGTGAAACAAGAATTAATTTGATATATTTTAGTGACTTCGATATAAAAAATTTATAAACATTTAGAATTTTAAGCTAAAAAAATAAAAAACAATTTTTTATTGATAAATGAGTATAAGTTGTGGAATAAAACCATCACAACATATATTCAAAAAAAATTTTTTTTTTGAAAATTTAAAAAGACATCTCCCTATATATATAAACTATTTTTTTAAAAAAATTAGAAAACGTAAAAAAATGCAACGTGCCGAGATTATTTTTTAATAGAAGTATAAATTTGCTATATACAACTATATACTATACTTGCGGTATTTATATTATATTCAAAATCACACACACACACACATATATATATATATATAGAGAGAGAGAATTCGGGATATAGGATGACACCTTCTTTTTTTTGTGAGGTGCCCGCCACGTGTCATTTTCTGATTGGAGCAGATGTTTTAATTAAAGCACCCACCCACCAAGTGTTGTGGGCCAGCCGGGTGAGTGTTTTAATTAAAACATCTGCTCCAATCAGAAATGACATGTACTCACTAAAAAAAAGTGTCTATATCCCTATATATATATATATATATATATATATATATATATATATAGAGAGAGAGAGAGAGTTCGGGATATAGGTGTGTGCTTTTTTTTGAGGTGTCATGCGTGTCGTATTACGATTGGAGGTGAGTGTTTTAATTATAACACTCACCTGGCCATTAACACTTGGTGGGTGAGTGTTATAATTAAAACACTCACCTCCAATCGTAATACGACATGTGGCGTGGCTTACAAAAAAAGCATGTGTCCTTCCGAATTCTCTATATATATATATATATATATATATATATATATATATATATATATTGGAAAAGAGAAGATCTTGTTAGTTGTACAGACTATTCCGGCTTTATATAGTTGTGTTACATTAAAATGTCGTCTTCCCTAAAACCTTTGGTTGTCGATATACGCAAAATTTAAATCGTCGAATTTATCTCATATTTCTCGTAAGCTATATTCCATGGCGTCGCCGATCGAAGCTGAAACCTCAATATTCGACAGAAAGCTGTCGACGGTGGTGCCGGCGAGAATCACTGGGGAGGACAAAGTCCACCAGTTCGCGGCCATGGATTTGGCCGTAAAATTGCACTACATAACGACAGTGCATTTCTTCGGCGTTGACGCGGCGGAGGGATTGAACGTTCAGGATTTGAAGGCACCGATGTTTCGGTGGTTGCAGCTCTACTACCCGATCTGCGGCAGAATTAGGCGCCGCGACGGCGGTGGGAGGCCGTTCGTCAAGTGCAACGACAGTGGCGTTCGGATTGTGGAGGCGAAGTGCAGGAAGACGGTGGCGGAGTGGCTGTCGGCTGTCGACAGCGGTGATCGTCGCTCCCAGTCCCTGCTGGTTTATCATCAGCCACTCCTCGCGCACGATTTCGGATTTACGCCGCTTGTGTTTCTACAGGTACGTGCCATGTTTGATGGACTCTCTCTCTCTCTCTCTCTCTCCCTCTCTCTCTCCATCCCTCCCCTCTCTCTCTCTCTCTCGTAAATATGGTTTTCAATAGAAGAAGGGATGTTGGTATTCAAATTAAAAGTAGCTGAACATGTATTTTTAGTATTTTGCTGATTTTAATTAAGTAGGTTATATATATGATAAATATTCATTTAAAATCATTTGCGCAATTTAAATCAACAAAAAAAAACATCAACTGATTTACTCTTTTATGTGGAACCCTCTAACTATCCAGTTGCATGCACGGGCGGATTCATGTGAATCTTGGTGGTGCATGTACAGGTGGCTTCATGGTATACTTCCGTTCGCCGGATCAGCCTGCACGCGTGGTGTGTATAGGCGGTGCGAATCGATCTCTATCCTGTACATCAATCACGCGTCCACGTCACGCGTCGTCTGCGTATCTGCAGTACCACGGTACCTGTGCACCACCAAATTTTTTTAAGAAAATGACTATTTTTCTATTATGTTTTATTTTTCTTGTTACTTCTTATTTAGCATTATTTAAGTTAGGAATTAAGTTATTTACTTTCACTTATGACTTTCGATCCGTTGATACATCATATACTTATTAAATCATTACCTTTTAATTTGATCTTATATATTTTGATCGGAAAGAGTATAATTAAATTGTTTTAATTACTTGTTTAACTTTGATTTTTTCCTAAATAGATGCTTATTTTGTTGAATGTTTATGTGAAATGATGAATTTTTTTTGAAGTGCGTCCTAGATACAAGACTAGCTCAAACGTTTCATTTATCAAATATTAAAATTAATTTTAAAAAATATGAAATTTGGAAATATTGATAGCCAAGCATGGCGTACGAAACTAACTTCAAACTTCCATCTATCAATTAAAAATGAGGTAAAGAAAGCTTTAACTTCGAAAATTATATCATATTATATTTTCATATGACACTTCTAGGGGAGGAACTATGATTTAAAAAATAGACGGGCTAAATTACAATTATGTATTTAAAAAGTTGGGATGGAGCTAGGATTTGAAAAATGAACCGGCTAGATTATATATGTATTTAAAAAGTTAGGATAAAGTACAAAATATCTAAATATAGTAAAAAAAATTGGTGAGACGGTTGTTAGGGGCTTGGCTCCACCCCTCGATACTTTTTTCCGTAATTTATCCAGTGCACCAATAGTATTCGGCTCCTGGATCCGCCTCTGGTTGCATGTTCCCATCAAAATTTTGCTTATTACACGTCCACTTGAAATTATTAATATTTAATTATTCCACCAGTGCATCTCAAAGAGCAAAGCCTACTCCGTAGCCTTTTGGTCCTCGAAAAATCCGTGTCTCTTGAAATGACACCTTTCAATTTTCAAGTTGGATGGGGAGTATGAAATACTATATAATAATAATAATAATAATAATAATAATAATAATAATAATAAATGCCAGCAGTTATTAGGACCTATAGGTAGAGTGAAATGGAGGAATTAAATTAGACGTGTAAGGTGGGGGACCCTTGTTTAAGTAGTTTACTTTCAAAAACATTTAATTCGTTTCTCTTCTTCACACCCGTTCTCCTGTTGAAACATTATTACTACATTATTAATTAATGTAACATCACAGTCTAAGAGGTAGGTAGCTCCAAAATTGTTATATCTGAAGCCATTACATTACTTGGAAAATAAATATCTTAATCATATTTTTAAGAATATAAACATCTCTCTGAACTGAAAATAAATATCTTATTTTCCAATGTTTATATCTTAAAAATAGCAATATGGTTATTGTATATCTAAAATTTTTATGGCAATGTTGTTTGGATATAGAATATGGGATTATGATTAGCCAATTAGGGCTCGGTTTTGGTTCTTGCATGAGAGAGAGAGAGAGAGAGAGACGGGATGGAAAATAAAGTGAGGAGTTATGATATATAGACCTACAAATAGGTCTACACCATTCACATTTTGACAAGTTTCAAACACTTTTTCTCTCTCTTCATATTAACCAATTAAATTTATGGCAATGTTGTTTGGATATTGAATATGGGATTATGATTAGCCAATTAGGACTGGGTTTTGGTTCTTGCATGAGAGAGACAGGGAGAGAGAGAAAGAGGAGTTATGATATATAGACCTACATCATTCACATTTTGACAAGTTTCAAACACTTTTTCTCTCTCTTCATATTAACCAATCAAATTTATGGCAATGTTGTTTGGATATTGAATATGGGATTATGATTAGCCAATTATGGCTGGGTTTTGGTTCTTAGAGAGAGAGGGAGAGAGAGTAAGAGGGAGAGAGAGAGAGAAATGAGGATGGAAAATAAAGTGAGGGGAGGAAGATATTTGATAATAGTATTTTAGGTGTATCTGATTTATTTTGCAGTAAAAATGTAAAGTACTTTTGTTGAAGGTAAATTTTGTAAATAGAGGTTTGTATAATTGAGTGCTTTATTGCATTTAATCTTCTTATTAGTAAAATTAGTCGAGTAAAAATGATCTTTCAGATAAGTCCTACAATTTTCACTAGATAATTTTAAAGTTATACATTGAATTGTGTGTTTTCCTTCCTCATGTTGCATCTATTAGTAATGGTGGTAGTATTAGTTATTTTACTTTGAACAGTCCCTTTTTCCAAGTTACTAGCTATTAGGGGAGGGAGTGGTTCACTCACTCTCTCTCATCACTCATTCCCAACCAATCTCCTTACGCCACATCATTCCCCACTTTTTTCATCACTCACTCATATTTTTAGAGGCAACACTTCACTCACTCTTCACTCACTTCCTTTTTTTTTCTTTTTTCTTTTTTAAATTCCATTAAAATTATAAAAAAAAAAACTAAAATTCCATTAAAACTTAAAAAAACATTACATAATATTTTTAAAAAACATAAAATAACATTACATAATACTAAAATACTAAATTTCATAATACTAAAAACTATCCAACGGTCAAAAAAACTATTCGTTAGCTCTTCTCCCCGTGCGTGAGTGTTTCACTCACCAGCTCCTTACCGTGCGGGATCAAGGGGCGGCGGCGGTGTTCCCGTGCGTGAGGGAACCCGCCCCGTGCCTTACCGTACCCACTCCCACCTCTCTTACCCATCCAATTGATTCTTCATAATTCTTACTTATTTTTAAAATAAAAATAAAAACTTACTCTATTGAACTTCCAAATCTCTAAGATTATTTCATATAATCAATGTGTTACTTTAAGAAACAATTATCTACTTAACATATCACATTAAAAGAAAAAAATATCCAATATATATATATATATATATATATATATATATATATGCAGTTTGAATTGTATCAAAACAAAGATGTAATAACAAGGTATTCTTGTTGGTTCAATATTTATATGTTTGTTTCCTCAGTTAACAAAGTTCAAGTGTGGAGGACTATCTGTGGGAATGAGTTGGGCTCATATCCTTGGAGATGCATTCTCAGCTACAGAGTGCATAAACATGTGGGGCAAAATCATGTCCAATCAAAAAGTACCATCACATCTCAATTCTCCAATCACCATCCAACAATTTTCCACGTCATCATCGTCGCCGGCGTCCTCTTGCCGGTCCGTCAAACCATTGGATCCACCCCTAGGAGACAACTGGTTAACTCCAAACAACTTCAAGATGCAGACACACACCTTTCGGATCTCGGAAAAACAACTAAGCAATCTGCTGTCCGAGGAGAACAAGCACAGGTATAGAGTAAAGCCTTTCGAAGTGATCTCAGCCGTTGTGTGGAAATCAATGGCGAAAACGAGGGGGAATAAAATAATCACCGTGTGTAGGAAGAGCGATGAATTTGATGAGACAAGTTTGGGACATGAGATGCTAGGGAACACACGTCAAGTGATCGGCACAGTCGAAGCTCCGACGACGGACCTAATCAAAGATTCTGGTTTTCTTGAAATAGCTAAGAGGATTGCTGATAAGTTTGTGGACGAGACGAGCGTGATCGAGAAACGAATGGAGGAAGGGAATGGGAATGTTGATTTTCTCGTATACGGGACGAACCTTACATTTGTCGACTTGGAAGAAGTGGATTTATGGGGATTGCAAATAAACGGACGAGGGCCGGTTTTTGCTGACATAAGCATTGGTGGGGTGGGTGATGAAGGGGCTGTGGTGGTGGTTCAAAATGGGGGTGGGAGAAATGTAAATGTGATTCTGGCGGAAGATCAGTTGCACCACTTGAAGAATGAGCTAAGGGTGGAGTATGGTATTCTCTAAGTCCTCATTTGCAAGATCTGTGTGTGGGTGTGTGTCCGCCCGCGCGATACTCTTACCGTAGATTTGAACTAAATACCACGTCATTGCCATGATTGAATTTTTATAATAAGCACACACAAATTTAATATATGTTTCTCTTTTCATTTAACTTCGAATTGGCCATGATTCTTCATTTCCGTCCTGGATTGTTGATGCTATATTTGGGTGTCCAATTTTACCGGATTTTGATTATAACAATTATCACAACTCACGTCCATCTTACAATATTTTTCATGCATGTCAAAAAATTACGATGATAACAATTTACCAGCATTATTTCCTGCGGCATGTCGAACTCTCGATCCTTGACCCCCCAATTATGACCAAACAACTAGCACATAGAATTTCATCTCAGTTAAATACCATGTTAAGTTACTATTTTAATTGCACATTTACAAGAATAAACTAAATCAAGTAAAATGGTCAATTATCTTACCATCATAAAGAAAAAGCGTTAATGATTTTTTTTTTCAAAGTTATCATAATATGCAATTAATAATAAACATAATATATATATATATATATATATATATATACTCCCTCCGTCCTAGTCCAAGCAGAACATTTGAAAGAAAAATGATTTATTTTAGGTCAAGGATGTGATAAATATATAAATTTTGTAAGTATTGACAAACCGAGTGAGGGTATGCTATAGATTGAAAAATAAAAGATATTGATGGTAAGGTTGTGGTGGAATTTAAAAAGTAAAAAAATAATTGTTTGATGTAATTTAAGATACTTAATGAAATATTACTATCTAAAGGGATATTTTTTTAATCAAATGTTGCATTTCAAACGGGAGGGAGTATTAACCTCTCTTGTTTCCATAGACATATTTAGTTTAGTTCGATTTATTTCAATTTTAGACTAGCTTGAATAAAAGTTGAACGAAGCTCTTCAATTTCGATCCCATTTTTTTCAATTTTGCATTTTATGGATTAGTTCGGATAAGTCCAGTCAGTTCGATCGGCTTTTGGATTAATTTTAACACCACCAGGGCGGGGATAGTAAGAATGTATAATATATATTTACATATTTTGAGGACTCCACTTTAACATCTTAAAACTAAATTTAATTCTCAATGTTTACCGCTCGAGTAAATGCTCATCAACAATTTACTTTATTTGGTTTCATTTCTATCTTCTGTGCAGTTTATAAAGACATGTTATGAGGTAAGTTTATTAGGCCCTGCTCTTTTGAACTTTATTTTTCAGTTTTTCAGTTCAGTTCAGTTCAGGTCCATTCAGTTCAGTTCAATTCAGCTCAGTTCTTCTTCTTCTTATTATTATTATTAATAATCTTAATTATTATTATTGTTATTATTACTAATAATATTACTATTATCATTGTTGTTAATTACTACTATTATTATTATTTACCATTATTGTTCAGTTCAGTTCAGATTCATTCAGTCCAAAAGAACAGAGCCCAACTCCAAACCACAATATTTTGAAAATCCATTTGGCCCTCTTGCCGATTTCTAACAGTGAAAAAAAAAAAATTTAAGATCACATAGTTGTATTATAGTACATAATACATATACTATCATTTTGCCCCAACTGTTGACTATAAACCATCAAGCGGCTTGCTTACACCATATGAGTAGAAGCCTCTCCACATGCTAGTAGTGAGAACATGTTTAACGCGACGAACAACAAAGCTTTTATCAAATTATAGCCAAAAGAATGATTGGATGAGAAATAATGTGATAGTAACTTACAGAGCCCCTCCATTTGCAAAGATGTTTGAATATATTCAAATACCAAGTGAACGTCACAAAATATCAGGGTTGTGCTCACGGGTCCAGGGTGCGTTGTATAGGACGAGGCCGACCACAAGAATCATAAACCCCAAGAGGAAAGAAGGACTCAAGCTTACACCTTTAGGTAGGTATGGCAATGGAAGTGAAAGAAAATAAATCGAAATGGGAACTGCAAAAAAGAAAAAGAAACAAAAAAGAAACAGAGAGCTATTAAGATACCTTTTTTGACTGTGTTGAGGGAGGGAGGGAGGGAGGGAGGGAGGGAGGGAGGGAGAGAGAGAGAGAGAGAGAGAGAGAGAGAGAGAGAGAGAGAGAGAGAGAGAGAGAGAGAGAGAGAGAGAGAGAGAGAGAGAGAGAGAGAGAGAGAGAGAGGGGGGGGGGGGGGAAGGAACCTGATGCCCTGGAAGCAAGAGAAGCAACAATTGCATCCGATACTTTGAGAAGATTGAGAATAGAAATGTTGAGAAGGAGATTAGAAATTATGTAAAGGAGGGGCAGCAATGGTGCTCCATCACAACCTGAGGAAAAGAATAACGTTATATAAGGGTCGTCCGAGCCAGAAAATTCTCATTTCGAATATTGAATTTTCTCTATTTGGTTGAATAATGTTGCCTGAATACAATTATGTTAACTGATATTACTAGCTTTGTAAAACAACCACAAAGCTTCAATGGAGTATTTGTAACACTTCAAGGGGGTCATTGTAATTTTTAAGAATAATGTGGTGAATCTTGTAATTTTAATGATGGACATGTAAATATACGTATATAAAGTTGCACCATAATGTGAATCCATCAGAATGCATATATTTGTCTGCCTATAAGCCGAAGAAAATGAGGGGTAAAAAAAAACTGTCAAATCATACCTATTGTGTCGGCTCCGATGTTCAAGAAGCAAGCAACACCACTTTTAAAATACCAAGGCAGTTGAGATATAAGTATCCCTTTCATGTTTGCCAGAATGGGCATGAGAAGGAGTATGAAAAGAGCCTACAAATGGGAAAAAGAGAAACTATATATTCAGAAGTACAGCATGCAAAGAAATGCCAGAGATAACAACAAAAAGACACACACAAGTACTACTAAGAGAATCTGCGTTGGTTTTTCTTTCACTCTGGCATGTATAATTTTGCATATGATGCTCTTTTGCTCAGATACGAAAGGTTGACAGTAGATTTGTTGTTAATGGAGCCATGAGTATATATATATCTTTTGTGCTCGATAAAACCTAGGAAGAAACTTGTCGATTAGTTAAGTCCTTTTTGGTCTTGTTTCGAAAAGAAGATACTAATTGTAGGATGAAATGGGTCGTTACAAGACCATTTGGTCAAGATAATGAGCCATTAAATTAAATAGCAAGATATTACAGAAAAAGAGGAAAGCAGATAACTTCAACTTCTTTGAAAGTTTGTAATCTCGTTACAAGTATCCAAAAAGCAAAATTGATAGGTTTTGATTTTTTTTTTTTTTTTGGTACTTACATACATATTCACATAAAAAATGGACATTCAAAAGAAACCTCCAAAGTTTGTGCCATTACCTGAAATCCAGATCCAAAGGAACTGACAATGAAAATGTCCAATGGTTTCCCCTGTATGACAAAAAGGATTGTTTAGACTTTTACCTTGAGCTTCTAAGTTTTAATACTTATTTTAGGACAATTCACGGGTTTCGGAAAGTGAAAAACAGATAGCGCAAGAGAACTGGAAATATTGTTCAACTTCAGATGTACCTTGAGACGTGTTTTGGCACCAATGAATACAGATTCCTACACATGTCAAGCACTCTCAATATATTAGTTGTTAGTTTATAATATGTTACACTTTGACAACAACTCATGATCATCACCTTAACAATAGATGCACCTGCTTGAAAAGCACTTGAAGCTATCATGACCGCTGGCCACAAAGGTCCAATTCCGGACAGCATCCGACTATTGTTTCCTCCACTGCCCAAGAAATAGTAGGAGTTGATTTTACATATGAAGTGTTTGATCAAAAACAGAAGGGCAATTTAGGGGCAATTTCATTTTTCTTAATCATAAAGAAAAGAAGAAACTGCATTCATAGATCGCGTGGCGGAGATTTTTAGAAAGAAAATGATGCAGAACATTAAGGAGGCATTCAAAGTGTTTGATCTTAATACATAAAAAACAATTATAGTGGGCATGGTGTCTCAAGCAGAAATGAGACCATCACACAGGCAAAACAATACACTCACAATTCCTTATAACAATAGAAGAGGAGAATTACCTCATAACCGCCACTACAACCCCCGCCGCTACAAGAAAGCATCCTAAAATTTGGTTTGCGGAGTATCTTCTCCCCAAGAGGAGGCTGGAATAGACCAGCTGCCACACCAAGAATGTCTGCACACACGTACGCATGAGGATCAATGGTTATCACTTATCAGTTGCCTACTGACAAGTGTCCAATGCATATGATGAGTGTTACAATATACTGTTTAAATGTTGTTGACAGAAATATTATTTTTGTCGGAGCATGAGTAACATATCAATTAATCGAACACAAGGATCTCATAGTATGCAAGTTAATATTTTGCTACAGGAAGTATGAAGGGAAAGCCGTAACCACAGGAAATCAAGCAAATAACACAGCCCAATGGATAAATAAATTCCTTTTTTTTCAGATAATCCACGGAGTCCTGGAACACCTAAATAAGGATCCTTCAAGATGAACATCGCAGATAACATGGTTAATTCATTTCAAGTATTAAAGCTGTGACAGTAGAAAGCTCTTTAGGATAATAGTACTTCCAGCCTCCAAAATTCTTTTACAACCTATTTAGAGTTTATCTCCAAATAGGTAAAGCCAAATAAAATGTAGGAAGACTGTTTGGTCAGATTCGCACTTCAGTCAAACATTATAAAAGCATTGTTACCTGGAACAATAACGGTATAGCTGGTCCAGGAAGCACGGCTGCAAAAGATGCATGCTTTCAGTAAAAAGAATACTGTACGAAGTCAAGTTTTATTTTATCTGTTTTAAATAGAACTTGACCTTTAATTTGCTTGGTCTCAAACTTAAGTAATATAACTAATGTACACAATAAATCATGGATTATCTGCACCACTCATAGGTAAATGTACAAAGAGATAATGTGAATAGGGATGGAGAGGGAGAGATAAGAACACATACAAGAGAACAAATATTGGTTAAAGTGTCTAAACTATTTAGTTTGAAAAGCAGTCTATAGATATCGATTTCTGTAGCAATTAGCAAAGAAAGCAATCTGTTTGGATCGTCATTTTTGAAAAGTGAATAGCGTAAATGTTGGTACCTCCAGCATACATGGCACACAGAAGTGAAATAGATTCAAGAAAACCAATCAGAATAAATGGTGATTTGGGAATGGCCAGCATCTCATCAGTTGTTATGCCGGCATGGTATCTCAAGCAGAGCACAGAAAAGTAAACAGCCACATATCTGTCTAACATAAAAAAACAAAATTGTTGGAAGATTCCGCAACAATTACATCACTAGATCCTACTTTTGATATAAAAGTTAGTAACTAGGACTACCAGTCATCAAAAGAAGAGATTAAAAATTGTAGGTTATTAATAACTTCAGCATCATCTTCACCCAGTTTGAAATAAGGCACTTATGTGCAGATGTAACGCCATTTCTTAATCTTCTATCTTTTATGCATAAGTTTCCATTTTCCCATGTATGGAATTGATGAAAGTCATTAACATATGTCCAGGGGTTTAAAGTTAAAAATTACTTATATTCAATAGAAGTCTCTCTAACATGCCACTCAACACATCCAATATTGCATGGTTACTGATACGCGGATAGGCCGAAACGCGGACTAAAAATTTCAATAATTCTAGGACACAATATGTCAGAATACAACAATATTATATATATATATATATATATGTATGTATATACACACACACACACACACATCAATATAACATTTCTTGAAAATAACATTTCAAGCAAAAGATTAAGGACAGGTAAAAAGGAGGACACCAGAAGCATTCACATAATTCTAATCATTTAACATCAAATAATAAAAATAACAAACAATTGAAACTTTAATCTATAATAAAACCACAAAACAATAAAGTATTTAACATGAATATTGCATTAATAAAATGTCTAATCATTTCCTTTCACTAATCTATTTGAAAATCCTTTAATTGTGTTATTTTCTTTTTAGGAATTTAAAATGAAATTTATTATATTTCCCCCAAAAAAATTAAGAATTTATGATATGCTTATCTGAAATGTATCCGCTCACGTATCAGAAAACAAAAATTACATTAATAATACGGATACACCGCATGGCGTATCCGTGAAGTATCCATGCATATCGTATCCGAATATGTACCGGATACGTGCCTTTCGGATACGAGCCGGGATAATTTTCAGGAGTATCCATGTATCATAGGGCACATCTCAATATCGCATACAACAAGTAGCTAAACATTCATGAGATGATAACTAAAATCAAGTAAATCCATAAAAAAGGAAAAAAAGAATAATTACTGTAGAACATACGTGAAACTGTTGAACTGAGCCAGAAAGAAAGGGTACTCTTTCATAGGGACAAGAGCAAGCTTCTGAAACACACGAGTCGATACTGCAAGTACCAGAGTTGTGGCAGACCAAGCAATCACAGCGAGCTTCTTATCAGCTCCCGGATTCGATGATTGAGGGCCATCAGTCGAAGAAGTATCAGCTAGAGCACATGGAACAAAATGCTGAAACCTACTAACAATATCCCTGCTGTCGTGCAAACTATAATTATAGATGGAGAGATCAAAATTACTATCAACAGGTGATTTCAGAGAATGCACTCGTAACCGGAGAGGGAGAGGTATCGGAGTTAAACCAATCCGAGAAGCCCCATTTCTGTTGCTACCATTAATGACGGTGGGGAAAAAGCAGCGAGCACAAGGTTTAGGGCTGAGTAAATTCATGGGTGCAAGAGGGATAAGACAATCCAAAACTGAAAGGAAAGGAAAAAATTGCAATCAAAAGTACAACATTGGAAAGGAGAAACAAAGACCGATCGCCACCTAAAACAATACAGACCATGCCGGAGCGTAATATAGGAGATTAGTCAACTGCAACATGCATAATAATAAACAATATCAGTACATACACAGTCAAATACGAGTGCTAAATAAATTATGATGGCTAAAATGTCAAAGACGAAATCATATACAAAGAACTTTGGAGGAGGTTTTACCCATTATCTCCAAGCAGAGAGGACGAAATCAACTCTCAGGGTTTAAGGGATTTTTTAAATTCTCGCCTTTCGTTCTCCTCCATCGCGGGCGGACAACTAGTTCTTCTCAGCGATAAGAACACCGGACTTCTTCCGACGCCGAGATCTTCAACATTTTCTGATCGAGATTCGCGCAGGAAAGGGGTCTAGAATATAATATTCCCCTACAGTCGAAATAAAATGGAGAAAGCTGCGCTTCAGAGCACTGGGTACCGTGGTGCGGGCTTGAGCCGTCTTAGTTAGCGAAAAGTGGTCTTGCGTCGATAAAAATCTACACTGTAAAATCACTGTGCCACATTTCGGGATCCGTCTACTGAAATTCTGTGCCATCGGCATTTTTTTTTTTTTTTTTATCTTTTCTAAAATTAAAAATACACAATATTAACTAAAATAAACTTCATTTATTAAAATAAAACACACATTACATTAAAAAACACACATTACATTTAAAAAAATACATCAAAATATAAACCTAGTTATGCAAGTTCCATAAATAATCCACAAGGTCTTGTCGAAGGCGATCGCGCACTTGCCTATCTCGGAGTTCTTTATTTTTCCTCAAATGCAAGTCACATCTATCGATCCAGGTCTCGCATGTTCGGAGTTGGATCAACGAATGTCTCTCTTAAATTCACCTCGAATCCTTCGCCTTCCAATATCATGTTATGCAACATTATACAAGTATACATGATTAGCTTCAAGGTGTTGATTTGAAAACGCGTCTTGGTTGTCGTATAATTCCCCAACGACCTTGTAACACTCAAAGCCTCGCTCAATATCTTTTCCGCACTTTCTTGAACTCTTTTGAAGTTTAAATTCCTCTCGATCCTTGCAACACTAAACGTTTTCACAAACACGGACCATGTCGGATAAATGCCGTCGGCTAAATAATAACCTTTGTTATACGTATGTTCGTTAACTTCAAATGGACATGACGAGTCAGACTGCAAGTTCAAGATCAAATAAGGGTGAACCGTATAACACATTAAGATCGTTATTAGCCCTGAACCCCAAAATATGCATGCCAAATCCATAATCTTTGATCCGCAACCGCTTCCAACATAATAGTTGGGTATTTATGATCACGTCTTTTGAATTGAGCTGCCAAGGCCTTTGGACAATTTTTCCAATCCCAATGCATACAATCAATACTCCCGAGCATTCCCGAGTTTATGTTTTTCTTCATGCAATGCATATATTTTTCAATGTCATCTGCATTAAAGTCGCCTTAAGTATTTTTCGCCGTATAAAATATGTATGCATTTACAAAATGCATCTAAACATTTTCGGGAACAACGCTCACCAATTTGCAAATATTCATCTAATGCATCAGCGGTGCAAGACGCCAATTGGCGGATGGAGGATGTTACCTTCAAAATAGACTAATACTAGAACGACCGCATGCATCAAAACTTGGTCTAAAAAATGAAAGTACTCGGGAAGAGGTTGAACATCATAGCTTAAAATGTCATTGAGAATTCTATTAAAAAGTCCTGAACTCATACGATACCTTCGCCTAAAATTATCTTCGGATATTTAGGATCGTTCTCATCGTCGCCAAAATAGTCTTCGATTAAACGTTGTTCCGCATCTTCCCGCTCGCGTGGTATGTATGCCCTTGTTCTCTTTTCATTTGAACCGACCTCCGCTTCTTGATTATGCAAAGCTAAAAATTGTTCGTACGCCGCATAACTTTGAATATATCGTCTCGATCATCATTAAAAACATCGTAATGAGGGTCGTACATGATTGTTGGGATCATTGTTTGGATTCATTTTTGAAAGAGGTGTGTGTAATATGGGACTTAGTAAGGTTTTTATAGAGTTTAGGATTGATTTGGGGTAGTATTTATAAGTTTTTGGGGGTTAAAATTTTTTTTTTTTTTCAAAATAACGGCTATATAGCCGTTGCCAAACGGTACCATTGTTGGCATATTGGGTTCTAACGGCTAGTAGGAGGAAAACAAAAAAAAAAAAAAAAAAAAAAAAAAAAGGAAGAAAAACCCACCGCGCTGGCTGGTGGCTATGGCGCAGCAGCCTACGGCACGAGCCACGGTGTGGTGCGCCAAGGCAAAAGCTGGGCTGGTGGTTCGGCGCCATGCTATAACGCATGGGTACCCCATGCTCTCATGAAAAAACTTATGCTCCCGTTGTCTTGTCCCTATAATATACGACTCCCTCCCTCGCTCAAGTGTCCGTTTAGGATCGTCATATTTAAATAACTCGTGTCACATCAAATAATTATATTTTTTCTTTTAATTCCTATTACAGTAAAACTTTTCAAAAAAAATACTCTATTAAGGAATAAACTCTATTTAGCAATAAAAATTTATAGTCCCAACTTGGGACTAGTTATAAGTTGGAATAAACTCCATATTGTCATAATTCATATATTTTCAAATCCCAACATAAGTAAATACACCTCCATTTAGGAATAAATCATAATAAAATACATATATATATATAATTTTTACAATAGATTTAAGTTGATCTAAAATACTTGTTCAAGGTTGATTGTGACAAAGATTTAATCTTTTGTGTTGTAACTATATCTTTCAACTTGCGTGTGCCCATTAGCTCGTACAAATGACCACCTTCTTGTTGAACACAAAACATTTCCAACTTGTCGAGTAAGCTTAAAGCTTCTTTACATGAATTTTTTTGTACTTCTATGCTATCATCCTTCGGATTATTTTTCTCTTTTTCTTGCCTAATTCCTTCAATGATTTCTTCATCGGTTAAAGCATAAACAATTTTCTTGCCTAATTCCTAAGTTTACAACATATTACATACATGTATCTACTAATTATAATATTTATATATTATACAGGCACTTTAAAATTTAAAAAAAAATCTTCTTAAAACTCTATTTAGGAATAACCTCCATTTAGGAATATTTTTTTCCCCAAGGATATTACTTTAGAGAGGTTTTACTATATATGTATTATTAATGTATTTTTAATTTTTAATCTACATTCTATATTTGCAGTCAATATTTATAAAATTTATACATCTATTAACATCTGATTAATGATCCAAACTATACTTCAAATATTGCAATTAGAATGTGATGGAAGAAGTATATTTACACCAAAATTATTTTCAGATAAATGATTTTTGTTTGAACTCGGGTAAGAAAAAATTGAAATCATATTTTACAAAAAAAAATTCAGATCTTTTAGAAACAAAAATCAGGAGGTTTAAAGCACTATTTTTAAAATCATATCTACAATTTTTTTTTAAATCATATATCTACATTTATTCTTATTTTTCCAAATTAGAAATTACTATTAATTTTCAAAAAAAATTATAAAATAAATAAAGCTTTTTCCATTAAAAGAACAACTTTCTGAAGAAAAATATCACCGGTAAACAACCATATATGCAAAATGTTGAACTTATATTTGGAAAAACGATTACTTGAAATAAAACAGAATAGTGAATGAAAATTACTATTTATTTAAATCATGCAAAAAATTGGTTAGCAAAACAGAAATTGGCCGATCACGTAAATGAATGGAAGAGTCGTTGTTGAGTCCAGAATATATTTCTCCTTAAAGAAAATTCACCCTCACCACGGTGTATGACTTCTGCCTCCCAGGATAAAACAACAGCTCGATGCAGTGAACCGATGATTCGCTGCACCCTCAGCGAACTAGAACAACTCTGTATACTATCACCGACTCAAAGAAGAGGAAAAACGAAGAAGGAAAAAACTGACTCAAAAAGGCTCTCGAAAATCGTACGTCTGAACTGAAAAAAACGAGCCCCTCAAGCCGGGTATTTATAGGTGAAGGCTAGAGGAGCTTGTGTGCTGGAGGAACTCTAAACCGATCAGGATTGGTATCTCAATACTTATCGAGATCTGTTTAATTCGATAATTATTAATTAAATTGATATTTATCCGGATCCGAAAAATTCGGAATTTATAATTTAGGTGTTTCAGTAAAATAAATTTTTACCGAATAAAATTGCAGTAAAAAGTTAACTTCTACATGCCGAGATATTTCGCCCAAATCGCCCTTCGACCGAGACCGACCCGACCCGAGCCGGCAGGACGGACGGCGGCGGCGCGCGCGCGCGCGTGTGTGTGTGTGCGCGCGAGGGGCGCCTAGTCACACATTCACTCATATCTCACTTTTTGAACAAGACTTTGTCCACATCTCCTTATATACTCACAATTTTTCCCTTCTTTTTCCGATGTGGGATAGCATCCCAAACCCATTTCTAAAGGGTTCACTTTGGAACATTATATCTCATTCATACCTTAATCATTTTGAGTGTTCTTACATGTTTTGGAAACCTCGTACGGAGTACTACGTATTCCAACTAAGTCCCGACTTTAACTTGTAGTCGAGCCCACTCAAAATTTCTTCTCAAGTGGGCTGCTCAAAACAGCCCATTTCCCTTCATTTTTCCAACAATCCCCCACATGAATGAGATTAATGGTCCAGCAGCACACGTCAGACACAGAGTTGTGATAGTTACTACGGTTAGGCATTGCATAGGATAGGTAGAGTATGCTCCTTGAACCTTCCCTCGAAAAGATATATTCTCCTTACTTGTTAGACAGTGTGACTAGATGCCATTGAACTGTCTGACCGCTTGTGTAAGTGATCGTATATCCTTCACAAGTGTCCTTCCTGATTTGTTTTGTTCTCATTATTGTGCCCATTTTGGTCGTGGACACTGTCCTGGTTCTGCGAGAGTTTCTAAAGAATTGTGCCTTTGCAATTCTCCTTTGAAGCGGCCCCTCTTCTCTCTAACATAGGTGATTCTCTTTAAGTGTTTTGAGTAAACCCGTATTTTACTCCACCCGACTATACGTTGTCGACTTAAGAATCATTAAAAGCATAAGCTTAACCTCTCCTACGGGTATCACTGTTTTCATCCTAGGAATGGTCGGTTCGGGGTAACCCCCACAGTGATTGTGCCCACTTTTATGGATTGGTTGTCCCATTGAACATAGATCTTGGGATCTCCAGTCAGCTTAGGTTGGGTATCCTCCATAAAACTATTAGCTCAAGGCAATAGACCCATTCCTCTTGATGATTTATCAACAAGGTCTCTTGATAACCCTTTGTTTAGCGGATCCGCAATGTTATCCTTTGATGACACATAATCAATAGAGATAACTGATGTTGATATTAATTGTCTAATGGTATTATGTCTCCTCCTTATATGACGAGACTTGCCATTGTGCATTACGCTCTGTGCCCTGCCAATCGCAGATTCACTATCGCAATGAATGCATATTGCGGTCACAGGCTTTGCCCATCTTGGAATATCTTCTAGAAAATGGTGTAACCATTCTCCTTCTTCCACAAATTTATCTAAGGCTATAAACTCGGACTCCATTGTTGACCGAGATATAAGTGTCTGTTTTGAAGATTTCCATGCCACTGCTGCACCAGCTAGTGTGAATACATATCCACTTGTTGACTTTGAGTCTTTTATATCAGATATCCAATTTGCATCACTATATCCTTCAAGTACTGCTGGATATTTGGTATAGTGCAGCCCATACTCACGAGTACCCCTTAAATATCTTAGTACCCTTATGATCGCCTTCCAGTGATCCTTTCCGGGGTTGCTCGTGTATCTACTTAGTCTACTAACTGAGTAGGCTATATCTGGTCTTGTACAGCTCATCAAGTACATCAGACGTCCTATTATGTGTGAGTACTCAAGTTGAGATACTCCTTCACCCTTATTCTTGGATAGTCTCAACGTCATATCCACCGGGGTTTTGCTGTGCCAGAGTCATCCTTATTAAATCTTTCAAGGATTTTCTCCACATAGTGGGCTTGACTCAGTATGAGACCTTCCGACGTTCGTGTGATTTCAATCTCTGAAATTACATCTGCGAGTCCCATATCTTTCATATCAAATCTCGACCTCAGCATGTCTTTAGTCGATTTGATTATTCTTTCATTATTGCCGGTAATGAGCAAGTCATCTACATATAGACACAAAATGACATAGCCATCTTCTGTGTCTTTCACATATACACATTTGTCGGATTCATTAATTTTGAAGCCACCGCTTAACATGACATGATCAAATTTTTTATGCCACTGTTTTGGTGCCTGCTTCAATCCGTACAAAGATTTTACCAGCTTGCAGACTTTCCTTTCTTATCCAGGAGCAGAGAACCCCTCGGGTTGTTCCATGTAGATTTCCTCTTCTAAGTCCCCATTAAGAAAGGTAGTCTTAACATCTATTTGATGAACTTCTAAACCTCGTAATGCGGCGATGGCAAGTATCATCCTGATGGAAGTTATTCTCGTTACAGGAGAGTAAGTATCAAAATAGTCTAGGCCTTCACTTTGGTTATATCCCTTCGCTACGAGCCTAGCCTTATATTTATCAACTGCTCCATCTTTCAATTTCTTCTTGAAAATTCACTTATTTCCTAATGATTTACACTTGGGAGGTAATTCCACTAGTTCCCAAGTATGCTTTTGTAATATAGAATCAATCTCTTCTTTGATAGCCTCCTTCCATAGAGGTCCATCCATCGAGCTTACAGCTTCTTTGTAAGTCTGAGGTGCCTTTTCGAGCAAGTAGGTGATGAAATCTGGTCCATAAGATTTCTTCGTCCTTTGTCGCTTGCTCATTCTAGGTTCGTCTTCATTATCCATTCTTTGGTCTTCATTATCTTCATCCATTAGTTCAGAAGTCTGTTCGGATGAGATAAGGGGTTCACTTGCAGTCTTATAAGGAAAGATATTCTCAAAGAATTACGCATTCCTTGATTCCGTAATTGTATTCTTGTGAATCTCAGGCAATTTGGATTCATGCACAAGAAATCGGTAAGCATTGATGTTGTGTGCATATTCGATGAAGATGTAGTCAACCATTTTTGGGCCTATTTTGACTTTCTTATGAGTAGGTATCATCACCTTTGCTAGACGCCCCCACACTTTAATGTAATTGTAAGAAGGCTTGACTCCTTTCCACAATTCATAAGGAGTTTTGTCCCCGTTCTTACGGCATATGTTGTTTAAGAGATAATTCGCCTTTAAGATGGCTTCTCCCCGCATATTGTGCGGCAAACCTGAATTTAGTAACATCGCATTCATCATCTCTTTCAGAGTGCGATTCTTTCGTTCCGTCACGCCATTTGACTGTGGTGCATATGGGGCAGTGACCTCATGAATAATCTCATGTTGCGAGCAAAATTCGCCGAATGATTCCACATATTCACCTCCAAGGTCACTCCTCAAAAAAAATTTCTTAGCATTCAATTGATTCTCAACTTACGTTTTATAGAGAACGAATTTCTCTATGGCTTCATCTTTGCTTTTAAGCAAATATATATAGCAATATTTAGTACAATCATCCACGAAAGTAATAAAATATTTGTTTCCACCCCTAGTTTGAACAAACTTCAAATCACATATGTCGCTATGTATTAATTCCAAAGGTTTGGTGTTTCTTTCCACTTGTCGGAATGGAGATCGAGTTAATTTTGCCTCTACACAAGTTTCACACTTGTGGTTTAAATCAATTTTAAACTTTGGTATGTGATCTAATGCAATTAGTCTACGCATTGCATTAAAATTAACATATCCTAATCTAGCATGCCATAAATTAGGAGACTCAAGCAAGTAAGCAGAAGAATTCTTTATTTCATTATTATTTATAGTCATTACATTGAGCTTAGCTAGCCCATCACATTCATATCTCTTGCCTATAAACACACCATTTTTCGACAAAATAACTTTATCGGACTCGAAAACTGATCTAAAGCCATGCTTCATCAACAAGGTACCAGAAATAAAGTTCTTGCGAATATGAGACACATATAACACTCGTTTAAGAGTCACTTCCTTTTCAGACGTCATCTTCAAAATCACTGTGCCTTCGCCCAAGATAGTTGAGGTTGCAGAATTTCCCATATACAGTATATCACCGACATCAGTTTCTTCTAAGGAGGAGAACATTGTCTTGTTGGCACATATATGCCTAGTTGCTCCAGTGTCGACAAACACTCTTTAGGATTTGATCCAACTAGGTTCACTTCGGAGATCATAGCACATAAGTCAAGATTTCCTACATGTTCGGTAATCAGATGTGTTGCATTTCCTTTTTTTCTTTGGTTTCTTTGGAAGTATGCAGTCAGCCGCCCTATGACCCATCTATTCACAGTTGTAGCATTTACCAAGGAATTTTTCCTTATTTTTCCCAATTCCTCCTTTAGGTCCCAGTTTGGTTCTCTTTCCATTGTTGCCTTTCTTGGATGTCTGTCCAGTTTCCACAACATTGGCCTTTGCCACAGCAGCATTTACCTTCTTATCTGATCCTCGGTTGTCTTCCTCTATGCAAAGTCTAACGATCATATCTTCCATGCTCATCTCCTTGCGTTTGTGCTTGAGATAATTCTTGAAGTCTTTCCAAGTCGAGGGTTCGATCACAGCAGCCACTTGGAAGGATTCACTAATGATCATTCCTTCAGCATGGATTTCGTGAATGATCACTTGTAGCTCTTGTACCTGACTGACCACAGTCTTGGAATCCACAATCTTATAGTCAAGAAACTGCCCAACAATCCACTTTTTGGCACCGGCATCCTCGATCTTGTACTTATGATCTAGTGAGTCCCATAGTGCCTTGGCTGATGTAGCAGTGCTATACACGTTGTATAGCGAATCAGCAAGGCCATTCATTACATAATTCCGACACAGGTAGTCGGAAGTTTTCCAAGCGTCAATGGCCATCAAAGTCTATTGGTCACTGTCTTCATTATATTTTGGAGCATCCTTCTTAAGGAATCGAGACAAGCCTAGAGTGGTCAGATAGAACATCATCTTCTGCTGCCATCTCTTGAAATTCTGCCCGTTGAATTTCTCTGGTTTGTCCGCATGGTTGACCGGAATCGAAATCGAATTAGTTATCGGAACCAAGGTAGATTGGTTCGCTGAACCCGATCCAGTTAGAACCGCACCTCCAGTCGCGGAACCGGATCTAATTTTCTGAGGCGCACCTCCAGAAACTTCCGTAGACAGAGTTGGCTTTGAAGCATCCATATTAGCTTAACTTTCGAAAGTAGATCTGTTTTAATCAAGTAAACAAAAAATTTGCTTCAAGATTGTTGAACTTATATTTGGAAAAAGATTACTTGAAATAAAACAGAACAGTGAATAAAAATTATTATTTATCTAAATCCTGCAAAAAAATTGTTAGCAAAACAGAAATTTGCCGATCACGTAAACGAATGGAAGAGTCGCTGTTGAGTCCAGAATATCTTTCTCCTTAAAGCAAATTCGCCCTCACCACGGTGTATGACGTCTGCCTCCCAGGATAAAACAATAGCTCGATGCAGTGAACCGATGATCCGCTGCACCCTCAGTGAACTAGAACAACTCTGTATACTATTACCGACTCAAAGAAGACGAAAACGAAGAAGGAAAAAACTGACTGAAAAAGGCTCTCGAAAATCGTATGTCTTGTAACACCCCGAGATATTCGGAATAATTACAGCGCCGTAAACCCTTTATATAAGAATTTATAAGGCTAATTTGAAAAATGTAGAAATAATACAACAGTACTATTAAAGTTCGAAATACAAAACCAGTTCAAATGAGTCCATTATTACAACCGTCTCAAAACATCAACAAGACACGCGTACTCGAGTACTGAAAATAAACCAGAAAGACAAGGCAACAACAATAAACATCACTGAGCCCCTTCATCGTCATGTCGGTACTGTGGCTGTTTCCCCGCTCCTCGGCTACCTGAACATCAAAACAAATGTCCACCCCCGGAGGGGTTAGCAAAATGATGCTAGTACAAGTATCATAATACACAAATCGAATATGCAACAACAATGCATAATAAAATACACAATGCGGACTTCCGCTACCGGAATCCAATAATGCGAATCCACATGATTCCATCAACGCAACATGGGTGTTCCAACGATCCAGCGCCCTCAGCATAGATCCCAAGATGATCTCATCGGACCAACACGAGGTGGAAAAACACGTCAAATGATCCAGCGCCTTCAGCATAGATCCCAAGATGATCCCGTCGGACCAACACGAGGTGGACATCCGATCCAGCGCCCTCAGCATAGATCGCACAACATACACAAACACAACTTATGCATACATATATGCAAAATCGCTATGTCCATCAACATTGTTGGGAAAACAAGAACCCTGTATCGAAACAGCCGGGATATTCAATCCCTGTATCGATTAGCATTTGATAAGAGGTTTTGACATATATGCCAATCCTCAATACAGTAACTGTATCGAAGTGTTGAGGCATAAACCTGTATCGAAGACCTGTCTCGAATCCAGCAAATAGTCAAACCCTTCAGTACAACAAAGAAGTCGTATAAAGGACCAAGTATGGAAACTGTCTCGAACCACCTAAACAGTTATCTTCCATACAGCTCACAACAGGACAAAGAAGGAATCTTCAGAAGTCAAGTCCCGTTGAATAAAGAAGTATTTAAATACTCAAGGATAAAGTATTTAAATACTGTCAGTCAACAGATCTTCAAATCCCGCTAAATCTGGATCGTGTTTTAATTCCGTTGGAACGGAATCTCATTCAAACGGAAACAACTCAACGGATGTATATTTTAGAGACTATATATATCTTATGAAGGCATTGAAGATCAGTTACCCAAGCTATCGAAATTATCAAGCTATCAAAGTTTTCATCAGAGCAAAACATATCTCTAAAGCTTACTGCAACTCAAAACTAAAGAGATATACAGTGCTCATCTTCTTGAACAACACTTCATCAGCTGAAAGCTCTTAAAGTCAAAGTTGTTGTTCATCCTCTGTTCTATACTTTGAACAAACCCAGATCAGCCCTGTGTGGACTGAGTAACTGCAGGCTTCTCCGAATCGTGTGTGAAGGATTTGCATTGAAGAAGACGAAGCTTCGTAATCGTGTGTGAAGAAGCAAGTCAAAGCATTAGCTCAAAACCAATCTGTGTGAACGGTTGAAGCTAAGATCTTTATATCAATCTGTGTGAACGATATATTGATTGTGTGTTGTTATAATTACGTAGTTGTGTACGTAGTAATTATAATAAACTTTTTACTCCTGTGTGGAGGACCAGTGGACGTAGAGGGGTTTACCTCGAACCACTTTAATTACTGTGTTATTTACCTTCAGTTTTTACTGTTTTAATTACCGTGATTAATTAAGTATACACTATACACTTAGTTGCTGTATCCACAGCGACCTACTGTATCTAAGACTTCCGCTACGCACTCAGATTTAAAATCAGTACAGTTTGTTGTTTAATCTATTCCCCAAACTGTATCCAGTATACTTAGTGGCCAACAAGTGGTATCGGAGCGGTTGATTCTAAAAAGAATCAGTCGTATTTTTAACCGAATCAGATCCAAACTCATTTACTCTTTAAAACAGTCTCTTTCATTTCTGTATTATCACATGGATACTTCTATGATCAACAAAGTGCCTATGTTCTCTATTAATGAATTTGATGATTGGAGAATTAGGATGGAGGCTCATCTTGCATCAATGCACGAAGAGATGATTTTTGTGATACAGGATGGTCCTATCAAGATCATGAAGTTAAACACGGCCGCAAAGATTGAAGGCCAACCCCGTGCTGAGATGCTCGAGAAGGAATGCGAGCAATGGACTACAGATGAAAGAAAGCGAGCCAATCTCGACAATGTGGCTAAGAACGCGTTATTTGTCACTCTTGACAAAGGCACGTTCTCGAAGGTAAAGAGTCAGAAATGTACCCAAAGAAATCTGGGATAAACTCAAATTGATTTGTGAGGGAACTGAGCTCTCAAAAGAAAACAAGATTTCAAAACTAACTCAGCAATTTGAATCTTTCGAAATGAAACCAACTAAGACACTTGAGGAACTTGACCTCAGATTCACTGGTATTGTTGGTGAACTTGAAGCGTTGGGCAAAATTTATACTCAAAAGGAGAAGAACTTAAAAATTTTCAGATATCTCCGAGCCCGATGGGACATTAAGACCACAGCTATGCGTGTGTCTTGCAATCTTAATGAAATAACTACTTTTGATCTCTTCTCTGACCTCAAAGCTTTTGAGTATGATATTGACAGAAGAGAGAAAGCTGAAGAATCTCCTTCAAAGGTCACAGCACTAGCCACTGTATCGAGCCGTCGACACAGCATGCCCAGTTCGTCGAAGCCTAGTCACAAGAATGCTGACAGTGACGACGACATCCTGTCTCAAGATGAAATGGCGCTTCTCATGCACAAATTCAAAAAGTTCATCAAGCAGTATGGAAAGACTCCCTAGAGGCCCAAACCTGTCCACAAGGTAAGTACAGAAACATCATCTGGTGATGCTAACCTGTGCTATAATTGCAGGAAACCAGGGCATTATGCAAATAAATGTCCTCATCCTAAAGTCCAAAGGTTGCCGGAAGCCGAGCAACAAGAGAGAGATAAAAGAAGGCGTGCATGGAAAGACAAACTCAAGGCCCTGATTGGAGAATCAGAAGCCTCCCCCACACCATCCAACTCAGAAGAATGTCTTCAGGTGGTCACTGAAAGTGATTCATCTGACGATGAGTTCGATGATAAAGCATATATGTGCTTTATGGCCAAGGACATTCTGGAAGGTGAAGACAGCGATGATGAGGTAAGCTCAACTTCAGCTATTCCGTCAAATGCATCTCATACTTTTGAAAATATGATGAATGAATTTAAAAACATTCAAAAGGAACCGAGAACATCCAGATTCAATTATATAATTTAGAGCTGAAGGATGAAAATGACTTGCTAAAGATAAATTATGAAAATATGTCTCTTGACTGTGAAACCAGCAAAGTCGATTTTGAAAAACTCATGGAGAGGAATCATCAACTTGCTCATGAACTAAGTGAAGTCAAAACTCACAACGAGAGCAAGACAAATGATTTGGTTCTACTTCAAGCCAAAGTCAAAACTCTCGAAATACGAGAAGATGAACTTGAGACCATTCTGAAATCATTCGAGAAATTGTCCAAGAGAATGGAAGAAATTCTGAGCACTAGGCAATATGCTCATGATAAAAGTGGCTTAGGATACAGCTCATGTTCAAACAAAGGGAAAACTAGTACAGTGTTTGTCAAGAGTGTGGAACACATTCCTGTGTCGAATGAAACTTCAAGTCCTGAGAAGGAACCCTCTGCACCGAGAAAACCGAAGGTTGCTATTCCGCCCCCACAATCCTATTCCAGACAGCGGAATCACCAGCCGTTCCAACCTGTAAGGCGCACTCAATAGCATGCTCCCCGAGCATATCAACAGCGCCAACAGCCGCTAAGAAGGAAGGCTGTATCCAAATATCAAAGGCCCGGCAAGATTATCAAGATAAAGACGCCTAGGTATTGGATACAGGAGACCCGTTATCCCTCGAGACAGCAGATGCCGGTTCAGTATCAAAAACAACGTTGGGAATCCAACTGGAGACCCACAAGGCAACCTGTTAGGCCAAAGAAAATGGCTCCACCTCCAAGACAGCACTCGTACTGGATTAATAATAATAACCCTGAATTTTTCATGTATAATAATTATCATGGTTATAGCGACTACGTGTATGCCCCACGTAGATACCACAACACTGTACCGAAGGTGACCTACAGTAAACCTATTGCTGTCAGGAAAATTTGGGTACCTAAAGGCACTAACACACATGGACCCAAAAATCAAAGGGGACCTAAATCTACTTAATTTCTTTGTTACAGGACATCCTAGAGGAGGATACATGGTACTTTGATAGTGGATGCTCTCGGCACATGACCGGAGATAGAAGTAAGCTATCAGATTTTGTAGAAGGTCGCGGTCCAAAAGTTCGCTTCGGCGATAAATCAAAAGGAAGAACAAGAGGGAAAGGAACCCTTATTGTAGGAAAATTCAATGTAACTGATGTTGCATATGTTGAAGGCTTACAGTATAATCTACTTAGTATTATCCAGTTCTGTGATAAACAGTTCTTGGTGAAGTTCTATATAGATCGCTGTAGAGTCAAGAACATCCTGACCAAGGAAGTTGTACTTACAGGAAGCAGATCAGGTAATATGTATATTGCTGACTGGAAGCCTATGAGCTCCTCAATTCCAAGCTTTGTTGCCAAAGGCACTGCAGATCTTAGCTGGTTATGGCACAAGAGGATGTCTCACGTTAACTTTAAGACGATCAACAAGCTCTCAAGACAGGGAATGGTTCGGGGTTTGCCAAATGTGTCATTCAAGAAGGACAGCGTCTGCGGACCATGTCAGAAAGGCAAGAAAATCAAGTCAACCCTGAAGAGCAAATCTTACCTTTCAACCCAAAGAGTGTTGGAAATGCTACACATGGATCTCTACAGTCCTGTAGACCCAGTAAGTTTGGAAGGTAAGAAATATTGTATGGTTGTTGTAGATGATTATTCCAGGTATGCTTGGACGATCTTTCTTAGCAAGAAGAAGGAAACAACATCAAAGCTGCCCGAGCTCCTGAGAAAGTTGCAAAATGAAAAGGCATCGAGTATCGTCTGCATTCGTTCCGACAGAGGTACAGAATTTACTAACCGCTTTATAGAGCAATACTGTTCGGAGAATGGAATACAGCACGAATACTCAGCCGCCCGTACACCTCAACAAAATGGTGTTGCTGAGCGAAAGAATAGGATGTTGAAAGAAGCAACAAGGACAATGATAGCCGCAAGCAAGTTGCCACAACGTTTCTGGGGTGAAGCAACCAATACAGCATGTTACACTCAAAACCGTTGTATCGTCAACAAACACCACAACAAAACAGCATATGAGGTATGGAACAACAAAACTCCGTTAGTTTCATATTTCCACATTTTTGGATGCAGGTGTTATGTATTGAATAATGGGAAGGACCAACTTAGAACCTTTGATGAGAAATCAGATGAAGGAATATTCGTAGGATACTCCACCGCCAGCAAAGCTTTCAGAATCTTTAATAAAAGGAAGTTGACGATCGAGGAATCAGTTCATGTAGTGTTCGACGAACCTCACCATGACCCTACAGGAGTAGAAGATGTTACCCAAAACATCCAACAACTCTCTATCTTGGATCCTCCAATTCCCATAGAACCTGTCGTTGATTTAGAAATCAACCCCGCAGCTGTAAGAATCGACGTGGATGAAGCCGACGTTGTACAAGCTGAAGCTGTGTCCACATAATCTTTTGATACAGTACGGGACCCTGATTTAGAACCCGACCGAAGATGGTTGAGAGATCACCCGCAAGAGCTGATCATTGGAAACATAAATGTTGGTGTTTCTACTCGTAGGAGAATACAGAGTACACAAGGAAATGTACTTTGTGCACAAGAAGAATCTGATGCTGAGGTATCACAGTTTCCTGAATGGAAATCTCAATTCGAGCTTAGAAGACTCAATATGTGCATTATCGCTGTATTCTTAGCCCAGTCCGAACCTATTTCGACCATAGACGCTCTTAATAATTCTCATTGGATAACATCTATGGAAGAAGAGCTTAACGGTTTCGAAAGAAACAATGTATGGTATCTTGTACCCAGACCTACACACCAACCGGTCATAAGAACCAAATGGGTATTTCGAAACAAAAAGGATCGAAATGGACTTATTATAAGGAACAAGTCCAGACTAGTCGCACAAGGCTATAGTCAGGAAGAAGGCATAGATTATGATGAAACCTTCGCCCCTGTAGCGAGACTAGAAGCCATTAGGATATTTTTAGCCTTTGCCGCCCATAAGAGCTTTATTGTATACCAAATGGACGTCAAGAGTGCATTCCTGAATGGAGACCTTGCAGAAGAAGTTTATGTTGAACAACCACCAGGGTTTGTCAACACAGACGGTATCGATCTAGTTTACAGGCTAAGGAAAGCATTGTATGGACTTAAACAAGCCCCTAGAGCCTGGTATGAGACCCTGTCCCAGTATCCAACCGCCAATGGATTTGAGAAAGGTGCTGTGGACAAGACCTTATTCAAAATACAGGAAGGTGATGACCTTCTTATGGTTCAAATTTATGTAGATGACATAATTTTTGGTTCAACTAACCTTGCTTTATGTCAAAGGTTCTCTCATCTCATGCAAAGTAAATTTGAAATGAGTATGATGGGGGAACTTAGTTATTTCCTAGGTTTGCAGGTAAAGCAGTTGCCTACAGGTATCTTCATCAACCAGAAAATACAAAGAAGGAGCTTCTCAACAAATTTGGAATGAACACTTCCAAATCTTCGCCAACCCCATGAGCACTTCCGTGCAAATTAGTGCTGATGAAGCCGGAAAGCCGTTTGACCAATCACTCTACAGGAAGCTCATTGGTTCGCTCCTGTACCTAACGGCTAGCAGGCCCGATATCCAGTTTGCTGTTGGAGTGTGTGCGAGATATCAAGTAGCACCTAAGGAATCACACTTCAATATAGCTAAACGAATCCTGAAGTACATTAAAGGAACAGTCGATGCAGGACTATGGTATCCTAAAGAAGGCGGATTCGATTTAGTTGGATATAGCGACTCGGATCTCGGAGGCTGCAAGCTAGATAGGAAGAGTACAAGTGGAACTTGTCACTTTCTCGGACCTAGACTTGTTTCTTGGTTCAGTAAGAAGCAATTGGCTAACTCTCTTTCCACACCGAATCGAGTATTATGTCACTGGTAGTTCCGTATGCATCCTTCGATGCAAAGAACAATTGTCAGATTATGGAATCGATGCCAGAGAGACTCCAATCATGTGTGATAGCACGAGTGCAATTGCAATCACGCACAATCCTGTCCTGCACTCGCGCACTAAGCATATCAACATGAAGCATCATTTTATAAGGAATCATGTCGAGAACAAAGATATTCGCCTTGAAAAAGTTCATACAGACATTCAGCTGGCCGACATCTTCACCAAGCCTCTCGACACAGCCAGATTCAACATGCTTAGACAAGAATTGGGAATGCTACAACCTGACTCCCTGTAAGTAATTTACTGCTTTTACTCAACAGTTGAGGGGGAATGTCAGAAGACCCAAGAATACAAAGATTCAACGTTAATTATTTGTACACTTAACTGGCCAATACAAGACCGTAGTGAACAAAGACATATGGATAATCCTACAGCTGACGTGTGCAATAATTAAGGGGGAATACAGTATGACCCATGAATACAGCATTAATCCAAAAATTATTGTATGGAATCTAAAACCTATGTTTACCTTTTAAGGGGTAACACTGTATCAACGCGGAAACAGCACATACTATAGGATTTCGATTCAGTATATATTTTATATTATATTTTTTTTGAAATGATTTTTTGTCCACATGCCCTGTTTTTATGTCAAACGTCATTTACATTAAATGCCTTACACGACATCTGGACAACTGAATCTCAAAAGCCGCGATGTTTTAAATTGTTTATTGTTTTTAAACCGCCGTTTTAGGCATTTAGGGTATCAATCAATGTCAGATGTGGGACCCACTAATATTTTAAATATTCTGTGGATAAGTGTACTAGTTACACTCAGTCCATCCAGACCGTTGATTTCAAAAACCGGTTCCCATCCCTTAAAATCTGACCATTCGTACACTGCAAAACCCTACTTCGCCGCCCAATATAAAAGGACTGATAATGCCATTAGAGACTCTTTACGCTTTCTGCAAATTTAAGAGTTCTCAAGCAAATACAGTCTACATACTTTTCTGCATCTTACAACAAATTTCGGTTATTCTCTTTCACTTTTCGCGAGAAAATCTTCAAATGGCTGGACAAACTTCCTCTCATGCTCTGAAGAAGACTGCTAACATCATCGATGGCCGGATCTTTTCAAGATCTGTTGTCATTGAGCGCATTCTCTCTGAAACCAATGATGTCGCACTGATGGAGTACATCATAACTTGTCTTCGTCAACAAGGCCTTTATCGCTTTGGAAGCCAAACCGCTGATAAGTACGATGCACATCTGGTTGAGGAATTTTACCTCAACGCCGCCGTACGCTTATTGTCGCTGGCCCAAGGAGGTCACATTGCTGATATTACCGCTACTATTCAAGGAGTTGAGATTTGCATTGACAGCGATCTGCTCCAGAACATCTACAGGCTACCTGCTGACGGCCTGACAATGGATCAGCTTGAGACATTTGGGTCTCAAACACTGATAACTAAATTCTATGGACTGTTCACAGGCTCCAAAGTTGTTGACATGGTTCAGACCACATGTCACAAGAAAAAATTTTGTCTCCCTTATGTGTATCTTCATGATTTTTGCTGCGGGATCATTGAAAATCGAACTGGTGCGTTCGAAATGTGCACTAACCTAAGGTTAAGGATGATGGTGGCAATTCTGACCTGTGAAAAGGTCAACTGGTGCCAGATAATCCTGAAGCGCTTGCAAGAAGAAGTGTGCAAGCCGTCCACCCAGAAGAAATCTTTTGGTATAATGCTAAACCATATCCTGACGAAATGCGGACTGTCGCAATCCGCTGATGCTAAGAAGAATAGCTCCAGGATATACCTAGGAGGTGTCAAACCCACTGCATTTAAACAAACAACCATGGTCTGCAACCACCCGAAAACTGAAACAATGCCAATTTCTCATAACCCACGAGATGTATCTTTGAAGTCTCGGGACGTGGAGTCCTCAAAGAAAAGAAACCCATTGCTGGTGAGAAGTCAAAGAAGAAACTTAGGAGGCTTTCTAAAGCAAAATCTATCAAGCCCTCCGAAGAAGTTTCCCCCGTGGCTCAACCCACTGACGAAGAACCCCAGGGCCCAACCCCTGTGGAAGAGGTGTCTACTACTGTATCGACAGTAGATCCTGAGCCTTTGGCGGCTAGGACGGATGATGAGACATCTGCCAACGGAAGACTTTAGCGAGTCGGCTTCCCATTCGGAGCCAAAAGCTACTTCTCCTCTGCGGGATCCCACACCCGTACAGGATCCATCTTCCTTCGGGGGACCATCCCCTGTAAGGAATCCCACTTCCATGCAGGATCCCATACCTATACAGGAATCCCTCGCTACAGCGTCTCCAGACGTTGTACGCAGTCCCTCCCCTGACTCCATTATCAATCAGACCCTTCTCTCTGTTCAAATTTAACACGCCTACGAAAGATTCTTGCAATGGAAAGGCTACAGGCTAGCTCCGTACGACACATTACAACTGGAGTGATTGGAGCCACGAAGAAAGATTCGTATCAGAAGTGACGGACTCAACAGAAATTGAGGCCTTGATCCGATGGGACAATCCCTTCTGCAAGGAACTGATTGAAAGCCATCTTTTGCAGAAATCTGACGCTCGGAGGATAGGAAAAGACAAGTCAGAGGGCTCTCCCCCCAATCCAAAATACGACGATGATAATGACTCAGACGACGACGACGAAGCTTTTCAAGCTGGTCTGAGGATGAGTCGTGAAGAGGCTCAAGACAGTGTCACCTCTCCACCTAAGTACGACGAAGGGCCATCAACCCAGAATAAGTCCCCTTCGCCACAGCATGAGAACATTCCCGACGAGGAGGAATCAGTCCCTCAAGTCGAAGAAGTTGAAGAAGTTTTGGAACAGGCACCCGAGCCTTCCGCCGCTCAAGAAGAAGAAGTTGTCACTGAGAGACAACAGGAGGATTCAGTCCCTCCTGTATCGATGTCTACCAACGAAACTTCGCAACAGGAGGACACTCAACCCCCTGCCGCCGAACCAGAACAGGCTGCTCCCGCCCCTTCAACCATGGAATCCGAGGACGGTATCGTATCTGAGGATGTCCAACTTAGTTCACGCCCACCTGTGAACCTACGGAGGTTGAACCGCTCTGAGGACTTTGCTCAACCAGATTCTCCAATTTCTGCCGCTAGGAAAGAGCGCCTGCGTGCTCTTGGTCTTCAAACTGTATTCATCCAGGATGCAGTGAATGCTTTGTCTGCTGTTGAGAAAGCATTGAATTGGATGCATACTTCTGCCGTGGAAGAAATGACCACTCTTCAACATGAAGTTTCTCGTGTTGTTGAAGCATTCATTATTTTGCCAGAAGTGTTCAAACAAGCTCTGAAAATCATGGAAGACAAGCAGGAGCAACTCCTGAAGGAAGAGGCAACAAAAACTCGCATTGCCGAAGCCAAGACCACATGTGCTATGATTGAAAACAGCTCTCAATTGCGCGCCCACGATAAATTCATCAAGGACATGTCACAAACGCTTTCCTCCCTTGTGGAAAGAATGACTAACATCGAGACGAAACAGGATGCTGCCTTAGAGATCCTAGGACGTCTTGATGAAGCCAAAAAGGGGGAAGAGGCGAGAAAAGCTGCTAGTGCTAGGAGAATCAGGATACAGCAAGAAAGGGAATTCGAGGCCGCTCAAGACAGCATCACTGCTGAGTTAAACAGGCTAGCCCCTTCATCCCAAAGTTTTAGGATTTCAGGCTCCCGACCTGAATTTCATGATCCAAATTTCCCGTGGCAAAGTCTACTCCAGAGACCTTCTGAAATTCGTCTGCCGACCAACCGCCATCCCACTGCCGATGAAGTGAAGCAATGGAGGAAGAACGAACTGATGAGATACTTCGTAAAACTCATCAGGGAATCCGACATCTTCAAGAACTATAAGACTTTAGCGGAGGCCGCGGAGAAATTCACGAAGATGCTAGAAGATGGAAAACTCCCTCTCCAAATCGAGATGAAATCCAAACACAAAAGAGGAGACCGGATCACCCATCCAGAAGACTGGATCCTTGCCTTTGATAAATCCTATGAAGGAAGAGCTATATACCAGGATCGAGGCAACGATTCCCTTCAAAACTGGTGGCGTGGTACCGAGAATGATCCAGGGAGAAAGCCATGGAGACATGCAGATCACTATAGGAGCTGAAATCTTTGTTTTGTCTTTGTAATTTTTCCTTCGAAATCAGCAAACCATGTACTCAAGTTAGTTTGAATATCAATAAAAATGTTTGTTTGTCTTGAAAGATTACAACTCGTAATCTACTGTGTTGATGTATGATTACTTAAATTGTTTGATAACTATCACAAGCATAGAAACTTGTTTGATAAATAAGTTGTACGAACTTGTCTACGAAACAGTTCATAATTTCAGTTGTAAGCTTAGAATACATTGTAAGATTGTGCATGCGCGCCAATCATAAGCTTAAGTTGTAAAAACTCTTAGCTGTATCGAATTCGCCTGCGAGCAATTCATTAAAATAGACTAAGTTGCTGAAAGACAGACCTTTTGATAGAAGACCAAGAAATCTGCCAGAATTCATCAAGGAAGATTATTTCATGAAGAAGGTTTTGGCATCATCAAGAAGACTTGAAAGTTAGAAAGTTGAAGTCTTGGTAAATTGTCAAAAGAGGAAAAATTGTTGGGAAAACAAGAACCCTATATCGAAACAGCCGGGATATTCAATCCCTGTATCGATTAGCATTTGATAAGAGGTTTTGACATATATGCCAATCCTCAATACAGTAACTGTATCGAAGTGTTGAGGCATAAACCTGTATCGAAGACCTGTCTCGAGTCCAGCAAATAGTGAAACCCTTCAGTACAGCAAAGAAGTCGTATAAAAGACCAAGTATGGAAACTGTCTCGAACCACCTAAACAGTTATCTTCCATACAGCTCACAACAGGACAAAGAAGGAATCTTCAGAAGTCAAGTCCCGTTGAATAAAGAAGTATTTAAATACTCAAGGATAAAGTATTTAAATACTGTCAGTCAACAGATCTTCAAATCCCGCTAAATCCGGATCGTGTTTTAATCCCATTGGAACGGAATCTCATTCAAACGGAAACAACTCAACGGATATATATTTCAGAGACTATATATATCTTATGAAGGCATTGAAGATCAGTTATCCAAGCTATCGAAATTATCAAGCTATCAAAGTTTTCATCAGAGCAAAACATATCTCCAAAGCTTACTGCAACTCAGAACTAAAGAGATATACAATGCTCATCTTCTTGAACAACACTTCATCAGTTGAAAGCTCTTAAAGTCAAAGTTGTTGTTCATCCTCTGTTCTATACTTTGAACAAACCCAGATCAGCCTTGTGTGGACTGAGTAATCTGTGCTTCTCCGGAACTGTGTGTGAAGGATTTGCATTGAAGAAGACGAAGCTTCAGAACTGTGTGTGAAGAAGCAAGTCAAAGCATTAGCTCAAAACCAATCTGTGTGAACGGTTGAAGCTAAGATCTTTATATCAATCTGTGTGAACAATATATTGATTGTGTGTTGTTACACTACAACAAAAAACCCTTCTTACAACGGTGCGCGGACATTGTAGAAGGGTTTTAACAACGTTTTCAATCTCGTTGTATAATAAGGCATTGTTAAAAGTATGACTTTTTTTACAACGCCCATGTGGCGTCGTACACCCCGTTGTAAATACATATTTTCAGTATGCGCAAATGTTTTGACAACATTCTATTGAAATTGTATTTCTTACATCAACAACGGTATAAAGATACTGTATGTAATTCTATTACAATGTTTTGTAGAAGTGGTACATAACTATTTACAACTTCATCACATAATTATTTTTTTCCATGATCAACAACGTTGTGATTATCTTGTAGGTAAATCTATTACAACATCTTTCGGTAATTGCGTTTTTTACATCAACAACTACGCAAATACGGTGTGGGTAACTCTTTAACAATGTCCTTTAAAAGATGTAAACAATAACTTACAACATTTATACAGTAGTGTCTTTCAACCATCAACAAGATCTGGAGGTCGTTGTGGTTAAATCTTTTACAATGGGTTCATTACGTGCTGTTAAGATGTATTTACAATATCATAAAAACGTTGTGGAAAACTCCTGTAACAAAAAAAAATTCAAATGCATACTAGCTGCAGTAGCAATCCCTGTGAATCAACAAGCGCTCAACTTGCACAAATAAACACAGCATATCTCATTATTGATAACATTGTATTTTCATTCAAATTCATTATTCCAAAGAGAATCCGTTTACGACAAAATATTCCAATGCATTAAATAACAAACAAACCCATAAAAAAACAAAACATCTTGTACCTTAAATGAAACTCAAACCCTTAAATTAATAAATAAAACAGACAAGGGAGTGGCAGTATGCTTACCTCCCACACAATGACAAGACAATCACCAGATGATGAAGCCAGGTATTTTCCACTGTGAGAAAATTGCAAGGACAATATTTTGTCTTTATGTTCTTGTAGCACCTGGAGCGTTCGAAAAATAATTGAGAGAGTCTATCTAATGAATGAATTCTTAAGGATGTATTAATACATACTATCGAAGAATTATCAAATTTAATATAAAAAAAAAGAGTTTCCTGATCAAATCGTTTCATGTCCATGTAGAACATAACTAGTTGCATCACAGACCAACTGAGTAGCAGTTCTAACTACAAACCAGATGATACCAAAGACTAATTTTTCTTGAAAGGACAAACCTCTGGGCATGTAGTTTCTAAAATTAGCCTACACCAAAAAAAGTTCAATTTCTTTCCTGATCATAATAGTAAATATAAACACCACCTGCAACATTTCACTAGGGGTGTGGTCCCTCACGCCATGATAAGCATCCAACAATCTCCTTTCTGGAATCACCATGGTCGGGTAAAGCAATTTACGCAGTTCATCCAGTGACTTCTTACGATATTGAAGTTTCGACTTTTTACTAGAAGCTCTAACAAGTGAATTTTGTGGGGGGAATGCCAGATCGGAACACATGTCATAAAGTTTTTCTAGATTATTATCCTTTGCAAGTGGAACCATCCCTTCCTTCAAAAGAGTGAAAGCATCAACAAACTTATCTTTCACCCAAAAGTTCATAATATTTTTGCTCCAATATCACTAGAGATGCTGACTTAATTACGTTTTCATCCATTTTCCCATCAATTCCATGTAACATCAAAATACTACCATCCCATTGACCTTCAAGAGTTAGTCGAACAAACAAATCTACCGCCTCATCATCATCATCATCATCATCACCATTTACACTCTTCACATGTTTTCGTGGAAGTGTTTGGTCGTCATCCTCTACACCCTTCACCCGTTTTCGAGGTCTCTCATCATCCTTTACACCCTTCGCACTTACCAATGGTGTTTGACCATCATGCTCCATGCCTACCATGAAGATGGAACCGCAACGAGCCCAGAATTTCTTGATATTTGGCAATCACCTATAAAGAAAAAGCCACGAACAATCTCCAACCATGCACTACTCGTCTTTAATAAATAAAAAATAACCAATATGCATGACAAGGTCTCTCGTAATTGCTCTCTCCATGTCTTGCAAAAAAGAACAAACCATAAAAGAGGGGAAAGAAGGCATCACACACAAAGAACACTTGGAGTCTCCAACTTCATTAGGGAACTATTCATTGTAATAATCACAGGCTTATCACATAAGAATATACCCCTTGTAGCACAAATAATGCACATTAAGTAGAATGATCTCAAACTCCAGCCACGTTCAAAGATTGATTCCTCCCCACCTATATCAACTTATAGGGGCCCTGGAAAAAAAAGAGTTTCATACAAGCTTCATCATATAGAGTGCAAATAGATTTGTATTGCGACATTAAGATTCAAAAATTCAAAAGTATTGCACATTGATAGGACACAAGAATCTAAAGACCATATTACTGTATAACAGCAAACGAAATAGTCAAACACAAACAAATCAAACGCTCCTAACGCTCGATCGGGTGAGGCATTCGCCTCAAGTCTGAATGAAATTACAGTGCCTCAAGGCATTTTCGGCGCGCCTCGCCTTGAGGCGTATGCCTCTTGCGTTTTTTAAAATATTGCTTCAAATTTCATAATAACTCTTAGACAAGAGATTGCATATCCCTCTTATTCAAGTGCATTTCAGAAAAGCTTAATTTCAGTTTATAACACATTCACTATATATCACAGTTCAAAGATGAAAAAGCCAAAAAAAATATCACCACATGAAACAAATCACCACATAATAACCAATAACAGCCCTGAATTCAAACAATCCAGATTTAAAAACACCACATATTTAAGCGATAACAACCCAACATACACAACAAATCTAAGAAACTGCTACACAGATCTAAACCATGAGTAATATTACGAACAACAGAGACCCAATCCAAAATAGCCCACATCAAATAACACCACAGAACAGATCAGAAACAACCCCAAGCATTGTAACACCGCAAACTCTAAAGTAAACAACCTCGGCACACTACGCCACAAATCTGAACACCACCGACCTAATCCAATATAACCCAAATCAAAAACACCTAATAATAAAACCCCAAATCAAAATAACATCATAAAACAAACAATAAACGTCACAAACCAGTATAAAACCGCACAACTAATCATTAACACCACATCTCTATAAGAACAACCCAGACTAAAAACACCATGTACTTAATCTAGAATAGCCCAACATACAGAGTAAGAGGTGTATAAAAAAGAGAGGAATACAATATTCAAATGAAAGATGGATTAAGATTGAAGAAATTGGAAATCATACGACTGAATTAGAGGACTTGAGATGAAAATAAAACCAAGAAAAATTGTTTCGCATCTTCACTATTTCTAGATTTCCCTCACTTGTCGTGAATTTCGAGCTGAAATTTAGATATTAAGAATTGAATCACAAAAAATGATTAAGTTCACCAGCGTCGCTTTCAAAAGCTGATAACAGAACATGTTAGAGGACCCCCCCCCCCAAAAAAAAAAAAAAGATTCTGAAGAAGACAACAATACCCAGTGGAGGACCAATGTAGATGCTTGGCATCACAGTGATCTTTATGCAGGAATTATATCCTGAACATGTTGGACGACATGATTTACAATGTGTATAGTTCAATCAAAACGGCCAAGGAATTGTGAAATTCTTTGGAGAAAGAAGTACAAGATCGAAGATGCAGGCATAAAGAAAATCCTTAATTTCAAGATGATTGACACCAAGTCGGTGATCAGCCAACTGCAGAAAATTAATATCATGTTGGTAAAGTTTAAACCACAAGTTGTAAAGTCTAAAATTAATATCATGTTGGTAAAGTCATATGCCTTTAAAAAATAAGACGAGAAAGTGGATTGATACCTTTCAAATGGATACATCCAACGGTATTGTACTGGTCCACACAGACGTACCTCTCGAGCTAGGTGAATGGTCAGATGTACCATGACATCGAAAAAAGATGGAGGAAAAAACCTTTCCAACATACACAATGTCTCGGCAATTTCCTCCTCAAGACATAACAATCTATCACGATCAACAACCCTTTGGCAAATTTCATTAAAATATGAACATAACCGAAATATTGCGTTTCATGGTCCCTTGCGTAAATGTCCTCTCAAAGCAATGGGCAATAGTTGTTGCATTAGAACATGGTAATCATGAGATTTCAGACCTATTATGTTGTTATCCTTTGCAAAACATTTACTAATATTTGAACTATACCCATCAGGTACTTTCAAATTGCGTAGCCTACTAATAAATGATTCTTTCTCGTCCTTTGATAAGGTGTAAGGTGCTGCTGTAAGTAAAGTTTTCCCATTAACCCCATCCCGTGGATGCAACTCTTTCCTAATTCCCATGTCACGCAAATCTAACCTGGAACCAATGTCATCTTTTGATTTTCCTTTAATATCCAAAATTGTGCAAATTATACTCTCGCATACATTCTTTTCCGTATGCATGACATCCAAATTGTGCCGTAACATCAAATCCTAATAAGACAAAAAAAAGCAGACAAAGAAAAGCTTGTAAATGACTACGTATTGAACCCACAAAAATTAAGTCAGAACAATACAAATTCACAAATAAGATTAAGTATATTGATATACCTTCCAACATGGGAGTTCGAAAAATATTGACCTTTTCTTCCACATTTGTAGGTCAGCATCTTCCCCAACAATTTTCTTCTTCTGTTTTGCATTAACTTTTCGTTTCCTCTTTCGACGAGAATTTTCGATGCTACTTTGCTTCTTCCTACCTTTACTAATTTCTTTCTTTGGCTTCCCAAAATCATTTTGAAAATATCTAATCTCTTCAAACACATCGACCTCGCTTTAATTGGAGGTTTACTTCTATCTTCATGATTTCCATCGAACCAACTTTTTTGCTTCCGATATGGGTGATCAGGAGGAAGGAATCTCCTATGAGCCATATATATGGTTTTACAACTGTGGGGTAGCCATTGGGATATGGTATTAACACCACAAATAGGGCATGCTGCCTTCCCTTTTGTGGTACAACCTGCTAAGTTTCCATAAGCGGGAAAATCGTTTATCGTCCACATTAAGACCGCCCTCAGGTTAAACATAGTTTTACTGAACGCATCATAAACCTCCACATCATTGTTCCACAACTCTTTGAGATCATCTATGAGTGGTTCTAAGTAAACATCAATATCGTTACCTGGTTGTTTCGGTCCGGGAATTAATAAAGTCAGCATTATGTGAGCTTTCAACATACATAACCATGGCGGAAGGTTGTATGTAACAAGCATCACAGGCCAACAACTATGCGTGGAGCCAAGATGATTGAAGGGATTAAATCCATCGGTGGCAAGACCTAATCTTATATTTCGTGGATCATCTGCAAAATCTTTCCACTTTCTACTTATCAACGTCCAAGCCATTGAGTCAACCGGATGCCGTATCTTGTTATCCTTACTCTCATTCTTGCTATGCCACCTCAATTGTTCAGAAATTTCTATTGATGCAAACATTCGTTTTAACCTAGGGATGATAGGAAAATATCTAATTACTTTATTCTAATCTTTTCCTAGGCTCATTCTCGTCTTCATTCTCTTCCACACTTGATTCTTTCACTTTCCAACGAGAAGAACCACATTTAGATGTATCTCTATCGACTAGTTCTTTTCTAAATAAACAACAGTCATACTCACAAGCATGTATTTTTTCATAATTTAGATCAAATGACTTCAACAACTTTTTTGCTTCATATGTGGTTTTTGGAAGCACATTATATTCTGGTAGCATACCACCTACGGTTTTAAGAAGTTCATCAAAACAAACCTTTGATAGACCATTTGAACTTTTTATTTTGTGCAAAGCTATTGTGGCCTCCAATCTTGTTTGATTTGTACAACCTGGGTACAATGGGGTTTCAACATCTTTCGGGACTTGAACAGAATTTCCTATTACATCACTACCACTATCGATAATCCTTTCATGTTGAAGTACTGCATCAGCATACATCTGATAAATATCAGGTGATATTGTATTTTGATGTGCACTTGCAGACTTTTCCCCATGTAATACCCAAACAGTGTAGAACGGATCCATTCTATGGAACACTATGTGCTCATGCACAATTGAGCCAATAAAATGATCCAAGTTCTTACAAATCTTACAAGGACAAGAAAGTTTCTGTAGGTATCCTAAATTCCTCAATGCAGCAGTTACAAAATTCAATGCTCCATCTCGGTATTCAATGGTATTTCTACATATTTAAAAGTGAAAATTGAACAAATATCAGAATTTTATCAATCAAAACAAGTAAAAAATTTGGAAGCCCTAAGTCATCAGAAGTAACAGCAAAACCTTTCACGAGACAACCAAGCTTTGTCCATTTTCAGAAACAGCCGCACACTAGCATAAAAAAACATCAACACTTTCTAGATTAGGGCAAGTACCAAGTCATCAATCACACAAATCAAGCAAATTAAAGAGTAACAACCAAGCTCATTATTATATTAAGTGAATCAATAAAATTACAAGCAAATTAAAGAGTAACATCAGCTCATTTTGTGTTTTGATGAATTGTAATGAATTAATTATACTTTTGAATTATCCATGTCTAAGGCATATTATGTAATCTTGAATGAAATATGTATCAGCCTATTAAATTTTCTTTTATTTATTTATTTTCTTTTATTAAAATAAAGTGTATCTTACGATACATTACGATACACGATACTATTTTTTGCAAAATGACACACATCCAATATACGATATGACTACCTTGCCTCCAGCTCATCCAAAACCAAATTTAATATGAATTAAACACTGTGATAGAGCAAAGGAACCCAATTCAAGGCTCAGACCCAACTTGTCACTACACTGGTAAGAGAAAGATGATATTAGTATGTTAGTATGCATAGAACGACATATTATGAAAATAAGTAAATTTAGGGAGAATTAATTAAAAGTTTAAAAACAAGAATATCTAAGAATTTCATTCAAATTACGTGTCGCAAAATACTTGAACAAACAACAATCCAAGAATTTATTATAGCAGCTTAATGACATAATTAGGAAGTCAGGAAGCAAACCCAAGCAACTAGCAAGCAGAAAGCGATAGATGCCAATTGATAGAGTTCATTAGTCTGCAAATATTAGAGGACCAAAGTCAAATACCAGAACAAAGAACACGTCTTACTGCTCAAACACAAAATCACCTGTGAAGATCCCTGAACTTTGTTCTTCTATTAAAATAGTATCCGCTACAACTCACACAAAGACTAGGTTCGGCTTCTCAAAAGAAAAGACGGAGGGGTTGTGTTACTGAATTTCTTCTACTCTGAAAAACCCTAAAATCAGTTCTTAAAAATCCCACCAAACAAAAAAGTTAAAATCTAACATGTTAAAATCCGTTGTTGTTCTTCATCAGCATCTTCTCTTCTTATCCTTCTTCTTCGTCTGTTAACAACTCCGTTCGCCTCCCGTCCCTCAAAAGAAGAAGGGGTTTAAATAAAAGAAGAGGATTAAAGGAAAATGGGTAATCCCGGCGGCCAGAGAAGAAGGAGATTAGAAGAAAATGGATTAAAGGGTAATCCCGTCGGCCAGAGAAGAAGGAGATTAGAAGAAAATGAATCAAAGGGTTTATCGGGACATGGGAAATAAATCTCCCAAAAAAATTTCCCCCCGATTTTTCCCATGAAATCTCCCCCCTAAAATGGCTTATAGCGCCAAAATCTCCCCCCAGTTTTTCCCATAAAATTTCTACCCTAAAATTCTCCCACTAATTAAGTTCGATAGATTTGAAGTACATCTGGCAATTCGTTCGTGTCGTGTATTTTCGTGTCCTGTACTTTCGTATTTCATGTACCAAAAGTCCAAACCCATACACGATACTAAATGAATTCGTGACATGTCGTGTCGTGTACCGCATAAATTCGTGTCGTTTCGTATCGTGTTTTCGTTTCAGGCACATAATATAAAATAATTATTAAAATATTATAAAAGATAATAATTTTAATATTACAATATTATTTTTATAGGTTTTAGTAGACGAAATGAAACGAATGACAATGAAAACACGAATGTTTACACGAAATTTATGAAAGTTCACATTATATTTTCAAATTTTAAAGTTTAGTATAAACATAATTAATAAAATATATATTTTTATTAAATTAAATATACAATATTATATATATATATATTTATTTATTTATTTCGTGTACCTCGTGTCGTGTCGTGTACCCAAAGGGTAAACACAAAACTGACACTGAATCTCGGTCGTGTACTTTCGTGTTCGTGTGTTTTCCTGTCGTGTTTTCGTGTAGTATGGTAAATTTCCGGGTCTAGTTTGAAGACTATTTTCTGTTATTCCCCCAAAAACGAAACTCAAAACATATCGGTAATGCCAAAAATATCGTAGTTTTCCCTAATGAGATACAATGTAATTTGTACATTTTTTTATCAAGGGCTCAGTCGAGTAGGGACAAGCCGCTTTTTTAAGAGATTCAAACCAGTTAACAGTTTCTTTCATTCATAGAAATAGAGCCAATACAAATAGGGACAAAATCGGTCAAGCATTACATGAGCACATTAACGAAACATGCCTTGCAAGCCGCTTATTGTGCTATGCATTTAATTCCCATGTCACCGAGCCATTTACCCTTATGGCTTATTCTTATGTCACGTCACTAGTCACAATGATAATAACATAATACTAGGCAAATAATCACTGCACAACCGAAGTATTGCAGAAAAAAAGTTCTTTATCATATAGCATTACTTTGCACATATTATTCGATATAACGTTGTTCCAAGTTTACAATGTTATATGAACGTGGCAAGTACATTATATAACTAATTAAGGAATATAGTGAAAGTTGTATAATTGTGTATCACCATCACTTTTATTTATAATATTTTCTTACGCGGAATTGAGATGTAATTTTTTTTTCTAATATAATGTGGCATGGTATAACTAAGGTATATGTACAGTAACCCTTACCACAACGGGACATATAGATTGTAGATAAACCTTACAACAACGTGGTGTCTAAGTTGTATAAGTATGATTAATTTATACTAATTTACAACGTCATGCTGGCATTGTCGATTATGATTTAGACAGATTAATTACAACGTATATATATATATATATGGTCAAATGGTGCGATTACAATGTTAAAAAGTCATTGTATAATATTGAAAATTCACAACTGTGTCTACACATTGTCAAAAATAATTATTTGACAACAACTAAAGTACTGATGTTAAAGGTCGAATTTACATCATTTCTTCTCATCATTGTAAAAAATATGAAGTCCAACAACATTTTAATGAAAAAAACATTTTACAACATACCATCTACAACGTTATTTTTACAAAAGTTGTAGAAGGTATAACTTTTTACAACATTTCAAAATATCGTTGTAGATTGTACGTTGTAAAAGGGGTTTTTTGTTGTAGTGTTATAATTACGTAGTTGTGTACGTAGTAATTATAATAAACTTTTTACTCCTGTGTGGAGGACCAGTGGGCGTAGAGGGGTTTACCTCGAACCACTTTAATTACTGTGTTATTTACCTTCAGTTTTTATTGTTTTAATTACCGTGATTAATTAAGTATACACTATACACTTAGTTGTTGTATCCACAGCGACCTACTGTATCTAAGACTTCCGCTACGCACTCAGATTTAAAATCAGTACAGTTTGTGTTTAATTTATTCCCCAAACTGTATCCATTATACTTAGTGGCCAACAAACATGAACATACAAGTAATCGATAACGAATATCATGACAACTCAACGAAAATAATCTATTGTTCAACAATATGAACAAACAGTATACATGATCAAAGTAATCAACAATACAATTTCAAAATACGATACTTGCCTCAAAAATGGCGATAAGAAGTGCTACTACGAATAGGCTTCAATCCGCTCGGAGAATTCTCACTCGATCGGCAAAATCCAAACCTTCACAGAACAATAATATCAGTATAACTAACGGTTCCGGATAATCGTTCTAATCATCAAACGAATCAACACAAGGCATGATATACTCTATTATGGCGAAGGAACTATTCTGCCCCACTACACTCGGTTGAACCGATACTACGCGATTCGTCCGGGCAACAATCTCATAGAATACTATCCAAGTTCAAACACATTCTTCGGTCGAATGATACAATATGAAATGACATTCATCTCAGCAGGATTCTAATCATGTTCTTCAATAACAAGATGTCGAAAAACCTCGGCAAATCATCATAAGAATTCATTCACTAAGTTCATTTGATTATCATCTCCTTCTAGGAATTAACCTAAAGCTCAATCCATTAATTTCTCCAATGAAAAGCTCGATCATACCAATCCTAAGAACTTTAGATAATCTCCGGAAACTTGTTATAATTGGGTTCATGATCTCAGGATGTTATACTCAAGAATCTAATCACTATAAGGTTTGTTTAACATGTTCAAAAACCAAAAGGAACCGAAATATCACCGAATTTAATCTTCTAAATTCATGATGTTCGACTACTCACAAATACAAATGACTTGAAAATCTCAAAAACATGTTCAAAACATCTCTAAGAATACATAATCAAGTTGGTGAAGAATCACCTACCTCAAAATAGTGAAGAACAGGGGGAAACTTGAAGAAACTCAACACCGAGAGCTTGAACACCAATCCACAATGGTCTATGATCTTCAAACTCGAGCTAGGATGATGATATGAGAGGTATATGGTGTTGAACAATCTCCAGAACACGAAAATCGGCCAAAGGAAAGATGAGAAATGAAATGGGGTCGAGGTCTATAAATAGAATTCTAAACCATTACGTACGTTACCCAATGTCGACTACGTACGTAACAGTATTAGCGTACGCTATACTCGAACATTAGTGTACGTTAACGTCTGGTCAGAGCTCAGTGGCCTGTTTCTGGTATTGGCTTACGTACGTTATCAAACAGGCCTTACGTACGTAATATCTAGGACCTTAGCGTACGTTAAAAATCCCCCTTAGCGTATGTTAAGTCCGTTGACTTGCTTAGCTGGAAACTGTCCAGGTTCACGCGGAACCTATCACGAATCTCCCCTGGCCCCCACACGCCGACCCTTGTCGGATCTCGAGTTGGCTGAGCTTACGTACGTTAAGCTCAACAGCTAACGTACGTTATATTGCATTCTTAGCATACGTTGAGATCATTATCTAGCATACGTTATCACATGCAGAATTATGCATGCGAAATGATGAAGATACGAAAACGTAAGGATACGAATACGGGAAACCAATCTTCGATTAATATCATCACAAAGTCGAATCTTACAAGATCGAATACAGGATAAATACACATTAATTATCCGGGCAATACACGTCTGAAGTGAAAAAAAACGAGCCCCTCAAGTCGGGTATTTATAGGTGAAGGTTGGAGGAGGTTGTGTGCTGGAGGAACTCTAAATCGATCAAGACTGGTATCTCAATACTTATCCAGATCTGTTTAATTCGATAACAATTAAATTGATATTTATCCGGATCCGAAAAATTCAGAATTTAAAATTGAGGTGTTTCAGTAAAATAAATTTGCAGTAAAAAGATAACTTCGAGACGCCGAGATATTTCGCCCAAATCGTCCTCCGACCGAGCCGGACGGACGGCGGGGGCGGCGCGCGTGTGTGTGCGCGCGAGGGGCGTCTAGTCACACATCCACTCATGTCTCACTTTTTGAACAATACTTTGTCCACATCTCCTTATATACTCACAATTTTTCCCTTCTTTTTCCAATGTGGGATAGCATCCCAAACCCATTTCTAAAGGGTTCACTTTGAGACATTATATCTCATTCATACCTCAATCATTTTGAGTGTTCTTATATGTTTTGGAAACTTCGTACGGAGTACCACGTATTCCAACTAAGTCCCGACTTTAACTCGTAGTCGAGCCCACTCAAAATTTCTTCTCAAGTGGGCTGCTCAAAACAGCCCATTTTCCTTCATTTTTCCAACACAAAATAGATATTTATGAATGAAATTCATTCTTATTTCTTAACTTAAATTGCATTCTCACCTGAACTCACCCATATATATATTGGTACTTATATCTAAAGTTGGGTTCCTTATTAACTTTTATTAAGAAGAAAAAATGCTTATGATATGAAGTACATATTTTAGTTTGAGATGTGAGAATCTTGTTGGGACAAACCCGATATAATTTCCATACTATGTACTAAAATAAGTTTTTTTGTAGTACGACACAATGCGATCAAATATTACTATATAAATAGTATAAAAGAATACTCCAAAAAAGTGATGTAATTAATAGTGATATAGAACTATTAATAACTAAAAAAATATGAATTGAATGGACAAGAGGAATGAAACGAGATATTTTACATCAAATAATAGCATTGTGATAAAATAAATTTCATTATATAACATGACATGAATTAAATGTACAATAAGGATGATGGAGAAGTTTTATATCAAATGATAGCATTATCATAAAATAAATTTCATTATTATATAACATATTTTCTCACCAATTGAAAATTCCCAGCTAGGGAACTATTTAGGACCCTCAGCCTCAAGACGAATGTAATCATACATAACACCTTGAAACGGCCCGATAGCATTTGATTGGGTCAAATAAATTGTGTTTGTCCCGATAACAAGTGAAGTTCCTGGTAATCCCACATTAAAGAGCCAGTAAAGCCCGTGAATCCCATGTCTCGCGATTGCATTGTCTTTTCCAATTAATCCAGTCGTAAATAATGGGGGGTTTTGATTGGGATGATTGATCCGGACCTAAAAACAGAAAACATGTGTAGTAAATACGACTAATCTTTTTCAGTAATGGTGCGACTAGTGTTGCTATATTCTTTTATGTTTATTCTACCTATTTAATTTATCAACGGCTAATTTTATTAAATATTTGTGAGTCAAAATAATTAATTTGATCGCAGTTCAATTTCAGTACATTCCAGCTTTCAGCTAGCTATTCAGATAAGTTAGACAAGCTGTTTTATTTCGTTTCCCTGGCTTTACTTTTTTTATTTTGCAAAATCATTTAATAAAATGAATTATTTAATTTTATTTTATTTTATAATTTCTCGTCCAATTAATATTGTACTTCTTGATGATTACACGCACATGCATGAAACTAAATTATTTAGACTGTTGATTTTGGGGCTTTATGCACAACTGAGTCCACACGACTTTTATATATAATATGCTATTTTAACTAATTAGCTTATGATTGGCAAGAAACTTTTTTTAAATACATAATTATTACTCTTACAAAAAAAAAAAAAAAATCTTCTAAAAATCAAAAATCATTTCATAAGTTTGGTATGGCACATGGGTGTTATACGAATTTATAAGTTTGAAATATATAACATATATGTATACAATGTAAATAATAATATATGCACAACTTTTATGTGTAACATGCACTTGCGGAAGCAGAACCTTTACTCAGGAGGGTCTGGAGTTATAAAAATTACGGAGGTCGGACATAGCTTTCCCGGTTTTAGAGGGGAATTTACCTCCACCGGAGCGATCCGTGGACCCCTTTGGACCCCCCCTCCACATGCAGTCTAAAATTGCAATGACATAATGCGACAAAAATGAATATCCTCCGCATTTGAACTGAATAAAAAATACTAACTAATGTACATGTGTGTGTGTATATATATATATATATATAGATAGATAAGATGGATCAATTGAGAATTGTTTTTTTAGTAGGAAATAAGAATAAATTCAAACAATCGATTTTTGTGTGATCTATGATCCAAATTAGATTATACATAAAAAGTACGCATCTCATGCAATAAAATGCTAAGAACTAAAATTATGTATTATATGTATCAAAATATCGATACACTAAAACAATATATTTTATGCATAAGTTTCATGTGAATAAATATTGGTCATTCATTTATCAAAATATATGTACTAAGTTAATTCTTATTTCTTAACATAGAAACATTCTCACCAAAATCAGCCTCTATATATACCTGCAATTCAGCTTGAGCTGCAGAAGCAAGTGCTAATCTCAATATGTATGTTGCATTGGATTTGACGGCCTCCAATTTGAACTTAATTTGCCATGTAGTTGCTATATACATGTTGTCTTCTTTTTTCCTAATAGAAAAAAATAAAAAAATAAAGAAGAGGAATAGATAAAAAAAACGGGTAAATTTTATTTTCGCTACTAATTTTGCCCCGAGAAAATAATAATGAAACAGATGCTTCTGCATACGTCGTTTTGTGATATTGTTTTAATTAACGAGATATAATCACTACGAACATATTAATTATATTATGGCATATACTAATAGGAAAAAGATCATATGAAAACTAATTACCTTGTGAAATTTAGAAACTTTTGTAGGTCATTGATATTAGTGATCTAACGGTTGTAGATGAGTAGAATTATATGCATTTATGTATTTTTTTATTGCATTATTTATTGCATATACTAACGATCTGCTTGATGCAACAAATAATAACAAATATCCAATTAAATTACTTAATAATACAATTAGTTTCTACCATAGTCAATCCCCTATACTAATATTAAGCATTTGCACCTGGTAACTTGGGCAAAGAACCAATCTGTAGCATAATTGCTCTCTCCAACTGTATAGACCAAGTCCCCATTTGGATATAGTTCAGCATATCTCTCCCAGAGCCCATACTGCCTGAACCTGATCATGAACATGATTAGGAGGAACCTTTGACATCACAAACAAATAATATATCCCTTCACTTTTGTGCAGAAAATTGTAATTATATGAATATTTTTCTTTAAAAAAAAATATATAATAGGGGGGCAACGTGGGCCTTAATCCACCTCATCTCCGTCCAAACGGTGTGAAAACGGAAAATAACAAAATCTGGCGAACTCACTACCGAAATTCGCACTTTAGCCGATGACTGATCGGAGAACGGCCGACGTCGGCCGTCGGCCGTCGGCTAAAGTCGCACGTTAGCGGACGAGTAAATAAGTAGTCGTCTAAAATAGATTAGCCGACGACTTCAAGTCATGTCGTCGGCTAAAGTATTAATATTCGGATTTTTTATTTATTTTTAAAATTTTCATTAATAAGGAATTTTATAAAAAAAATTACTACCATAAAATAAAATGTTTTTGAAATAAAATACATAATTTTAAAAATATAAATTTTTAATACATTTAGAATAAAGATTTAATAATAAATAAATAATTGTATTATTTTTCAATATAGCTCAACGGCAATATCCTACTTCATAGAGGGGAAGGTCGTGGGTTCGAGTCCCACAATGCGCATATACTGAGATTTATTTCTCTCGCGCGAGTTGGTGTCTTGGCGGTTCAGGTTCGGGTTGGAATGGGTCCAGATTGAAATATTGTATGTAGCTTTTTTAATTTGGAATTTAGCCGACGACAACTCATAACCGTACACTTTAGCCGACGACTACATCAGCCGTCAGCTAAACTCTTAATACTTTAGCCGTCGGCTAAAGTCCTAGTTTTAGCCGACGTTTCCCCCACGATGTCGTCGGCTAAACGTTAACCGATAGATATCCACCGACGGGACTTTAGCCGACGACCCAGCAGTATAGCCGACAACTTTCGGCCTTATTTTCTTTATTTAAATTTCCCTCCAAGCTCGACTCGCCGCAATTTCTCACACCGTGACACCGGTTCCGCCACTGGCAACAACTTGGAACTTATCAGAACAGACAAACCAAATTTGCATATATTCGAAATGTACGTGACTGAAACTACCACATCACGTAATTATTATAGAAGCATCAAAATTGCTAGACAAGTAATTTACAAAAACAATTGCACGATTAAGTCGGAAAAAAAGAAAGAGAGGCGGAAACAGAAACCTGTCGGGATGATCGACATAGAGTTTGTTGATATATTTAGGATTGGGATCGGGCACATAAAATCCTCTAGCAGAACGATCAGGGATGCCTATTTCCCATAGTGTTGGTCCATCCCTGGGGGGTGCGTACACGATTCTACCCATATCAATGTAACATCCTGCACACGCGACACCACTCGCATTCATCAGTATTAGTAATAAGAGTAGAATAGTAAAGTTATAAGGCAAATATTGTTAAACTGTAATTAAGAGAAGAGGAATCAATTAAACCTGGGCTTATGGTAATTAATTGTTCATGTCTGAAATCCCCAATAAATCCAGGGACCCATGCATAGAGATCATAGTCCCCACTACGAATGTTTTTTATGGAAAAATAACCTTTTTCATCTGCTCTGGTCCAGAATTGATATCCCTGAGAATTAAAAAAGTAAAATAAAAAGTCCAACATTTTAGAATTAAACATCGATAAACGAAATAATCTCGTCAAATGAATATTTCTCTCCGATCCCAACTCTTTATAACATATTTAAATTTTCTTTCGATAAATGAATATTTTTCTTCGCTCCCGATAATATTCATTTATCGAGATTTTACTGTATGTTATTCCTTGTCTAATTAAGCTATTTTAGAACTATAAGTGGCAATGGGGCAAATGGTGCGGGGGCTCCTACATCCGCCCTATCCCACTTTAAAATATTGTCCTTATACCCGGTTTATTTTAATCGGATATTTTTGTTTTTGTTTTTTGGGTACAAGATCGTTTTTCAGGCCGCGATCTCATTTTTATCAGTTTTTCGCCTCCACCTATTATTCCCCACATCGTGCTCGTCTGTAAACATAATTTATATTAATTCTGTATATTTTCAACATTATAATTACAATAAAAATTATAAATAAAAGCAACTTGTTATAATTCTAATAAAACCAAAACTAAAATGAAACTCAAAGAAACAGAGGTGAGTAAAATTCTTTCCATAAGATTATTTTGATCCGTATAAAAGCAGATGACTCAGATAATATGTCCACACGATGCGCTACCATGTTTCTGAGTTAGGTTAGAGGTGTTCAAAGGTTCGGTTGAACCGGCCAAATCGTCGGTTCCGAACCGTTGACCACGGTTCGGTACAAAATCAAAATCAGTGACTGTTTTAAGACGGTTCGGTTCCAGTTGGCGAACCGCTAACTGGCGGTTCATTAAATTGTAAAAAAAATTGAATTTTCAATTTTAGGGGGATTTTCAAAATTAAGAATTTTAATTAAAATATTTAATTAAGCTCGAGTCCATTTTACCCTACACTTTTTATTTTAAAAATGTAAAAAACTTAATGTTATAATTTTTTTAAATTAAAAATAATTTCAATATTTGAATTTTTAAAATTTTAGGGGGGATTTTAAAATTTTTAAAATTAAAAATTTAAATTTTAATATTTGAATCAAGCTCAAGACCATTTTTTACCCTACACTTTTTATTTAATCTTATGATTTTTTTTAACTAAAAAAAGTGAACCGTGAACCGCCAGTTCCGGTTCGATTCTGAAACGGTGGTTCCGTTTCGATTCCAAATTTTGGCCAACCGAAACCACCGGTTCAAAAAACCGCCAGTTTTGAACTGTTGAAGACATCCAAGTTAGGAGCTCTTCAAAACTCAAAACCCGAGAAACTTTTGAATGCTGGAAACTCAGCACAAAATGAACAAGAAATGTTTGTGATCAATATGCTAAATATGACTTTTTTATCTGTGTTCAAAATGAAGTGCAGATGACAAAAGAGGGTCCAAAATTCATCCATCAAGAGGGGATTATTGCTGCCATTATGGTATTGATCAATGCCTCATGTAAAGGCTCTCATCACTCGCCGTAAGTAATGGCCTCATAACATACTGATGATAATGAATTGAGATCCATATAACCTCCAACTCTTGAGCTGAAACGTCAGATCACTCCAAGAGTCGGGTTCAGGTTCTAGAAGAGTAAAAAGTAAATAGTGATTGTTTGATTTGATTGTAAAAGATGACATATGTAAACTTAATAATGAGACTACTTTCTGATAAAAATATAAATCTTTGGGCACGACGGAAGGAGTACCATTTACTTTTTAATCTCCATCACACATTTACCATCAATTTATATAAACTACTACCTAAAATATATCAAATATACACCATCTGTCAACCTTTAACCGGGACAGAGGAGTAAGGTCCTGTTCTTTTGGGCTTATTTTTCGATTTTGATTGATTCGATTTAGTTCGTCAATTGATTCGATTCGATTCATTTGATTGATCAGCTTCTTCTTCTTCTTATTATTATTATTAATCTTAATTATTATTATTGTTATTATTACTAATAATATTACTATTATCGTTGTTGTTGTTGATTACTATTATTATTATTTACCATTATTATTATTATTATTTACTCTTTATATATTTCGATTCGATTAGTCCATTCGATTCGATTCGATTCGATTGATTCGATTCGATTCGATTTAGTTCGAATCCATTCGATTTAGTTGATTCGATTCGATTCATTCGATTAAAAGAACATAGCTTAACATGTATAGAACATAATTAATTATTAATATTTAATAAAAATAAATATAAAAACTACACAAATCATATGAAGTCATCTAGTTATAATGTATTATATATATATATATATATATATGTATGTTGAATATAAAGCCATCAAGTATATAACAGAGTCGTGAGGACCCGACGAGTCAAGTGTCAACCCACCTCTGCCCATTCATTTATATCCATAATTTCATCACTATTTATATCACGATCTCCACTTAAATTGGGTAATTTCCATCCTTTGGGTGCGTGTGTGGACTTAAATTTGAATGTAATTGAACTAAATTGAACTGAAATATATATTAAGAGTAAATAATATAATAATAATAATAATAATAATAATAATAATAATAATAAATATTAAAAATAACAAATATAATAAAATTATAAGAAAAATAACAATAAATAATAATAAATATAATATAATAATAATATAATTAAATACAATCATACTAACAAAATAATAATACTAATAAATATACCCCAAATGTCACAAATGTCACAAAAGTATCAAATGTCACAAATAATAATAATAATAAAGAAAAGGTGGAAAAGTGCTAAAAAATATGCCCCAAATGTAATAAAGTATCAAATGTCAATTATTGTTTCCACTTTCACACTACATAATTTCATAAGAATGTGCTCGCTTGGGATACCAATTATATAACATGATGCAAATGGTCAAGGAAAAGCAGATTCACTTATGTTTGAAGACGATCGTAAAGAAGCCATGACCGAGGTCTGAAATTCGTTAGCAAGACAAATTGGGCGAGCAAATCGAACGGAGAGTGGTCATGAAGACGACGACGAAGATGACGTGGAAAAATGAGGAGGGTTTTTAATAGTGATCAGGACGGGTGTTCTTTTGAGGGTTTTTAATTTTTTAACATTTTATAATGTAATCTTTGATATAATGATATGCTCTTAAGCATTCTCATGACTACTAATGACTTTTGATTCTCATTAGCAATAAACAATGTCAACTTATTATTCTTAGGACCAGTGATGATTCTTGTAAATGTCATTTTTTAAATGCCTATTATTACTAATACCACATTATTGTATTATAATAATATTAATTATATTAATAACAATAACGATAATAACTAATAATAATAACAGTGATAATAATGATAAATAATAATATAATAGTAATAAACAACAACAATAAATATTAATATTAATAATACTAGATATTATTAGTAATAATAATAGTAATCAACAACAGCAACAATAATAATAATAATAATAATTAATAATGAAGATTATTATTAACAATAATTAATAATAATAATAATAATAATAGTAATCAAGTGACTGACCGACTGACTCCGACTGACCCGACCCGAATCGAACCAAATGGGCCGAACCGAATCGAATCAAAACTAAGGCCATGTTTACTTCACCAGTTTTCTAGAAAAATTTTCTAAGAAAACAGAAAAAAATTAAAACACGTTCAAATTAGATATTTTCTAAAAAGAAAACTAGAAAATTGGAAAGCACTGTTTTCCAAATTATAATTGGATTTTAGAAAATTATAGAAAATAGTCCTGACTTATTTTTTAGATTTAGAAAATTAGAAAACACGCTAGAGTTGTGCTACAAACAAGCTAGACACTCTTCGAACAATCGAACCTCAATAAATACACATATTTTAATATTTTTTAAAATCTATGAGCCATACTTGTAGTTATAAATACGTTACATATAGTATTTTTAAATGATAAAAAAATCTAACAAACAAAATGAAACATCAAATAGTATAAATATTATTTATTTGCTAATTATCATTTTACTGTGTTCTTGTGACAGTGGTCTCCATTATTTTAAATTAAATAAAAAAATAAATCATGTTCCTATATTTAATAATCAAATGTCATGAACTAGTGATCACTTATAAATAATAAGAGGAATAAATAGTGTACAAACATGATTACAAAATATTAAAATGTAATGTATAATAATTAGTTATATTTTAATGTAAAAATTATGTATATAATTTTTTGAGAGGATACTACAGAACTATTTTTTGAGAGTCAAGAATAACAAAGAGAAAACGTTAATCAGTGGCGAACAACTATGTCTACTGAACTGTGGAGGGATATATGAATATATTGATTAGACATATTCATTTTTAGATGAAAAAGACCATCTTTTGAGTGTATATATATATATATAGTATTGAGTAGATTGTATATTAAAATGTAATGTATAATAATTAGTTATATGTTAATGTAAAAAATATGTATATAATTTATGAAACTAGAAAGGTAGAAACCTGATAAATTCTATTTGCATATTTGGAACATATTTTTCTAGTTTTATAATTTTCTTAGAAATTGAAAACTCAGAAAATTTTAGAAAATTTTAGAGAAGAAAAGTGTAATTTTTTTCCAGAAGTGAACAGCTCCTGAAAAACTGAAAAATAAGTCCAAAAAAATAGGACCTTATAAACATATATTTTGACATACTTATTTGAAATGGTTTCTTCTTCTCCTATACCATCATACGGAAAGTTGTCACATGTATAAAAATTCACAAGTAACTAGTAAGATTGAGTTTCACATTTACTAGTTTGGCGACTGAAAGTGGAATTTCCCGGTAAATCTTTCAATTTCCGAACCATCAAAGGACTAAATCTTTTTTTTTTTTTAATAAATTAAAGTGATATTTAGGTTTCTTTGAGTGGACCGAGCTCTATTTTTCTATCAATACAACTATTATTCAACTAAAATTGCAATAAATATTAGCCCAATGTAGCAAACTAGGGCTGAGATAGTTGGGTTCTTTGAAAAAGAAAATCTAGAACCGAAATTCAAAATTTGTTATGTAATTCGGGTTCGGTTCTTGGTCTTTTTCTTTAGGAATCGAAAATACCCGAACCGAAATTTACAGTTCAAATTTTTCAGAAAGAACCAAAAAGACCCGAACTTTTTTCGGTTACTTATGTTATTTTTAAATTTCTAGGGATAGTAAATTATGGTGTTTTAGTAGGTTTATATTTCAGGTTATAATATGTTATTCGATTATTGATATTAAAGTTGGGTATTACAGTTATTGAGATTTTGAAATAGTAATAACCGAATTTGAACTCAATTTTTTTTAATAATTTATTTTTCAATCGAACCGAAATTAACAATTCGATTCGAATCTTCGACTATTCGAATTCTATGTACCTTGCCTTCTGTTTGCCAAGATCCAATATCTCCTGGTGGGGCCAAGCCAACATAAGCTCCATTTGCCATAATACAATCATCGCTCAAACACCTGTAATTAAGGTGAAAAAAAAAAATTTAGTCAATTAGTGAATGCGTTTTCTACTTTAACAATAGTTTAATTTTTACACTAGTTATATATTAACCTTTGATCGTATATTTTCATAATAATATACAAATAATATTAGTATGTAAAATGTTGTTGGATTTTAAAATACCATTTTTTATTTAATCTTTACCAGCATATGCTAGTAATATTAATAACAAGTATTTTATGTTCCTAACATATTATTTTTGATGATGATGGTAATTATTAAAAAAATATTAATAATCAAAATTGTATATTTGCTCTGTATCGCAAGTGGACGAAAATAAGAACTAGTACAGTTACCTGTCTTTAACAAGTAATGTGCCACTAACATTCCCCCTCTCAGCTGATGATGGAAAATCCGGTGATGCTGGAAAGCTATAAGGCCATCTTTCGACTTGTTCCGTCACCTGATAAATTCATATAATTATATACAGCATATACACTTTAATGCACAAATAAGAACATAGAGGAAAAAAATAATGATGTACTTGTTGTGGATGGATATAATGAGAATGAGTTGTTTTGAATAAAAAAATAAAAATGAATCTAAACCATTGATCTTTGTGTGATCTACGTATAGATTAACGCTTGCATAAATTTTTTCATTTCATGCATCAAAATCCCGATTCATTAAAATTAGGCATTATATGTATAAGAATATCGATGTAATTAAAATAATGAATTTCGTGGATAACTTTTCGTGAGAATATATTTTAGTTATGAATTTAATCAAGGTCAGTGGACCAAATTTACTCGTACTTCTTAACTTAAACTTCATTCCCACTGAAACTATACCATATACTTTGTTAATTCAAAATTACTTTTCTTTTAGATGAATGAAATGGGAAGTAATTATGCAAACAATTTAATCCCCTTTATATTTTAAAACATATTTATAATAATAAGAAGTAAATAAATAAAAATGGGAGGATATTTGGGACTAATTTATGATTTATTTAATATTACCTGTAGTTTTGCATCTTCCCAAAGCGAAAGTGGGTTGGCTCCTTGAACTGCAGAATTGAGATAGACAAAGACAGGGCCGAAAACCTTCTTCCATGCCTCACCTTCTCCAAGTCTCACCACCAAATCCTCCCCCCCATAATGAGCACTAACAAACATCTGACACATACTCACGCCATCAAAATCAATTTTATTGAAAAAAAATGGAAAATCATATTAAAAAAATAATCAGCACACAATAGTCCATTTATTTGATAATGTAAATCATTCTCGAATTTCAATTTCTTTATTATATTATTAAAAAATTGTTAAAAAATCGAATATCTAAGTAATTCTGTAAGTACTTATTTTTAGACTGAAATGAATTTCATAATAATTGGTTTCGAACGATCCGATTCGATTCTCCAATTCTCCATCAGTTCTCCATCCTTGAATTAATGTCCAATTACGTTATGAGTAATTTATGCTCTGTTCATTTGGATTGAATGAATTTGAAGTGAACTGAATTGAACTGAACTGTACTGAACTGAAGTGAAATATATATTAAGAGTAAATAATAATAATAATATAATAATAATATAATAAATATAATAAAAACAACAAAATAATAATAAATAATATAAAATAATAATAAATATATAATAATAATAATAATTTAGTTACAATCATAATAGCAATACTAATAATACGAATAATAATAATTAACAACCACAACAACAACAATAAATAACAACAACAGTCATAATAACAATAATATGGAGTGATAATACTAAAATATATAAAAAAAGATAAAGAAATAAAGAAAAAAAATATTATTATTAATATTATTATTAATAATACTTAATAAATATTATTATTAATAATAATAGTAATCAACAAAAGCAATAATAATAATCAAGATTAATAATAATAATAATTATTATAAGAAGAAGAAGAAGAATTAATAATAATAATAACTATAAGAACTGAATTGAACTGACCTAAAGTGAATTGAACTGAATTGACCTGAATTGAATTAAATAAAACTGAACTGAACTGAACTGAAAAACTAAAAAATAAGTTAAAAAGAAGAAGACTTAGAGTGTCCAATCTGTTATTGTCCAACAAATAGGTTCGTGTTGAAGGGAAAATAATTGAGATAATAAAGTAGGGCAAAAGTTGTGTATTATTCCATTGATGAGATCCCTTTAAATAGGGAGAAATACATACAAACAGGCCTTAGCCAAACCCCAACTAGAAAAGCCCATAAACTAACAGACTTAGACACACAATGGGTATTATTCCTTTAACACTCCCCCTTGTGTCTAGTCTATAAGCGCATGTCATGTTGCCTCGTTAAAACCTCGTCAAGCAAAAACTCAGTGGGAAAAATGTCTTGATCGTAGGGAAAAGAGTACAGCATCTAGACACATCAAGTTTAGACTTCGTCCTTTGAATCTATCCTTTCATATGATCGTTACATTTGATCATAGCGCTACTAAGGTGACCATTCCATCGATCCCTAAAATCGTACATCTTGTTACCTCGTTAAAAACCTTTCCAAGTGATAAAAACCCTGTGGGAAAAATGATCCTCGGAAGGAAAAGAATATAACGTACGTTGTGGATGTAAGACTCCCCCTCAAGTCTACATCTCCCCCTGATTTGTATATCAATCAAGTAGTTGTTGTCTCATTAAAAACTTGGCCAAGCTACAAAACCCAATGGGAGAAAATGAACCTTGGTCAAAGAAGAGTACAACATATTTGATTAAGTTTCTTTATAAATCACCATTTCCTTGTGATCTTTACATCGATCTCGAGAGTTGTAAAACTCTATAGCTCCCCCTAATTTTTACATTCATATATCATTGCCTCGTTAAAAACCTTTCCAAGTAACAAAACCCAGTGGAAAAAATAAACCTTGGTCTAAGGAAAAGAGTGCAACATATGTAAGTACATTCCATTATATCTCACATATTTCCCGTTATGATCATTCTATCAATCAAGGGGATTTACAAGTTACATCATGTTCATAAATGTAAGTATGCTCATCAGTGGCAGTACTTAACCGCTAGTTCCTCACAAGTGTAGAGTGATAGTTCTTAATCATGTACACTCACGGACTGATCCATGCAAAGCAAGAATCTTGTCGTGATTCAATGAGGTAGCCAAAAGAGGTTTGCATAGTCGATTTCCAAAACATAAGCAAGTCATACCAACACATACTTTGTGGTAGTTGCTTCGGCACCAGCATTTACTTTAGCATTTGCCTTTTCGTAAGCAGCTTCCTTTGCCTGCTTGTAGGGAAAGAATAGTCCCAAGTCAATGGTTTATTTTAAGTATCACAAGATATTCTTGATACCATTCCATTGATGTTGCGTCGATGTTGAACTAAATTTAGTCAGCGAATTAACTGAGGAGTGATAGCAGGTCGTGTACATTGAACTAAGTACAATAATACGCAGTTACACTCAAGTAGGGAACAGCTCCCAAAGCTCTTTGTCACTTTCCTTTAGACGAAATGGATCTTTTCTTTGCATCCAAATGTTCGACCTATCATGGGATGCTAGTCGGGTTTACCTTGTCCATGTTAAAGTACCCGAGAATCTTCTAGGCATAGGTAGACCGGTGTAATGAATTCCACAAACTCGGTGTCTATGTCAATGCCTCGACAGAACCGAGTTTTCCCAAGATCTTTCATCTCAAACTCAATTTTCAAGTATCCAGTGGTTTCTCTTATTTCATCAAAACCGGCATACATTGCGATGATCGTGAATCCGGAACTTATTTGCGAAGACGCAGGGACACATTTCATCGTTCTTATATCCCTTCCCAATCAAGTAATCACTTAGACGGTTATACCACATCCTTAAGGATTGCTTCAAAACTGTAAAGTTGAGCGTTTCAATCTAAATACAAATGCACTCCGTAGTCTAGAGTCACTAGATTTGGGTAATGAAATTCCATCGGGAACTTTCACTTATATCTCCGTATCTAGATCCCCATAGAGATACGCAGTTGTAATACCCGGTTGTAATTCGATCACTATCATTCAGTAATTTCATTCGGTAATTGTCACTCAGTGGATTTTCACTCATTAATAATCATTCATCAATCATGTTCATTCATCCATGTTCACCGTTCGGAATAACTTCGAGTTGTGTATCGATATCGTTCATTGTTTCAACTTTCTACGTATGAGTTCGACTTTGTTAAATTACCATTAATTTTTGGAAACTCCAAAAATTCTTAATCTTTGAAATATTATAGAGCATCGAGTTAGCTTTCCAATGGTTTAAACGGTGAGTCAATCAGAGTCCGGACGAGAGAGTTATGGTCGAAATAGCTCAGACACTCATTTTCGAGTTTTTGGCCGAGCAACCTGTACTGTGCGCCGCGGCACATGCCGGAAGGGCCGCGGCACACTGCCGAGTCACTGCCGCGGCACACCCGTCCGGGCCGCGGCACACTCGTGCTGCAACTTTTCGGCAACCCTTCTGTACTGTGCGCCGCGGCACATGCCGGCAGGGCCGCGGCACATGCCGGCAGGGCCGCGGCACACTGCCGAGACACTGCCGCGGCACACTCGGCCGTGCCGCGGCACACTGCCGACCACTGGGAGCCATTTTTGGGCCTGTGCCGCGGCACACCGGGCAGTCAACCCTATAATTTCGTTTTTGAGCGTTTCAGCTCATTCCTTCCATTTTTTTTCACCTACATACGAGAGTGAGAGAGAGGCTTGAGGGAGAGGATCTTCATCACCTATCACTTGAGTGTGGATTTTAATCATTTTCATTCGGTTGTGAAGCTCGGATCATCGATCTATCGCAATTTCTTCGGATCATAGTGCTTGAATCTTCAAAGGTAATCTTCATCAAACCTCTTGGATTTTCGATTTGTGTTGAGATGTGATGTTTTGGATGTTAAGATCATATTGTATGAAGTGATATACGCATGATTATGGATATGTTCGATTATTCATTGGATTATTGAAGGATTATTCAAGAACACTTTGAATATTGTGTTGGATTTGGTGGTTTTCGATTAATTGTTGTTGAAATCACGATTTTGGATATTCATAATGGATTATTGATCGTATTGGAGATGTTTTGTTGGTTTGAAACACTTCTTGGGGATTTGATGTTGGTATTTTTGAATTTTAGTTATAAACAATCGAAGTTGGCCACAAAGTGTTCGATATAATGCCCCAATGAACTTGGTTTAATCGTATCGACATTTTGAGTTCGTTATATTCGTGTTTGATTCGTATATTGAACGGATTGTTGGTAATTGTATTTATTCAAGGTTGTTCGAGCGACCGATATCTCATTTAGGACGTTGTTCGTGGAAGGATAATTGTCACACCGGTGTTGTGTAAGTTAATTCTTACTCAGTTAAAAGGATATTCATTCCTTTCGTTGTTGTTCATTCATAATCATAACTCATTCATAAGGTTCTAACCGTTTCAAAACTTGTAATTGTCACTTAATTACTTCATTCACGAGGATTGACGGTTCCAATCATTTCATTGAGCTGTCATTCATTTCACCATCATTCCATCTTGGTGAGTCATTATTCATTTTCGTTGTCACTTTTGTCATATCGTGGCATTCCGGGTCATACTGGTGTGCCGGTTGGTATGTGTAGGATTTTCATGTCGGGAACATTATAGTCGTGTGTTGGTTGGTGGCCTCACATTGGACTGTGCACACGAGTTGATGGCTTCGTGAGATTGATTAGGTACAAGACCACACGTGTATTCGATCGATACTCGTTGGTGGCTTGTGCACGGACACATTTCCATCCCGGACGTAGTGTGGCACCATTCCTTTGAGCCGTACTGTTAGTTGATTCATATAGCATGTTTGATTGCGTATGTTTCGACAGGATATTTCATAACTAAAGATAACTTATGATTGTGTATTTTCAACTCTTGAGGATTGTTGTTCTGTGTAACTAACCCCGGCTGGGGATTTTGTTTTTCAGGTCATGGTAAGTCAAAAGCACGGGAATAGCATGTTGACGGCGAGGAGTCCCAGTGATACTAGTAGGGCCCCCCGATATTTCAGTTATTCATGTTGTTGTCCTTTATTTTCCGCTGCAGACTTTCATTTGGATACTCCGTTTCACTCAGTGTTGTATATTTTATCTCCATATAAAATATACATGTATTCTGTATTATCCTGGATGTGTTGTATGAAACTCCTCATCGGAGTAATTATTGTTGTAATGTGGTTCGGTACTACATTTACCCTGTGTAATTCATTCATATTCATTCGCCTAGTGGGTCCCAGTCGGGGGTCCACGGCACTGTAATATCCGCCTAGTTTGGGGTGTTACAGAGTTGGTATCAGAGCGTGGTTTTGAATACTACCCTCCAAGTCATGTCTCATTTGAAATCATCGTCATCGGACTAGTATCATTGGACTTTCGCGTCACGTGTGACCGGTGCAGATGCCGAGCCAATCAGACCGAAAGAACTGTAAGACTTCTAACGCCATGGTATAATTTCTGGCAATAATCATTCATTCATAATTCACTAGTTAGCAATCCTCAAACATCATTTTCATTTTAATCATGTTGATCTTATGAACTCATTAATCACTAAATTCATTTCATTACTTAGTTGATGATCAGGACGATCATGTTAACTCATTAATCACTTAATTCATTTCATTACTCAGTTGTTGATCTGGAAGATCATATCATTAATCTTGTTAATTTGTTCAAGATTATCATTTCAATAATTTCATTAGATAATCATGTCACCTCAGTTAATCATTCATGTAATCACTGTGTTATAGAGCATATGCTCATTTTCATCATTTCATGACGTAAATCATAATGCGGTACTCATACGGGATCTATGATTATCATGCGACCTTCCTACTTCAGTATGGAGAGAGCTATCAGGGGATGCACAGGGAGAGGCTGTGGTGCGGGCCGGAACCCAAGGAATAATCACTCACCATCAGGAAGTCGTACCCAGGACTCAGCTCGATCGGAAGATGTTCGGGTCGATCCACTCGCTTTTATGCAAGTCATGATGACCCATATGCAATTGCTTAATCATCATTGCGCCACTCTGACCGGATTAATCGAGAGAACTCTCCCGTATGAGCATGCTGCTAAGGAAATTGCTGAACAACAACCTTCATCTGTCAGCAAGAAATCAACGAAGCGTAATCAATCCGAAGGCGGTCAATCAACCTTCAAGAAGCCTCGTACGGGTCCTATCATTTCTGAGCGACCTCCTACGGCGCATAATCGTGCGGGATCTCAATCCCGAGCGGCCATTTCGGCCATCACCTGTTTCAACTGTGGAGCCCCGGGTCATTACAGCACTAAGTGTCTGAAATCGTCTATCACATGCCATAATTGTGGGAATTTTGGGCATAAGGCCCGTTTTTGCAGAAAGGACTCCAAGTCGGCTCCAGCGGCATCTTAGGCCCCAAAGCAATCAGCGATTCAGAATCAGACTACTCTGCCAGCGTCGTTTAAGACAATGGAGGCAAATTCAGGCGGAGCTCCTATTTATGTGACGGGAGCATCCGGTTCGGGGGCCGACAATTCCCGGGTTCATGTGATGAAGAGGATCGACGATCCGGTGGCCCGAATGATCTCAGGTATACCGTAATTTTATTTCAACCTGTGTGTACCTTTTGATTCTGGTGCACCGCATTCATTCATTTTCGAATCATGTTTGAATAGACTTAATTTGGATAAGCCTATTGCTTGTGGACCTCTTACCATCGGTCTACCTGGTGATGGAAGAATTTTCGGAAATCATACCGAATTAAGCTTAATTACCGTGATTGGTTTGTGGACCTAATCGTGGTGGACTTACCTAGGACGATGTAAGATTGGGTGTTAAGTAGATGGATCGTCATGATACCATCCTCAGTGATCGTAAACGTTTAGTCACTATCATTTTCGTCGTTGGGATTGAATGTGTGCTTCAGGGAGGTGATCCCCGTTGTTCCGGTAGTATCATCAATATGATGGTGGCAGTAATTACTCAATCGAGGGTTCAATCATTCATTGTATCATTTTCCTCGATTGGCCGTTCTAAGGCGATCGAGTTGTTCAATCATGCATTGTATCATTTTCCTCGATTGGCCGTTCTAAGGCAATCGAGTTGTTCAATCATTCATTGTATCATTTTCATCGATTGACCGTTCTAAAGCAATCGAGTTGTTCAACCATTCGTAGTGTCATTGTTATCATTTGACGATGTACTCCCAGACGAGCTACCTGTTTTACCCCCATAGAGTGATGTGGAATTCGCGATGGAGTTGGAGCCCGGTACATCCCCGATATCGAAGGCACCGTACCGGATGGCCCCGACCGTAATGCAGGAGTTGAAGAACCAACTTGAGGAGTTGTTCGAGAGAGATTATATCCGTCCGAGTGCGTCCCCGTGGGGAGCACCAGTGTTGTTTGTCAAGAAGAAGGATGGTTCGTTCCGCTTGTGTATTGATTACCGGGAATTGAACCGGGTGACGATCAAGAATAAGTATCCACACCCCGTAGTGATGATCTCTTAGATCAACTTCAGGGAGCTTCAATATTTTCCAAGATCGACCTAAGATCTGGATATCATCTGTTGCGAATTCGAGAGTCGGATATCGCTAGGACAGCGTTTCGTACACGCTATGGTCATTATGAGTTCGTAGTTATGACGTTCGGGCTAACTAATGCACCTGCGGTATTCATGGAGTTAATGAATCGGGTTTTCATCGACTTTTTGGATCAGTTTGTTGTTGTCTTCATCGATGACATTCTGATTTATTCTCGTAACCGAGAGGAAGACGAGGTTCATCTTCATCAGGTTCTCGACGTGTTAAGACGAGAGCAACTTTATGGAAAGTTTTCCAAATGTGAGTTATGGATGTCCGAAGTGACCTTTCTCGGACATGTAATTTCATCAGAAGGAGTGCGTATTGATCCTCAGAAGACGGAGGCTATCCAGGATTGGTTACCTCCAAAGAATGTTAAGGAAATCCGAAGCCTTCTCGGATTAATCGGTTATTATCGGCGGTTTGTGGAAGGATTTTCTAAAATCGCTCAACCCTTGACGAACCTTTTGCGAAAGGATAAGAAGTACACGTGGTCCGACGCGTGTCAACGGAGTTTTGAGGAACTCAAGAGCCGGTTAATGTCAACACCTGTACTTTCCTTGCCGCAAGAAATGGAAGGATTTGTGGTTTATAGTGATGCGTCCGGACAGGGTCTCGGATGTGTACTCATGCAGAATGGGAAGGTTATTGCCTATGCTTCACGACAATTGAGACCTTACGAGGTTAATTATCCGACCCACGACCTGGAGTTAGCAGCCGTGGTTTTCGCGTTGAAATTTGGCGTCATTACCTTTAGGGCGTCACCTGTCAGATCTTCACCGATCACAAGAGTTTAAAGTATATATTTACTCAGAAGGAGTTAAATATGCGACAGAGACGGTGATTAGAATTAATCAAAGATTATGATATCGAGATCCTTTACCACCCAGGCAAGGCGAATGTTGTCGCCGATGCCTTGAGTCGTAAGTCCGTTCAGGAGCAGATGCCTGCTCGTTTAACAATTCAGAAGGAGCTTCAGCAGGAATTCCTTAGACCCGAGATCGAGGTCTGGCTTCAGCGAGTTGAGGGGCAGCTTTGTATGTTAGAGATTTCTTCGCCACTTGAGGAGGCAATCAGAGAGAATCAGGGTTCGGACCCATCATTGTTGCGCATCCGTGAGGATGTGGCTCAGGGAAAGCCCCTGGATTCGTGGTCCACGAGGATGGACTTCTGAGATTTAAGAATCGGTTGTGCATACTGGCGAATGACGAGTTGAAAAACTCGATTTTGAGAGAAGCTCATGCTACCCCTTATTCTGTTCATCCGGGGTCTAGCAAGATGTACAAGGACTTGAAACAAAATTACTGGTGGAGTAATATGAAGCGAGAGGTCACAGAATTTGTTTCGAGATGCTTAAACTGTCAACAAGTCAAGATTAAACATCAGCGATCGGCGGGTATGCTGAAACCTCTCCCTATTCCAGAATGGAAATGGGAAGACATTTCTATGGATTTCATCACGAGTTTGTCGACGAGTCATCGTGGCATGAATACGATCTGGGTGATTGTGGACCGCTTAACTAAGTCATCTCATTTCCTTGAGATTGAGGATACGTGGGGTCCCGAGAGACTTGCCCAGCTGTTCATTAAAGAGATAGTGAGACTGCACGGTACTCCTAAAAGTATCGTTTCCGATCGTGACGGACGGTTTGTGTCTCATTTTTGGAAATCAGTTCATCGTGCTATGGGAACTCAGCTTAATCTCAGTACTGCCTTTCATCCTCAGTCCGACGGACAATCAGAGAGAACTATTCAGACTTTAGAGGACATGTTGGGGGCATGCGTCCTCGCACTACAAAAAAAAACAGTTTTTACCGATGCCATTTACCGACGCCCGTACCGCCGTTGTTAAACTTATAATTTACCGACGCCATTACCGACGCCCGTTATTTAATTGATTTACCGACGCCATTACCGATGACCGGTTCGCAGACTTATTTTTTTTCTTTTTTTTTTCACATTTACCGACGCCATTTACCGACGCCGCCATTTACCGACGCCATTTACCGATGCCGTTTACCGACGCCATTTACCGATGCCATTTTGGCGTTGGTAAATTTTTTTTTTTTAAATTTAGCGACGCCGTTTACGCCATTACCGACGCCATTTCGGCGTCGGTAAATTTTTTGCACTATCCCACATCGAAAAAACAGTAGTGTTTTAGGTGGTTTATAAACGAAAATCCTTCTCAACCATTTGAAATTGAATGGAGCCCGAACCCGGACCCGACCCGCCCGGACCTGGACCTGACCGAACCTGACCCGCCTGAGCCCGGACCTAACCCGCCTGAGCCCCGCCTGAGCCCGGACGTGACCCGCCTGAGTCCTGACCTGACTTTTTTAGATTTTTTTTTAATTTAACGACGCCAAAAATGGTGTCGGTAAATGGCGGCGTCGGTAATGGCATCGGTAAATAATTACCGTCGAGCATTTTTCCAACGGCGGGTTTCCGTCGGTAATGGGGTCGGTAATTTTTTTACCAACGCCATTTTCTGTTTTACCAACGACGTTTGGCGTCGGTAAAAACTGTTTTTTTTGTAGTGTCGATTGGAAAGACGATTGGGAAGCCCAACTACCATTGATCGAGTTCACGTATAATAATAGTTGGCATGCTTCGATTAAGATGGCACCTTACGAGGCCTTGTACGGTCGTCGTTGTCAATCTCCTTTGTGTTGGGATGACTTATCAGAATTAATCGGCACCGAGCCTGATATGCTTATAGCCGCCCGTGAGAAGATAGCTTTGATCAGGAGTCGTTTGTTGACCGCCTAGAGTCGACAGAAATCTTATGCAGATAATCTTCGTCGACCACTAGAGTTCGAGACAGGTGACCACGTGTTGGTCAAGGTATCCCCGAGTCGAGGTATCTTCCGTTTCGGGAAACGGGGAAAGTTGAGTCCAAGATTTATTAGACCGTTTGAGATTCTGGAACGAGTAGGCGAGCTAGCTTATCGTTTGGCTCTACCTCCGGCGTTGAGCCGAATTCATAATGTGTTTCACGTCTCTCAGCTACGGAAGTATGTTGCCGACCCGAGTCACATACTTCAGTTCGACGAAATCGAGATCGCAGATGATCATTCGTATGAGGAGCGTCCCATACGAGTCTTAGAGCGGCGAATCAAACAGTTGAGGAATAAGGCGATTCCTTTGGTTAAAATTTAGTGGTCTAGACACGGAGTCGAAGAGGCTACTTGGGAAACTGAGAATAGTATGCGGGAGAATTATCCCGAGTTGTTTGACCCTTAGTTTCGGGGACGAAACTCTTTTAAGGGGGGGTGTATGTAATACCCGGTTGTAATTCGGTCACTATCATTCAGTAATTTCATTCGGTAATTGTCACTCAGTGTATTTTCACTCATTAATAATCATTCATCAATCATGTTCATTCATCCATGTTCACCGTTCGGAATAACTTCGAGTTGTGTATCGATATCGTTCATTGTTTCAACTTTCTACGTATGAGTTCGACTTTGTTAAATCACCATTAATTTTTGGAAACTCCAAAAATTCTAAATCTTTGCAATATTATAGAGCATCGAGTTAGCTTTCCAATGGTTTAAACGGTGAGTCAATCGGAGTCCGGACGAGAGAGTTATGGTCGAAATAGCTCAGACACTCATTTTCCAGTTTTTGGCCGAGCAGCCTGTACTGTGTGCCGCGGCACATGCCGGCAGGGCCGCGGCACACTGCCGAGTCACTGCCGCGGCACACCCGTCCGGGCCGCGGCACACTCGTGCTGCAACTTTTCGGCAACCCTTCTGTACTGTACGCCACGGCACATGCCGGCAGGCCCGCGGCACACTCGGCCGTGCCGCGGCACACTGCCGACCACTGGGAGCCATTTTTGGGCCTGTGCCGCGGCACACTCGGCCTGGGCCGCGGCACACCGGGCAGTCAACCCTATAATTTCGTTTTTTGAGCGTTTCGGCTCATTCCTTCCATTTTTTTCACCTACATACGAGAGAGAGAGGCTTGAGGGAGAGGATCTTCATCACCTATCACTTGAATGTGGATTTTAATCATTTTCATTCGGTTGTGAAGCTCGGATCATCGATCTATCGCAATTTCTTCGGATCATAGTGCTTGAATCTTCAAAGGTAATCTTCATCAAACCTCTTGGATTTTCGATTTGTGTTGAGATATGATGTTTTGGATGTTAAGATCATGTTGTATGAAGTGATATATGCATGATTATGGATATGTTCGATTATTCATTAGATTATTGAAGGATTATTCAAGAACACTTTGAATATTGTGTTGGATTTGGGGGTTTCGATTAATTGTTGTTGAAATCACGATTTTGGATATTCATAATGGATTTTTGATCGTATTAGAGATGTTTTGTTGGTTTGAAACACTTCTTGGGGATTTGATGTTGGTATTTTTGAAGTTTGGTTATAAACAATCGAAGTTGGCCACAAAGTGTTCGATATAATGCCCCAATGAACTTGGTTTAATCGTATCGACGTTTTGAGTTCGTTATATTCGTGTTTGATTCGTATATTGAACAGATTGTTGGTAATTGTATTTATTCAAGGTTGTTCGAGCGACCGATATCTCATTTAGGACGTTGTTCGTGGAAGGATAATTGTCACCGATGTTGTATAAGTTAATTCTTACTCAGTTAAAAGGATATTCATTCCTTTCGTTGTTGTTCATTCATAATCATAATTCATTCATAAGGTACTAACCGTTTCAAAACTTGTAATTGTCACTTAATTACTTCATTCACGAGGAACGACGGTTCCAATCATTTCATTGAGCTGTCATTCATTTCACCATCATTCCATCTTGGTGAGTCATTATTCATTTTCGTTGTCACTTTTGTCATATCGTGGCATTCCGGGTCATACTGGCATGTCGGTTGGTATGTGTAGGATTTTCATGTCGGGCACATTATAGTCGTGTGTTGGTTGGTGGCCTCACATTGGACTGTGCACACGAGTTGATGGCTTCGTGAGACTGATTAGGTACAAGACCACACGTGTATTTGATCGATACTCGTTGGTGGCTTGTGCACGGATACATTTCCATCCCGGACGTAGTGTGGCGCCATTCCTTTGAGCCGTACTGTTAGTTGATTCATATAGCATGTTTGATTGCGTATGTTTCGACAGGATATTTCATAACTAAAGATAACTTATGATTGTGTATTTTCAACTCTTGAGGATTGTTGTTCTGTGTAACTGACCCCGGCTGGGGATTTTGTTTTTCAGGTCATGGTAAGGCAATAGCACGGGAATAGCATGTTGACGGCGATGAGTCCCAGTGATACTAGTAGGGGGCCCCGATCTTTCAGTTATTCATGTTGTTGTCCTTTATTTTCCGCTGCAGACTTTCATTTGGATACTCCGTTTCACTCAGTGTTGTATATTTTATCTCCATATAAAATATACATGTATTCTGTATTATCGTGGATGTGTTGTATGAAACTCCTCATCGGAGTAATTATTGTTGTAATGTGGTTCGGTACTACATTTACCCTGTGTAATTCATTCATTTTCATTCGCCTAGTGGGTCCCAGTCGGGGGTCCACGGCACTGTAATATCCGCCTAGTTTGGGGTGTTACAGCAGTAACCACGTCTATTGACTACATTTCCAGTCCCTCGGAAAGTACTACGCTAATCAAATAACGGAACATATACGTGGGAGTACATTTCCTCGTAATCAATTCGAGGACATTGTGAGAAGCATTACTTTGTGAACCTTGTACATTAGGACTCTATTATTCTCACTAAGCTTTACGACAAAGACTCATTATGTCATATAGGCTTTACACTTGTTTAGGTTAGCACTACCTACACCAAATACCTAACCTGACTCTTTATCAGAGAATATAGTTCTACCTGGAATGTTTCTCTCATAGGCCAATCAGCTCTATGTTGATTTCGTCCAACTGAGCGAGGTTCGACATCATCATACTTTATGATTCATGACATGTCATCAAAGTGGGTGGTTGATCAGGACACACCCTCATAATTTCATCGAGATACTTGATTTTCTGAATCATATCTTCGGGGCGTCCCTCTCGTCATGATTCATGGACATAATAAAATCAAGCATGATCCCATGAAACGAGTTCATTGACGGTTAACATGTGAATTTGTGTCATACTCTACCTCTTTCTTGGGTGAGTATTTAGTCAAACCATGTGGCTTCCACCCCTTCCTTCGCAGGGAGCCACGGCCTCAACCACACCTCCGCCAGGTGCAGTTGCATCACCCGGTTCATTGGTGATGTGCCCCTTACAGGGGACTTCTAACCTTACAGGCACATTTGCAGTTGTAATGTGAGATCTTGTCACTTCAACGATATCAGTAAATGTATCGGGCATCGAATCTGCTACATCCTGAAGATCGAGTATTCTTTATGCTTCACGGTAACATTGTGAAGTTCGGGAATCATAATGAGACAAAGTGGGGACACCATGACAATTCCTGTCGTTCCCCGAGAAATTACGTTTTCTCTCCTACCCATAACGACGGGAAGGTCGTCTCATAAAAGTGACAATCCGCAAATCGTGTTGGAACATTTTGTTCCATACATGCTAAATAATGTTTTGATGATTAAAGTTGTTACACAAAACAAAACAACAAAAAGACGAAGCAAAGCATCAAAGGAATCGAAGTGCAAAAATCTGGATTTATGCAAGCTTAACGTACGTAAAATGTTTTATATAGCGTACGTAATGCATGGAGATTAACGTACGTAAGCAAAGATGATTAACGTACGTAATGGAGTGTTCAGAGTTCGAACCAGAAGAACGTTGGACGTGTCAAAGTAAAAAAGGCGGCAACGGATATATGACATTAGCAATGATGTATCCTTAACGTACGTAATGCAAGATTTGACAACGTACGTAATGAAGAGAGAAGGTTAGGGGTGGCAAATCGTGCGGGTCGGGTCGTTATCGGGTTGACCTGATAACAACCCGACCTGTTAAGGTCAAACCCGAACACGACCTGATAAGGATTCCCTAAATCCGAACACGAACCCGACCTGATAAGGTCAAACCCGAACACGACCCGAACACGACACGAACACGATAAAAACACGATTGGATTCGTGTTGACTCGACACGATAGCAACACGATAACGACACGACACGTTAAAAACCTGTTTCAACACGATAACAACCTGATAACCTATAAATACTAACAAAAAATTGATAAAAAACAATAAGAATTGTAAACCTGAACTAAAATTCTAAAATAAATAAATTATTAAAAAATTATTTATTAAATATTTATTAAATATTTATTTTTTAATAAATATTTATTAAAAAATAAATTATAACGGGTTACCTGGACCCGACCCGAACCCAACCCGAACCCGACCCGAAATTATCGTGTCCTTATTGGGTCAACCTGATAAGAACCCGAACCCAATAAGGCTTGACACTAACCCATTAATTTCGTGTCGGTCTGTGTCGTGTTTTCGTGTCGTGCCGAAAATTGCCAGCCCTAGAGAAGGTTGCTACTGAACTGAAACTGGGTGATGTTAACGTACGTAACATGTATATGTTAACGTATGTAAAAGGGCTAACGTACGTAACATGGAAGACTTAGCGTACGTAAGAGAGGCTCAGGGAGCTAACGGCTAGTTTGATGAAGAAGCCTATAAATACCATTGCTATGGTATTGTTTCACTACAACAACTTCAAGCAAACGATACATTCATCAGGGATTGATATACATTATATTGTTGTTGTGATATTGAGCTTATAACTGTTAGTTTGAGTGTTTATACATTCAACATATACACGAGAGGTAAAAGAAAGATACAATTGGATTCGGTGTTATTAGGATCAAGGATCCGGCATTGTTAGAATCGCAATCGATATCTAAGTGAGGTTTATCTAGTACCGATAGAAAGCTAGAGTGGTTGATTCCTTGTCCAATAGAAAAGGAAAACGGTTTAACTTGGACCGACATAAAGACAAGTACGAGTGGTTTATCACGGACCAATAGAAGACGTGATTGTAACGGTTATCCCTCGACCGATAGAAGAGAGGTGCAGAGGTTTTGATCTTTATCATATAGAAAAAGATACTGAGAGAGGACGTAGGCTCGATTATAGCCGAACCTCTATAAATCCTTGTGTCGTTTATTTCCGCATTTTATATTCACGTTTCCGCACAACGGCGCATATCCCGATTTTGGGCCAACAATTGGTATCGGAGCAATACCTCCAATATACGGCTTAACATTCAGGAGTCGATCCAAGTGGCGTTCCAACTTGCTCCAGTCGAAGGCCTTGCTCTCAACTGACCACTATTTTTTGATGGCTCAAACTTCATGACGTGGAAGAAAAAGATGTCAATATTCATCCGAGCATATGACATCGATCTTTGGAAGGTGATTTGTCTTGGTCCGAAAATTCCGACGAATTCCAATGGTACGCTTAAAACTTTCGATGAATATGACGATTCCGATTGGAAAAATGATCATTACAATTGTAAGGCAACTCAACTCCTATATTGTGCATTAAATCCGGAAGAACACAACCGCATATCATCGTGTGATAGTGCCAAAGAAATTTGGAAAATGCTTGAGGTAACACACGAAGGTACGTCTCAAGTCAAGGAGACGAAGATAAACATGCTCCTTCACGATTATGAGTTATTCCAAATGAAGGACGACGAATCCATCACTATAATTCTCGACCGATTTTCGGTCATCACAAATGGATTAGCATATTTTGGTAAACCACTTTCGAGTAGTGAGAAAGTAAAGAAAATTCTCCGATCACTACCTCGAGAATGGGACGGTACGGTGACGGCAATAATGGAATCGAATGATCTCAATAATCTTGATTTTAGTGCCCTCGTTGATTCCCTAATAAATTACGAGATTGTCCTTAAATCTCGAAATGCAAAGCCGAAACTGAAGGAAAGATCGATAGCCTTGAAGGCTAAGATGTCAAAAAGATAAGAAATCCTGGTTGATGATAGCGACGAAGAATCGGCATATTATGCCAAAAATATTAATAAGTTTCAAACCTTATTAAACCCGAGAAAGAAAGACATCTCGGGCGAATCTAAGAAATTCAACAATTCTTGTCGATTATATGCTAAACCAGGCCACTTTGCAAAGAATCGCCGAGTCCAACTCAAGAAGGAGGTTCTCGTTGCAACATGGAGTGATGACGACGAAGATGATGATTTTATCAATCAAAATAATCTCGTTCTCATGGCCCGGAGTTCGTTCGACAATAGCGACGTCGAAAGCCAGGTTAGCACATCGTCTCACGACGAATTATTTGAAGCATTTGAATTACTTCATACGGATTTTCAAAATACTTTATCGGAAATTAAATCCCTTAAATCCAAAAATAAATCATTGGAAAATGAGATTTCCAAAATTCTTGAAAAAGGGAAATTTATCGAGACCGATCATTCACAATGCATTGAAAACGAAAATATTTTAAAGGGTGATCTTATTAAAATTCAAACTGAGCTGAAAAATTTGACGAAGAAATTTTTTCTCGGAAACGAGAAATTTGAAAATATGCTCTCGGTTCAAAAATACACGTTAAATAAAGAGGGGTTAGGATTCAAATCACATTTTAAAAATGAATCCGTAAATTTCAAAATATCCCATTGTGAAAAATGTTTGAAAATCGGGCACCATATTTTGAACTGTAAAAGCCCACGTCGGACGATTAAAATTAAAAAGATTTGGGTTCCTAAAGGAACAATTATTTCAAATATCGTCTATGTTTCAAATGAAAAACCAACTATAGGTTGGATCCCCAAAAAAATTGATTCCTATCAAAATATATTTTACTTAGGGGGAGTAATAATTTTTCAAAGGGAAGATAATATTTTCAGGGGGAGTTTATACCCTTTTCATGCATATAGTTATATTCATTATTTGGTATTTATTACTCGTTGTATTTATTACACTTTTTGATGAAAACAAAAAGGAGAAGAAAGGAGAAAAGAGAAAAAATGGGATTAACCTTGGGGAGAAAAATCGAAGAAAAGTCGAAAAGTTGAAATTGAAAAGAAAAATGAAAGTTGAAAAGAAAAATGAGGAGACATCGAAAAGATTATGAAAATTTGAAAATAAGAAAAGAAAAAGAGAAGGAAAGAAGAAGTCAAAAAAGAAATGGGAGAAGAAACTAACGAAACGGACAAAGTCGAAAACTTTGGTTTGTACACATATACATATATTTGTAATTTTTGCAGGTAAATCTCATTGTCGAAGTGTTGTTTTGTAATCATCAAAAAGGGGGAGATTGTTGGAACATTTTGTTCCATAGATGCTAAATAATATTTTGATGATTAAAGTTGTTACACAAAACAAAACAACAAAAAGACGAAGCAAGCATCGAAGGAATCGAAGTGCAAAAAGCTGGATTTATGCAAGCTTAACGTACGTAAAATATTTTATATAGCGTACGTAATGCATGGAGATTAACGTACGTAAGCAAAGATGATTAACGTACGTAATGGAGTGTTCAGAGTTCAAGCCAGAAGAAGGTTGGACGTGTCAAAGTCAAAAAGGCGGCAACGGATATATGACATTAGCAATGATGTATCCTTAACGTACGTAATGCAAGATTTGACAACGTACGTAATGAAGAGAGAAGGTTGCTACTGAACTGAAACTGGGTGATGTTAACGTACGTAACATATATATGTTAACGTACGTAAAAGGGCTAACGTACGTAACATGGAAGACTTAGCGTACGTAAGAGAGGCTCAGGGAGCTAACGGCTAGTTTGATGAAGTAGCCTATAAATACCATTGCTATGGTATTGTTTCACTACAACAACTTCAAGCAAACAATACATTCATCAGGGATTGATATACATTATATTGTTGTTGTGATATTGAGCTTATATTGTTAGTTTGAGTGTTTATACATTCAACATATACACGAGAGGTAAAAGAAAGATACGATTGGATTCAGTGTTATTAGGATTAAGGATCCGACATTATTAGAATCGCAATCGATATCTAAGTGAGGTTTATCTAGTACCGATAGAAAGCTAGAGTGGTTGATTCCTTGTCCAATAGAAAAGGAAAACGGTTTAACTTGGACCGACATAAAGACAAGTACGAGTGGTTTATCACGGACCAATAGAAGACGTGATTCTAACGGTTATCCCTCGAACGATAGAAGAGAGGTGCAGAGGTTTTGATCTTTATCCTATAGAAAAAGATACCGAGAGAGGACGTAGGCTCGGTTATAGCCGAACCTCTATAAATCTTTGTGTCGTTTATTTCCGCATTTTATATTCACACTTCCGCACAACGGCGCATATCCCGATTTTGGACCAACAAATCCTGCGGTAAAAAGATCACTGTGAAGGTTCCAAATAGCGGATAAACGTCTGGATATTCTTATCTGGCGTGAATACTTAATCGTTTCTAAAGACCAATGCGTTGTGGGGCGCAGAAGGCACACATAATTCGGACAGGAGACAGTGGTTCGCAATGACTGGAATCCGGCGGGGCTGGTGCGAGAGGTGATTTGTTTCAATCGGGTTCGGATCGCGATGATTTCTGGTCGAAGCGGAGGTGTTGTGTCGGTCAGTGAAGGAGATGACCGGTCGGGGAAGGAGATGCAGGTGTGCGGCGGTTGCAGGGCAGGGAGGTGGCGGCTAGGGTTTCTGGCATCCGATTTTTCGTTTTTTTTTTTCTTTTCGGAATTTTGCAGAAAAAAAAACCGGAGGGATTTTTTCTTGCTCAGTTGGGGTACTACGTGCTGATAACGTGTTGAAGGGAAAATATCTGAGACAATAAAATAGGGCAAAAGTTGTGTATTGTTCCATTGATGAGATTCTTTTAAATAGGGAGAAATACATACAAACAGACCTTAGCCAAACCCTAACTAGAAAAATCCATAAACTAACAGACTTAGACACACAATAAGTATTATTCTTTTTAACCGTTCGATATTTGTCTTGCATTGGGGAGTACTTACAGAAAGAGTAATTGGGCCAACATGAGAGGTAAGGTCTTGTTTGGTGGGTCCTCCAGTTCGGAACTCATTGCTGGGCGTAATTACCCAAAAACCTACAATTGGATTTGGGCCCTCACATATCCATCCATGGACCTTCACATCTTTATTATCACCCGAGTATTGGTACTTGTCATCCACCTTCATATATTTAATTAATATATATATATATATATATTATAATAAACCAGCAAGAATAATTAAAAAAAAAAAACTCTTATTTTTATCTGAACTTGTCTATTGTACAAGAAATATAACATAATGTACCTCTCCTTTAAATTCAGGCTCGACGGGATTGACCATAAGGACAGCTTCAGGATAATCCAACGGTTGACCTCTGCCATGTGACCGGTCATCTGGTAAGGGCATGTACCTTTGTCTGTTGTCTGACATGGCCATATAACGGAACCTTCATCCATTCACAAAAAATTATATATACAATAAATAAAAAATAAAAATAAAAATGAAAATATCACTATATAAAGTTAAACATGAGAAATTTATACATGAATGCTGCTACATAAAATTAAAACAAATCAATATTATTATTATTATAATTATTATTCTTAACTTGTCTTTCCTCAGCTTGAACACGATCCTTGTTTCATCAAGATTGAAACCCGGCCACCCTTCCAAATGTTCATAAATCGCGTAAGAATAGAAGCCAGACGAACCACGGAGCATTACGAATCTATAAAAAAAAACGTAAAACAAAATAAATATATATTGATTAAACTTTTTTTATTAATTTATGGATAATTAAAAGCGCGCACACACATCTATAATATAGTACAAGACAATATTGTTTTTTGGTAATGTACACCTGAAAAGACCATTATACTCCTCCCACCTCCTTTCAATAATAATAATAATAATATTTTTAAATATTCAACAATAATAAATTTTAAGAAATACTCCTAAAATATTAAATTAAATAAAATTAAAAGGACAGTTAATTCGGTCAGTTTTTCCGGCAATCCCCGTCGGCCTCCGATGGCCGTACATTTTTTTTAATTATTATTATTTTTACGTCAGGCCGCCGTCCTTCCCCACGACCAGCCACTTTTTTTTTTTTACGTCAGGCCATCGCCGGTGTCCGACGGAATTCCGACGACCTGTCATTTTCTTTACGCCAGACACTCGTCTTGTTTTCCGGCGAGCCACCGACGGCATCCAACAGACCTCCGACGGCCGCCCAATTATTATTATTATTTTTTTTTAACGCCAGGACGCCGGTGGACCTCCGATGCCTGGCCTTTTTCCACACCAGACCACCGCCCACCGGAACCTCCGGCGATCGGGTAGTTTTTTTTTCCTTTTTTTTTTAAGCGAGGCCGATGGAACCTCCTTTTTTCCCCTTTTTATATATTTATATATAAAATACCTTTTGTCTATGTTTAATGGTCCAAACTTTCCCTCTTCGGAAATATTCCATGTCCTTGAGAACGATACCTCTACTTGTTCATCCGTTTCTACTACAACTTTAAAATTTGTTCCTCGAATCCTGTATATTTTGAGAAAAAAAGTATTATAAAAATATTGCAAAATTAAAATAATTATAAGAATAACAACTTGAGATGGTATCCAAATGCACAGGTACGCAAACTGCTACTTGCAGGCATCTACATCCAATATTTACATCAGTAAAACAGTTTCACATAAGTTTTTACCCTTGAACATTGAATTGTTTTTTTTATATGATCTCAAAATGGAAATAACCACTATAATCTATTAGTATTTTATATGCGTACACTTCAAATATTCCTGTAGTCCCAGTACTTCCTGTAGGACTCCAAACGAAGTCCCAATACCTGCATTAAAAAAAAAATTAACTGTAAATTTCTTATAAAAAAAATCTCTCTGAATTATGCTAAATATCCAATTATTCATTTATTTTCTTTCATAATGATATATATTGATTCCGTACCCTCTATTAGATTCTTCGTTAGCGATCTCGAGCAAATTATCGATGTGGCTGTATTTAACTGCAGTAACAATTCCATCTGGTTTTGATAGTGTGGCTCTAAGGATGCCATTGTCCATAACCATCTGAGATCAAAACTCGGTAAAAATAAAATAAAAAATGGCAGAAATTGTTACATATTGTTCAAGCTGAATAATTATAAACATATATAAAAATATAAATAAATATTTCTTACATGGTGATCTTGAATGTCCAATCTGACGGCCTGCATTATTTTCCTTATTGGGCCGTATTTTTCTTATTATTCCTAAAAAGAATAAATGAGAAGATCATAATGTTTGTTGATCGACTTGTTATGAATTTCATGCATTCCATACCATCACAAGATGTATATATAAAGGAGAGAAATTAATAATATTACTTACTACATTTATAATAATAAAATAGTAGTTGAGATTTACTGACATTGGTCGCATCCTTGAAGCTATTAAAAGTTATTTTTTTATAATAATACACTTTTATAAGTAGGTTTGCATAATTTTAAAAGATAATTATTTCTATTTTTATTTTAGGTCCAAATTGGGTTCAACTTTACTGTTCGGAACATGTGTTCCAAACCCTATTCCACACAATACATAGTCGTCACGTGTACAGGTGATTATTAATTAGAGATGAAAATTTAAAACTTAAAAATACAGTTGCACACGTAACGACTATGTATTGTGTGAAATAGGGTTTGGAACACATGTTTGGAACAGTAAAATTGAACTCGTCGAAATTATACCATTACAAACCCTATATATTGACTTGAACCCGACCCAAAACTTAATAAGAGAAACTCGAACACGAATGTGACTATCTCGCATCTGATAGGACATTGTCCACTTATTGTTAAATTTGTAAAATACTCAATTAAAAGTTATTAAAAGTTATTGTTTAAAATTGCAAGATACTCAATTAATATTTAGGATCAACTTTTTTTAAAATTAATATACTTTATCACGTGACATTAGAATACAACCTGAACCCGACCTAAAATTTAATGAGAGAAACTCGAACACGAATGTGACTAACTCGAATCTGATGCGATATTGTCAACTTATTTAAACGTGTGCGTATTCCTTTTTCTCTTTTGATGTATTTTGAACGTAAATCGAAATTGGCATGAAAATCGAAGACGAGCACAATGATGACCGGAATTAATTGCACATTAAGAGCTATTTTTTTTTTTTTTTTTGGCTTAATTGATTTATTGAGTTTGAGCTTACTGCCTACTCAAAAGAAGACCTAGGGTCATAAATTTGACAAGGAGTGCTTCCAGTGGCGGATCCAGGATTTTCTAAGACTGTGGACACAATTTTTATTATCGTAATAAAAAAATCAATAATGAAGTATAATATCATTATAAAGGTGAAACAAATTATGTTTTACAGTTGTTCTCTACGAAATTTCATCTTTTGAAAGCGATTCATTGCATCTTCATTCGTAACATCGGCAAGTCCTATTTCAACGGTACAAATTACACAACCGTTCAAATAGTCTTTAAAAATTCGGCCTTATTTCATCTCTTTGATTAGGGTAATACTCTAAAATTCTTTTTTTTTTCGATCCCAAGGAAGATTATCCAAATCAATTTCCGGAGTCATCAAAAGAGTAGAACTAGGTTGAGAAATATTATCTGCACTTGAAGATCCGGGTGTCGATATTTTTCATTTTAAAAATCTTTCCATTCTTTCAACAAATCCTAAAAATTAAAATCAACAATAAATAAATTAATTTGATACACATTCTAACTAGTGATTAACATATATATATACTTTTTTTTTATGGGGGCATGTCCCCCATAACTTGTGCATGGGTCCGCCCCTGAGTGCTTCCTAAGGGTGTAGGGTGTACCACTAGGTGGGTGCCATATGAAAGGATTATAGAAATCCACACCACCCCCCTTCTCTATATAGTGCATGAAAGATTGGATTCTAGGTAATATTACCGCATTGTATCTTGTGGTTTGGAGCTCCCCAACGGCCATTTAAAAAAAAAAAGCTTTTCTATTTAAATTAAATATCCACCTACTTTACCTTTTTCCTATATATACATATACATACTCCAACATAAACACAAATAAACACTCTAAAAAAAATACATAAACCCCCATTTAAATTTTATAGATTTATATTATAGATCCGTCGAATTCATGGAACCCATTGTCGTTTCTCGGAGACTCATCATCAAGTTCATCGTCATCAAGTTCGGATAATCCGGCTGGAGACACGACCGCGTTTTTAGAGTTGATGTTTTCATCCGATGTTCGTGACACTGCATCGTCTCGTACGTCTATAAAAAGAGACGCCCGTAGTGAGCATCATGCCCTTCTCGTACGAGATTATTTTGCCGACGACGCGAGGTATCGTGTCTACTTTCGCGACCGGTTTCGGATGGAAAAAAGACTTTTTCAGAAAATAGTTGACGACATGGTAAACAACTATGAATTTTTCCAAACCAAGTACGATTCAAGAGGTAGAATAAGCTTTTCGGGTTTGCAAAAATGCACATCCGCAATCCGTCAAATGGCCTACGGGCACGTTCCCGACTCGCTAGATGAATACTTATAAATGTCGGCAAGAACATCGCGGGAATCTCTACAAGCGTTTTGTGAGGGCATTATTCATTTATATGGAAAAGAATACTTGCGTCGACCGACTACGAACGACGTACAAATTTTATACGAACATCATGCGGCGCGTCATGGTTTTCCCGGCATGTTAGGTATATATATTTTTACGTATTTATTTACGAACATATATATTTTTTTATGTATTTATTTAGTTAATATATATATATATATATTTTATTTTTACATATTTAGTTAATATATTTAGTTAATATATTTAGTTTTCTATACTTAATTTTGTAGGAAGTGTTGATTGTACACATTGGGCGTGGCGGAATTGCCCAATGGCTTGGCGTGCACAATTCCACAGGGGTGACCATCCAGGTCCGACTATCATGCTTGAAGCAGTTGCGTCACAAGATACTTGGTTTTGGCATGCGTATTTTGGTGTCGCTGGTTCGAACAACGACTTAAACGTGTTGAATCACTCGCCCTTATTCAATGGTCAAGTCAATGGTACTTCCCCGGTGATTCCATATATGATACGTGGAACTGAGTATAAGCACGGATATTATCTCGCAGATGGAATTTACCCGAGGTGGGCAGTGTTTGTGAAAACAATTCCTTATCCAACCGGTGATAAGCGTATACGTTATAGCAAGGCACAAGAAGCCGCTCGGGAGGATGTAGAGCGAGCTTTCGGCATCCTTAAACAGCGTTGGGGTATACTTCGTGGGCCAGCACGACAAACCGAAGAAACTAGAATTAGGAGAATCATGTATGCGTGTATTATTTTGCACAACATGATTTTAAAAGACGAGGGGTTGGCTTTATGTCCCGACTACATTCCAGATCCGCCAATGAACGCACAAGTTAATGACAACGTGCTATTGGAGATCCGAGACGAAGGCGTTCACGAAACTCTTCGAATGGATCTCATCGACCATATTGAGCACACACACATTCCAAGTCTAGACGGCTAGCATTTTATTTTATTTTAGTATTTAGTATTTTTTTTTACCGATTTTAGCCCTTTTTTTAATGTCTAGATGTAATGTTTTAAATTTTTAATTATCAAATGTATTTTAGTTTTTTTTAATGTGTTAAAGTTATTTTTAAAAAGTAAAAAAAAAAAAAAGTTGAGAGATGGATGAAAGATGGATTCCTAGTATGAAAGATGGATGAAAGATAGATGAAAGATAGGTGGATTATGAAAGATGGTGAAAGATAGAGAGGAGGTATACCCTCCACCCTAAGAGAGTTCCATATATATTACTACTTGAACTACAAAAAAAGAAAGCATGTTAACTACCTGAATTGCTTTGATATATATATATAAATATATATTATATATATGTTACTGTAGCTTGCAAGAATGGTTAGGTAGAGTGGTAGACAAACCAAAACAGCAAGCCTGGCATGATCAAATGTATGAGTATGACCATTAGTAATGTATGGGATACTTTAATTTTAGGGAAAATTAAGTTTATTGTCCTAACTTATGAACTTTTTTACGTGCGTGTCCTAACCTAAGCATAATTGTAAATTACCATATAACGTATTCAAAATTTTAATGTCCGTGTCTTAACGACCTAATCCTACCAATTTGCCTATGGCAGACACCGTAAATATGACGTGGGCGATTACATCATTTTAATAAAATAAAATTGGTCACGTCAGCTCCAAATCATCATTATCACTGAAAAAAAATAAAAAAATATATATTATAAAATAAAATTGAAAAACTAAAATTATAAAATACGATTGTAAAATAAAATTAAAAAGTATTAAAAATTATAAAATTTTAAATGTGGTCAATTAAAATTTTATAATTTTATAATTTTTAAAATTAAAATTATAAAATAAAACTGTAAACTAAAATTATAAAATTAAAAAATTATAAATATTATAAATGTGGTCAATTTTATTTTATAATTTTTTTTAATATTTTAAAAAGTAAAAAATAATTATAAAATTGTAAAAAAAATAAAAAATTGTAAAATTATAAAATAAAATTGTAAAATTATAGTAAATAAAATTTTAAAATAAAATTAAAAAATTAAAAAAAATATAAAAAAATTATAATTTTATAAAAATTTCCACATGTGTGAAATTGATAACTGATGATTTGGAGCGGATGTGGTCAATTTTATTTTATTAAAATGATCTAATTAAGTTATAAAATATATGTGACATTATATATTAAAGTATCTTCATTATTGAAAACACAGACAATGCCACACATGTTTTATAACTTGATTAGATCATTTTAATAAAATAAAATTGACCACATCAGCTTCAAATCATCAGTTATCAATTCAAAAAAAATTAAAAATTTATAAAATTATAATTTTTTTAATTTTATTTTAAAATTTTATTTTCTATAATTTTACAATTTTATTTTATAATTTTATATTTTTTAATTTTTTTTAATTTTTTACAATTTTACAATTATTTTTTACTTTTTAAAATATTAAAAAATTATAAAATAAAATTGACCACATTTATAATATTTATAATTTGTTATAATTTTTTAATTTTATAATTTTAGTTTACAGTTTTATTTTATAATTTTACTTTTTCAATTTTATTTTATAATTTTTTAATTTTTTAATTTTTTAAGTGCTAACTGATGATTTGGAGCTGATGTGGCCAATTTTATTTTATTAAAATGATGTAATCAGGCCACGTCACATTTTCGGTGTGTCACATAGACAAATTGGTCGGATTCCGGTCATTAGGACACGGACATTAAAATTTTGAATACGTTATATGACAATTTGCAATTATGCTTAGGTTAAGACACGGACGTAAAAAAATCCATATGTTAGGACAATAAACGTAGTTTTCCCTTAATTTTACCCCTCTCTCTCTCTCATTTAAAATGTATTATAATGCTTGATATTTTATTTCATGAAATGTATATTTTTATGTATAATCCAATATGAATCGTAGATCACACAAAGATCGATGATTCAAATTTATTCTTATTTCTTACTCAATAAATCATTTTTATTTGATCAATCTTCTGTATATATGATTTCTTTTATTGAAGTAGCTAGAACATTGTGTGCTTGCTAACATGTCTATTCATTGAAAAAGATTTTTTTAAATCCAAAGATGATGCTTGATCAGGGCCGGACCAAGAATAAAGCTACCCAAGTTAGGGATTTAGGCCTCGAAAATTTTGAGAAAAAAGTGGGCCTTAAAAAATATCATTTTAGCTATATATATATATATATATATATAGTATGACAAAATAATTACATGTGTTTTTGTAGCTTAGTTGGTCAATATTAGGTTCAAAATCCTTTTGGTCCTAGGTTCAAATATTGGACTCTATAAAATTGATATTTTTATAACTAATTCTTCTATTTTAATAGGCCTCATTTTAAAATTTGTTTTAGGCCTCTTAATGTGTTGGCCGGCCTCGTGCTTAATGCAGTTTCAGAAAGCATAGTGTCATGTAGACCTGGCAAATTATTCGTCTCGTGTATTTTCGTGTCGTGTACTTTCATGTTTCGTATATCAAAAGTCCAAACCCATACACGACACGAAATAAATTCGTGTCGTGTACCGCGTAAATACGTATCGTTTCGTATCATATTTTCGTGTCAGGCACATAATATAAAATAAATATTAAATATTATTAAAATAATAATTTTAATATTTTAAATTATTTTTATAGATTTTAGTAGACGAAACGAAGCGACTGGCAACGAAAACACGAATGTTTACATGAAATTTATGAAATTTCACATTATAAATTCGAATTTTAAAGTTTAGTACAATGTGTTTATATAATTTAATAAATATGATATATATAAATATTTATTTATTTCGTGTATCTCATGTCGTGTCGTGTACTCAAAGGGTAAATACCAAACCGACACTAAATCTCAATCGTGTACTTTCGTGTTCGTGTATTTTCGTGTCGTGTACTTAAAATGCAAACACAAACACTAAATTTTCGTATCGTTTTCGTGTCGTGTGGTAAATTGTCGGGTCTAGTATCACAGGCTTAGAGTCCGGTCTTATGACAACGTACTTCTCTTCATGTGGTGTTGTGGTTTTTGACCATTTATATCATGAATTTGGGAGTATGATCATTATAAATTCGTAATATGTATATAAAAAATAAATGAGGAAATAAGTAGATACTCTAATCGTTTCATCTCACTCGTGGATTGTGTATTGTTTATAGTCCACATTGTATCATGAAGTCGGATCATTATCATATAAGAACTCATGATTTTTGAATCTTTTTAGAACTATTATTCTAAATCGCTCAAATCATCTCATATGCTTTGTAGATTTGGATTAAATGGAGCATAAACAAGATCACAAACTTACATTTGGAAGTCCTATAAAGTATGACTTTTATAGGCTGAGATATTTATTGCCTTTGGATTTCACATTATATCTTTTATATCACACTATAAATAACCTGTGCCACAATTAGATTAGAAATAATTAAATTACCAAATTATTTTGGTAGAAAAAATGTTAGTTTCTAGTAATCTATCAGTGACTGACTGCCTGTCGCTAAAAGAAAAAAGAGAAAAAGAAAATTAACAGACCGCCGTAAAATATGCTGGCAGGCCCGAACAAAGAAAAAAATGATCGCCCGCCGGAAAGCAGGTCAGTGGGCCTGGTCCGACGGCCGCCAGCGGTGGTGGCGCGTCGAAAAGCACATTCATTCGTAAAAAAAATAGTCGATCACCGGCGGCGGCCCGTCGGAAAGCAGGTCTGCGGGCTTGTCGTGAAAACAAAAATGACCGGCCGCCGGAAAGCCGGCCGACAGGTCTGGAGTAAAGAAAAAAAATTTGGGCGGTTGCTACACTACCGAAAAAATACTTTAGCCGACGACTAGCCGGAGAACGGCCGACGATCGGCGAAAGTCGTCGGCTAAAGTTCGAAGGTTTAGCCGACGTCGACTAAATTGTCGGCTAAAATGTTTTAGCCGACGACTATGCTTTTGGTCGTCGGCTAAAGTCAAGCAAGTCGTCGGCTAAAGTTTTGTAATTGAGCCGACGACTTTTTAATGTTTAGCCGACGACACGTTCACTTTAGCCGACAGCTTGTCGTCGGCTAAAGTCTTACATGTTTTTTTGTGCAGAATATATCACTATCTAACACTTCAAGACACAATATACAACACATTCAGAAATTACAAACGAAGAAAACGAAAAACAATAATTTTCTCTGGTTTGATCATTCAAGAAATCATATTGAAGGTATGATTATTGAACTTTAATATCAATTATAATTATATTATGCATATAATATATTCATTTTGATGATTATGAACATGTTTAAGAATTAGTTCGTTTTCTTGAAGATTTCTTGGGGTATGTATAACTCACACACACAGTCACACACACACACACACACACACACACACACACACATATATATATATATATATATATATATATATACTGTAAAACCTCGATAAATGAATATGATCGGGACCGGAGAAAAATATTTATTTAGCGAAATTATTCATTTATCGAAAGAAAATTTGAACATGTTATAAAGAGTTGGGACCGGAAAAAATTATTCATTTGGCGAGGTTATTCCTTTATCGAACATTCATTTATCGAGGTTTAACTGTATATGGATTTGACATCTTGAATTCGAGCTATGATGATTGTGGTCGTAAGTTTATATGTTCTTGATAAATATGAATTATGATTGTGTAATATTGTTGTCATTTTTGTTATAGGATGGATAAAAGTTGGATTGGTCTATAAAAATGGGATCCAATGTCATAGATGGAATGCGAGGGTATATTAGATTTGTGAAGGAGCATGGTAGTGATAGTATAATTCATGCAATGAATGTATATGTCGCAGCGATATGTAGTGTTTTACACTTGATGTTGTATAAGAGCACTTGAAAAAGAATGAATTTTGAGATAAATACACATGTTTGATTTACCACGATGAAAGATCAAATTCAATTATTCCACATGATCACGGACAGTACAGTGGTAGCACATCCAATGACCCCACAAGAAGGTTGATTGATGACGTGTTTGGTTATTACGATAGGGACGTATTGGCTGAAGGTCAAGAATACCATATAGCTGATCAACCAGTCATCCGAACGCCTACATTGATACCCGTTAACACTATTTCTGATGGATACAACAAGCTAATCCAGTTCCAACAGACTCTTCTTTATCCTGGGTGTCATATGACCGTCCTTGATAGTGTCATAGAGACTATGAGAGTCAAGGTGGAGAACAAAACCTCGATTAAATCTGTGAATGATTATTTGGAACTTAGAGGGAAAATGCTCCGAGAAAGTCATCATCTTCCTAGTAATCACGGTAAAATGAGACATATCCTAAAAGGTATTGAGCTATCGTACATCAAGATCCACGTATGCATATATGATTGTGCTTTATTTTGGGGAAAGTGTAATGAAGACCTAAAGAGGTGTCCGGTATGTGACACAGAGAAGTATAAGTTCACTTCTTCTAGTAAAGAGAAAGCTATGAACGTTCTTTGGTATTTTCCTCTGAAGGATAGATTGGAGAGGCTTTTCATGTCTCCTCACACAGCCAAGACGTGAGATGGCATGCCGAGCCTCGCGCCACTGACGAGGATACTATGATACACCCTTCTGATGGAGAGGCTTGGAAGTAAATAGCTAGGGAGTTTCCAGAGTTGACATCAGACTACATACGGGTTATCGGCTAAAACCTAAATATTTTAGCCGACAATTTTCACGTCGTCGGCTAAAGTTAGCCGACGACCTTTTATATTTGCCGTCGGCTAAAGTTTAGCCGACTGACTTCGGCCGACCGACTTTTAGCCGACATCTGGTCACTTTAGCTGACGGTTTTTGACTTTAGCCAACGACTTTTAGCTGTCGGCTAAAGTCTAAATATTGGTAGTGCTAGCGGGTCTGACATTACAAAAAAGTAAAAAAAAAAAAAATAGGTCTGTCGGTGGCCCGTTACGATCCTCCGGAGAAACTAGTCAGTCGTAGATCCCTCTTAGGATTTTTTTTTTTGACGAATTTAATTTAATATTTTAATGTATTTTTTGAAATTTGTTGTTGTTGGATATTTGATATTATTATTAAATTCAACACCAAATGAGGAGAGAGGAAGTGTATGTTGGTCTTTCGAGGTACGGACTACGACCAAAAGGTACCGTTATCCTTTATATTATAGATTATTTTATTATTAATTTCGTTTATGTTTTGCAAAACAACAATTGATAAATTATTTTATTTTTTAATTTATTTAAAAAGTTTTATTTGATAGGTCATAAACTAACATATAAACAATCTTATTGAAATGCTACTAATAAGCTAGCTCTCAGCTGGTCCATCGATTTTCCATTTAATGTCAAATAATATTCTCAAAATCCATCATTTTTTCTTTCACAAAATTTCTAATCAAAACCTAACTTTCTAGCATTGCAGAAATCAAACAGCAATCAAGAGCATATATGAAAATACTATGGAAACATAAACAATATCAATGCAAAATATTTGAATATTTTCCTTTAATTTATTTGTGAACATACTAAATATTGACACTTTGCTCAGAGGAAATTCCTAAAATACCTACGAAACTCGAAATGAAAAATAAAATAAAAAATTAGTAAAAGCCGAAATGACCTAAGACACAAGATAGCTATCCACAGTAAGACCCTTGACCGTAGGACAAGTCGCCAAATCAAAATGCTCGGGATCATTATTCCCCCACAAAGAGTTTCCAAGGAATTTTAATTGGTATTTTTAAAGACTTGTCGCGTTGAATCACTTATTTTTATAGCAATTAAGTGCTTGTATGAATTCTAGATTGGTAGGATCGTGAATTTGTCAATTGAACCCTATCTTTGTCGGTCGCGCATTGATAGTTCATTGTGCAAAATTAAGTATTATGGGCCGCGTGAACTGATTCGAAATGTCATATTCATCAATTGTCTCGAAACATCGTCGAATAAAGAAGTTTTTACAATCATACTCCCTATATTTTACTTCAGGCGAATTATATGTCTGTGTGTATGTCATGTAACTTGTATGTAAGAAGTATTAGTGTGTCATGTGAAGCGGTAAGTCGTATGTTGATTTTGTATGCGTGTATGAGTGTTGGTCTGTAGTAATGTACCTGTCTATGTTAAGAGTACAACGTGAATATATGTGCGAACATGCATGCTGTATTGTGCTACATATATGTGTCTTGTGACCATATGCTGAACAAGTAGATTATACTTTCGATTTCGATAATGGTATCATGTATCGTCTCGACCTCCTTTATCATGTACAATAGAGCATCTATGTGACATGTGCTCGTGTGTAACTTGTAAGAGGTTATCTTTGTGGGACTTGGTACTCGTGTGACGATAATGAATGTTGTCTTGTCTGTATGACAATGTGTGTCTTCGTGACGTCACTGTTTGATATTACATTTACCCTGGCCAAATACTTCACATACTTAAGATTGTACATGACCATGACTTATCTCGAGATTGCTGGAAATATTGATGATGTGCTTGAACCTTTTGTAAACAAGCCTTGTTAATATGCTGAGCTCACTCGCATGGGTCAATTAATGATTTTAAAGTGATTAAACATTGATTTATAATGTCCGAGAGATAACAATTTCAATATATTTTTTTTAGAATTTTCAATAAAAATCTTGACAGTTTTGACGTACGAAATTCTCGAAGTTTCCAATTATTTTTTGAACTTATAATACTCATTTTTATAAATGGCAAAACTTATTTTAAACTGTTTATACTTCTCGGGAATTATTTTGAAAGAAAATTTAAAGTATTGAATTGCAAAATAAATGTTGAATCAATGACGATAATTTGGTGTGTGTTGTGTGATGTGCTTTGCTTACTATGATTGCTCTTTATTGATATCCATGAGGTAAGGTATAATTTGTATAATTGTATTACTTGCATCGTCAATTATCCTCAACAGCAGAATAACATTTTCTATGGTTGTGTAGGTTGAGCCCTTGTATTAGGGGTGTCCAAAAATATTCGATATCCGATATTCGATCTGAAATATCCCAAAATCCGAAGTTTCGGATATCCGAAAATTCGGAAATCCGAAAATTCGAATATCCGAAGTTCGGATATCCGGAACTTCGGATTCGGATATCGGATAATACTTTTCAGAAAAATCGGGTATTCGGATATCCGAAATATCCGGAAAATCCTAAATTTTTTATTTTTTATATTTTAAATAATAGAAGGTATTCGGATATTCGGATATCCGATATCCATATCCGAAGTTTTTTTCGGATATTCGGATATCCGATATCCAAATTAGAATATTTTTTTTCGAATATAAGGATATCCGAATAAAATTCGTATTTTTTCCGGATATTCGGATATCCGATATCCATATCCGAAATTTCGGATATCCGAATCGGATACGGATATCGGATATCAAAATCTACTATCCAAACTTTTGGATATCCGAAAGTACGAATATCAAGTAGTTTTGTATTTCATTAACTTTAGTGGTCACTTGTTTATGTTACTCGACCTTGCCAGTAGTAGATGTATAATTTTAAAGTTTATTATCCTACCTTGTGGTCGATGTTGCGGTATTTTACACAAGTTTACGTTTTGTCAATCCTCGAAGAAGGATCTTCAACAGTTGTTTTTATAAATTAGCCTAATAAATTTTTTGAGATTACATTATTTTCAAACTCTTTATAATTGGAGGATTTTTTTTTTATTTTAACGACGGGACCGCATAAACTCTCTTTGACCGAATAAAGCTAATACCGCAAACTAAGCTCAACCAAGAAACCACACTGTGCAGTTCTCGCATGACAGATTCAACCAATTCAGTCCCGCACTCATTTACTCCACCAACTTGGCTACCCTTGCGGGTTTGGAGGATTTTCTTTGACTTTCGATAAAGTCGGTTGTTAGGCTCGGCGAACAACACTATTTTTCTTATCTATTACATTTTTTAAATTTAGAAAAAAAAAAAAAAGAGAATATAAGACCATAAAGGTAGTTGTCCCGTTATAAATCAGTTATACTTTTAAGTAACCAGTGGCGGTAGTGCACTCCACATACAAAAACATAACGAATTTATGTTTTGATGTGAAATGGAAATTGAAAATGATCATTTCAAATTGATAAATATATAAGCAAATGAATAGTTTCGGAAATAAAAAGTCACTTTGAAATGAAAACAAACAATGCCAATATTTAGCAACAGCATGGTGGACGATATATTCACGAAAAAACCATAAACAAATCATCAAACGAACTACAATTATTTTAAACGCCAGGCCAATTTACAAACCACTAAGACTAGCACGACCGGAGAAATCAAGTGCACACAAAAACACCTTTGGCACGAGCAAAGAGGTTTATATAAGCGCAACAGGTTAAGTTACACCGATTATTTGGGCTCCACTGTCCCGCTAGCATTTCCTTCACCGGATAGAATTTGATCCGGATCCTGTTGGCATTTAATTTGGCTATAATGTTTATGGATGACTATGATTATTGTTAATATTGAGAAAGAAAATGACAAAAAGGCAACACAATACCTCGATTCCCCACTTGATGTAATCTGGGGATTCGCAAGCCTTGTACTCGTCAACAAGACTCTCGATTATGTCTCTAGATTCATCGAATTCGGAAAGATCATTGTCCTGGACATGTTTCATCATAGGCATGATGATGTGTGTGTTTAAAAGCATTTAATACTTGAGATCGAGTACATGCATACTTCAAGGGGAAAAAATGGACATTTCTCTATCAAAACGAATTCAAAAAGACCTGTAATAAGCCATATTCAGGAGAGGAAAAACGTTATAAGAGAGAACTCACAGCAAACATTGGGTGATTCCTGTAGTTATCGAGAAAAGCTTGTCTCTTTCTCAGCTTGTCATACTGGCTCAAGCACTTGGAGAATAAGTGGCGGATGCCAGTGTGACTGGCTAGCATAAGACCGCTGACCTACAAATGGAGCACAATGCTATGATGAAGTATTTGCATTTGAATATTGAGTTTAGACATAGGAAAAGTTTAAAATAAATCTGCGAGTCGGTTTAGATAAAGCATGAAGAGGCTGGCAAGTGGAAGAATTAGCACAGCTGAGCATTGCGTTTGTAGCCGAAGTACAAAGAAGGCAAAAATATAAAGGAGAAAAAAAATCCAAACAAGATGGTTTTGGAAGTAAAATCTCACCCTATGAGCTGTCTGAACATAAGGAGACTTTCTGGACAAAGCAACCTATCAAATACACAAGATAGTTTCACTGCAATATACTTTTACATCCATAACAGACCAACAAAGCCAACTAACAGATAAGTCTGGAACATACCTGAATGCTAGCAGGGCCCCATTCAATAAAATTAACAAGTTTCCTCTCGCGAATTCGCTGTAAACTTTCATGAACCTGGTTTGAAAATCATCAATAGCAATAAAAAAAGAAGCCTTCAGCAACAATTTATTAACATAACAAACTGGTATAAAGAAACTAGAAACATCAACTATTCACTAGCATTATTATCTTGGTCTCTGTTGCAAAAATGCAATATACAAAACTTAAAATGATATTCCCGTGCTAATATATGCACTGTCAATCGATCGTACAACTTTATCTGGCCAAAGCATATCCTCACAACTCAAAATTATATAAAATCTATCATTAGCAGTAGCATTATTTCTGGAAATCTAGTCAGCACTACCTGAGTAGGATCGACATCTCCCTGAATAATGTTCAAAATTGATATGTACTTAGACTGGCTAGCTTCTTTGGTTCGGGCACATGATGAAACCATAAGATTCTTGGGCTGAAAGGGACAACATTGTGAGAAACATTTTGCTTACTAGAATAACCAACTAGAAGATCTTTATCTTGCCTGAAGAAGTCTTCTCATAACAGCAAGTACACTTGTTTTCCGCATTACATTGGCCTGTCGATATGATGCATCTGCATTAGGTTGCAATTATACTAATTTTTGAAGAGTACCAAGCACTTCATTCATCAACTAGTACAATTTATTTAGAAAGAAAAATCTGGATTATGTTTTTACAGCAGATAAGATGTAAATAATCATAGTATTCAAAATAGACAAAGTATCCAATAGCACGTGGCCACTATCAAGGGGGATGCATCATCTTGTCAGATGTAGCCAATCATACTATAATGATTGTTTGTTCAGTCTTAATCATGAAACATGCTGGCTGACGCAATCTATCATAAAACAAGGTATTGTGTTCCAGATATTGAAGAAGTATAGGCCAGTTAAAATTAGACTACCTGTAGATTACATTTTAAAATTTAACTCCAGGCAATACATGAATTGATTATTTCTCACATATCTGTTCAAGTAAGGGAGTGATAGGAATAAGCTTCTACACTTCCCCACGAAACTAATTAGGCATACAGTTCTGAGCACTATCTAACTCCCGACATGAAAAGGCTGTCACGATAACACGTACTCCCTCCGCCCCACTTGAAGAGAGTACCTTGGTAAGGTTTAACTTTATTAATTTTCATTTTAACGAAGGTACAACTCGTTTAAAACCATCCATCCTTACCCAATTTTTAATTTTTGTTCTAATCTACTAATATTTTTCCATTATTTCCAATGGAGCCAAAGACTCCTTATTCTTTGATTCTGGATTATAATGGAATAAAACAAAATGACTCACTAAACTGGCTGCACTTCTTTTTCTCATGAAGTACTAGTCATTCCATGCAATTCTCGATGCAATTTTCATTTTGGATCATCCGGAAACAGCCTCTCTGTGTTAAGACAGGGGTAAGGCTGCGTACATCCGATCCCCCCTTACCTCGCTTTTTGCGGGAGCCGTTGAGGCATTGGGGTAATGTTGTTGTTGTTGTCTAATCTACTAATATTGTAACCTATATAACGAAGAAATTTAATTTTAAGGAATACTCATTATATAATTTTTAATTAGATATTAAGGTTTTATTTTGAAGATGGACTATTCTATTGGGACAAAATCATGTTTTGGAAGTACCGATTTCAAGTGGGATGGAGGGAGATCTTTCTCTTCTATCTTACCCAGAAATGGTCTAGGAATAACTATTACGATATAAACAAAAACAACAAATAGATTTGCTTGATAGTTCCGATTTATATTTTGGACAATATTACTTTGCAGGTTAAAGTGAAATCCGGTTAAAATTCTAACCTGGCGCTCCACAGTGAGTGGTGTATATCCAGTCATTAGAAAGTGGCACCGAGGAGTAGGGATCAACGAAGAAAGTAGACCAACTAAATCATTGTTCATATATCCTGGATACCGTAGGGTGGTTGTGCTTGCTGACATGACAGTAGAAACTAGAGAATTTGTTTGGGCAAAAGTGGGAGTTGTTATGTGAAGCCGCTCTACAGCAATTCTATTAAGCGAAGTATTATCAAGAACAACAACACAATCAGCATTTAATGTCAGTCGTTTGAGAGTCAAAAGAGAGTTGTATGGCTGAACCACCACATCACTAGTCTCATTTTGATTAGGAAATACACTGTAGGTCTGAATAAGTTTTTTGCTATAGCGGTCATTCAGAGTCTCCAGCAGATAAGAACCCATACCTGCATCATGGCAATTGTAATGCAATAAACATGCAATAATTAGCTGAGCAAAAAACGTGAGTACATTGCCACAAAAGGACATCCTTCAATCCCTTGATGGGTAAAACTTCACTTCAAACATAATGCTTAAGGGCCATTGAATTTAAGATGTGCCAAAAACAGTCTAGAAAAATCAATTTTGAAAATGGCTTAAATTTTTTAATGCAAAATTTACAAGGACCTACTGACAATGACCATTAATTTCTGATTTAAATCAAAATCTGGCCAAAAGTATTTTTTTTCTGTACAGGTTATTGAAGAGCTTCAGCAACTTCAGAAACAAAAGATGGGTACAACAGGTAAAAGCACCTGAGCCTGTTCCCCCAGCTATTGAATGGCATAAAACAAAACCCTCGAGACTATCGCTGCCATCTGCCTCTCTATCAATCATGTCAATTAGATCTTCCTCATATTGCTGGCCCTGGTAAAATAATGACAGACGCACTTATAAGACGATACTGTTCGCGGATTCAAAAGACAATCAAAGTAATGATGGGTGCGTAAGCACTAACTTTTAGATGTACATGTAAATGGACATGGAACAGCACAATTACATATACTTAAACATAATATTATGGTCAGATCTTCAATGAAATTCATTTCTAATCATTAGATATCTCTTCATTCAAGTAAGTTTAGTTACTAAATTACACATCAGCAATACTATCTCTTGGTTAAGGTAACATTTCACTATGAACTGACTTTCGTCATATAAGTTTTATACTCCAAAGTCACTAAACAATAGAAGCTATGAAAGCAAAAATGCCAGCAGGAGAAAGATATATACCGACTAAACGCATCCAAAGAAGAAACTTCAGGTGAATAAAACTGCAGTGGTCATAGGTTAAATATTCAACCTTTTGTAAATAATAATGATTACTAAAGTTTCATAGTGCGAAGTATGTTACAGTTTGACTGACATGGTCTATAAACAATGATATTTCATTCACATCCTAAACAGGCCCAAGACTACACTCTGCAGTGTTCATTCACAATTTTTCTCTGCAACATCACAGAGTTAAGGCAAGTGTGCATTAAAGAGGGAGCAGTTGAGACCTGATGATATCCACTTGCCCAATTGTTACCAGCACCCCCTCCATGATCGGCAATGAACACATTCTCATGATTGTAAAGATTCCTGTATTCACCATTTTGTATGCCATTGATCACCCTAGGCTCCAAATCCATAAGTAAAGCTCGTGGTATATAGTGCTGATCATCTGCTTGATAGAAAAACACATCTTTACGATCGCCCCCCTGCAGCATGAATTCAGCGAATGTAAACTAGGGGTGTCAACATCTAATCCTTCACGAATTCGACTTGAACCCGACCTGAGATTACCGAGAGAACCGGAACTTGAACGCTACATGAATACAACTAACACAAACATGTAACAATGTTACCAATTTATCTGAAAATGTATTTATTTTTTTTACCTAATTTGATGGGTTTTAAACATGATACGAAATCCCTCACCCCACCCCCACCACCCACCACCCCCACCCACCCAAAAAAAAAAAAAAAAAAAAAAACACAAACATGACCAGGTTACCCGAATCGACACCACTAATGTAAACTGATGCTTGATTGCACTCCATTCTGACATGATGCTACAAATATGTCACTTATGTAGCAAAAAGACCGTCAGTGGATATGTATGCATCTCTGGTATATTTGAGTGATGCGAGTTTTGTCGCATTGATTGCCCAAGATTTAATGGAATCATGGTTTATATATATTCTTTACCGTCGTAAAAAGGAAGAAGAAATCTCCCTCCAGTAGCATATATGCCATTGTAAACTCCGTAATAGATTGTTATCTCAACTCCCACATCCCCCCCATGCCATACCACTTACTACAGTATAGATCAATGTCTCAAACAACTTATGCTTGTCATAGAATATTTCAAGGAAACTTGTCATACTGGAAGTCATAAATGCAAACTGTACCACATCAACGATAATTTTGAAAAGCTTGCACCATACATTTGGCCCCCAAAAAACATCTTCCTCTGGGAACATAACTTTCAACAAACATATATCCAATGCTTTCTGATTCTTCTCCACGCAAGAAAATGAAAATTCCAAAAACAATAAAAACAAACATTTTCTAATATAATGGGATAATTCAGATTTGTGAGTGACGTCAATTGTCTATACTCTTTCAGTAGCCATAGTGAAACCTGTAGGTTTATTATGAGCTTTGTATATTTAACCAATGGCATCCCTCCCTTGAAAGAAGAAGAAGAAGAAGAAGAAGAAGAAGAAGAAGAAGAAGAAGAAGAAGAGAAAAAGAAGTACTATAACAGGACCTCCAAAGCACAGATCATGCAATCGCCATTTTCACCATCAAGGATCCAATAAATCAAAATCTTTCGCTCAACCCCACCCACCTCCTCGGCAATCAAAACGGAAGTTGCAGTCATACAGCACACAATGTTCTCATATAAAAGCAAATCGGACAGAACATATAAATATAGAATTAAATGCATTAGAACATTTAAAAAACGCGAAAAAGGAAAAGATGAGAGATAACTGAACTTGAGTAGCAAAATCCTCGAGAATGCCTTCTTTGCTGATGCCGTGCTCGAGGCAGAGCTGCTTCCAGAACTCCATCCCGATCTGATTCCCGCATTGCCCCACTTGCAACGTAATAATTTCCCTCGGCATTTTTTCCTTTCCCCCCCAAAATCCAACTATCTAGGGTTCTGGGTGTTCTCGTTCCCGTATGTAAATTAATCTGGATGAAGGTAGAAGAAGCAAAGAGATGGGGAGGAATTTCGAAATTCGCGCCTCCCTTTCTTCTTTATCGCCGTAACGAACTGCAAATGGCGGGGACACCCAAAATTTTTCAAATAGCGAAAGAGGGAAACTGTAATTAGTGTGAAAGCTGAAAAAGTTTCAAAATAACAAATGACGAGTGACGGCAGATTTACCTCTTGATCTCAAAATAATACTCACAGAACCCTTTGAACAAACCGGAAGGTTCGATCCGGTTCGAAGTATTCAGCTTGAAAAAGTTCGGCTCGAGACTCGATTCGGGACACCAAACGTAGAATCGACCTCTATAAAATAGGGTTCGGTGTTCGGACCGAATTGTTCGGCCCGGTTCGGTGCTTTGGCCCAATAATAAAATACATAACCTCCGCATTAATTCATTTATTTTGGGAATGTAATTTTATTTTGAATTATAGACTTATGAATTATGAGTTCATTTGGGGAAAATGTAATTTTACTTTAGATTTTGAACTTGTTAATTCTGAGACTATGTAATTTTATTCCAACGGTTCAAAAAATCGAGTCGAATCGAACTATATTCGAACCGTAATCGAGCCGAATCGAACTATACTCGAACGGTTCGAAAAATCGAGCCGAATCGAATCGAACTATAAAAAAATTAGCCTTCGAGCCAAATCGAACCTCAAATTCTAAGGTTCGAAGTTTTCGAGTCGAATCGAACCCCAGATTTGAATAATTTCGAGCCGGACGAATCCATTAAAGGTTCGGTACAATTCGGCTCGTTTACAACCCTACGTGCGGTACGGTATTTTAGGTAATAACCAATATAAATAATAATAGTAATTATACAGTGAAGATTATAAAATAAAAAATAATTGATAATGGATGTACGGTGAAGATTAAAAAGTAAAAAGTGGTTGTGTAATTTAATTACAAAAATTAATATAACTAAGCTTACTAAAAAGACTACATTTTGAGATAAATGTAAACTTTAATCGGGACGAGGAGAGTACTAAATACTCCAAATAATCCATTATTGTTGGGACCACTATCCCAATTATTTATACCCCCACCCAATAAGTATGTAAAATATCTCTTTGCCACTATTGTAAATACTTACATAAAAAAATCATGCATCTTATCATTATCCTAAAATATACCAATGTTATTCTGAATATTGGCACTAGATCGGAAGGGGGGGAGTAGGTATTTTGCATGTTTTCTTCATAGTTGAAAGTAGGGCCGGTACTTTTTATCCAAAAATGGGAAATATTTCCGATTCGAACTTGAACCAAATGGGAAAAATTCCGATTCTTCGGTTCTGATTGAAGAGTTCAAACAACCAGAATTTTACAAATCGATACGGGCCGTGAAACTTATTCAGATAGTTAATCGAATATTATTTTTATATTAAAAAAATATAAAATACATAACATTGTAATTACATATCGTAACATAAGTAGGATTATTAATGCCTCGTTCTTCTTCATTCATTCGAAGCGACATCCTGAGATCAATATATCTCTTACTATGTATGTTGAATTAAAACTGCATGATTTTTTCTTTAATTTTTGGCTAACATATATTTTGGATTCTTAATGTGTTTCTTTGATTCTTTCGAATCTTGAAGTGTGTTTACCGATAATTAATTAAATTTATTTCTTAAAATAACCGAACGAATCGAACTAGTTCCATTCAATTTGATCTTTCTTTAATTTTTCTGTAAAAAATCAAAATGCAAATCAATTTTTAAACATCGGTTTTCGTTCAGGTTCTTCAAAATTTTAGTAAAATTTTAGTAAGAACCCAACTAAGGTTGTGTTGAGAGTAGAGAAATAAGCTTTTTATTGAAAAAAAAAGAGATTATTTATTTAGAGGAAAGAGAATATGAGACTGTCACACATGTAAGCTTACATGCGAAATCTTTTAAAACAACGTCGTTTAACAAGAAAATATTAAAACAACCTCATTTGTATTATGCCCATTCACTATATTAGTGTTTCCCCTTAATTGCATCCTAATAACATCTTTAAAGTATAATTTTTCTATAATATATTTTTACATCATATTCTTGAGTGTTTTATGTTGTCTAACCAATTAACTTTAGTTTAAACAATTATCTGATTAAATCACGATTAAAAAGTGTTGCACTACTCATATATTGGATCCACTACTCATATTTTAAAAAATAAATCAATCCAAATAATATAATTTTAAATAATTTAGAATGGTTTCACATGTAAAGTTACACATGAGACAGTCTCATATTCTTCATTTATTTATTATTTTAAGGTTTTATTTTGGCTAAAATGTTCTTGCGGTCCCTTAACTTAATTTCAGGTAACGATTTAGTCCTTTATCTTTTTTTTGTACCAACTAAGTCCTTTATCTTTCAAATTTAAAGCAAAGTCATCCTTTTCCGTTGGTCTCCGTTAACTATTGTCTAGGTGGCCGTTAAGTTGCTGACTATCACCTACGTGGCTATAAACATTCCGACGTGTCAAATCCCAGACCTATGTGTCAAATCCCTAACCTATGTGTCAAATCCCCCTCAAAACCCAATTTCTAAAAAATTGCAAAAAGAATTTAAATGAATTTATTTTCTTTCTTTTTTTACCTGCCCAGCGAAGAAACAGAGGCAATGAGCTGCCGTGGACAATCGCGCCGACTGTGCCGATCGTCATCAGAGGACAATCGCGCCGACTATGCCGTGGACAGAGGCAATCGCGCCGACTGTGTGGAAAAGCTCGCCGAACCCAACCCGCTCCGGTTCGTCTCCGCCACCGTGTTTCTTTCCCTCAGGGGTGGAAACCTCCATCGCCGCCGATGACGTGGTTCTTCTCTCCCCACGGTCGTCTTCTTTCTGTCGATTTTTTTTAATTATGGAGTTCCGATCTGGATGAGTCGGGTGGATGAGTCGGAAGAGGATCCAGATCTGGATGAGTCGGGTGGGCTGCTGATGAACTCTTTGTGGGAGGTTTTGAGGAGATTGCCTCCGGCGAGGCTCCTGTCGGCGGCGAGGGTGTGTAGGGGGTGGAGGGAGACGACTAGGAAACTTTGGCGTGCGGCGGAGGAGCTCCGGTTCAGGGTTCCGGCAAAAATTAATTTCTCATTAAATATTTTTATTTAAATGAAAATTATAATTAAAAAGTAAATATAATATTATAAAAATCCTAATTTAATTATGAATTAAAAATACTCTTGGTTAGAGATTTGACACATAGGTCAGGGATTTGACACGTAGGAATGTTTATAGCCACGTAGGTGATAGTCAGCAACTTAACGACCACCTAGACAATAGTTAACGGAGACCAACGGAAAAGTATGACTTTGCTTTAAATTTGAAAGATAAAGGACTTAGTTGGTACAAAAAAAAGATAAAGAACTAAATCGTTACCTGAAATTAAGTTAAGGGACCGCAGGAACATTTTAGCCTTTTATTTTCCATTATTGAACTGATTGAGCAGGTATCCCAGAGTTGAAATTTCTTTTGATCAACATTTACACACTCCACAAGAGAGTTTTGTTGACTCCTTTCTTTCCACAGTCCAACTACAGACAGCTTTCCCTTCAACGTTGAAATCCTACTACTGTATATCGAGAAGGGTTCCCTGGTTTTAATATATTTTTATTTTATTCTATTTTTTCTTGGTCTGCAACACAGTTATGGCGGAGAATAGTGGCGTCGGAGCAGTGGATCAAACTGCTCGAGAAGATGAAGGGAACACCCATGCCCAGTATGATCCGGTTGTTCTCCCACCTCCCTTTCTTTTGCATTATTATTATTAGGTTAAATTGCATAAAAATTGCTAACCTTTTTTGCAATTCTGTTTTATTTACCCACCTTTTAATTTTAGGTTAAAATTGCCGACCTCTAATTTTTCTCAATTTTCACCCGCTTTATCATTTCCCCCAAATCGAAACTGAGCTGGACATCGGCGTTGCTTACGGGGCAAATCGGTCCAATTCGATAAACGATGTCGGTTAAAAAAAGGAAAACGTCTATTTGGCCAATTTGCATAAAAATTGTTCACCTTTTTTAAAATTTTGGTTTATTTCTCCATTTTTTTTTATTTTAGGCTAAATACCTTTCAATTTTTCTCAATTTTCATCTAATTTTTAGACGACGTAATTTTAATTTGTGCCATATAATCGACCAATTCAAGCCACCTCAGCGCCACATGAGTAATTAGACCATGTCAGTAAATAATTTCACCGGAAAATCGAAATCGGGTGAAAATTGAGAAAAATTGAAAGGTCGACAATTTTAGCCTAAAATTAAAAGGTGGAGAAATAAACTAGAATTGCAAAAAAGGTGAGCAATTTTTATGCAATTTAGCCTTATTATTATTATTGTAGTATATCTATCTGTGCAAAACCAGTTGGTATGTGTTTTATGCAGCACTTTTTTTTGTCGGGTTCGCTGAGATGCAAGGAGTTAGGATAGAATTCTGTATTTTGTTAGTTTCTTCGAGATTGGTTTGGGTTTCACTTAGTATATAGTTCATTTAGGACTGTAAAGACAATGAGGGATGATGGTTCAGTAGTCAAATGAAGCTGAAGGTGAAAACAGTCAAGGTATAAAGCACATATTGGATAGATTGTTTAAGGCAAAAAACTTGTGTTAGACGGAGCCCATGTTTTTTATTTTTTCGTTTTTTTTCTTCACTTTTTAGGAATTTTTTCTCTATTTCTTTTCCTAGTTCTTTTTTTTTGGTGGGGAGGGGGGGGTGGGTTCATTTTTTTCTAAGTTTTTTCGGTTCCTTATTTTATTTTTTTAGATTTTCTTGGGGTTTTTTTTGGGTACTTTTTTTAGGGGGCGGTATCCGCAGACGGTCTGACTGGATTTTTCTTTGGGGTGTTTTTCATTTTTTTCTAAGTTTTTTCGGTTCTTTATTTCTTTTTAGATTCTCTTGGGTTTTCTTTTCGGTACTTTGTTAGCTCTAGCATGTATCTTTCCCAGGCATGCCGACTTGACGTAATCCGCCTCTTCCACTGCATTTTCTCTAAAAATGCTAAGAAATGTATCCAGCAAACGGTCTGACGGGAGTCTGCCTTATTGCTTAATCATGCTAGTAGTCATTACTTTGGACATTCGAAATCAAAGAATTCTGTTTATACTTGGATTTCTGTTACATCAGCACTGAACAAGTTATTTGGGGAACAAGTAGTTTTTAGTATTTCCAAATGTCGTTTTCTGCTTCATATCATGCATAACTTGATCATAATCTAAAAAGTAGAGGGCGCGGTGCTTTAGATTTTTGAATCGGCTTCTGGTTCGACTTTTACACACAAAGCACTTTTTTTTTTTAAACAATTTATTCATCTCTTAGCTCCTATATGTAAATACCACCGATTTCTGGTTCTCGGCTAATTTCTGCTTGCGTTAAATTATTCAACAACAAGAAAGAAAATAAAATGAATTTGATTTTCGGCCATTAATGCTTCCAGAAACACGAAGGGGAAGAAGCCACCTTAATGCAGCACAGAAGACCGGACCTCTCGTCTCTGGAAATACCGACACGTTCCTTAGAGAGGGTGTTATCCGATTTTACGAGGATAGATAATGTCCCAAGCCCTAACTCGACTACATCGGGATTGCCCCCCAGACCAAATTCAGCAAAATTGAAATCATCCGTTAAAAACATTCTCCCTCAAAAGAGCTCGAGGGATACTAAAAACCCATCCCGAGAAGCTGAAAAAACAGTACTTATAATCCAGGAAACACCCCTTTCGGACAAGCCCTCAACCTTAAGATCATTTTCGTTAAATAAGATTTTATTCTCGGCATCCACGAAATCGACACATTCGTTACCCGTGACACCAATGGCGAATAATGCTGATCCTGGTCCCTCACATGAAATTCATGTGGATTGCCAATCTAGAACACCTGTAAGTTTAGTTTGTCTCCTAAGTACGTACAAGGAAAAAATTGCGATATCAGTCCTGCAACTTTTGAAGTTGCGATTTTAGTCGTCTTAAGTTTTAATTTGTTGCAAATTTGGTCCAGTAGGACTTTTTCAATATTTGTGTTATTCCAAAAAATAACCTATATATTCAAATAAAGGACAAAAAAGTATCTTGTCCTTGCTAAGGGGCAAAATCGTCGTAAGACTAAAATTGCAACTTTATGAGTTACAGGATCAATACTGCAACATCCCTATAGATAGAGGACCGATTTTGCAAATTTCCCACTGATTCTGCGCGGATCTTTTTTCTAACTGAGCTTTGGTTCCCCACACAGCAAACAGAAGTTAAGCAATTTATGACACGCTCATTCTCGGTTCCAGTTAATGTTAAAAGCCGAAGCTTGAGGCGGATAGGTTCTTCTGGAGGTTTAATACGAGTCATATCAATGAACAATCGGCCTACAGATACGGAAAATGCCTCCCCAGATTTATCTCACAATACAGAATCAGGTATATACCGATATATTTGCATCAGAACATGTTGTGCTCTTAGAATGCGAAATATAATAAACATGATCAGTTATCCTAACTTGAACGTGTTAAAAAAGCATATTAAAAGTGCAAAGAGGTCACTGCTTGCATATATGACCTTCGGAACATTTTGATTTTTAAGGAGCAATTGTGGTTTTTAATTTAAGTATTAGAAGATTAGATCTTGAATTAGAGGTAGTGGGTGGCAGTTCGGATCGTGGTCAGGCCGAGACATGAAATTCACAAAAAAAAACCGTTAATCCAAAATGTGTTGTGCTTGACTCGAAAGGACAGAGTACTTTTGAAAACTTTGTACAGGTCATGTATTTATATTTGTTACATGGTTTGCATAAAACTTGCTACTTGCAAATTATATATATGGATACTTAGATATCCCATCTGAGTTGGGAGCTAATTACAAAAAAGGAAAGAAAACACCCGGAGTTTTTTACAAAATTACAAATTAACCCCTTCACAAAAAAACGGTGCTGATTGCAAAGGTCGATCGATCCGTTCTATTTATTATTCTTGTTATTTAGATTGTACTCCATTCCGATCCGAACCCACCAAGCCTCAAATATAACCGGCAACTGACCTTTTAGGTTCGTTTTCATATTTTCGTGCCATAACAGAAATTGCCACTCCTAATTTTAGAGGTACATAAGGGCAAGTGAAAACCTTCCTACCTGTTGCTTGTTTCATTCACATTATTTATTAAGAAAATTTAAGTTACTTCGTTAATGCTAATTTTGTCTAGACAATGTTGGGGAAGCGGAAGACATTCCAGAAGAAGAAGCTGTCTGCAGAATATGTTTGGTCGAGCTCAGAGAAGGGGGCGAGACACTTAAGATGGAGTGCAGCTGTAGAGGAGAGCTTGCCCTAGCACACAAGGAGTGTGCTGTGAAGTGGTTTAGCATCAAGGGTAATAAGACATGTGACATTTGCAAGCAGGATGTCCGTAACCTTCAGGTGAAGTTGCTGAAATTACAGAATGATCCTCCTAATGTAATACGAAGGCCGCCTGCTGGAGTCGAGCAAAGGGAAGCCACCCTTAATAGGCAAGTTAAATCTTTATTGTTGATATTGTGGACTCGAACGTCATACCGTATTAGTTTTTTTTTTTTTTGGGTGATATTCTGTAAAAAAATCCACGCGTTGATGGATTTATAGTTTTCGAATTTGTGACAGGGTCTGGCAGGACCTGCCTGTTCTTGTCATGGTCAGCATGCTTGCATATTTCTGCTTTCTGGAGCAGCTTCTGGTAGCCTTTTCTTTGTCTTTTTCTTTTCGATTTATTTAACATTTGTTAATAAGTGTGACAAAGTGTGACAAAATGTCCAAGCATTTTAGTCTTCAAACATTTGTTTAGTGCATATTGACTACAATTTTTTAATCAGATTTAAACATATTGTAGAAAATATTATAGAACAGTAAATTTCTCATTCGTTCTAGAATTAGAATTTTGTACCTTAACCAAATTACCGGATCAACGAAATAGCTAGGCGTGGGTCAATGTTTAGGTCTGGGCGTCTGGGATCGATGTTCGAATGCGTGGACGGTGGATCAACGTTTGGGCCTTGGGGCTGGATTTTAAGTAAAAAATCTGAATGCTGAAATTTGAAGGAGGCCCAATCCAATAATAATACATATATTGCATAAAAAAGTTTATGGGGTTCAGTAGTAAAATAGCCAAATATCCTCAACCCTTGGGCCATTCGCCACTATTTTTTCGTAGATTAAATAGCAAACGACACAATTCGAGAGATTATTTTAATTATATCCAATAATAATACATTTATTGCATAAAAGGTTTACAGGTTCAGTAGTAAAGTAGCCAAAACTCAGGGGGTGGGGGTGAATGCCCCCCTCAAGCCGTTCGCCACCATTTTCTCTTTGACCAAATAGTAAACGACGATAAAAATTGGAGAGATTGTTTTAATTATTGCCATGCGTATGTAGATATACACTTATCTTTCATCTCATCTTTGGCAGGTGTCTGACATGGGGCCTCGAGCTCTTGCCATCTCTTTGCCTTTTGCCTGTGTTTTAGGTCTCCTTTCATCCATGATAGCATCCACTATGGGTAAGAAGATCATCAACGATTAGTTTCTTTGGATTCACTATTTTTTATTCAAAGGGTTTCTCGTGTGTGCCTAAAACGGCATATTTATGTTTCTTCATGTGAGCATTACACTTCTTTAAACCCACTGTAATAACTGATCAGAATAAGCAAAAATGCCGCCTCCACAAGAGTCTATCTTTATTATTTCCTTCTCTTTTTCTTTTCAATAGTTAATATTTGATTAGTTTTATGATTTGCAGTGAGCAAGAGTTACATATGGGCTTATGCTTCTTTCCAGTTTGCAATAGTGATTCTATTTGCTCATGTATTTTACGCCGTGGTAAGATATATATACATATATATATATATATATATATGCCTCCTCTTCTTCGTCGTCTTCTTTTTTTTTTTTTCTTTTTTGGGAAAACCCCATTTTTCATATCTTATATTTCATTGTCTTGGAGTCTAGGCTCCATTTGATCTACATTTGGGATTATTACAAAAACTACCCTTGAAATTTGACCTAATTATAGAAAAATTCACTTTATCTTTTAATATTACAAACACTCCCTTAAGGTATGACAAACACCCCCTTAAGACTGCATTTTCTTATCAAATCTCTCCTTATTGAGGTCACAATTTGTACAAGTAGGACAAAATGAAGGGTGCATTTGTAATTTTGAAAGAGAGGATTGCTAATTTTGTTCCAGTTACCAAAAATAACTAAAAATAATATTATAGTTAACCCCTAACTTAATTTTAACACTAAGCCAACCCTTGTTTTTTTTTTTTTAACATTTTAGAAGCTAGCTTGTAGTTTTTTCTAATTAGGTCAAACCTCAAGGGAACATTTTGTAATTATCCTCCTTTTTCAACCCTTTTTCTTTTACACCCCGCAAAATTTTTGATGAGGCACGATATCCCGCCATGACATCGGAAAACAAAACAAAAACGTTTTGAAAACAAAACAAAAACGTGCAGCTTAACGTAAATGCTGTTCTATCTGTGCTGCTTTCCTCGTTCACCGGATTCGGAATCGCAATCAGCACAAACTCGCTTCTAATCGAGTACTTTAGATGGAGAGCAGGCCGTTATCCTCGGCCTCTACCACAGCCAACCAACAGTAGTGCTGTACAGTCGCATCTGCACGAACGAAGAAACCACCACCAACGGCATCCGTATCACCATCACCAACATCGGGGCCCACACAGCGATCGTAATAACAATCTTGCCCAACAAATGTCGGGTGAGAGCCAAGGGGGGCACGAGAACATGCAGCATAATGTGTAAAAACGATGTGTTGAATCGAGGGGGCCTTTCAGTGTTATGGAATTTACCATCTTGTCCTCGCCTTCCTAAAGCATTTTCGTGATTGCTGTGTTGGTAGGAAGGGTTCGGATGGTGATTTTTTTTTCATTATTAGCGTGGTCCGGTGGTAGTTGAAGAATGGTGCTTAGTGGGTTTTTAACCGTCAGAAATGCAAGTTTTTGGTACTAAAACTACCGACAGGGCTGCGACTGAGATTGTGTAAGAACAAGTTCCAGCATAGTGGTTGCAGAGGCTCTTTCCTCGTACACTGATTTGTAATTATGTTTACTGTCAAAAGATATGGGATATTGTGTAAGAATGCTTGGATAATATGAATACTTGTTTGTTGTAAGATTGAAAATGCTTGCTTTGTATTGCATATTCAAACCATGTTTGAAAAAGCTGGGATATTTTGTATTACTATATAGTTTTAATAATGAAGTATTATTTAAAGATAAAAAGGGGAAAGAGTAGTAGATGATGTTGTATTTGATTAAAATAATGTGGCATAATAACCTTGTGGCGGTTCTATAATTGGATCAAAATTATAAAATTAGGAGATTACCTTGTTAAGAAAAATATGTCGGCCCCCGAAGGTCTTTCGACGGTCGCACATAAAAAAAAAAAAAAAAATCACTAGAGATTTACCGGCGACCTACGGCGTGCAGGCTTGCGCGTCTAGCAGGTGCCTGCCTCAAAAAAGAGAGAGAAAAAACTAGCCCTCATGAAAAAACTAGCCCTCATTGGAGGTCTACCGGCGGTGCGCAGGCCAGCAGGTGCCCGCACTAAAAAATAAAATGCCCTGCGCGTCGGTGGTTTGCTGGCAGCAGATCATCTCGGGCTAAGTAAAAAAATTGGCTGGTTGGAGAACCCCGTCAAGAACAAAAAGTTACAAAATTAGTTGTCCCTTTAATTTAATAATATATGAAAGTTTATTATTGTTGAGCATTTAATATTCTTAAATATAATATAGAGGTGAGGGGTAAATATTCTTTTCCAGTATACAACGACCAAAAATAGGACCGACCCAATCATTAATGTGTCCCAAAAGCGAGCTCAAAAATGAGGCTCTATAATATTTTAATAATAATATTTTATAAAGATATTAATTTATCTAAACATATTCGATCTTCTTGTAATAGAAAGTTATTTATCAAATTACATTAAAAATTGAATGTCGTGGAAAAATTTAAATAATATACTATTTTTCGAGCCTTTTGTGATGCGCAAAATATCAACGTCGTGAGTAAATATCAACATATGATATATCATATGTGATTTTTTCGGCCACGAAAAAAAACGTGAAAAAAGCAAAAAAAAAAAAAATTTGTCGAAAATATATCAAAGTGCCTATCTATAGAAAGATAATTAAATGCTCGTCGTAACGGTATATTTTTTTTTTGACTTAACGATTAACGGTTTGAAAGATATTGATATTTGAAAAAAAAATGATGAAAGTGAGTTTTTTAAATTGTTGGGATTAATCTCATCCATTAGATCAAATAAAGATGGAGGAAAGATGGAGGGTGGAGATTAGTCCCTTGGTATGTAAAAAAAGTTTGGTCCTCAAATGATCTTAAATCAATAAATATAGGTCTACATTTCCTTTTATGTCTATTTAATATGAATGACTAGTATTAATTAAGGGAAATGCTACGTCCACAAAAAAACATCCACAAAACCATTCACAAAATGAGGTGTCAAATCGGCTTAATCAAAAAGAAGAGAGAAACTATAAAAAATACACCAATCACTCATTGATACCTCATCTTGTGGATGGATTTGTGGATATTTTTGTGTGGTTCTAGCATTTCCCCCTTTTCAAACCTCATTTTGCAATTCCCAATAGGCCACATAGCCAAATTATAGATCTTACTTCTTCGATCATAAACTTCAATATCCATAAACCTAATAAACCTATTTTTTCATGGATCCCACATGTTCCCTGTTTGTTCTCTATTTCTCACTAAAAAATTGTATATATAATTAAAATTTACTTATTAATTTTTATTTTAAATTTATGTGCATAATAACTGAAAAGTAATACCGGAAATTTTTTTTCCTAAATATTATAAATTCAAATAATAAACATAAAAAACATCATAGTGAGTAAACATAAAAATTTTTAGATAGGAAATAAGGAATTTAACCAAAATTATAAGAAAAAGAAAAAAAATCAGCATAAAGAATTTAATACATCACTGAATAATTATATAAATTTATAAATAATATATTTGATTTAACTGAATAAAAAAAATAAAAAATGCATATAAAATTGGAAATTGGGTTGTCAGGGAATATAATAGAAAATGGGTGGAAAAAAATAAAATAAGAAAAATAGGAAAGAGAGGTTTAGGAGAGTTTTGAATTTTCAAACCTCATTCTACAGACTCAAACCCCAAACATCCCTATTCTAACCATAAACCCCTAAATTCTACAAACCCAAACCTCCCCCAAACCCACTGTACCTCCATTCTCTTATAATTGCAACATCTGAACTTTCATACTTACCAATGCACAATTTTGATTAATCAACAACACTATCCCAATGACTCAACGGCTCCCGCAAAAAACGGGGTAAGGGGGATCAGATGTACGCAGCCTTACCCTTGTCTTAACACAGAGAGGCTGTTTCTGGATGATCCAAAATGAAAATTGCATCGAGAATTCATGGAATAACTAGTACTTCATGAGAAAAAGAAGTAGGAACCAGTTTAGTGAGTCATTTTGTTTTATTTCATTATAATCCAGAACCAAAGGATAAGGAGTCTTTGGCTCCATTGGAAACAATGGAAAAAACAATTTTGATTATTAATATCTTTAATTCTTTATTTTTAAAAATTATAAGAAGTTAGATCTTTTGAAAGTATTTTGACTATATTTTTTCATATGTATAAATCACAAAAAATGGTCAGACGATAGTATGTTAACAGTGTAATAGTCAACACGTTACAATAATAAGAGAACAGAAGAAGTATAAAACAAACAAAAAGAAAAATGAACTACCTTTTCAAAGCAGGGGTAGTATCTAATTGTATTATTTAAAGATCGAGAGAGAAAAGTAGTTTATTGGATGATATTATATTATTATAATATTTTGTTCGGATGATTTAAAAATAGAAAAGAGAGATAGTAACTGTATATTTAAAAATGTAAAAAAAAAAAACAAAAAAAAAAAAGATAATGATAATGTTGCATAAAAGAGATGGTTGTTTGTTGGTCCATATAGTGTGATTTTCACTGCAAACTTAATAATGTTACAGACCGCAACCTCTGTAATTATCTGCTGGTTAACAACAAAAGCAGTAATACGACTCACAAAATACAAAGCCAACAAACTAAATATTTCCGACGGGTTACAACAACGATATCAAAATTTTGAAAACTCGAAAAGGAAGAGGAGAAGAGGGGGCACCGTCTTTGTGCATAAATTAGTAGATTTTTTCATAGCTGTGGATTACGTGCCAATTTCATGAGAATCACACCATCTCCATTTACGCGCACGGTAGTTTTGCACCATAGATCACCGTATTACACTTCTTGCGTTTGGTTTTGTCAATGCTTCAATGAGCCTGTACATCCATCTATCTAGCATTCCTGTCACGGAAAAAAAAAAAAGTGAAACATCAACCACAACTTTAGCTGCTATTTCCATTTTCAAAAGTTCTGCGGAAGTGTTTGCAAAGTGCAAACGCTTCTGTGTCTTTTTTCTTTTTTTCTAAAGGATGCGACTTATATAGCAGTATGAGCAAAATTTGTTGATAACAAAATTCGGTACTATTCACAAATAGAATCCAAAAGCTGGGGGGGGGGGGGGGGAGAGGCTTAGTTGAAGTGTTTGGCAGAGCGCTTCGAGAATTAGTTTTTGTATGATTCGTATAGATAATTGGAAAAATAAATGAAAATTTTGAATTATGATTAAAAAATGAGCATAAGAATGTATGGGTGCGATGGAATATATTTTTGCTAGGAAGTACTAATCTCATTAGAGGATAGTGATGAAAGTTTTTTTGAAGGGACAGAGGTAACTCCGAGAATGTAATTGGATTTGAGATGAAATGCGATGGCTGATTTAAAATAAAAATAGTAAAATAGTGATTGGTAATTAGAAATATGTTAATGGATGAGATAGTGAGATTTTTGAAAAAAGTGTAATAATGATTTGTTCTTTTTTAATAATGTGTGGATGTTGGTGAATTGAGATCTAATGGATAGTTTTTTTCTTTTTTTCCTGGAAATGTTGGTTGGCAATCGTATATTATCGTGAAAAAAATTATATACAAGAGAACAAAAAAGATTATTACTTTTTTGGATATGGAATCACTACCAAGCACCAACAAAACAAACATCTTTTTAATTACAAAATACCAAATGCACTTCTCCAAAATTGGAAACATCTTTTTAACGAACCTGTTAAGGCAAAAGTACCACCCAATACTGCACAGAGACGTGTTATGAAGTGGAGAAAACTACGACGTTCTTCCCTAATGGTCACAGTAATCGGTGACAAATCATACAAAAAGTACACAGCTGCATCGAAAATGCAAAAGATAACTCATGAGCACAGAAATGGAAGAAAGGGAGTGAAAAAAGCTAAAACCTTAATCTCTGGAATAATGAAAACTCACCAGGCCACGCCCTATCAGACTCACTGATCGGAGAAAAGTACTCAGTAACAGAAAATTGATTTGTTGGTAAAACTTCCTTTGAGATATACTTGTATTCAGTCGGAACAATCTACAGCATAGGACAACAAGAGTTTTGAATGAACGGACTAGGTTTAGATATTATAATATAATGAAAGGTGGTCACTTTACAAATCTATATATATTTCTGATGATTTCTCCACCAGAGAAGCATAGAGTTGGCAAGTCTAAAAAGTCATTTTAGTTAAACACGTCAGCATAAAAAAAAAAAAAAAAAAGACAACATAATTATGTATTATGATGGGAATAAATTGAACCTTTATGTAATACTTGAATGTTCCACTAGCCCCACGTAATATCCGGACTGTGTCATCAAGAGGGTTATGTATCCCAGGATATTTTGGCCCAAACGACAAATCATGAATTATATGACTCACATTGACATGAGAGGAGCCCTCAAAAATCTGCAAAGGAGGAAATAGTTAAATGATAAGTACTTGGTCGGAAGTTAAAAAAAAGAAGTTACACATTTATTCAATGCCAACAAACACTCAAAAGATAGCAAATATTCCCTTTCGGTGGGATTTCGTTTCACATTATTAAAAGTTTTCATTTTTTTCAAAATTATATGATAATAAATGTCTGTTTAGGCTTCACTTTCCTTTGCAGAAGTCCAAAGTATAGTTTTCATTTCCCCAGCCTTTCCCAAAAAATTCTCAAAATGGAACTACCAATTTTCAACTCAAATATCAGCAAAATTTATTTGCCACACTTTTGCCAGTTCATGTTTTGGTATTGCTAGGAGTCTTCATTCAAACTAAGTGGGCTCCATAAAATTTGCCAAATCTGCCAAATTTGAAAGTGAGTATGTCCTTCACATTTTTCGATTTCATGGGGTAGAAGATATCTGGGTACTCTTTGAACTATCACATCATCCAGGCTATTCAGCTGAAGCGAGTACCTAGAAGTCGAGGTGATGACACTTCAATTTTGCAAAAGATGAAAAATTCAAAAAGAGACGAAATGAAATTGGACTTGGTAACTCAATGGACTAACTCCATTATCTGAGCTCATGGCACCCTTGTAGAGTCAATTTAGCATCTTAAGTTACAAACAGAACTTGACAAATTAAACCCCATCCGTGGTACAAGTACAGTGATAAAGCCAAGAAAAGCAGAGGATGATTTTAACTTGGAAGAGACTATAAGAGTTTCATGCTATTGGAGGAAATTATTCACAATTCTGCATAAAACCAGTACCAAATCTGCTTGATAAATACATCAAACAGAAGTACAAGAAACCAGGGAGGAAACATATCAAGAAAACACTTCCTTTGGACATCATCATTAATTTATTTTCTCAGGAATCCTAGATTCCATGGTTGAGCTCATAAACACCATAAAGAAATCTTACCGTTCATATAGGAAAATATTTGACTAATGTTTAATTTGTTGATAATAAAGTATTATCTTTTTTGTAAATAAGAACAAAAATAAAAAAGTTTCAAGTAAATCGGACAGCTGACCGTTTGGGCAACAAAAATATTCAATCCATGAACAGAGATATGAAAGTTCCCGGCAACCCTTTGCACGTCTAAAACACCATACACCTGCAATAAACAATGAAGCACATTAAAGAGCTGACAACAAGCAGAGCTTGTACAAGACAGTACTTGGAGACAGGTAGAATTTGCTGAAAATATAGAAGGCCGGCTTAGGACAAAAAGCATACCCGGCAACCTTCCCCATTAGTTATTGCGTGCTTCACTTTCTTGATCATGTTTTCAGCTTCTTCATCAAGACTGTGGAGTTTAATTTTGTGGTCAGACTCCTCATGATCTTTGTGGTCACCTGAGCACAGTTTTTACAAAAAAAACAAAAAAAAAAAAGAGAGAGAGAGAGAAGAAGAACTGTTATAAAGGTATTTCATTCTCTACCATAATGTTTTACAACAACAACATCTAAGCCTTAGTCCCAAAATGATTTGGGGTCGGCTAACATGAATCAAACTTTGAAACCGTCAATGATCGTTACATAAATAACATAAAAGGAGAAAAAGAGGGAAAAAAGTAGAGAAAAAAGCAAATAAAAAAAGAGAATGAATGTTGAAAAAAGAAAAAAAAAATGAAAAATGAAAAATCCTGAAAAATAAATTAACAGATAACATGGAATAAAAGAAAATAGGAATAAAAATACAGAAAAAAAAAAGAATCAGATTCCATCCACCATCCGTATTCTTTTCCGCCACATATTGCCTCTCTACCATAATGTTTTACAGAATTACCAAAATATAAGATTTAAAAAATGTGAAAACTTGTCATGTCTATGAGTCTGTATGGCTGTAGCACCTAAAAATCCAGCACAAAACTGTGACCCACTAGCTATGGTGGCAAACTCACAAATAATCTTCAAGTATTAGATAACAATATTGAATATGAGTGGAGTCCGGGAAATTGACTTTTTCAACAACATGATATTTGTTCACATAGTAAAACAAAGAGATGGGCTACAGAACTAAGTGCTACATAAAGTTCCATAGGAGCTAACCATGCCCATGAGCAGCATTTTCCTTCTCAACAAGGTCGGATAAATACTCTGTGCCAATGATATGGCCATCCTTATTCAAGCGGAGCTGAAGAAACAATTAATCATGATCACAACGAGAGATTAATCATAATCACAATGAGAGACAGACAAGTTAATTATCAAAATACACACACACACACACACAGTCACGGTGAGAGAGAGAGGGAGAGATTTTATGGTATCTTCAAAAATAGCATCAGTCTCATGCATTGTCAATGTCAATCTTTGTGTTTGCATATAGTAGAAAATTCCAATGAAGTCCGCCAAAAATAAAGTAGATAAGTCAAAAAAATGCACCCTAACCTTCCATATATTTGTGTCAAGATCAACTTCATGCTTCCCCGACATATCAATTGCGTCTATGCTTAGAACTACAGAATCACATTTAGTAAAATAACAGGTGAAAACTTAAAATAACCTACAAGACGAGTTTCAGAACCACATGAACGTGAAGAAATTACTAAGGAGAAGTCAAAACAAATCTCAGAAAGTCTAACCATCACAAGGCAAAGAGGGAAATGTCATGTTTATATGGATCGGAAGCGTTTCTCCACGTTTTGAGTCAACTGCCATCTGCCAAAGTGTGATGAGTCAACTAAGAACCAATCAAGATTAACTATGTAGATTAAAGCCAGATCCTGGTTCAGAAAAAATAGTAAAAAGAAAAAAATACTGAAGTAACTGAACGCAATTTTAAGAAGAAGACAACTAACCTGGTGTACAGTATATGTCGAAACATAATAAGACAACTCGTGCAAGAACAAAGTCGCTATGATTAACAGGCCAACAATAGAAACTGATAAGAAGCATGAAACGTTTTAAATTAGTGGGGACATACACCATTCCGTTCTCAAGCAGTTAACTTGACAAATATTATCGCACACATTGAACTTTTGTCTTGATTGCATAACACACAAGTTGAAATGTTTTGTCAACCGCAGAACTGAATATATTTATTATCACGAATGAGACTATTTACGGCTCCTAAAAATCAAATGAAATGAGGCATTTTGAGCATTCTTTAGCAAAATTACTAATAGGGAAGATTCCGTGCATTAAAAACATCTATAAAGGGGGACAGCCCGGTGCACGAAGCGTCCCCGCAAGGCGAGGGTCCGGGGAAGGGTCCCACCACAAGGGTGTATAGGGGGCAAGCCTTCCCTTGCCAATTAAATTAAGAGGCCGCTCCTAGGACTCGAACTATCTATATGACTCGGAAATCTGAGATCCTGATAAAAGAAAAAAGAAAGAAGAAACATTAACGATAAAACTTGTGAAACAAACAAAAAAAAAAAAATCAAGAACATAAATATATCACGCCCTACTGCCCAGAAGTGCTCTCACGTATACTTGATATACCAAAATCTATCACATGGCCCTTTTAATCCAAGCGGCACAAAAATAAGCTTACAAATTAAGAATGGCCTGTTGATCTAGCCAACAATAGTCTAACAATTTCCTCAACTCACAGTTGATCCTTCTTAGGATTCTGAATTCGAACACTTGATAGCTTCGATCACTTTCATGTATAGTAGGAATATATGAAACAAACGCTGCTAAAGCTGATCAAAACAATTACGGAGCACTGAAATATCAAACAAATTAAAAGGAGATACCAAGGGCGCCGGATTTTGTTTTCTGCAGCAAATGTTCTTCCGCACGCGGAAATGCATCGAGGCTTTTCAGTGCTTGCTTCAAATTACCCATCTCTTTTCTTTGATTCCTCCTTGTTCTTTCGTAACCCTAATTTCCCTCTCAAATCAAACGAATATGAAATCATCCGTCTACTAAAGAAAAAAAAAACGAAATCTAATTCTAATTTCTGGATCGAAAAACTCGGAAATTAACACTCAAATTCACATAATATACATACTATATGTGTGTGTGAGCGCGCGCGTGTCAGAAAGAAGCCGAAGAACTTACCACCGCCTCTCGCTGGAAGAGAGATGGAGGGGAGTATCTGAAATTCGCGCCTGCAATTATGCAATTGAGCATATAAACGGAACCCGAAAATTCAATCCGAAAATCCGATAATCCGATCCAAACCGACCTGATCCGGTATCGTCGGAACGGATTTCGGATCTGCATTTTTCAGATCCGGAAATTTCGGATCGGATCGGATTAAATCCGCGGGTTTTCGGATTAATCCGATTCGATCCGAAATTAAAAAATAAAAAAAAGGTATTACTAAACACCGCCCAAAATTACTAGTCACCGCCCTATAAGATTACCTTTTTATCCATTTCAAGTCTTTCATTATTTCTAAACACCACACCACACCAAAATCTTTCAAGCTCAAGTTTTTCGAATATAACACAATCAAATATATATCGTCAATATTATCGACAACTACGAAAATGGACGAGAATTCGCATCTGGAGTTAATTTTTCGGAGAAAATGACGCAGGCGTCTCATTATTCCGCTTGTTCCATGGTACAGGCGTCTGGTGAGGACGCTCCGTCCAGGGTCTAGGCGTCTCAACCAGACGCCTGAACCATGGTCGGGACGTCCGATTCAGACGCCTGTGCCATGGCTAGGCGTCCGATTCAGACGCCGCTGTGGCCAGGCGTCAAGCGGGCACGCCTCGGCCATGGTCCAGCGCAATTTTGACGCCTGGACCCTTTTTTTTGCTCGATTTTAAATATTAATAATAATATTATTGGTATTATTATTAACATTCTCACAATTAAAAATTTCAGTTATATTGAAAGAATTTGAAGGCGACGGCGTTGATTATAGTGGTTATTTCGTTAATGACGAAATATTCGCTAGTGATTGTGATGCGATTGCTTGGGCGAAAAAAATTGCTCTTCAAATTGGTTTCGAGTTGATCATTTCATCGCATAAGAATAAAGGAAAGACAAAGCTATTGAGATGTAACTGGTGAACTGCAGAGGGGTATTAAGAGATTTGGATGTCATTGCTCGAAAGGACACAAAGACGAAAGCATGCAAGTGTACATTTTATAAAGGCCGAACAATCGCATGACTTGAGTGGTTGGATAATCGACCGATCTCTGGGAGTAAGGGTATGCACAATCACTCATTTATTGTTTATCCGAGGGGCATCGTCAAATGAGTGGATCGAGTAAATCGCCAAACAAGTTGTTCGTGAGATGAGTCTTTGCTCAAGCCGTGTGCCATCTTGGCGGCCATTCGAATAAATTTCGAGGACAAACCGACTAGACGACATATCTATAATTATAGAGACCACTTGAGGAAGCATGATTTTGAAGAAAGAGATGTCGCTTGGCCGCCACCATTTACGTGACGAATAACTACGACATTGGACGCAGCCGACCGGATACAAATGTCATACCCACGTGTTCATGGCACATCCAACATCAATCAACTTAATCCGGACCTACAGATGGTTCATTGGCATGGATTCCACCTACAAAACGAATAAGTACAAGATGCCATTTCTCGAGATAGTCGGGATGACTCCATGTAACAAGAACTTCCTAATCGCCTATGCAATTATGAAAGATGAGACCGAATCGAGCTACGCGTGGGTGTTACAGAAGTTGAAAATTTTGCTTGGGTTTGATGTTCATCCGACGGCTATTGTTACGGATCGCGAGTTGGGATTGATGCGTCCTATTGAAGAGATATTTCCAGAGAGTGCCCACTTACTTTGCACATGGCATATTAATAAGGATGTTGAAGACAAGGTCTACAGAATTTGTGGAAAAGATAAAGAAATGGGCCAAAGGTTTAAAAATGGGAAATGGAAGAAAATCATGGAAGCGGCGACCGAAGAGGAATATGATCAAGCGGTGCAACTGTTGGCCACTTAAGTATACTGGATACAGTTTGGAAAATAGTTTAAACAACAAACTGTACGGAATCTAAATCTGAGTGCGTAGCGGAAGTCTTGGATACAGTAGGTTGCTATGGATACAGCAACTAAGTGTATGGTGTATACTTAATATATCACAGTTATTTTAAAAAAGTAAAAGCTGAAGGTAAATAACACAGTAATTAAAGTGGTTCGAGGTAAACACCTCTAGGTCCACTGGTCCTCCACACAGGAGTAAAAAGTTTATTATAATTACTGCGTACACAACTACGTAATTATAAACAAACCTATCCTTGTATCGTTCACACAGATTGATACAAAGAATATCACTTTCAACCGTTCACACAGATTGGTTAAAGCTTCCTTCTTGACTAGCTTCTTCACACACAGTTCCAAAGCTTCGTCCTTATTCGTCCCACACAGGTCAGAATAACTTGTTGAGTTCACACAGAGCTCGGTTTTTACACAGAGGTAAAAGGTAGGTAACCAGGTAAGAACAGCAGCTTCGAATATCAAGTTCTTGAGCTGATGATGGCTGTTCTTGATGTTGAGCACTGTATATCTCTTTCGTTCTTAATTGCAGTATGCTTTGGAGATATGTTTGCTCTGATGATAACTTTGATAGCTTGAATGTTAGGTTACTTGGGTAACTGATCTTCAATGTCTTCATAGGATATATATAGTCTCTGAAGAAAGTATCCGTTGAGATGTGTCCGTTTGAATGAGATTCCGTTTCAACGGGATTAAGACACGATCCGGATTTCGCGGGATTCTGAAGATCTGAAGACTGGCAGTATTTAAATACTTTATCCTTGAGTATTTAAATACTTCTTTGTTCAACGGGTCTTGACTTGTGTTCCTTCTTGTCTTTTTGTGAACTGTATGGAAGATAACTGTATTTTGAGCATCGAGACAGTTTCCATACTTGGTCTTTTACAAGTCTTCTTGCTGTACTGACGAGCTTCACTTATGCTGATTCGAGGCAGGTCTTCGATACAGGATAAAGCCTTAAAGCCTCGATACAGTTTCCTTTACTGTATTTGGCATATATGTCAAAACCTTCTTTATGACATTCGATACAGGGATTCGAGTATCCCGGCTGTTTCGATACAGGGTGTTTGTTTTTCCTAACAATTTCCCCCTTTTTGACAATTTGCCAAGACTAACTTACTTAACTCTTTCGAGTCTTCTTGATGATGCCAAAACCTTCTTTCATGAGGCGATCTTCTTTGATGACTTCTGGCAGATTTCTTGGTCTTTTGTCAAAGGTCTGACTTAGTGACTTAGTCTACAATAATGAACTGCTCGCAGGCAAGTTCGATACAGTTTACAACTTAAGCCTATGATTGGCGCGCAGGCACATTACACTGTATTCTAAGTTTACAACTGAAACTATGAACTGTTCGTAGACAAGTTCGTACAGCTTATTTTTCAATCAAGTTTATCTAACTTGAGATTCCTATCAAGCAATTTTAAGTAATTATACATAAGCACAGTAGATTACGAGTTGTAATCTTTCAAAACAAACGGTTTTTATTGATATTCAAAAAGATAGAGTACAAAGTTTGCTGTTTCGAATAGAAATTACAAAAATAAACATAAATTGATTGGAAATCTCCTTATCTATAATCCGCATGCCTCCATGGTCTTTTTCCTGGTTCGTTCTCGGTGCCGCGCCACCAGTTTTGAAGTGAATCATTGCCTCGATCCTGGTAAATCGCTCTTCCTTCATATGAAAGATCAAAGGCAAGTATCCAATCTTCTGGATGGGTGACCCGATCTCCTCTTCTATGTTTGGATTTCATTTCGATTTGGAGAGGGAGTTTACCTTCTTCTAGCATCTTCGTAAACTTATCTGCCGCTTCCGCTAACATTTTATAATTTTTGAAGATGGGGGATTCCCTGATGAGTCTGACAAAATATCTCATCAGTTCATTCTTCCTCCAAAGGCTTCACTTCGCTGGCGATTGGGTTGCGGTTGGTCGGCATTTAATTTCCGAAGGTCTTTGAATAAGAGTTTGCCAAGGGACATTGGGATCATGGAATTCCGGTCTGGAGCCTGAAATTTTAAAGCTTTGGGATTGAGGTGCTAGCTTGTTCAATTCGGCAGTGATATTGTTCTGAGCAGCCTCAAAATCCCTTTCTTGTTGCAGCCTTATTCTCCTTGCAGCTTCTCGTGCCTCTTCCCCCTTTTTGGCTTTATCAAGACTTTGCAGGATTTCAAGAGCGGCGTCCTGTTTGGTCTCGATGCTGGTCATTCTTTCGACAAGGGAGGAAAGAGTCTGCGACATATCTTTAATGCATTTGTCGTGAGCACGCAGCTGAGAGCTGTTCTCAATCATTGCACAAGCGGTCTTGGCTTCAGCAATCCTTGTCTTTGTACATTCCTCCTTCAGCAGTTGCTCCTGCTTATCTTCCATGATCTTCAAGGCTTGCTTGAAAACTTCTGGCAAAAGAATGAATGCGTCAACAACTCGAGATACTTCGTGTTGAAGAGTGGTCATTTCTTCGACGGCAGAGGTGTGCATCCAATTCAGTGCCTTTTCAACGGAAGATATAGCGTTTACTGCATCTTGGATAAATACAGTCTGAAGGCCAAGAGCTCGTAGGCGCTCTTTTCGTGCAGTAGAGATCGGAGAGTCTGGTTCGGCAAGGTCTGCAGCGCTGTTCAGCCTTCTTACATTCACGGATGGACGTGAAGTAAGTTGGACATCCTCAGGTTCGGTACCGTCCTCGGATTCCAAGGTCGAAGGGGCGGGAGCAGCTTCCTGTGGTTCGGTGGCTGGGGGATGAGAAGCGTCCTGTGGCGAAGATTCTTCAGCAATCATGGATGCAGGAGGGACTGAATCCTCCTGTTGGCTTGCAGGAATAGCTTCTTGTTCGGTCGCAGCAGGCTTGGGTGCCTGCTCCAAAATTTCTTGAATTTCCTCGACTGGAGGGACTGATTCCTCATGGTCGGGAATGTTCTCGGGCTGTGGCGAAGGGGGATTGGCTTGGGTAGAAGGCCCTTCGTCATTTCTGGGTGGAGAGGCGTCTCGGGCTTCAGCCTCTTCACGGCTCATTCTCAGACCTGCTTGTAAAGCGTCGTCGTCGTCGTCTGAGTCATGATCGTCGTCATCTTTTGGATTAATGGGAGAATCCTCTGACATCTTCTTTCCTTTCCTACGGGCGTCAGATTTGTGCAGCAGGTGGCTTTCAATTAGATCCTTGCAAGAGGCGTTGTCCCATCGAAGTAGGGCCTCAATTTCGATTGAGTCTCACATTTCGAGACAAATCTCTTCGTGGTTCCACTCGCTCCAGTTGTACAGGATATCGTACGGAGCTAGCCTATAGCCTTTCCATTGCAGGAATCTTTCGTACGCGTGTTCAATTTGAACCGAAAGAAGTGTTTGATTTATGATCGAGTCGGGAGGGACTTGAATAACGTCTGAGACGCTGTTTGAGGATTCCAGATGTATGGGATCCTCACGGAAGATGGACTCCTTGTAGGGATGGTGCCCTTAAGGAAATTGGATCTGTGACGGTGTGGGGTCCCGCAGAGGAGAAGTAGCTTTTGGCTCCGAATGGGCATCCAACTTGCTAAAGTCTTGAGCGTTGGCAGATGTCTCTATATCCGTCGTAGCCGCCAAAGGCTCGGGATCTACTGTCGATGCAGTAGGAGACACCTCTTCCACAGGGGTTGGGCCCTGGGGTTCTTCATTAGTGGGTTGCGCCACGGGCGAGACATCCTTGGAGTGCTTGGCAGATTTGAGTTTTGAAAGCCTCCTAAGTCTCTTCTTGGATTTCTCACCAGCAGAGTGTTTCTTGCTGTGAGATCGCTTTCGCTTCTTTGAAGATTCCATTTCTGGGACCTTCACGGTTTCATCTCTTGGGTTGGCAGAAATTGGCATGTGCCTGGTTCTCGGATGATTGCAATGCATGGTGCTCTGGTTATACGCAGAGGGTTTGACACCTCCTAAGTATATCCTCGAGCTATTTTTCTTGGCATCGGCGGATTGGCGATCGCACTTCGCCGTAATGTAGTTCAAAGATTAAACCAAAGGATTTCTTTTGGGTGGCAGGTTTGCACACCTCTTCTTGAAGACGTTTCAGAATGATTTGGCACCAATTGACCTTTTCACAGGTCAAAATAGCTATCATCATTCTGAACCTTAGGTTCGTGCACATCTCGAACGCACCAGTTCGGTTTTCAATGATCCTGGAGCAAAAGTCATGAAGATAGACAAAATGAAGAAGAAAATTTTTCTTGTGACAAGTAGTTGTCACCATATCAACCACTTTGGACCCTGTAAATAGTCCATAAAACTTGGTAATGAGCTCGTGAGACCCGAACGTCTCAAGTTGGTCCATGGTCAGACCATCGGCGGGCAGCCTGTAGATTCTCTGAAGTAGATTGCGATTGATACATATTTCCACTCCCTGGACTGTTGCAGTGATGTCAGCAACATGTCCTCCCTGGGCTAGTGACAGAAAACGGACGGCGGCGTTGAGGTAGAATTCCTCAACCAGATGGGCGTCGTATTTGTCGGCGGTTTTGCTCCCAAGGCGATAGAGACCTTGTTGTTCAAGACGAGTAATGATATACTCCATCGGCTCTGAGTCGTTGGTTTCCGAGAGAATACGCTCGATGATGATTTGGAGAAGATCCGGCCATTAATGATGTTGGAGGATTTCTTCAAAACAGGGGAAGAAGATTGTCCAGCCATTGAAGTTTTCTTAAGAGATAAGGGTGCAAGAAAATGATGGAATTACGCAGTGAATATGCAGAAAATATGTAGGCTGTTTGCTTGAGACCTCTTGTAATTGCAGAAAGCGTAAAGAGTCTCTAATGGCAGATACAGTCCTTTTATACTTGGGCGGCGAAATAGGGTTTTGCAGAGTACGAATGGTCAGATTTTAAGGGATGGGAACCGGTTTTGAAATTAACGGTCAAGATGGATTGAGTGGAACTGGTACGCTAATCCATTAAAAGGTTTTAAAATACAGCGGGTCCCACTTCTGACATAGGTTGATACCCTAATTGCCTAAAACGGCGGTTTAAAAATAATAAACACTTTGAAAACATCGCGGCTTTTGAGATTCAGTTGTCCAGATGTCGAGTAAGGCATTTAATGAACATGACGTTTGACATAAAAACAGGGCACGTGGACAAAAATTATTTTAAAAAGGAAATAATATTATATTATATACTGAATCGAAATCCTATAGCATGTCTTTGTTCTCCGCCGATACATTGCCCCTTAAAAAGGTACTAATAGGTTTTGAATTCCATACAAAGAATATTTGGATTAATCCGTATTCATGGGTCCTACAAGATTCCCCCTTAATTATCGCACACACCACCGTAGGATTCATATGCGTTCGCCGCTACTGATCGTATTGATGATTCGAGTGTACAGATAATTAATGTTGGATCTCAGTATTCATGGGTCTTACAAAGATTCCCCTCAATTGTTGAGTAAAAACAAGAAATTACTTACAGGACTCGGGCCGTAGTATTCCCACCTGCTCGAGCATGTTGAATCTTGCCGTGTCGAGAGGCTTGGTGAAGATGTCGGCCACCAACGTCTGTATGAACTTTTCCGTGCGAACATCCTTGTTCTCGACATGATTCCCGATAAAATGATGCTTCATGTTGATATGCTTAGTGCGCGAGTGCGAATGTGGTTGTGCGTGATTGCATTGCACTCGTGCTATCACACATGATCGAGTCTCTAGCATCGATTCCATAGTCCGACAGCTTGTTGCCGCATCCAGAGAATCTGCATACAAGAGCCTACCAAAGATAGTACTGATTCACCGTGGAAAGAGAGTTAGCCAATTGCTTCTTCTTGAACCAAGAAACGAGTCTAGGTCCGAGAAAGTGACAAGTTCCACTTGTACTCTTCCTATCTAGCTTGCGACCTCCGAGATCCGAGTCGCAGATCCAACTAAATCGAATCCGCCTTCCTTAGGATACCACGCCCCGCATCGACTGTTCCTTTAATGTACTTCGTGATTCGTTTAGTCAGTATTGAAGTGTGATTCCTTAGGTGCAACTTGATATCTCGCACACACTCCAACAAAGAATCGGATATCGGGCTGCTAGCCGTTAGGTACAGGAGCGAACCAATGAGCTTCTGTAGAGTGATTGGTCAAACGGCTTTCCGGCTTCATCAAGACTAATTTGCACGGAAGTGCTCATAGGGAGTTGGCGAGGATTTGGAAGTGTTCATTCCAAATTTGTTGAGAAGCTCCTTCCGTATTTCTCTGGTTGATGAATATACCGTAGGCAAATCGCTTTACACGCAAACCTAGGAAATAACTAAGTTCCCCCATCATACTCATTTCAAATTTGCTTTGCATGAGATGTGAGAACCTTTGACATAGAGCAAGGTTAGTTGAACCAAAAATAATATCATCGACATAGATTTGTACCATTAGAAGGTCATCACCTTCCTGTATCTTGAACAAGGTTTTGTCCACAGCACCTTTCTCAAATCCGTTGTTGGTGAGATATTGGGACAGGGTTTCGTACCAGGCTCTAGGGGCTTGTTTAAGTCCGTACAGCGCTTTCCTTAGCCTGTAAACTAGATCGATACCGTCTGTGTTGGTAAACCCTGGTGGTTGTTCAACATAAACTTCTTCTGCAAGTTCTCCATTCAGGAAAGCACTCTTGACGTCCATTTGGTATACGATAAAACTCTTATGGGCGACAAAGGCTAAGAATATCCTTGGCTTCTAGTCTTGCTACAGGGGCGAAGGTTTCATCATAGTCGATTCCTTCTTCCTGACAATAGCCTTGTGCTACTAGTCTGGATTTGTTTCTTATGATAAGTCCATTTCGATCCTTTTTGTTTCGAAATACCCATTTGGTTCCTATAACCGATTGGTGTGTCGGTCTGGGTACGAAATACCATACATTGTTTCTTTCGAAACCGTTAAGCTCTTCTTCCATAGATGTTATCCAATGAGAGTTGTTAAGAGCGTCTATGGTCGAAACAGGTTCGGACTGGGCTAAGAATACGGCGATAGTGCACATATTCAGTCTCCTAAGTTCGGATTGAGATTTCCATTCGAAACCGTGAAACTTGACATTAGATTCTTCTTGTGCACAAAGTACATTTCCTTGTGTACTGTATTCTCCTACGAGTAGAAACACCGGCATTAATGTTTCCAATGATCGGCTCTTGCGGGTGGTCTCTCAACCATCTTCGGTCGGGTTCTAGTTCAGATCCCGTCAGTATCGAAAGTTTCGTGGTACGGCTTGACATGCAATCGGCTTCATCCACATCGATTCTTACAGCTGCGGGGTTGATTTCTAAATCAACTACAGGTTCTATGGGTGTAGGTGGATCCAAGATAGATAGATGGTGAATGTCCTGAGTGATATCATCTACTCCTGTAGGGTCATGGTGTGGTTCGTCGAACACTACATGAACTGATTCCTCGATCGTCAGCCTCCTTTTATTGAAGATTCTGAAAGTTTTGCTGACGGAGGAGTATCCTACGAATATTCCTTCATCTGATTTTTCATCAAAGGTTCTAAGTTGGTCCTTCCCATTGTTCAATACATAACACCTGCATCCAAAAATGTGAAAATACGAAACTAATGGAGTTTTGTTATTCCATACCTCATAAGTCGTTTTGTTGTGGTGTTTGTTGACGATACAATGGCTTTTCAGTAAGACGTTGTATTGGTTGCTTCACCCCAGAAACGCTGTGGCAATTTGCTTGCGGCAATCATTGTCCTTGTTGCTTCTTTCAACGTCCTATTCTTTCGCTCGGCAACACCATTTTATTGAGGTGTACGGGCAGCTGAGTATTCGTGCTGTATTCCATTCTCCGAACAGTATTGCTCTATAAAGCGGTTAGTAAATTCAAGACCTGTTTAACGAATGCACACGATACTCGATGCTTTTTCATTTTGCAACTTTCTCAGGAGCTCGGGCAGCCTTGATGTTGTTTCCTTCTTCTTGCTAAGAAAGATCGTCCAAGCATACCTGGAATAATCATCAACAACAACCATGCAATATTTCTTACCTCCCAAACTTACTGGGTCTACAGGACCGTAGAGATCCATGTGTAGCATTTCCAACACTCTTTGGGTTGAAAGGTAGGATTTGCTTTTCAAGGTTGACTTGATTTGCTTGCCTTTCTGGCATGGTCCGCAGACGCTGTCCTTCTTGAATGACACATCTGGCAAACCTCTAACCATACCCTGTCTTGAAAGCTTGTTGATCGTCTTGAAGTTGACGTGAGACATCCTCTTGTGCCATAACCAGCTAATATCTGCAGTGCCTTTGGCAACAAAACATGGAATTGAGGAGCTCATAGGCTTCCAGCAGCAATGTACATATTACCTGATCTGCTTCGTGTAAGCACAACTTCTTTGGTTTGGGTGTTCTTGACTCTACAACGATCTATATAGAACTTCACCGAGAACTGTTTATCACAGAACTGGCTAATACTAAGTAGATTATACTGTAAGCCTTCAACATATGCAACATCGGTGACCTTGAATTTCCCGACAAGTAGGTTTCCTTTCCCTCTTGTTCTTCCTTTAGACTTATCACCGAAGCGAACTTTTGGACCACGACCTTCTACAAAATCAGATAGCTTGCTCCTATCTCCGGTCATGTGACGAGAGCATCCACTATCTAAGTACCAGGTATCCTCCTCTAGAATGTCCTGTAACAAAGAATTTAGGTAGATTTAGGTCCCCTTTGATTTTTGGGTCCATATATGTTAGTTCCTTTAGGTACCCAAACTTTCCTGACAAAGGTTGGTCTTGTAGGATGTACTCGGTGCAAGATTGCGATATCTACGGGGCATATCCGTATTGTTATAATCATGATAATTACTATGCATGTAAAATTCGTGGTTATTATCATTGTTCGACGAAAGTGCCGTCTAGGAGGTGGAGCCATTTTCCTAGGCCTAACAAATTGTCTTCCGGGTCTCCATTGGATTCCCAATCTTTGATGATACCGAATCGGCATCCGCTGTCTTGAGGGATAACGGGGCTCCTGTATCCAATACCCAGGCGCACTGCATCTTGAGGGTACCGCCGTGCGGGCCTTTGGTGGTTGGATACCGCTTTCTTCTGAATGATCGGCTTGGATGATATGCTTCGGAGCATGTCAGATTACGCCTTCGAGTGGTTGTTGGTTCCACTGTCTCGAATAGTAGAGTTGTGGGGCGGAATTGCAGCCTTCTGGTCTTCTCGGCAAGAGGTTCCTTTATGGGACTAGAAGTATCTTCCGATTCTGGAATGTGTTCCACACTCTTGACGAACACAGTACTAGATTTCCCTTTGTTCGAACATGAGCTGTATCCTAAGCCACTTTTATCATGAGCATGTTGCCCAGTGCTTAGAATTTCTTCCATTCTTTTGGACGATTTTTCAAAAGACTTCAGAATGGTCTCAAGTTCAGTTTCTCGCTTTTCGAGAGTTGTGATATTGGTTTGTAATAGAACCAAATCATTTGTCTTGCTCTCACTGTGGGTTTTAATCACATTTAGATCACGAGCAAGTTGATGATTGCTCTCCATGAGTTTTTCAAAATCGACCTTGCTGGTTTCACAATCAAGAGACATATTTTCATAGTTTATTTTCAGCAAGTCATTTTCATCTTTCAGCTCTAGATTTGTTAATTGAACCTGTATATTCTCAGTTTTTAGAGTCTCATGGGCCTTTTGAATGTTTTTGAATTCATTCATCATATTTTCGAAAGTATGAGATGCATTAGATGGAATAGCTGAGGTTGAACTTACCTCATCGTCGCTGTCTTCACCTTCTGGAACATCTTTGGCCATAAAGCACATGTATGCTTTATCATCGAACTCATCGTCAGATGAATCACTTTCTGACCACCAAGACATTCTCACTGATTTGGATGATGTGGGGAGGCTTCGATTCTCCAATCGGGGCCTTGAGCTTGTCTTTCCAAGCACGTCTTCTTTCATCTCTCTCTTGTTGCTCGGCCTCGTGCAATCTTTGGACTTTGGGATGAGGACATTTGTTTGCATAATGGCACGGTTTCTGCAGATTATAGCACGAGTTAGCATCACCGGATGATGTTTCGACTTACCTTGTTGATGTGTTTGGGCACGTAGGAGTCTTTCCAGTGTTTGATGAACTTTTTGAATTTATGCATTAGAAGCGCCATTTCATCTTGGGACGGGATGTCGTCATGCCATCAGCATTCTTGTGACCGGGCTTCGACGAGCTAGGCATGCTGTGTCGACAGTTCGATACAACGGCGAGAGCTGTGACCTTTGAAGGAGATTCTTCAGCTTTCTCTCTTCTGTCGATGCCATACTCAAAAGCTTTAAGGTCAGAGAAGAGATCAAAAGTGGATATTTCATTAAGATTATAGGATACACGCATAGCTGTGGTCTTAATGTCCCATCTGGGCCGAGAGATCTGAAAATTTTTAAGTTCTTCTCCTTTTGGGTGTAAATCTTGCCCAACGCTTCAAGTTCACCAACAATACCGGTAAATCTGAGGTCAAGTTCCTCAAGTGTTTCCGTTGGTTTCATTTCAAAGGATTCAAATTCTTTGAGTAAGTTTTGAAATCTTGTTTTCTTTTGAGAGCCTCGGTTCCCTCACAAATTAACTTGAGTTTATCCCGATTTCTTTGGGTCGCTTTGCCTCTTTACCTTTGAGAACGTGCCTTTGTCAAGAGTGACAAATAACGCGTTCTTAGCCACGTTGTCGAGATTTGCTCGCTTTCTTTCATCGGTTGTCCATTGCTCGCGTTCCTTCTCGAGCATTTCAGCATGGGCTTGGCCCTCAATCCTTGCGGCCGGATTGACCTTCATGATCTTGATAGGACCATCCTGTATAACAAAAATCATCTCTTCGTGCATTGCTGCAAGATGAGCTTCCATTCTAATTCTCCAGTCGTCAAATTCGTTAATAGAGAACATAGGAACTTTGTTAATCATAGAAGTATCCATACTGATAATATAGGAATGAAAGAGACTGTTTTGAAAATAAGTGATTTGAATCTGATTCGGTTAAAAAGAAATACGACTGATTCTTTTTAGAATCAACCGCTCCGATACCACTTGTTGGCCACTTAAGTATACTGGATACAGTTTGGAAAATAGTTTAAACAACAAACTGTACGGAATCTAAATCTGAGTGCGTAGCGGAAGTCTTGGATACAGTAGGTTGCTGTGGATACAACAACTAAGTGTATGGTGTATACTTAATATATCACAGTAATTTTAAAACAAGAAAAGTCAAGGTAAATAACACAAGAATTAAAGTGGTTCGAGGTAAACCCTCTACGTCCACCGGTCCTCCACACAGAGTAAAAGTTTATTATAATTATCGTACACAACTACGTAATTATAAACAAACCTATCCTTGTATCGTTCACACAGATTGATACAAAGAATATCACTTTCAACCGTTCACACAGATTGGTTAAAGCTTCCTTCTTGACTAGCTTCTTCACACACAGTTCCAAAGCTTCGTCCTTATTCGTCCCACACAGTCGAATAACTTGTTGAGTTCACACAGAGCTCGGTTTTTACACAGAGGTAAAAGGTAGGTAACCGAGTAAGAACAGACTTCGAATATCAAGTTCTTGAGTGATGATGGTCGTTTCTTGATGTTGAGCACCGTATATCTCTTTCGTTCTTAATTGCGGTATGCTTTGGAGATATGTTTGCTCGATGATAACTTTGATAGCTTGAATGTTAGGTTACTTGGGTAATCGATCTTCAATGTCTTCATAGGATATATATAGTCTCCAAGAAAGTATCCGTTGAGATGTGTCCGTTTGAATGAGATTCCGTTTCAACGGGATTAAGACACGATCCGGATTTCGCGGGATTCTGAAGATCTGAAGACTGGCAGTATTTAAATACTTTATCCTTGAGTATTTAAATACTTCTTTGTTCAACGGGTCTTGACTTGTGTTCCTTCTTGTCTTTTTGTGAACTGTATGGAAGATAACTGTATTTTGAGCATCGAGACAGTTTCCATACTTGGTCTTTTACAAGTCTTCTTCTTTGTCTTGTGAGCTTCACTTATGCCGATTCGAGGAGTCTTCGATACAGGATAAAGCCTTAAAGCCTCGATACAGTTTCCTTTACTGTATTTGGCATATATGTCAAAACCTTCTTTATGACATTCGATACAGGGATTCGAGTATCCCGGCTGTTTCGATACAGGGTGTTTGTTTTTCCTAACAGCAACTCATGAAGGATACTTGGAGATGGAATCCTAAGGTGATATCATACGTTGAGGGTACATGGCTAAAATACAAGGAGATGTTCGTTGTTGCGTGGACGAATAAAGTGCTTCATTTTGGAAACACAACCACTTGTAGAGTTGAGAGTGCACATGCCGAGTTAAAGCAATGGCTTAATTCTTCCACCGGAGCCCTCGATACCGTCTGGACCAAAGTGAACCAGGAGATTGAATCACACTTACGCAGATCAGATACACACTTGAACAGTCTAGGTGTCGTACAGGCGTGGTGTATTCTGGTTTTCCGTTCAACTACTTGCGTTGTCGTGTTTCCCATCATTGTCTACGATTACTGTCGAATGAATTGACACGTATGAGAGAATTAAGTGATCAAGTGTACGATCGTTGCGGTTGTTCACTCCAAACCACCCACCAGATTCCTTGTGCGTATGAGCTCAAGAGACATATGGAATCGCGGACCCCATGCAGTGTTAGTCGTCTTCACATATTTTGGCAAACACTTATTATTAGTGATGGTGGGGACACGACCGAATTTGTCGATCCTTCTACCGGTGCTGAATCGGAGGACCAGCGATACTTTCAGGCCCTTGTCGATGAGGTCAGACAGAGCGATCCTGCAGTTGTCCGTAACGCATCACTTATGATCCACGATCACCTTCACCCTGATCAAACGTGTTACGTTGAACCACAAGTGAATACGGCAGTTAAGGGTCGACCAAGAGGAAGTTCATCGACTAGACGCGATCCTAGTGGTTGGGAGTATAGCCAAAGGGGTCGTGGTCGTTCCCGCTCATCCAGTGGTCGTGGTCGCAGCTCTTCTGCATCAGTCCACAATGCCTCTTCATCAGGTATGAACAAATTTATTAATACCGTGTCTTTTTTTATATTGGACTAGGATACTCATGTATTACATGTTAAATAAAAAGATAATTTTTATTATAAACAAAAATAAAAATAGTCTTCTTGACTAATTTTTTATATTTATATGTTACAAGTTAAATAAAAAACGTTAGGAATAAAAATAAAAATAGTCTTCTTGACTAATTTTTTATATTTATATGTCACAAGTTAAATAAAAAACGTTAGGAATAAAAATAAAAATAGTCTTCCAGTATGTAAATTGACTTTTGAATTTTTATATTTCTTTTAATATATTGCCGACATATAATAATTCCGTCAATTTATAAGAAATTTTTTTGTAGATGTATTATTTTTTGAAGTTTTTCAATGAGTTGTATCTTTTTAAGTTCGATAATATGTAATATATTGAATATGTGTTTGCAGGTGGACACCACCGAGTGGAGATTGGTAACTATCACCATATCAACAAGATACCGGGAATTATTTTGCCGTTTGTTGAAGGTTATCTCGATGTCCCCGGAGACGGTAATTGCGAATTTCGTGTTATCGCCGACTACATATTTGGCGACCAAGATAAATGGCGTATTGTACGTGTATGCATTGCAAATGAAATTATGGCTAACTGTACACTCTACTGATCGATCTACTATGATGGGATTGAACCTGAGGTTCGACGTATTACATGGGATGGTGGTGCGTGTGGATCGGATCATTGGATGGCTGTTGCTGAAGATTTATTCCCTATTGCTACTATTTCCAATGCCGCTGTCATACTATTCGGATTCGGAAACGGTAGATCTTTATTTGCATGTCTCACTGTGCTGCTGTTGAAAGCACCCTCAACGGCAACACGGCCTAGCCAAGAGATTGTCATTTGTCATTTAGGAGATACGTACAAACATTTTATTCGTCTAGATTTAATGCCTAATTTTCCTGTACCGCCCATAGCGAGTAACTGGTTTAGATTCCATGATAGTAGTGTTGGTGGCTCGGAGAATTTGTATACGAGCAGGATAGAAAAATGGAATAGATTAGTCGGTATGATCTAAAACTTTATTTGTTGTATGTTCCTTAATTAATAAAATTTTCGTTTTTGTTGATCTTTATAGTTGATAGTTGATTTTCTTTTATGTTGATCTTGATAGTTGACTGAAAAATTTTTGTTTTTGTAAGCAGAACAGAAAAAAACAAACAAAAGTAAAGTGCCAAATGCAAAACGAAAGTGCCAATCAATATACAAAATACAAAAAAAAAAAAAAACGAAAACGCCAAACAAAATACCGTCACAAACAAAATATAAAATACAAAATCAGTTGGCCAAATGCCAATCCCTCATGAACTCCTCGAGCATCGTCGTCGCTTCTTCCGCCCAGTGCAGGAAGGTGTCTACGTCTGATCTTTGGGTAATACCGACGGATCGACTCACCCACTGTAAAAAATAGAGACAATATAATACTGATGAGTAATGTATGATGAAATCAAACAAAGTACAAAGTTAAAGAACATACGTAATCGGTCTTTGAACGAGAAGGGATCAGCGATCCAGTCTTGCCGCACCGCTGCTCAAAGAGCCGAGGTGCGAATACCGATAATACCACTCAATGTAATCATCGGCGCAAGCAGCCTGATCATGAGTAGCCGCCTGATAGTCAGCGAGAGGCAGCCTGTATGCACCCGGAAACATCATCCAAGCATCAGATGGCATCCAAATGGGATAGTCAACTCGGTACAATCTGCTCGACCACGCCCGAACCGCTTTCTCCGGTCTGGTGATCGGGAAAGGGATGGTCTGCACATAACCGAGCTGCCATAATGCCCGACCAGGCATGTATGGCTCGATAATATCCCGATATCGTAGCCATCCAATGAATGTGGTCCTCGGGACATCCCTCACCGGATCAGGGCCATAAGGCAACCACTGTATCTGCGTACATGTAATCAACAAGTTATACAAGTTATTTTTAAATGAATTGTGAGATTGTTAGAAGGAATCGTTATACCTCTACGGCTGTCAACTGATCAATGCGGCGACGCAAAGACTGGAGGCGGTGCTCGTCCCTACCCTGGCCGACACTCCATGTAGAAGCTCGAGGCTGCGTGGAGTCAACAATCATACGCTCTCGATGAGGTCGAAAGGTGGAAAATACTCATAAATCCAAGCCTCGAACGAGGTAAGGCATCCACAAATCCCCATTGAGTGGCCGCGACTAGCGATACCGAGCCGACGGTACATGAAAGCCAATGCGGCGGACCCCATGAATACTTGGCCGTAGTATCCATACCGTCCCTCACCTCCAATATGCGGGAAGGCCTAATCCGGTTACCACTCTTGTCAACAAACAAGGTGGATCCAAATAACAACCACATCCAAGCTACGGCACAGGTGCCCTCCACTCGACCTCCATTGCGACATGACACGAAAATCGAGTCCATAAGTACGCCGCCACCCCGGTGAGTACTCGGTAGCTCCAACCGCGATACTCCAAGAACCTCCATCACATCCACTGCACTGTAGATGTGCTATCGGCATCAACCAATCGCCCCTCGACAGAATGCGAAGGATCGCCACACATCATGTAACATGATGGTCATCTCTCCGAGCGGCATGTGAAAAGAGTTCGTATCGGGCCGCCACCGCTCAACGAACGCGAAATCAACGGGGAGTCAATATGTTCGAACATGGCGTCCGTCAGTGGGATAACCTTGTCCCACCGATCCGACTCACTAAAGAGGGTGACATAAGCGGCGCCACTGACTCAAGCTCTGACAAGCAGCAGTCCTGGTGTGACACTTCAGCAAACCTCTCATATCTCCAGTCCAGATACGCGCGGCGACATGCCCACCGAAACTCGGGATAACGCTGCCGTCGATAGGGCCACCAGGCATCTCCTCAGAAACCATCCAAGATGTCTCATCCTCTGCCCTACGCCGTTTACTACTGGTAGACCCAGAAGTCACAAACCTCCCCCCTCTCCCCTTCTGAACCCGGCACGAAAATGAAGAAGAATCATCACCGCCCTCCTGATTGTCGGCCTCATCGTGCGAATAATACTCGCTCGAATCCTCAGTACCAAAATCATAATAAGGTACGTCCTCGAATCCCCTACGCTCTGCCTCCCGCTGTCTACGAACGGAAGCATCAACACCACGAGCTCTGGTGTGACGCGCTCCAGAACCCATCAACTCTGTGACTAGCGGCATAGATTTGCCCGCTCCTCCTCTCATCTGCATTTAGCAAACAATACAACTAATAAGTAATAATCATACAAAGAATGCACATTATTAATTATTAATTGAAAATTTTATTTTTTTCCAAAAATATGACTGGGGCGTCCGGAAGGGACGCTTGAACCATGGCACAGGCGTCTGGTCTGGACGCTACATCCATGGTCCAAGCGTCTGAGACAGACGCTTATCCAGCGGCTAGGCGTCCGATCTGGACGCCTACGCATGGTATGGACGTCCGTTGTGGACGTTTGTTCCACAGGCTGAGCGTCCGCCGTGGACGCCTGCGCCATGGACAGGCGGAATCGGCGGACGTCTGTGCCATGGCCAGGCGTCATCGTCGGACGCATGTCACAAAATAACGGCCGCGGCCTCTGCCGTGCACTCCGGCACGGCGGCCGCGGCCAATGAAACAGTAAAACGAAAAAAAAAAATTACCGACGCTTTTCCTTTTCCGGTCATGGCGGCGGTGCGGCAGCAGACGGCGGCAACGCGGCGGTAATATGGCGGCGAACGGCGGCTGTGCGGCGGTAGTGTGGCGGCGGTTCGGCTGCGTCGGGTGGGTTGTTTAGAGAGTGTTTAGTATTGTTAAATTAGGATCCAAAATCTAATTAATATGAATTAAGGGCAAAAAGGTAATATTCTAGGGCGGTGTCTAGTAATTTTGGGCGGTGTTTAGTAATCCAGAAAAAAAATTACATATCAATATCAGACTTTTTTTTTGGGGGGGGGGGGGGGGGGGAGGTGACATGGGTAGGTGGGCGGGCAGTGCCATCATTAAATGTGTTAGGTAGGTGTTTGACCGTGAGAGTGAGATGATTCATTTTTCCTTCTGATCGTGACACCCCTACTTGCTCATTCCCCAATTGCCTTTTAAATATCAGAAACCCTAAATAGTAATCCCATTTCCCACACCACCATCCCGGCGCCTCCACTCCAGATCCAAATATTCCCAGTTCCTTCCCACTTCCCACTACGACCTCAGAAATAGCCACTTCTCACTACGACCCCAGAAATAGAACAAGTGCATGCTTTTACGGACCAGACAGCGGTCACCCGACGGCGGAGAAGAGGCCTGAAACCTTAGATTCGCGACGGCAGAATTTATGTAATTGACTAGGATGTTTTTTTTTCCACTTCAATGGAATGTAATTGTTATTTTGAACTTTGAATTTCTGGTACTTTAATGTTGCTATTTGTGTTGGACATGGATTTGTGTTGTTTTTGGAAGTTAATTATGATAACATGGAATGACTATATTTTGGACTAGAGATTCTGAGCTTATTCTGATATTGCGTTTTTTGGAGGTTAATTCTGAGTATATTCTTGTATTGGAGGAGGATAATTCTAGTACTTTGATGTTGCGTTGATCTTTTGCAATAAAAAAAAAATCGGATATTTCGGATTGGAACCGAAAAATCCGATCCGATTTCGGACTGATCCGAATCCAATCCGAAATTCGGTTCAGATTTCGGGTTGTTCAAAACCTTGTCCGAATTTTCGGATTAATCCGAAATTCGGATCGGATCGGTTTCACTCGATGCACACCCTAGTGTCAATTGCCAAACGGTTGGTTCCCGATTTTTTAGTAAAGAAAAGAAAAGAAAAGAAAGAAAAGAAGAGAAAAAGTTGGAAGAGAAAAGAAAAAAAAAAAAGAAAAATGAAAGAAAATTGTATTTTGTGTTCTCGAGTTGAAGGGAAAATTAATCATTTTATTCTTTTCTCTCCAAATCCTTTCAAATCGGAAGGAAAGTTAGGAAAGAAAGTTTTCCTTCCATTTCTTTCCGTTTCTTTTCATTAAAAAACTCAGGAACAAGAAATATTTTTGCTTTCTTCTTATTTCCATCTATTTTCCTTCTTTTCTCTCGTTAAGTTAAACTCGGGAACTAAGCGTAAGTGACGGGGGCAAGAGAACTCGCAAGCCCCCGGTAGTTCAGAGTCGCATTCATTTCTTATTATAAACATTCCTACGTGTCAAATTCCTAACCTATGTGTCCATTTCCTAACCTACGTGGATTAAAAAAAAAACAGAAAAAAAAGATGATGCCTTCTTCTCTCCTACACCAGCTACCAAGTCTCATCTCGTACGAGCAACCTCAGAACACCGCATCCGCTGCTCCCGCCCAGCCCCCAATCACGAACCCTAGAGTTGAAAATCGTGCTTCCATCTTGGACGTTTCCGCTTCCGGTGATAATCGTAGTGGTCCGCCCATCTCCGACGAACATTATGTTGGTTTTATTTTTCGTAACCTCCACATTCGCTCTGTACACTCCAGCTTTGATCCGAATAACGTATCTCTGGCTACTTTTCTCCGGCGCCACCGCTACAACCGCCGACACCGTCCTGTAGTTTCCGCTCCCGTCCGCCGCCGCCACCGCGTCCGGCGTCACGGAGGAAGACTGCAGCAGCCTCCTGTCTCCGGCGGACAGCCACTCCGGCCACCCTCCGACGCCCTCCAACGCCGACAGGAGCTTCCTCCCGTCGTTCTGTGTGCTCTCATTCTCCATGTCCGTGTCGGTCATGTTCGTCAGCATGGCCAGCGAGTTGCTGCAGAGCTTCTCCACGCGCAGAACTTGACCTCCGATGGGAATCTCACGGAAATGCTTATCGTGGTTTCCATGTGAAAAACCATCGAGAAGATTTTGTTGAACCCTATAGCTCTACTCGAAAGGGTGTTGCATTTACTCAATGGAACAGCTGATTTTGCTGAAGAAGAATGCTGAGAGGAAGGCTCTGGAGTATAAAGGAAGAAGATGATAGTCATCATCTGATTTGGCATCATTTTGTCCAACTTAACAGCCACCTGGACAACAGTTAACGGCGTTAACAAAAAAGCATAACCAAGGCTAACTTTGCTTAAAATGTGAAAGATAAAGGACTTAGTTGGGACAAAAAAAAGATAAAAGAGTAAATCGTTATCTGAAATTAAGTTAAGGAACCTCATGAGCATTTTAGCCTATTTAAATAAAAACTAAAAATTGTTAATTGCCGAAATAACTTTACTTTTCAAAAAACAAATAAGGAAATTGAAAATGAGTTTTCTAATTTACCCTTTCTACGTTATTTTGTAAATTACCAAAAAGAAGTGGTTGTTTCAGGAGAAAGTAAAAGACTATAAATACGAGTCAATCAATTGTATTCATAACACTGATAGAGGGGCCTTTATAGGCATTACAATGAGATCCTTCCATACATAGGATTCCTAGATAAGGTAAGACAACTAATAGGATCCTACTACCTCTAGAAGGATCTAGAATATTTCATCTATGTATCTACAACCATATTAGGTAAGACACATCACGGAATAATAATTCCCGGAACACTCCCCGTATATCGAGCACTAATATAACAATGGTGCAGAAGATGTTGCCTTCTAAAAACCTATTCCAAGCCAAAACAAAACCCCATGGGAAAAAATAAAGGCTTGATGAGGAAAAGACTGCAACGCACCAACATAACATGTCATGTATATTCCACCTGATGTATACACAACGACTCCCCCGGATGTGTACCTAAAATCATAGGAGTCAGATGCCAAGTTGCCCTCACAACTATGCCAAGAAAAAACCTAGTGAGAAAAATACCTCGTAGTCTAAGTTAAACAGAAGTACAACGCATCATTTGTATGGATGTTCTCATAGGTCGCCTCGTTAAAAACCTTACCAAGTGAAAACCCAATGGGAAAAAACAAACCTTGGTCTAACGACAAAAAGAGCGCGACACATCAAAAGTGCAGAGTCGCTAAAGACTTATCAAGTTTTCCAAAGTCTTGACCTTCATGCACTAAATCAGTCATAACTTCCTTGATTCAATAGGTATCAACGAAACTGTAAGAACTTATGAAAACTAGACACCCATAGCTTTTCATTTACATACAGTACGTAACTTAGATCGACCTGAGCAGATCACAAAGCTCTATCGAAGTTGACTCAGCAAATTACCGGATATATCCTGTCTTACTTTGCAACAATAGTCATATGTCACTCAGCATGATGGATGTGATCAAATGATTGGTTTCCTTGGAAAGTAGACACAAACCTTTCTAATGGTACCAATTTCACCATTTTCCAACAAGTGAGCTGCCCATGTAGGTCATATGGGAGATAGACCAATACATTATGGACAAATTCGGGTATCAATTTTCAAGTGTCCTTTTAACGAGATAGAGCGAGCTTCAAGCTTTTTGTCATTCACAGATACTGCGTGAACGCATTCTATGCCATCGTCACATTGGGGCTTTACCGGATTATTACGAATGAGCACACTGAGTCAAACATGAGTACATAATACCGTACTTTTTCTTAAGACTGCACCATCACTTAAGTGAGCCAAGTCTTATGATGACTTCGACTCATCATCGGGAATCATATAGGCATTACTTTATCATCTCTAAGGGAAACCGTCCCTTAGATTGCCTTAAACCGATTGATGAATACGCATCATCAAATGTCTCCAAGATCCTTTCATTCTTAACTTTGGATTTAGCGGAATCTCTTAGTCTCACAAGAGTACATCACTATAAACCCTTAGTATCTCTTCCAAATCAAGTATATACTTATTACATCACTATAAACCCTTAGTCTCACAAAAGCTTCATATCTCTTCCAAATCAAGTATATACTTAGTATGCAATCCTGACAATCACTTGTCAACGCGCTCCGTGGTTAGGAGCCACTTGATTTGAGTTTGATCCACCACGAGATCCTTTTATCACTTAACTCAGTTCCCCACTAAGATAATATTTAACCACAAGCTCCACGTCAATTTTTGGGAAGTTATCTAATTGACAAGATAGTTGATGTTATAACATCCATTACGATAGCACGACTAAGTTTTGTGTCATTGTAGTCGATTCCAGTGCGTCCATAAGAAACCTCGCGCCATGAGGTGAGTTTAACTCCTTCTCTCACTCACTTTAACAAAATATACAAATAGATCTTATCTTTGGAGTGTCGGCACCACTTCAACAAAGGGCTATCACTTTGTTCATATTGAAGTCGCATATATTTCCATTTTAATCCAACGCTACAACATTGTAGATTTTCAACGAAGTATGGTTCGATTAAACTCACATTCCACGTCCCCATGTACTGGCTTTATTCAAAGAGTGCTCTTTATGGATTGACATTCATTGAGGCGTCCCCCAATGATGACTGTAATCCAGAATCACATGAGACAAATGAGTTCATTTGGTCAGATGATCAAGTTTCATGTACCAAACTCGCATACATTTAGCGAGAGTATTTATCGAACCAAGTGGCATCCCAATACTCGATGAGATCCACGGTCTAGTAACATCGTCTACCACAATTTGTGGTGTTACCATATCACCATCCATAGGTGACGAATGTCCACGACCGGACACAATACTTGCAGATATTTTTGCAGCATGTATTAAAGCTCGTCACTTTAGGGAACTTGGTGAGACACAGTAGGGACAAACTACGACAATTCCAAGTCGTTCTACTCGAACATGATCGTTCGCATCTCCCACTAACGACGAGAAGACTGGCTCATCAAAGTGACTTACGAGATCGTCTGCTAAGGTATATTTTAAGTGGACTATGAGTGAAAGCACATGTCATATTCATCATTTATAATCCATCATAATGCGTTGTGGTGACGCACTTTGGCACATGAACATGTGGACGATAAAGGTTTTTCATTGTTAACACAATCCAGTTAACAAAATGCATACTGTTTCACTCGTAACTAAGCATTTGAATGATGATAGGTATAGGTGAATATAACATGTTGACCTATGCTACATAACCATAGCTACTGGTCTTGAGTAGGGGTGGCAAAATATACCGAAATACCGAAATACCGAATTTACCGTACCGAAATTGCCGAAATTTTCGGTATACCGAATTTTCGGTACGGTATGGTGTCGTACCTAAAATTTTCGGTACGGTAATGATATGAAATTTTTTATTTTCGGTATTTCGGTATATACCGAGATACCCAAAAAAATTCGGTATTTCAATATATATATCGGTATATATCACTATATCAAGATTTTTTCGATATTTTGGTAATTCGGTATTTCGATAAGTTCGATATACACCGATACCGAAATAAAATTTGGTATACCGAAATTTCGGTACGGTATCGATATGGACCGAATCGGTATACCGAAACTTTCGGTACGATATCGGTATGAATTTTGTTTTACCGGAACTTTCGGTACGGTATACGGTATGGACAAAGAAATTCGGTACGGTACGGTATACCACCCCTAGTCTTAAGAATCCAACAAAACCGCCACCATGCACCACCAGGATCGAAAATAAAGAAACAATTGAACCGATGATAGGCCGTTGATTTTACCGAACCTCTAGTGCTTTCTTGAAGAGTCCACTCCCTTCATCAGCCCCAAACACCTCAAAATTTCGTGAGCATGTATAAACGAGTGTTAGGATTAAAAAATCATCAACCTTGTGGTCAGAAACCGGTCGAAAAGACATCGAAATGGTCGTTGGAATGGCTGGTGGTATGTGAAAACTTCATTTAAGTGGTTCACCTCCTTCCAAGTCTCCAAATGGCACCAAAATTTGTGAGAAGGTAGCCTTATATGTTAGGAAGTACTCGTTAAAATTTCACTTTAAGACTTGGTCTAAAACTGGGTGAACTGACCTTTACAATGACTAGTCTGCAAGTTGGACAACCATAAACTCAGGTTTCATCAACTTATCAATCATTGTCAATGGAACCACATAACATATAAATGTTATTACATGAGTACGTCCATTTGTGAACACCATCGTAGCATCATAAGCCACCCAGGCTAATACTTATGATCATGTATGTATAAGGACTCGAAAAGTGTGGACTCAGCATCATGCTTATGCGAGTCGCTACATTATTCTCTTTAGCATGGGAAGGTGTCTTCTCCTAATTGTGCCAAAGAATAGGCTTTAAGCAATGAACATGGCTAAGAAGGATCATCGGGAGGTCTTTGGCGTCACACATGCTTATGGAAACAAGACGCGGATGACATAAATATCATCATCGGTCATGAGCTCTGCTCACGACTCCACCAACGTACTTTGGTGTCTTTAATCCAACTAGTTTCTTTGTTCAAAGAAAGTGATGTCCATGACAATACCGTGATATATGGATCATCAAACTTTCCAAACTTTGGACAATTAAAGCCTAAATGTGTCAATGTCCTAATATATCTCCTGGTTACAAAAATCGATGCAAGCCGGACCATATTGACTCGTGAATATTTTTTCACATATCCGATACAAGTGATGCATAACATTTTATTTCTCACAAATCACAATGAGATGCTATGAGTGATACACTTTGGTATATATATCATCGAGTCATAACATGGTTCAATTGTTACGGAACATATGTGACTAGAAAATGCCATTCGGCAATCAACAACTTGAGCATTGTACCACTCATTAATTGTGATGACCTAGTCATCATAGTCACAATGGATTTATAACACGAAATCCAAAAATATTGTGTTCCTTGGAAATAGCTTAATACGCACTCAATTTCACTTGCAAAATTTTTTATAAACATGAGCATAGCGAACCCTCTAACAACATAGAGATTTTATATCAGATACGATCAAAATGATCTATCATATTAAGTGCATAACATGGCAAGATTATATTCCTAAGGGGCCAAATTACGACACCGGCATGGTATAAAACTACAATGCATAAGCTCGACCTTCTTATAAGGGTGCATATTTTGGGCTTCCCCAAGGAAACTGTTTTTCAACATTTGAAAGATGATATTTTAGCGTACAATGTATACCAAAAATTGCATCATCTATGGAAAATTCGGCCAAAAATAGGTTGAAAATATGTGTCATAAGACCACTTGTAAATCTAAGATGGAACCAAGTTGGTTGGGACAAAAGTTAGCACAATCGCTGGAAAATAAAGTTCCGTGCAGCTTGACCTTTGTTCACTAAAACAGTGATAACTCCCTTGTTATGAAGGCTATGGACGAACAGTCAGATGTTATGGAAACTAGACTTCCGTATCTTTCTATCAATAGGTTGTGCACCATACGGATCATTAAACTCAGATCACGGTGTATATTTTAATTGGCTGCTTTAGTATTTCCCAAGTTTAGTGAGAAAACGAGGTTGAGACCATATCCAATGACATAAGTGTTGATGCAAAAACATGGCAATAACAGCCATATGTGCGTTTAAATGCAGCAGGGTGTTCAATTTCTTATCTCGACTAATGATCCCTTCAGTAACTCCAGCTTGGTAGACTTGCACAGAAAGTAGGAATGTCGGTACAACTAAGACTGTTTAAAAACCACTTATTCCGTTTGAACTTTCAAAGCATAAACAAATAACAAGGAGGATACGCCTAGTCATGATCAAAAGTGTAGACAAAATCCACCAAAATGCATCAAATCAACCAAGTATTTTAATTCTCAATTTGCAAGTATACGTCATAATAGACATGTTATGTGGATGCAATGCGGTGCATCATAATTAAGCATTTTGAACCATGAGACATAATGAAAATATCATAACCAACCCGTCGTGACCATCCAATAAGATCGACTCGACATAGTCAAATGTATAAGGCACATGCCTTTACAAATACTTGGAAAAGTATTCGGACCTATAGTCACACAAACTATAATCGAGGTCAACGAATTCATGTATTTACCGCAATATGCCATTGCCTTACATGTTAAAATTTATGAGAATTACTCGTACATTCTTTCATATATCATATTGCAAGGATACGGTGCATGACTACATCCACATACAATATTTTATTTTAATAGGATGAAAGATGGAGTTTTCCAAGTATGGGCTTGGGTCAAGACCAACGTGATGGTCGCTCAATTCAACGTGACAAATTCGTCACAAATTGATTTTAACCACGACATATCCGTCGCAATCGATGTTTGTCCTATTTGTACGTCACAAATTCATGACTAATCATGAACATGTCATAACTTTACCATTACCGACAATATTCATTTTATTCAATTGTTGGTTTAAAATCAACAAAACGGCGACGTCAAATCGCACCCAAAACGTGGTGTATTCAACACCCACAAATACCGACTTTCAATAATTACTCGTGACTCCCCGAGGACCGCCACACAGTTTATTTCGACATACGAGAGTGATACCACCTCTCATAGTCTCATTCACCGCAGAGTAGCGTGGGAGATAAAGAACCCAAATACCCAATTCCCCAAAAAAATTTCCCAAAAGAGGAATTGAAAAACGAGAACTTTAATAAAAGCTTACATGGGTACTCAGTTCCATATTTGCTTTGATCCTTGAATGGGATAATAAATTTGGCTTTTTTCTATATGAGCAATAAATTTCCATGGGTACTCGGTTTTATATATACTTTGATCATTGAACGTGATAATAAATATGCCTTCTTTCCATAGCGTGCACCTCATCATGGGTAACATATTTTTCTATATGCCACGCATAAACACAATTAGATTCGTAGGTGTATAAATCAATGAATAAATGAATAATTAATTAAGAAAAGACGGAAAATTGAGAAACGCCCGGAAAGGGCTACTGGGCTCGATAATCGGCTGAAAAAGGACTCGGGCGCGGAGGTGCAGCAACTCGATATTGGATGAGGTCGGATCTCCAATTTTTTTTGTAAAAACCTGTTTCTGTTCGGACAGTTTCAGTTACTCAAAATCCGATCTCCATCGTTGAATATATAGATATTTGTGTTGGTAAGTTGCTGTCAAAATTTCAAACTGATCCGACGGTTAACGAATCGAAAAACATGATTTTGGTACGACTGCGCTGTGTAGAAAATTTATGCACGAAAATTCTCGTCTCTCGTTTTTTTTCTTCGATTTTTTGCTCTTCCTTACTTTGCGAGTTGGGTTAAAAAAATTGAGTGGGTACTGAAAAACTGGGCCGGATTGCGACTGAATCGGACCTGGAACACGTACCGGATCTGAACTGGGTTTGTAACTGGAACCGGGTCGGGTCCTGGGTGGCAGGCGGGTCGGACTGGAAAAGGAAAGTCGCGAACGGGTCAGGCGCGAGTTTGGCAGCAGCGGGCTGGGGAATCCGATATGAGGCGGACGACGCAGACCAGACTGCACGTGGTGAAAATGGCGATTGTAGGGCTCCAGTCGCAGCAACAATGGAGGAAGACGGCGGATCCGATCTGGGCTGGGGGCGGAGCGGGCAGGGGACAAGTGAGCCTGGAGACGAGCCGCGATGGTGTGAACGGACGGGCGGCTTGGATAGTTGAAGAAGACGGCCGTTCGGAGGGGGGTTGCTGGCCGGGGAAAGAGATGAGCGTTCGGATGTCTGCAGTTAAGGTTTCGGCCGCGGTCGTAGGTAGAGGTGAGCAAAACCGAAACCGAAAATCGAAAAATCGACAAAAACCGATGAAACCAAAAACGAAAAACCGAAACCAAAGAGAACCCATCGGTTTTGGGTTCATATAGGAAACCGAATTTTTCGGTTTGAGTTTGTACTTTAGAAACCACACCGTGAAACCGAAACCGACCCATTCTTAAGAAACCAACCCAGGAACCGAACCAAACCCAGAAACCGGCCCATAATATATTTATATATCTGATTATTTAATATTTAATATATATTTTAAAAAATAAAAAACTAAAATATGAACCTAACCCTGATTATTTAATATTAAATATATATTTGATATATATTTTAATATATACATTTGCTGGAAAATGTGTTAAAACACCAAACCCACGGGTTTAAACCAAAATCCATGAGCGTGTGGGTTGAACCCAAGAAACCGAAACCAAACCCAAAACCGACCAGAAACCGAGAAACCGAAACCGACCAAAAACCAAACCCATTGGGTTCTAAAATCCAAAAAACGAATTTAGCGGTTTGGGTTTGGTTTTGCCCCAAAACCGACCCAAACCGATCCATGCCCAGTCCTAGTCGTAGGAGATAAGCGGTCGCGGCGGAAGAAGATGAATTGTTTGGGTTTTCTTGCTCCAGCGGCGGCGACGGCCGATGGTTATGGTTACTGCGCAGAAAATCCAATTTTTTCTTTTATTTTTTCAGGATTTTTCAAAAAGACGGGAGCGGATTTTTCTTGCTCAGTTGGGGACTACATGCTGATAACGTGTTTCAGGCAAAAGTAAAAGACTGTAAATACGAGTCAATCGGTTGTATTCATAACAGTGATAGATGAGCCTTTATATATGCATTACAATGAGAGTCATTTCATACATAGAATTCCTAGATAAGGTAAGACATCTAACAGGATCCTACTACATCTGGAAGGATCTAGAACCTTCCATCTATGTATCTACAACCAGTATTAGGTAAGACACATCACGGAAATAATAATTCCCAAAACAGTGGTGTCTTATGTAAAAAAAATAATCAATCACGTATTTCTTCTTATTTAGCCTTCTCGACAAGGTGTTCATCGATTTAACATAAAACTCTACTATTTTCTTCCATTTTCATCTTCTCTCGAGTTTAGGGCTGGGCAAAAAACCCGCCCCGCACGTCCCGTCCCACCCCGCACCGCAAAAATGGCGAGGGAGTGCGGTTTGATATATCAAAATTTCCCGCCCCGCATCAAACCCGCACCGCCAAAAAAAATATAAAACGAGTGCGGTTTTATTATTATTTCATCCGTCCCGCCCCGCCCCGCTTCGTCCCGCCCCGCATATAACAAGATAAAAAACAAAAAAAATAGTCAAAATCCTATTTCACTCCGCCCCGCCCCGCCCCGCTCCCTTCTTGCCCCGCGAAAAGTGTGGCGCGGTGCGGTTTTAAGTTGTAAAAATGCCCCGCCCCGCATAAAACCGCACCGCACAAAAAATACGAGGCGGGTGCGGTTACACTCTCGTCCCGCCCCAAACCGCCCCGCCCCCAGCCCTACTCGAGTTAGACTTTTGTTGAATTTCCGTTCGAATGAATCTGGACTAAATGAATCTTTTCATCCGTTTTCGAAATAATATGAAATTTGAATTCTATACAGCATAGAATTAGAGACTGAACATGAGAGTTCAAATAAATAGGACGATAAAATCTCATTTTCAACCAAATTTTGTTATATCAAACGTACACAACTAGAAGAATTCAAAAGCATAATTGATAATTCCATAACTTCTCCAAAAAGAATTCAAACCCCAATACATAAATTATTACACCTCTTAATTTATTGTTGTCCACCTAGGATTTACATCTTATACTCCTTTTAAAAAAAATATCGATAATATTGTGGATTAACAAGAAATATTGTGTATTTACCGGTAAAAATAGAGATACTCTTAACTTCAGTAGGAAATTCAAAACCCCAAAAACATTTCTCTACGACTTCACTTCCAACACTATGACCGGCTAATTGGCGAACATAAACACCCCAAAACACAACTCTATCAAGCATATGGGAATAATGATAAATTCTCATAGATTGGATAAAATAAAATTTTCCCAAATTGATTGAAGACATTGAAATTTAGAAGACTTGAAATTATACCTTTGCAGTTGCTCCTTATCTATACTATATAAAACGTATCCCCCTTAATTTAATGTGGAAGAGGGATTTATGTCACTTATTTAAATATATAATATAAAAGAATCTAACAAAATACATAAAAAAGATTTAAAAAATATAATTATACCTAACTTCAAAAGATGGGCTAGTATTTGGAGGTTACGTAAGGCAACAAATTGCCTCATTTATTAATTTTTATTATCATAATTTCATATTTTCATTTATTAATTTTTGGTTTTAACAAAGAGATTGCAGAAGGGTATTTTGGATAGAAACATCAATTGTAAACGGCAGAATTATTGGGGTGGAATTACATATGAAGAGACTATTTTAATTGTAACTTTTAATGTAAATAAACTAATTTAAATACAAAAGTTATGATAAACATCACAACGCAAATGCACCTTCTAATACACAAGGTGATTAAAATGAACTTTTAAATGATAGTATAAATTACAAGATGATTAAATTTTAGTATGAAATCTTAGATACAATCCAGACATCGCACGGGTTGAATAAACCAAAACAATCCCAAGAACATACGAGTTAGTAAAGCGCCATTTCATATAACTAATTACATGTACTAAAATAAAAGGACAATAACAATAAAAACATATAAAAACCTGCAAAAGGCGTTTAAATTCTGCTTATCCGCTCATTCAATCTGCTCTAACATTACGTACAAAACACGTAGATATTCAATTCAAAATCAGCAGACGACGAGTTGGATAATGCCTCGTTTTTTTTAGTTTAAAGCTTTGTAAATGATAATAGCACCGATTTTGAGATGAAATTGAAAAGAGAGAGGTCTGCAAAAGATACACATACGAAAGTTCAAGTCGATTTTGTGTGAGATTTTTGGAGCCGTATTTTTTTCCATAATTGAGAGACTTGAGAAAAAGTGAAGATTTTGAGCCAGAAACCAAAAATAAAAAAAATAAAAAAAAATAAAAAAAAATATTTTACTAGATATTAAAATTTTATTTTGAAAATTAACGGAAAATACAAAACTTCATGAACTCCAAGAAAATGAAGCTCTCAAGTACATCTACAACTCCAATATCCGTCACTGAAACAGCGCCGGAACCGTATTTCCAAACAACTATTACCGACCGATTTCCATAGAATATTTTCTGAGAATATATCAAGAAAGAATTAAAAAATTAGGATAAACGAGCACACACATGTAAATAATAATGTGAATACTGGATTCAGTCATCGTCTGTAGTAGCTCCTAATCGCCGCCGTAAAACCACCGGTTATAGGTGGAGCCTCCCCCTCCTCCCTCTCCCGCCGTGTGAAAAATCTTAAAGCCTCTTATGAAACTGTAACCATTAGTTTAGAGAGAGAAAGGAAAAAGAGAGAGAGAGAGAGTAGTAGAAAAGGTGCTAGTAAATTATTAACAAACCATTTTTCCACTCAGGGCTGAACAAATTCCATTGTACAGCTGCTTTTGATTCGGTGCCTCATTTCACTTTCCACTTTACCAAACCTATTCTCTCCCCCGTAACCCCCCCCCCCCCCCCCCCACACACACACACAGACACGCACACCAAATATTTACTGTTAATCACCATTCCATGCTCCAGCGAATCGGGTACTTGTCTTGTCCGCTCACGCCCAAAAAGAATTCGTTAACTGTTAACTCTTGTCTAAAACACAGTGCTTTTAATCTGAGCAATAAATGGCGGGGGAGTAGAGATTAGGAGGAAAAAGTGTAGAGAGAGAGAGAGAGAGAGAGAGAGAGAGAGAGAGAGAGAGAGTATGGTGGTGCGGAAGGTGGGGAAGTATGAGGTGGGGAGGACGATTGGGGAAGGGACATTTGCGAAAGTGAAGTTCGCACAGAATACAGAGACGGGAGAAAGTGTTGCCATGAAAGTCCTCGATCGCTCTACCATAATCAAGCATAAGATGGTCGATCAGGTTGGATTTCTGATTTCTAAGCTATACTTTGATTTGAATTTTCTGGAAATTGATTATTGTGATTCTGGAGAACATATGTATATATGCGCTTTCGTTCTTAATTATTTTGTTTTATTACTGGAGACTACTATTTTGGTTGATTTTGAGATAGATAGGAAATGATTTAGTATGGGAATATGGTGTGTTGAGTTGAGCTGAATGAAGATGCTTGTGCAGTTTCTCCTTCTGGTTTTTTCTTTAGTAATTCGAGGATCATAATTTTTTGAAAAAGAAAAAAGAATGGAGTTTTAGTGAACAGATGATGAAGGTTGAGATTCATCTCTATCTAAAATTTATCAACAGTGTTAGAAGCTTAAGATTGTAGTAAACTATGTGTACGAACCAACCAAATTCGTGTTCTCTTCCCCTTCAAAATTATTTAATTGCTCATAGGATTGACTAATATTTAAAGTTGCAGTTAAAACCATATCACTTAATCATCTTTATAAAATAATTTGTTTTTCTCAATTTTATCTTGCAGATAAAGAGGGAGATATCTATTATGAAGCGTGTTAGACACCTGTACATTGTTCGTTTGCATGAGGTGAGGTCTCAAAATCAAGAGTTTATGCTTAAATAAGGGGGGGAAAAAAATGAGAAATTGCTTTTTGATGTGTTTTATCTAGAACTGTTTTGTACATGTGCCAGTTGACTGAACTGATTTCCTGTTAGGTTTTAGCAAGCCGCACGAAGATCTATATCATATTGGAATTCGTCACAGGTGGTGAATTGTTTGATAAAATAGTGAGTATCCTTACCTGGATAAGTTGCACTTTGAGAAAGGATTTTGGGAATGAATGTTCAGAGGGCTACTATTGTTAGATATGATGAATAAACGTCTCTGGCAGGTACACCATGGGCGACTTAGTGAATCTGAATCTAGAAGATACTTCCAACAGCTCATTGATGGTGTGGATTATTGCCACATTAAGGGAGTCTATCACAGAGATTTAAAGGTGTTCCTGCAACTCTTTTTTTTTTTTTTGGGTAAAGATTGTGTTTATTTGGGATAGCTACAAATTCTACCCTTGAGGATTAGCTTTCATGCAAAAAAAAAAAAAACACTCCAGTTTCCTTTTAAAAATACAGAACCCCCTATTGACATATATTTCTATTTTATTTATTTTGCACTCTATTGAGGGGGTAAACATAAAAACAAATAGAAATATCAAGTGGGTATTTTTTTACTTCAAATATTGAGCTAAACCCCAGGGGTATTTTTGCAATTATCTCATAAATTATGATCAAACTTTTTGTTTAGTGTCTTGTACTTTCTCGCAGCCTGAAAATCTGTTACTTGACTCTCAAGGAAATCTTAAAATCTCTGATTTTGGGCTTAGTGCATTTCCGGCCGAAGTAAGATCTTGGTTCAAGTTCTGTAAATCGTATTATGATACAAATGGCGCTGATGATTTTTTGGTTGCATAGGGAGTCAGTGTTCTCCGAACAACTTGTGGTACTCCTAATTATGTTGCCCCAGAGGTAACTTGTAGAGATTTCTCTTTAAAATGTAATACATATATGCTAACACGAAAATATCACCTTAGTTTTATTGTTTGAATTGTAGGTTCTTAGTCATAAAGGCTACAATGGTGCTTTGGCGGATATTTGGTCATGTGGGGTCATTCTTTATGTTCTGATGGCTGGTTTTCTCCCGTTTGATGAGATTGATCTGACAACATTATACGGGAAGGTATTCAATCATAATCTAATATATTGATGCTTTTACCACTTATAAAGGATTTAATTGTTTTTTTTTCTTAATTGCACTCTGTGGAAATTATGCATCTAAATATACTAATTTAATATCTTCTGCAGATTGAAAGTGCAGAATTTTCATGCCCATCCTGGTTCCCAGTTGGCGTGAAATCCTTGATCCATAGAATATTAGACCCGAATCCTGAAACGGTTAAGTATCTGTTCTTTGATGAGGATAGCAATGCTTCGTTTTTCTATCACCTATTTTGTTTTCTCATGTCAACACAGTATGAAATGTGTTATTAAAGTTTTCAGCATTCACGTGATAAGTGTGAACGTTATGACATTCCTAGCTTCAGGCTGATGTTTCAAGGTATTATTATTAATGAGAGAACTATGTCAAAAAGAAAACATGGGTGTTTATGAGTCATCTGGAACTTGTCGTGTTTTTTATCGTGAACTATACTGTTTGTTGGCAATTGAATGCTTATGCCGAATTAAGAAAAGGTTCTTGGTTTCATCGTGAACTATACTGTTTGTTTTAATTCATGGCTCCTGGGGATAATTTTGTGCAGCGCCTTAGGATTGAAGAGATCAGAAATGATGAGTGGTTTAAGAAGAATTATAATCGTGTCAGACTTCCTGAAACTGAAGACGTTGATTTGAATGATATTAATGCTGCTTTCGGTGATCCAGAGGTCAGTAGGACTTTAATGCTTCTATGGACTTTGAATTTTATCGAGGGAATGCACTAATTTTTTGTTTGCCTGGGTTATGTTTTAAAGGAATGCATGCAGGAATTTGTTGGTGCATATTTATTCATCAAAGTCACTGCCTTCAAAAATCAAAGTTCATATGTGCAAAAAAATGTTACAGATATTAGGGTTTTAATGAATCAGTACCTATATTTACCGAGTTAACTGAAAATCCCAAACGTAATTATGTTTTCTCGTTATAACTTTATTTTTTCCTTTATTTCAGGTTCAATTCGGTGTTGTGAAGTTGATTAACGATTATATACTCTAACCATTGCTTCATTATCAAGATTAGTTTTGAAATGTGAAAAATTCATTGATCGTTTTTTTTATTACAACTCAATTCATCACAACTAAGCCTTGATCCCAATTTAATTGGGGCCAGCCATATGAATCATGTTTCTCTATTCTGTACGATCGTGGGCAACATCATCCCTGTGTACCACAATATTCACCCTTGCCTATCTCTCTACTTTTTCTCCAAACCATTTAGTCCCTTAGAACACACGTAACATTGACCCTCCTCTCCAAGTGTCTACAAGCGCATTAGTTTACTGTTGAGAGATCCAATATTCCATGTATATGTCCTAAGTTTAATCTCAAATTTTCCTTCCCTTGGTCCTCTTCATATAGTAATTTCTCCGTGCATCTCTCCATAAAGTATCTAAATTGTTAGTGTTAGTAGGCATATGGCTAACTTCTTTAGCCACACCCGCCCATGGTGAGGAAACCCTTGTTCATTTGTAGCCATACTCGGGCGTCGATGTGACGTGATGCATGCGGGGGATGCCCTACACCCTTGCCTATCCGGCCTTCAGTGCAGTGCGTCGCAAGTAGGGTGTGCCCCAACATTAGCATTAATAGGATCCATATCAATGATTAACAAATTTCTACACCGGTGTCAACTTGCCGCATTCCTCCACCATCTAGGCTTAGATCGACAGAGTAGGCGGAGTTGGTAACCTTTTTTTTATTACAATATCATAAAATCTGTGAAGTAATCTATAATTGTAGTCACTTTAAGATATTGCAGAGGAAGCTATGATTTCTCTTCTTCGAGTTCAGGGGTGGGATTGGATTTTTTTTTTTTTTTTTTTTAAAGCTGAATTCTCTCTATTATCTTATTGATAGCTCATTTTATCTATCGAATATGTAATAACACATTACAATAAGATGGCAGGCAAACGGGCAACAAGTTGCGCCGCAACCCCCTTTTGAATGGCAAAACCAATCCTACTAAAAATGAAGTTATGTTTCTTGAGGACCGAAAAATTACTTTGCACCACCCGTTGAACTCTGGACAAAAACTTGTCAGAGCTAAGAAACCAAATGTATCAAAGGCAAAAGGGATGAACACGTGTTGATTCTCCAAGCAAGCTTTCGTGTTTAGCCACTTTGCTTGATTCACTTTCAACGCACTTGTCCTGATAAACCCATTGTCCCCGAGCCCAACAAGAGGGGACACTCCAAGAAGATCTACACAAGCATGTTTCGCCTCACCACCCAAACACAAGTATATCACCGGCCGTAAAGTAGACCTCCCTTGAAGCGGATCCGTCAAAAAGTTCACGGGGGCCTCTTTTTTAGAAGAAATACCTGCTCTCTTAAGAACATCATATAAAACATCCCTGACCAAATCATGCCTATATTTGAAACCAGGTAACTCCTTGCAATGGACCGCATGCTCGCCAAAAGAATCCAAGCAAACCTTGCGGCAGACTGGGCAAGGCTCATCAGCTGGAAACAGAGGGATCATAAGCCGGTACTTAAGGATAGTCCGGTACTCCAGGGCCGACATATGTTGGCCTAGACCATCAATGGGGGTAACCGTCAAAAAATTCTGAGAGAGGCGCTTTCCACGGATTGTGAATTGTTTGTTTCAGTTGGGGAGGCTTTAAAGGTCTCGGATCAGTGGTTGTGCGGGGTGTGTATGCGTTTATATGCGCTGAGTCGGTCATGCCATCATACTGATGGGTTGGTTCGGTTCATGCGGGTTGTGGGTGATGTGGAGAAGTTTATTGTAGGGATCACTAGGCCATATGTTGAGAGGGCAGTGGTAACTTTGGGAGGGATGGTGGCGGATGAGGTTCTCCTTGACCGTGTGTTCTCGCTACCTATAACAACTGTTAAGAGCATCCCTCATTCTTGTCGCATGGCTTTTTCTCATGCTCTAGTTGCTGCTTTGGGTAAGGTGGCGGCTGTGCCAACGTCTATTGAGGCATGGGTAAAACTTTTGTTGTTACCACGTTGCACGTTGTGTGTTATCAGGCCTTCTAACCGTCAGGAACGCAGGTCGGGTAATAGGAAGTCTTTGCAATGCCTTAGTATTCAAAAGGCGTTGGCAGCTTGGAGTGGGGATGGTTTTAATGATCTTATTCTGTCGCTTTTTGCCCAACCCTTAAGGGTGGTCTCAGGAAAGGATAGGCTGATATCTGGGTCCGATAGCTCATCGGTGTGCGCCAATGTTAAACATTGTTTGAGAAAAGTTGCGGACGGGCATTTCACTGCTGCTGTTAAGGTATTATCTTCTTCAGGGGTTGCACCTTTAGGTACGAATACTTTGACAGCGTTGTTGGCTAAGCATCCTACATTGCCCCCTCCGGTTATGGCTGCTTCTTTGCTATCCGAGCCCCCTCTTGTTGTGGACGTTGATAGCGTTTGTGGGTGTATTCAATCCTTCCCGAAAGGGACTTCTTGTGGGCGAGACGGATTGAGAGCCCAACACATTTTAGATGCATTTTGTGGAGAGGGGTCGCCGATTGCCGCCGAGGTTCTCAAGGCTATCTACGTGGTGGTTAATTTATTGTTGGCGGGGAGGTGCCCTAAGGTTTTGGCGGAGTTTGTTGCTTCAGCGCCCCTCACGCCGTTGCTCAAACCGGACAATGGGATTAGGCCTATTGCCGTAGGCGCATTTTGGAGGAGGCTTGTCTCGAAGGTGGCTATGAGGGGTGTCAGGAAGGAGATGTCCAAATACCTTTGTGATTTTCAGTTTGGGGTAGGAGTCCCAAGAGGGGCTGAGGCCGTGCTTCATAGCGCGAATAGATTCTTAAATGTGTTTCACTCGGATGGGTCGTTGGCTATGCTTACTGTTGATTTCTCTAATGCCTTCAACTTGGTGGATCGAACTACCCTTCTACACGAGGTTCAGACTCGATGCCCGTCTATTTCCCTATGGGTGGAATTTTTATATGGTCAGTCGGCGAGGTTATATGTGGGTAATGACCTTATTTGGTCCACCACTGGAGTTCAGCAGGGGGACCCCTTAGGGCCTCTTCTTTTTGCTTTAGTTTTGCACCCATTGGTTCACCGGATTAGGGATTGTTGCAAACTTCTTTTCCATGCTTGGTATTTGGATGATGGTACGATCATCGGTGACACTATAGAGGTAGCTAAAGCCTTAGATATTATCGGGTGAGGGCCCCTTTGCCTTGAACTCAACATTAAGAAAAGCAAGTTTTTGGCCGTCATGCAATGGGGTGAAGGTGCAGATGGGTTGTTCCCTCGTGGGATTGGGAGACCGTCACCGGGTGTAAAACTCCTTGGAGGTCTTTGTTAGCAAGGACGCCAGGTTTATTAGTAGTTTGGCGGCGACAGGCATCTCGAGCTGTGGAGCTCATGAGTCATCTCCCAAGTCTACGGGACCCTCAATCCGAGCTCCTGTTGCTCCGCTCATGTATGGGTGTCGCAAAACTATTGTTCGGTCTTAGAACGTGCCAACCTATGTATATGGGGGAAGCTGTTTCTATTTTTGACAATGGCCTTCGGAGGGCGATAGAAGATATTGTGGTTTGCGGTGGTCCTTTTTTTGGGGATTTTCAATGGAGGCTAGCATCACTTCCGACTCGATTTGGTGGTTTGGGTTTATGTTCTGCTGAGGATGTATCTACATATGCTTTTGTGGCCTCGAGGGCTCAATCTTGGAGTTTGCAGGACCACATTCTTCAGGGATGTGTTATTGATGGAGTTGACTCTGATTATGGATATGCGATGGATCGCTTGCGCATGTCCCTTCCTGATTTCGATCTTAGCGGCTTCTCTAATAAGGACACCGCCCCCCCTAAAGCCAAGAATGTTCTGGCGTGTGTCCTATTTAGTGAAATCGTCAAGAGTTTGGGAGGGAAGTTTGATTTATCCCCTCGCGAAAAAGCGGTGTTTGAATGTCTCCGTGCTCCTCATGCTCAGAATTTTTTGACGGTTACCCCCATTGATGGTCTAGGCCAACATATGTCGATTGGATTAAGAAATTATGAAAATATTGTTTGGTATATTTCGTTCGATGTACCATATTGATATTATTGAAGTTTACAAAAGAAACCTTAAATGGAGCGCATGTCTTGCAATTTTCCCTCATTGTGATTTTCCACAAATTCTTCCATGTAAAGCAGGCTATTGGGTACTGGGGGAGGTATAACTGGCTGTATCATCAATTAGTAACACTCTTTAGCAATTATTTCTGTTAGTTAAGGTACTTAAATTGCATCATAACCTTGAATTGTTTAACTCAATAGTCTTCTTTACTGATGAAGCTTTTGTTTAGTCGTATCTAGCTGAGCTCAATGTCGTCACTGAAGATTTCTAGCTACCAGTCTCACGCACCATTTTTCCGCTTATTTCTCTTTTTCTCACTATTATAATTTTATTATTGTGGATCCACAAACCTATTGATTTATCTTAAAATATTAATGAATCATTGACATTATGGTTGATGAAGGGACTGTATGGATTAATTATCTTGTAGTATTTTTATTATTTATTTGATTTGATTTGTTTTATTTTAGGTAGTATTATATTGCTATTACAATTCTATTGTAATTAAGGTTTATTTCTTGTTCACCAAATTTATTTTCTTATTATAAATAGGTAGCCCATTATTGTTATTAGGGTTGAATTTTATTAATAAAATTGAGGGTTTTTCCTTTTATCTTGTGTGTTATTTGTGTTGTTTCGCTATTCATCTTAAATCAATGGATCTACACGTTTAATCACGTATTTTCTTGTGTTTTTTCGGGTATTCTCAGAATCAAATAAATTTCACTATTATCTTTACGCTTCTCGCTGCATCAACAATGGTTCTTGCTGCCATTCTTGGCCGTGGAGAAAAAAGAAAGGGTAAAAGCAAAATAATAATAATAATAAATAAAAGAATTAGCATACAACAGTATCCTTAAGTTCGTTTAAGTTTCTGCTTGTTTTTACATTTCCTTAACATGTATAGGTCGTTCCATTTATTTAATTGCACGCGTCGTATGCAAGGCTCGAGGTTGTCCACAAATGCATTCTTTTTCTACAAGAGGTTTCCCAGTGTGCAACTTTCTCTGGGAATCAAGTTATTGTTTCCTTTGGCATTTGCTGCAGTTCTTTCTTTAGACCTTCTATACGGTGTTATTCTGCAGGACGAAGTACCTAATCAGCAATGCGGGAATGATGATATGGGGCCTCTGGTTCTCAATGCATTCGATCTGATTATCCTCTCTCAAGGCTTAAATCTTTCGGCATTGTTTGATCGCAGGAAGGTAATATGATTTTATATATATGCTGTAGCGTCGAAATCTGTCCATGTCCATGTCGAAATATATAATTGTTATATGTCAATAATATATGGTTTTAAAAATGTATAGATATATTTTATAGATATATAGATTGGTTATTTTGCTTAGTCAGGAGTTCTAAAGATATATTTATTATTCATAGTCAGGAGTTAAAGAGGCTTGGTTTCGGGTTTGGTTTGGGGCCCCACTGAAATTTTTTATTTTCTGGATTTTGGGGCCCCACTTGAGGTCAATCGATTTTTCCGGATTGTTGGATGGTGGATGGAGTCTGATTCTTTTTTTTTTTTTTTTTTTTTTTTTTTTTAATTCCTATTTTCTTTTATTTCATGTTATCTTTTTTTCTTTTTTTTTTTCTTTTTTTTCTTTTTTTTCTCTTTTTTTTTTTCATTCATTCTCTTTTTTTTATTTGATTTTTTCTCTACTTTTTCCCTCTTTTTTCCTTTTATGTTATTTATGTAACGATTATTGACGGTTTCAAAGTTTGATTCATGTTAGCCGACCCCAAATCATTTTGGGACTAAGGCTTAGATGTTGTTGTTGTTGTTGTTGTTCTCTCTACAAGGGCGTCCGGACATACATGTGTATTTTTTCGTTTCTGCTGTTTTTTTTTTTTTGGCAGGCTTCACTTGATAAAATTGCTTTGTCTTGACAGGATTCCTTTAAACATCAAACGAGATTTGTTTCACAAAGACCAGCAAAGGTTGTTTTATCGAGTATGGAAGTTGTCGCACAATCGATGGGTTTCAAGACGCACATTCGGAATTATAAGGTAAAACTGGTAGGCAGTACTGAAGTTTTTGTTCTTAATATTTAAGAGGATCACTAGTATTAGTGTTCTAATCAAAAATTTGTATAGTATTCCTCAAAACTAATATTTTTTGTTATATAAATTATAATATTACTTGATTGAAAAAACTTAAAAAAATTTAAGGAAGGTAGATGGTTTAGAAAGAGTTGTACCTTTTTTAAAATGATTAAAATAAAAAAAAGTTGAACATTACCAAAAATAGACTCTTCAAGTTTTTTAAGAATGATTCCTGATTTTATCCAAATTACTCTGTGTGTGTGTGTGTAGATGAGAGTTGAAGGTCTTTCTGCTGATAGAACTTCACATTTCTCTGTAATTATGGAGGTAATTTACTTGCCAATTGAATCTTTCTTTCATTATTCCCTCACCACACCCTGAGAATCCAACCCTCTTTCTTCTGAACAGATTTTTGAAGTTGCTCCCACATTTATCATGGTTGACATTCAGAAAGCAGCTGGAGATGCTGAGGAATATCTCAAGGTAATTTTCTTTTATTTCAACTTCCATTATTATGTTCTATATATATGTGTATATATATATATATATATATATATATATATATATATATATATACAGAGGAGAGTTCAAATAGAAACTTTTTGTTATGTGTTAACTAGGAACTAATCTAATCCATTCAAATTTTTAAATCAACGGATGATATTTATTGCTTCTTTCATTTTTGTTTCATTCATTTTATTATACAAAATGGCATTATAGTAACTTACGCTTAATGGTAACCGTAGAATCCTTAATTGGTAGGTTCATTAATCTATTCTCAATCATAAATTTTCTATTCCATTACTCTCATCTCTCATTTTGGTGGATATTTTACAGATTATTGTGTTATTTTAATTAAAAAAAAATCAATATTTCTTTTCTCCTTATTTTGTCGTTCACCCATTTCGATATTATTAACTGAAAATAAACTTTTATCTATTCGACTAACTCAACACTTTCAAGATTATCGGTAAGCAATGTGTAAGCAAATTTTAAGCCTCATTCTTATTGTAAATAAGCAATGTAAGCAAATAACTATAAATAAGCAATCCAATTATCTTAACTAATAAAAATTATCTAATTAAGCAATTCAAAGTAAACATACCTTTCTCATTATTAATAAGCAATTCAAAATTTATTATTTAAGCAATTCACACAACCAAAATAAACCACATTTAAATGTAAATTTGTAAACAATCTCCATATACAACCAACACTACAATCTCCATGTAAATTACAGGTAAATTTACATTAAAATAATATAAATTCAATTTACAAATTTAAATTAAATAAATAGATAGACATTAATTTCGTAAAAGCTTTTGCTTCAAAGCGCAACATGTAGGCAAATTAACCAACAATAAAACTTTTGTATTTATATGATTTAAGCATCAATTTGATTATAAATAAGCACTCGATAAGCCATTAAATAGCAAACTGTATCACTTTAAAAAATAGCAAGCTATACAATCAAAACTAAATATTTGATTTTGTATAAATAAGCATACCTCTTGCTTAATAAACTATTACAAGAACCTTTATATGTACCAATATAATTAAATCTTCAGTGCCATAATAAAATTATAAGCATTGTAGTAGTCGTATGTAAGCTTAAATTATGTATAAGGTAAGCAACTAATATTCCTTGTTTGATTAAAATTATAATAACAAGCTTAATAATACGAATTAAGAACCTTATAAATACGAATTTAGATAAATTCTTGATATCATAATAATTTAAGCACCTAATAAAACGTATGCTTGATTATGGATATATATAGGAAGATGATTAATGTCATAATTATTTTTCCATAATCATTGCATGAGATAATTAGAGAGTTATAAGCCAAATCCATAACTACCCTTCATAGTTGACTAATTAGAGATACTAAGCAATTCAATATTCATAACTAAATAAAATGAAATCAATCTGAGGCGTCTAAATAAATTCGATCAAGAGTGTAGGTTGGTTCCTAGTTAACACATAGGGAGTGGTTTCTATTATAACCCTCCCCTATATATACATATATATATATATATATATATATTTTGTAAAATGCAGTGTTAATACTTACTGAAATTACCCTCGATGCAGCGTAATTGCTTTTAAAAAAATAGTTGTTTTTTGTAAGTAATCCTTTTTTTTGTAGGGACAAAAAAAATTACGTTTGAGGTTTCACCTAATATTGAGGGTGCAATTTGTAAAATATAAACAAACTGGCGTATTTTTTAAATTTTGAAAAGTAGCTGTTTTTTTTTTCTATGATTAGACCAAACCTCCGGGATGTTTTTTGTAACTAGACCTATATATGTAAGAATACTGAAGATTCTGGCATTCTTTCTTACAGTTCTACAACAACTTTTGTAACAACCTTGACGATATTATCTGGAAGCCATCAGATGATAGCTGCAAATCACGGATCACCAATGCCAAGAGTAGGCGGAGATGATATCTCTTAGCCCGCCTGCATATATATCTTATTCCCCTCAATGTGGTGAACTCCCATTAAAATCTCCCTTCAGTTTCCGTTTTTTCTGCTAGAGAATATAAATCCGTTCGCTGTGGATCCCCCAACACACACACACCATTTTCGTGTTCCGAGTTCTTAACTGTTGAGTGACATGGACTAAGCTTAATACACCATTAACTACAAAATCTGCTGCTGATTACAGTGGTCTAATTGGTTCGCTCTTACGAGATTGTAGGTACTTAGGCCTCTGTATAATGTAGTACACTCTGTATCCTATCTGTGAAATGGTATCCTTCATACAGAGAGCTCTCTTGCATATTGGAATATACTTATTGATTTTTATTGTTTGTAGTTTTAATGAAGAGATCTGTATCATACTTGATTTTGTTCGAGAATCTTTTCGGGTTAATTATTAAAAAAAACGAGGTTTTGGGCTAATTAAAAGAAATAAGAGTTTTGTGAAAATTTTGCCAAAAACAAGGCCTTGAGATTCATGATCATCCTCACCTTTTCCTTTTTTCATAAGCAAAAGATTATTTCAAAAAAAACCCCGACATTTATGGAGATATTGCAATGACCCTAAACCCTATATAATACTTTCTCCGTTTTGAAAGTCTATTTTTAAAGATAAAGAGATAAAAGAGAGATGAAGGTCGTACTTTGGTACTCTATTCAATGACCATCAAGAACAAGATATTGGGCATTTAAACATCCCCTCAAGTATAGTTAACCGAGAGAGGAGAATTCAAAAGGGTGAAGTGACAATGGCATTGAAGAAGATGAGGTCAAAGAAAGCAGGAGCAGATGGTATACCTATTGAAGTTTGAAGGTGTTTGGGGGAGAGGGATCGAATGTGTAACTATGATTTTCAATAAAATTTGGAGAAGCAATAAGATGCCATCAACATGGAGGAAAAGTGTTCTTGTTCTTTTGTATAAGAACAAAGGTGATGTTCAAGATTGTTCTAATTATCGTGGAATTAAACTAATGAGTCATACCATGAAGTTGTGGGAACGAGTGATTGAACAAATGATCAGAAAATGTGTGAAGATAACAGAAAATCAGTTTGGATTTATGCCTGGAAGATCGACCATGGAAGTAATTTATCTTATCCGACAGTTGATGGAACATTATCGAGATAAAAAGAAAGATCGACATATGGTTTTTATTGATTTAAAGAAGACATATGATAAAGTACCAATGGAAAGTACTTTGGTGGGCCTTAGCAAAGAAGGGTGTATCGCGAAAATATATTGACATTATAAAGGACATGTATGAGGGAGCTAGTACAAGTATACATACTAATGTTGGGAGGACAGAAGAATTCCCTATTACGATTGGGGTGCATCAAGGATCTGCTCTTAGTCCTTTTCTCTTTGCCATAATCATGGAGGAATTGACAAGAGAAATTCAAAATGACGTTCCGTGGTGTATGATGTTTGCAGATGATATTGTGTTGATTGATGAAACGAAGGTTGGAGTGAAACAGAAATTGGAACTTTGGAGGGATACTTTGGAAGCTCGGGGCTTTAGGCTCCGCATAAGTAAGACTGAATATATGGAGTGTAAGTTTAGCGAAAACAATGATAGAGAGGCGGGGATGATCACATTTGATGGGAAAGTTGTTCATGTATCTACTTTCTTTCGGTATCTTGGATCTATTATCCAAAATGATGGAGAGCTAGATAGCGATGTGGCTCACAGAATAAAGGCAGGGTGGTTGAAGTGGAAGAGTGTCACATGAGTTTTATGTGATCCTGACATGCCTCATAGATTAAAGGGTAAATTTTACCGCACGACAATTAGGCCTGCACTGTTATATGGCACCGAGTGTTGGGTGTTGGACCATTTTTGTTCCATACATGTATTAATACTGTTTTGATGATTAAGTTGTTACACAAAACAAAACAACGAAGAGGCGAAGCAAGGCATCGAAGGAATCGAAGTGCAAACTGGAAAACTGCATGCCTAACGTACATAACTAAGATTACATAACGTACGTAAAGGCTGAAGATTAACGTACGTAAAGCGGCCATGTTAACGTAGGGGTGAAAACGGATCGGATACGGGCGGATAGTGCTCTTCTCGTACCCTAACCCATATTTTTCTCTCGGATTCGGAGTCGGATACGGAAAGGCCGGATACGGATACAAATTCGGATTATTCGGAATACGGACACGGGACGGATACAGGACGGATTCGGGCCGGATTCGAATAAATATAATCGGATAATATGTTTCATAGAAAAATCGTTTGAAAGTGATTGCAGAATATAAAAAAAACTACCTACACAATATTTCATAAAAGTTCTAATGCGAACTATAGTAATTTTTTTAAAAATCATTTCATAATAAGGTTCCCTCATTTTTACTTATTCAGTCTCTCCCATAAAAAACATAAGCTCCATACTTAGCAAAGACTAAAGAGTGTTAATTTTATATATATATATATATATACACACATATATATTGTTTAAGAACAATCCCTCCCGGATTCCATTCTCTTTGATTGAGTTCCTGCCTCAAGGTCAGCGATTCGGAGATTGATTTGAAGAGCAGAAAATACGGATTTGAAACACTGGAAGCACGCTTGAATGGAATTTCAATCAAATTGGCAATAGGGAGCGCAGAATGAAATGGTGAAGGCTTTTATATATATATATATATAAATATATATATATATATATATTTCTAAACAAAATTATGTGAAATTTAACAATTCCGACTTTTGACGGGATGAACGGTATAACTAAAAAGAATAATTAATGAAAAAAATATAGCCAATTGCACATATTTTCTATTCTACTCTACTGTAGTATTTCAAGGAGTAGTTTACGCAATCGGCACACGTTAACTGACGCAACCCTTTCTCTGTGAATCAAAACTAAGCTTTCCGCTGTAACTCCGACGACTTTGTTCCTCCCGTAAGTCCATTGATTTGCATATTCTTTTTTAGATCCGATCATTCGTTCTCCAAATCTAGGGTTCTTTCACGCATTTACGGTGCCTGCTCACATATTTCCGTAATTTGATTAATTGATCTATCGTTCACACACACACACACACACACATAAACCTGGCAAAATAGGCCCAGGCCCGCGGGCCGGGCCAGCCCGCCCGTTTTTGGGCGGGCATTGGGCTTCATATTTTTGGCCCAAAAAAAATCGGGCCTTTTTGGCCCGGCCCAGATTTGGCCCGCCCGTTGAGGCCCGGCCCGCGGACGGCCCGCCCGGCCCAGTTTTTTTTATATATATATATATATTTATGTTATATGTAATTATAATATTTAAAAATTTTCCTTATTTGTTAGATTAGATTACATCTATATGTTAATTATTGATTTAGTTTTATTTTTTATGGGACTTTGTGATTACTTTGTAGTATCTCATATCAATAATAATATTATTTTATGATTTTTATAAGAAAATAGTAGTGATAAATGAAATGATGAGCAAATAAAAATATTTATATATTTATCTTTTGATTATTTACTACTAGTAAATAATATAATTATCAAATAAAAATAATTGTATATTTATTTAATTGATTGTGATAGTATAGTGAATAATATAATAATTACGGATCGAAAAATATTTCTATATTTATTCAGAAATAATATTTCAAAAAAAAAAGAGTCGAGGCCAGCGGGTAAGCCGCCAGTGGGCCATGGGCCTAATATTTTGGTCCCTAAAAACCCGGCCTTTGGCCCGGCCCAGATTTGGCCCGCCGTTTTGCCCGCCCGTTTGGGCCGAGCCCGTTCATGCGTCTACACACACACACACATATATATATATATATATATATATATATATATATTCGGCACCTTATTTGGCGGCATTCCCTCTTTGATTCTTCCTCCCTCCCTCTCTCTCTCTCTCTCTCTCTCTCTCTATATATATATATATATATAAAGTATATTTAAAAAAAATTAAAAATATGGATATCCGGATTTAATATCCGGATTGGTATCCGGATAATATCCGATAAAATATGGGAAAACTCGGATACGGGCGGATATTGCAATATCCGAATTCTAACCCGTATCCGAATTCAACTATCCGGATCCGTATCCGAATTTGACCGGATACCTGTTTTTCATCCCGAATTCGTTCCCGATCGGATACGGCTCCGGATCGGGCGGGAAATATCCGCCCAGTTTTCACCCCTATGTTAACGTACGTAAAGAGATTCAAATCAATTGAACGTTGGGAAGAGTCAAAGTCAGAAAAGCAGCAACAGATATATGACATCATCGATGACGTATAGCTAACGTACGTAAGACCGGAGTTGATAGCGTACGTAACACAGGAAACGAAAGCCACTGAACTGTTTTATGAAGGATCCAACGTACGTAACCAGTGGAGGTTAACGTACGTAATATTGCTAGCGTACGTAATATTATGAAGATAGCGTACGTAATCAGTGCACAGGAGGCTAACGGCTAGTTTGGGTGATGAAGGCTATAAATACCACATCTTTGGTATTAGTCCATGAAACAACTTCAAGCAAACATCTCATTGATCACAAATTCATATTGATATTATTGTTGTTGTGATATTGAGCTTATATTGTTAGTTTGAGTGCTTATACATTCAACATTATAAACGAGAGGTAAAAGAAAAGATATGATTAGATTCGGTGTTATTAGGATCAAGGATCCGGCATTATTAGAATCGCAATCGCTATCTTAGTGAGGTTTATCTAGTACCAATAGAAAGCAAGAACGGTTGATTCCTTGTCCGATAGAAAAAAAAACGGTTTAACTTGGACCGACACAAAGACAAGTACAAATGGTTTATCACGGACCAATAGAAGACGTGATTGTAAACGGTTATCCCTCGACCGATAGAAGAGAGGTGCAGAGGTTTTTATCTTGAACCTATAGAAAAAGATACCGAGAGAGGACGTAGGCTCGTTTATAGCCGAACCTCTATAAATCCGTGCGTCATTTAATTTCCGCACATGTAATTTACGCTTTCGCAAAACGGCGCATATTCTAATCTTGCTCCAACAATTGGTATCGGAGCAGTACTCCAATACACGGCTTAACATCCGAGGAGTCGATCCAAATGGCGTTCCAATTTGCTCCAGTCGAAGGCCTTGCTCTTAACCGACCACCATTTTTTGATGGCGCAAACTTCATGACATGGAAGAAAAAGATGTCGATCTTCATTCGTGCCTATGATATAGAGATTTGGAAGATCATTTGTCTTGGCCCGAAAGTTCCAATCAAATACGACGGATCTCTCAAGAGTTTCGAATAATATAATGACGAGGATTGAAAAAACGACCACCTAAATTGTGAGTCTACTCAATTTCTATTTTGTGCCTTATATCCGGAAGAGACCAATCGTGTTTCATCGTGTGAAAGTGCTAAAGAAATATGGAAAATTCTTGAAATCACACACGAAGGGACAACTCAAGTCAAGGAGACGAAGATCAATATGCTTCTCCATGACTACGAGCTATTCATGATGAAATGTGACGAGTCCATCACCAATATGCTCGACCGATTCTCGGTCATCACTAATGGACTTGCTTCATGCGGTAAACTATTATCTAGTAGTGAAAAAGTCAAGAAAATTTTACGATCACTACCTAGCGAATGGGACGGCGCCGTGACTGCGATTATGGAATCGAAAGATCTCAATACGCTTGATTTTAGCGCCCTCGTTGGTTCGCTAATTAATTATGAGATAGTGTTAAAATCACGAAGTGTCAAGCCAAAGCCGAAGGAAAGATCGATAGCCTTGAAGGCTAAGATGTCTAAAAGAGATAAAATTCCGGTGGAAGATAGCGACGAAGAATCGGCATATTATGCCAAAAATATTAATAAGTTTCAAACCTTATTAAACCGGAGAAAGAAGGACATCTCGAGCGATCTAAGCAATTCGACAATAATTGTCGATTATGTGGTAAACCAGGCCACTTTGTCAAAAATTGCCGAGCTAAACCAAAGAAGGAGGTTCTAGTTGCAACATGGAGCGATGACGACGAAGATGATGATTTTATCAATCAAAATAATCTCGCTCTCATGGCCCGAAGTTCATTCGATGATAGCGACGTCGAAAGCCAGGTTAGTACATCATCTCACGATGAATCATTTGAAGCATTTGAGTTATTACATACCGATTTCCAAAATGCTTTAAAAGAAATCAAATCCCTTCAAACTAAAAATAAATCATTGGAAAATGAGATTTCCAAAATTCTTGAAAAGGGAAAATCTGTTGAGATCGATCATTCAAAATGCGTTGAAAACGAAAATACTTTAAAGAATGATCTTGTTAAAATGCAAACCGAGCTCAAAAATTTAACTAAGAAATTCTCGTGTGGAAACGAGAAATTTGAACAAATGCTTTCGGTTCAGAAATTTACTTTGAACAAACAGGGGTTGGGGTTCACACCTCGTTTTAAAAATGAATCGGTAAATTTCAAAATACCCCGGTGTGAAAAATATTTGAAAATTGGGCACCATATTTCAAACTGTAAGTGCCCAAGACGGACGATTAAAGTTAAGAAAATTTGGGTCCTAAAGGAACAAATATTTCAAATATCGTCTATGTTTCGAAAGAGAAACCAACTCTCGGTTGGATCCCCAAAAATTGATTTTTTTTATCAAAATATTTTACTAGGGGGAGTAATAATTTTTTTGGGGAGATAATATTTTCAGGAGGAGTTTATACCCTATTGTTATATTTATCATTTGGTATCATTATATTTATTTATTTTTACTTTTTGATGAAAACAAAAAGAGGGAGAAAGGAGAATGGGATTCACCCTGAAAGGGGGAGACAAATCGAAAAAAAAATTGAAATCGAAGAAAAGTCGAAAAATCGATGAAATTGAACAAAAAGATGGAAAGGAGAAAAGGACAAAGAAAGGTCGAAAAAGAAAAGAAAAATGAGGAGACGTCGAAAAGATGATGAAAATTCGAAAAGAAAAAGAAAAGGAAAGAAGGAGTCGAAAAAGAAATGGGAGAAGAAACTAACGAAACAGACAAAGTCGAAAACTTTGGTCTGTACACATATACATATATTTGTATTTTTACACGTAAATCCCATTAACGAAGTGTTGTTTTGTAATCATCAAAAAGGGGGAGATTGTTGGAACATTTTTGTTCCATACATGTATTAATAATGTTTTGATGATTAAGTTGTTACACAAAACAAAACAACGAAGAAGCGAAGCAAGGCATCGAAGGAATCGAAGTGCAAAAACAAGTTGGAAAACTGCATGCCTAACGTACGTAACTAAGATTACATAACGTACGTAAAGGCTGAAGATTAACGTACGTAAATCGGCCATGTTAACGTACGTAAAGAGGTTCAAATCAGTTGAACGTTGGGAAGAGTCAAAGTCAGAAAAGCAGCAACAGATATATGACGTCATCAATGACGTATAACTAACGTACGTAAGACCAAAGTTGATAGCGTACATAACACAGGAAACGAAAGCCACTGAATTGTTTTATGAAGGACCTAACGTACGTAACCAGTGGAGGTTAACGTACGTAATATTGCTAGCGTACGTAATATTATGAAGATAGCGTACGTAATCAGTGCACAGGAGGCTAACAGCTAGTTTGGGTGATGAAGGCTATAAATACCACATCTTTGGTATTATTCCATACAACAATTTCAAGCAAACATCTCATTGATCAAATATTCATATTGATATTATTGTTGTTGTGATATTGGGCTTATATTGTTAGTTTGAGTATTTATACATTCAACATTATACACGAGAGGTAAAAGAAAAGATACGATTAGATTCGGTGTTATTAGGATCAAGGATCCAGCATTATTAGAATCGCAATCGCTATCTTAGTGAGGTTTATCTAGTACCGATAGAAAACAAGAACGGTTGATTCCTTGTCCGATAGAAAAGGAAAACGGTTTAACTTGGACCAACACAAAGACAAGTACAAGTGGTTTATCACGGACCAATAGAAGACGTGATTGTAAACGGTTATCCCTCGACCGTTAGAAGAGAGGTGCAGAGGTTTTTATCTTGAACCTATAGAAAAAGATACCGAGAGAGGACGTAGGCTCGTTTATAGCCGAACCTCTATAAATCCGTGCGTCATTTAATTTCCGCACATTTAATTTACGCTTCCGCAAAACGGCGCATATTCCAATCTTGCTCCAACATTGAGCTGTAAAACAGTGTCACGTTCAAAAGATGAATGTGGTGGAGATGTGTATGCTACGATGGATGTGTGGTCATACAAAAAAGGATCGACTCAGAAATGAGGTGATTAGAGAGAAGGTAAGAATTGTGTCTATAGAAGACAAGATGATGGAGAATCGATTACGATGGTTTGGTCATGTGAGAAGAAGACTTGTTGATGCCCTAGTGAGGAGTCTAGAAAGTTGGGGAACAAGTAATATTATGAAAGGTAGAGGAAGACCCAAGAAAAATTGGATAAATGTGATTGAAAATGATATGTAGTTTCTTGGAATTGGAGAAAGTATGGCGATGGAGAGGCAAATGTGGCGGAAAAGAATACGGATGGTGGATGGAATCTGATTCTTTCTTTTCCTATTTTCTTTTATTTCATGTTATCTTTTAATTTATTTTTCATGATTTTTCATTTTTTTTCTTTTTTTTGTTAACATTCATTCTTTTTTTTTACTTTTTTCTCTATTTTATTCTTTTTTTTTTCCTTTTATGTTATTTATGTAACGATCATTGACGGTTTCAAAGTTTGATTCATGTTGGCCGACCCCAAATTGTTTTGGGACTGAGGCTTAGATATTATCTACTTTATTATTAAAAGAGAGTTGTACATGACATGTGTCTTTATGTAGATTTTTTGGATTAGTCATCTTTTTTTTTCTTTTTAAAAATACACTCTATATGAGACTTAATGGGAATCATTTTTTTTCTTTTTTCTTTTTATTTTTCTCTCAATATTTAAAAGTTAATAGTTTTATCGTCTGAACTCTATTTTTTATTATTAATATTTTAAATTAATCTTCTTTTTATGATGTTTGATTTAACATTCATTAGGCATATATATAATTAAAATATTCCTTTTTGAATATAAGTTGATTTTGAATAATTATTACATTATATCTTGATTTTAAATTATTTGTATATAAAATACAAAAATCAGATAATTTTCAAATAATTTCCTTGAAGTAAATCTATCTTTTACAAGATCAATATTTTTACTTCAGTTTTCACCTTTTTATAATTATTTTAGATTATTGAGTATTTTATTTTAAAAATATTTGGGAAAAGAATTATAGACATGTTATACTTACAATTCTCAGCAGAAAGATATATTATTAGTTAAAATAATTTTTTGATTGATTCTTCTTTTTGTGAAAAGAAAAATTATATAAAAAATATAATAAGTTGATTATATTTTTATTTAAATACGTCACAATAATATACTTTATTACACTATACCTAATAAATTAATATCATTGTGGATCTCCTGATATATTATTAAGTATAAAATGTGTGACTTTAATCTAAATATTTATCAAAAATATATGACGTTATTTCGCCTGTATACTGATAAGTAATTATATTAGTATATTAATATAAATAAATATACAATGATCATATAGATTACTGTCATGTTTATATAGTATTTTATATCGAACTTTTACACATCTATACTTAATATTAAAAGAGTCGCAAAAAAATCTAAGAAAATATGTGTCATCTCCACGTTAATCATCTTTTTAAAAATCTTAAAAAATGGAAGTTTAATTTGGGGGGGGGGGGGCTTTAGAGGGTTATTCCATTATATGCTATCTACCAATTAAAAAATTTCTCTCATTTTATTCCTTTTATTTTTAAGCTAATAGTTTCAACAATTATAATTTTTATGCATCAATTTTATTTTTGAAAAATATATCAAATTATTTATTACTTCATGCTCTTTAATTTGACATCCATATAGTATATATAAAGTAATATAAATATAATTATAATGTATCTAGATGATTAAAATATTTCAATATAAAAATATAAGAATATTGAAGAAAAATATATGTTTAGTTTATTTTCATAGCTTTTTAACAATTATTTGATTTTTAAGAATTATTTTGTTACGATCATAAAATAGTAAAATATTACATTAATGTCAAATCATATAAAGAAATATATTAGTAAGAATATCGATTGTATCTTTTAATAAAAGTTGATAATACAACAACAACAACAACAACAGTACTCTTGTTATTTTGACTTATTTTTGATTTTAGTTGATTCGATTAGTCAATTCGATTCGATTCGATTCGATTCGTATATGCCTTAGATCACATGAAGAGTTTATAAATGAAATTAAATCAAATAATAGTATATGTACATGTGTGTGTATACTGACTCATGTATATTTTATAATAATTTTATTACATTATTGAAATTCGATCATATATTATTAATATAATAAAACATTTAACATTTTACGCCGTGCATCGCATGGGAGGACATCTAGTTGTTGTAAAAGAGTACTTTTGAAACATTTATTAAAATTTATGTAATATTATTTTAAATAAATATTATTTGTTATATAAATTACTATATCAGTTGTTTGCCTATTTTCTAAAAAACTAAGGTAAAATAGGCGGTTTAAAATAAATTCTACCTCCAATAAAACGACTAAAGTCAAAAAGTTGCACCAATAAACTCTTCAAGCGAATCAATCTTTTTTTAATATTAATTGGGTTCGAACTAACTCGGCTAAAATTTCCATTTATAGATCTTTACCATATCCCAGTTTTTAATGTCGTTGAACTCATTAATTTATTGTTTATTATTTATATCCTTGCCTTTTTCTTCATCCGCAGACCCAAGGATTTCGATTTTCAACATTTTGTTGTATTAATTAATATAGACAATAATTCTCTTTATCTCTTCCTATTTCAACACTATATATAATATATTTATGGTGCCAAAATTCACTGCATATATTTATGTTTATATTTCTTTTATTTAAAAATTGGATAACCTGAAAGTGGGCAAAAAAACAAAAATCAATTTGAGTCTTCCGTTGTTTCATTTGATATTTCTCTTATTAAAAGTAGGCCTGGGACTTTTTTATTTTTTTTAAACCGGAAAAACGTCTAGTTTGGGACGGGATCAACCAATCTGTAGATAAGAAGAAATCAAGAAATATAAAAAAATAAGTCTGGGACTTTTCGGTTCCAGGGATAAAAATACAGGAACCGGAACCGAACCGCATCGTTTTTTCGCGGTTCGATTTTGCCAGTTTTTTTTGTCCGAGCCGACTCGGAACCGAACCGCGTAGGAACCGAACCGAACCGGAATTGATTTCGTGTGGTTCGGATGGAATATATTATATTATATTTTATTTTATTAAGAATATATTGTATTATATTATATTATATTAATTATGTTTAATAAGAATATATTATATTATATTTTATTCAGACGTGTCGGTTTTCCGGTTCGGTTCGGTACGGTTTGGACGGTTCCTTGCGGTTTAGACGGTTCATCTTTAAAATGGACAGGAACCGCGAACCGAACCGATTACTAATAGTAAGAACCGAACCGACAAAAAGAAAAAAAAAATTATTGCTAAGAACCGAATCGTTGGTTCCGATGCGGTTCGGCTCGGCTCCACAATTTCTCTTTTTTAAAAATCCCAACCCAATTAAGTGCAATTTGAGCAGGGAGATACTGCACTGCAAATATATATATATATATATATATAGACATCTTCAATGCCATGGTTTCACTTATCCTACAAAGTGGTCTAATTTGACATTTGTCATGTTTATATGGTAAATGTATTTTAAGTAGGCATGTCAAATTTTAGTTTTAAATTATTATTTTTTATGAATTAAACCCGATCCTAATTATGTGTTTCGAGTTCGATTCTATATTTTTTTTTAATTCGGAATCGAATACAACTCGATTCGGGTCCAGCAATATTTCGATTTCATTTTTTCTTGTCGTATTCACATGTTATAATAAAAAAATCAATTCTAAACAATAATAATCCATTTAGAAGCAATGTTTAAGTTAAATTTAAAATTCTAAATAATAATAGTCCAATTGAAAACAAGATAGTGAAAATAAAATATTGAAATACAATCAAAATATAAAACAAAATAAAACAGCACAAGAATAACTTTGAACACCAATACAAAATTTATGGTCTTCCACTACTTCCTTGCTCAGCATTTCAATTCTCAAGTTTTCAAGCTATAAATTAACTTATATTAATTATGAAAAGGTAAATAAATCATTTTGAATTTTTATATTCGGGTTTTCCAGAAAAACACCTGTTTTACCGAACATTTTGATTCAATTCCAACCAGATTCAAGGGTTTGTGGTTGAAAATTCTCGACCCTAATTTTAGAATTGAAAAGTTAAATATTCAGTAGTGGAAGACCATAAATTTTGTATTGATGTTCAAAGTTATTCTTGTGCTGTTTTATTTTGTTTTATATTTTGATTGTATTTCAATATTTTATTTTCACTATCTTGTTTTCAATTGGACTATTATTATTTAGAATTTTAAATTTAACTTAAACATTGCTTCTAAATGGATTATTATTGTTTAGAATATAAGTTAAATATTCAGTAGAACTGTTGAACTTAAATTGTATTTGTATCTTGCATATCTCCTGCATGATTTTCTTTGTATATAAATTATTATTAATATTTAGTTAACATGTCATTTAAAATTAAACATATTCGCTAATATATAGACCGGACAATTCAAACTAGTTGACCCTATGCTCTCTTCTATCTCTCTCTTTCTGGACAGACTTATAGATAAGAGTTGTTGAAAAGTCTTGGCTATTTAAAAAAACACTTGCTACATTTTGGTTTTTGGATGATGCAACGATGACCCAATAATGAGATCAGCAATACCACAACAACTCCCCATCACTTTAATGAGAAAATGGGTCCCCTGCAGTGCACAACACCATGCTGTGTACTGTCGGTCATCTGATCACACACACCTACATGAGTGTGTGTGTGTGTCCCATCCGACAAACAGCAGTGCACAGCATGGTGCTGTGCACTGCAGGGGATCCCAGAAAATGTCCATTTGACAAAAATTACAAAGATTCCAGATCTATCCCTATATCTATACCCGAGCACGTATGCACCTCACAAAATACTCACTTTGTCGCATATACAAAATGTATATCATTCTTGGCATTTCTGTTGCAAATTTTGATATGAAAATCCTAGTAAAATCATAATTCGACATGATATTTATTTCGAGTAGATATATTTTACGTATTTATTTGTTCATATTCAAATTCGGATGAATGAGCAATTAAATTACAAGGAATAATACTTGAAATAAGATAATGTTTGGTGGTTAGTAGGTCACAACCATTTGCGAATAGCTACATTTAGTGGTTAATTATGGAAAATGGATCATACCTTTTCATGAAAAGTCGCATTGGTTCATGTTTAAAGTTTGGGATGAAAGATCACGCCACTTCGCGAAAAAGTCAATAATGACTATAAATAGGCCCCTACATTTGATGGTTAAACATAAATTCGAACACACTCATTCGAACATAGATTCGTCTACAAATTCAAGCATTACATTCATATTAGTCTACTCGGTTCATTCAACATTCTAGTGGAAGTCTAGGAGTCTATACTCAGTCCCGAGTATCAATATTGTTCGACCGAAACTACTACCCGCGGTGCAGCGTTTCGTATTCAAAATTTATCGTTATATCTTGGGGACATTTGCTATAGACCGTGCGTACAAGTGCGGAGCAATTTTATCTTACGGAGAGAGAATTCAATTCTCGTCTCGGCATAAGTTTTCATTTCTATTATTTTTCTCCTTGTATTTATATATTTTCATTATTTCCAACACTCATAAATAATATATTCTTACTCCACACAATTCCGGAGCACTTAGCAAAATTTTCCCTTGCAGTATTGAGAGTGATGTACGCTCGTACAGATTCTCAATCTGTACAAACGTATATCAGTCTCTTTATGTGCGACAAAACAAGCACGGTGCTTGGTTGGTACTCATAGTGTGCGAAATATAATTGTTCATTCTTAATACAGTAAGATGAGCATCTTCTGATGCGGTCTCCTCCTATACCTATTTCTCACAAAAATATTACAACTACATATTTTTTTTTTCAAAAAAAAAAAAGTCTCTTCCACTAACTAAGTAGTAATTAACTTAAACATTTTCCCAGTCAGTCTAACAGTATATTAATTTTCTTGATTAATTAATTAATTAATTAATTATAGCTACAGACACTTTTCCCCATATCCAGCACTCCTAAGCAGTGCTTGCCTTATGTCTTCTGTATCCAGAACACCCCTCTTCTTCATTTCCTCAGAGCAAGAAGCTTGGACTGAGAATTCATTAAAACAGCTAACAACACACTGCTGAATGTCGAGGCTTAATGCTTCTAATGTCGTCACTGTCGACACCAACAATCCTGGTTTCCCACCACAGCATATCTCTATTCTTGTCTCTCCATCTCTCCTTTCCACATCAAACTGCCATTTTGTTTATTTTTAAAAAAAATTAAAAAAAAAAAAATGAATTGATAAAAAATAAAGTAATAGACATGTGGTATTATCGATATTCGATTCGAGCTCGATTGGTGAAAAAATCGTTCGAGCTCGGTCCCTGGATAGCAAACCAAACATGAAGACATTTTTTTGTTTATAAAGATATAAAGCCTGACTCGAGCTCGACTCGAGTTGAAGAATAAATATAAACTATTCGAGCTCGTTTTGTGTTCGGATTGATTAAAGTTCGTTCAAGCTCGACTCGATTGCTAACTTACTCAAGTTCAAACATAGTATTTAAATCTCGATAAAGTTTCAAACAAGTTTGAACATGTATGCGTTCGGCTAGTTTGGACTGATAGTAGTACTACTTTTTTTTTACTGCATACCTTGGGTGAATTTCTAACAACAATTTCATTGGGCTTGACATCATTAAATATGCTCATTAAGCTCAGTTGATTTGAACCCAAATGCATTTCTTTTTGCAAGCCGTTGATCTTCTCTATAAGCTCCTTCATGTAATCTATGGTGTCCCCAAGTATAGATGTTCTGTCCATCTGAAGAAACATAAATTAAATAATTATATATACATTTTACCAAAAAAAAAATTATGATTATGCATAAGAAGAAAAGATTCAATTTTTTTTAATACCTTGCTTATCTTGGGAACAACTGATCGGAGCATGGAGAGGCGGTCGTTGAGCCGTTTCCTCCGCCGTCTCTCCGCCATGAGATTTTTCGACGGCTGGCCGTTGGGCTTTTTCACTTTACTACTCTCTCTCTCGCTAATTACCTGAGGGTAGAAACCCGCCATGTTGTTGTAGTTATAGGCAGCGGACATATCGGGCAGGGGCTCCATTTTACACGGACCCCCGATGCTCGGGTTCTGACCCGCCGACCCGTTTCGGAACACACCACCGGCTCCGCCGCTGAGAAAAAAACGATTTTCGGCTTCCGGACAGCCGTAAGGGACGGTTCGGGTGTCGAGACTCGACGAATCGACCGTGAAATCAGGCGGGGATAGCTCGTCGCCAAACGCCGAGGCGTAGGAGGAGCAAACGAAGCTCTGATGGTGGTGGTGGTGGTTGAGGGTGGGATGGGAAGAGCTGTAGTTGTTTTCGTAGCGAGAGTCGGCAGAAATGGGGATGATACTGGAAAAATTATTGTTGCTGGAGAGAGAATCAAGGGTCAGGCAGCCATTAACGGCGTTGAGATATGCTTGATTTGTGTAATGATTTTCCATCTCTCTAAAACCCAGCAACTCTTCCAACAAAACTTGCTGCTCATTTGTGTAATAACTCTCCATCTCTCTCTCTCTCTCTCTGTGTGTGTGTAGCTTTCTCTCTCTCACACACCAGCAGGTTCTATTCTATTGAAAGAGATTCAAGTCACTTTCTCTCTCTCTCACTCTCTTTCTCTCTCTTACTGAGATAAATCAAATGCTTGGTGAAGTGGGGGTTATATAGAGGTACCAAGAAATGGGATGGGACTTGGTTTAAAAAAAATAAAAAATCGGCAAATTGATTTGTCTGTGAATTTTTAAATATTTTATTTTTATTTTATTTATTTATTCTCATAATGCACAGTATTTAGCATACATTACATCCTTAATAGTACAAAGGTTTTACTATATCTTTATTATTATCAGCACATTCTTTTTAAATTACAAATAAATTGCCCCCAAAACACATCTAATCATGGTGTCATCCTTAAAAATCAGTGATGACGTCACACCAATTAATAATGGTGATGGATATATTTTAAAATGAAACTAGGCTTTAAGAATCCGTGCGTTGCACAAATTCTATCTAATTGTTGATTGCGTAATGTTTGAGTAGATTGCTGAGTTGTTACCGTGATGGTGAGGCTAAAATATACAACAATGTATAACTTGGCATGCCTCGATAGAATTTGTCAATTTTTAGGTAGATTCATTATTTTTTTGGGGGTTATTGCGTTGCACACAGTTTGAATTTGTTTGTTCGTCGCTTGATTTATTATGTTCTTTTTTATCTATTTTATGTATTATGAGTTTTTAGTATAGTAATGGCATGACCCGTGTGTTGCACGAATTATGTTGTTGAGTAAGTGACTAAATTCGCATGTGATTCACACAACTTTTTGTACTATGTTACATAATGCTTAAGTAAGTAGTTACGAAATAAGTTTAGTTATTAATTATATCAAAAATTAATATTTGCAAACTTAAATTAGCTAAAAAATTACACTGGATCACATGAGAAAGGATGGGACCATTAGGGCTGTTATCGGTCCGGTTCTTGGCCTACCCGGTATCCGACCGATAAGCTTATCGGGTAATCAGGAACCGGTCCGATAAGCTTAACGGATCCGATATTGTTCCCGAGAACCGATCCGATAAGCTTATCGGATATCCGGACCGGTCCGTTAATTTTATCGGTACTTGACCGATCCGGACGGATGTCCCGACACCGCTTCATCCGATCTCGATCCGAAATGATTCAATTGAAGAACCGATAACGCGAAATCATTCTTTTCACAATAAAATATACGAGCAAAAATATATAGTGCATTCAAATATACAACTTCATCAAAATACGAGCAAAAATATAAACCGCATGTTAAGAGACATTCATCAAATTCAAAATACAAATACCAGTCCTGAATCAAACACCATTTAGGAAAACAAACACCATTCATCAAATTCAAAATACAAACACCACACCAGTCCTGAATCAAACTTCAGTTAAGGGGACTAAAATAATACATCATTAGCCTCAGAACATGTTCATCATAGGCTGGCCATACGATCAAGCAAAACAATAAGGCGATTAAGGCAACAAGTACAGGACTGAATCAGTGATTCTTTTCAAGAGGTGGTTGAATTCTTGGCTCCTCCCAAATCAACCTCACCAAAGTCATATTGCATAATTGGTTCATCTTCTTCTTCTTCTTCAAGCTACATTAAAAGTAAAAGTAGGCAATGTTAAAAAAGGATAAAAAGAAGACAAAAAAAAATAGGATAATTTACTTACAATGCTTCTTGATGAACCCTTTCTAATCCCATAATATTCTTTAATCCAATCACTACCACATAGAAGCATCTCAACTGTATCAGTTCTCATCGAGGCTCTTTTTGCATCAATAATTCTGGATCCAGCACTAAAAGTTGCCTCAGAAGCAACTGTAGTAATTGGAATTGATAGTATATCTTTTGCCATTATGCTTAACACTGGATATTTTGCTTCATTTGCCTTCCACCATTGAAGAACATCAAAATGTGTTCCACCATTTTGTACTCTTTCAGGGGGTTCAGACAAATACATATCAAGATCAGATTTAGAAGTATGAACCACATCAACACTCTCAAGAAAAGCCTCAAAGCTTCTCTTTCCCAAACCAGAACTTGTACTACACCCAGCATCTTTGTTTTTATCATGGGACTGATCTTTTTTCTTGTATGCTTCTTCATACAACTTAAATAATTCATACAAGTTTTCAGTCAACTTCTCTTTCTCAATATCAGCCTTATTACTTGTTGGATGCAAGAAACCAAACACCCAAGTAATGAAAAACATTTTGTACCTAAAGGCACCAAGATAGGCAACAAGGCATCAAGATAGGAAACAACCAACAAGATAGGATTAAGAGCTGCCTCAGAACAGTTTCATCATAGGCAAGTGGGCATTTTTGTATCAGTGTAGTATCAGTTCTGTATCAGAGTGTAGTATCAGTTTTGAAGGCAACAAGATAAAAGTGTAGTATCAGTTCTGTATCAATTTAGTATCAACATGGACAAAATATAGGTAACAAGATAGGCAACATATACAAATAAAAGATCAAAGTGTAGTATCACTTCTGTATCAGTTTTGTATCAGTTTTGAAGGCAACAAGATAGTCAACAACAAGATAAAAGTGTAGTATCAGTTCTGTATCAGTTTAGTATCAACATGGACAAAAGATAGGTAACAAGATAGACAACATAGACAAATAAAAGATCAAAGTGTAGTATCACTTTTGCATCAGTTTTGTATCAGTTTTGAAGGCAAAAAGATAGTCAACAACAAGATAAAAGTGTAGTATCAGTTCTGTATCAGTTTAGTATCAACATGGACAAAAGATAGGTAACAAGATAGACAACATAGACAAATAAAAGATCAAAGTGTAGTATCACTTTTGTATCAGTTTTGTACCAGTGTAGTATCAGTTCTGTATCAGAGTGTAGTATCAGTTTTGAAGGCAACAAGATAAAAGTGTAGTATCAGTTCTGTATCAGTTTAGTATCAATATGGACAAAAGATAGGTAACAAGATAGGCAACAAGAAGATAAAAGTGTAGTATCGGTCAGACGTATTCGATTGTAGTATCAGTTCCGTTGTATCAGTTTTGAAGGCAACAAGATAAAAAACAACAAGATAAAAGTGTAGTATCAGTTCTGTATCAATTTAGTATCAACATGGACAAAATATAGGTAACAAGATAGGCAACATAGACAAATAAAAGATCAAAGTGTAGTATCATACGTATCGATTTTGTATCGATTTTGAAGGCAACAAGATAGTCAACAACAAGATAAAAGTGTAGTATCAGTTCTGTATCAGTTTAGTATCAACATGGACAAAAGATAGGTAACAAGATAGACAACATAGACAAATAAAAGATCAAAGTGTAGTATCACTTTTGCATCGATTTGTATCGTTTGAAGGCAAAAGATAGTCAACAACAAGATAAAAGTGTAGTATCGATTACGTATCAGTTTAGTATCAACATGGACAAAAGATAGGTAACAAGATAGACAACATAGACAAATAAAAGATCAAAGTGTAGTATCACTTTTGTATCGATTTTGTACCAGTGTAGTATCGATCAGACGAGTGTAGTATCGCTTTGAAGGCAACAAGATAAAAGTGTAGTATCGATTCAGATCAGTTTAGTATCAATATGGACAAAAGATAGGTAACAAGATAGGCAACAAGAAGATAAAAGTGTAGTATCGATTACGTATCGATTGATTGTAGTATCGATTACATTGTATCGATTTTGAAGGCAACAAGATAAAAAACAACAAGATAAAAGTGTAGTATCGCTTATGTATCGATTCGGTATCAACATGGGCAAAAGATAGGTAACAAGAATGGCAACAAGATAGGCAACAACAAGATAAAAGTGTAGTATCGATTACGTATCGATTACCTAGGATCAAGAACTGCACCAATTGAAATTAATAAATTGCTTTGGCTCCGGTATTTGTCATATTTTTCCTTCATTTTAGCACCAAAATCAAGGTGTGTCTTTTCAAGCCTCAGAATGTTTGTCCAACAAAACTTTAACTCTAAAGAGCTCAGCCAAGAACAGATTGCATGTTGGATAAGAACTGCCACTTATTATATTTGTAACATCAACAAAAACTTCCAAAAAGGTGCAAATATCAGAAATCATCTCCCAATCTACTTCATCAGGCAAATAGTGTATAAATGCCCCATTTTCTTCAGCATATATGGGCCATACATCTTTATAAAAATAGTCAGTACTCAACATTTTGTGTGTTGAGTTCCACCTTGTTTTGGTATCCAACACTTGCATTTTACCAGTCATTCCCAACTCCTTCACAATTTTAGCAAAATCTTTGCATCTAGCTTCAGAACCCAGGAGATATTTCACCCCTGCCCTGATAGTATCAACTATTGGCCTCACAATATCAAGTCCATCCTGAACCAAAGAAATTCAAGATATGTGCACAACATCTAACATGAAATATTTGGCCATCTAGAGGCAATTTTCCCTATGCCTAAAATCATGCTTCAACCTATTTATGCAAGCATCATTTGTTGATGCATTGTCAATCATTATTGACACAACCTTTTCTCTAATTTTCCAGTCATCCATAACCCTCACCAACTCCCTAGCAAGAACCTCACCACTATGAGGTGGTGGGACATTACAAAAAGACAAAACTCTTTTATGTAGTTGCCATTTAGAGTCAATGAAATGGCCTCACATGCTCATGTAACCAATTCTTCGATCACTTGACCACCACAAGTCGGTGGTTAACCCTATTTTATTAATCTTAGACATTACAGTTTTCATCTTATTCTTCTCATCATTATAATATTTTTGGCACTGCTTTCACCGCATGCCTAGTAATCCTTTTATATTGAGGATTAATTTCCCTCAAAAATCTATTGAAAATAACACCCTCCATCATCAGAAAAGGAAATTCATGTCCTAATACCATGTGGGCAGCTAGGACCTTAACCTTAGCATGATCATATTTCCAAGCAACAAGAGAAGGATTATCACTATCACTAGTAAACAGATCAGTCTTTAACCTTGATTGAGAGCCGTTTTCAGATGGATCTAGTTTCAGTTTTCTTTGAACACAGGATTTCAAGTGCTTCCTAGCATTGGATGTACTGCCATGCACAAGATCAAAAGTATAAAGAGCACCACACCATTTGCACTTCCATTTCTTTTTTCCATCTGGAAGAGTAATTACTTCCATCTCAGCAGGCCCGGCCCTAGTGCTGGGCGAAGTGGGCGGTGGCCCAGGGCAGCAAAGCCCAGCAGGGCATCAAAGCCCATAACACATATACTCAATATTAGTTTCTAATTTTTAATGTTAAAAAAAATTATAGAGTATACTACCGCTTCAGTCTTCATCTGTCATCTACCAGGTAATATTTATTTTATTTTCTTCAACCACCAAAATTAATGGTTTTTTGGATTAAACAGAGCTCAAGAGGGGAATAGACTACAAGAGAGAAATAAATTACTATTAAAAGTTTGATGTGAAATAGATTACTATTGAAAGTTTGATGGTTTTGTTTGTCATTACTTAAGTTCTGTGTGGTATTTGATGCAATGATCATTTATTCTTTAAAAACACAAACAAGTTTGTCTATTGTTTGAGACTAAAAATCAAATGTGGATTTCAGATTTGAACTACCAGATGCGTTTTTTTCCCCAGTAATTATAACTTCTGTTTTTTTACCCAAGATTTATAACCCACTTTAAGTTTTTCTTTTCATTAAATAAGTATAATGGGGACGAGTCTTCTAACTTGGCTAGGCTCCAAATTCGTTAAAAAATTGTATGTTCTTAGTTCATTGTATTAGGGGCATATTATTGCCTCTCCGCCCAGGGCATCCGAAACCATTGGACCGGCCCTGCATCTCAGTATGGACAATAGATTTCTTTGATCTTGTTCTCCTGACAGGGTCATCCAAAGCTGCGGCTTGACCATCAGCGGTTGACCCTTCAGTTTGACTATTATCATTGATGTCCAACAGTTCTCCAATCTCAATCCCTCCTCTGACCTCATCATCATCCACATCAATATCGAATTCATCATTCATCATTGGACTACAACAAGAATCCTGATAAGACATCTCATATACAAGTTAAAAATAACAAGTAAATTACAAATAATTTGAAAACAACTAATTGAAACCACATATAAAACCTATTTTAACATTGTTTCAAAAGAAGCCACTGTTTCAAAAGTAGGCAATGTTAAAAAAAAAAAAAGCCATTGTTATTATTCAAAATACCCAAATAAGATAAAAACCCTAATTAAAAATCCCAAATAAGATAAAAACCAGAAAATTGGAAATCGTAGAAAACCCCTAATCTGAAACCCTAACTACAAAATCCCTAATTTGAAAACCCAATAAGATAAAAAACCGAAAATTGGAAATCCTAATTCGAACCCCCGATGAATAACATAATGAAGCCATTAACAAAAAAATACTCACAAAAAAATCGCTTAAATACTCACAAGAAATCGCTTAAATACTCACAAGATTTTATATGTGGAACTTGAATATGTTGAAATCGGTTGAAGATCGAGATGAAAAAACACTGAATCGGCCTTCTTGTTTATGGATTCAAGGATTAAAATCCTCAGGTTAGCTTGCGGTTCTATAAAATCAAAGAGAAAAAAGGATGGAGAGTGAAAGACGAGAGAGAGAGAGTCAGAGATGAGAGACTGAGGGTGACGGCGGACTTCTCAAACAGGAGAAGAAAGAATGAACGCAGAAAACCCTATTCTCGCGTTTTTACAGTGTTTTATTACCGGGTTACCGGTCCGGGTCCTATCGGATACCGGGTAAAAAATTGGTATTCATTCCCGGACCGATAAGCTTATCGGTCCGGATCGGTCCCGGTTTTTCGGTCCGGATCTCGGTCCGGTTCTCGGATCTACCAGCCCAATAACAGCCCTAGGGACCATGCTTATTAACAACTATATCAATTTTCTTATGTTGTCGGTATGTTCCTTTAGTTAAGTTGTTACAATTATTCATGGACACATTTTAACATTCATGCAAATAAAATAGATGAAATGAAGATTAATCTTTAATTAAGTTATTTTTGTTGCATAGTATAAAAATCAAGTATTGCATGTTAGTAATCTCGATCTTAACATCTTATAAATTACATCATTTCATTCCTTTTGAAAGCGATTCACCGCAGGAGTCTAGGAACCAAATCACTAATGGTCCGTGTTTGATGTTTCAAGTCGCAAACAACAAACCTTTGAATGTCCATGTTCTTCTATTTAAATTATGATTAGAGGTTTAGCCCAACACAAATCCGGAACAGGCCCGGTCTAAGCCCAACAGCACAAAAATGAAAGACCCACAAACCAAATACCCGGTTATTAAACTACCACTAATCCCTAATTTTTTGTCATTACAAACCCTACACATACATATCCGCCTCTCTTGCAGCCACAATCATCAAGATACCTCTTCTCCTTTACGGCTCTTGAAAATCGAACACATATACACTACTCCATATGGTTGTTTGTTATCGAACAGATACATCAAACAAATGAATTTACTCTATACGGCATCAAGATCGTCTGAACAGTCTCGGGTAGGTGATGTTTTATTTTCGGTTATGTATACTTTGATCGAAACAAAGGATGAATTTAAACAATATTGTTTTTGTTCGTCCTTTAATATTTCGAATAACAAAAAGAACTATGATCTACATAGATCGATGATGATATTTGTTGCTTTCGTGTTTTGTACGACACGAAAAAGAAAAAAGATCTAAGATCATTGTTTTTTTTTTGGTTCGACTAAGTAGTGATTGTAGTATTGTGTGGAGATGGGGTTAGGATAGTTTTGAATTTGTTGTCGAAGGTTTTTGATGTTGTGATAGTGTGATTAAAGGATTAGGAAAGATAACATCTATGAGGATTAACTGAGATCATTATCATTTTTTTTCCGTTTTTCGTTTTTTTTTTTTAATTTTGTTTGTGGTTGATTATGGATTAGGATAGAAATAGAGGATGGTGGTGAAGATCGTTAAAAAAAATGAAATGGTGATAGTTTTATTTAATCTTCAAAATCCAACTGAAAAGTCTTATATTTAAAGACTTATTGATACAATCAGGATCCTTTGTATTCTTTTTGCAATGCACAAATTTATGAGTTGTGTAACTCCTGGATTGTTTGTATTCTTTGCACATGATTGTAGACATTCAATTGAGAACTCATGTGGAGCTTTGGCATGTTTGTACCGTACTTATTTTTGTGCACATTCATTCTTCCATATTAAATTTAGCCACTCAATCTTTACGTAGTATAGATGTATTCTCCGCTCCAAGAGCACCTATTAATGTGAGTGTAGTCGGTGAATGATTGGAGGCAACAGATGTGTAAGCCTTGTAAGTAATGATGGTGAATGTGTGGTGTAGATTAAAAGGTAAAAAGGTACTGATGGTGCGTGTGTGGTGGAGATTAAAAAGTAAAAAATGATTGATTGATGTAATTTAATGTATTTAATAAAATGTTGCACTGTAAAAGAAACACTTTTTTGAACCAAATATTACACTTCGGTGGAACGAAAGGAGTATATAATTATCATATTTAGTCTAAACTCGAAATTTTATCATATACTTGATATATTGTCATATCATAAGGAAACACCTAAGTAGGTACTCTTAAAGTACCGGATACAATTTGCCGTTGAAAATGATTAAATCAAGGATCATAATGCATATCCCTAAATATATATAACCTAAAATTCTAATCCAATACATCATTCCACCACTTATTATGTCGAGCCACATTGTCATCTAAATCTTATATCATACCACCTCATTTAGACTATTGTTTGAATTGACCTGTGTTATCGATCTGGATTCTCTGCAGTGCACACCACGATGCTGTGCACTGTTGTGCGTACGATCCGCCACGCACACACACACTCGTTCGGGTGTATGTCAAATAGACACTCGCAAGACTGCCATGCGGCCGTGTATCTGATACACAGCAGAGGATCCAAACCCTTTGTGTTACATGGCATTTTCCTTAAATCACTCGTCGGCCTATGAAGATTGTTCACTTTCACGCCCCCATGATATTTCAAAATAATTGCACTCCTTTCCACATGTAAAATTTTCATTTGACTTGTCATCTTTTTAATTATGATAAAATTATTAAAATTTATTCTTCCATAAAATATTTCTTTCCAAAATATTAAGATTTGATAATTTTATAGTTATATAATTATAAATAATCATGATCAAAATATTATTAATTTAATCAAATAAGAAACTTATAACGCTGTTATAAAATTAGCTTATAGGGCGCAATAGAGAGAGTGATGCTTTAGGAATAAATTTATTTCTTCACCGTATACTACTACTATTCAACTTACATTTCCTACATTTCTTTTGAGGGTTTTTCCACATATGTATAAACTTTTATTAATTTATTATACAAATTTGACATACACAAAAATAATTAAAAATTGACATATTGAATATTTGCGATTATTAATTTGATTACTTGAAAAATTACTTTTAGGTATCAGTTATTTAGTAACACAATATCTCGCATCTAATGAAGTATATAACATTTTAAATACTTGCAATTATTGATTTAATAATATGAATGCATTTGGATATCAACCTAAGTCGTGGTTCGTGTAACGTGGAATTTTCTCCATTAATCAACTAATTTGATCTAGTTATTAAATAATAGTAATTATAATTATTATTATTTTGATTTGTTGTGTATAATGTTTCAACTCGAATTATCTATTGGAGTCATGTGTTTTCTTATATAAAATATTCTTGTTACAAATATTATTTGAAAAGGTTATATTTCTAATCAAAATTAAAATAAACATGATTTTATATTTGTTATATATATATAATAACATTATGGATTTGAATGCCGATGTATAATTTTTTTTCCTATTTCCTATTCTTATTTTGCGAAAGTCTCACAATTTTATCTTGCGGATCATTTAATTCAGTATAGATTTTTTTTTTGATCGGTAAATAAAAATGAATTTATTATTAAAGGAATGGGTACAAAACATACCCGAATACACCATATTTACAAATTTAACAACCTAAAACCATTCTCGGATTAACAAGCCAATCTCTGAAACTAAAACTAGAACAACCTACTTTTTTTACAAAACACCAACTCCAAAGTCTAGCTTTAATGTCTTCCACTACGGGCTCCAAGCTAAAATCAACATCATTGAATATCAAATCATTTCTACCTTTCCACAACCTCCACACAATGCAAGACCATAGTGTAACGACCACCTTTCTTCCTTGAACACCTCTCAACACCCGACTACTTCCAATAAGGTTAGAAAAAGAATTGGAATGCATCACAGTCGATATACCAAGCCATTTAAAACATTCCATCCATACCTTGTAAGAAGTCAAACATTCAAAGAATAAATGTTTTCCGGATTCGTCCTTGTCCCCGCAAAATACACACTTCACGTTACTGTTTGAATCAAGAACCTTTCTCCTTAGCAAATTCATCTTCGTTGGTAACCTGTCCCATAAGACTCTCCACGAGTGTGCTACTACCTTCAGCGGAGCAAAGCTCTTCCATATCATCTTAAAACATGTCCGTCTTACGACGTCACCTTGGTTTTCTGTACTCCTTTCGGTAAGAACGTGGTATCCATCCTTCGTGTTGTAGCCTCCGCATGATGCCCCTGCCCACTTCCAAGAGTCTTCCTTGTCTCTGACCAATGGAAACCTGTTAATTACAGATAAAAAAGCATTAACAGATTCCATTTCTCTCTCAAAAAATACTCTTCTCCACCTCCATTTCCAGCACCACCTCTCCCCCTCCCACAACCCCATATCACCTATATACTCCCCTCTATCTAAACTAATATAATAAAGACGAGGAAATTTTGACTTCAGGCTAACATCCCCAGCCCACACATCTTCCCAAAAACGAGTATTTCTTCCATTCCCCACCACTTTCGTCAATCTCCCTCGAAACTAGCCCCCCATAGACCCTAAAGATACGCTCACCGTATCCCTCCACCACCCGGACCATAACCCACTCGTCCTCTCCCCGATCTCTAAATCTGCCCCTTGGCCACCACCCCCAAATTTAGACTCAATCATTCTAACCCATAAGCTGTTTTTTTCTCTCAAAAATCTCCACATCCACTTTCCCAATAAAGCAATGTTAAATAATTTCAAATCCTTAACCCCAAGACCCCTTTTTCTTTTGAACTACATAAAGCACTCCACTCAACCCAAGCTATTTTTCTACTGCTTTCACCCCCACCCCAAAGGAAGTTTCTTTGTAATCTCACAATTTCACGCAAGGTTTTTTTGGGCATTTGGTAAAAGGATAGGTAATATACTGGTAGAGAAGATAGGACCGAGTTCAATAAGATGATTCTGCCCCCCAGCGAGACATTGTTGTCCTTCCAACGGTTGAGACGATTTCTAACTTTTTGCACCACACCAGTCCATTCTTCGTTTTTTCTATGATTCCCGCCAACTTTTATTCCAAGGTAAGAAAAGGGAAGGGACCCCGTGATGCATCCTAAAATACTTGCCATGCTCTCTAATCGCTCAAGAGGAACGTTGACACCATACACACAACATTTCTCAAAATTAACTTTCAATCCCGAAATCAGCTCCATATTCCTCAAGATACGTTTCATAGTATGCGCATTTTCAACCGACGCCTCTACCATAAAGATTGTGTCATCCGCGAACTGCAGGTGAGATACGTGAATATTATTTCTTCCAATAATTGCCTCTCTGAATAATCCAAGATCCGATGCCTTATTCATCAAAATACTAAGACCTTCAGCCACAATCAGGAAAAGAAAAGGAGAAAGTGGATCCCCTTGTCTTAAGCCTCGTTCCAATCTGAACTCCCCCGAAGGACTACCATTAACAAGTACTGACGCAGTCGCAGTTGATACACACTCCATAACCCATTTACGCCACACCGGGCTGAAATTGAAGCGTTCCATCATAACATTAAGGAATCCCCAGTCCACCGAGTCATAAGCTTTTGCGAAATCGATCTTGAAAAACAATCTCTCAAACTTTTTTCTCATGGCTTCATCTATAGCTTCATTCAAAACCACAATGCCATCTAAGATTTGTCTATTCCCAACGAATGCACTTTCGTTTTCCGAGATAATGGAATCCAACACCTTGCTTAACCGTCTTGCCATGGTTTTTGAAATGATTTTATATATGCCCCCAATAAGAGAAATAGGTCTAAAGTCATTCAATCCACTAGCCATCTCTTTCTTTGGTAAAAGAACTATGAATGAGGGGTTAAGGCCTTTCACGAGCTTCCCATGTTTCTGGAATTCGCCTACCATTCTCATCAAGTCCGATTTCATCGTAGGCCACAACTCTTTCAAAAACTAGAAATTAAACCCGTCGGGACTGTAATACCCCGATTTTTCGGATATATTTTTCGTTTATATGTTGGATATCGTTGATGGATATTTGTGCTTGAGAACGTTCTGAACGTTTGATAATGTTATTGAATGCGTATATGTATTCATTGTGCCGTATGTTTGATTGGTATGTCGAGATATTGGTTGAGGATAGCTGAATATGGCTAGGCACAGCAACGATAGCGCACGCTATAAGTGTTTCATTAGCGCACGCTACTGGGTACAGGTAGCGCACGCTACAAAGTATTGATAGCGTACGCTAAGAGGTTCGGTTACGTACGCTAAGGAGGACCCCTAACGTACGTAACGACTTGCTGGGTTAGTTTCGGAAGGTGGCCGACAGGTAGGCCCAGGTTGATTTTTATATTCAGTTAGCGCACGCTAACACCAGATCACCAATAATGGAATCTTAGCTTTCGGCGGGTGGACCCGGCCATGTTCGACGCGTGTCCAGATAAGGTCAATGAGTGTTTGTCGTGTATAGCTAGCGCACGCTAAAACCGTATGATCAGCGCACGCTAATTCCAGATCGGTCAAAGGAATCCCGGTAATCGCGGATGCTTTCGGCATGTGGGGGCACGATACTGTAGCAAGTCAACTTCGGGTAGCGCACGCTAAGGTCAGTGACTTGCGTACGCTAGGCAGTATGTTTTACGTACGTTAATGCATGGGCATTACGTACGTAAGCTAGTTTACGAAGCAAGGCAGTAGCCTCTGGGCTGCGATAGCGCACGCTAACAAAGTCAGTTAGCGCACGCTAAGGCTGTAGCGCACGCTAAACATAAGTTGTTAGCGCACGCTAATAATGAATATTATAAAAGGGGACAGACGGGTGTTGAGAGGCATTTCGTCCATTTTTCTTCCTTCAGTCGGGAGAGAGAGAGTTGGGAGTTATTTGGGATTCCCAAACACTGTATAATGATAATCTTTAACATTAGATTGAGAGCTTGGATTCAAGCCTTGTTCTTCAAGTTGTTCGTGATTCTTTGGATGGAGTTCTAGTGTTCTTCTTTTTGGTTCGTCTAAACCGGGTAATCTTCGTATTCCTTTGTTAATGGTTCATTTTTCTTGGATGATTACATGTGAGGAACATGTTGGATAATCATATAACGATGTTATATGGGATTTTATGGATTTTGATAAGAACTTTGAATGTTTCTTCATATTATTAAAGATGATGGTTTGTTTAAACCGTTTTGAGATAGATTTCTGGATCATGATAATTTCAGTGATCGATTTAGAGGAGTTAAATCATGATACGAGGTTGAATTCCAGATTGTGCATGTTATGATCCTTGTTACCGAGTTGGTCCGATTATTGACATGATTATTGTTCTAGGGTGATTAATCAATAGGTATAACCATTGTGCTTCGTTGGAAGACTGTAGATTCGTTCCAGTCGGGGCTGAAGAGCTCGTAGACGAGGACGATGAGTTCGGTGTTGGTTTTGTCGTGTTGGTATCTAGGCAAGTGTTTACTTGTTCGGTTGTAATGTTTTGATGAGTATTTCCATTTACATTTCATAAGTATTTTATGTTGTATTGCATATTGCCGAATGTTCAGTGATGTTCTAAAAGGATTAGAATGCACAGTTGATGATTGTTGAGATACTTGGACAATCTTGGGAAGATTGTAGTATTCGGATATTGTTGATGTCATTTTGGATATTCTTGGTCTGTGGTATGCATTCCGGAAGGAAGTCCGGATAGAGGTATGTTTTATGGTAATCGTACATAGAGGATTATGTACGAGAAAGTATTCGGTATTGAGGTATTTTTATGGTATTATCGTGATATTGGGATTTTGATGAGAATCGTTGGATTACCGGAAGTGGTAAGGTTATCGTCGAGGTTATTATTCTCATGATGCATGGCATGTGTATATTTATGTTTATGTACTTGCGGTTATTTGTCGGGCATTATTGCTGACCCCGTTGTGGGACTTGTTTTTCAGGTATTGAGAACTTTGATGGTAGCGGTCGTGAAGCGAGGATTCCGGACGATACTGGCTATGGCATATTGTTGGGGAATCGTGTATTTTGTTGTGTATATCATTATTGATGTATATGTATCTTGGACTATATTTCTATCTGCTGCGTGAGTTCTTTCAAATGGCTTTCGGCTTTATGACAACTGAGTTTGATTTCAAAAACCAATTCCCTTAACCGAGTTTTTGGCCTTGATTGTCTTGACGGTAGTTGGTGTTTTCAAATGATTTTGTGAGTTTTGGAAAATACTACCGTCATCGGCCTTCTTGTCGTTTTTGTAATTGGTTTTTAGCCTGGTGGGTTCCGGCGCGGGGCCCACGACATGTAATACTCCCGGCTGAACCGGGGGTGTTACAAATATGGTATCGGAGCCCAAGGTTTTGTGATAACCGGCCATGTGTGTTATGTGGCTCTACCGGTGTGGTAGTAGCGTGATGTTTGTGATGTTTTGGAACTGTATGATTTTTGAGTACTGTCGTGGTGATGTGTGGGTTTGGGGATTGTTGGTGTTCCCGAGACCGACGAGGCAGGGAGTGAACGCCGGTGCCGTGGTCATGTGCAATGTGCGGCTCCAATCGGGAAGTGAACGCCGGTGCAAGGCACGTGCAATGTGTGGCTTTCGATGTGGAGTGGAACGCCGGTGATACGTGCATGTGACAAGGAGCGGCTCATGCGCTTTAGGTGAGGAGACACAGCGTCACAGATCCCACAAAACTCGACAGTGCTCTAAACTTGTTGTGGTCTTGGCGGAGACCAATCGTTTTCAAATTGTGATTATTCCTGTTTTGGCATTTTTGTTGTGTCGAGATTTTTGAAATTGTGTCATATGCTAGTATCACAGGAGATCTTCGTCTTCACTGACCTGTAAGTATGTTGTTCGGATTATTCGATAATTCTTGGTTATCTTGGTGATTTTGGATTTTCCGTTGAAATGTTGTTTGTGCGAGTGATTGCAAGTTTCGAGGACGAAACTTATTTTTAAGGGGGGTAGAGTGTAATACCCCGATTTTTCGGATATATTTTTCGTTTATATGTTGGATATCGTTGATGGATATTTGTGCTTGAGAACGTTCTGAACGTTTGATAATGTTATTGAATGCGTATATGTATTCATTGTGCCGTATGTTTGATTGGTATGTCGAGATATTGGTTGAGGATAACTGAATATGGCTAGGCGCAGCAACGATAGCGCACGCTATAAGTGTTTCATTAGCGCACGCTACTGGGTACAGGTAGCGCACGCTACAAAGTATTGATAGCGTACGCTAAGAGGTTCGGTTACGTACGCTAAGGAGGACCCCTAACGTACGTAACGACTTGCTGGGTTAGTTTCGGAAGGTGGCCGACAGGTAGGCCCAGGTTGATTTTTATATTCAGTTAGCGCACGCTAACGCATGTTGGTTAGCGCACGCTAACACCAGATCGCCAATAATGGAATCTTAGCTTTCGGCAGGTGGACCCGGCCATGTTCGACGCGTGTCCAGATAAGGTCAACGAGTGTTTGTCGTGTAGAGCTAGCGCACGCTAAAACCGTATGATTAGCGCACGCTAATTCCAGATCGGTCAAAGGAATCCCGGTAATCGCGGATGCTTTCGGCATGTGGGGGCACGATACTGTAGCAAGTCAACTTCGGGTAGCGCACGCTAAGGTGAGTGACTTGCGTACGCTAGGCAGGATGTTTTACGTACGTTAATGCATGGGCATTACGTACGTGAGCTAGTTTACGAAGCAAGGCAGTAGCCTCTGGGCTGCGATAGCGCACGCTAACAAAGTCAGTTAGCGCACGCTAAGGCTGTAGCGCACGCTAAACATGAGATGTTAGCGCACGCTAATAATGGATATTATAAAAGGGGACAGACGGGTGCTGAGAGGCATTTCGTCCATTTTTCTTCCTTCAGTCGGGAGAGAGAGAGTTGGGAGTTATTTGGGATTCCCAAACACTGTATAATGATAATCTTTAACAACATTAGATTGAGAGCTTGGATTCAAGCCTTGTTCTTCAAGTTGTTCGTGATTCTTTGGATGGAGTTCTAGTGTTCTTCTTTTTGGTTTGTCTAAACTGGGTAATCTTCGTATTTCTTTGTTAATGGTTCGTTTTTCTTGGATGATTACATGTGAGGAACATGTTGGATAATCATATAACGATGTTATATGGGATTTTATGGATTTTGATAAGAACTTCGAATGTTTCTTCATATTATTAAAGATGATGGTTTGTTTATCCCGTTTTGAGATAGATTTCTGGATCATGATAATTTCAGTGATCGATTTAGAGGAGTTAAATCATGATACGAGGTTGAATTCCAGATTGTGCATGTTATGATCCTTGTTACCGAGTTGGTCCGATTATTGACATGATTATTGTTCTAGGGTGATTAATCAATAGGTATAACCGTTGTGCTTCGTTGGAAGACCGTAGATTCGTTCCAGTCGGGGCTGAAGAGCTCGTAGACGAGGACGATGAGTTCGGTGTTGGTTTTGTCGTGTTGGTATCCAGGCAAGTGTTTACTTGTTCGGTTGTAATGTTTTGATGAGTAATTCCATTTACATTTCATAAGTATTTAATGTTGTATTGCATATTGACGAATGTTCAGTGATGTTCTAAAAGGATTAGAATGCACAGTTGATGATTGTTGAGATACTTGGACAATCTTGGGAAGATTGTAGTATTCGGATATTGTTGATGTCATTTTGGATATTCTTGGTCTGTGGTATGCATTCCGGAAGGAAATCCGGATAGAGGTATGTTTTATGGTAATCGTACATAGAGGATTATGTACGAGAAAGTATTCGGTATTGAGGTATTTTTATGGTATTATCGTGATATTGGGATTTTGATGAGAATCGTTGGATTACCGGAAGTGGTAAGGTTATCGTCGAGGTTATTATTCTCATGATGCATGGCATGTGAATATTTATGTTTATGTACTTGCGGTTATTTGTCGGGCATTATTGCTGACCCCGTTGTGGGACTTGTTTTTCAGGTATTGAGAACTTTGATGGTAGCGGTCGTGAAGCGAGGATTCCGGACGATACTGGCTATGGCATATTGTTGGGGAATCGTGTATTTTGTTGTGTATATCATTATTGATGTATATGTATCTTGGACTGTATTTCTATCCGCTGCGTGAGTTCTTTCAAATGGCTTTCGGCTTTATGCCAATTGAGTTTGATTTCAAAAACTGATTCCCTTAACCGAGTTTTTGGCCTTGATTGTCTTGACGGTAGTTGGTGTTTTCAAATGATTTTGTGAGTTTTGGAAAATACTACCGTCATCGGCCTTCTTGTCATTTTTGTAATTGGTTTTTAGCCTGGTGGGTTCCGGCGCGGGGCCCACGGCGTGTAATACTCCCGGCTGAACCGGGGGTGTTACAGGGACCCGGGCTCTTATTGCTTCCACACGACCAAATCGCCTCTTTTATCTCCTCTTCCGAAAATGGGGCAATTAGCAATTCGTTGTCCGCTTGCGAGATTTTCTTGGGGGAGAAGCCAGAAATCAGTGAAGGCCGCATAAATCCATCACACTTGAATTGTCGACCGAAGTGTTGTTTGAAGTGTTGAAAAATTCCATTCTTGACCTCAGCAACTTCTTCGAGCCAGATATCATTTAGGTGAACTCCAACAATCTCGTTTCTTTTCCTTCTCTTATTAATGATGTTGTGAAAAAATCTCGAGTTGGAATCGCCTTCTTTAAGCCAATTAAAACGTGATTTTTGAACGAGTAAGAGGTCTTTCCTCTTCAAATCTCCAAACAAATTTGCAACCGCCTCCTTTCTCTGAAAGATTTCCGATTCCGCGAGCCCGAAAGTATCATCGATGATATCAAGCCTCCGAATAGCTTCCATGTGATCTGCAATATTTGAATCGATATTCCCGAATGTCTCCCTATTCCACACCTTCAAATCTTCCTTGAGCTTTTTCATTTTTTTCTTTAATTCAGTATAGATAATAACAATAATAAAATCATGAGAACTCTTTGTGCATTATTTTTCTAAAATCCCATCACTTTTCCTTACTTATCAATTAATTTGATTTAGAAGATACTGACAATAATACTAAAAATATATTATGTAGATAAGACCTCAACTAAAAAACTGTAAAAATCATAAGAACTCAACTAAAAAGCTGTAAAAATAAAATAGTCTCTATTTTCTATTCATATGGGTATAAAAATAATAGAAGAGTTTTATATATTGCATATTTTTTAAATTTATAATTTTAATTTTGATTTTGAATCTTTTGTTATCAATAATTATTGATTATTTATGTCTACTTTTGAATGTTGAAGTATTTATTAATATTGGAACAACTTACAATAGAATCTCCACAGTGTCCTCGTTAGATTAATATAATCTCGATTAAATAATATTTTTATCTGTCCCGGTATAAAAAAATTAGTGTTACCTCAACTATTAATTTATCAAGTTTTACTGTATATCATTATTAATAATTTATAAATGTAAACAAGCTCAAATAATTAGTTCTTTTATAAATTTAAGTGGGTTAGGCTAATTATCAAGTTTTACTATACGCGACGTAGTAAATTCACTTTTTAAATTTGGGACGGGTACGAGTATAAATAATTTCTAAATTAATTTTATAGATTGTATAATTTCCAAGTTCATAACTGGAATTTAATTTTTATATTTTTATATGTTCTATCATTTATACTATCTATTCTTAACGTTTACATTGTGACATTTGGATTTTTATCGAGTTGGATAACCAATTATTGTAATAACTTATAATTGATTATTTAGATATTTTATATATTTAAATGAGTTTGAATAATTAGTATGAAATAATATACGAATTTGAGATGAGAGCGAATCATAAAATCACCTTGTACCAAGTTTGAGGCTAGTACGGATATATGAAAATTTAATAACTATGTTACCCTTATTAAAAGGGGAAATACTACATCCAAAAAAAAACCATCCACAAAATGAGGTGTCAAGGAGTGATTGGCTTAATCAAAGAGAAGAGAGAGAAACTATAAAAAATACACCAATCACTCATTGACACCTCATTTTGTGGATGGGGTTGTGGATATTTTTTTATGCCTGTGATCTGGATTTTTTTCCTCTCGTTTTTTTTGTTCCTTATATTTTATCATGAGTAAAATTGTGAAAACAAGTTCTTCCTTTATATTTAAAAATAGACGTCATTTAACTATTTTAATAATAAAATCTGACCCTCTATTTTTCTAGGATATTACACGTAAATTTAAAATTATATCCATTGATTCTTTTTTTAAAAATATTTTTATAATATTATTTTGATAGTTTTTCACACTACAATTGGAAAGTTATTTTTGATAAAAATTTAATTTAAAAATCCGAAAGCGACATCTATTTATTTACCCGTGGTTAAAAACTTGTCCTGAAATTACATATAATCAATGTTGCGAAACAATTTTGTATTTTTCAAAAAACAAGTACTAGTACTATGAAATGAAAACAGTACTTCTCAAAATGATTGCCAGATGGCCCAGATCAGTTTTTTTGATTTTTTTTTTTAAATGTGTTGTGTTTTAACTTTTAATTAATTAATGAAAGCAGTATATTTGGAAGTCAACAATGCATCTCCAATAATTTACACAAAAATACAGCAATTAGTAATGTATTTCCAACAGTTTGCACAAAAATACAGTAAAAATGGATATTCTATTATATTCTTTTTCTAATCTTAATATTATGTACAAATATAAATGCATTTTGTCTCCATTAACTAATAATAAAATTTATTTATTTATTCATCAGTAAAATTTAAGAAGAATAAGTTCAGATTATGGGAATAATAGACTTTTGAGCTGATTAAATTAATATGAAAAAAAAAATTATAAATAAATAAATTAATATGAATGTATTTATTTATTTATTTATTTATTTATTTATTAAATAAATATTGTTGTTGGCATAAATCTACATTGAAATATAATAAAAATTCAGAAAAAATAATCAAACTTTTGAAATAAAAATTGTTAATACAAATAAAAAATAATAAAATAATATATGGAGTAATAAATAGTGTAACGGTATATTTAGTGGAACTGTTGAAAACACAATTTTAGTATAAGTTTGAAGTTGACTGTTGGAGAAGGTTTCTCCTCATTATTGTGCTGAGCGGCATTCTCCAGTGTCTGTTGGAGATGGTCTAAGGATGTAAATAAATGGCACCACTATGTTTCCATTATTACTATTGGCATCTTTGACTTTTTCGAGTCATTTTTTTTTTAATTTTGACCATATAATTATGAAAAGATATATTTAGTTATGATGTGATATTAATAGAAATAAGTTTATCATGAAATATATTTTTCAAAATATTATGATTTTATAATTTTTGTAATTATATATTATAAATAATCATGGTCAAATTGTTGTTAGTTTGACTAGAAAAAAGTCAATGATACCAATACTAATGGGACGGATGGGGTAGTTCTTAGAATTTTGAATCAAACAAAAACTGGAACATAATGGAAATTACCAAAAATAGGTAAAATATATCCGGAAAGTCGAGGTGAGAAGCTTTTTCCCCAAGATAATCATGTTAAACAACGACGGAGCTGAGGGGGGCTTTACTAGGCTGTAGCCCAGGGCTGGGCCATATGGGAGGTATATTTTCTAATAGTACTAGTAGCTCAGTTATTTTAGCCCACTAAATTAATTTGGTAATCTACCCCAAAAGTCTTTTCTGGACGGGGAAATCATTTCAATGAGAAAAAATAAATTGCAGAAAGAAAAGAATTCAGAAAGGATTTCTCCTCCTAACACATCGCATAACAGCAGAAGAGAAAATAAATCGCTCCACCACTTCGCAGAGTCCGCGACGGCGAATCGACTAGGTATGTCTCTGTCTCTCCAGACATCTTTGTAGCTCTATTCCTAATTTCTATTCCGTTAACCTAGGTATAAAATCTTTTTATCTGTTGCATTAAATTGTATTTTTGAAGCCCAATATTGAGAATTTATTGATTAGTCATCAAATTGTTTAGTTTATTCTTCAATTGTGAATTGTGATTTGGATTTTGGGGATTTTTTTAATTCAGTTTGTTCTCAGATTTTTTTAAGCCATGTTTAAGGATTTTGTACAGAAATTTTGAGTAATATGGGGATTTTTTTACAAGAGACTAGTTCTTTAATGAGTTAATAGATATTTGTTGTGGAGGTATATTAATTTTTTTGTTTGTCACAGAATTAAAGTGAAATGAATATCGGACAATCATCTTCAACAAATAAGAAAAGGAAGAACTTGTATTCTTTCTTTTCAAAAGTAGAAAAGGAAGAACGTATATATTTTTAATTTTTATATACACACATAAAATTTATTGAACTCAACCCCCTCTAATTTTATTTCTGGCTCCGTCCCTGATGTTAAACATAATGATTATGGATGATATGTATTATCCTCAAATATACGACTTACATCTTTGAAGTTGTACAATATGAGACTTCAAATATCCGAAGAACTGTAAATATGCGAGAAGTTACCGTTGTATATTTTGTGCATGATGCTATGTAAAATGGAGAATGCTTATATGCTTTTCGCATGTCTTTAGCCGACCAATAAATTCCTGTTTATAATAATTTCAACACAACATGGAACATTAATTTCCGAACATCATTGGGTGGTAACGAGATTTTAATGCCCACCACATCACTTCTCACTTAATGACACTTAATGACATAATAAGTGACATGTAACTAGGAGTGTGAGTGAACGCAAAAATTTCGATTCTAATCGCATTATTCGACTCGAAAAAGTTCGGCTCGTACATGCAAATGCGAACCCAAATGTTAAAATCTATAGTTCGGCGGACCGGACCGTACAATTCGATTTAGTCCGTTCCGCAACTATTAAGGGGCCTCTGGCTCATATATTTCCCACTCTCAATTACTAAACTAATATGGTAATACCTCATTCCCAACTCCCAAACGGCCAAGCCCAACCCCAACTCCCAAGTGGCCAAGCAGAAGCAGAAGCGCTGTCAGTCGCATATTCACATCATTGAGGATGGTGGTACGACGATCGCTGTCGAGTCGGACATCCGATCATCCGCTGTGAATTTCTTTAGGACTCTGCTTACATCCGCTGGTGATGTTCTCGTCCCCCCGGATGACACTTGTTTTCCCTCTATCCACTCTTCTTTTGATACTCATAGTTTGTGTGTCCCACCCTCTCCCCAGGAGATTCGTGATGCGGTATTTGATATCGATCCTCACAGTGCTTCTGGGCCTGACGGGTTCCCGTCTGTATTTTTTCAGCATTGTTGGAAGATTGTATCTTCCGACGTGGAGGGGGCTGTGCTCGAGTTCTTTGATGGCCATCCCATGCCTCCGGCTTTCACGGCGACTACGGTCGTCTTGATCCCGAAGCTTTGTTAGAGCGGTTGGTCAGATTACCGGCCTATTAGTCTGTGTAATGTGACCAATAAAATTATCACGAAAATCCTTAACGCTCGGCTTGCTCCTCTCCTCCCTCTTATTATATCTCCGAACCAGAGTGGATTTGTTCACGGGCGGGTTATTACTGATAATATCCTTTTGGCCCAAGAACTTATTCACGACCTCCACGTCGCGGACATTCATGGTGTCCCGAACCTTGTGCTGAAGCTTGATATGGCTAAGGCGTATGACAGGGTACACTGGCAGTTTTTACGTGAGGTTCTGGTGAGGATGGGATTCCCGGCTAGATGGATTATGTACATCCATCATTGCGTCGAGAGTTGCACGTTCTCCATCCTGGTGAACGGCAGTCCAGCCGGCTATTTTGCCTCCAGCCGGGGTTTGCGTCAGGGCGACCCTATTTCTCCGTCCCTCTTCGTGCTTGCCGTTGATTATCTATCGCGCTGCTTGGATCGATTCATTCGGGACCATCCTTTGATGAGGTATAGGATGGGCAGACGGCCTTTCCCCGTCTCGCATTTATCCTATGCCGATGACATCATTATATTCACACGGCTGTGGATGATGGTCTTGCTGACCTTATGCGCCTCCTGGATCACTACTTTACGGCTTCTGGCCAGATGGTTAGTATCCAGAAGAGCACTTTTACTCTCGCTCCCAAGCATGCGCCTCGTTGGCATCAGAGAGTTCATGATCTTACTGGTTCTCGCCAGGGCGATCTCCCCATCACCTATCTAGGTGTGCCCCTTTACAAAGGCTTTATGAGACGAGAGATCTTTGCTGGGGTGAAGCAACGGATGTTGGATAGGATCTCTGGTTGGTCCCATCGCCACCTTACTTTTGGGGGACGCTTGGCTCTTATTAAGAGCACTCTCTGTACGATTCCTCTTCACCTGCTTCAGGTTTTGGACCCTCCACAGTATATCATCCAGGAGCTCGAGCAGCTCATTACGAGATACATCTGGGGTGTTGTTGGTCCGAAGAGGAAGACGCACTGGGTCAGTTGGTGGCAGATTTGTCGTCCGGTCTCCGAGGGAGGCCTCGGGATTCGGAGCCTTTCGGATATGGCGAGGGCTTTTAGTTATAAGCTCTGGTGGCGCCTTCGCGCGGGCACGTCTCTGTAGGCGAAGTTTATGCTCCGCAGAAACTGCTTTGGGGGCCTTTATACGCCTATGCGTATTGCTCTTAAAGCTCATGCCAGTCACCCTTGGCGCCGTCTTCTCCATGTGGGTATTGAGGCTCAGGAGTTCATTTGCTGTACTCTTGGTCGTGGCTGCAGGGAGGTCAGCTTTTGGGACGATACTTAGATTGGGGATAGGTCGATTTCTTCTTATTGTCAGATTACTGGTAGACCCCACCTTAGGATTAACGAGTTATGGGTTGATGGGACGTGGGACATGGGTAGATTGGAGTCTATTGTTGGAGAGGAGCTAGGATTTACCCCTCAGTTCATCCAGGAGATCTCCGCGATTCCCATCGCCAAGGAGGATTCTGATAGTATGTGCTGGACTCCTACCTCTTCGGGTGCGTTCTCATTGTCGTCGGCTTGGTCTCACATCAGGGTGATGGGTCAGGCTAATCTTGTTTACGGGGCCATCTGGACTGCCTTACTTACACCGACCATTTCGGTGTTTATTTGACGACTTCTCATGCGACGGATTCCGACTGATGATATTCTACAGAGGAGGGGCGTTTCATTGGCTTCTAGATGTTTGTGCTGCTCGCATACCCTTACCCAGACCTACCATACCGAGACCATTGCCCACCTTTTCTTGGAGAGTGATGTGGCTCGTGACATGTGGGAGTATTTTGGCGCATGGACACATTTATCCCTACCCCATACTCAGAATATCTTTGAGCTCCTGAGTTTTTTCGCACACGGCACACACTTTAGGCACGCGACTTTCATTATTCCTTGTCTGATCCTTTGGTTCATCTGGACAGAAAGGAATAGTGCAAAGCATAGGGCGGTTACTTTTCTTTCGTCTCATGTTATTGTGCAGGTGGAGTGCCATGTTGCTTTATTGGCTGCTGCGGGGCTTATTTCATCTGAGTTCTGGGCGGGTTGCTCGCCGCCTGATCGTTTCCAGCGAGCTACATCTTCCCCCGCTCAGACTCGTCGCCCCGTCCCGGTGGTTTGGCTTCGACGCGAGTCCCCTTGGATCAAGCTGAACACGGATGGTTCGTTCGATAGAGACACACAGATTGCGGGTGGGGGAGGTCTAATTAGAGATCATCACGGAGAGCTCCTTCTTGCTTTCCATTCCTCTTTTCAGGCCTCTTGTCGATCTCGAGCTCGAGCTCTGTTAAATTTAAGTCGATCCCGGATCGAGAAAGCTGATGCTCGACTAGGCTCGGCTCGTTTGCTGCCCTAATGCTAGACCAGTGGATCAGGAGAGGCAATTAAACTCTTAGGAATCGAAACGTGATAGCAAAAATTATAAGGTTCTTTACATATCTATCTAACTCTTATAAAATTTATTAGATAGTATAATTTATCATAACTGATACTTGCACCGAAACCAAAACTGCACAAAGTCCAATTCACAAGATCAAGATCCAAGACCAAACTCAGACTCAGCCGAGCCGAGCCACACCCAACTTGGGACATAATCTTAGTTGATGTTGTATTTTCTTCAACTATATTCAACTTTTTTGTTGTCTCAAATTTCCTTATGTATTAAATATGGGATGCGATTCTTTATATTTTCGAAGTCAACACAAAATATCCTTTCATGTGGCTAATGTTAACCATCGATTTCTCACTGATCAGGAATCAATGTTGAGAAAATAGATATACTATTATTATATACTCGAAATGTTGAATAATACCGGATCATTTAAGTCCACAACAATTAAATCTTTAACCACCAAATAAATAATGAAAACTGATTTTTCCATCACAACATAAGGGAGAATTTTCCCATAGTACCCAAACTACTCGTGTTTCAACAATTAACAATACAAATCATTATCGGCAATGAATCAAATAAGGTCTCCAAATGAATAATTCTGTTAAAAATAATAAAATAAGTCAAAACTCTTTACATTTTAGGTGAAGTCGGAACATATCGTACCTGTTTGCGAATGGCTTTTAGTTGTTTGCGGTTATGTGTTTCATTTGGCTGGTTTGACTGATTGAGTTTATTTGCTGTTTATGTTAGTTGTTTAACTATGTGAATTGCATTTGGTAAAAAAAAGTGGAAGCTAAAAAGGTTCGTTTACCTTCTCATTTTAGCGAAAAAAAGGATTTTTTTTTTGTTTGCTTGTGCAAAAGATTATAAAACAATATATTTGCATCTTTTTTTTTGGTAAATAATGATTTTATTTCACCAAAGAATAGTTTAAGGTCATCTCTACAACCTCCAAAACTCATCAAACAACCAATCACATCCTAGTATTTAGGAATTAATCTAGCTATCTTCTTATCTTTGAAGCTCCTCGCAATCATCTCGAATTTGCAATTTTTGTTGATAGCATAGACCTCATTTTCTCCTTCCCGAATCTTCTAGCATTTCTCTCCTGCCACACATTCACCAAAATGGTCACCGTAGCTCGATAAAGTCTCTGTTTGCCAAATTTGAATCGACATTGTGATGTCAAGAAGATTCTCTCTTCATCCCAATCATGGGATATCCTCTTGATACCGCACCACTCACTCACTTCTTTCCAAACAGCAGCAGCAAAGTCACATGTGAAGAACAGGTGTTTGAGGGATTCAGTTGCTTGTTCACATAGGCAGCATTGCTGATCAACCATAACTCCAATTTTCAACAAATTTTCAACTGTAGATAATCTCTCCAACATAGCCAGCCAGATGATGAACACATGTTTTGGAGCAGCTATATTGTGACTGATTTGGAGCAACCAAATGATAGAAAAAGAAAAATAAATTGATGTATTTATAGGACATCATATTGGGTTCGGTCGGGACTGGCGGGGCTCGAACCCGCAACTTCCGCCTTGACAGGACGGTGCTCTAACTAATTTGAACTACAATCCCAGGAAAATTAAGGTATCTAGCAGAACGTTTGATTCTTTTTTTTATATTCGTATAGGATATTTCTGAAAGACAGAGGGGGTTTATACCATCTCATGGTAGATTGGCGAATTATTGGGCCGAGCTGGATTTGAACAAGCGTAGACATATTGCCAACGAATTTACAGTCCGTTCCCATTAATCGCTCGGCCATCGACCGAACCCAATATGATATTCTATAAATACATCAATATATTTGCATCTTTTGAAAATGCAAAAAAGAAATATACTTATTTATTTTATACAGAAAAATAATCTACTCATTATAACAGCAAGAGATGGTATAATTTTTCGATCGATGTCGAAATATAAATGACTCATTTTATAAAATACAGAGGTTAGTTTGCCAAAACCCCAATATGGGTAACGGAGCTGTTGGATGTCTGTTTCACACGCTCCCTTCATAGGTGATTTTAACGTCCTTCTCACCGAAATCTGCTGTATCACGAAGTAGGTAATAAAATTAACGATCGGACGGCTCTGAAAACTTTGACCGAAATTTTGTTTGTCAAACGAAATAATTAGCATATTGGCGCTGTCGGCACTTTGTGTGCAGAAAACCAAAAGGCAGAGAGTCAGAGACACTTCTATTCAAATTTTATTACATGACTTTTCCGATCGAATCTGACATCTGTGTTAAAAAAAAAAAAAAAAGGCAAAGTTCAGTGTCTCAACCTTACAGTGATTGAGACATCTTAAGTAAATTTTGTTGGGTATGCTAATCCCCTTCTTTTGCTAACCCCTTTTGACAAAAAAGACCAAAATGTCTTTTTTGTCCCTCCCACTTTTTTAAAATATATATATATATATATATGGGAGGGATATATCAACACATACAACTTAAACACCTTATCTCACACATAAATCCCAACCCTTCATTAAAATATTTTTAATTCTCCCTCTCTCTCTCCATTTTCAGGTATATTTATTTTTTATTTCTTTTAACTCTCTCTCTTTTCTCTCTCCCCGATTCAACTCTCCCCCAACTACTCCCTCCCTCTCTCTTCCCTGCAAAATCATCTCAGATTCCCTCTCTCTATTCTCCCTCCCTATCTCTTCCCTGCAAAATCATCTCAGATTCCCTCTCTCTATTCTCCCTTTATCTCTCTTCATTTTCAATCTTCTTTTCTTTATTGACTCTCTCTCTTCATTTCTCTCTCCCCGATTCAACTCTCTCCCTCTTCTGTCTTCTTTTTCATTCTCATTTTTCGATTTCAGTCTCTAGTCTTCCGTTCAACCTCCCGATCCCGATTCCAGACACTCTCGCGGGTTGTTTCCCGATTCCGGTTTCCAAACCTAGTTCGCGGGTACCATTGTCAATATTTGCTGTATAGGTTTCTTTTGTGCCTTATATGAAGCCTTATATACGTTTCTCATTATTACCTTATGTTATGCGGCGATTGACACGCCTCGATGGCGATCAGCATGATGGTCTGAGAGCCAACCATAGAAGACATACGCTGGGCAAACACCCAGCAGTCGGCAACCACGGCGATCGTCTTCTGGTATCAGGCGATCGTCAATGATGTCTGACCATTGACGATCGTCTCGTGCCACGCATGAATCCAACATCCGTCAAAGTCTTCGAAGACCGAATCTCGGACGTGGACCGACGTGCAGATCCGGAAAAGGCGCCGCAAGACATGGATCGTTGACCACAGCCTGTCAGCATCTTTTCACCTACCGACAAGCCCGTCGAAAGGTACAAGGTGGGTCCTCCTGCAATGACTCAGACGCGTGTAGGCTCTATCGGCTCGCACAGTGGTCAAGCAGCCTCGGACTTTAAAGAAACAGCCCCACGTGATAAGACGATCGCCCGCATTATTCTAATATAGAATACGGCGGTCGTCCGCAATCGCCGGAGAGGACCCAGCAACCTTGTCTCCTATAAACAGCAGGCCTCCAACAGTGGCCTGCAGGACACATCGTGAATACAGTGAAAAACGCACAGAGAGAGGATAAAGACTCATCTGGCAATTACTTACACATTCATAGTGATATTCATACACACTTACAGAACATCTAAAGCAAGAACTCACAGAGCTTCATATCTGGTTCTTCCGGCAATCTACACGCTCTACAGCTTAGATAACTAGAAGTCTTTACACTCATTGTAAGATTCTAACATTAATATTTGTACTCCAAAGTATCTATATTAATAATATCTCGCGAGAGCATTCAAGCCCGGGACTAACAACCCCGGCAAATCTTGTGTTATCTATTTTCCCACGGAAGTGTTCTCGCATTTGTTTGTTACTCGACCATTCCAGCAATATCATCTTCAGATAATATTTTGGGTAACAACACCTTATATGAAGCCTGTTTGCTGTATACGTTTCTTTTGTGCCTTTTTTTTATTCAGAAGTTACTGCTATAAAGCATGACCAATCGAAGATTTGGTTTAGTACCATTTTTTTTCTCTATCTTTCATAGTTTCAGATTATTTTTACTCGGTTATTCCTAATTTTTTTGTTGTTGTTCACAGTTTTCACAGTTGTAATCTCTGGGTTTTTTTGTTTTTCTGATGTGTCAGGCTTTCACGATTCCAGCTTCCGATTTAAACAATGGATAGTTATTATGAAGTGTGTGATACTGAGTCATCTTCTGTAAGTGAGCCGGATATTGATTTGGATTCAGATTCGTTCGATATTGATGAAGTTCAATCCATATTCGAAACACCAATCGATAATGTTATTTTTGATGAAGTTGCTGTTAGTCAATCCGCTACAGAAATACGTAGTGAAGAGGTTGTGTCTTTGAAGGAGGGTCCTGTGGAAAAACCATACGAGGGGCAAATGTTTGACAGTGTTGACGAAGCTAAAGAGTTTTATAATGAATATGCTCGTAGAGAGGCAAATGCTCAGAAAGAAGATTATATCTCTGAGCACAAGGACCGCGTTGTGGATGGTGCGGCTTATCTCTTGCAATTTGCTTCAAAGTTATACACAAGAGGGGTGTATGTAAAATTTAAACAACAATGGGAGTTGGCTACTAGTCGTTACAAGGAGTACAAGGCGATAACTATAAATGCAAAGACAGTGTCATCCATGGGCTGTAACAATGTAGTTGCTGATACGGTACCTCTTGATACCCAAGCTCCTCCTATTGATGTCAGTCAATCTCAACCGCCTAATGTTGGTAATCCTAGAATCTCAAAATGCAAAGGAATGGAAACACAAGAAGAGAAAGACATGAACTCCCACAGAAGTGAGAATGATAGATATAGATATGGTTTGGAGAAAAATCAACGAAAGAGAGAATACAAGCAAAGGGAATGTTCGGTGTGTAAACATCTTGGCCATAACATGCGGTCTTGCCCGAACAGAAAGAAGTGACCTGTTAAATTTATGTGTCTTGTTTAATTTGAACGTTTTGGAATGCTTATTTTGTGATTTAGAATCACTTTGATAATCGTAGATATTTTATTGTTCGTCGTAGTGTCGTTTTTCCGTAATTTTATGTTATGGTATAAATCAGATTTTTCTTGGAAATATGATTTATATTAATAATATTCAGATCGGGAATAACAGATTTTAGAAATCGCCTAAAACGAGTCAGATCGAATCGTTGGACGATTTTCCATACAGTGCCGACAGGTTCGAACACGCCCAAACCGTGGCCGGACGCTTGCCGTATTCGCCGAAGTCGTGGCCGGACGCTTGTCAGACGGGGCCGAGTGCTCATTGGATCCGCCGAGCGCTTGTCAGATCTGCCGAGCGCGTTGTCAGATCACCGAGTGCTCGCTGATCCGGCCGAGCGCTTGTATCTGCCGAGCGCGTTGTCAGATTCAAATGAGTGCTCATTGATCCGCCGAGCGCTTCTTGTATCCGGCCGGTACGTCTTGTATCTGTCGGGCGTGTCCCGGCAAGGTCGGGCCCTTTCTGTCTGGATCCGGCGTGGCTCGTAGCCGCCGTGCGTGGCCTCGTAGGCTGCCGGCAGTGGTGCCCGTGCCGCGCGCTTCAGTGTCGGGCACTGAGTCTCGTTTTTCAGTATATTTTCGATTATTGAATTTTCCTGTATTAAAATCATTAATTTGGAATGTTTAAGTTGTATTAGTGTACAAGAATTTAAGTGGATCCTGATGTTTGGAATGATCTGTGTTATTTAACTTATTTAGAGGTATCAGAGTTTTGAGTGAACATAAAATTCTCATCAGGCAAGACTACACTGCAGTCAATACAATTTCTCTAGGGACATTACAGCAGCAGAGAAAAAAATAAAAGATGCATTGCATAATAAAACAAGGTCACATTACATTACAATGAAAGCAAATCTTGGTCATTAGCAAATAACTTACATCAATAGCATTTTACAATAGAAACGATTTCACTATGGCTGCAATCAAAACAACGACAAAAAGAATCAACACTAATAACAGGATCCCAAGGCGATGTTTGATGACTTTCCAATCATTAATCTCAGTAACAACATTTGATTGTGTTTTAGGCGATGACGAGTTGGGGACATTTGTACTCATATGTGCTTCAACCTTTGGGACTTTCAACTTTTTCATCATTGGCTCGGTGCTTCTAGTAGCCTTCACACCGCTATGTAGTGCTTGAATGGCTTCTTCCTCCGAAAAACATCCCCAATAACGTGCGTTATTATAGCCGGCCACTTGAGCTCTACATGTTTCCCATGTCACATAAATGCCAGGGCTTCTACCTCTAATAACAACATAACATGGATATTTCCCCATGGCCTCACGCACGAGTACCTATAAAGATAAATAAAAATACATCAAGAACCACCTAAACACATCATAAATATACATGAAGAACCACCTAAGCACATCATAAAAATACATCAAGAACCACCTGATTTTCACCACATAGATAAATTTTTGTCAAAATGTGATAATAGCTCAACGAAAAAAAAAGCAAAAATATTCAACTCGGTGTGATTCATTCTATGTATCAAGGCATAACATGGTTGTTAAAAAAATCCTATTATCCCTGCAAATATTACAATCTGCAAAATTATAATCTACAATCTAAAAAAAATCCTATTATCCCTATTATCCCTGCAAAATTACAATCTGCAAAATTACAACAAAAAAATTACAATCTGCAAAATGACACATCATATATGAAACTGTGAATAACTCTCCGGATTAGGGTTAACCGTGAATGGGAGAAGCTTGAATCGGAAGGGGGAATCGTAATACATATACATATATGTATATACACACACAAATATAGATTAAAATTGGAATTAATGAAAGGTTTATGGAAGCAAACCTGACATTAACGGGCGACTCACCAGGTTTCGAAGCGGACGGCGGCTAGTGCAGCGGTTAGAAGTTGTAATCGGGAACGGGAGGTTGAATCGGATGAAGAGAGAAGGATGAATCGGAAAATGAAAAGGAAAAGAGGGGATATTTGAATCTGAGATGATTTTGCAGGGAAGAGAGAGGGAGGGAGTAGTTGAGGGAGAGTTGAATCGGGGAGAGAGAAAAGAGAGAGAGTTAAAAGAAATAAAAAACAAATATACCTGAAAATGGAGAGAGAGAGGGAGGATTAAAAATATTTTAATGAAGGGTTGGGATTTATGTGTGAGATAAGGTGTTTAAAAATACCTGAAATATTTTTCAATTTTTTACTGATATTTTTTCGATAATTTTTTTACTAATTTATAAATTTATTTCTATACAATATATTTATATTTAAAAAAAATTTAGAAAATATGTTCGAACGGATCTAGATTCAACCGATCTTAAAATTTTAAGAAAATTTAAAGAAAACTTCTTTAACTTTTTTTGTCCCTACTCCTTTAACTTTTTTTTTGTCCCTACTCAACTTTTACTTCTTTTATCTTTTATATATATATATATATATATATATATATATATATATATATATATATATATATATATGGCGCGTTACGCAAAGACCAATATTAGATGCAAGATCTTTCTGATCTTAATTTATGCATGAATTTTGTACTAGTTATGCATGAAATATATGCATTTCGTGGATCAAAATTTCAATGCATTAATTCTCACAAAAAATTGATGCATATAATCTAATATTTTAATGCATCGATATTTTGATGCATATATTGCATATTTTAATGCATTGAAATTTTGATGCACGAAATGCATATATTTCATGCATAATTAGTACAAAGTTCGTGCATAAATTAGTACTGTAAAGTAATGCATTGAAATTTTGATGCACGAAATGCATATATTTCATGCATAATTAGTACAAAACTCATGCTTGCATTAGTACTATAAAGTACTGCGTCTAATATTGGTACTGCATAGAACGCGCCACTATATATATATATATATATATATATATATATATATATATATATATATATATATGTGTGTGTGTGTGTATGTGTGTGTGTGTGTGTATAATAATAATACTTTGAATATTTTCAATTTTATACTGAGATTTTTTCGATAATTTTTTTACTATTTTATATTTATTTTTATTTCTTTGTGAACGTACTATTATGACTATAATTTTTCTATACAATATCTTTATATTTAAAAAATATTTACATAGTCATCTATACAAATAATATATATATATATTATTATTCGGATTATATATTATTATCTTGATATATTATTATTAGCTACCAATTGAGTTGTCATTTCAAGATCTTTCAAAAAAATAGTTCACTAGCCTATATCTACCTATTGAATTGTCATTCCAAAGTCTTTCAACAAAATAGTTCCCTAACCTATATCTACCTGCTGAATTGTCATTTCAAAGTCTTTCAACAAAATAATTCTCTAATCTATACTACCTATTGAATTGTCATGTCAATAATTTTTATTATTTAGTAGTCTAAATTAGTATAAATAGGTAGTGAAGAAGAAGTAAAAATTGTAAAGGATGGGCTGATCCATATGGAGAAAGGATACAATCTTGATTAGATTTGATGACGAGATAATGTAATTGAATATTTTATTTATCAATGTTGATCGTAATTTCCGTATTTATTATTTATTATATTGCGTTGTAATTATTTTTAATCATAAATAATATAAATAAAAATAAATGAATAATAGAAATTTATAGATAATAATAAAATAAAATAAAAATTCAAAGAAAAAAGAACAAATAAATAAAGTATATAAAAAAAGAAAAAGAAAACAAAACTAAAGTGCAAAGGACTAAATATTTTTATATTATATTTTTTGTTTATCGTATTTTCTAATAATATATTTTAAAATAATATATAAAATATGAGAAACTTTTAATTTGAAAATATGAAAAATAAAAAACAATAAAAAGTAAACAAAGAATAGAAAAAGAAAAAGAAAAAAAAAGTGGAGAGGGGTTGGGACGCGGCGGTGTCAGAAGGGGGGATTAGCAGACCTTTTTTTTTTTTTTTTTTTTTTCCTTTTCGAAATTGATTCTCTAAGAAGCAATGATAATAAAAGTGTTGAAACAATAATCATCTTCAAAGAGACCTGCTATTCCTCCCCACACCCGCCGTCTCCCCCCCCCCCCTCCCTTTTTTTTTTTTCATTCTATCCTTTAGTTACTTTTTGTTATTTTTTGTTTTTTTAATAATTTTATCTTAATATATTTAACATTAATATTATTTTTTTGTTATTATTAAAATTAATAGTTTCTCATATTTTATATATTATTTTAAAATATATTGTTAGAAACTTTTTTTTTCCTTTTCTATCCTTTACTCCTTTGCACTTTAATTTTTTTTTCATATTCTTTATTTATTTGTTCTTATTTTCTTTGAATTTTTATTTTACTTTATTATTATCAAAGTTAAAAATTTTTATTATTTATTTATTTTTATTTATATTATTTATGATTAAAAATAACTACGACACAATATAATAAATAATAAATGCGGAAAATACGATAAACATTGATAAATAAATTATTCAATTACATTATCTGGTCATCGAACCAAAATTGTATCCGTTCTCCATATGGATCAGCTCATCCTTTACAATCTTCACTCACATTATTCCACCATAAAATTGGAATTGGTGGTACAGAATAATCGGAGTTCAAAAAAACTTGTACAAAGTGATTACCATTAACTAATGCAATTGCTATATGTTGACGTTGTTGAAATGGAATTGGAGCTGACCTTAATGGCAAGTGTGTAAAACAACTTCCACTAAGATGGGTAAATGCATGCAGCACAATATTATATCGTGTTGCAATGACAGCCCCATACATAATGTCCATCCAACTCCACTGTGGTGCCGGAGATTCGAAGAAATTTAGTGCTCGCATCATATTATCGGCAGCACCTAAGAAATTGTGCCAAGACTGATTAAAGTTAGTCCATTCGGCACCTAAGAAGGGACTGCATTTTTTCATGACATTTTTATTTATGTGTCATATGCAGATAATGTGATGTGCGTTGGGAAAAACTTCTCCTATTGAAGATATTAGTGCCAAATCTCTATCAGTAACAAGCACAGATGGCATTAATGCCCCTTTTTCAAGCATAATTTTTTTTAGACAATTTAAATGCCAAGTGTATCGTTCTGTTAGTTCATCACACATATAGCCAAACATAAGTGAATAAGTTAGCTTCGTGGATGTGATACCCACGACCTCCAAGAAAGGAACCCGATATTCGTTCGTCTTGTAAGTGACGTCAATAACGAGTACCGTAGGAAATTGCGCATATAACTCAATACTATCTCTATAAATCCAAACAATATATGTAATTGCTTGTGTCTCCGTATGCATACGGTACATATGAAAATAACCTGCATGTACCAAAAAATAGTTAGTTAATAGATGGACAAATTATATTAATATTTCAAATGAAAAAAAAACTTAATTACCTTTATGAATTAATTGAGATAAAACATATTGGACGTTGCTTAATAAACCCTTTTTGGCCTTTCTTTCGCTTTGTACTGCATTGTAAATACTTTTAATGCCTGTAGTATTAGATGGGTCACGTTCCTTCAAGGCGCTCAGAATAAACCGAGGAGCAGTAATCTCGGCTATTTTACTCACAATGCACTTTTCATCTCGTGTTAGTCTTGATGTGTACTCATGACCCTCTAAATATTGTGCTGGGGCATGATTTTGCTCTCCGCACACAACAGTAATTCCCCACAAAATACCATCTGGAGGAATCGGTACACCTCGTAGAGAGAATGGACAACCATTTTTTTTTGTACTAGTACATCTTTTTAAAGTTTCTCCACTTTTTAAATATCTTGGTGGTTGATATTTTCCTCCATTTTCACAAATGAGAGTGCATTTCGGGAGTTTGTTACCTATTTTCTTTGCGGATTTATCAATAACTATAACGAATCCATTTTTCCTTCCGGTCGTCCTCACCCAATCTAACATCTCATCTCTACTTTCAAAAATCTGTAAAAAAATAAAAAGAGTAAAACTGATTAAATGAGCAATATATATACTAAACTAATTAAATGAAAAGAGCAAAACATAAAAATATATTTATACGAAAAAAGAGCAATATATATATATATATATATACCAAAAAAATGATGAAACACACAAAAAAAGATATTTACACGAAGTCGTACCTGATCAGTAATAAATTCACACGACATGTTCCCATTATTTGCTGAATTATATTCTTCCATTTATTATAAACAGAATAGTGTTTCAGAAATGTGAACAAATAAGTGATATTACATGAGAAATTTAAGAAGAAAATATAGAGAGATGATGAGTTATATTTCTTTTTCTCTCCCTATTTATAGCCAAACAAGACTACTAAATAATAAAAATAATTGACATGACAATTCAATAGGTAGTATAGATTAGAGAACTATTTTGGTGAAAGACTTTGAAATGACAACTCAATTGGTAGCTAATAATAATAATATATATCAAAATAATAATATATAATCTGAATAATAATATATATTATTTGTATAGATGACTTGATGTAGTGGAGGATATTGCAATTTGTTATTTGGAAAAGGGTTGTTTTTGAAATATATGGAAAATGTTTGTTGGTGAATTTTGGGATAAACTCGGCCTTTTCTTATCGGAATCGACCCACTGAATAAGAGTCAGCGGTGAGGTCCGTCGCTTTTTGGCCAAAAAACGACGTTTAGGCCCTCGATTTTGCTTTTTTCTATTTTTAGGGACTTAATTGTAATTTTCTAAAAGTTTGTGTGGTTATCAATTGCCGTGATTTTAACTATAGCTTCCATATGGTATATATATGCGTGTAAGGTCTTTATTTCAGACGTTCAATGAATTGAAGTTTTCTCTAAATTTTCTTGAAATTCTTAGATCGGTTGAATCTAGATCCGTTCGAACATATTTTCTAAATATTTTTTTTAAATATAAATATATTGTATAGAAATAAATTTATAAATTAGTAAAAAAATTATCGAAAAAATCTCAGTAAAAAATTGAAAAAAATTAAAGTATTATATATATATATATGTGTGTGTGTGTGTTTTAAAAAAATGGGAGGGACAAAAAGACATTTTGGTCTTTTTTGTCAAGAAGGGGGGAGGGGGATTAGCAAAAGAAGGGGGGATTAGCATAGCCTCTTCAAATTAGGCTAAAATATTAAAAAAAAAAAAAAGAGATCAAAAAAATATAATTCGTTAGATTTTTTTCAAATTCAATCATGTCGGCAATGTAACGGCTCAGATATTTAAAATAGAATAAACATGCAAAATATAGGATGCCACCTTCTATTTCAAAATTAGAGTTTTTTACAGCAATAAATTGATGAAATAAATTCTTTTGTTCCATCATCTCCGTCCCACCACATATCGAACGATCCGTCAACCCTTTTTTTTTTTTTTTTGGAGCTGAATGCTATTAATTTAGTAAGATCATTTTCTTTGTCCCAAATATATAGTATAAACATAGAACAGACGTGTTATAGACCCTAAATATAAGTTACGTAGATTATCTTTTTATTTTCATAAGTTTTAACTATCACAAAGTTCTAAGATACTCATATATGTACCGTACCTATATATACACACACCATCAGATTCATGATGAAAATTATTATCTGCATATCCAGTGATGATTATACATGCAGACATGTGTCATACATGTGGGTAAGTTAAATTTTTTCTTAACTATCATCATTTTGAACAAACTTGAGAAATGCATACTCAAAATATGAAACTGAAAAAAGTGTTAAGAGTTTGGTTAAATCGGTTAAGAATTTGGATGTAGTCGGTTAGAATTTCGAATTTCTACGGGCATTTCAGGTATGTCTAGAGGTGGCCAGACACGGGTCCGGGTCCGACCCACCGGGTCCACGGGTCGGCCGTCGAGGATCCGGACCCCACCCGTACATATGAAATGTACGGGTTGGCGGGTTCATGGGTCGGCCACGGGTCCGACCCGTATTTTTTTTTTTTGAAAAAGTATTTATAAAAATTTATTTATTATCATTTTATACACGAAAAAACAACTAATGAACAAAGAAAATAATTGGAAAAAATGAGCTTCTATTTAATTTTAAGTTTTCACTTAAAATTAAATTGCCTATGTATCCTCGTGAGGAATCAAAGCCGTACGTAGTTCTTTTACTTACCTGACTTACCTTACTTACCTTTAGTCGAAGTCGATGTAGTCGTCGTCTTGATCGTCGGTTTGACTCATTTGACTAGGAGGTTGTTCTTCAGCTTGGCTTGCTGCAGGACGCTTCGACTTTGATTTTTGCATCGGAGTTGGTACGCCATGAAAAGTACGCTCAAATATTGCATATGTTTGATTTAACATAGTTTCATCGATTTCATGCTCCATTTCTTCGTCAATGTTATGCAGTCGTTGACGATTTGGGACCCGTCGAAATTTCGAGGGTCAACTTCTTCTTCACTAGTAATTTTTGTACTACCATAATAGACACTTTCACGTATAGCATCATATTCATCTTCTTGACTCTCATTTTCAAAACCGGCCCGAGGTTGGTTTTGAGGCTCTCAAATAGTTATGCTAGATATATGGTTTCTTCGATTTGCCCCAAAGAGTCATTCATTCAAACTTAGACATTTTGGAGCCTAACTTGTATGTCGTATGCCGTATGTCTAACCCGAATAGATATGTCGGATGTCTAACTTGTATGTCATCAGATCTAACATATATGTCAAGAATCCTAACTTATATCGCTCCGAACTGAAAGCGTGACTAAGTTGAAATTCCACCAACAATATCTTAATTAAATTAGAATTTCATCAACAATGTCTTAACTAAAATAAAATTCCACCAAAACCGGATGTACCGAATTGAAAAAGTCCAAAACTGCAATTAAGGCCAAATATTCTTTTCAAAATCACAAGTCCCTGCCCCAAATTCTTAGAATATTGTTGTTCCGTGTGAGTCTATGGATTCTGTGTTATACAGTAGTGTAGTATATGCTTATGAATTAAATTGTGTTACATTACATGCGCACTGATGACCTCACTTATGACCTATAAGTTTTCTATTAACTAACAAAATGTGTAATTGTTCGATTGGTGGGAGGCTATAAATTTTGTGATATAAAAAGATACGTTTATTAGTTAATGTGGCATGCTTTCATACTCGGTATTTTGTTGAATAAGTTTTTCTATTAAAATAAAGAAATATATAATTCATTCTCTCTCTCTCTATATATATATATAAATATACTTAATACTGAAATGTTGAATGTTCATGTATTTAGGTATGTTCCTTAGTATTGATCTAAAGTCGTGTGTGTGTAACTTAATATAAAATGTTTAGAAAGCGGTCTTCCCCTACACTAGGGGGTCTTCTCCTAAGTTGATGAATAATATAAACCTAATTCTTACAAGAAAAAAAATCAATTATTATGTCTGTTCAAAATTTCGTGTTTATTTTTGTATAATTTAACTATTCTCTCCATTCCAGACCAAGTGCAACATTTAGCAAAAAATTGCTACTATATTTTAGGTAAATGATTGTATGTCATAGATGTATAAGTTTTGTAAGTATTGTGGTGAACGTGCGGTGTAGATTAAAACGTAAAATGTATTGGTGATTAATGTGAGCGGGAAATTAAAAAGTAAAAATTAATTATTTGATTTGATCGAATGTATTTAATAAAATGTTGCACTTCCAGAGTAATTTTTTTTGGACCATATGCTGCACTTCGGGCGGGATGGTGGGAGTATAATTTTTATATTTATATATTCATTTTATCTCAATAGAAAAGTCTTATCCTTATTTTTTATATCTCATACAAATTTAACACCCACTAAGAATAATGATATTAATGGCAGATATAAGAATAAAAATATTATTTTATTTATTATATTTTGCGATTTATATAAAATTAAATGTATTAAAATAGACTCTTCAGGTATTATAATTTAAATCGAGATAACATTTGCTAATTTAAAGTCCATATAAACCGATCAAATATTTTTTTTATTATTTCATCATCATGATGTCATTCATACGAAGCTAATCCTACGCAGAAAAATTTAACCAATCAAAACGTGAATGCCGCTGGACCGCTGATCAGGTTGTTGACTGAAGACCAAGATTCCGTTCTCTTTTTTTTTTTTTTTTTTTTTTTTTTTTTTTTGATGACCTAGGTTTAATCCTGGGGGTTGTAGGTCATATCCCTCATTCCTGTTAAATCGCAGGTTATGCCTCAGCAACCCGGTTTTGAGGATGCTTCAACTGAATAAACACACAAGGTTTAAATCCCTGAAAAGAGCGGATGCTCCCACGAGGATTCGAACCCACGCTGCGTGCCACCAGAGCGAAAGATATCCCCCTCCTTTGCCACTGAGCTATGCCCTGGGGATCTCTTTTTCTTTCTTTTATTTTGGGGGGGTGGGGGGTAGAGTTGTTATCGGACCGGTTCGGACCGGTTTTCTCCAGATCCGGATCCGGTCCGATAGGTTACCGGGTAGATCCGGTCCGGACCGATAAGGGTTCCGGTTCAATGTTTAGAACTCGAATCCGAACTCGTTAGTTTTCGGGTGAGTTTGATCCCGGTATTTCGGTCCTGGTTCATGACCGGTTTCGGTGTTCACTGACCGCTAATGCTCTATGTGAGATGGATCTTTACTAGGAAAATGAAGGAAGAGCAAAGAAAATAAATCACATAAATGGGGGTTACATGATTCGAACTCCAGACCTTTTGTTCAAAGGTACACCGTCTTAACTACTTGACCAGCATGCTATTTGTGTTAAAACACGCAAAATGTATTAATAATATATGTATAAAATATATAAATTATAAAATACATATAAATATTTTTTTAATTTATTACCGGGTTTCTTTTCGGTTTTATCGGCCCGGTCTTATCTGCCTCGGTTGCTCAATGTTTAACTCGAATCCGAACTCGCATGCCAGTTTGGTCCCTGATATTTCGGTGTCTGCCACGACTGGCTCACTTGACCGCTAATGCCCTAGTGGGGGGTGGGGGGGAGGTTGTTGGTAAGGAAATGAAAGTAGTGTGTCTTAAAATATTATGTTGGGTGGTGGGGGACGGGCGGGTGGGTTTGTGAGGGGAAGAGAGAAAGCCGCCGGGATTTCTTAAAATATTTGTAATTAATAAAACTTATATCATGTGTTTGGCTGATAAAAGAATAAATTTTAAACCCATACCACAAACTTATACAATAACTTCAAGTAATAGTAAACTAAAAAGAGAGTGAGAAAAAACAAACTAATATAAAACAAAACTAAGAAATTTAAAAATGATTAATAAATATAAAAATTCATAATTCCAAAAATAGAAAACAAATTAGAACTTAAAAATATTACAAAATAAAAATAAAAGAAGTATAAAATTAATTTACAATATACAAAGTTATAATTCTAATTTAATAAAACTTAGGAACTTAATAAATATTATAAAAATTATATCTTGTGTGATAGCATGTGATGTGATGAATGATAACGCTTTGCTACATGAATGGCATGCGAATGTAAATGCTTCGCCAATTTCACATATTCGAGGTGTTGGTGTCGTTCCTAGATTGTTTCTATTATTATTTGCATGTTATGCAGTACAGCAGCAACTTACGATCTTAAATCGCTGTATTTTATGGACGTAAGTGGTATAACAGGTATTACAGTTGTAATCTCTTACCCTTACAGCCCATTAGATTCTAGAGACCTAGTTACTATGGTAGTCTTCCATACAGCCCTATGGACCTCTTGTTACGATCGTAATGCATGTCAGGTATAAGAATCTGGAAGTAGTTTCAGCATTTTTATTTCACATTTCTTCCTTATTTTTGCACCGGGTTTGACGATTTGGCAGAGTTGAACTGGAAGTTTGGCCAACTTGGTATTGTACGTTCTATATTATACTGATTTGAAAGAGATTGGATCGATCGTAATTATCATTGATATTGTTGTTAACGGGTTGAGAGTATTGATTTATTGTATTGGAATTTTGTTGCTAAATATGGGGCCATTGTGCACGCTACGCTATGTTTGATAAATAACGTATGATACATGTAGCTCTTTAACATACGTTATGATGATCTGATAGCGTATGCAATTTTGAATCGCTCATCACTTTAGACGTGTAAGACCGAGCAATTCCGATGTGGAAACGGATAATGTTCCACGCGTAGCCAAGCAAATTACACTTATGCAATTTCTAATCTTTTTATTCAATTATTTTTTACTTTTTGAATATTTTATTCAATTACTTTAACTAGTAAGTAGATTGGTTAATTATTATCGTCACCTAAGCATGTGGGTGTGGCTCAGATTCTACCTAGGTTTTTGTTCAATGTAGTGATCCCAATGCCCGAAAAGATAGTATTATCGTTTTCCTTTCAATGGAATGATTAGTATAAATTATCCGGGTATTTTAATAAATAAGTTGGGCAACGTTAGACTCAAAGTTCAAAATTAGGAAAAATATCTAATTATTCGATTTAATTGGTAGCAGTACTGTGGGGTCGAGGCTGTTATCCGGAGGATTTGTCAAGTGTAAGTTTGAAATCTCGGTATAAAAAAAAAAAACTATCTAACTCTTCGATTTTGACTAAGTATCGTTTTTACAACTTAATTAGTTTTGATTACAGTAAGTATTATTTGATATTTAATAGCTAAATATTAGATCATCTTTCTCATTTTACTCTTTTGATATCATTAATTAGTACTTATTTTATTTTAATCAGATAATTATCCAACTTAAAGCAAGGTACTTACACTCTTTCCTAATTCTTGTACACACATATCAGATAAAGTATTAAAAAGTGATAATATCACTTATAAAATTGTGCTTCATAAATAGATAAGAATATTTGTACATAAACAAATGTCTTGTATTTATTGAAAAAATTAATTACAATTGATAAATTATTTTATGTGAATGAAATTATTGGATAGAGGTTGTTACCATTCGTTCAAACTTATTTGATTGAAAGATTTGGCATAAAAAATTGTGTTTTTTAGTCTGAACTCAGTTAATTTGTCTATTCATTCAAACAAGTTGCATACAAAAATTTGTCCGAAGAACCATGTTGTTTCAATTGAAAACTTTGACTATCCATATATATATGTCACATAACGAATGACAAATACATAGAAACACACACACACACACACACATATATATATATATATATATATATATAAGACAAAATTTGTAGTTTCAAATTAATTCATTCGCATATTATTACATTTGTCCTTTTTTTTTTTCTATTTTGAAATTTCCAGACACAGTTTGTCGAAGGCTCGTTCCTTATAGTTGCAAGTGCTGCAACAGAAGAATCGAAGATCGTTATATCTTTGGACGATTGTCGAAGACTGTTAGCACTTTGTAAACGGGACAATTTCGTCTTATGGAGATTGTGTCCAACACAAGTCTTGAATTTAATCAATTTGATGTCCCGTTAATTTAACAATTTCCAAGAAAACCATAACCAATTGAATTTTTCCAACAATATTTAAAGTGCATATAATCTAATTTAAGAATATGCAAATAAATAAGACATCGCTTAAAATTCAAATAAAGTAACAATCAATTTCCAATTAGTTTGGTTAATTAAATGGCTGATGACATTTTCGTAATTTTGGAAGGGCAATTTTTATATTTATAGTATACACTATATACCACGTTTTCTTCTTTCTTAAATTAAGGTAGAATTGTACTCATTTCCATTGCTTACGCCTACCACTCGTTCAATGAAATAGATTGGTGCTACTATTGTATTTCTACATTACTATTAGTGGAAATAGCTTGTTTTGCCCTTTGGCATATAGTAATATTTTTTTTTGTCCCAAGTTTAGTAACAACTCTTTTGATACTCAAATTGTCGAAATTGAACTTTACTCGAATAAAATTCGAGTCATATATTGTAATTTTGAGTAACATAATTTCGAGACAACTTAAAAAAAAAACAATATTGAGGAAGGTTGAAAATATGGGTTACCAGAGTCCGAAAATTCGGGTTACACGAGACCAATTCGTATGGGTCACTCCCATCACCCATCTTTCACCCATCATTCATCCCTCATTCACCCCTCATTCATACTAGGAAACCCATCTTTCACCCATCATTCACCATCTTTCAATTTTATTTTTTTAATATAATAATTTTAATATTCCATAAAAAACTAAAATACATTTCATAATTAAAACTTTAAAACATTACATCTAGACTTTAAAAAAAAATACAAATCGTAACCTAAAAATAAAAATAAAAAATGCTAAAAATCTTAAAAATGCTAAAAAGCTAAAATCCTAAACTAAAAACTAAAATTCCCATCCCCATCTTTCGGCCGCCTCGCGCTTTCGATCCAACACGGCTTGCAACAAAGGCCCGGTGAGGTGATCGTGAGACGTCATAAGGAACTCCAAGTCTTTTTGTTTTTCGTTCTTCAAAAGTAAACGCTTTTGTTCTTGGATAAAACTCCTCGCCTCTTCTTTTTTTTGCAAATCGTTCCACTTTGAGTTTACTTGATGGTATCCACGACCACTATCGTTTCCCATACGCTCATTGAACTCGGCCAACACTTTTCTCCAAAATGAGTTACCGGTTTGGAAGTCCCCTTTATACGGGTCTAGGGAAACGGTAACGAAGGCTTTTGCCAAAGCCTCTTCTTCGGCGGCCGTCCAAGCTCGGCACCGGGCCCTTTTGGGGCGGACAACAACTACTTATTCTTCTTGTGTCTCCGGCACTCCTTCTTCTTCTTCGTCTTCGGTTGAAAAATCATTTGAAATTTGACGGTTTGCGAATTGGGGAGATTGTGGCAAATGAAACTCGTTATAACCGGTTTGGATGGGCATTTCATACGCGGGCTCGTTTGAAAAGTGAGAAAATCCATGTGCACCTTGGTTAGAAAATTGAGAAAAATCATTGCCATATTGGTTAAATTGTTGCATCGGTTGTGTATTGGCAAAGTTTCGGGTTGGGTTGGCTTGAAGGCGCGTCGGGTTTGGTTGGGTTCGGGTTGGGTTGCGTTGGGTGCGTGATGTGTTGGCTTGGGAAGAACCGCCGCGGGTTTTGGTTTTGGGTCGGTTTGGTTGGGTTGATTTAGCTTTTCTTGGATCCATTTTTTTTTATAAAAATGGCTTGAATGTGTGGGTGAAATGGTTGATTTTGGATGTAAAATGGATGTAAAATGGTTGATTTTGGATGTAAAATGGTTGTTAAATAGGTAGTATTAAATAGTTGGAATTTGATTTAAAAAAACTTTTTTTTTAATTGTTGAATTATAGCCGTTAAAGGCTTTAATGGGGTCAAAAAGAGCCGTTGAAGGCTGTGGGTATTCGGGAGCAACATCGGGACGCACCTCACTCAACCCATCACTAGACCTTGGTACCAAGAGGGGGGGCGGTGTGCATGCTTGGTACCGTGTGGTACCACACCCCTCACCAATGCATACCCTTTGGCCTTATTATTACCTTTACATGCAAAAAGCCAAAAACAATGATACATTTGTTTGAAACTTAAATATGGTAATATTAAATATAGGTATGTAACGATCATCATACTTAGAGGTGTTCGGCGGTTCAAAACCGCGGTTTTTGAATCACGGTTCATGAACCGCCGTTCGGCTTTGCCAAAATCGAATCGGAACCGACGCCTTATAGCGGTTCTGATTACGGTTTGAGCGAAGTGAACCGCGGTTCGAACCGAATCAACCGGCGGTTCGGCGGTTGTTTTTTTATTATTTTTAAATTTTAATTTGAAAAAAAAAATGGGGTAAAAATTGGACTTGAGCTTAATTCAGATATTAAAGTCTAAACTTGAATTTTGTAATTTTAAATATTTGAATTAAGCGCCTACGTATTTGATATCCGTAACTTTAGAGTTTAGAAATCAAAATCAAAGTCCTCGTAGTTCATTTTTAAATTTGTTGGGGGGAAGGAAAAAAAATAAAATGGACTTGAGCTTAATTCAAATATTCAAAGTTAAAATTAAGAATTTCAACTTTAAATATTTGGATTAAGTTGCCTACATATCCCCTTACCTTAGGAATCAAAGTCCTCGTAGTTCACTTACCTTATACTTACCTTAGGTAGCGGAGGTGGAGGCGGAGAGGAGATGGTTCAATCACCCAAGTCAACCGAATCATTGCTAGATCCGGTATCATATGTATCACTGTCTTCTTGTTCATTATAGTTTGGTTCTTGTTGGCGTAACTCGGCTTTCACCCAATCATTCAATAATGCTTGGGCTTCAAGATTTTGAGGCGTCAATCGAGATCGTCGCTCATCCGTAATGTAGCCTCCTACATCAAGGCTTGTTCAACGAAGCTGTTGAGGCGGGGACAACTAGTATTTCCTTCGCAATCGTGGCAACTACGAAATATTGTAGACCTTTTGCCCACCACTTAAGAAGATTGTTATTACCATCCGAACCACGTTCTAAAGCTCCCAATTCACAAGTAGTTAAATAATTTTCAAGTTCTTGATAAGCATTACTTTGGTACCTTGTTCGTTTTGGATAAATCTTCTTGATAGGCATTCCATTCACTAAGATCCGAATAGCAAAACCAAAAGAAGATGTACTACTACTAGAAGGAATGTGAACAGAGAAGGAGAACTCGTACCAAGATCAAGACTACCACTATAACTACATGCATATTCACGATAAAGAGTAGATAATAAATTTTTGCATTTTGTACTAACTCGCTAGGATTTGGAGGACTAAAATTAGCAATAGGATTAGGAAATAAAGCATTATAGTAAAGTGAAAGTAATTTTAGCAAACCTTCCTCTCTAACTTGAGGATCTAAAAGTTTAGCAACTAAAAACCTGAGGAATGTAGGCGAAATATTTAATCCATTTGTCTCTCATTTCTTTTATACAATTAAATAACTCGGGAACTTTAATTATAGAATTGAATTCAAGTACAATTTTAACACAATGTTCAACAACAAGTGTAGAAGTATGATAATAAACACCTTAAAAAGATTCAGTTGGCTCTTTAAAGATTTTTAAAAGTGCCATTAAACTAGAGCACTTATCCCATTGAGATGGCAATAAGCAAACAGGTACTTGTTCTTCGTTATAAAAATTGCATAATGCAATACGATATTCATAACTATCATTTAACAAATTGTAAGTAGAATTCCAACGATTTGGCACATCTTTTGAAAATTTTTTGGATGCATATTATTTTTATGCAATATCTTTTCCATTTTTTACCTAGAGCCGAATGTCTAATTAAATACATTATTGCTTCACGAATAGGAGCATATGCTTCTTGTAAAGCAGCTTAAACCATCTTGAACACATAAATTAAGAACATGACAAATACACCTAACATGAAAAAATTTACCACCAAGAGATGGCTCACATATTGCAATAAGTGATTCTAAACTAGCTGTATTGGAGCTAGCATTATCAAAAGAAATTGAAAAAATTTTTGTACTAAATTATATTCAGATAAAATTGTATGAATTTTATGCGAAATATTTTGAGCGGTATGTGGGATATTAAACTCTCTAAAACCAATTAAACGTTTTTGTATAGTCCAAGAATCATCAATCCAAATACAAGTAATTCCCATATATGAATTTGCTTCCCAATGATCACTCCAAGCATCTAACAAATACAAACTTTATGATCTAAGTTTAAAAACATATTTGCTAAAATTAATTTTGCCTCGCTAGTAGTTTTTCGAATATCACGAGTTACGGTGGAGCGTGAAATTTTTTTACTAGCGGGATTAAAACTTAGTTGAGTGAAATTTTCATACATTTGGTCGTCGGCAAAGTTAAAAGGAAGAGATTTACCACAAACAAACTTAGCTAATTCTTTTCTAGCGGTAATTGGATTAAATTTAAATAAAGTACTATTACTTTGATTGGGGGCATTAGACGACGTCGCCGTGCCTCGAAGTTGGGTTTGATTAGACTCGATGCCAACTTTATCGGGATGTTGTCTTTGTATATGGCCATTGAGTGTCCCGTAACCTCCTCCTTTTTTAAACTTGTACACTTTATCGCAATAGTTGCACTTGGCCAAGAAATGACCGGACCGATGCAACGTCGTCCATTTTTGTATAATGGATCGCAAATAATGGAGATTTCACTCGGATGGTTTCCTTTGTTTTGGTTTTGTTGGTTGCTCTAGCTCATCATCTTCATGAATCGATTTTGAGGCTTCAAACATTTCGTTGATTTGTTCCTCGGTTAATTCATCGGGAACATAATCTCCAAAATTCGGACTTGGTATAGAATGAGAACTCGGAGTATGAGTAGGAGGAGGAGTACTACCACTAGCACCGCCTCTTCCACGTCGAGGAATGCGGTGATAGCCTTTCCTTTCCCGATTGAATTGACCACTTGACATTTTTGAATTAAAAGTGTATACTTGATAGTTGAGATAATAGAAATTAGAGAGAAAGTTGATAGTTGGTGTGAGTAAAATGAAGGATGTGAGGGGTATTTATAGGTGTAAAAATTTAAAAAAAAAAAAAAATTTGAAAATGTGACCGTTGAACCGGTTCGGTTGAACCGGATTCGGTTTGAACCGCCGGTTCACAACGGCCACATTTTTGAATTTTTGAATTTTTTTTTTTTTTTTTTTGAAACCGCCGGTTCGCGGTTCGTCATTTTGACGAACCGGAACCGAACCGTCTAAAAACGGTTCACGGTTCCGGTTTTGAACCGAACCGCGGTCAACGGTTAACCGAACCGCGGTCAACGGTTCAAAACCGGCGGTTCGGCGGTTCGAACCGGAACCGTGAACACCTCTAATCATACTGTCGTTCTTAGGGGATGCAGCTATATGTTGTACTAGTATTGTTCATTATTTTTAACTGAATATCCATTTAGCTTTGTTATAAAATTTTCACCGGGTACTTTTTATTTTTTGACAAATGTTCATCTTGTGTAACTGAATATTCATAAATGTAATATAATATTTACTAATTTTCCATTGGATATTTAGTTGGATGCTCATTAGATTCTGACATATAATTGGTAACTTTCAACTAAATACGTCGAAGCATATGTCGAGAACATATCGACATAGATAAATATATTAAAAGTGGATAATAACAAGTACATCAAGGCAATAAATAGTAATGAAGATTATATGGAGGTAAGATATTGTTGAGCTTTAGTCCATCATTCTGTCTGCAAGAGTTTTAAAATGTGCGAGGTGCGGCTTGCGATTCGATTAAAGATATGTATTAGAAATTGGTTAAATGAATTGATTTAAATTATTCATACAAACAAGATGCATATTCTTTTTTGGTAGTCACCTAATAGAAACTTTAAAGTTAAGCGTGTTTGGCTTGGAGTAGTTATGAGATGAGTGACCCCTGGGAAATTTTTCAGAGTGCACGTGAGTGATGACAAAGCGTGCTAGAAAGACTCATGTTGGTACATGAAGGACAATCTTCATCATTCTGAGACCCACAAATATGAAGTAGTGTTATTTAATATTAAGATGCCGTAATCCGAAAGCTAGATCGATGTCACTGTGTTTTTTACTATTTACAAGCTTTTCAGGTATTTTTTGATATTCGGGTACTTTTTTAGTATTTTTTTTTAAAAAATCAAAAATTTTACCGTGTAAGGGTTGGATATTGGTTTTATATATTTTATCATGGTTAAATTTGAGATATATTTATAGTCCTCGATCGGTTTAAGATGTGACGGTCTGCCGAAAGTGTTAAGAGAAATATGAAGAATCTTGTCATTTATTATAACAAATTATTTTTATCTAGAAATTATTATACTTAAATTTTAAAATATTTTATTTTAAAAATAAAATATTCTATTAAGATATGATCATATTTTTGAAAACGTACTTTCCAAATATTTTATTTTCACGCTTATAATGCTCCATAGTCGCACTACAATTAGATCTAACTTTAGTCCTTTCGCAGAACGTGCTTCTTGACCAATTAATACTTCTTTTTCATACGGGGAAAAAGAATAGTATTATATTACGGATATAACGGAAAAGATTAATTTATTCCCAATTATTATTTTATTTAAATTATGACAGCTGTACGGAGTTTTCTTTGACTTTGAAATTCATGACAGCTATGACTTATGAGCGTATTTTATTGTGGGAACTTAAAAAAAAAACAAAATATCACTTTTTGGGGCACTATTATTTAATGACCTTTGCGTGTTGCAATTTTATTCTAATACTCCCTCCCATTCAAAATATAAGTCTTTTTGGCTATTTACACTATTTTCATTTTATATGTCGTTTTGCATTTTTCAATGATAATTAATTATATTTTTTCTCAAATGATGTGCAAACTTACTAAAAATAGCTTAGTTATTGGTAATTTTAAATGTATAGCGTGAATTTCAAAGCAATTTATTAAGTGAAAGTAGAAAGTCAATATTTTCTTAATATGTGTGCATTCATCTAAAAAGACTTATATTTTGAATGGGAGGGAGTATTTACTGTACTTGTTTCGTCAGGCTTCATAGTGCAGAAACCAAAGCCCGAAGCTAGACCTTGTGGTTTTATTGTGGTCCTGCATGTAGCCTCGGGTTTGTTCGGCATTTTTTTTTTTCTGATATCGGGATTTCAAATTTATACCTGATTAATTTTCGGGATAACAGTTCTGGCCGTATAGTACTGCTACTAATTAAATTGAGAGATGTATATTTGGTTCTCATATTCTTAAATATCCACAAAGAGTCGTCCCCCAAGTGATTGCTCCATGCTGGACCCCTTCAAATCCAACCGCAGGGTCCCACCGAGATCTGGCATCCCACACTGCCGCTTGTAGCCCTCAATATTTAATTGTTCCACTAGCATATCCCGGAGGGCTAGGGTCTCTTCTTTAATCATAGATTAAAGAGTCATAAACCCTTGAAAATTCTTGTCCTCAAAGGGATTCGATCCCGGGTCTCCCACTTGAAGTGGAAGACCCGTGGCCAGTGAACCAAGTTCACTGGTTTTGTCCAGCATTTTTTAATCGTTCTTTTCGTGGGTATTTTTTTACGGTTGTCTTGCGTAACATATTCTTGTATCTCGTATAATATTTTATCATTGTTTTTCTATATTTGTACATTCATATGGTTCTTTCATGCAATATACTCTTATTATTTTCTAATTTAATTTTTTTTTTATAATTCTCTATGTAGCATCTTATTATGATTCGCTCGTCTATTCTATTCTTATGGTTATCTCGTACAACATCTTCTTATGATTTTACGCGTGGCATCTTGTTATAGTTCTCCCTTATAAAATCTTCTTATCGTTCTTTCGTATATTTTTTAAAAGTTTCATAATATTTATTAATATTTGTTAGATTATGTTAAATACTATGGATATATTTGGTGTACAAATTATTACTATATATAGATATATAACATTCTCATAGTTCATCTTATTATAGTTCTTCGATTGAGTATCTTCCTGTGATTCTTTTGTGTGACATTTTATGGTTATCCAATATAGCTTATTCCGATGGTTTTTCCATCTTCTTATGATTCTCTCATGTACCATATTATTGTCTTTCTTTCAGGTATCATTTTCTTATCATTCTCTCGTTTATTATCTTATATGGTTCTTTTATGTAGTATAATTTAATGGTTCTCACATAAATATCTTCTTATTGTTCTCCCTTATTTGAATAGTTTTGTGGTTCTCTCTTGCAACATCTATTTATTGTTCTAGTGTTACCATCTTCTTGTGATTCTCTGCGTGATATCCTCTTACGTTACTCCTGCCTAAGCTTTTCTTCTTGTTCTGTATCATCTTTTTATGATTATTCTATACGACATCATTTTATGCTCCTCATGTATTTTATTTTATATAGTTCTTTCATGTAACATTATTTTATATTAAGTGATGGAAAATTGTTGATATAATTTTTAACGTAGCATGTTTTATACTCCCTCCGTCCCACCCATCTTGAGCATTTATTTTTCGGCACGGGATTTAAGATAAGCTGAAAAGTAATGTGTAAAGTGATAGTATGAATATATATTATTTAAAACTGTGAGAGATAAATGTGTCTTAAAAAGAAAATGACCAAGTATCTTGGAACGGCTCAAAAAACAATATAAAACAAGATCGATGGGACGAAAGGAGTATAATTCTATAGCAAAAAAACGTACATCCTTCAAAATTATAGCAATATATTTTCCTCTCTTTTACCTTTCTTTTCCTCCTCGCCAATTCATAGTCTTTAATATAGCAAGTCTTTTACTCTCTTTTACCTTCTACAACTAGTCATTCAGACCCGTGCGTTGCACACGGGCTCTATCTAATTGGTCATAGTGTAATGTGTGATATTTATTTTCGTCATTAGGTTTGTAAGTTGTGATGGTATCACAACTTTTGTAAGCATCGCATGAGTTTAAGATGAATGAGTTTAAGATGAATGTTTGGTGACTTTTATATTTAGACCGAGTCATTCAGACCCGTGCGATGCACACGGGCTTAATCTAAATGTTCATAGTGTATTGTTCAACACTAATTTTCGTCATTACATGGGCTGTATATAAGTGTTCATAGCGTAATCTTTGGCACTTATTTTCGTCATTATATATCTAAGTTGTGATGGTATCACACCTTCTCTAAGCATGACACACATTTAAAATAGTTTATTGACATTAAAAGAGTATATGTGAAGAGACTTTTTTCAAGATGCTATATTTAAAAAAATCTCTTCACATGTAACTTTCAAAGGGAGGTTAAACGCATACGGTTCTTCAAAATAAATGTAACCCTTATATACAATCGTAACAAAGTGGATATTCGCTATATTTTGAGATCTAGCTTGTGACAATTAATTATCCTTTTGGTTTATCATATCAAATACGGTAGTTCCACATTACTACGCTTAATTAATCGAACTTTATTTTATGCACAAAAACCATTTAAGTTTCAATATTTTTTATTGTTGTGAAAATCGGTCCAATATTGTTAGTATATTTAATTTGTACCAGGTTGCATATATAAATATATTTGAAGACATCAATCTCAACATATAATTTTTCCACTCTTAATAACTAATATAACAATTTTATTTTGCCAAATTTGTTTGTCATTCTACAAATGAAACTAAAATTATATTAAGATAATCAATTAATCTCCATAGTGATATTACTTATTGAGTAAGATTTAAATTTAATTTATAATAGATTATATAAATGGTATATCAATATTGTTTAAACTACATAAATCGTGAAAATGATATTATTTATTATGTAAGATTTAAACTACAGTAAAATTATATAAATGATAAATTCTCAAAATAACATAATCACTTAATTGCCGATACTAATTGTGGATATGATTGTCCGAATCATTAATACGTATTTGTTTTACCTATAGTCTATTGCTTTGCACCATTTATGGATAAAGATGATAGTGTGAAGATATTTTTATTATATACTACCATTTTCAATATGTAACATCGACATAACTTACACAATCATATCAAGTATCAAAGTCACGCAATATTTCAAGACGTTTAATTAAGAAAGTGACATTAACACACCGCAAGACAAAAAACTACATTAAGAGAAAAAATATTAAAATGCACCAACAAAGTGTAGTAATAATTATTGACTAAAAATTGAACTCGTCACATTATTTTCAATAAACTTACTTGCTAACGAATCAATAGTATTATCCCATTTATCGGTATTACATGAAGCAAAATATTGCATGTTTAATTTGTAACATATATTAATATGAATGCTAAGTATTCATCCCACCGATGGCCATGGCGTCGTTCTTGTTTTTGTTGTTGTTCTTGTTGTTGTCTTTGTCGTTGTTGTTCATTGGCCTTTTTCATGTTTTGTTCTTGATACAATTTTTGTGACTTCTCGATATTTTTCTTTAATGCTTCTTGACGCGCTACAAAAAACAATTAGATATAGTTGATCGTTAGTAACTTAAATACAGTTAATCAATATATTGCATTTTCGATCAAAGTAAAAATGTTCGTGCATGTACCACATAATTGATAAGACAACGATGTGTAGGATCTCTTAAACCATTAGAGAAGATGATGTTACTACCAAACCTCCTAAGCACCATCTTTATGTCCTACATTGTTACACACACAAAACACACGTGAAATTTACATAAAACAATATAAATTAATATGCTAAATAAGCTAGACGATATGATGCTTACTTTACCACCATAATAAGTTGTAGCCCAATGTGCACGCGGTGTGGAGGAAGTCGTGTTTTGTTGTGTGTGATTTTTGACACATTATATAGTTGATAAAATATTTGTAACTCATGAACGGGAAGGTAAAAAGACTAACACTAATTGGTGTGTTTAATTTATACATTCATGGCACCAAACACTTCATCTCCACATTTCACTTTCAATTCGTGAGCCATTTATTATAACTACTTTACATTTATAAGGCTACTTAAGCTTTTAGTATATAAGATGTAGAGTTGTGTAACCGACAAATGCTTTATATACTTAACATATAAATGGCCATTATATGAATATTCATTGTACACTTAACGAAAGTTGCTTGACATGCCTGGAAATCAATGTGGAATAACAAATATGATACAATCAATTCATCAAGCATTAATCATGACCACTTACATTTATAAGGCTTCTTAAGCTTTATATATATAAGATATAGGATTACGCTCAAACGTGTGCGTAATTTTTTAAACATTTTAATAATTTGATAGTTGTCGGTTTAGGTTGGTTTTAATGAAAGTCTTTTTTTCAAAAAAAAAATAAAAAATTTTAATAATTATACCTCAATTATGAATTATTATACTATATGTAGATTTCAAATAAAAAAGTGTGTTTTACCATCTACAAATTATAAAAAGTACTGTATATATTTTTATTTCAACACAAGAAAATAATTAATTATGTAGTAAAAATATATATATTTTAAAGTTGCTTGGGGATGCAACTATTTTGGGGTTCTCTCGGTGCATATGAGGTCATTAAATCCTTATTGATTGCTCGAGTTGATTATAACATTTATTGTTAGATATCTAGCAAATGAATGAAGATTTAGGCCGCATTTGGTACTAATCAACTTTAAAAATAGGCATTTTTTTTGTTGAATTTTTAAATTTGATAGTATTTGATTGATGGAAAAACGTTTTTCTTCTTTAGAATTTATGAGTCACTGACAACAGATTTTGGAAGTAGAATAAGATTGATTTTGGAAGCTACTGTCATAAAAACACTAAAAATCAATGGTTTACATCTTAAAAGCACTTTAAAAAAAGTAGTATTTTACCAAACACAAATATGTCTAAATTGCATTTGATTATATACACTGCAACATCTTTTTATCACAACAATACCAAACTAAGTCTTTTTTTAGACGATAAAACAATATATTACTAAGTGTAATATTTGGAAGCCAAAATAATATAATTATGAACATTTAATATGCAAAATGGTGGAGGACTAAATATACAAAATTCTTCAGAAAATAGTCAATTGTTTCCCAATCAATAATAATAAGTGTGGAAACAAAATTGCAATTTTATTGGCATTTCAAAATTGTGGCAACGATAGCTTAATTCAAATTTAATGGTTCATTTTTTTTAAGTAAAAAAGATGAAAAATTAGACAAAAAGGTAATTTCAAATATATATTCATTATAATAATAAAAAGTCACGTGTATTTTGATATCATAATTACCTTTAATTATCTTTTGATTTATTGATATCTATAATTACACGTCATTTAGCACAATACTTAGTGATGCATTTCTTAAATATGAATTCCGCAATATTGTAATATTATTCCAATATCACATTTACCGTAATATAATTGAGTATATTATCATATTTTGATGTTAGTAAGAAAAAAGTATAAGATTTAGTATAAAATCGATAATAAATAGATGTATCTTCAGTCTTCTATACATTTATAAATGCAAAAAATTTTATATTAATTAATAACAAAAAATTTCACTAGGTTTAATTCAATTTTTGCAATTTGAGATTAAATATTTGGACAACGGTCGGAGATTAAACATTTGGAAACATAGAGTCAAATTTATATGCTATTCTATAATTTAATATGCCAAATCTTAACTAAATTTTCCATACCATGTTAAGTTTCATATTGTGTTCTTAGCTCCTAATCAATTCACGCGATTTGCCATATTTTTCGATCTCATAATCATAAAATAATATAAAAATATTATTCAATAATTAATTTCCAATTAACAGATTATTTGAGTTTTAAATTATATAATTAAATTCCATAACTCTATATCCATAGAATTTGAAGAATATCTTTTAAATTCCTTTCTATTAATTTGTTAAAAAATATTTTGATGATTCTTCCAGATAACATCTTATACGGTTCTCACATGTAACATCTTTTCATGTTTATTGATTTTACATTGTTGATATTGATTGTAAAGGGTCCGAATTACCTAAATTTTTATAAGTTTTTTAAAAGTTTCATAATATTTTTTAAATTCCTTTCTATTTTGTAAAAAATGCCGGAAAAAAAATAAGAAAATGCCACGAATTACGGTTTATTCATAAGAAATAACAAAATATTTGTTCATGCATAAGAACATTGACTATTACAATTATTGTTCATCTTGCAGGGTCTTGATCAAAATAAAATTTGGCAGAAATTAAGATAAAAAGATCACATACATGATATAGATGAATCTAATCTAGTGTGATAATATATAATTGGACAAATATATACATTTGATGCGCCTGCATTGATCTTGATTTTGTCCTTTGTGGATGTTGCATTAGGATCCCAAGTATCGCCTGCTGTTATCCACACAATAAATACTGAAGGTGTTAGCTTAGAACACTGGATGAAGAAGATGAACTGCGAGAACCCGTAACTGTTTTTCTGGGACGAAATGAGTATTTAGTTGTGAGGTACATAATATATCTTGAATCTATGATTTTTCAGATGGGTTTAGTTTATATAGAGAGGGTGCTAATGGGCTGTTTACTTGCGATTTAATCAGCTTAATGTGTAAAATATCTTATGCGCTCAGACGTTTGGAGATGTTTACTTGTAGCTTAATGGCTTATTCGCGCAGACAAAAATGTCTTATTCATTAAGCATGAAAATGGGTGTTGTCCCCATTAAGACCAAAAAATGACTCCCTACCCCTAATTGAAAACCACACATTTATATATACAACATAAATAATTTAGGACAAAAAAATAACTCTTCTGTCCCCACTATATATACTCATTTATATATACAATATATAAAAATTAGGTTTTAATATAAATGAATGTAATATATATTATTCATATATAAATAATATACATTATTAATTTATATATAATATTTGTTACTATATATTATTGTATAAATAAACTTTTGTATCTACAAAATATCATATATATTATGAATATATAATAAATATTATATGTTACTTATATATTAACATTTATTCATATGTATAATATTTATTATATATATTCTTATCTATTTAAAATATATTTCTATATATAAATATATATTGTATATTATATGTATTATTTATATATATTAAATATTTTATATATTACTTACATACAAAATTGAATCATTTATGTATAATTTTGTTTAAATTTAAATAATATATATATAGAAGATGAGTCAAATTTGATTTTTCAATAATGTTTAAATTTGTCTACTTTGTGTTTGAACTTGACTTCTTTGTGTTTGAAATTGGATTTTTAAGTACTTTATGAATTTATATTTTGATTTTTGGATTATATAATTTATATTGCTTAAAATAAACAACAATTTATAAAACAGATTATAATTCATATTCAGGGGTAAATTGGTCATTTTTGTTATTCAGACAGTTTATTCAGATGAAAAAATAAACAACAAAATCAATTTACTCAGACAGATACAATTTACACATAAACAGACAAATTTGATAAACAGCCGCCAAGTATTATTACCCGAGTGTATTTTCTAACCAAATCAAACCAAAATCGCACTTTTTGGGCTCCATTATTAGAGTACCTTTACCTGTTGCTGTCCGTTTGGTGTTGGACTTGGTGTTACCAAAGTAAGTTGACGGTATTTATTTAAGTAGAAATAGCTTGTTTTGCCCTTTGACATATAGTAATATTTTTTTCCGTCCCAAGTTTAGTAACAACTCTTTTGATACCTAAATTGTCGAAATTGACCTTTACTCGAATAAAATTCGAGTCATATATTATAATTTCGAGTAATATAATTTCGAGTCAACTTAAAAAAAAACAATATCGAGGAAGGTTGAAAATATGGGTTACCGGAGTCCGAAATTTCGGATTACACGAGTCAAATTCGTGTCACCCGAATACAATTCGGGACATGTAAATAAAAAAAAACGTCTCCCGAATTCATTCGGGAGATGTAAAAAAAAAAAAAAAAAAGGGTTACACGAGTCCAATTCGTGTCACCCGAATACCATTCGTGTCATACGATTTTTTTTTATACATCTCCCGAATGAATTCCGGAGATATATCTTTTTTTTTTCATCTCTGTTCATTCGGGAGACCACTTTTTTCTTTCTTTTTTTCTTTTTTTTTTTCTGTTTATTCATACATCCCGAATGAATTCGGGAGATATCTTTTTTTTTTTTCTTTTCATCTCCCGTTCATTCGGGAGACCACACTTACTTTTTTTTTTCTTTTCATCTCCCGTTCATTCGGGAGACCACACTTACTTTTTTTTTTTTTTTTTATATCTCCCGAATGAATAGGGAGACATATCTTTTTTTTTTTAATTCGGGTGACACGAATTGAACTCGTGTAACCCGTTTTTTTTTTTTTTTTTTTTACATCTCCCGAATAAATTCGGGAGACGTTTTTTTTTTTATTTACATGTCCCGAATTGTATTCGGGTGACACGAATTGGACTCGTGTAACCCGAAATTTCGGACTCCGGTAACCCATATTTTCAACCTTCCTCGATATTGTTTTTTTTTAAGTTGACTCGAAATTATGTTACTCGAAATTACAATATATGACTCGAATTTTATTCGAGTAAAGGTCAATTTCGACAATTTGGGTATCAAAAGAGTTGTTACTAAACTTGGGACAAAAAAAAATATTGCTATATACAAAACGGCAAAACAAGTTTTCTCCCTTTATTTAAATTCATTCAAATTGTAATTGTCGGGCACAATTTGTTTTTTTTTTTTAAATTCCCAATAGTTTTGCTTTTAACACACATGTCCACTTCAGATACATATATTTCTTCTGTCCTGCTCAAAGTTTCACAGATTATGTATATTCAGTGTATTTTAGGTAATAATTGATGTAAGTAATGATGGTAAATGTGCATTAGAGATTAAAAAGTAAAAATGTGGTTGTTTGATTTGATTGTGTAAAATTTATAAATGTAAAATTTCTAAAAAAATACAAAAAGAGTAAATATAAATCTTTGAGCATATGACGAGAATATATATCAAGAAATTGTTGGGTTTGGAACTAGCATTTTGCAATTCAAATGTACTTTTTTTTTTGAACAGGCAAAAAAGATTTTCATTACAAAGGGTACTCCAACTCATATAAAAAAGTTTAGCCAAACAAGCAATACAAGCTGATTTTCGTGGGCATTTTTCGTTTTAGGACCTTCCAAACGATGGACTGCACATTTCTAGGGACTTGATATTAGGGCTGGCAAAAAAATCCGAAAAATCCAATATCCGTCCGAAATATCTGTATTCGTATCTGAAAAAAGCGAATATTATCCGTATCCGAAAAAAGCGGATACGGATATTATTCGTATTCCAAAATTCCGGATACGGATATGGATATAGACGCATCCGTATCCGAAAATATCCGTATCCGAGATAAATTATATATAATATATAATTTTAATATATTTTTAATATATAATTACAAAATATAACACATTTTATATTTATAATAATATAAATTTTTATAAATATAATTTGGTTTTAGATCTTAGTAGATCACTACTATAATTTAGTGATATTCCCAAATTTTCAAAAAATAAAAAAGTGTTTCGGGAAATCCTTCCCGTATTGGTGTCTTACCTAATACTAGTTGTAGGGGGATAAGAGTTATGGTAGGTTCTAGACTCTTCCATAAGTAGTTGGATACTGTTAGATGTCTTACCTTAACTAGGAATCCTATGTATGGAAAGACTCTCTTTGTAATGCCTATATAAAGGCCCCTCTATTCATTGTTATCAATACAATTGATTGATGTCTTTACTTTTCTCCTCAAACACGCGCGTGGCACGTAGCTCGAAAAAAAAAAAATCGCCAACAGCCTCTCACCGCTCAGCCGCTGGCCACGCTGCCGCTGCCCGACTGACACCGCGCCCTGGGCTGCGCCACCGCTGATCCGCGCCGCCGCCACTCCAGCCCTCGCCGGCCAGCTCCGCCCGGCTCACGGGACTCACCGCGCTTCGCGCCCGATCCGCCGCCCGCTCCGCCAGCTCCTGCTCGGACCTCGCCTGCCGAACGCCGCCGTGCTCCGCCACCGGACGTCAGACTCTCCGCAATCGGACCACCGCCACCGACCGCCTCGTCAGGACCGCCGCCAGAGCCGGATCGCCGCCACCAACCGCCAAGACAACCGCTGCCACCGCCAAGACTGCGCCTCGCCAGCGCCGCCACCACCGCCGGACCAGCCGACTGGCCGATCCTCCAGTCCTGAGTCCGACTGGGCCCGACTCTGACCAAAACCCGAACATCAACTTATCTTCTGAGCCGTCAAAATTGCGCCTCCGGTTTCACGTCGTCGCATCGAGTACCAACCGGTAGATCGAAGCACAAGACAGATTCAAGACGTACCTAATTTTATAATCGAGGTAACTATCTGACTCGTCCCTTTTCAATTCTCTCCTTTTTGGGAATTTTCTATTGGGGACACGGGTTTTGGGTTCTTTATCTCCCACGCTACTTTGCGGTGGATGAGACCGCGAGAGAAGTCGGTATCTCTGCGTGTCGAAGAAAAGCGTGTGACGGTCCCGGGGAGTCACGGAATTGTTGAAAAGTAGATACTCGTGGTTGTTGCATACAACACTTATCTGGGTGCGATCTGATATTGCCGTTTTTTTGTCGACTTTAATAAACAACAATTAAGGGAAGTAAATCGAGTATCGGTTATGTTACAAGCTTTTAAAAGCATCGATTGTGACAGTTTAAATTGTCACTGAAAATCCAACCAGACTAACTTCCTCTTGTTTATATCTTGTAGATGGCACAAAGCTCCAATGTTCATCCGAGTTCGACATCCTTGACCATCTTGGTAAGGAGTACCATAGGTGGGTCTCAGACGTTCGCTTGGCGTTCGTCGGTAAGAGATTTACTACCACCATCTTTCCCTCTAACGAGCCTACCGCTCAAGAACCGAGCGAGGAAACCAAGGCTAATGCACTGATGTACTTGCGTAGACATATACATCCGTTGTTGAAAAAGTGTTATATGAACTTACAAACCCCTAAAGAACTATGGGACACACTCGAACAACGATTTAATAATGTGCATGATCGCGCTTCGAATTGCAACTTCGGTGGGAGCAAATCCGATTTTTGGATTATGCGAATGTGGAAGCCTATAATCAAGCTCTCCTCGATCTTCGCCGATCTTGGTTTTGTGGTGTCAAGAAGTCGATCAAGATTTGATCGAGAAGACTCTTAACACGTTTCCCGTGGGAGCAAGTGTAATTGCTCATCACCGCGTTGCCTATGAGGAAGGGAGAATTAAGAACTTTAGTGACCTTATCTCCCACCTCGCGAAAAAGAAAGGCACCATGAGATTATTCTCAATAGCAATGCGCGCCACGGTACGAAGCCGATTCGAAGTAAATCAGCTACCCACAGAAAGCACCACGACAAAATAGAAAAGGCAACGCTACTCGGTTTTGCAAGCACCACGGATGCATGACTCGAGCAAGCAAGGGAAAAGACGAGGTCGTCGCTCCAACGTGTGGAAGAGGCAAGGTGGCTCGGCCACGGACCTAGTGGAACCCAACCACGTGGGCTACCTCCCGCCACGGAATGGAACCACTCCAAAGGAAGGCGAATTGCTATACTTGCGGATCGAAGAAGCATACTTACCGCAATTGCAAAGCGCCAAAGAACATCCAAGCTTACTACAAGCACTATAAACAATATTTGGCTCAAGAGTCGAATTACATGGAAGTAGACAATGAGAATACGGAGGTGAACCATATTGAGATCCAGACTGAGATCCCTCCTCTCACCATTGCGGACAAAGACCAACATATGGATGTTGCCGACTTTGACTAGTTTTACGCTTTGGTTATGTTTTGTCTTGTTTCTAGTTTCCGAGAACTACTTTGGATTTTCATGAATGTAATAAAGTTGGCTATGATGAATAAAATTCTTTTAATTGCTGTGATTGTGGAAAGATGAATTTTATTTTTCCCCTCGAAAGCATGTTCGGTTTATCACAAAAATAATTGCTAGCAACGAATTGCTTGGTTAAAATAAAAATTTGATACATTGGTAGGATTTCATCAAAACTTTTGATCAAGACTAGGCGCATCCTCCTTGGTATTTGTTTATGCTTTGAGAGTTCAAACGGAATCAGTGGTTTTTAAAATTTTTATCTGCACTGACATTCCTACTTTCTCTGCAAGTCTACCAAGTTGGAGTTACCGAAAGGATCATTAGTAGAGATATAAATCGTAAACCAAGACGCGTTTTAAAGTATCTAAACGCTCCTATGGCCATATTTCCATAGTATTGTATCAAAAATAATGCCTTTGAAAAAGGTTTAAACCTTGCTCTTTCACTCAACAATAGGGAAATACCAAAATAGCAAATTAAAACGAGCACTGAGATCTGAGTTTAATGATCCAGAAAGTGCACGACCTATGGATAGAAAGATACGGAAGTCTAGTTTCCAGAACAACTGACCGTTCGTCCATAGCCTTCTTAACGAAGAAGTTATTGCTGTTTTAGTGAACAAAGGTCAAGCTGCGCGGAAATTATTTCCAATGATTGTGCTAACTTTGATCCTAACCAACTTGATCGAATTTCCCAAACTCGATGTAAATGAGTTTTCGCTATGTCTCTAAACATAAGACTAATTGAGTTTCATGTCTTATTGTAGATGTCTCGTGGCGAAATTGAGTGCCTTGCGATAGTGGAACAACCCACACTATTCTTCTAATAGGCAATTATTCAAGGATATTGTGCCATACATATCCTCGGTGACAACAATGATTGGTTCCTCCCAAGTAATTCAAGGAGGGACCTTCTCATTTCTTGCTACCTAACAGTACGCATATTAATGTCACAAATGCTCTATGCCCCAAGAGCAAACCGAACCTTGCTAAGTTTTAGGGACATCCGTGCCAGCTGTTATCACCTTGATACACATTGTGAGAATGGAAGAATTTTTGTGTGTTACTGCGGAATGCGGAAGACGCCGCGTTCTCGAGAAACTTATGAGTCTAAGTAGTGGTTTATACCAGACTACAATAAGGGTTATTGAATCCTATGCTGTGAGTCACGAAATGTGTGATTCCGAAGCATACCAACTATGGCATGACCGACTCGGTCACCCTGGACGCGACATGATGATTCGCATTTTGAAAAACTCACATGGTCATCCGTTTTTGAAGTCCAGAAAATGATTGGAAGCACCACTCGATATCGGCATTGATGTGAGTGAGCTTGATACCGTATCAACGGGACTAAAGATCGCACGCCCTAATAAGGTTGACGGTGCATCTCTCGTAAATCCCGAGGCTTCCGTGGCAATTTCTAATGCCCATAAATCGTTTTGTAAAGCCTGTTCACTAGCAAAGTTGATACCCTCTCCGTCCTTTGCTAAAGACTCAACACAAAATATTCGCTTCTTACAAAGAATTCAAGGGGACATATGTGGACCTATTCAACCAGAGTGCGGACCATTTAGATATTTTATGGTTCTGGTTGATGCATCGACGCGATGGTCACACGTCGCTCTGCTATCCACAAGAAACGCTGCATTTGCTAAACTCCTAGCACAAATTATCAAGTTACGGGCTAACCACCCCGACTTCCCAATCTCGTCATTAAGATTGGACAATGATGGAGAGTTTACGTCAAAGTCTTTTGACGACTATTGCATGTCGATTGGGATTGATGTTGAACATCCCGTCCCCCACGTTCATTCGCATAATGGCCTTGCCGAGGCTATGATTAAGCAGTTATAGCTTATCGCCCGAGCATTGGTATTGCGCACCAACTTGCCGATTTCTGCATGGGGTTATGCAATTTTGCATGCGGCTATACTTATTCGCTTTCGACCCACTGCCAATCAACCGTTTAGTGCGTACCAGTTGGTAACTGGATATGAGCCTAATATTTCACACTTACGCATTTTTGGTTGTGCGGTATATGTGCCAATTACGCCTCCACAGCGTACTAAAATGGGTCCGCAAAGACGATTAGGTATATATGTTGGCTATGAATCGCCTAAAATTATCCGCTATTTGGAACCTTTGACAGGAGATCTGTTCACTGCAAGATTTGCAGATTGTCACTTTGATGAGACAAACTTCCCGTCGTTAGGGGGAGAGAGGAATCGAACGATTCCAGTTGAACGCCAGAAATTGTCTCGTGTGCTCCTCCTTGCCTCATCAAGATCCCCGCATGCCTCAATCCGAGCTAGAAGTGCAACGTATTCTCGCCTTGAAAGTTGCGGATTCGATGCCCGGCCTTTACCGATATCTGCGAAAGTGACAAGATCTACCATTCCCACTGCGAATGTTCCCGCAAGGTTGGAAGTCCCGATTATAGGGCAAGGTTCACCGCCCAAAGGAATGATGCCACCGGCGTCAACCTTAGTGGTGGGGCCTGCTTGCCGCTCTTATCCTGCTCGAAAGAGGGGAGGCCGGTGGGTAGAAAGGATACCGAACCTCGAAAGAGAAGAGGAACGGAGGCACAAAATCCTCTCATCATCGACACAGTGACTCCGTCACACGAGATTATCTCTGACTACGGATATGTCCTCGAATCAACAATGGAACAATCGACGGACGCGTCGGAAACTTTGTTGATGTCAGAAAATAAAGAAATCTCGATGCAATGTACGAGTGAATACGCATTTATCGATGTGTCGTCCACGCTAGTCGACGATGCTTTTGCCTACTCCGTCGCTCAAGAAATTATTGAAGACGACGACGCTGAGCCGCGCTCGGTTGCTGAGTGTCAACAACGAGCCGATTGGCCGAAATGGAAAGATGCAATGCAGGCTGAACTAGAATCAATGGCTAAACGTGAGGTATTTGGCCGTATCGAGCCAATACCCGTGGGCGTTAAACCAGTTGGACATAAATGGGTCTTTGTTCGTAAACGCAATGATAAGGATGAGGTCATGCGTTACAAAGCGAGACTAGTTGCCCAAGGCTTCTCGCAACGCCCTGGCATTGACTACGAGGAGACGTATTCTCCCGTTATGGACATCATCACTTTCCGCTACTTAGTCAGTTTGGTAGTGTCCGAAAAACTGAACATGCAGCTTATGGATGTGGTTACAGCGTATCTTTATGGGGATCTAGATACGGATATCTATATGAAAGTCCCCGAAGGGATTTCATGGCCCAAATCAAGTAGCTCTAAACCACGGAGCGCGTACGCTGTGAAATTGCGTCGTTCACTGTATGGCTTGAAACAATCCGGAAGGATGTGGTACAACCGCCTAAGTGAATACTTGGTTGGGAAGGGATACAAGAACATTGACATCATCCATGCATATTCGTGAAAAGAACAGATGCGGGATTCTTGATTGTACCCGTATATGTATATTACATGAATGTCATCGGTACAATATATTAATTCAAGTAAACGGCCCGCTACCATAAATCCGAATTAGAGATGAAAGATCTGGTGAGGACTCGATTCTGCTTGGGCTTAGAGCTAGAACATCGAGATGATGGTATACTCATTCATCACCGCCTATGTCCACAAAATGCTCAGCGATTTAGCATGGACAAGGCACATCCTCTTGCTACCCCCATGATTGGTGAAGTCCGAAATGAACAAGGATCCGTTTCGTCCTAAAGAGGAGGATGAAGAGGTCCTTGGAGCGAAACACCGTACCTTAGCGCAATCGGTGCGTTGTTGTATCTGGCTCAATGTACCCGTCCGGACATCGCATTCTCTGTGAATCTGTTAGCGAGATTTAGCTCCGCTCCCACGCTAAGGCATTGGAATGGAGTAAAACACATCTTTCGATACTTGAAAGGCTCCGGTGACCTTGGATTGTTCTTTCCCTACGCAAAGAGAGTGATATTCCGAAAGGAATTGTTGAGGTGAAGACGATGCATACCGACCGTCGATCTTCCTCGATATTGCGGCTAAGCATGGTAGCTTGACTACCGAAGTGCTAATGCAAGCAAGCTTACCCCTTATGCAGAGAATCCTAACGACACGTTAGTTGGATTTCTTGATGCCGGTTATCTCTCGACCCGCATAAAGGACGTTCCCAAACCGGTTATGTGTTCACCATTGGGAATACGGCGATATCTTGGCGATCTACCAAGCAAACCCTAGTTGCTACTTCCTCGAACCATGCAGAGATAATTGCATTGCACGAATCCGTAAGGGAGTGCATTTGGCTCCGATTACCATAGACCATATACGAGGAACGTGTGGATTAGATCCCACTACAGAACTCCTACTTGCATCTTTGAGGACAATGCGGCATGCATTGAGCGGATGAAGTTAGGTTTCATAAAGGGTGACAATACCAAGCATATTGCGCCGAAGTTCTTCTATAATCAGCAGCAGAAATTGTCAATATCGAAGTGAAACAAGTGAGTTCCGATGAGAATATCGCAGACTTGTTCACTAAGTCTCGCCGAAATCTACATTTGAGAAACATGTGAGGAGCATCGGAATGTATCGATTATCCGAGCTCAACTAAAGATGGCTCGATGGAATGAGTGTCATGTATACCTCGGGGAGTATACTTCACATGATTCGACATTTGTAGTTGGTGCGTTGCGCTCTTTTTCCTCACCAAAGTCTTTATTTTTCCCACGGGGTTTTATTTGACTTGGAAAGGTTTTTTACCGAGGCAACACATTGTGCACCATGTTAGTATTAGCGTTCGACACAGGGGGAGTGTTCCGGGAAATCCTTCCCGTATTGGTGTCTTACCTAATACTAGTTGTAGGGGGATAAGAGTTATGGTAGGTTCTAGACTCTTCCATAAGTAGTTGGATACTGTTAGATGTCTTACCTTAACTAGGAATCCTATGTATGGAAAGACTCTATTTGTAATGCTTATATAAAGGCCCCTCTATTCATTGTTATCAATACAATTGATTGCTGTCTTTACTTTTCTCCTCAAACAAAAAGTAATTTGATTGGAGATCGTAGTAGATATTTAATTAAGTGATATGTTTATATTAAGTTATCTATAATTATTTCTATCTTTAACACAACAATCAAGTAGCCCAAGTTGTTGGAGTGTGGTTTTAAAAATCCACAAAGAGAGGAGTTGTGGGTTCAAATACCTTTGCACCCATTTATTTTTGAAAAATAAACCAGGAATTGCAGATTCGGATTCGGATATTACCCGTATCCGGATAATATTCGCCGGATTCGGATACGGATAAGGTTTTTCCGTATATTCCCGGATTCCTGGTTCCGGGTTCGGATACGGATATAGCCATATTCGTATCCGTATTATCCGATTGCCACCCCTACTTGATATTGACCACAAATTCTTGAAAGCTTTCCTCTTATCCCCCGTTCACCTCTGTATCAACCGAGCTCATTAAAACTTCGTATGCTTTTTTTTTTATAGACAATATTCCAAGCATCTTCTTTAGTTCGCTCCAAATGAAACATGTTAAGACACAATATCAACTCGTTAAGCATAACCGTCTCACAATCTCTTAGCTCACGTCTCCATTAATTTCAAGTCCCACTTCCACCCATCCACCCCCCGACAACCCATTTCACTCACAATCGCTTCTTCTTGCTCGCTAATTCTAAACAATCTACCGAACTTAGACTTCAACGACTCCCCATCAACCCATTTATCCAACCTAAATGACGCTTTTATCCCATTACCCACCATGATCTCACAATCATCCCTCATTCCTCCTCCCTCACCACCCACAAAAATTTCACAAACATCTTTCCACCATCCCGACTTAACACCCTAATGTCTCTCAAAACATGTACCCCCGACGACACAAGACTCCCATATTTAGATTTAATGATCTTAACGCACAAACTCTCCGATTCATTAAGAAATCTCCAAACCCATTTACTCACCGAAGCATAGTTAAATCTCTCCAAGTTCCTACCAAAGAAAATTTCTTTGAATATGAACAATTAATCTCAAGGTTCTTTTTGGCAGTCGATAAAAAGAAAGACAATAGATTGGCATTGCGGATAGAACTGCTTGAATAAAAGTGATTCGATCCCCCAACGAGATATGCTTGTCGTTCGACAATGCTAACCGTATTCTGATTTTTTCATACAGTGAATGACCAATGAGTATTTTACTGCCCGTTCCAGGTAGGGCGTTAGGTCGTCTAATGGTCGGATATTAGATATTTTTTAGTTGTCGTTGATCACCGGTCGGTAATTTTTCGGTACGATAAATACGTTATTTCGGCATTCCGGTATATTTTGCCAGCCCTACCCATGGCATAATTCCAACCCCCCATGTTGCACACTGTCCCAGTCGTCTTCGCTACCATCGACAATGGTGTTCTTTGGTGGTAGTCCATACCCAAGATCATTGTATCCCTCATCTTTCCCCTCCCTATGTTTAATTTAATAGTAATATTAAATATACAACAACAATAAACTTCGGACATTACCCGTTTGAAGATTAAATTAAAAAGACAACTAATCTTCAAAAAAAAACTATTTCCAACAGATCTCTAGCGGGTTGCCAGCCGACCAGCTATCCGGCGGGGCCGCTGTCGTCAGACTTCCGATCATGGGCTGCCGTCAGATTTCCGGTGGCCGACCAATTTTTTAGTTAGTTTTTTAACACCAGGCCCACCGACCTGATTTCCGGCGGGCCACCGGCAGCCAACTATTCTTTTTACGTCGTGCCCCTCAGCCTACTTTTCGGTGGACCATCGTCGGCGGCCAAACTGTTTTTTTAATTATTATGCCAGACCGAGGACCTGCTTTCTAGCGGTCGGCCATCTATTTTGTTATTGTTTTTTCTTACCCTGCTTTACAGGTAGTAGGGGTTGTGTAGGGGTACAATCCCTACTACGCAGGGTACAACCCCTACAAAGCAAGGGTGTGCATTTGTGTGTAGCATTATTCCAAATGTATTACGTTATTATTACAAGGCATGACACTTATATTTTATTGTAATTACAGTATTATTTACAAATCGGGTTTGTTTGAACAATAACTTTGGGCTTTTCTACCGTCGGGTCAGAAAAATTTGATTTGACGTTAGGTCGGTACTAAAATTACATATTTTTCATATTTGTCGATTCCAATTTGCACAGTTCAACCCTAACAAGAAAAATATACAAATTGGAATCGACAAATATGCATAAATATGTAGTATAATTAAAATATATTTTTTTATCGCCAGGTCAAGAAAATTTGGTCTTATATTAGATCGGTACTAAAAATGTATATTTTTTCATATTTGTTGATTCAAAACGTATAGTTGAACTCTAACAAGGAGAATATACAAAATGAAATCGATAAGTATAAAAATGCGTAATTTAAATACCGACCTAACATCTAGCCAAAATTTTCTGAGAGGGCGATAGAAAAGTCCTAATAACTTTTGCATCTTTGCAATCCCATAAAATAAGCAAAGTTCTGGAATGGTCTCAAGTTTTTTTGTCTGAAAAGTCAATTGCTTTAAAGTTGAGCAAATTATTCTATATTTTAGTTTTAATTTCTTGAAATAGTTATCACAAATTAGGGCGAATAAGAATATTGGTTGTTTGAAAAATGAGTCGGTGACATGGAGGTGGGACTGAAAATAACAAATTTAGCATTTTTAAACATAAAATTCAATATTCCTCCCATTATGTGTTTTTATGTAATAAATGTATTAATTTAACAAAAAATGTAATATGTTGTAAAATCGGATATTTTATCACTTCACAATATATTATATATATATATATATATATATATATTACAATATATAAGCATAAAGGAGGATGAAAGAAGATGAAGAAATTGAGCTTTTATTAGAATGAATTGTGTGTCCAAAGCTCTACCAAAGAGCTCTATTTATAGCTCAATATTACATGCTATACAACAAATTAACATTATTTATTATACAACATAATTATCTTTATATTAGATATTTCAATCCAATAATTGATTGAATTATTGATTGTTGATCCCACATATCATTATTGGTGATATTATAACACTCCCCCTTTGAAATATCTTATATCATGATATCTCATTTGGGAGCATCACAAGCTGCCCCGTTAAAAAACTTATTAAGAAAAACCCAGTGGGATAAAAACTTAATAAGGGAAAAAAAGTACAGTTGTATGCTCCCCCTCAACCCAGCATGGGTAGTTCTTCTTTAAAGGTCTCGAGGATGATGCATTCCAATATTCTGAATGTGTTTCTTGAAAACATTCGTAGGGAGTGATTTTGTGAAGAGATCTGCCGCATTATCACAAGATCGAATATATTGGATGTCGATCTCTTTATTTCTTTCAAGTTCCTGAGTGAATTCGAAGAACTTTGGGGGGATATGTTTGGTTTTATCTCTTTTGATGTAGCCTTCCTTCATTTGAGTAACACATGCAGAGTTGTCCTCGTATACTATTGTTGGGCCGTTATCGATTAGCAAGCCTGATGTTTCTTGAATATGTTGTGTTACTGATCTTAACCATCTACATTCTTTACTTGCTTCATGAAGAGCTATTATCTCAGCATAGTTTGAGGAAGTAGTCACGGTTGTCTGTTTTTGAGATCTCCATGATATTGCAGTTCCTCCATATGTGAATACATACCCAGTTTGTGACTTAGAATTATGCGGATCAGATAGATGACCTGCATCTGCATAGCCAAGCAAAACTAGTTTTGCATTGTTAGAATAAAACAAACCAAGATCAATCGTATCTCATAGATATCTGAATATATGTTTTATTCCGTTCCAATGCCTCTTTGTAGGACATGAACTGAATCTTGCTAGTAAATTTACTGCAAAAGCTATATCCGGCCGTGTACAATTAGCAAGATATATTAGGGCTCCAATTGCGCTAAGGTATGGTATTTCAGGACCAACTTCCTCTTCATTTTCTTCCTTTGGTCTGAATGGATTCTTTTCAATATTAAGTGTTATGCCGACCATTGGGGTACTCAAATGTGTTGATTTGTCCATGTGGAATCTTTTTAATACCCTTTATGTGTAATTTGATTGGTATACTAATATTCCATTTTTAGTATGTTCCATTTGTAGACCAAGGCAGAATTTTATTTTTCCCAAATCTTTCATTTCAAATTCTTTCTTTAAGTAATTCATTAATTTCTGCATTAGTTCCAATGATATTCAAATCATCAACACAGACAGCAATGATTACAAATCCGGATGTTGTTTTCCTTATAAAAACACAAGGGCAAATAGGTTTATTCACATAGCCTTCTTTAATCAAATATTCACTTAATCTGTTATACCACATGAGTCCAGATTGTTTCAACCCATATAAAGATCTCTGCAATTTAATTGTATAAATTTCTCTGGGTTTCGATGCTTCAGGCAACTTAAATCCTTCAAAAATTTTCATATAATATATCTTCAAGTGATCCATATAAATATGCTGTAACAACATTCATGAGATGCATATTAAGATTATAAGATACCGATAAACTAATTAAATAACGAAAAGTAATGGCATCCATAACAGGGGAATATGTTACCTCATAATCAATCCCAGGTCTTTGTGAAAAACCTTGTGCAACAAGACGAACCTTGTATGTTACAATCTGGTTTTTCTCATTTCGTTTCCTTATAAAGACCCATTTATACCCAACAGGTTTCACATTACTCGGTGTGACAACAATCGGTCCAAACACTTTTCGTTTTCTAAGAGAATTTAGTTCGGCATCTATTGCATCTTTCCATTTTGGTCAGTCAGGTCTATTTTGACATTCGAATATAGATATGGGTTCAGGATCGTCATCTCCAATTATTATATCACACGCAATGGAGTATGCAAATATCTCATCAATGTGATTATTTCTCCTATTCCATAAATTCCCCGTATTAATATAATTAATAGATATCTCGAGATCATTTGTATTTTCAATTTCATTTTCAGTGACCTCCTTATTTGCCTCAGCTTGTGTTTCAACATGATCATATTTTTCATCATTTTGTGTTTCTTTAGCACATTCATTTATATTGGCTATTTTTTTTTTCCGGGGATTTTTATCTTTGGAATCAATAGGCCTTCCACGCTTTAAGCATGCATTAGATATACTTCTATTTTCAAAAAAAAAAAAAAAGAAACTGATAACGAACTTTTACTGGATTGAGTGAGTAACGTTAATGAATATACACTCGCCCAAAACAAATTTATTCTGTTGTCGTTCTAAATATAAACCATCCAGTCCAATTGAACATCAATCTTTTATACCGCGCACATAAATAGCAAATTTGGTAAAAAAAAAAAAAAAAAAATATTGACGGGCCAATCAAAGCATATCAAGGAGATCGTTTCTATAATTAGCTCATAGAATTTTGTATAAATAGGGCCATTAGCTTCTCTTGTAAAACCATCACAATCAATACAATTCAGATTCACATTCATATTCCTGTTATCATTTACTTTAAGATGGTATCAGAGACTACGGTTTGTATCTCATCACTTACCATTTAACACTTCTGAAAACCCACAAATCGAATCCTAAGCCACCATGACAGGAGATGCCGGCGGCTCAGGAAACGACCTCGCAATTCAACTTGCAAATCTGTTACAACAGAATACACACCAACACCCACAAAATCCCAAACATTCAGACAACCTCCAAATCAATCTCAAATTAAATAGTCAAAATTACGCTCTATGGACTCGGATGATCCGAGTCGCTATAGGCGGAAAATCAAAAGCCCTGTTAAAGCATTTAACCGAAACACCAGGAGAATTATCAACCGAACAATATGAACAATGGGAACAAGAAGACCTGATCGTGTTTTCTTGGCTCATTCAGAATATCGAACCAATCATTGCCGGAAATCTTACCGAGTTTTCCACATCAAAAGAATTGTGGGACGCATTGGTAACCACTTACAGTAGCGGCAAAGACAAATTGCAAGCTTCCAATCTCCATGTTAGAGCCAACGAAATCAAGTAAAACGAGAAACCCCTCGAAGATTTCTGGATCTCCCTCCAAGGTGTATGGGGAGAGATCGATCGAACAGATCCCAATCCGATGAAATGCCCCGATGACATAAAAACATATGCCCGAATTAGATCCGATCAAAAACTTTTCCAATTTTTGAACGGATTAGATCGAAAATTCGACCCCATTAAACGAGAAATCCTTCGATTGGATCCACTCCCAGCCGCTGAAGCAGCTTACGCCACCGTCAGAAAAGAAGCCGCTCACCAAAATATTTTGGGAGCAACCACCTCTGATTCACAGGGTATAGCCGCCGGGCTTGTTGCCGGAGGTATGGACGGAATCGGGTTAGCCACAAAAGGCTATCGTCGGAATGAAGGAAAGAAACCGTATGTTAAAGAGGATAAGTCACATCTCACATGTGATGAATGCAATATGGCCGGCCACACGAAGTCTCAATGTTTCCGAATCGTGGGGTTTCCGGAGTGGTGGAACGACGGCCATAAAAAGGGCACGAAAAAAGGGGGGGCTCCTACCAGCCAAGCCACCACCACCACCACCAGTAACAGTTCCGCCGGAAAAGGGTTTGGTGGCGTCGCGGCGGCAGCAACGGCGGCCGGAAGTAGTGAAGGGGATAAGTTGTTCACGGTGACAGGTAACAAAGAAAATATCTCACACAGGGAGTATCCTCCTCTCTCCTCATTATTTCACATACCATATATAACAAATACATCTAATAATAATAATAATAAAGATGTACATAAAGGGGGGGCCGGTTATGGTGATGGGCCAAAACAAAACATTGGGCCGAATCCAATCAATAGTGGGCTTGCACACATGGCCCACAGCAGCCCTAATCAAACAAAACAGTGGATATTCGATTGTGGAGCTACCGACACCATGACTTATGAAGTATCTGATTTCATCGAAGTAACCAAACCCGAAAAAACCCACATCGAAACTGCAAATGGAGAAAAAATGGGTGTCAAAAACGGAGGAACCATCAAGAATATGTGAACTCACAAATGAAATCCTTTTTCCAATCAAAAGGAATTATTCATCAAACCACTTGTCCTCACACTCCTGAGCAAAACGGAGTCGCAGAAAGGAAAAACCGTATACTTCTAGAAATAACTAGGGCTCTCATGATCGAATCAAATGTCCCAAAAATGTTTTGGCCAGAAGCCCTAGCCACTTCAGCTTACCTTCTAAACCGACTCCCGACCAAAATCCTTGACATGAAAACCCCTCTAGACACTCTGGAGAAGTTTACTAAAATTCCCCCAACTCTCACACTTCAACCAAAAGTGTTTGGGTGCACTGTCTTTGTTCATATACCCAAACCATATCGGGACAAACTCGATCCTTGTGCGGAAAAATGTGTTTTTGTAGGATATGGAGTAAATCAAAAGGGGTACAGGTGCTACAATCCAAAAACACGACGTATGTTCACTACCATGAACTGTGATTTTTTGGAAACCAAGTACTTCTACTACTCCCAACACAGTGGTCAGGGGGAGGAGTCATCATGTGACTCACTGAGTTGGCTGACAAATGATGGAGAAAGCTGTTCAGTTCACAGTACCACATCTCTTGGAGTCAACAAGACCATTGCCACCCAAGATGTCCTTCCCCATCTGATATCTGAGGTAAATCCCGAACCAAGTAATTCTCACACTGTGTTTCCTTCTCATGAGTTGGTTGAAAGTGTTGAACATATAGACCCAGAACAAACAGAGTCCGGAGAAGCTGTGAATCAAGAACCCCTTCTGGATCAAGAAGAGCCTGTTTTGGAAGAAGAATCAAACAAATACACTCTTCCACCAAGAGCAAATAGAGGAGTTCCAGCAAAGCGGTATTCTCCAGAAAAGATCTCCAGAGGGTCCAGGTACCCTATGGCCAACGTAGCAAACGGATATCTGACCACAGAAGCAAAAGCCTTCAATGCCAGTCTCTACTCAGAAGAGATTCCCTCAAACACAGAAGAAGCTTTAAAATCAGAAAACTGGAAAAAGGCTATGGATGAAGAAATGGAGGCATTAAGGAAGAATGGAACATGGGAGAAATGTGTTCTTCCAAATGGAAAGAAACCAGTAGGATGCCGTTGGATCTTCACAATAAAATACAAGCCCGACGGAACGATTGACAGATATAAGGCCCGGTTAGTCGCTAAAGGATACACTCAGACCTACGGAATTGATTACTCAGAGACGTTTTCTCCAGTTGCTAAGATTGATACAATAAGGGTGTTATTCTCAATAGCGTCAAATCAAGGATGGCCTCTTCATCAGTTTGATGTAAAGAATGCCTTTCTGCATGGAGATCTAAAAGAGGAAGTGTACATGAAAGCTCCTCCTGGTTTTTCAGGTGGTTTCAAAACCGGAGAAGTCTGTCGGTTGAAGAAATCACTATATGGTTTGAAGCAATCCCCCAGAGCATGGTTTGGAAGATTCACTATAGCAATGAAGAAATACGGATTCAAACAGAGCAACTCAGATCATACCTTGTTTCTGAAACATAGACAGGGATATGTAACGTGTCTCATAATCTATGTCGATGATATGATTATCACAGGGAATGACGAACAGGAAATAAAGAAGCCGAAGGAAGGGTTGTTCACAGAGTTTGAAATGAAAGACTTGGGAAGATTAAAATATTTTCTTGGCATTGAAGTCTTGAGGTCGCAACATGGTATTTTTATCTGCCAGAAAAAATACATTTTAGACCTACTTACAGAAACAGGGATGCTTGATTGCAAGCCAGCTGAGACACCGATGATTGCAAATCAGAAGTTGTACATGGAACCTGAAGCTGAATTGGCTGACAAAGGCAGATATCAACGAATGGTTGGCAAGTTGATATATCTCTCACACACTCGTCCAGACATAGCATACGCTGTGGGAGTAGTGAGTCAATCCATGCACCAACCTCAAAAGGCCCATATGGATGCAGTTGAAAGAATCATTGAATACCTCAAAGGAACTCCAGGACACGGAGTGTTGTTTAAATCAAATGGACATCTAGATATTCAAGTATACACAGACGCTGACTGGGCAGGAGATAAAGGGAATCGAAGATCAACGTCAGGATACTTCTCTTTGGTAGGAGGCAACCTTGTTACATGGAGAAGTAAGAAACAGAGGGTAGTGTCCTTGTCTAGTGCAGAAGCTGAGTATAGGGGGATATCCAGAGGACTTGCTGAAGTATTATGGATACGGAAACTTCTAACTGAAGTAGGGTTTCGTCCGAAAAAGGCAACGCAAGTATTCTGTGATAATAAAGCTGCAATCCAAATATCAGAGAACCCGGTACAACATGACAGAACCAAGCATGTGGAAATCGACAGACATTTTATTAAAGAAAAACTTGAAGCTGGAATTATTGAACTACCATTTGTCAGGTCTGAAGATCAACTCGCAGATATTCTGACAAAAGCTGTGGGAACAAGAGTAATGCAAGAATGTCTGGGCAAGTTGAATTTTGGAGATCCCACCATTCAACTTGAGGGGGAGTGTTAGAATAGAAAGGATTTGGGATCAGAACGAATTCATCATTTCCCTTCCTACAAGAAATCCCACATTAATGTCACGAGAATTAGGGACCAAGACAGAGAAAATTACGGGCCAATCAAAGCATATCAAGGAGATCGTTTCCATAATTAGCTCATAGAATTTTGTATAAATAGGGCCATTAGCTTCTCTTGTAAAACCATCACAATCAATACAATTCACATTCACATTCATATTCCTGTTATCATTTACTTTAAGAGTTCGAACCCGCAAATTTTTGTATCTCCTCCTCATCGTCGTCTCCGCCTCGTCTTCTTTTGTTCCCTCCTTCCTCCTTAATTTTCTGCAGATAATCCCAGAGAAGAGTGTTACAGGATGACCTCATAATAAGAAATGCATATTCTTCTTCTAGCAAATAGAACTGAAAACTAGAGATATATTTATAAATAAAATGAAAATGAGGAACAACAGTTTCCCCAACATGCACACCAGAATATTAATTTAGCACAATAACTGGCATCTGATCTTTGTACATTAACAACGTGAATCTATCAAAATTCGTCACTGTCGCAGGTAGAAGAGAACTATTACCTGTACGGATATTCTTTTGGCTTCAGAAACACGCTCCGACAGTAAAAGGACTTCTTCCTCCTGAGCTTCAAATGCAGGTAATTTCTTGTCTGGAAGACAACTGTCAGCAATAAAATACAGAAAACTACAGTAGACCTACTAGCATTAAACAAGCTACACACCTATAAGATTTTCTATCTTTGTATACCACTCCAACTCATACTGATTCACCAAAGAGATTGCAACACCAGATCGTCCAGCACGAGCAGTTCTTCCCACTCGATGTATATAATCCTACAATTGATTGCATTATCAAATTCTGTTGATCTTTTGGAAAATAAATGGCATTTCTTAACAAAAAACTTTCATAATTATTCTTCAAATCTTTCACCTTGGGGTTTGTTGGGATATCATAATTAATAACCACATCCACAGAAGGAATATCAAGTCCTCTACTAGCAACATCAGTGCAGATGAGAATATTACACTCCCCAGCCTTGAACTTGTTTAAAGATCCAAGTCTTTTTGCCTGTTGTACAAATCAAAATAAATTGTATCAGTTATGTACAAGTCAAAATAAATTGTATCAGTTATTCAGTTCATGTTAATGTTATATTACTACAAAGACAAAGGAAATTTAAAATCACATCCCAAAAATGTTCCTACGCCCCACCCTTAGGAAAGAAAGAGTACGCAAAGAAACAAAGAGAAAACATTTGGAATCGCACAGCTTTTTATAATAAAATATAAATATACCTGAGTCATTTGCCCACTAATTGGAATTGCTCTAAAACCAAGATTCCATGAAACTAAAGCCAAGAATCGTGTTGCTTGGCATGTGCGAGTAAAAACCATCGACGTGGACCCAGACATCTCAGTCAGAATGTAGATAAGATAGCAGTCCTGTAAATAATTAGTTCATTAGAAGTTTAGATCAAAATTTTAGTCCTAACAATGATATCGTACAAAAAACTTGTTAAATAATCTAATAGTAATGATGAACAAAAAAAGATAACTATTCAGGGCCTTATTCCCCAGCAGATAGAGATACATATATTGGAAAGCGAAGCCGCAATAAATGTACGGAGAATAAGTCCACCCTTAAAAGTGCAGGCTCGTTTTTAACAATACCAGAAGCAGACTAGTAATTTCCATTATTTACTTACTGTACTTCAGCTAAATGAACAATAAAGAGTCTCTCATGAGTGTGTACAAGAAAACACACACAAAAAAGGCACGTATATATAATATATATTGCATAATTTAGTACAACACACATACATATATATGGTGTGTGGGTGTTTGGGGGTATTAAATCTACTTTTGAATAATAGTAAAGTCATGTAAGGGGGTAATTATCCCGCTATCATAAACTTCATTTCTATTATTTCAACTGAAAATGTCAATCAACATAAAAAATTTAAGACCCTGTTTAGAAGTTAGAGGTTTGAGAAAAAATTAGACGTTTAGAGGTTTGACCAAGTGAATCATCTAATAGTGGTGTTTGGTTATTAGCGGATTGAAATAGCGGTTTGGACTCGGTAAGCTAATTTTGAAAAAACTATTTGGAGGAGCTTTTTCAATTAGAGGCTTGTCATGTGTCTACTTAAAATACAAACAGCTAATTCAACAGCTATTTACCAAACGGTTTTATTCAAAACAGCTAATTCAATCCGCTAGTCAAAGCAGCTAATTCAATCAGCTAGCTAACTTAATCCGCTAACCGCAAACAGGGCCTAAGATTCAGCAACAATTGTAAATACGGCGTATTGAGAGAATAAAAAACCTTGTACTTGGCAGGAACAAGCCAATACTGCTGCTTCAGTGTATCAACAGTGGAATACTTGGATGCAGCTTCAATCTACAAGTTTGGACTTGATTTAGTAGGTTATAAACATACAAAACCTTTTAAAGAAGAAAGTTTTAAGAGAAATTACAACACCTTTACTGGATTCCTTAGACAGGCCCTTTGGAGCTTCTGAACCTGCAAACACATAGTGCACCATGTATGAGGTCCTTACAGGAAAGGTTGCTAAATGGTCCTAACGAATTAATGGAAGAGAGAGTTCCTTAATGTACAATTTAATAATTTATTATATATCAAGTAATATCGTAAGAAAATCAGATATTTAACCTAAAGTCATTTTATGCCGGCGCAATACTTCATAATACACACATATTTTTCCAGATAGGTTACAATGCAAATAAACCGACACAAATACAATGCAAAGCAATCCCATTCCTTAGAATGTATCAAATACAACTCAATTCACCTAAAATCAGTATAAAATTAAAACAAAATTCTGATGAACGTACAAATGTTCAAGACAGATATTAAATTCATATTTGATTCCAAAATATTACACCAGAGTAAACAAATCTTACAAAGATTCATAGCCTATAGCTCGCCGACTAAGGAATAATAGGTCACCGCCATAAAATCCCGTGTATAAACTTGAGAAGACACAAAACCCAATCTTTTCCCATCTTAGATTTACAGATAAAACATTCAGCGAGACCTTATAAATAGCTAATTAAAGTTTTAGAGTCTAAAAGTTATAGGAACTACACAAAACTGAACCTGCATCCTCTTACCCTTAAACGCCATAAATAGAGTTCCCTTAAACCCAGTGGCGAAAGCTATCTTAAAGAATAGACGCTTAAATACCGGGTATATGCTCAAATCTCATCACCAAAACTGCTTCTGTAATCTCTAGTTCTGCTAGACACTTACTCCAATATACCAAGAATACTATGAAAAGAAGATTATATAATCTATGTCCAAATATTTTTTGCACCCAAAGAGCATTACCAACTTGTTCACCTCCTCCTAGGATGACAAAAAAATTTATGCTACGTCCGGAAAATTAGAAGGAACAGCCATTCAGCATATTTGGTTCAGGAGAGAGATGATTAACTAGCAAGTCACCAGTTACCACCCTGCATCTGAATTCTGAAGAAAGTAACCAAAGTCTCAAGCCACATTCGTAATCATATACACCACAGTTTACCAGGCACTGTAATCAAATAAGACAGCACCGCCTGGAAAGTGGAAAGAAACCCCAACTAAACCGCTCCTAACAAGCACCAAAATTAAAAGGAAATTCTCAATGGTACCCTTGTGCTTTTGGCTTTCCCAAATGATGCCATTTCACACTTTCAACTTATAAGTGGTACCCTTGTATTTTATGTTTCATATATATCATACCATTCTGTTACAAAATGTTAGTTTAACGTTAAAACTAGGGCTGGGAATTTTCAACCCGAAACCCGTGGAACCGACCGGAACCGAACCGAAATTCTCGGTTCGGTTCGGTTCCTGGGTGTTGAAATTATTTATTTTTTTGGAACCGAACCCGAATTTAGAAATTCGGTTCGGGTTCGGTTCCTGCAAAAAAAAATCACAAAAAACCGAAATTACCTATTTACCTTTTTTTTATTAACATTAGTTAATTTATAAAGAAAAATAAAAAAAATCCTAGAAGTATACCGTCTTACTTAATTTATTGAAGTTCAAGTTACTCTTTTGTTGCTTCATTTTGTTTGATATTTTGATTGTATCAACTAAACATTCAATATTGTATCTTCACTATCTTGTTTTTAATTGAATTATTGTTGTTTAGAAATTTAAATTGGAGTCAAAATTTGTTTCTAAAGACTATTATTGTTTAAAATTGAATTTTTTAGATTGAAACAGATTCATATAGACATGAAAAAAATGAAACCGAAATATTATCGGAACCGAACCGAAAATTTCGGTTCGGGTTGTGTTCGGTTCCGAATGAAAAAAATATGGAACTGAACCCGAATTACACAATTCGGTTCGGGTTCGGTTCCTGCAAAAAAAAAAAAAAACGAATTTTGACAGCCCTAGTTAAAACATAAAGGTAGCACACGTAAAAGTCAAAAAAAAATAATGTTATTTGTTGGAAAAGTTGATAGTACAAGGGTATCGTAAAGAATAATCTTTCAAACACTTTCTCAAGTTTTGAACTATGTTTTGTTCAAATATTTTGATGATCACATTTTTAAATGTATTAAATTGTTACGATTGCTGAAAGTGTAAAAAAAAAATTGAAGATTAAATGACTAATTAAGTCATTTACGGAAATTTTAACGTTTATTTAACATTTAGTTAACAGAATGGCAAGATACACGTGAAACTCAAAATATAAGGGTACCACTCGTAAGTCAAAAATAAAAGACACCATCTGTAAAGTCAAAAGTATAAGGGTACCGTTGAGAATACCCCAAAATTAAATGGAATTTTTAAATAATATTTCATTTAGAAGTAGGATACAGCCCGAGTTTCGGACAGATATTAAGGAATTAGCTATGATATCCACATGTAAGACAGAAAATAACTTCTAAAGCATTGCAGACAACTAATATTTTTCAGAGCAGTTTGAGTACGGCGGGTACGAACACTTTTTGTCATAGTAGCAGAGTACAAGTATGTTTTTCGCTCCCGAGGTATAGCACTCAAAATATCATCCAACACTTTTTCAAAATCCTCGTTAAGTAACCTGTCTGCCTCGTCTAACACCTGAAAACAAGCACATGCAGAAATAAAGTACACGTGAAACAATATAGTTCATTTAAAATTGCATTGATAAAAAAGCACATATATCTTTTGTGATATCATGTGTTCACTAAGAGATTCATGCCATTCACCTAAGTAATTTGAGGACAGCTAGATCTTAGACTGTAATTCAGTATCTTTAGAAGTCACCAGAGATAATGTAATAATGAAAAAACCATTAGTAATAACAGGCATCAAGTCAAGAAGAGAGGAGGGAACATATAAGGCAAGATTTCCATCAGAGTTTTTTCTCTATTATGCACAAACTCTTCCAACAGTTTCTTTTATTGAACACATGATAGCATGATACACTGAAGTCTGAAAACAATTCAAAACAGTGATGGGTGTGGCAGCGAAAAGCGTATTTTGATATCTTTCTAAGTATCATCATCTCATTGCATGGTCCACAAGATTTGACTAGTGGCCTAGGAATCCTAGAGGGCTACAGTATTAGCAAGAATTGCTAACTAAAATGAAATAATTTCTTGAAAAACAACTTGATCATGATCTTGCACTTCTTATAAAATACCTCACTTGCAATTTTCGTTAAATAAAATCAAATAAATTAGTGTCACACTAAATTGCTGGATTAAATTGATGAATACGAGATATTGTTACCAGGTATTTTACTGTACGAAGTGAGAACCCTTTCGTGTTGGACAGGTGATCTACAAGGCGTCCAGGAGTTGCAACCTGCAATGAAGAATTAATGTGGCGCATAAGTGATATCATAAACTATACTATGACATCATTTATACATACCTATTGCAGTGATCTTTTGCATATTCTTAATTTCTCAAGCACACTTAAGTATCTCTGATTTACTAAGACTTCGACACTAATGAAAAAAATAGTATTTGAAGAGATTCCACATTTCACAAGTTATTGGTCATTTAAAATTAAATAATTTATACACAGGATAATATCATCACCTGCTTGTGATGGTAATATAAAGAGTTTACTACTTTATAGATTGTTTCTGTAATATTACACTATCATCTCCTGGCCATCAGGCCTTATTAGCCCCACGATGATTGTTTTCTTTTTGTGCGAAGCACTTATGGACACTAAAGGTGTAAGAAAAGTATATGAATGCAAATATTGTGGGTTCAATACACAGGGAAGACAATGCCATCTTTAATTTGATCCTCAAATAGCTTATTGAGGAATCATGGGGTATCACATGCTTTTAGTAGCAAATCAATCCCACAGTATCAAGATTTTTAAGACTGCTCATATAAGATGTGGTAAGAAAATAAGATCCACAATAGTAGGTAATATTACAATACCTAACAAACCTACGTTACTTATAAAAAGTACATGATCCTCTCCTGAACTTTAAATAATATGCAGATTGCAGAAGATGCATTAGAACATTACAGCATCATCCTAAAGATTGCACAGAAGTACAACCAACTAATATACGGTTCAGCACATGATGCTTAAGCTACATGCACAGCATGTCCTTTGTAACAATTAATTTTTTTCTTCCTTTTCATTAAGATAATACAGTTGAGCAGTTGCCCAATTCACATGTTCCAATTAGGCGAAGAATTACACTACTTAGCAAAGGTTGCTTTTTGTTATCGATTATAATCTATAGGTAGTAAGTTTGAAAAGGAAATCACGCTACAACTTGAACACTTACAATAATGTGTGGTCGCTTTCCAAGGGAAATGCTCTGTTGCAGTTGATCCACCCCTCCAACAAGCTGCACCATTTAAAATGCAATTAACTAGTAAGACATTTTAGCTTCATATTTAAAAAATAACTAAAAACTTTCTGCAGATCGTTATATATAAGAGTGGACTTTGAAATATAGCCATAGAAAGTGAGCAGGTGATGAAAGCTAGCTAAAGAGGATGACAGATTCAAACATTATCTAAAAATCACTGATATTGCCTATTACTCGGCATATAATATAATAAATGGCCAAAAAACAAACAACAAGCTTGCGCATGCTTCCTGAAGATTAACATGCCATAGAAAAACACAATCGATTAATACAAGACTCACCACAGTGCACTTTACATCAATACCGGATCCCAATGCTTGAAACTGCTCAGCAATCTGGATCGCAAGTTCCCTGGATTGAAGGCACAATATTTAGAGAGCGTCGACCCCAATAGATTTAATTAACAAATAACATAACATACCTGGTTGGTGAAAGCACACAGGCGTAGAAGGCTTGTCGATTTTCTAGAAGAGATTGAAGGATGGGAATTGCAAAAGCTCCGGTCTTACCAGACCCAGTTTGGGCAAGCCCAATCAGGTCCTTCCCTAAAAATACAAAAACCCCAAATTATTACATTAATCATTGGCGCAAATCATAACAGATTCATTACAATGGACCATTTTTTATCAATCTCATCTCAAATTTTCCCTAACATTATTATAATCACATGAAACACACATACGCATACCTTGAAAAGCATGAGGAAGTACTAAAGCCTGGATTTTGGAAGGAGTTTTCCAACCGAGATTATCGCAAGCCTCGAGCAATTGCTCACATACTCCAAGCTCCTTAAACGACCTCACCTCTTTCTCGTCTTCCATATTCATGTCTATCGAAAACACAATTAAACTACAAATTTCAAATCAAACAACATAAACAGTTTTTAACCCCGAGAATAACAATATATTAATCGAAAACTTAAAACCTATGAAAATCAAAATATTAATAGAATAAAAAAGGATGCAATTAGATTACCGTGGGTGTGGTGATTGAGTGAATGCCTAGGCCACGAATTACAAGGCAAGCGGAACAACTGAAGGGGAGGCTGGGGCTGATGGTTATGGGTTTACAAGAGCGGGTAGGGTATAAGATCAAGGCCCAATGGTGATGTAAAAATAAGCGTAGCTATCTCTATAATTTACAACATATTTGTAGGGTGTTCCGGGAATTATTATTCCCGTGATGTGTCTTACCTAATACTGATTGTAGATACATAGATGGAAGGTTCCAGATCCTTCTAGAGGTAGTAGGATCCTATTAGATGTCTTACCTTATCTAGGAATCCTATGTATGGAAGGACTCTCATTGTAATGCCTATATAAAGGCCCCTCTATCAATGTTATGAATGGATTGATTTGTTGTCTTTTACTTTCCCCTCAAACACGTTATCAGCACGTAGTATCTCAACTGAGTAGAAAAAAAAATTCGTCCGAAATTCAGAAATTCCGAAAAAAAAAAGAAAAAAAAAAGAAAAAAATCGGAAAACCCTAGCAGCAGATCCGCCGCCGCCACCGACCGGAAACCCTAAGCAGATTTTCGCCCGCTGCCAGCCTGCCATCATCCTCTCGCCGCCGCGGGAATCCAGATCCATAGCAGCAACCCTAACCGACGGCCACCTTCTGTAAGCCCCGTTGTCGTCTTCCTCGCGAGCAGCCCACCGCTCGCCCCCCCACCTTCAGCTGCCGCCACACCAGATCGGCCCGTCGCGACTGGAGCTCTGTGGAATCAGACCACCACCGACCAGAAATCCTCCATCTCACCTCCATCCTTAGTGGACCAATCTGTCAAATTCAAGGAAGCTGCTAATCATGGGAATTTGATCCCTGTATACAAACCCATATTTTCTGATCATTTGACTCCAGTGCTCGCATATCGGTGTCTGCTGAAGGAAGATGAGAGGGATACCCCTAGTTTTCTTTTCGAGTCTGTTGAGCCCGGTCCGAAAGCTTCCAGTCTTTCCCGCCGCCATCCCAACCCGCCGCTGCCCAGTCGCCGCCGCCGCCGGACCACAGCCGCCGCCCGCCGCCGCTGCCCAGCCGCCACCAGCCAGCTCCAGCCCAGCCAAGTCCGACCCGGTTCAGAACCTTGGACCAAAAACCAGATCGGATTCCTCCATTCCGTTCGCGCCCGCTGTTGATCGACCCGACCCGACAGCTGCAACAAATCAAGTTTTTTTTTACCATCTCAACCATGTAGTAAGAACTACAAATTTAACGGTGAAGATCTGATCCGGGACAGTATTTCTCGATTAAACTGTACGCGAAAGAAAAAAAGAGAGAAACGAGAATTTCCGCGCGTAAATTTTCTTGCAATGTGATCGTCTTAAAAACATGTTTCCGATTCATTAACCGTCGGATCGGTGTGAAATTTTGGCAAGAACTTCCCAACACAAATATCGTATATTCAACGGTGGAGATCGGATTACGTAATATTGGTTCTTGAATCTACCGATGTACAGATTTTTACGAAGAAATTTGGAGATCCGACTATCCAATACCGAAATGCTGCATCGCGCGCTCGAGTCCTTTTTCGGCCGAATTATTGAGCCCGGAGCCCTATCCAGGCGTTTCTCAACTCTCCATTTTTTTTTTTCCTACTCAATGATTCATTTGTTCATTAATTTGTACACTTATGAATCTTACGTGTTTATGTTTACGTGTATATAGGAAAATACGTCGCTCATGATGATGTGCACGCTATGGAGAAAAAGCCATATTTATCCCGTTCAGGATCAAAATAAATATAGAGCGAATCTACTTTAAATATGTTGCTCATATGGAGAGAATCTCCGTTCGAGATCAAAGCGTATATGGAACCAAGTACTGTAAGACTTTATTAAAGTTCCGTTTTTCAATTCCTCTCTTTTGGGAAATTTTCTTTTTGGGGAATTGGGTATTTGGGTTCTTTATCTCCCACGCTACTGCGGTGGATGAGACAATGAGAGGTGGTATCACTCTCGGATGTCGAAGTAAAGCGTAATGACGGTCGCAGGAGTCACGGATAATTGTTGAAAGTCGATAGTTGTGGTTGTTGCATACACCACGTTTTGGGTGCGATTTGATGTCGCCGTTTTGTCAATTTTAAACCAACAATTAAATAAAACGAACATTGTCGGTAACGGTAAAGTTATGACTCGTTCATGATTAGTCACGGATTTGTGACATACAAATGGGACAAACATCGATTGCGACGGATATGTCGTGGTTAAAATCGATTTGTGACGGAATTGTCACGTTGAATTGAGCGACCACCACTTGGTCTTGACCCAATCCCATACTTGGAAAACTCCATCTTTCATCTTATTAAAATAAAATATTGCATGTGGGTGTAGACATGTATCGTCTCCTTGCAACATGATATATGAAAGAATGTACGAGTAATTCTCATGAGTTTTAACATGTAAGGCAATGGCATATTGCGGTAAATACATGAATTCGTTGACCTCGATTATAGTTCGTATGTCTATAGGTCCGAATACTTTTCCGAGTATTTGTAAAGGCATGTGCCTTATACATTTGACTATGTTTAGTCGATCTTATTGGATGGTCAAGACAAGTTGGTTATGGTATATTCATTATGTCTCATGGTTCAAAATGCTTAATTATGATGCACCGCGTTGTATCCATATAACATGGCTATTATGACGTATACTTGCAAATTGAGAATTAAAATACTTGGTTGATCGATGCACTTTGGTGGATTTTGTCTACACTTTTGATCATGACTAGGCGCATCCTCCTTGGTATTTGTTTATGCTTTGAAAGTTCAAACGGAATCAGTGGTTTTTAAACAAATTTAGTCATCTGACATTCCTACTTTCTCTGCAAGTCTACCAAGTTGGAGTTACCGAAAGGATCATTAGTCGAAGATAAGAAATCGAACACCTGCTGCGTTTAAACGCACATATGGTCATCATTGCCATGTTTTGCATCAACACTTATGCCATTGGATATGGTCTCAACTTGATTTCTCACTAAACTTGGGAAAAACTAAACACCAATTAAAATATGCACCGTGATCTGAGTTTAATGATCCGTGTGGTGCACAATATATGGATAGAAAGATACGGAAGTCTAGTTTCGAACATCCGACCGTTCGTCCATAGCCTTCCTAACAAGGGAGTTATCGCTGTTTTGGTGAACAAAGGTCAAGCTGCGCGGAATTTTATTTCCAAATGATTGTCTTAACTTTTGTCCCAACCAACTTGGTTCCCATCTTGAATTTGCAAGTGGTATTACGACACATATTTTTCAACCTCTTTACGCGAATTTGCCATAGATGATGCGAGTTTTGGTATGAGTTGTACGCTAAACTATCATCTTTCAAATGTTGAAAAACAGCTTTCCTTGGGAAGCCCAAAATACGCACCCTTATAAGAAGGTCGGCGTGTGCATGGTAGTGTTACACCATGCTTGTGTCGTAATTTTGCCCTTTAGGCATATAACCTTGCCATGTTATGCACTCAATATGATAGATCATTTTGATCATATCAAGCATAAAATCTCTATGTTGTTAGAGTATTCGCTATGCTCATGATTATGAAATTTTGCAAGCGAAATTGAGTGCGTATTAAGCTATTTTCAAGGAACATGATATTTTTTGATTTCGGTTTATAAATCCATTGTGACTATGATGAGTAGGTCATCACAATTAATGAGCGGTATGATGCTCAAGTTGTTGAATGGCGTTTTCTAGTCACATATGTTCCGTAACAATTTAACCATGTTATGACTCGATGATATATATGCCAAAGTGTATCACTCATAGCATCTCATTGTGATTTGTGAGAATAAAATCTTATGCATCACTTGTATTGGATATGTGAAAAGGAAGAATATTCATGAGTCAATACGGTCCGCTTGCATCGGTTTTTGTAACGAGAAGATGTATTGGGACATTGACACATTTAGGCTTTAATATTCACGAATTTTGACAGATTGATGATCCATATACCACGGTATTGTCATGGACATCATTGAACAAAGAAACTAGTTGGATCAAAGACACCAAAGTACATTGGTGGAGTCGTGAGCAGGGCTCATGACCGATGATGATATTTATGTCATCCGCGTCTTGCTTTCATAAGAATGTGTGTCGCTTAAGACCCCCAATGATCCTTCTTAGCCATGTTCATTGATTTAAGCCTATTCTTTGGCACGATTAGGAGATGACACCCTCTATGCTAAAGAGAATAATGTAGCGACTCGCATAAGCATGGTCTTTGAGTCCTCCCTTTTCACCGAGTCCTTATACATACATGATCATAAGTATTAGCACAGGTGGCTTATGATGATTTGATGGTGTTCAATAATGGTCGTACTATAGTTATTACTTTTATTTGTTATGTTGTTCCTTTGACAATGATTGATATGTTTATGAAAACTGAGTTATGGTTGTCCAACTTGCGGACCGATCATTGTAAAGGTCGGTTCACCCACTTTTAGACCAAGTCTTAAAGTGAAATTTTAACGAGTACTTCCTAACATCCAAGGCTACCTTCTCACAAATTTTGGTGCCATTTGGAGACTTGGAAGGAGGTGAACCACTTAAATGAAGTTTTCACATACCACCACCGTCCTAACGACTAGTTCGATGTCATTTCGATCGGTTTTTAACCACAAGGTTGATGGTTTTGGAATCCTAAACACCCGTTTATACATGCTCACGAAATTTTGAGGTGTTTGGGGTAGTGAAGGGAGTGAACTCTTCAAGAAAGCATTAGAGGTTCGATAAAACCAACGGCTATCATCGGTTGATCGTTTCTTTATGTTCGATCCGGTGGTGCATGGTGGCGGTTTTGTTGGATTCTCAAGACCGATAGCTACGGCTATGTAGCATAGGTCAACATATCATATTCACCTATACCTATCATCATTCAAATGCTTAGTTACAAGTGTAACCATATGCATTTTGTTAAGCTGGATTGTGTTAACAATCAAAACCTTTATCGTCCACATGTTCATGTGCCAAAAGTGCGTCACCACAACGCATTATGACGGGTTATAAATGATGAATATGACATGCGCTTTCACTCATAGTCCGCTTAAAATGTACCTTGGCGACGATCTCGTAAGTCACTTTGATGAGCCAGTCTTCCGTCGTTAGGGGAGATGCGACGATCATGTTCGAGTAGAACGACTTGGAATTGTCGTAGTTTGTCCCTCTTGTGCCTCACCAAGTTCCCTAAAGTGACGAGATTAAATACATGCCGCAAACATGTCCGCAAGGATTGTGTCCGGTTATGGACGTTCGTCACCTATAAATGGTGATATGGTAACACCACAAATTGTGGTAGATGGTGTTACTAGGCCGTGGATCTCATCGAGTATTGGGATGCCACTTGGTTCGATAAATACTCTCGCTAAGAATGTATGCGAGTTTGGTACATGAAAACTTGATCATATGATCAAATGAACTCATCCGTCTCATGTGATTACGGATTATAGTCATCATTGGGGACGCCTCAATGAATGCCAATCCATAAAGAGTACTCTATGAATAAAGCCGGTTCATGAGGACGTGGAATGTGAGTTTAATCGAACCATACTTCGTTGAAAATCTACAACGTTGTAGCCTTGGCCTAAAATGGAAACATATGCGACTCTAGTATAAACAAAGTGATAGCCCTTTGTTGAAGTGGTAACACTCCAAAGATAAGATCTATCCGTAAACTTTGTTAAAGCGAGTGAGAGAAGGAGTTAAACTCACCTCATGGCGCGAGGTTTCTCATGAACGACCGGAATCGACTACGATGACACGAAACTTAGTTGTCTTATTGTAATGGATGTTATAGCATCCACTATCTTTCGATTAGATAGTTTCCCAAAAGCGACGTGCGGCTTGTGGTTAAATCTTATCTTAGTGGGGAACTAAGTTAAGTGATTAAAGGATCTCGTGGTGGATCGACTCAAATCAAGTGGCTCGACCACGTGGCGCGTCGACAAGTGATTGTCGAACGCATACTAAGTATATACTTGATTTGGAAGAGATATGAAGCTTTTGCGTGTAAAACTAAGGGTTTATAGTGATGTACTCTTATGAGACTAAGAGATTCCGCTAAACCCAAAGTTAAGAATGAAAGGATCTTGGGACACTTGATGATGCGTATTCATCAATCGGTTTAAGGCAATCTAAGGGACGGTTTCCTAAGAGACGATAAAGTAATGCCTATATGATTCCCAATGACTAGTCGAAGTCATCATAAGACTTGGCTCACTTAAGTGATGATGCGATCTTAAGAGAAAAGTACGGTATTATGTACTCATGTTTGACTCGATGTACTCATTCGTAATAATCCGGTAAAGCCACCGTGATGATGGCACAGGATGCGCTCACGCAATGTCCGTGATTGACAAGAAGCTTGAAGCTCGCTCTATCTCGATAAAAAGGACACTTGAAAACCGATACCCGAATGCGCCAATGTGTTGGTCTATCTCCCCTATGACCTACAGGGCAGCTCACTTGATGGAAAATGGTGAAATTGATGCCATTGGAAAGGTTTGTGTCTACTTTCCAAGGAAACCAACCATTTGATCACATCCATCATGTTGAGTGACATATGACTATTGTTGCAAAGTAGGACGGGATATGTCCTAATTTGCCGAGTCAACTTCGATAGAGCTTTGTGATCTGCTCAGTCGATCTAGGTTACGTCTTGTATGTGAATGAAAAGCTATGAGTGTCTAGTTTTCATAAGTCCTTACAGTTGATACCTATTGAATCGAAGAAGTTATGACTGATTTAGTGCATGGAGGTCAAGACTTTGGAAAACTTGATAAGTCTTTAGCGACTCTGCACTTTGGATGTGTCGCGCTCTTTTTGTCCTTAGACCAAGGTTTGTTTTTTTCCCATTGGGTTTTCACTTGGTAAGGTTTTTAACGAGGCGACCTATGAGAACATCCATACAAATGATGCGTTGTACTTGCTCAACTTAAACCAAGAGGTATTTTTCCCACTGGGTTTTTCCTTGGTATAGTTGTGAGGGCAACTTGGCATCCGACTCCTATGATTTGAGGTACTCATCGTGGGAGTCGGTATGTATACATCAGGGGGAGTATACACGACATGTTATGTTGGTGCGTTGCAATCTTTTCCTCATCAAGCCTTTATTTTTCCCATGGAGTTTTGTTTTGGCTTGAAATAGGTTTTTACGAAGGCAACATCTTCTGCACCATTGTTGTATTAGTGCTCGACACAGGGGGAGTGTTAAAATTATTATTCCCGTGATGTGTCTTACCTAATACTGATTGTAGATACATAGATGGAAGGTTCCAGATCCTTCTAGAGGTAGTAGGATCCTATTAGATGTCTTACCTTATCTAGGAATCCTATGTATGGAAGGACTCTCATTGTAATGCCTATATAAAGGCCCCTCTATCAATGTTATGAATGGATTGATTTGTTGTCTTTTACTTTCCCCTCAAACATAGGGGTGTATTTAATTAAGATTTTAATGGAATTCGATAGATTTTAGAGTTTGATGGATTTGATAGATTAATGGAATTCAACAGACTTTCATAAATTCTCTTTGATTTCAATGGACTTCTATCTATTAGAATTTTATAGACTTTTATGGATTTTTATGGACTTTTACGAATTTCTAATGAATTTATTTTTCTCAAAGTATAGTAACCACATGAATTTCATTTATTAACGTTCTATCTTAATAGATAGTTGTTCTATATGTGATTTTCAATCAATTGCTATGTATAATAGATTTTTTTAATTAAAAACAAATATCTATTACAAATAGAAATTTTACAACAAATTGATATAATTTGACGAGAAAAACCAAAGAAGTACCTCATATTAAAAAGACAAACATATACAAGTTATTAAAGCAATGAGCAGATATAAAATGTTTAATTATAAACTGAATTTTTTTTACAAGTTTCTCTAAATAATTATTTTTTTCCATAAAAAGTTGAAGAAGAGAAGATAAAAAATATTATAAGCACTTCTTTAATGTTCAGGGATATGGTGGTAGGGGTGTCTAAATTATTCTCGGTTAGAAGAACCGCATGTTCGATTAGCGAGAACCGCAATTCGGTTATCGGTCAGGTTTTCGATTCCATTGTGTATCATTTGTTCGGTTTTCGGTCTAACAAATACTTGTTCGATTCTGAACAAAAGGTTTTATAAAATATATTTATTAAATTTTATTTTTTATTTTATAACTATATTATATTATTTTAATTTTTGTAAATTAAAATTGGAAATTAGACTGTTTTTATGAAATTATATTTTGTAATTATATTATATAATTATAAAATAAAAAATAATATTAAATAAATATATTTTATAAACCGAACCGGAAGCAAATTTTATTTATGAAATTATATTTTTATATTTTATAATTATATTATATTATTTCAATTTTTTTAAATTGAAAATAAAAAAAATGGTTTTTGTGGTTAACCGAACCGGAACCGAAAATAATCGGTCCGGTTCCGGTTAACCAAAAATTTATACGGTCCAGATTTCGGTTCTTATTTTAGGACATTTATGGTTCCGGTTAACTAAAAAATTCGATCTGATTAACCGGAACCGAACCGTTCGACAACCCTATATGGTGGTAGTGGCAATGGGGTGACAGCGAAAATGGTGTTGGTGGTGGGACGGGACAGTGGCAATGGTGGTGTGGAGGCGGTTGCGTCAGTGGTGGTGGGTGGTGGGTGGTGGGTGGTGGTGACGAATAAAAATCCACCAAAATCTTAGGTGTGTAGGAAAGATTTTAAAAGATAAATTATGTTTGTACTTTGTGCTTAAAGATGAGTACCCAGATGATTCCATTAAAATCCTTAAAATCCAAAATAAATTTGAATACCTCAAAATTTTGTAAGATTTATAAAAGTTTTCATTTAATACCTCATGACTTTAATGGACTTTTAAGAACTCCATTAAATTCTATATTGAATACCACAAAATTTTAATTGACTTTTAAAAGTCTCAATTAAATACACCCAAACTTTTTCAAATCCATCAAATTCTATAAAAGTCTTTAAAACTCATTTGAAGTCTCAATTGAATACGACCCCCTCAAAATTTTCAACCTCAAATTGACGGAATTGTAGTTCGATTCTCACCAAAACAACATATTAAAATTAACTTTTGGAATATTAATTTCCAACGGTGCCTAAAGATGGTCGTTAGGGGTGTTCATAATCAGGTACCCATTGTGTGGGTAGTTGAAATTCAGCTCGTGACCTGACCCGAAAAAGTCGGGTATCCGAGAAACGGGTACTCGATTTTTCGGATCGGGTCATATTATACCTGACCCAAAATATAATACCACTAATTTGACATTTTATTTTAAAGTTTATTACATAAATTAATTTCACAAGTATTAAATACATTGTATACAATAAGTAAATTTCAAAACTGATTAATAATTTATATATTTTTTTATTATATAGTTATGCTCAATTCAATATTTAATATTATATATGAGAGAATATATCATGTCTTATTAAACGATTTTATCTTCTTGTAAATTTTCAAACTAGTGATAATAATATCATTACTAAAAACAAATTAACATGAATTCTCATATTAAATCTAATTCATATCATTTAAAAGATAAAGTTTCATGCACTTACAATTAAATAGTTAAATTATATAAAAATAATGATTAAAAAAATAATTAGGTCTTTGAGTACCCGAAATGAGCAAAAAGTCGGCTCATGACCCGACCCGATTATATGACTTTTTTCCAGGTCGGGTACCCGACCCGAAAATAAATAAATAAAAATATCCGGACTTTTTAGTTTCGGTCATCGGGTAATTAGGCAAGGTAGTTTGGGTTGGGTATTTTTGAACACTCTTAATGATTGGCCGACAGTGGTCTGTTGGCGGCGATTGTCCGGGACACTGAAAGATATTTTTAAAATACAAATGACAAAAAAAAAAAAATAGCAATAATTAGAATAAGAAACATGACCCGATGGAGCAACACTTCAAAAAGATAACATGACATGACCCAAGTGTTGAGATTTGTTCAATATGTACATTAAAATTCATTTTATTTTGCCTCTTACCATAATAAAAATTTGACTAATACATAAGATATTTAGTTTGTATCTCTCAAATTTGACTAATACATAAGATATTTAGTTTGTATCTCTCGATAATTCTCCCTATTATTTTATCCATTTACCTGGCAAATTGCAAATCGGTAGTTAATAGAGTGCGGGAATAACTTGTCTTATCCTTTTATATATAGCATTATTATTTTTTGTCCTAAATTTAGCAACAACTCTTTTGATATTCAAATTGTCGGAATTGAATATATTTGAGTCATATATTGTATTTTCGAGTAACACAATTTCGAGTCAACTTCAAAAAATATACAATATTGAGGAAGGTTGACAATCGGATAACACAATTAGACATTCGAGTTACCCGAATTCGAGTTACACAATACAGATCGAGTTAACCGATTAAGAAAACCTATACACAAATAGGAATTCGAGTTACCCGGGTCGGATTCGGGTTACCCAAAATGTCAAAACGTGTTACTCGAATTTCTGATTCGGGTAACTCGAATCAGATTCGGGTAACTCGAATTCAGATTCGGGTAACTCGAATTCGGGTAACTCGATTGTCTAATTGTGTTATCCGATTGTCAACTTTCCTCAATATTGTATATTTTTTGAAGTTGACTCGAAATTATGTTACTCGAAAATACAATATATGACTCGAATGTATTCGAATAAAGGTCAATTCCGATAATTTGGATATAAAAAGAATTGTTGCTAAACTTAGGACAAAAGAATAATACGGTATGTGAAAAGGCAAAACAAACTTTCTCTCTAATAGAGTGGTATATTTTTTTTGGATGACGGGAGAACATGCAGCCGCTACTATTCGAGTGCGCACTGGATAAATTTTCGGGCTGGACGTAATAGCCTGCAAACTACGCCAACTAGATAAATCATATTAGGCAAGTCCTGTGTGACAGACTCAAACACGAAAGTGTTAGTACTTAGTAGGGGGAATCGAACTCGTGATCTTTCAGTCTTGCGCTCACTTAGTCCACCAACTTGGCAATAGAGTAGTATATTTTGATATTGACCGACCTTTGGCAAAAAGCCCCTGCGCACACTCTTTCTACCACCAACCCCCCTAATTCGTGAGTTTGGGTTCCCTGATCGGATCATGGAGGGTTGGGACCCGACAACGAAGTCGACTCTGACCCAGATCCCATTGCTCTCGGTGAAAGCGGGGCCGCGCGACGGAGACGCGTGGACGCAACGCCTGAAGGAAGAATACAAGGCGCTGATCGCCTACACCTCGATGAACAAATCCAACGACAACGACTGGTTCCGGATATCCGCGGCCAATACGGAGGGGACGCGATGGACCGGCAAATGTTGGTATGTTCACAATTTGCTGAAATACGAGTTTGATTTACAGTTCGATATACCCGTTACTTATCCTGCTACGGCACCGGAGCTTGAGCTGCCTCAGCTCGATGGGAAAACGCAGAAGGTTCGTATTTCTGATGAATTGGATAATGGATCCTTACGTGGAATGGTTTTTTAATCGTGTTTGATATTTTTTGTTCAGATGTATAGAGGAGGGAAGATATGCTTGACGGTGCATTTCAAGCCGCTATGGGCTAAAAACAGGTGATATTTGATTCGTTTCTTCGTTTTTTATTCAGTTCTTGATTTAATTTTATGTGGCTAGTTAATTTGTATGAATAGCTTTCACTTAGGTGTTCTATCGATGAGGAGACTTCTTCAATTAGCTGGCTAGCAAAATATACAAGTGTTGATTAAATTGCTGATATAATGGAATAGTGACAGAATGCTATATTTCCTAGTTGCACTGTTGATAATGGAATTTCATCAGGACCAAAGATCGCATTATTTTAAAGTAGATCTATGGTAATCTGACAAGGCTTCAGCAAAAATAATTCACTTATGAGAAGAATTAGCCTCTTTTTATTTTTCTCCCAGCAATCACATATGCTGCCAGCATTTGCTAATTGTCAAGGATTTTGATTCGGAAAAAAAAAAAAACAAGCATAGTTATACACTACCCCCTTTCTTTTGCCATTCGTTTCTTGACTGGGTGACTAGTTTAGTTAGGTGGTCGTTATTCTTGGAGATGGTCTTTCTGACATTTATAAACGTCTATGGTGGTCAGGTATGTTGTAGCGGGAGGTTGTAATATTTCGTAATTTCAAGTAGTCTTTTTTTGTTTAATTGTTGGATAAAACTTTCATTTCGGAGAAAATAAACATTATGCGAGCTTTATGATGGTATCTCCCACTGCCTCTATGCATGCTCTGATCCCGCTACAAAAATGCACCTTAATGGGAAGGAAGGGCGAGAGAAGTCCTCCAATATGGGCATAGGGATAGGATTGAAGACGTACTGTACTTTCAGAAATTAATAATGGTGTACTGAAATTATAGACCTATAAAGTGGCCAAGCAAAATGTTTTTTGCATGACTTGGCTCATGCCTCAAACCTTTGCCATTCGGGAAATTGTTGTCATGTCAAACCATCACCTTCCTAGCGTTTACCAAATCATGGAAATCGATGACTTCCATTCCAGTAGACTGAGTATATCCTGTGGTGCCAAAGCATCAGTTTTTGGCAATTGTGTTACTCCGGACCATCTTAGCGAAGTAGCTAAGTACCATATCTGTTGAGTTGGACCAAACCGGATTGGCCTTTCCCGACACTCTGATTGTTTCTGATGGAGCAAATTCATTGCCATATACAGGCCAATGGCTTCTAGAGTTTTTATACATTGCCATATATATTTTCATTAATGAAAATAGTACATTTAGTAAATCAGTGGAAGTCTTTTATTGTCGGTCATTTGATGAATACCAAGAATGCCCATATCTTTGTACCTGTTTGTGGAAGTGGCACGTACACCTAATACAGAGATGGGGGTTCTGTAGTGTTACTTTTTTAATAATATGGGGGTGTTTTCCTTATATTTTTCCTATACTAGTTAGTTATTTTTATTTTTCATTGGGCTCATACATGCGAATGCAAATGTAATTCCCCTCGTTTTATCAATGTGAGATATAAAAAGAATTGAGAAGATAACAAATATAAAACCTGTGACCCAACAATCATCTTCATTCCCCTTCAGTTGGCACGGAGACGCAACTAATGCTTCTAAATCCGCTAGTCACATAAATCCTCCATGTCAGCCCACACATGAGGACACAGACATCCTTCAAGGAACTCTTACACTAAAGTAAAAATTACGTATTTCCTTTTGTTACATTTTAATATTGGAAGTCGAAACTAATATTTGAAACGAGCAACTCTGAGCTACGAAATTTATAGGTAACATTGAAATTGTGGGCGAACAATGAAATTGTGGCCAAGTTCAAGGAAATTCATTAGTTCCTGCGATCTTATGCTTCCTAATTATGCCTCTCTCGATAAAACTGTCGCATTAGTATCTGTATACTTCAAAAGAAATAACAATGTTGAGTTTTTGGTGGAAAATAAAATAAAAGTGTGTTTGTGCTAAACAAGCCGTCAGTGTATTATCTTTTTCCTGCTATCATGGTCGGTATCCTTGTACATTATCTTCAACAGTTAAAATGTGCAGCGCACTTTACATTTTGTACTGGGAATCAGTGTTTATTTTGTGTTCTCCACAGTCCTAGGTTTGGCATAGCACATGCCCTTTGTTTGGGCCTGGCACCGTGGCTTGCAGCAGAAATTCCTGTTCTGGTTGATTCTGGCATGATTAAGCACAAAGATGATGCAGCAACATCCAGCGAATCAATTGTTTCTTGATTCTGTCCTTTGTAATCAAGAATGCATGGATCAATAAACATTGTATTTTGTTGTCCGTGGTTTTGGTGTTATCAACCAGTCTTTACTTGTTAGGGTTCTTTACATATTTATACATTTATATACCGTTGCCTTACCCTTACCGAGGAGGGACATAGATTAATTACACAAATCTAACATAAGTAAATAATTACAAACCTGACACATTGGATAATTATAATTAAAAATTTGGTTACCTAAAATAATTTATTTGGATATCGATTATTCAGTATCTAACGCTTCAGACTTCAGTAAAATATATTGCATTTAAATACTTGCAAGTATCAATTTGATAATTTGATTTTGTATTTATTTTAATGTTATGATATTCTTATAGTAATACTTTTATAAAATATATTAGATAGTGTAATTTGCCCTTGTTAGTTGCCAAGGTGCTCGAATGGAATCTTGATAGCTTATTATATCATGGTTAATTACAAAAACAACCCAATGCATACTTAATGAAGAAAAAATAAAAATAAAAGTTCCACATACTTTTTGAAATAATTACAAATACCCCCTTGGACATGTTCTTGTATTTTATAAATTGCACACTCATGAGGGGTAATTGTTAGATAAATATCAATTCCAAAGGGGGCTATAACATTGTTTTCCAAACACCTGTAAAACTGGAAAGGAAAGAAACAGCACAACATATATATATATATATATATATATATATATAAAATAATCGAGGCGAAAAACGTTACACTACATAGTTCATTGTAAAACTGATTCAGCAAATATAAGACCAAACAGATCCAGAAGAAAGGATCTATACATGAATTCAACATATGCTCTGGTACTTTTGTTTTTATGACAAAACAGGTATTCAAACTCGACTGCATTTAGAAGCTAAAAGACCAAACTTAAACACCAGTACGTTCATAACACAACAGCTTTTATTTTTGCCTGAATCGAGGCACGTGCAATATTTAGAAATCAGGTCCAGCTGCTAAGATCTCCTCAGTCAGCTTGTTGTCTGCCCCAATCTTGTAGTTGAGAAACCCCTCGAAATTCTTCTTGAAGAGTCCTCCTAACTTTAAAAGAGTATCCTTGTGCGCCTTCTTGTCGGACCACTGAACGGCCATCAAAGTTAACACATTATCAGAATACAGTATAATTTGCATGCTTCAAAGAATAATCGCATTTTCTAATAAAAAATAATAATAAGAATAAACAAATAATCTAGTGCTTTTCGTAGTTTTTCTAAAAGAGTAATGAATAAAACATTTTTTCTATACGATGCAACTTACAGTATTAGCAGGATCGAGTATTTCAGAAGGCACCCCTTCAAGCTTACTCGGGATCTCAAGCCCAAAGACTTCTGTCTTGGTGTAATTTGCATTAAGCAGGGTCCCAGAGTGTATGGCATCAATTATCTTCCTAGTGTAGGCTAACTTGATTCGACTTCCTGATCCGTATCTGGTAGATAGAGGAGATTAATTAAATTGCTGTGAGGGTTATATATATATATATATATATATAATCATTGTCTTTATCAGTAACTGTTCACCTTCCGCCAGACCAGCCGGTGTTCACGAGCCATCCAGTTGCCCCGTGTTTCTGCATTTTCTCAGCTAGCATGGCTGCATATTTCGTCGGATGAAGCATAATAAATGCCGCACCAAAACATGCAGAGAATGTAGCCGTAGGCTCCTTTATACCGTCCTCTGTTCCAGCTACCTGGATTTCAGGAAAGACATGTATAAGTAGGAGCATAATTAGCATCTTTATATCTAGATAAAATATAGAGTTAATTACAAAAGGTGCCCCTAAGGCTCGACCTAGCCCAGCCAGCTTCCATATTTACAAAAATACACTTGAGGTTTGGTTCAACGTTCATTAAGGGGCTAAGTGAGTAAGTGTAAGGATTTCTTTTTATGTGAAATGTTTTTTGATTATGAAGGGGTAAACTGTAAGACAATAAAATACCAGGTGGCATTTTTTTTGCAATTCTTTTTCTAGCTCCAACCTGATGGTACCGTTTGTAATTAACCCCAAAAGATATTTCCATAACGTGGACGATTGTCAATGTTAAGCACGGGAAAGTCAAGCGTCTTTAGGGTTTACCAGAGCAGTATAGCCGCTTATGAAGTGATACATGGTTTGGGCCAAGCTGAGTTTGCTGACAGGGGGTAGCACACCAAAGGCGTCACAGGCCAAAAGGATGACGTTTTTGGGATGCGGGCCGACACAAGGTATCTTAGCATTTGGAATGAATTCTATTGGATATGCAGCCCGAGTGTTCTCTGAAAAAAAATGAATTGGGAGTGAAACTTTCCAATATAAATAAAAATAACTGCATGAGTATGTATACTTCATCATGTTTTTTTTTTTTCCAATCTGCATGAGTATATCTTGAAATGGCATTCAAGGATTATATGACGTGATAAATATTAGCAACCATATATGCAGTTGATTGCGTTGTAGAGGTTAATTTTTATCATCCCGAAGTATTTTTTATTAACATACCAATATTCGTAATGTAGTTCAAGAGTTTTTTACCTGTCACAGATTTATCCGAGTAGTCCACTTCCCGGGTGTGTTCATCAAACACCACATTTTCCACAACTGTCTCGGAACAAGGAGAAGAGTTGATCTCGTTCAGTAAAAGCTAAATCACGACGAGAAAAATATATAAAGCAAAATTCAGGAAAGCAAGGCTCTGGGGTATATACCAGCACCAAACTTAATTGCATTCCATATGTCGGGCTCCTTCTCTCTTGACAAGTCTATGCACTTTGCATAGCAGCCACCCTCAATGTTCGAAACACCATTTTCACTCCAGCAATGCTCATCATCACCTATCAGGTACCTGTTGTGGTCCGTAGATAGTGTTGTTTTACCAGTACCTGGTATATTTAATACAGCGGATCATCATGAGTACATACCTCAAATTAGCAGAAAAGGCAACAGGAAATTACAAAAACTACCCTTGATAGGAACCAAATCACAAGAAAAAAATCCCATTTACTTCTAAAATTATAAATCTTCCATAGAAAGTATTTTCACAAGAAATTTGCATATTTAACAAATATCTCGCTGGGCAATTTGTAAAATATAAGCAAATACCAAGGGTATTGTAATTTCAAAAGACATCTGTTTTGTTTTTGGTAATTGAACCAAACCCAAGGATTTTTTGGTCATGATCTCATCTGAACCTTAATCTCAACTATGTTGGGACGGTGACATAAAGATTACAGCGTCAATTAATGGTCAAAAATAGTTAACACTATAAAATAAAGCAAAAAAAAAGTAGCAATGTTTTCCGCCGGATGCCCCCCCCCCCCCCCTTTTCTTTTGTAATTAGCCCAAACTACTACAGAAGAAACACAAGCGCAGCAACCGTACAAGAAGCTGGATATCAGAAAACATATAAAAGGCTCCTGGCAGGCACACTAATCCCACTAGTTTATATACCTGATAATCCAAAGAAGAGGGCTACATCTCCATCTTTTCCCATATTACAGCCAGAGTGTAAAGACAGGATCCGGCGCTTAGGCATGAGATAGTGCATTACGCTAAAAAGACCTTTCTTCATTTCCCCGGCATATTGAGTGCCAAGGATGACCATCTCTTTCCTAGCAAGATTAAGGTCTATGCTAGTCGATGAAGTCATATAGTGGGTATAACGATTGCACGGAAACTGTCCGGCATTGTATATTGTGAAGTCAGGAGTACCAAAATTCTCCAGCTCTTCGGGAGTGGGTCGAATACACCTGTCATCCACCCAGTTATTGTCCATTCTAAGCTCGTACTATGTAAATGTTGTTGTGACTATCCATTTAATATAACTGCCACCACACAAGTCTAGTTGTTGCTTCATGAGGGAAAATTGTGCTACTTGTCAATTAAATCCTTTAGGTAATGAAAATTGTGGATTTTGGTTATTTAATGTGAAAATTGTCACTCAAGCATTACAACTTGTCAATTTATTAAATCATCAAAATGTCTAGATTCTTAGGCATGTCAAGAGCCATCAGTCGTAGTAAGTGATCCCAATTAGATCATACAGTAATGTCTGATATTTTAAATGATTGAATCAAAGTTTAAAGATGAGTTATTTCGATGACCACGGGTCTGATTGAGCTGATTAAAGAAACTGATAGCTGAGAGCTTATAGTTGATTCTAAAATGATCACTTGGTAAAGTAGATTATTGAATTACCTGATTAAAGGTTAATTTACCAATATAAGCATGTTAAAAATGCATAAATTATTGTGCAAATATATGTATAAAAAAATTAGAAGACAATATAAAAATAATAAAAAAAATAAAATTATTTTAATTTACTGCATACAAAAGATTATATGACAATTGTATAAATCTAATGTAACTATAAATTACATTCTATTTAATCTACCCTGAGACCACAAATTGTGAAAATTGCGAGAATAAAAGTAGCAGAATACAGTGAGCACAAAAAAAAAATCTCGAGAGGGAAATAAAAGATAAAAGAACAGCATGAGATCTTTACATGAGAGCGATGATAAAAAGGATTTTTTTTATTAGGAGCTGATCCTAAAACTACATTTTCTAGCTTTTTCTCATCAGCTCCTGCTTAGGCCTAAACAACTATCTGTAGCTGATTAGAAATACTTACCAAGAAGGCAAAAGAAGCTGATTGAGGGTGAATAAGCTATCAGCAACCTCAATCAGCTCAACCAAACGGGGGTTAGATCTCCAAATAGTCCAAGTTACAAGACCAAGAAAGTTCCTCAAGACTAAATTTAGTAGACCAATCAATGAAAATTGGACAGAATATGCAACAAGTTAAAATCGCAGGCTAGTTTGTACTAGTTAAGTTTACTTACATGTTGTGCATAAACAGAGAATGATAGGCCCTTGCGGAGACAATTCTAACTTTAATGCGATGCTCAGGATCCCAATTAAGGAATTGATCATTTACGAAAACCTGAACATACAAGGATCTCATTAGACACACTCTTACAAATTGCAAAGGGCAAATATTGAATGAATCAAACAGCAAAATGAGAAACTGGAAGCAGCTGATACCATGCAGATGCAGATTTTTACAAAGAAAACGGTGTTTCTCTGGTTTATGAGTTCATGATGTAACAGATTGCAAGTTCTTAACCTGTGTAGCTAACTATGGACCCACAAAAGTGGCGGCGTATAAGGGCTAAAGATGAAAGTAAGCAGAAATTGCTTAGGGCATCTAAAGTCTGAACTTCCTTGCTTCACAGTCACACCTTATAGTTGGATATTTTCTTGACCAACACTAAACAGCTAAAAATAAACACAATTACTATATTTCTGACTTGAGCGTATACAAGTGCAGAATGATATTTATTGTTCAATTGGCCTATGCAAAAAAAAAAAAAAAAATTCCTTTACAGGAGACGCGTATTTAACATATACATAATAGTATTGACTTCTTGAAAAACATATCATGGAAAAGACCAAGTCCACTAAATTTAGTTTACTTTTGGTTCATTTTGAAGTTCAAGTTCATATATGATTATGATCCCTGCTGCCAGTTTAGATAAATACTGTTGTCACCATCATCAGCAAAAAATAGTAGCAATTATAATAGCTAAAAGTATAAAAATTTTGCCGGCTACGACATCGTCTACTATTTTTGTGATCTGCTCATACCAAAAAAGGGTCTCTGTGCATGAACATGATGAAATCCACAAAAAATGATTGATTTATGATTCACAAAAGCTCTAAAATATGCCATCTGTAAATTTCTCACATTCAGGGCTGGAGGTAGGGGCTGGTCCGAGTCACGGTCCAGCCTCATCTCCACCCAAAAAGTGTCGGTACAAAGAAATACCCCATCCAGCTCACCCAACTTTTTTTCGTGCCGGCTACGACACTGCTTACACAGATTAAACAGATGGACTGATTTAATTATAATGCACTTTTCCCACCACATTAGTTTTAGGATGAAAACTCATTTGGGCAGCTATAGCTAGTGCTTTCCCTCTCGTAATGAGTATGTTCATCAGTTCATGCTTGCTTGGCCCAGGGTAAGCGGCTGATATGACCGAGCATGGAAGATTGTGATGATTGACGAAATGATAGGCTCACAAGTGAGGAAGACGTGATGACATATGTTATTTGGGATTGTCCGATATCGACTAAATAGATGTTATTTTGGAAGGAGGTTTCGGGATCATATCTCATTGGCACATGCTTGATTTTTAGGCCATTTAAAAAAATACTTATTCCTCCTAATACCATTTGTTTTTAAAAAATGGAACTTGAGTTATTTCTCTTATCACCGTTTTGATTCTAAAACTAACCTTATTTTGGAAACTACTAATACTCTACATCCCGCACAGATCCCGCGTGGGGTCGCACCATGTCTCCTTTTCAAATTTGACAACTCAAAACAAGTTGAGTTCTTAGCAAAATTTAGATATTGTACACCATTAATTCCTCATAACTTGGAAAGTATTAATTTATTACTCTAACATTATTTAAATAGATGTCGTCTGAATGTGTTTTACATAGAACTCGAACCATTTATTTAAATTTGTTTTTATAATATTTCCACAATATTATTTTTTTGATAATTTTCATCATGTAATAGAAAGTTTCATGATCGAAGCTTCATCTCACAAGCTCCAAGCAAAAACGACATCTATTTATATAGTGAGGTACTAAACTATGCTAATGAAGTGAGTGCATTGACTTCCTAGCAAAATTTGGGTGATAAATAAATATAAGCAGAGTCGATGCCGTATTAATCTTATTACCTAACTCTTTACACGTCATTATGGATAGATTAAAAAGTCAATGTACCTTTTCCAATGAGCACAGGTAATCCACAGCTCTTTCTCTATTAACCAAGAAAGTGTGCTCGTCCATTTCAATATTGGGCGAACCCCTATCAGTCACATCATCAAAATTTTGGGACACGATTAATATTAGTATTTCATGGAAATATCTTCTCTTGCCCTTTTATATATAGTATTATTCTTTTTTACCTCAAGTTTAGCAACAACTCTTTTGATACCCAAATTGTCGGAATTGACAATATTCGAGTCATATATTATATTTTCGAGTAACACAATTTCGAGTCAACTTCAAAAAATATACAATATTGAGGAAGGTTGACAATCGGGTAACACAATTAGACATTCGAAAATATTGTATAATTGTGTTACCCGATTGTCAACTTTCCTCAATATTGTATACTTTTTGAAGTTGACTCGAAATTATATTACTCGAAAATACAATGTATGACTCGAATGTATTCGAATAAAGGTCAATTCAAATGATTTGGGTATCAAGTTGTCTTAAACTCTTGACAAAAAATTAATACTATATGTAAAAGGACAAAACAAATTTTTTCTCCTTTCAGATTTATAATAAATAAAAAGAAAAGGACAATTGAAAAAAAAAGAAAAAAAAAAGAGAACACTCACTTTCCCCACCAAAGATCATCGGCCGTGGTTTCATCTTTGACAACGCGTTTATCCCTGGGGGAACGCCCTGTTTTGGCGCCTGATAGTGTGGCCAATGCACCACTCGATGTGATGAAAGACCCCTTTTCGTATTTTATGGCTTGCTCGTAAAGCTCTGAATTAAATCATAATAATGATAGTACAAAGTTTTAATACTCTAAAATACATGTGTATCTATCAATTAAAAAAAAAAAAAAAGATAAATAAGAAAGGTGTACCAGCGGGAGAGAGATTATAGAGGATGTGGGTAAACTTGAGGGAACTGTCACTGATGTTAAGCGAGGGAGCGAAGTGGTGCTGCTGGTGGCTCACCGCCGACAACCGCGGTGTCTCAGCCGTCCTGGCCGGATCTCCCTTTACCACCCTCGGCCCTGTCTCCCGCGTCAGCGACGCCAAAGACGCACTGCGTTTTTTTTTCCCCAAAAAAAAGGAAAAATGATTAGTCTTGGACTAAGCAAAGATATCCGAGAATTCAATTTCACATATTAACATAACTAGTGACTTTACTAAATAAATGTTTGGGATTTTTAAAAGAAAAAAGAGTAGAGTTATATTAAATACCAAACTTTTCTTACATACCAAGGGACTCATCCCCACCATCCATCCAAAAAGAAATCAATGGTTGAGATTAAAAGCATTTAATATTTCACACATTTTTTATAATTTAAATATCTTAAATCGTTAATCGTTAAGCGAAAATAATTACATTATCGCGACGAGCATTTAATTATCTTTCTAGGACAGACTTTGATATACTTTCGACAAAAAATTTTTTTTCATTTTTTTCACGTTTTTTTTCGTGGCCGAAAATATCATATGTGATATATCATATAGATATGATATTACATATCATATGTGATATGTAATATCATATATGATATATCACATATGATTTTTTCGCCACAAAAACGTGAAAAAGCGGAAAAAAATTGTCGAAAGTATATCAAAGTGCCTATCTATAGAAAGATAATTAAATCTTCGTCATCGATATATTTTTTTGACTTAACGATTAAGCGATTGAAAGATATTGATATTTGAAAAAAAATGATGAAAGTGGGTGTTTTAAATTGTTGGGATTAATCTCATTCATTAGATCAAATAAAGATGGAGGGAAGATGAAGGGTGGAGATTAATCCCTTGGTATGTAAAAAAAGTTTGGTCCTCAAATGATCTTAAATCAAGAAAAAATGCATTAAAACACATGAACTTTATTATATTTGTATTTTGTACTTGATTTTTAAATTTTTTCATAAAAACACCTTCGATTTTGTTTAATTTTTCCTTAATTTTAAACTACACCTAAATTTAATTTTATTAATTGGCGCTTATGTGGCAACCGGACATGTACCGACCTCTTATGTCCGCCAAATTTAACGAGATTATTTTTAGAAGTTCTGTAGGACGTACCTTAGTTATATTCTTTCAAATTTTCTTTCCATGTGAATTCGCGAAACCAGTTATAATATTGTGGCGAAATAAAGCAAAATTCTTCATGTTTGTATTATGTCATCTTGATCTGTAAAGTTATGATCCAACAATGTAGGAGATTTGGTCGAAAATTTTCGTATTAGGAGAAAATGAACAAAATCAAAAATTGATGATTTTATGGTGAAAATTTAAAAGTCGTGTGCAAAATGAAAGACAATATAACGTTCATGTATTTATGTGCATTTTCCCTTTTTTAAATAAAGGGGTCAGAGTATCATTTCACCTAAATTTTCTAAATTTAACACGTTCTATAAATTAATAACGAGTACATAATAATATATTAAATCGTTTTATACTAATTATTTTTTATTTTTTCAAGTTAAATTTTAATATTAATATATCCATCAAAATATAAAAATAAACAAAATCAAAAAATATTTTTTTCAAAATATGTTTTGATATGAATCTAACAATATAACTTTTATAAACTTTATGACCTGTGAGATAATTTAAGATCAAAGTTCAATCCTAAAAAATCAAAGCATCAATTAACTATGAAATGGATGGGATATTTATTACAAATTTCAAAATCGAACTTATGAGAACTAATGCTGCTTTTGAAGCATGACTCATCAAAGGAAAATCCACTTCGGAAGTAGGAATGAAATATTTTCTCGTGTAATAGCAAGTCCTAATAATAGGAGGATGAATAAAGTATAAAATAAGTTTTCTAAGAATATTTTTTAGGTCATGATTTAGAGACATAATGTCTTAGCCATAATAAGATTTATTTAATAATTTACAGTTTATTTTATTTTTAATTAATTTAAAAAATTAAAATATTTTGTGTATAGATTTTTTATTCTTTAACTATTTTACATTAAAGATTACAATAATATTTGATTTAATATCCACCATCTCTCTCCATACTCTCGTTCTCTCTCTCTTTGAACCTCTCTCCTCTCCACTCTCAATCTCGACGCCTTCCATCCCTCGCGGGAATCCGCCATCACCGCCCTTCAATTTTCAGAGGAGTCAGCTGCCGTCACCCATCATCTCCCTCAACCCTCTCTATCCCGTCCAAACCGTAAGCTGCCGCCGCCCGCCGCCGGACCACCCCTCAGCACCATGTTCAAATTCATATTTATTTTCCAAGTAACGAGTGGGATGAAGTAACGAGGAGATAGAAGAAGCTATTGTTCATAATCAATTTTTTTTTTAATTCTTCGCAAGTATTAGGCATGTTTTTTTAAATTATACTCTCATATGTCCATCCAAAATAACTTTTAATATATTGCAAAAATACACTCTCATATCTCCATCCAAAATAGCACAAGGTATATTAGTCAATACATAAAATATAACTATGGAAAAAAAATTAATATGACATAGAGACATTATGTCAAAAAATCTTTTTCCTATTTTTTTAATGTTGTTGCAAATCAAAATTAATGTTTGAGATAAATTATCTTTAAAAGTATTGGGTAAAAAAAAAGTAAAATTATTTATTTATAACATTCTTTTCTCCGTTAAGGGTAGGGATGTTATAGGTGCGTTTAAATGCAGTAGGTGTTCGATTTCTTATCTCGACTAATGATACTTTCGGTAACTCCAACTTGGTAGACTTACAGAGAAAGTAGGAATGTCGGTACAGCTAAGGCTGTTTAAAAACCACTGATTCGTTTGAACTTTCAAAGCATAAACAAATACCAAGGAGGATATTCCTAGTCATGATCAAAAGTGTAGACAAAATCCAATAAAATGCATCAAATCAAACAAGTATTTTAATTCTCAATTTGCAAGTATACGTCATAATAGCCATGTTATGTGGATGTAACACGGTGTATCATAATTAAGCATTTTGAACCATGGGACATAATGAATATACCATAACCAACTCGTCTTGACCATCCAATAAGATCGACTAAACATAGTCAAATGTATAAGGCACATGCCTTTACAAATACTCGAAAAAGTATTCGGACTTATAGTCACACGAACTATAATTGAGGTCAACGAATTCATGTACTTAACGCACTATGCCATTGCTTTACATGTTGAATTTTATTATAATTACTCTTACACTCTTTCATATATCATATTGCAAGGAGACGGTGCGTATACTACACATGTAATATTTTATTTTAATAGGATGAAAGATGGAGTTTTCCAAATATGGGATTGGGTCAAGACCAACGTGGTGGTCATTTCGATTCAACGTGACAAAATTCGTCACAAATCGATTTTAACCACGACATATCCGTCGCAATCGATGTTTGTCCTATTTGTACGTCACAAATTCGTGACTAATCATAAACAAGTCATAACTTTACCGTTACCGACAATGTTCATTTTTTCGGGTAGGGTACGTGTATGCCTCCTCCATACCCTACCATATTTGATTCGGATTGGGTTCGGGTATTACCCATCGGATAATCGAGTACCCAATGGGTATTCGGGTACCCGTATACCCTAATTTAAGAATATAAATATTTTTAATATATATCGTATATACATATAATGTAATTAATAAATTCAATTTAATATAATAAATATTTAAAATATAATATTTTATATAATAATATATATATTTTATACTACAATATAATATTTATGTATAATCTATAATAATAATATATTTATATAATTCAAATGGGTACGCGAATTGGGTAATCGGATCGGATATTCAGGTAATATACTATATCCATACCCTACCCATACCCGACCATAAATCGAACATTTCATTTAGTCAACAAAACCTCCGAATATTACGCCTGAACACCTAACCCAAAAAAAAAATTATGACTATTTCATTGAGGCGCGATCTAACGTCCAAGACACGACTCCCATCGGCGGCGGCGGCACACGATGACAAAACGGCAATTAATTCAAGGGGATAAGATTTTACCTTATGGATTGAAGCTGCTGTTTCTGGCGCTCTTCCTCAGCGAACGGACCCTGCGACGCCTGGAGCGGTGTGGTCGGCGCCGATTTTTTCTTCTGCAGCGAGTGCAGTTCGTCGAGCGTCTGAGCCTTCACCGGCCGGGCGCTGTCGTCGTGGCAAACCAAATTTTCATTCTCAACCTCCTCAGCCTTCTTTTGCGTCTGAATCTTCGGCAGACCGTTCCGCCCCTTCACGCTGAAGCTGAATCCCCCATTTTCCGCGGCCATTTTCGCGCTAAATTTCCTGCAGTCGGAATTAAACGAATCAAGACTCCGTGAAATTCTGAAGAAAAAAAATAAGAATCAAAACACTAGAAACTAACCGATTAACCAAAAGTCTGTATTAATGGAAAGCTAATGAAGAAGATTAGAGAGAGGAAACTTGGGTGTCGACCATGCAAGTGCTGTTCTGAAAGTTCACAGAGGGAGAAACAGATGAAAGGGATGCGATTAATCGACCTCCCGAGTTTGAATATTTATACTCGCTGAATCAAACACTGGTCAATTTAACCAGAGTTACTTAACTAATGTAGACCAAACCAAGGCTGATGTCATCAGATAAGATATTTGTTTTTTCTGTTACAATAAAGTCAAATAAAATACTACTATAACTTGATCTCAATTCGATTGTAATATTTACAAATATGGTGCTCATTTATAGAGGTGTCTAAATAGTTCCTGGTTCTCGGTTAGAATCGGAATCGAACCGGAATCGAGCCGGTTCCGGTTAATCAAAACTGTATAATTGGTTAAAGGTTCAGTTTTCGGTTCCTTATTACATAATTTTTCGGTTTTCAGTTCGGAACCGGAACCGAACGGTTCCGAACCGAAAATCGATTTTATAGTATATTTATTAAATATTATTTTTATATTCTATACTTATATGTTTTATTATTTTAATATTTGTAAATTAAAAATTTAAAACCCTAATATTGTTAAATAAATATTTTATATTTTGTTAAAAATTTATAATAATATATTATATATGTATTGAATATTAATTTTATAATTTATAATTTATAAAAAAATGGTTCTGTTGGTTTAACCGAATCGGAACCGAAAATAATCGGTCCGGTTCTGGTTAACCGAAATTTTATATGGTCCGGTTTTCGGTTCTCATTTTTGGGCAATTATGGTTCCGGTTAACCGAAAATTTCCGTCCGGTTAACCGGAACCGAACCGTTCGACACCCCTACTCATTTCATTCCGCTTAAAATTTTACATATTCATTTCATCGTTGTTATTGTACTTCGTAGTTTATGAACGCGAGTTGGCGATCGGTGGAGTCGGCGGGTTCGTAGGCGGTTCGTGTCAACCTACTTCGGTCGATTCATCGCATTATTCTTATTCGAGGCAAGTACCTTGCCCATACTTTTCTTATTTTATGGATATGATGATCGTGATCGTCTTGGTGTGTTTATTTGGTTGTTTGAAATGAAGTTTCAAAAGATTTCAGTTTGGCCTCGTTAAAGGCACTCTTTCAAAACGCGTGTGTGTTTTGTGAACGTTGTGTTTTGGGAATTGATTATTTTGAACGTTGAAGGCTTTGACGATATCCCTATTGTTTAAAGTTATGGAATCCGTATTTAATCTTGTTATTGTGTTTTGAAGAGTTTGATAATAGTGTCGAGTTAATGGCCATCTCTAGTGAGTATTCTTAATGAACTTACATTCTTAGCATATTAGTATTGCATGAGTAACGTGTGTGTGTGTATGCTCACTACGGGTTAGATCCGACGGGGTCTCGGTAGGGGTCCACAGAGGCGTGGGTCCGCGAGCTTGCTTTTAACCACTGCGGGTTAGATCCGACGGGGTCTCGGTAGGGGTCCACAGAGGCGTGGGTCCGCGGTTAATTGTGGTGCATTTTGCAAATGTGATTTGATAATGGCATTTCCGGAAATGAGTGTTTTCGAACGGTTTTCATGATTGCATGCATCGACTAAGTGTGTAAGAGGTAAGTGTTCGTTTGGCTTACTTGGCTAGGATGGCACTAGAGTATTTTGTTGTTTGTGTTAAATCCTTTAATTGTGGATTTTGATGTTGGAAGACGAACCTTGTTGTCGTTCTCGTGTACTGTGAGTTGATGAGAATTGGGGCTAAAATCCCAATGGTTTTGTAAAGGTCATTTTATGGATTTGGGGCTAAAATCCCAACGGTTTGATAAAGGTCAGTTTACGGAAAGTAAACCTTTGGGGCGGTGACCCCCTTTCGTCTTTTAAGTTTTGAAAAGTGGGATTTGATAATCCTAAATTGTTTTCTATTAAAACTCTAGATGGCATTCTAAACTGTTTTATAAATTATTTTCATTGATTTGTGATCTTTCGGTTTTGGAACGTTTTCTCAAATTCTTGACTCGGGAAGTACTTTTCGTTTCGTTTGGATCTTTGAGGATTCCTGGTTATTGTTATTCGTGGAATGTGAATTGTATGGCTCGTATTTGCACTTTGTTCTTGCACTAGCAAAACAGTGGAGTTTTGCTAACCCCCGAGTATTCGGGGGGTGGATGTCTATTTTTGCATTCAGGTTTTGGAGCATAACACAGGGTCGACACGAAGGATGATGAAAGATGATCGATACTAATCACATGAGGAACCGTACATTTGTTTATTGGTTCAGTTGTACTTTATTTTCCGCTGCTATATTTTTCCCGTTGTACGGGTGTGGTTGCGTTTTGACCCCTGCGTGGGCATGAGTTGTATTTGAGTTGTATGTATTTGTTGAAAGACCAAATCGGTCTACTGAGTCAGTTTTGCCTTAAAGGCATGGTTGAGTTGTTATATGTCGTTACCAGCCTGGTAGATCCTTGAGGAAAGGTTCTACGGCGTGTAATATCCCTGAGTGGATTGGGGGTGTTACAATATCTACAAAGAAAAGATGCAAGAGTTATTGAATCAAGCTGTTATTGATATTCCAACAGTTACCAAAATGAATGGGAAAGCTGTTATTGGCTCAATGCTTGGTGTCAAAGAGCCTGAAAAAACAAACATTAAACAATCCATTGAAGACTAAAACTAAAGGAACTGGTGTCTTTTCAAGAATGAAGTCAAGAGTTGAAGTATCTGCTGAAGAACTGTCAAAGAGAAGGGCATGTGGGGTATGTGGAGAGAATGAAGGACACAATGCCAGGACTTGTGAACAGACTTTGCCAGCATTGAAGAAACCAAAGCAACAAGATACAACAAAAAGAGCTGGTTTGAGAGAATCTACACGCAAAAAATGAATATTCTTTTCTATATTTCTCTCACGCAAAAAATGAATATTCTTTTTTAAAGATTCTATATTTTTCCTTTTTTTTACAAATAAAAGACTGATCCAATTGTAAAGAAAGAAAGGTTTATCATACAGTTTTAATGGAAGATTGTCTTAGTTACAATATTTTCATCATACAGTTATTTACATTATTGTTAAGTAGATTTATATATTTTTGATGCAGTAAATTCCAAAATTATGATGTTGTGGATTTATATATTGTATCAAAGTAATTTTACATAATTGTGATGCATTTTTGCAGTATAATATAAAATATAATGCATTAATAGATAAAGATTGATGCACACCATATAAGCATTGATTCAGTACAGTATGAACTGTGATGCTGTAACAGGTAAATATTGATGCAGTAATTACCAAACCCAAACCATAAATAAAAGCAATTACTAAGACTAATCATTAGAATTTAAAGTACTTACTTTTCAACAATCATTAACCAAAAGAATTTCTTCCCATTCAGTAAAACATATCCAAAAGATTTCAGTTTTTAAGTAATCCCAATGCAAATTTCCCATCAGCCTTAAACTGTCTTGACTAGAGTTTCGTTAAACCTCTTCATCAAATTTTCATCCACTTTGACATCAATATGAGATAAAATCTTGGAGCTCTTTGCTTGCCTCTTCCCAAATACTTCTGCTGCTTTCACTAATTCCATCTTTTTGAGATTAAGATCTTTGAGTAATATCTTTGCCAATTACTTTGCGCGAAGCATTTTCAGTTGTCCTTTTTGAGCTGCACCTTCCTTTTGTAGTTCATGGCAAAATGCTTCGTGGCCAAGATATGTTTCCATGTGCCTCATGACAAAGATACCACAATCAACACCGTTGTAGGTTGTCTTCCATTTTATCTTCACTAGTCTTGGATTCGCCATTAAAATATCACCGATTTTTGGGTGCTTTTTCCTTTCTAGGTAATTGATAAATGTATCAATCTGTAAAAATAATAAGATTCTGTTAAATTAATTTTAGTTTCTTATATGCACTATATATAACACTTTGATGCAGTAAAATAATTAAATGTTTTTAGTTATAACATTTTGATGCAGTAAAAAAAATCTTAGTATTTTTAGTTATACTTACCAGAGCCGTTGCATAATTCCCATATCTTTCTTTGATATTTTCAATTCTATTGTCGATGTTGTCGAGGATGTCTATATCACCTTTCTTCATATTAAAGCAGATGACATAATAATGATTTGATCCATTTTCACACATCTTTACACAAGGAAAGAAAGCCCGTAAACATTTTAATGCGTTCACATTATTGAAATTCATAATAAAAATCAAATCACTGAAACTCATAATAATAAATTTATTTTTTACTTACCAAACTAACATCATTGAAATCCTTCAATTCTGCATTTTTTAAAACACTTTTAACATTCTCATCAAAAACTTTTCTTCTTCTCATTATATCCTTTCCAGCTTCAACCATTGAATGAGGTTGTTTTTAATAACATGAAATGTTTTATAAGCATTAAAAAGTTACAATTTAAAATTAGGTATATTATATAGATGAATACTCACCAGCATTGTTGTACTACAGTAAACATTTCCGTTTCCTGAAAGTTTGTTTCTGAATTGCTCTTCATCGTTTAGTATAATGCTCCATGCATTAATTATATTTGAAGAAACTTCAATTCCAGGATAAAGGCTCAAGAAAAACACACATTCTAATTCTAAGCCTTTTCCACTGAAAATAATATCACTGCACATTTTTAAGATTAAGTATCAAGTAAGGCATTGATGCAGTATAATATAAAATATGATGCTGTAACATATAAATATTGATGCTGTAACAGATAAGCATTGATGCAGTAGAATATTAATTGTGATGCAGTAATAGATAAACTAAAAGTTACTGCATCTTAATTCAACTACTAGCGCATCACAGACAGGGGCGGAGGGAGGGGGGGTCCAAGGGGGTCCACGGACCCCCCCGGCGGATGAAAATTCCCTTATAAAATAGGGGAAGCTATGTATATAGTTGTCCGACCTCCGTAATTTTTATAGCTCCGGACCCTCCTGAGTAAATGTTCTGCTTCCGCCACTGATCACAGAAACTGTCAAGAATACAATATCATTTTCACACATCGCACAAACTACGTTTAATCTAACTTATGTTCATACACCGTAAACTAAAACTACTGCATCTCAATTCAACTTCTAGTGCATCACAGAAACTGTCAAGCATAAAATCTCATTTTCACACATCACACAAACTACGTTTAACCTAACTTATGTTCATACACCGCAAACTAAAAGCTACTGCATCTCAATTCAACTTCTAGTGCTTCACAGAAACTGTCAAGCATACAATCTCATTTTCACACATCACACAAACTACGTTTAACCTAACTTATGTTCATACGCCGCAAACTAAAAGCTACTGCATCTCAATTCAACTACTAGCGCATCACATAAACCATTAGTTTTACAAAATCTATTTTGCACATCTCATACACTTTATTTAACCTAACTTATGCTCATATTCCACAAAATAAAAGCTACTGCATCTCATTTTAACAGCTAGTACATCATAAAAACCAACAGTTTTACAAAATCTATTTCACACATGTCATAGACTTCATTTAACCTAATTTATGCTCATATTGCACAAAATAAAAGCTACTGCATCTTATTTCAACAGCTATTGCATCAGAATAACAAAACTTACTTGATGTTTCTGTAATCGATTTTTCAGCAACTTCAATCAACAATTGACTCCTTTTATTTTCTAAATTTATACAAAAATAAACTATTTTAGTAATACATATATTAAATCGATGCAGTAAAAGATGATTATCCATTAATAATACACTTACTAGGTGGGAGTTTCTTCTTCGCCATTGAAGATGCAATAATTTTTAAGAATTTATTAGGGTTTTGATTTTTAGAGAGAGAAATTAGTAGAAGTGGAAGAGAGAGAGAGAGAGAGAGAGGGAAAATGATCGGTTTTTTTTGGGGGGAAAATGAAACGCGTGTTGAATTATTAATGCGGCGTAATTTTTATATACTACATCTTTTACCCCTCAAGTTTCTCTTATTTTCAAAAATGCCACTCCGTTTTTTTAATCTGATATATATATATATATATAAATATTTTGTAAGTATTTATAATGAGTGGTGTGGTGTGAAGAATTGATGTTAAGTGTGTAGTAGATATTAAAACAAAAAGGAAAATTGCATAAAATCCCCCAACATTTGGCACTTGTGTGAGTTACCCATTAACCTTTCAATTATCAAAATCAAGCCCCTCAACGTTTCAGTAATTGTGCGAGTTGTCCCAAAAATGAATGTCCTTAAAAAATTGAACACGGGCTGTGGGAGAATTTCAGTTTTTGATCTTCCATCTTTTTTTCTTCATAATTTTAATCCCATAACTATTGAATAGCTATAATTTAAGCTCTCCATGTTTTTTTTTGGCAATTTTCTTCCCCAAAATTAGTTTGAAATAGTTTAATGAAGACATTAATTGCAAGAGAACACGTATCGTTTTTATTTTGGGGATAATGACATTTTAATACGTGAGTTATAGTTATTTTTATAAGGTTGATTACAAAATTCATCCTGTAAGATGGCCACAGTGCAAATTTGTCATTTAATTTAACCACAGTCAATTTGAGTCCTTCAAATTGCAGAAAGTGCAGTTCTAGTCCTTGGAGCTTAGTTAGACTGAGGGGATCTCTATTTTGACTGTTGTGCTTTGGAATTAAATTTTTGAAGTTGCAGAAAAATTAAATTTTGGTGTCACATAAGATGTTACCACTGTTGTGGAAAATTTTGAGGCCAAAACTATGAATTTGTAAGATTTTGGGGATGAAAATTGCAAAAGAAAAATATGGAGAACTAAACACATTGACATTCAATGATTGTGGGATTAAAATTAAGAAGAGAAAAAGTTGGAGGACCCAAAATTGAAATTTTCCCACTACCCGCCGTTAAGTTTTTAACAGACATCTATTTTTGAGTAACTCGCACAGTTATTGAAACGTTGGAGGCACAGTTTTATAATTTAAAGATTATAGGGTAACTCAAATAAATGCCAAAAGTTAGAGAATTTTATGTAATTTTCCTTAAAAAAAATGATAGTTTGATATGATTATAAATAGTTTAAAATGTATCAGTTATAAAAAAATATTTTTTTGCTTACAGTGTAGGATGGAATTAGTAGTAAAGCTAACATGTCTAAAGAATCATCAGGCTATGCAATCTATTGAAAACTCTCAAGAAACCATACTGAATATCATCCGCGTGGTTTGGATTTGGGGGTAGAGGACACCATGTTCTCTTCGCCTGGGACATTCTGGTTGTACGTTAGCAGGACCGCCAAGGAACCCTAAGTAGTGTGCGCACATCCCGCGATTTAACCGGTGGTAATGGATAGAGGGTCTTTGCTGTTGCCCCCAGGCATAGTCAGGCATAAGCCTCGAAGCTGAGTTATAAAAAAAAAACTAACATTGACAATATGGCACACATCACTAAGGGGGGAGGGAGTGGGGCTCGGGTAAGGGAATCGGGTACCCTTACCCAAGCGGTAACACCGGCGCCGGCGCATCGGGTAAGGCGGGCGGGTTACGATCTCGGCTTCTGAAGCCGAGCGGTGAGGAGGGTGTCTTTTTGAAAAAAATGGCCGTTGAACGGCTACTTCCAATAAAAAAAAATTCCCTTTAAAACCAAACATTTTCAACTCATTTTTTCAAAATAAAAACACACAAAACACAAATAAAAACACACAGTAATCTTTCAAAAATACAAAACCATGGATCCAAGAAGAGGTAAAAAAACTTCCACCTCGCAACCACAACAAACTCCGTTAGGATTTAGCCAATTTTATTCTCAAGCATCCCCGAATCAATTTTACGTTCCACAACCCCCATCTCCACATCCATTTTACCAATATAATATGGGTCCTCCTCAAATGAATCCTCAACACTACAACATCACTACTACAAGCGAGTTCTCCCCGTTCGAAAACATTGATGAAGACGTAGAGTACGTACCCGAAACACAACCACTACCAAACGAAGAAGACGAAGATGAGGAAGTTCAAGAAGTCGATCCGAGAGGGAAGAAAAAAGCATTCGGGGGGAGGAGGCCCCGTGAACTTTGGTCGCCGGCACAAGAGGAGGCTTTGGCGAAAGCATGGATTCAAATCTCCGAATGTGGTGTTGTCGGTAATGAACAAAAGTCCGACGGTTTTTGGAAACGGATTCTCAAGCATTACGAGGGAACTATGGGTTCGAGTTCACGAACTTTTCATTCGTTGAATACCAAGTGGAAAACAATGAACACGGCCATGGGTATTTTCAACGGCTACTACCTCCAAGCGGTACAAACTATACTTTTTATTTTACGTAATCTATATTTTTTATTTTACATAATCTATATTTTTTATTTTGTATATAATGTAGAAACGTGCTAAGGCTAGTGGGTGCAACGACTTGGACGTGGTGAGGCAAGCTAAGTCCGATTACTATACAGCAAAAAAAGACAATTTACTCATACCTTGGCGTAGGAGGTGTAACACCCCGAGATATTCACAGTATATTACAGCGCCGTGGATCCCTACATGGGACCCACCAGGCTACAATATCGAACACCCCTCGACTAACCATCTCGGTTAGCGAGGAAACGCAATCAAATAGAACATCACATGAAAATACACTCGGAACAACCGACCAAATGAGCACCAATCGACAGTATAGCAATTTAAAATAATACAACACGGAGTTTGAATTTGAAAAGCCTAAGTACTCGCGAGTACAGTCTATCAGTTTATAAATATAGGAAACAACCATATCGAATTAGACAAAGGAAATAAGACGACCCAAATGCACATGTCAACGACCCTGGCCGACATCCCCGTACTGTCCCGGTGCTCGCTCGTCCGGATAATCATAACCTGAAATCCATAACAAGAATTTCCCCAAAACGGGTCCCCCAAAGGGGTTAGCAATTACGCTAGTACAAGTAATCAAGGCAAACCAATCGCTTACACATTTCATAGTACATGCACCAATATCATTTCAAAAACCAAAACTAGACATGTCTTTTCCGGAAACAAACAGTCAAACAATTTGCCTTGGGAACAGAGTAATATCATAGATTCCCGCCCGAGGCCTCTAAGGACCCTCCCGAGCTGGCCACATTATAAAACAAAACACGCGTATGCATCGCCTTGGGAACAGAGTAATATCATAGATTCCCGCCTAAGGCCTCTAAGGACCCTCCCGAACTGGCTAGCTATACAAACTCATGAATCCAGGATTCAACCCTTTGGATTCCCTCCTTGATCCCATCGGACCAACACGAGGTGAGCAAATCACACACAAAATACATTACCATTCCACGTTAAGCATAAAGGTTTCCAAAAATACTTGCCTTGAATATTTGATGACGCAACGAACGGAAAGGATAATCACCGACGAACACTAGGAATCAACGGAACCGAACCTAACAATTCGAAGAACATAATTACGACTAACTCTAGCCGAATACGGAAATGGAATACACCCGAAAACCCGCCTACGATTCATGTATATTCGCACAAAAATAACAACGAGGGCGGACCACAACCAAACCCTCTCGATTTTGCAAAACCATGAAAATATACCATGAATCCGTAGGAAAGTTAATGATACTAACAATATTAATCGTATTCATCAAGAATCCATCAACAAAACGGAAAGAATCGGACAAAAACCCCAAAATCCCCAATTATCTAAAAGGTAGGGTTTCAAGAGATTTTACCTTGAGGATTTTAGATTCGTAGAACACGCGTTGGATTGATTGTCCGGGCTTCACAACCGAAGAAGAATGATGAAAATCAACCCCCAATTGATGAATGATGAGAAGCTCTCCTCCTCTCTCACTCTCTCTCGCGTAAATGGAAGAAGAAGAAGGGAAATGAGCTGCTCACGCTCAAAACAACACAATTATAGAGGGTTGACCGCATTGTGTGCCGCGGCTCAGCTGAGGTGTGCCGCGGCACAGGCCAAAAAATTACTCCCAGGGTTCGGCAGTGTGCCGCGGCTCAGCTGACATGTGCCGCGGCACCCGGTACAGTCGGGTTTTTGGCCGAAAATGCCACACGTACGCGGCAAACGGACCAGGTGTGCCGCGGCTGATCGACTCGGCGGTGTGCGCGGCACCGGACAGGTGCGCCATGAACACGTCTGATCCGCTCGGCCAACTATGGAGAAATGTGTGCCAAGCGCACACACCTTGTGCCGCGGCCCACACCCCCTTTTGGGTCCTAAATGATGAAAAATGATCCGGGAAGAGAATAAAAGCAATAGGAATCAATATTTGGGAACCAATAACACGAAATGGATCCATGGCAACCCCGAAATGGCGGTTCCGCACAACAATAACGAGAATACAGTTCAACAGATGACAGGAAGGATACACTGAAAGATACACGAGGGTCACTACGACCGATAAATACACCGAAAAATGAAGATATAAGGGAAAGAAAAATACGGATATTACATTCTACCCCTCTAAAAATAAGTTTCGTCCCGAAACTTAAGAAACAAACAACTCAGGGTAGCTAGCACGCATGATATCCTCGGTCTCTCAAGTTGCCTCCTCGACACCGTGTCTCGATCACTGCACTTTGACCAAAGGGATGGTCTTATGCCTCAGTCGTTTCTCACGATGCTCCAAAATCTTCAAGGGACGCTCCTCGAAAGTAATATCCTCGGCGACATCAATCTCACCATAATCGATGACGTGACTAGGATCCGGGATATATTTCCTCAGCTGGGAAACATGACAAACGCTATGAACATGACTCAAGGCCGGAGGTAACGCCAAACGGTATGCTAACCCACCGACTCGCTCGAGAATCTCGAAGGGTCCAATAAATCTAGGACTCAACTTCCCCTTTTTCCCGAAACGGAAAACTCCTCTCGTCGGCGACACCTTCAGCAAAACGGGGTCTCCCACCTCAAATTCTAAAGGTCGACGACGGACATCGGCATATGACACGCCGACTGGGCAGTCAACATCCGTTCCCGAATTAATTCTACCTTCCGCCTCGTCTCTAAAACGACATCCGGCTCGGTCCCGACTAAATCGGACGCCTCATTCCAACAAATCGGTGATCGACATCGCCGCCCATAAAGTGCCTCATACGGTGCCATCCGAATCGACGCGTGCCAACTATTGTTGTACGTGAATTCGATCAATGGCAAATGCTCCTCCCAGTCACTACCCCAATCGAGAGCACAAGCACGCAATAAATCCTCGAACGTCTGGATAGTTCGTTCCGACTGTCCATCTGGCTGGGGATGAAAAGAGGTACTCAAATGCAAACGGGTACCCAACGCCTTATGCACCGCCTGCCAAAAGTGCAATACGAAACGGCCATCACGATCCGAAACAATAGACTTCGGAGTACCGTGAAGCCTCACAATCTGCGCGATAAACACACGAACTAACTTCTCCGGGCCCCAAGTGTTCTTGATGCCCAGAAAATGTGCCGACTTGGTCAGACGATCAACAATCACCCATACCATATTCATGCCCGACCTCGATCTCGGTAAGCTCGTAATAAAATCCATCGATATATCTTCCCATTTCCATTCTGGAACGGGAAGTGACTACAATAACCCAGTCGGTCGCTGATGTTCGATTTTGACCTGCTGACAAGTCAAACATCTCGCTACAAACTGTGCGACCTCCTCCTTCATATCATTCCACCAGAAATTCCTCCTCAGGTCCTTGTACATCTTACTCGAACCAGGATGAACGGAATAAGGTGTAGCATGGGGGCCTCGCGTAGAATACTCTGTCTCAACTCTAAGTCGTTCGGTACACACAGCCGACTCTGGAATCTCAAAACACCATCCTCATGAATCACAAAGCCAGGAGACTTTCCCTTAAGAATGTTCTCTCGGATTTGAGTAATCATCGGATCCTCCAATCTTGACTTAATTTCATCGATCAAAGGCAGCGAAATCTCTAAAGCACAAAGTTGCCCGACTCCCGAGCAACAAAACCTCAATATCTAACTCGATCAAAGTCCGCCGAAGCTCGGGATCGAGATGTAAGGACCTCAAGCGTTGCTCGCAACGCAATCGGTTTCCGGCTCAAGGCGTCGGCCACGACGTTCGCCTTGCCCGGATGATAAAGGATTTCAAGGTCATAATCCTTAATCAGCTCTAACCACCTCCTCTGTCTCATATTCAACTCCCGCTGAGTAAATATATATTTCAGACTTTTATGATCGGTAAAAATCTGACATGCAGAGCCGAAAAGATAGTGACGCCAAATCTTGAGCGCAAAAACGACTGCCGCTAACTCCAAATCATGAGTAGGGTAGTTAAGCTCATACGGCCTCAACTGTCTCGACGCAAAGGCAATGGTCTTGCCGTGCTGCATCAATACGCACCCAAGACCCTGACCCGAAGCATCGCTATAAACGGCGAATCCCTCGTTGCCACATGGCAACGCCAAAACCGGAGCTGAAGTCAAACGCTTCTTCAGTTCCTCAAAACTGGACTGCCTCTCGTCATTCCAGACGAACTTCTCGGATTTCTGGAGCAACTGTGTAAGTGGCCGAGCTAGTTTTGAGAAACCCTCGACGAACCTACGGTAGTAGCCAGCCAAACCCAAGAAACTACGGACCTCCTTCACATTTGTGGGCGGTGCCCAATCCAACACTGCCTCAATTTTCTGCGGATCCACACAAACTCCCTCGGCTGAAATCAAGTGACCCAAAAACATCACTTCCTTCAGCCAGAACTCACATTTCGAGAACTTCGCATAGAGTTGCTCGGTCCTCAAAATGTCTAACACTATCCGCAAATGATGGGCATGCTCTTCCTCATTCCTCGAATAGATAAGAATATCGTCAATGAAGACGACGACACACTTATCCAAATACTCGATAAAGACTTTGTTCATCAATTGCATGAACACTGCCGGCGCATTAGTTAACCCGAAAGGCATAACTACAAACTCGTAATGTCCGTATCTCGTCCGAAAAGCTGTTTTCGGCATGTCGGACTCTCTCACCCGAAGCTGATAGTACCCCGATTTCAAATCAATCTTCGAGAATACCGCAACTCCCTGCAGCTGGTCAAACAAGTCATCAATTCTCGGCAAAGGATACTTGTTCTTGATGGTCACCTTGTTTACTTCGCGATAGTCGATACACAAATGTAGTAAACCATCCTTCTTCCGTACAAACAGGACCGGTGCGCCCCAAGGCGAGGCGCTCGGTCGAACGTACCCCGACTCAAGAAGCTCGCTCAACTGCTTCTTCAACTCAGATATCTCTGAAGGTGCCATGCAATACGGCGCCTTCGAAATCGGAGCCGCACCCGGCTCTAACTCTATAACAAACTCAACCTCACGATCCGGTGGCAATCCCGGCAACTCGTCAGAAAATACATCAGGAAACTCACTAACGACTGGAATCGACGAAAGCTCGACTCCACCATCCTCCGCCTTCAAGGCATAGCACCAATAACCAGTACACCCCTTTCGCAGGAGACTCATCGCCTTCAAGGCATTAATAACGAACTTCTGGTTTCCCCTCTTTCGCCCTGCGAAAGAGTGTTCGGTGCCGTCCTCGGCTAACATAGTGATGATTCTCATGCGGTAGTTCATGATTGCGCCATGCCGCTCGAGCCAATCATCCCCGAGAATCAAATCCTCACCCACAATATTAACGACAATAAGATTAGAGAGCCAAGCTCTCTCACAAATAAACACAGAGCAGTCTCGGACTTCTCGATCACCGACAATTCTATCACCGCTAGGAAGTTTAACAACGAAAGGCTCGCAAGGTGACAAGCAGTCGAGACTCAGACGGCGTACACACTCTAGAGAAATGAATGAATGCGTAGCACCCGAATCAAAAAGCACACCGACAGTATGAGAATGGATATGAACGTGCACACTGCCGCCACGATGTTCTTTGGGTCATCGGCCCTCCTCATCTCGTATATACGCGGCTGGGCGGAGCCGACACTGGAAGCTCTTCCTCTAGCGGGTTGACCCCGACCCCTACTGCAGCCGGCACTCGGTGGAGGCAGCGGAGCAAACGAGCCCTGGTTCACACTCTGCTCCAAAGGTACTGGTTGAGAAGAATGGGCGCCGCGAAGTTGTTTGATCTGCTCACAAAAGGGGGCCTTGTGGCCCAGCTGTCCACAAGTATGACAAGTAAACTTCGGACGAGAACACTGCCGGCTCCTATGGCCCTGCACACCACAGTTAAAACATGTGGGTTCACGAGCGGAGGTTCCAGCGGCACCTCGAAAGCTCCCAGAGAAACGAGCCGAACTGCCCGTAGAAATATTTACAGCTTGAGATTTCTGCTGGCCTCCACTATTGGGACCAGAAAAATTTCCGACCGACTTCTGTTTCTTGCTTTCACGAGCCAAATCACTAGCCGTCACTGACATATCATAAGCGAGGGCCCTACTCTGATAATCCTTCAAGGTAGTGCAGATGAGTCCAGACATGTAGTCCCGAATGGACAGTTTCATCCTCCTGGAAAAATGGAAAATTTTGTCGCTCTCAGCGACAACTTGGGTCTTCACATAACCCAACTCCTTGTTAAAATCGGCAATAGCTTGGGATACGGGAATATCCCGTGGTTGAGCATCATAGAAAGCATGCACTCGAGCCTGTCTGACCGGCCACGAACAATATTCGGTCTCCATCAATTCATGAAATTCGGCCCACGAAGCAACATGATCTTTGGGACCAACGGCCTCCCACCAATCCGTAGCATCTCCCGTGAGAAAGTGTTGAGCAATAGGGACCTTACGGTCCTCGGGGCATTTGGTAGCAATGAAGACTTTGGATATCTCCTTGATCCACCCTTCCCAGCCGATCGGGTCCGAAGCTCCCGAAAACTGAGGAGGATGCATCTTGATGACATCCTGAAGCCAGCGATCCGCTCCGCCCCGATTAGCATGGGCCTGATCGGGGTTCTGGACCACCTGAGCTATAGCCGCCATCTGGTTAACCATTTGCTGCATAACAGCCGCAATACCAAGATCGGCGCGCTCCTGAGAAGAAGCATGACTGTGACGGTCACCGGTACTGCCGGCTCCCGAAGAATGCGACGTGGCCGCCCCACCGGCTGCCCCACGTCCTCGGCCGCGTCCACGACCACGACCACGACCACGACCACGGTTCCCTCCGGCATCCATACTGGTGTTAAGAGATAACAGAAGTATATCGAGGATGAGTAAGGAAGGAAAAAGCAACTACGATGATAAGCAAAGGAGGGAGAATAACCATAGTTCAGGAAGTGGAATACAGTACGAAAAAATAAGGAATCGAGTAAGGGAACTTACGAACACTGGAAGTACTGAGATGCCGGCAGCGGTGTGACAATGTGCAAAACAAAACACGACTAGACCCAAATAACCGACAAGCCTAGGTATCCATAAACCTAGAGCTCCGATACCATTTTCTGTAACTCCCCGAGATATTCAGAGTATATTACAGCGCCGTGGATCCCTACATGGGACCCACCAGGCTACAATATCGAACACCCCTCGACTAACCATCTCGGTTAGCGAGGAAACGCAATCAAATAGAACATCACATGAAAATACACCCGGAACAACCGACCAAATGAGCAACAATCGACAGTATAGCAATTTAAAATAATACAACACGGAGTTTGAATTTGAAAAGCCTAAGTACTCGCGATCTGATCTATCAGTTTATAAATATAGGAAACAACCATATCGAATTAGACAAAGGAAATAAGACGACCCAAATGCACATGTCAACGACCCTGGCCGACATCCCGTACTGTCCCGGTGCTCGCTCGTCCGGATAATCATAACCTGAAATCCATAACAAGAATTTCCCCAAAACGGGTCCCCCAAAGGGGTTAGCAATTACGCTAGTACAGGTAATCAAGGCAAACCAATCGCTTACACATTTCATAGTACATGCACCAATATCATTTCAAAAACCAAAACTAGACATGTCTTTTCCGGAAACAAACAGTCAAACAATTTGCCTTGGGAACAGAGTAATATCATAGATTCCCGCCCGAGGCCTCTAAGGACCCTCCCGAGCTGGTCACATTATAAAACAAAACACGCACATGCATCGCCTTGGGAACAGAGTAATATCATAGATTCCCGCCCGAGGCCTCTAAGGACCCTCCCGTACTGGCTAGCTATACAAACTCATGAATCCAGGACTCAACCCTTTGGATTCCCTCATTGATCCCGTCGGACCAACACGAGGTGAGCAAATCACACACAAAATACATTACCATTCCACGTTAAGCATAAAGGTTTCCAAAAATACTTGCCTTGAATATTTGATGACGCAACGAACGGAAAGGATAATCACCGACGAACACTAGGAATCAACGGAACCGAACCTAACGATTCGAAGAACATAATTACGACTAACTCTAGCCGAATACGGAAATGGAATACACCCGAAAACCCGCCTACGATTCATGTATATTCGCACAAAAATAACAACGAGGGCGGACCACAACCAAACCCTCTTGATTTTGCAAACCATGAAAATATACCATGAATCCGTAGGAAAGTTAATGATACTAACAATATTAATCGTATTCATCAAGAATCCATCAACAAAACGGAAAGAATCGGACAAAAATCCCAAAATCCCCAATTATCTAAAAGGTAGGGTTTCAAGAGATTTTACCTTGAGGATTCAAGTATTTAGATTCGTAGAACACGCGTTGGATTGATTGTCCGGGCTTCACAACCGAAGAAGAATGATGAAAATCAACCCCCAATTGATGAATGATGAGAAGCTCTCCTCCTCTCTCACTCTCTCTCGCGTAAATGGAAGAAGAAGAAGGGAAATGAGCTGCTCACGCTCAAAACAACACAATTATAGAGGGTTGACCGCATTGTGTGCCGCGGCTCAGCTGAGGTGTGCCGCGGCACAGCCAAAAATTACTCCTGTGGTTCGGCGGTGTCCGTGGCTCAGTGACATGTGCCGCGGCACCGATGCGATCGGGTTTTGGCCAAAATGCCACACGATCGTGCCGGCACCGACGGGTGTCTTGCGCGCTTGACTTCGGCGGTGTGCGCGGCACGGGTGCGCCAGCGGAACACGTCTGATCCGCTCGGCCAACTCTTTGGAGAAATGTGTGTGCCGCGCACACACCTTGTGCCGCGGCCCACACCCCCTTTTGGGTCCTAAATGATGAAAAATGATCCGGGAAGAGAATAAAAGCAATAGGAATCAATATTTGGGAACCAATAACACGAAATGGATCCACGGCAACCCCGAAATGGCGGTTCCGCACAACAATAACGAGAATACAGTTCAACAGATGACAGGAAGGATACACTGAAAGATACACGAGGGTCACTACGACCGAGAAATACACCGAAAAATGAGGATATAAGGGAAAGAAAAATGCGGATATTACAGGAGGTTGTCAGAGGTCATGACAAATGGACGGAGCAAGAATATTTTCAAGATATTGCCAGTGCGACAAGCAACTCTTCAAAAAGGAAGTCGGGGGAGTATGAATCGGCAAGCAACACCGTTCCCGACATGAATGAAGACCCCAACCCTCCACTTTCATCAAGAAAGATGAAAAAGAAGCAAGGCGCATCCTCGTCGATCTAAAGTGTTGCGGATGAAATCAACTCCTACACACAAAAGAAGACACAATATTTGGAAGAAAAACGCGAGAAGGATGCTTTGGCAAAACAATTGTTGGCTACACAAATCGAGGGGGCGAAGTTCAAGAATGCACAACGGGAGATGAAGTTTTTTTTGGAGCCGCATGATCACATTCGCGATCCCGCTATGTTGGAATTCGTTGTTAACCAAAAACGTGAAATTGCGGCCAAACACGGATGGGCTTGCAATTTTTAAGTTGTAGTTTCAACTTGTTTTAATTTCAACTTATGTAATGTTTTTTTTAAGTTGTAGTTTCAATTTTTAAGTTGTAGTTTTTTTTAAGTATTATGTAATGTTTTTTTTTAATGAAATGATATGTTTTTATTTTAAATATTGTATGTGATTTTATGTATGAAAAAAAAATCGGGTACTAGGTGACCACTCCCTCCACTTAGGATAGTATTAGGATAAAATTGGGTAGTTTTAAGTTGGAGGGTTTTTGTTAGATAGAGGTGACAACTCCCTCCTCCCTAAGGGCCGGTTAAAGTTTGACTTAATGAAACTTAATGACTCGAGAGCTTTGTTTGTTAGTAAACACCCCATAAGACCATCTTTATTAGTTTAAGTTTAACATTCATTTCTTCTTCTCCCAACGTTCCACATTTTCACTCTCTATTCAACTTAATTATTATTATTAACAAGGTATTATCCAACCCGTGCGATGGACGGTTTTTAGTTGAATATCTACGTGTTTTGTACGTAATGTTGGGGCAGACGATTGAATGAGCAAATGACAGAATTTAAATGTCTTTTAGAGAAGTTTATATGTTTTTTATTGTTATTGTCCTTTTATTTTAGTCTATGTAATTAGTTATATGAAATGAGACTTTACTAACCCGTATGTTGCTTCGGGATTGTTTTTGGTTTATCAACCTGTGCGATGTACCGATTGTATCTAATATTTCATAGCTAAAATTTAATCATCTTGTAATTTATACTATCATTTAAAAGTTTATTTTAATCACCTTGTGTATTAGAAGGTGCATTTGCATTGTGATGTTTATCAAAACTTTTGTATTTAAATTAGTTTATTTACGTTAAAAGTTACAATTAAAATAGTCTCTTCATATATTTACAATTAAAAGTTACAATTAAATCTCTCTTACACATTAAATTAAGAAGGATAAATATTATATAGTATAGATATTCATCCCAATTTCATAGAAGAAGATCTGGTACGATACAACACCATGCTATGCTGCACCCCACCATTAAATCACACCCAGCCGCACTGTTTGTGCCCGCGTGTGTCATACCCAAAATTGGTGACAAAACTAATCCATTTCTCTTTCTTCCAACTCATCCACATACATGCCACAATTTTCTCTCTCCTATCTCTCACATCCATTACCATTATTATTGGTATCATTTTATTTGTTACATGTACTATAATAAGAACAAGTATGAAGGCGCCCGCTGCGTTGCAGCGGGAATTTTCGAGAAATTTTTGCAATAATCATTTACGAATAATGTTTGAAAAGGGCTCTTCGTTGTGAGATCATGGTATGTTTTAACGACACGTGTTGTATTTGTTTGCAATAAATATTGTGTCAAGCTGTATTTGTAGTTATCATATTTGGTCGGGCACCATTGTAATTATACGTACGTCAAAACCATATCAAGATTGAACTTGTTTTGTTCGTTATCGAAAGACTTTTTTGTCAGTATTTTTTTTATTTAATAAACCGCTAGGTATTTATTATATATTTGGCAAATAAAGTTTGTTATATAAAAAAATCTTAAATATTAAAAGGTTCAATGTTTGTTTTGTAATTTTTTATTTATTATTTTATTTTATTTTATTTATTTAATTTTTTTTTTTTGTAATTTTTTTTAATATTGGCTCTTCGCTAGGTGGGGCTAAATATTTATGCAACTGCCCTTTTTTCGTTTTTTAATTCATAAGCTTTTCTTTTATTAGGGGTACATCAAACTACTACGCAAATAAACTATATTTAATGGCGAAATGAATTTTTTATCTATGCACGAACACCTATTTCCCCTCCTATAGTATTTAGAGAGAATAAGCTGACAAAATAGATATTTTTTGATTTTCTACTTAATATACACGTACATATAATAGTTGCTGTTGATTCTGACATGTTAAATCTTGGAAGTGTTTGAGTGTTCTTTTAATAGGGACAAAATAGAACAATGTCTTGCAAAGTAATTTAAATTTTAATGTTTCCTATTAAAGTAGTTTTTCTTATTTATATATCCTGGTTCTTGTTTGTAAGTAAAATATTATTCATGTCAAAATAGTAACACACAACACATGTAAAAAGTTGTTATTTTTTAATGTAACAAAAAGTTACTCTATTTACTCCTTTATATATTATTCACTACCTACACTACATTTATTTAGTCAAATCCGACACCCATGACTTCTCCCATAGTACACAACACATCACAATATTTGAACATATGCTCAATTTTCTATATAGAGAGAATAAAAAAAAAAGGAAAAAAAAGAAAAAAAAGCGGAGGTCTTTGGGGCCTTGACTTCCACAAAGGAGCTCGTTCAAAATCGCAAAAATGTGCATAGAATATAAAAGAAAAAAAAACAAAAAAAAAAAAAAAAAACAGGGGGAGGAATTTTTTAATGGGGCACGGAACCCTATTCCCACCCCTTTAGTATATAGTAGTAATATATAAAATAAAAATATATTATTTTTAATAGATTATATCTACGAAAAATAAGCATTATATTCATCCCAATAATGAAGTACGCAATATTTTGAAGTAAGCATTTGGTATGAATTAAGGAAATTAGTATTAAGTTTTTCTTTGTGCATGTCAAAATGATACAAGTATATGCTCATTATATTGAAAAAATAAAATAAAATTTGAAGTAAAAAATAGTTAATTCAGCCTAATTATTGATCCAAAAGCTAAAAAAACATCTGAAATTTGACATAAATAAATGGCTCAAGATGTATTTCATTTTAGTTTACTATCGAAATTGATAATACCGAATTTCGATACAAAAATTAGTTACTATATCAATTATTCCAAATCAATATTTTGGAGATAGTATACCACATTCTCGGTATATCATACAAAAACATGATATATATATATATATATATATATATATATATATATATATATATATATTACGAGCGGCATTCGAGGGCATACTCATACCAGTAAATAAAGAAACATTCATTTGCCTTATGATAATGAATTTACATAATAACAAGTACAATGCCCCCACTCAACATCCTCTGAGTGGCATTCGAGGGCATACTCCTAACAGTTTATAGCAGTGACTAGTTGGGAGGTACCCTATAATACGAGCGAAATTTATAGTTTTTGGTAGATCATGTAATATCCGGATAATTGTTGAGTATTTTCATCTGTATTTGAAACTTGTAATATTCGACTTTGTGGTATCAATAATCGAAGTGTGATTTTTCACGTATTCATATTCTAAACATTCACGATCATATTAGGAAGAGTTTGGATATTCATGCATGCACTACGTCATAACATACGCTAGCAGGTTAGCATAACGTATGTTATGAGCTGCGGATAGCGTACGCTATGGACTGAGCTTAGTGTATGTAATGCAGTCAACGACGAATGAGTCCGCGGAGCACATGGGCCATATATATATATATATATATATATATATATATATAGAGAGAGAGAGAGAGAGAATACGGGATATAGGGTGACACCTTCTTTTTTTTGGGAGGTGCCTGCCACGTGTCATAATTTGATTGGAACGGATTTTTTTAATTCACCCGACTCTCCCAAATTCACAAATCAGATTCCCGACTTCTTCTCTCCCAAATTCCCGACTCTCCTCTTCTTCTCTCCCAAATTCCCGACTCTAGATTCCCGACTCTCCCAAATTTCTTGGCGGAGGAAAGCAGCTCCCAATTTTCTTGGCGGAGGAAAGCAGCTCCCGAGTAAGTTCCGAAAACTGTAGCCCTCTTTCTTGCCGGAGAAAAATGGTTCCCGAATAAGTTCCGAAAAAAAAAACGATTTGCCCCTGTTTATCTTCTTCTTCAGATTTACTGCTTGATATTCTGCAGATTTACCACCATGAGTACCATGAAATTTTGCCTTGAATGGTTCGAGTTTTTTCCCCTGACGATTTTCTTCTTCTTCTTTCTTTTTTATTATTTTTCTCAATGTTTGGCTTTTGATTTTCGTTGTTTATTTATTATTCAATTTTTTTTATTAGGCGGACAATTTGTTTATTTATTATTCATCCGACGATTCATTATTTTTTTTATTAGGCGGACAAACTGTAGACGATTCATCCGACGAAGAGCGCCGATTCTTCAAATCGCCGCTGTGAAAAGCCACAAGCTCGCTCCGGCGACGAAGATTCTTGAACCTAGGTCTGATGTTGTTCATTTTTGTAATGTCTAAATTTGCAGGATCTTGGTTATTTCCTTGTTATTCTTGAACCAAATTCATTTAGCCCCATATAAATAAATATAATTTATTTATTAAAAATAACGAAAAAATACAAATAGAAAATTTATATCCTTGTTATTCTTGAACCAAATTCTGAATTGTGTGAAGAAAACGATGTGGAGTTTAAATATGTGATTTTAGTTCTGTCATTTAATAATATATCTCGCTCTTTAATTCTGTTACTAGTTGTCGAAGAAAATGGCTTCCTCTTCTAACTCCCAACACACAAGAATACAAATTCAACCCAGAGTTTGTCATTGTGGGAGAACTGCTCACATGTATAGTGCGCGCACAAATAGACATGGAAATGAAGGACGGGTGTTTTTTGTATGTCCATCAAGATATGTAAGTATTTGTATTTTGATGATTTTATAGTTAAAATTTGCACAATTGCTATGTAAGTATCTAATTATGCACGATTGACATCTTTTGTTAGGAACAAAGAGCAACACGCAAGTGTAGATATTACACGTGGCTGGATGGAGTCGAGGAGGAAGTGACAAGCACACCAACTCGTTGTGAATTGGGATCGTTGACTGAGAACAATCTGAGGGCTGAAGTGCACGAGTTGAGGGCTGAAGTGCGTGAGTTGAGGGCTGAAGTGCGTGAGTTGAGGAGTACAATCAAGTGGCTTCAAATCGTAGCTCTTGTAGTAGTTGTTTATTTTTTTTGTTTTTGGAAATGTAATCCAATTCCTCGAAATGTTGAGGCTGAAAATTAATGTTCGTCGATGTAATTTCTCAAGACCAACTTTGCGCAAATAGAATCGTACTGTGTTGTCTTCTTAATATTTGTCTTCTTAATATTAGTAAGCAATATTAGTAATGTTCTGTGTACTAATGTTCTATATTCTTATTTGAAATATGCTAGCAATCTTCATCTATATTCTACATTTGATGCAGCAGTAAGCATCACCAGATTCTGCTTTGATACACCAGATGCAGCAGTAAGCATCACCACATCAGTAAGCATCACCAGATGCAGCAGTAAGCATCACCACATTATATGCTACATTTGATGCAGCAGTATGCTTTGATACAGATTCTGCAAAATATTAAATGAAATAAGATGATTCAAAATATTTATTCTACTGAAACAGATTCTGCAAAATACATTCCCAGAATATATAAAACAGCATGTCTACAAAGCAAACATCAACATCGACATTTGTATACATTCCCATCAAATTTGATCTACATAAGAATATTCTACAGACAATAAAAGCAGCCTTCAGATTCTTCTCCTCAGCATGCATGTCATCCTTCTTGTGAAAGTTCTTGTGATACACATGCCACATCATTTGCCTGAAATGTAAACATATTCTCGTTTAGCTCAGTACACGAAATAAAACAGAGAAAATATTTAAGTTATACAATACCTTGGCTTTTGGACAACCGGTTCTGTAATGACCTTTTCCCCCGCAGTAGCCACATGTTTTTTGTTTTTTAGTGGACTCTGCCTGAGAAACTTCTATTCCGGACTTCAATCTGGAAGGAAGTCGTGGTCGCCCTTTATGCCGAGCAGGTTCCTTAGGATCTCGGAAATTAATTTCGGAGATAAAATTACATGAATTTTGGGAGAGCGGCCGTACGACAATATCAACTTCGGATGGCACAAGAACTTCATTCGGAGCAACAATAGCATATTCTTCTAACTTAGTGGTTAGAAACCTAATATATTCAGCGGCAAATTTTGGTGACTTATTTGCAATCTCCATCGCCTTCTTGCAATTATAACGAAGACCCCACAATACTTCGTGATCCACTTCACAGTCTCCAACATTAGTATTCGAATCAGCGTCTACAAATCGATGCCGACTTCCAATCGTCCATCGTTTCAAAATATAACGACTAGGTATATCTATAACATGTTTCTTCCACATAATGCACAATACATGCCTACAAAGTAACCCGACATTCTCAAAATGTTTACAATCGCATGAAACTACAACCTCATCAGAATCATATGAAACATTTCTCCATTTACTTCGTTCTTTTGTCGCTCGTCCAACAATGTAGGTTGTTACAGTCCCTTCCTTGTGCATTTTTTCAGACCAATAAATCTGTGCATCTTTCATTTCTTGTTTGAAAATAGTGAACAAAGCAGGTGTGTAGCATCTACCAGCCTGCTCCTCAAGTGGCCATTCCAATGTTAGTACCGGCTTTGTGTTCACACTTTTGAAATCTTCATCCTCCTCAGCTTTTCGACGACTTGCCAATGCCCGGTCGTATTGGACCACAAACTCGTGCAACGGTGTACTTGAATTAACGTAAGTATCAAAAAAGGCATTTATGCTTTCCGCTCTTTGACTCGTCCGTGTCCCGGCAAGAAATTTATCCTTCAAATAGCACGGCAGCCAACTAGCTCGACGCTCCCACAACTTTGGCAACCAACTTTTTTCCTTTAGCTTGAACCTTGTCATCAGCTCGTTCCAACGATGTTCGGCTTCACTTATACTACCACTGCTTCGTAGATTATTGAAATACAATTCAAACTCAGGTCCGTGTACAGTGTTGAGATGGAACATATGTTCTGCAATGTTCTTGTCAAGATGCCAATCGCAATATCGATGTATGGTATTCGGAAAAACAACAGCAATCGCATTCCCAATAGCCGCATCCTGATCGGTAATGATCGCTCCTGGTGCTTTACCCCCCATGCATTTGAGCCACTGCTGAAATAACCACACAAATGTCTCCTGAGTTTCGTCAGCTAACAACGCGCATCCGAACAAGCTCGATTGCCGGTGGTGATTAATACCAGTGAACGGAGCAAATGGTAGATTGAAATTGTTTGTACGATATGTGACATCAAATATAATCACGTCATGGAACTTTTCGTATGATTCTTGTGATCTTCTATCAGCCCAAAAAACACTTCTTAACGTGCAGTCATCGTCTAATTGAAAGCTCGAGAAAAAGGTCGGATCTTCAACATTTTTTCCCATAAAATGCTTAACGATTTTAGCACAACTTTTGCCAACATTGTTTTTCCTCTCAATTCTTAGATGGTCATGGACTTGTTGTGGTGTAACCAAGTGTTGTGCGCCAGCCTCGAATGAATTGACCACCCTTGCAATGTTTGCATTTGAGATCCCTTCGCCATGAAGTTGAGTCATTAAGCTCTTCACTATTGGTTGACGATGGACCTTCTTATGAGACCGATGCTTATGTGCTTTCGATGGAGTGGATAACTCGTGATTGCTATGTTCAGAACAAACAAACCGACTCTCCAAGTGGCCGACTCTGTGCGGATAATCTTCATCATCGCTTTGCACTCCACCCGTATCTCACGGCGACAAACACTTTTGTTGTCCTCTACAATTTGTTTTTTCAACGGTCTCCTTTTGCCTTCCTTGCTACATACAAATATTTTCGATATGACTAAATTCTCCCTCCTTGACTTTGTACTTGATGCCTTCCTAGTTCCAAATCCCATCTTCAATGCATACCGATTATAGAATTTGTACGCATCCTCCATAGTAGGGAACTCCATTCCTACCTTTGGTGTAATTGTGTTGAAATCATCACTTTCTCGTACATCCTTGCCCAATTCAATTCCTTCCAAATGATCACCATCTCTTTCGATAACATCATCATCTCTTTCGACAGCATCATCAATTCGATCTACAGTTTCGCAATCTATCTCCATCTCCTAAGATCAAAGGAATAGAATGCCATATTAAACACAAGAATCCATATATTAAATACAGAAAACGGCAATTCCAAATCTGAAGAATATCAAGCAGGTATAATTTCGAATACGGCAATAATGTCAAGCAGAATCCATATATTAAACATCTGCGGCGATTTGAAGAATCAAAAAAATTGAGAATAAAAAAAATTGAGAATCTGAAGAAAGAAGAAGAAGAACTCGAACCATTTCACAGCGCCTAATAAAAAAAATTGAATAATAAATAAACAACGAAAATCAAAAGCCAAACATTGAGAAAAATAATAAAAAAGAAAGAAGAAGAAGATAAACACTCGCTTTCGGCGTTTTTTTTTTTGGGAACTTACTCGGGACCTGATTCCTCCGCCAAGAAATTTGGGAGCTGCTTTCCTCCGCCAAGAAAATTGGGAGCTGCTTTCCTCCGCCAAGAAATTTGGGAGAGTCGGGAATCTAGAGTCGGGAATTTGGGAGAGAAGAAGTCGGGAATCTGATTTGTGAATTTGGGAGAGTCGGGTGAATTAAAAAAATCCGTTCCAATCAAATTATGACACGTGGCAGGCACCTCCCAAAAAAAAGAAGGTGTCACCCTATATCCTGTATTCTATATATATATATATATATATATAGGTGAGTTCAGATGAGAATGCAATTTAAGTTAAGAAATAAGAATGAATTTTATCCATAGATCTTGATAAATGGATGGCCTAGATTTATTTTCAAAAAAATTGATGCATATAATGCAATATTTTAATGCATCGATTTTTTTATGCATATCATGCATATTTTAATGCATTGCAATTTTGATGCACGAAATGCATATATTTCATGCATAATTAGTACAAAACGCATGTATATTTGCAATTCGCATGATAATAATCATTCTAATTTCATCTTTTATATATATATATATATATATATATATATATATATATAACATGTAATGGTACTAACTAATCTCCTAACTCTATCGTCTTCTCCCTTTTTTTTCAACCTATTTTTTCCTTTATCCTCCCATGTGAAAGATAATGGAAGTGATTGTTTGTTATTATTTTCAGTTTTTTTTTCTGTATGGGAATTTACTTGTCCTTTTGCGAGACACCAAATCATATAAATTGCAATGCTTTTGAAAAAATTGTTAAAAACCACATTTCTAAAAAAATTGTTAAAAACCATTGCAATTGAGAAACCAAATCATATAAATTGCAATGCTTTTGAAAAGCATTGCAATTCCATTGGAAAAATCTAAGAAAGTTTAAAACATACATTCTGTTGCAATACTTTTTTAAAATCGTTGCAGTATCTATTCATTTTGGGGGGAAAATGTTGGCGGGCTTGTAAAATGTGAGCGGGATTTCTTGTCGGGCTTACAAAAAATAACAAAAGAAAAAAGAAAAGAAAAAACAAAACCCACAACACACAGACACAACCCACACGGTCGACCCAGAAAAACCCTAGTTCTCTTCCCCCCCACCCCATCATTCCTCCCACTCGGCTGTCGGCACGCAGACATGGTGAAGAAAAGCAAAAGTTCAGTAAATCGTTGAATTCATATGTAAATCATTCACTGTTTTTCCCAATTCAGGTCATTTTATATGTTTTAACATCTGTGGGGTGGCAAATTTAATCAGAGAGCAAGAGCAAGCGCGTGTCGCTGAAGAAGAAGTACAAGATAATAAGAAAAGTGAAATAGCACCACAAGAAAAAAGCCAAGGAAGCGAAAAAATTAGGCCTCAACAAGAAGCAGAAGGTCGAAAAGGATCCTGGCATACCAAATGACCGGCCGTTCAAGGAACAGGATATCAAGGCGCTCGAAGCCCGCCGTCAGCGTGTAAATCAGGAGCTCGAGGAGAAGAAAGCGGCTCGCAAGGAAAGGGTATACCTTATTCTTCATTCTATTTTGTTCAAATTTTTGCTAGTTGGTTCGATCTACTCAAGGAGTTTAGTATTTTCACACTGGCAAAAACTCAGACGAGACCGTAGGGATGTGTTCAAGACGGAATGTAATTCCATAAGATGGTTTTAAATTTTAGTCTTTTAATTTTTTAGGCTTTTTCTAGTTTTTAGTATTTAATTTTTATTTTATAGTTTTTTTTCTTTTTTTTTCAGTTTTTATTGAGATTATTTGAGCATTTTTCGCTTTTAAGTTTTTTAGTTTGAAAAAAAAGGAAGGACTCTGATGCACCAGCTGGTCCGACGGTCTAACCCAGTGTTCCTCTTTTTCAATACACTTATTTTAAGAAAATCCATATGGATTTTGCGAGCTTCTGTTGACAATTGTCATTTTGTTTGTGTGTATGTGTGTGTTATAATCGTTTAGGCCCACAAGAGAAAATTGGGCCTCTTCGATGATGAAGAAATGAAAGAAAATAGTTCGATCGGAGAGGGAACCACTAGGAAATTCGGTACGTGAAAATAATTATTGTTAATTATTGATGGATTCCGTCTTCATGCAACTCGTTTTAGGTTTTGGAACCATTTTATTTATTATTATTACTATTTTGAAAAATTTATGCAGACAACTCAGAGAAGACTTTTTAACCTGGAGTTATGATTAACATATTTGAGAGTTCCTTATTGACTTTCAGTAGAAAAAGAAAAAGAAAAAGGGGAGGTTTGTTGTCCCAGGCCAGAATACTAAATGAATCAACACATGCTGGTGACCTTGAGCCTAAGAACTCAAGCCATTTTCAACACATGTTTTATTTCTCAAGATGTCTTATTTCCCTCAGAATGATATTTTTTTTTTTGTCGTGGCATTTACATTGCCTCCAATCTACCAATAAATTGTACAAAGTAAGACAGATGTTTGCCTTAACTGTATATCATGTTACTTTTTGTAGATCATATACGCTTCTTCATATTCTGGAGTTCATTTCTGCGAGGAAGAGAATGTCAGTGATTGTAAAGAACGTTGAAAACCGATTCTTTGCTCACTGTGCAAGGGTGCAGACAGGTTCTCTCTCTTAGGACACTTAAATCTGCTAGAGAAATGTCTTGTTTACAATCGAGTCGTATATGAACCTGAAACTCATTTTTTTGGTTGTATATATTGTATTTCCATGCAACATAATGTTTGAAAAGATGTCAGATGATGTGCAAGATTTTGTGGCTGTAACAAAGGATCATATCAAAGGATATGCTGAAGCAGGTTTACGAACTTTAGTAGTTGCATACCGTGAGCTTAGTGAATTAGAGTTTAGTTCTTTGGAAGAGGAGTTTCTGATGGCCCAGACATCCTTAAATGTTGATAGAGATGATCTAATGGAAGCAGCTGCTGATAAGATTGAGAGGGACTTGGTTCTCCTTGGTGCTACAGATGTTGAGGACAAACTACAAAAAGGGGTCAATGTTAAACTGAAATCTCATATTGCGTGTGTTTATTCCGTCTTTGCATCTGAATGAAGTGCACCTTTTCTTTGAAGAAATAAAATTAAAGCAAATTTGTTTCAGTTCCTTATCTCTTATATATATATATATATATATATATATATATATATATATATATATATATATATGATTACTAACACCAAAAAGTATTTTTGGTAATATCAATAATATGCTTATGTTAAGGTCTATCTTGGAATCTTTTTGTTATTTATGTTTATATATGGGACCATGGTTTATTTTTCCATAATTATTTAAGAGTACTTCTAGTTGATGTTTTTTCATTTTACCCTTTTTAGTGTGCGTTTTGAGTAAATGTGTTACATTTTTTTGTATCCTCAACGACTTGCTTTTTTTACATTGCAGATCTTATTCCTCGTGAGGTTGTTGAAAAGTGGCTTAAGTATCTTAGAGAAGAATTATCGGCAGTTGCCTTCAAATGCAGCACTCAAGAATAGAAGTCACATCTTATATGGAAATCTGCTCCAAAGGCTGGTAAGGCTGGAAAGGCGAACAATCTTCTGCAAACAAGTGTCTGTCTAGGGGCTGAAACTCTTATTAAATTGCTAAAAAACTACTTAAGAAAAATGAGGTACTATCATAAATTTCAATTGTGGTGTTAGAAATTTCCATAGTAGCTTATATTATTAAGTTGGCAGGAAATTGGATTTATCTTGTCTTTCTTTGGCAAAAACTCATATGATTCGGGAGATGGAGCCTAACTTGTTTTATAGTTATTGTTATTTCATTTTTTAGAGGTGGTCTTTTCTGTTTTTTAATTTTTCTTCGAGCTTTTCATATTTCAAGTTTTTTTTTTCGTGAGACGGAGCCTAAATTATAGCTTTTAGTTGTTGTTTTTCAGTTTTTATGGATTTTCTTTTCAGTTTTATATTTTTTCTTAGGATTTCCAGATTTCTAGGCTTTTATTTTATTTTTTTAGTTTTTTTTACAGTTTTTTAATCTTTTAGAGTTTATTTTTGTATTTTTATGTAATGTAGTATTTAAATTTTTGTACCTTTTTCATCATGTGTGTGTACTGTAATGTGTGTGAACTTTGCAGCTCATGGACCAAATTGACTTGCTGGTACGAGTGGCAGAACAAGGAAAAGCAAGAAAGACATGTTAAAAATTGACAACAAAAATTGTGCACAACAGTTAAGAGATGATTTAGCTTCTGAAATGGAGGACAAAATAAATCCGAAATTGGAAAAGATTCTTGGAAAATTGGCCGAGCAGAATCCATCATTGAATATCAATGTAAAAGAATTGTGTGCTACTACTTCAGTCGAGGACGGAGATGAGACAGATGCATGAAGAGGAAGAGGAAGCAGGGCCATGACGACTCATGTTTATATAATGTTTAACATTGAATTTGGTCTATATGTATTACTAAGATTGTGTCACTTGAACTTGGTTATTTTTGCTTGAACTTGGTCATTTTCTTGAACTTAGTTATTTTGCTTGAACTTGGTAATTTTCTTCAACTTGTTTGAGTGATTTGTGTATTGATGTTGGAACAGCAGTAATACTGCTTGGTTGGATTGATGTTATGATATACCAATTAAAATTGGTGGTTGTTTATGAAATAAGACCATGCATGTTTTTTATTCAGCGTTGCAATAGTAGCTTAATGTTGCCATATATATCATATTCGTTAATAAAATTGATTGCATTTGATTCAAAATACGTTGCAATTGGGCATATATATGTTGCCTTAGGGCAACCTGAGTCCATGTATTGCAACAATTAACACAAAAAATCGTTGCAAAAATGGTTGCCACTGATAGTCCAAGATATTGCAATGGTGTTAAATTTATTGCTATAGCCATTAAATCGTTGCCATATAAAATATTTGCAATGATAAAAAGGCGTTGCAATATGGTACAAAATTCGTTGCCATAAGTACTTATGGCAAGCAGGAAGAAATCTTGTGGCTTAATTTTTTAATAATCGTTGCCATAGACCCTATTGCAATGAATTTAGGGCATAAAGCAACGAATTTTACACGTTGTTGTATGTAATCTATGGTGTAGTGCTCTATCGTCTTCTCTCTTTTTTTTTTTCAGCCTATTTTTTCCTTTATCCTCCCATGTGAAAGATAATGGAAGTGATTGTTTGTTATTATTTTCAGTTTTTTTTTTCTGTATGGGAATTTACTTGTCCTTTTGCGAGACTTTATTAAATTTGTTTTTTCGTATGTCGTCTTTTTATTCAGAATATACACAAAATGAGCTGTTACTCGAATTGTGGTCTTTGGGCATATTTTTTTTTTTTTTTTTTGGACTATTATCTATTATGATCCAATTATCCAACAGCAATTTTACGCAGTGGATATAAAAAAGTTACATATGATATAATGCATAGTACGAACAAGTAAATTTTATAATTATTATCTAGAAATTACATTATTATTTGAAAAGGCGAAGGCGTAAGCCTAGGCGTTGGCCTGCCAAAAAGCGAGCGTAAGCCTCGAGGCGTCGAGGCATAAGCACTGCGTGTTTTTTTATAAATATAGAATAACACAAATAATAACATCTTAATCAAATAAGCTTCAAATACGTAATAGTACAACTTAAGCAACATATATAAAGTTTAAAAATATAAATTCAATCAAAACAAAATAAAATAACATACGTTTAAGGATACAAATTTTAGCTTCATACGTTTTTTCCTTCTGATCTGTATAACTTATCCTATTTATTGAAGTTTTTTTTATTGTGCGCACCGTGCAGAAAGCGCACGTTGTGCCTTAAAGGCGTGCGCCCCGTACAAAAGGCGCACGCCTTTCCTGCTTTTTGCAGGTGAAAGGCGCTCTGAGGCGCGCTTCAAGGCGCGCGGAGCGCCGCTTTTTCGAACATTGATTATAATAATACGAGACTTGACAGATATATACCTACATGTGAGAACGTCTTACCATGACAAAACACACGATAAGAGAAAATTATAGTATTTGAAAATTAAATGACAAACTGTTATCCGACGTTGTTGATACAATTCGTCTTTACTCCTAAATTATATAATTTAGTACAATTATAACCACCGATCGGTAAATATTATGATAGCAGTCGTAGCAATATATATAGTAAAACATCATCCAATATATATTAAACAGTAAAATACAGACATTAAATTCTATCAGGAAATTAATTATTGCTCAAATAACACACAAATAATTTACTTATTTTGTGACATGAATTTCTTATTGTTTAGTGATTGAGATTTTAAGATATTTAAAATACTTATCCAATAATGTTTAACAAAGTTTATATATTAATTATTATTCTCTAAAATATTTCTTTTTTATAAAAAAAATGTTTCTATTAACTAATATACTAATATTAAATTTAAATTTATATATATATATTTCTCACATGAATTACTCATTTTTGAATCAATGAAATATTAAGATATTTAAAATAATTATTTAATCACATATAAAAAAAAATTACAGTCAATTTTAATATCTGAAAAATAATTCTATTGTTCATATGATATTAGTAAAATTAACTGCTTAAATACTTTAGAAATATATATTTGAATAGTTGTAAAATTTATTAATTATAAAATTTAACATAAACTAAATTACCAAATTGTATATAAGTACCACAATGACAATGTACTAACATAGTAAAAATATGAATCATCCAAAATACATTATATAGTAAAAAATAATGATATGTTGTAAATATATTATTTTATGGACATTACTTGCATGAAAAATGATACAATCACAACCGTTGTAACGGTTGTGTTTATTTTGAACCATTGATGATGTGGGTGGTGGAGTAGGTGATGGAATAAATAATGAATTTAGTAATAAATGTATGGTGAGATGATGTGTTGTAAAGTTTGGTTGTGTAAATTGGTTGTGCATGTAGCATTGTTGTACTTGCATAATAAGATACTTAATGAGTTAAGATGTCTAGTGGGCTTTTAGGATTACGTCCCTATTTATTAGTATAAATATATTTCTTTTGATTGTATTATTGTACTGAGAAACACATAAATTATAGTGAATACTCTCCTCGCTTGGTATGCCCCCAGATATAGTCATTGTTGACGATCTGGGTCAACAAATCTGTTCTTTTTAGTTTTATATTTTTAACACATTATCAGCACGATCCTCTAACAGTAGAATATTTTTCATCTGATTTTCGAAATTCGCAAAAAAAAAAACGAGGAGATTTTCTGCACTGTGAGGCCGCGTAAAAATTACGTTTCCCGCATCGTTAACCGTCGGATCAGCTTGAAATTTTTACAGCAACTTCCTAACATATATATATATATATATATTCAACGGTGGAGATCGGATTTTGTGTAATATTTCTTACTGAATCTGTCGCCGAACAGAAGCAGATTTTTACGAGTAAATTTGAAGATCCGGCCACATCCAACACCGAGTTGATGTACCGCCGCGCCCGAGTCCTTTTTCGGCCAATTATCGAGCCCAGTGGCCCCTTTTCGGGCGTTTCTCAACTCTCCATTTTTTTCTAATTAATGATTCATTTGTCCATTTATTGTACACTTATAAATCTAACCATGTTTATGTTTTACGTGCACATAGGAAAATTATGTTACCATAATAATGTGCATACTATGGAGAGAAGCCATATTTAGTATCTCGTTCAAGGATCAAAGATCTGGATTATTTATGGAGTAAGTAAGCATACCAAATTATTTAATTTTATATATTGAAATCGATTCATAGCATATTTTAATTTGTGAATATGGTTTGATTTTGTGAATTATAAAAAATATATTCTATTGCAAGATGTATTTCATATATCATGTTGTATCGATGTAATAATCATATTTGTTACGATTTATGATATAATATTTATAAGAGTTAATTACATAAATCGTCCTTGTGGTTTGTCAGGTTTCACAAGTTTAGTCCATATACTTTGTTTTCAGCGGGTCATGTCCTTGTGGTTTTTGATCCGTTACGGGTTTAATCCTTTGACCAATAATTCTGTTAGTTGATCGTTAATTTGAAGGGTATTTTCGCCTTTTCATATATTTTGTTTATTATTATTATTATTTGAGTACGTTGTAATTAGCTCTCTATTTTATGATTATTATTATTATTATTAATAATAATAAAATTTTATTTTATTATTATTATTTGAGTACATCGTAATTAGCTCTTTATTTTATTTATTTATTTTATTTTTTGTTTTTCTATTACATTTTCTTTATCATTTATTGTAAACTTTTTTATCTTTTTTTTTTTAATTTTTGATTTTTTCAATTTCGGTTTTTATATTATATTGGTTTCATTTCAATTTCTTTTTCAGCATTTTTTAAATTTTAATTTGCCAATAAATAAATTAGTTAGTTATGAACCATCATAACTCTTAACTTATTTCGTAGTTATTTTAATTTTAATAAATACAAAAAAATAGTAAAATATAGAAATTATCTTTTCGAGCAACATTTTTCCAATGCAATTAATAGTACCATAATATCTAACAATTCAAAATAACTAAAAAAGAATTCAAAATCAAACGGATTTAATGAAAAAGAACCAAAACTAAAACAAATAAAAATAAAAAAGATAAAAATAATTAAAAAAATGACAAATAAAGTAATAAAAATACAAAAAAAAAAAACAAAACAAAATAAAATAAAGAGTTAATTACAAAATACTCTGATACTAATAAAATAAAGAGTTATAATAATAATAATAATAATAATAATAATAATAATAAAAATGTTTGAGGAGAAAAGTAAAGACAGCAATCAATTGTATTGATAACAATGAATAGAGGGGCCTTTATATAGGCATTACAAAGAGAGTCTTTCCATACATAGGATTCCTAGTTAAGGTAAGACATCTAACAGGATCCAACTACTTATGGAAGAGTCTAGAACCTACCATAACTCTTATCCCCCTACAACTAGTATTAGGTAAGACACCAATACGGGAAGGATTTCCCGGAACACTCCCCCTGTGTCGAACACTAATACTAACATGGTGCACAATGTGTTGCCTCGGTAAAAAACCTTTCCAAGTCAAATAAAACCCCGTGGGAAAAACAAAGACTTTGGTGAGGAAAAAGAGCGCAACGCACCAACTACAAATGTCAGAATCATGTGAAGTATACTCCCCCTGAGGTATACATGACAGCTCATTCCATCGAGCCATCTTTAGTTGAGCTCGGATAATCGATACATTTCGATGCTTCTCACATGTTTCTCAAATGTAGATTTCGGAGACTTAGTGAACAAGTCTGCGATATTCTCATCGGAACTCACTTGTTTCACTTCGATATTGACAATTTCTGCTGCTGATTATAGAAGAACTTGGCGCAATATGCTTGGTATTGTCACCCTTTATGAAACCTAACTTCATCTGCTCAATGCATGCCGCATTGTCCTCAAAGATGCAAGTAGGAGTTGTAGTGGGATCTAATCCACACGTTCCTCGTATATGGTCTATGGTATGGAGCCAAATGCACTCCCTTACGGATTCGTGCAATGCAATTATCTCTGCATGGTTCGAGGAAGTAGCAACTAGGGTCCGCTTGGTAGATCGCCAAGATATCGCCGTATTCCCAATGGTGAACACATAACCGGTTTGGGAACGTCCTTTATGCGGGTCGAGAGATAACCGCATCAAGAAATCCAACTAACGTGTCGTTAGGATTCTCTCGCATAAGGGTAAGCTTGCTTGCATTAGCACTTCCGGTAGTCAAGCTACCATGCTTAGCCGCAATATCGGAGGAAGATCGGCCAGTCGGTATGCATCGTCTTCACCTCAACAATTCCTTTCGGAATATCACTCTCTTTTGCGTAGGAAAGAACAATCCAAGGTCACCGGAGCCTTTCAAGTATCGAAAGATGTGTTTTACTCCATTCCAATGCCTTATCGTGGGAGCGGAGCTAAATCTCGCTAACTGATTCACAGAGAATGCGATGTCCGGGCGAGTACATTGAGCCGGATACAACAACGCACCGATTGCGCTAAGGTACGGTGTTTACGCTCCAAGGACCTCTTCATCCTCCTCTTTAGGACGAAACGGATCCTTGTTCATTTCGGACTTCGACCAATCATGGGGGTAGCAAGAGGATGTGCCTTGTCCATGCTAAATCGCCGAGCATTTTGTGGACATAGGCGGTCGATGAATGAGTATACCATCATCTCGATGTTCTAGATCTAAGCCCAAGCGAATCGAGTCCTCCCGGATCTTTCATCTCGAATTCGGATTTAAGGTAGCGGGCCGTTTCATTGACTTCATCTATGGTACCGATGACATTCATGTCATCTACATAGACGGCTACAATCACGAATCCTGCATCTGCTCTTTTCACGAATATGCATGGACGGATGTCACTGTTCTTGTATCCCTTCCCAACCAAGTATTCACTTAGGCGGTTGTACCACATCCTTCCGGATTGTTTCAAGCCATACGGTGAGCAGCGCAATTTCACAGCGTCACGCGCTCCGTGGTTTAGAGCTACTTGATTTGGGCCATGAAATCCCTTCTGGGACTTTCATATAGATATCCGTATCTAGATCCCCATAAAGATACTGTGTAACCACATCCATAAGCCGCATGTTCGGTTTTCGGACACTACCAAACCGACTAAGTAGCGGAAAGTGATGATGTCCATAACGGGAGAATACGTCTCCTCGTAGTCAATGCCGGGCGTTGCGAGAAGCCTTGGGCAACTAGTCTCGCTTTGTAACGCATGACCTCATCCTTATCATTGCGTTTACGAACAAAGACCCATTTATGTCCAATGGTTTAACGCCCACGGGTATTGGCTCGATACGGCCAAATACCTCACGTTTAGCCATTGAGTCTAGTTCACCTGCATTGCATCTTTCCATTTCGCCAATCGGCTCGTTGTTGACACTCGGCAACCGAGCGCGGCTCGGCGTCGTCGTCTTCAATAATTTCTTGAGCGACGGAGTAGGCAAAAGCATCGTCGACTAGCGTGGACGACCTGTCGATAATGCGTATTCACTCGTACATTGCATCGAGATTTCTTTATTTTCCGACATCAACAAAGTTTTCGCGGCGTCGTCGATTGTTCCATTGTTGATTCGAGGACATATCCGTAGTCGAGATAATCTCGTGACGGAGTCACCGTGTCGATGATGAGAGGATTTTGTGCCTCCGTTCCTCTTCTCTTTCGAGGTTCGGTATCCTTTCTACCCACCGGCCTCCCCTCTTTCGAGCGGGGATAAGAGCGGCCAAGCAGCCGTCCCACCACTAAGGTTGACGCCGGTGGCATCATTCCTTTGGGCGGCCGAACCTTGCCCTATAACTGGGACTTCCAACCTTGCGGGAACATTCGCACGGGAATGGTAGATCTTGTCACTTTCGCAGATGCTCGGTAAAGTGCCGGGCATCGAATCCGCAACTTTCTCAAGATCGAGAATACGTTGCACTTCTAGCTCGGATTGAGGCATGCGGGGATCTTGATGAGGCAAGGAGGAGCACACTGCACAATTTCTGGCGTTCAACTGGAATCGTTCGATTCCTCTCTCCCCTAACGACGGGAAGTTTGTCTCATCAAAGTGACAATCTGCAAATCTTGCGGTGAACAGATCTCCTGTCAAAGGTTCCAAATAGCGGATAATTTTAGGCGATTCATAGCCAACATATATACCTAATCGTCTTTGCGGACCCATTTTAGTACGCTGTGGAGGCGTAATTGGCACATATACCGCACAACCAAAAATGCGTAAGTGTGAAATATCGAGCTCATATCCGATTACCAACCGATACGCACTAAACGGTTGATTGGCGGTGGGTCGAAGCGAATAAGTATAGCCGCATGCAAAATTGCATAACCCCATGCGAAATCGGCAAGTTGGTGCGCAATACCAATGCTCGGGCGATAAGTCAGAACCGCTTAATCATAGCCTCGGCAAGGCCATTCTGCGAATGAACGTGGGGACGGGATGTTCAACATCAATCCCAATCGACATGCAATAGTCGTCAAAGACTTTGACGTAAACTCTCGGCATTGTCCAATCTTAATGACGAGATTGGGAAGTCGGGGTGGTTAGCCCGTAACTTAATGATTTGTGCTAGGAGTTTAGCAAATGCGGCGTTTCTTGTGGATAGCGGAGCGACGTGTGACCATCGCGTCGATGCATCAACGAGAACCATAAAATATCTAAATGGTCCGCACTGGTTGAATAGGTCCACATATGTCCCCTTGAATTCTTTGTAAGAAGCGAATATTTTGTGTTGAGTCTTTAGCAAAGGACGGAGAGGGTATCAACTTTGCTAGTGAACAGCTTTACAAAACGATTTATGGGCATTAGAAATTGCCACGGAAGCCTCGGGATTTACGAGAGATGCACCAACCTTATTAGGGTGTGCGATCTTTAGTCCTGTGATACGGTATCAAGCTCACTCACATCAATGCCGATATCGAGTGGTGCTTCCAATCGCTTTCTGGACTTGAAAACGGATGACCATGTGAGTTTTTCAAAATGCGAATCATCATGTCGCGTCGGGGTGACCGAGTCGGTCATGCCATAGTTGGTATGCTTCGGAATCACACGATTCGTGACTCACAAAGATAGATTCAATAACCCTTATTGTAGTCCGGTATAAACCACTACTTAGACTCATAAGTTTCTCGAGAACGCGGCGTCTTCCGCATTCCGCGCAGTAACACACAAAAATTCTGTCCCATTCTCACAATGTGTATCAAGGTGATAACCGTTGGCACGGATGTCCCTAAAACTTAGCAATGTTCGGTTTGCTCTTGGGGCATAGAGAGCATTTGTGACATTAATATGCGTACCGTTAGGTAGCAAGAAATGAGCAGGTCCCCTCCCTTGAATTACTTGGGAGGAACCAATCATTGTTGTCACTGAGGATAAGTATGGCACAATATCCTTGAATAATTGCCTATTCCGAAGAATAGTGTGGGTTGTTCCACTATCAGCAAGGCACTCAATTTCGCCAAGAGACATCTACAATAAGACATGAAACTCGATTAGTCTTATGTTTAGAGACATAGCGAAAACTCATTTACATCGAGTTTGGGGAAATTCGACCAAGTTGGTTAGGATCAAAGTTAGCACAATCGCTGGAAATAATTTCCGCGCAGCTTGACCTTTGTTCACTAAAACAGCAATAACTTCTTCATTAAGAAGGCTATGGACGAACGGTCAGTTGTTCTGGAAACTAGACTTCCGTATCTTTCTATCCATAGGTCGTGCACTTTTTGGATCATTAAACTCAGATCTCAGTGCTCGTTTTAATTTGCTATTTTGGTATTTCCCTATTGTTGAGTGAAAAAGCAAGGTTTAAGCCTTTTTCAAAGGCATTATTTTTGATACAATACTATGGAAATATGGCCATAAGAGCGTTTAGATACTTTAAAACGCGTCTTGGTTTACGATTTATATCTCAACTAATGATCCTTTCGGTAACTCCAACTTGGTAGACTTGCAGAGAAAGTAGGAATGTCGGTACAGCTAAGGCTGTTTAAAAACCACTGATTCCGTTTGAACTCTCAAAGCATAAACAAATACCAAGGAGGATGCGCCTAGTCTTGATCAAAAGTTTTGATGAAATCCTACCAATGTATCAAATTTTTAACCAAGCAATTCGTTGCTAGCAATTATTTTGTGATAAACCAAACATGCTTTCGAAGGGAAAAATAAAATTCATCTTTGCACAATCACAAAGAATTAAAAGAATTTTATTCATCATAGCCAACTTTATTACATTCATGAAAATCCAAAGTAGTTCTCGAAAACTAGAAACAAGACAAAACATAACCAAAGCGTAAAACTAGTCAAAGTCGGCAACATCCATATGTTGGTCTTTGTCCGCAATGGTGAGAGGAGGGATCTCAGTCTGGATCTCAATATGGTTCACCTCCGTATTCTCATTATCTACTTCCATGTAATTCGACTCTTGAGCCAAATATTGTTTATAGTGCTTGTAGTAAGCTTGGATGTTCTTTGGCGCTTTGCAATTGTGGTAAGTATGCTTCTTCGATCCGCAAGTATAGCAATTCCGGCCTTCCTTTGGAGTGGTTCCATTCCCGGCGGCAGGAGGCGGCCCACGTGGTTGGGTTCCACTAGGTCCCTTGGCCGAGCCACCTTGCCTCTTCCACACGTTGGAACGACGACCTCGTCTTTTCCCTTGCTTGCTCGAGTCATGCATCCGTGGTGCTTGCAAAAACTGAGTAGCGTTGCCTTTTCTATTTTGTCGTGGTGCTTTCCTGTGGGTAGCCTGATTTACTTCCGGAATCGGCTTCGTACCAGCTGGGCGCGCATTGCTATTGAGAATAATCTCATGGTGCCTTTCTTTTTTCGCGAGGTGGGAGATAAGGTCACTAAAGTTCTTAATTCTCCCTTCCTCATAGGCAACGCGCAACTCATGGGCAATTACACTTGCTCCCACGGGAAACGTGTTAAGAGTCTTCTCGATCAAATCTTGATCAGACTTCTTGACACCACAAACACCAAGATCAGCGCGAAGATCGAGGACAGCTTGATTATAGGCTTCCACATTCGCATAATCCAAGAATCGGATTTGCTCCCACTGAAGTTGCAATTCGGGGAAGCGCTGATCATGCACATTATTAAATCGTTGTTCGAGTGTGTCCCATAGTTCTTTAGGGGTTTGTAAGTTTATATAACACTTTTTCAACAACGGATGTATATGTCTACGCAAGTACATCAGTGCATTAGCCTTGGTTTTCTCGCTCGGTTCTTGAGCGGTAGGCTCGTTAGAGGGAAAGATGGTGGTAGTAAATCTCTTACCGACGAACGCCAAGCGAACGTCTGAGACCCACCTATGGTACTCCTTACCAGCATGGTCAAGGATGTCGAACTCCGGATGAACATTGGAGCTTTGTGCCATCTACAAGATATAAACAAGAGGAAGTTAGTCTTGTTGGATTTTCAGTGACAATGTAAACGGTCACAATCGATGCTTTTAAAAGCGTGTAACATAACCGTTACTCGATTTACTTCCCTTAATTGTTGTTTAGTAAAGTCGACAAAAAACGGCGATATCAGATCGCACCCAGATACGTGGTGTATGCAACAACCACAAGTATCGACTTTTCAACAATTCCGTGACTCCCCCAGGACCGTCACACAGTTTTTCTTCGACACGCAGAGATACCGACTTCTCTCGCGGTCTCATCCACCGCAAAGTAGCGTGGGAGATAAATAACCCAAAACCCGTGTCCCCAAAAGAAAAATTCCCAAAAAGGAGAGAATTGAAAAGGGACAAGTCAGATAGTTACCTCGATTATAAAATTAGGCACGTGCTGAATCTGTGTTGTGCTTCGATCTACCGGTTGGTACTCGATGCGACGACGTGAAACCGGAGGCGCAATTTTGACGGCTTCCGAAGATAAGTTGATGTTCGGGTTTTGGTCCGAGAGTCGGAACTGGGTCGGACTAGGCTGGACTGGAGCTGGTCGGCGGCGGTCGGCGGTGGTCGGCGGCGGTCCGGCGGGTCAGGCGGCGGCTGGCTGGCAGCGGCTGTGGCCAGGCTGGCGGCGGCCGGTGGCGGCGGTCCGGCGGCCTGGTGGCGGAGGTCCGCGACGGAGGCGGTCCGGCGGTGGTCCGGCTATGAGGCGCTGACGTCCGGCGGCGAGTACTGGGACGGCGGCGGCGGGCGGCGGGCGGCGGCTGGCGGTTGCAATGGGCGTGAGCGGCGGAGTCGATGGCGGCGCTGATCAGCGGCGGTGGGTCCATTGTGATGGCCGGGCTTAGCGGCGATTACCGTTGGTCCGGTGGTGGATGGAGCGATTCTGGGCGGCGGTGTCAGCGGCGGTCGGAGGCTGACGGCGGCGGTCTGGCGGCGGAGCTCGGCGGTAGGCTTTTGGCCGATTTTTTTTTTCTTTCGTTCGAGCTACGTGCTGATAACGTGTTTGAGGAGAAAAGTAAAGACAGCAATCAATTGTATTGATAACAATGAATAGAGGGGCCTTTATATAGGCATTACAAAGAGAGTCTTTCCATACATAGGATTCCTAGTTAAGGTAAGACATCTAACAGGATCCAACTACTTATGGAAGAGTGTAGAACCTACCATAACTCTTATCACCCTACAACTAGTATTAGGTAAGACACCAATACGGGAAGGATTTCCCGGAACAAAAAAGAGTTACAAAATACGCAAATTGGTATGGTTGATTTTGTGCTTGGTCGGTGCGTGCTGCTACTCATATCTTTAGTAGGATTAACTGTGCTATAGCTAGAGGAGTGGGGGCCCAGATAGTATCTCGGCTTCCGACTAATTTCTTGTAAATCTTATAAATTTCTAATAAAGTGATGTTATAATAATAATAATAATAATAATAATAATAATAATCTGAAATTTCAACCACAAGGACGAAATCTGCAATTCGACCAAATCATAGGGACGATTTTTGCAACATACTCAAATAATAAGGACATGACCTGCTGAAAAAAAAGTATAGGGACTAAACCTGTGAAACCCGACAAACCCCAAGGACTAAACCCGTAACGGATCAAAAACCACAAGGACATGACCCGCTGAAAAAAAAGTATAGGGACTAAACCTGTGAAACCCGATAAACCACAAGGACTATTTATGTAATTTACTCTATTTATGATTATATATCGCTGCTCCCGAAGTAGCGCGATTGATATATGGTTGCGATTCATGATAATCATAATGATTACATATCATTGCTCCTGAAGTAGCACGATTTTATCCATGATCTTTTGTGCAAAATGGCACAGATAATAAACAACAGTGAAAATTGAGTTCACTATGTGATAGTTCTCACGATGACTATATTATTATCATCCTGATATGATAAACGTAGTTTCAAGTTGAAACTCTCAAATAATCTTAAGAATTATTTCACATAGTTGCTCCTGAATGAGCAATTAATATTCTTGATGAATATTAAAGATTATTGTTTATCATTGCTCATGAGTAGTACACTTAATGTTTATGAAACATATTTTAAACGTTCTTTATAAATTTAAGAATATTATTGCTCCTGATGTAGCATAATTTGATATTCTTGATGGATATTATATGCTCTGGAAAGAGCGATTCATATTTTGAATAATAAATGAAATAATATCGAAAGTTATCGACTATTCACGCAGATGAACTTAAAGTTCCAGAAATATTACTGCTAAATGAGTGATTGTATTTCATATACCTGTTGTATATGCACCACAAGAGAATTAGAGTTCTTTGTGAACTAAATGAATTAAGTGATGATCCTTTACGCTAAAGCGAGGGAGACTTGTTGGTGATAAAGATCCAAATCCGCGGAATACAAATAAATGGATCACATCACTCTGAGAATCGTCTTGAAGACGAGAATCCCAGTACACTTGTATGTGCACCAATGATTTTAATATTAGGATTACGGAACCATCAAATTACTGCTTGATTGAAATTGCCATAAATCTTGTAAACACAGAAGAAAAATGTAAAAGAAAATATCATGGATGTCGACAATATTTTCTTACCTCAAGAATTGCTTGATTAATATTGTCAATAATTTGGATCCAAAACCACCGCCAGAAGCACTAGGTAAATAGAAAAAGCAATTTAGATAGAGCTTCTTGCATTGCTCTGTAATACACATGTCAAAGGTGTTGTCCCTATTGGATGCACGATGAATGTTTGTATTAAGAGAAATGAAATTGTGAGGCACAATGCGAGATTATTAGCTCAAAGGTTTATGATAAACCTTAAATTAATTCTTCTGTTATGGCATTACATTCCGTTATTTAATATATTAGGTTGTAATAGATATAATGACTACAAATTTGTTGGGTCAGTAAGCGTGAATATCTATATGAAAGTCTCTAATACACTCAAAACTTCTAATGAAGATAAATAGATTCACAACAAGTGTGAATATATCCTCAAGTAAGGATATGTGATAATGACATATGTACGTCATTAAAAATAGTCTTTGAATGACTTTTATTTATATTGGTGAAAAAGTCAATTCGTTCATAATTACAGAGTTTAAAATGAAATGCTTAAGTAAACTTAAGTAAATCTCGACTTGAAAGATTGAGTATCGCCCTGATGGTGTTGGAATATTTATTCCACACATTATTTAATTTATGTTTTGATGATTAAAGTTGCTAAACAACAAAACAACAACGAGGCGAAGCAAAACGACGAAGCAGACGAAGACGCAAAAAGTTGCAATCTGGACTGCATTAGCGCACGCTAAGGCATATATGTTAGCGCACGCTAACGAGGAGTAATCTGCATTCCAGCCAAGTTTCGAAGTAAGCTGCAGTGAAGTCAGCTGATGGGATAGCGCACGCTACACGTTACCATTAACGCACGCTATCGAGCCTTGTTACCGTTGTGAAAGAATTCAAACACAGAATGACGTATGCAATGAAGTCAGCATTAGCGCACGCTACAAAGTATGATTAGCGCACGCTAAGCAGTTTGAATCAAGTCAATCAGAACGTTGGGAAAAGCAGGTCAAAGTCAGCATATCAAACGGATACTTTGACAATCCATGCAACGGATATATTGGATTAGCGCACGCTACAATGTCTTATTAACGCACGCTAATACAAGTTGGTTACGTACGTAAGGCAGAAGGTATAACGTACGCTAAAGAAGAAACGAAGCTACTGGACTGAAACTGGAAATATCTAGCGCACGCTACAAAAGAAAGCTAGCGCACGCTAGCAAGTCAAAACAGTCAGCAACGGCTAGTTTGTGGGAAATGCCTATAAATACCATCCCTATGGTATTGTTTGAGAACAACAACTTCTAGCAAACGAGTCATACATCTGAGAATCATATTCTTACATTGTTGTTGTAATATTGAGCTTATATTGATAGTTTGAGTGTTTATACATTCAACATTATACACGAGCGAGAAAAAGAAAAGATACGATTTGATTCGGTGTTATTAGGATCAAGGATCCGGCATTGTTAGAATCACAATTGCGATCTTAGTGAGGTTTATCTAGTACCGATAGAAAGCTAGAGTGGTTGATTCTTTATCCAATAGAAAAGGAAAAACGGTTTTACTCGGACCGATAGAAGACGAGCTTGTAACGGTAATCCCTCGACCGATAGAAGAGAGGCGTAGAGGTTTTGATCTTAAGCCTAAGGAAAAAGATACATCGAGAGAGGACGTAGGCTTCGTTAATAGCCGAGCCTCTATAAATCCTTGTGTGATTTATTTTCCGCAATTTATTTACGCTTCCGCACAAAACGGCGCAAATATCCGATTTGGTACCCAACAGATGAGCATATTATTTTTACACCAGTCAACCTACTTGAGAATAGGTTGTAGATGGATTTGTTTTGAATAAACTACATCCAGTTAGACCCAATAATTGTCTATTCACATAATGTGAATATAGACTAAACATAAAAAGATAACAATTAAATTTAAGGACTTAAAGTTCCTTATTTGAGTGTTTAAGAGCATTATGCTCTATCAGGCCTGATATTACATTCAAAGTTAACTTGCTAGCAAGAATTAATGTTCTCATGATGAAGACATTGAAATGATATTGAGCATATCATACGTTATCTTAAAGGATAATAATTTGTTTATCCAACATAAATTGAGATTAGCTTTGGTGGTCACTGGAATATTGATTGTCTCACCCATTATATAAGATCCAAAACTGGTATTGTGATATGTGATATACCATAGATTGTTCTCTGTGAGAATAGTATAAATTGTGTTGCATAAACGAGTTCCCGAAGAACTATGACACAAAATTGTGCTAGTGTTAAATTTGCATATTTCTCCTCATAGTCTATACATGGAATATATATTTATAGTATTAAATGATCTGAAGATGTTTAGCTTCAGGGGGAATAAGAATGGTTGTACTCTTTTCCTTACTAAATTTTTTAACGATAGATTTTTCTTAGTAAAGGTTTTTTTACGAGACAACTAATGCAATACATATTTATAAGTGTATATCGTGCACTCTTTTCCTCTATCGAATTTTTTCCTACAAGGGTTTTTCCGGAGAGGTTTTTAACGAGGCATGAACATCTCAAAGATGAAGAACAACAATATTCAGAAAGTTGGTACACAAGATCGGTACGCGTCGACTCGAAGATCTACAATGATAAAATTGTAATAGAGTTGTTCATTTTATCCACATTTCTTTATATCTTTGAAAAACGCATTGAAATACATTTGAAAATTGGCATTGATTGACTTAGCTCACTAAGTATGAACTCCAGAAGAGTCGTAATATTATCATGCAAAAGGCATGTCCTAGTGACAATCTGATAGATTTGTTTACTGAATCGCTTTTTACATTCGAAAAATGTGTTCATGGTATTAAAATTCATATACCGGGAAGACTATTGTCTTCAGGGGGAGTGTCAACATCGAAAGAATTTTGTATATTGGATCCTGAAGATCAATGATGGTACTCCTTTTTTCTTCGACTAAGTTTATCCCTCTAGATTTTTCTATCGAGGTTTTCGTTAAGCATGAACATTAAAGCGTAATGTCCAAGGGGGAGTGGTGTAAATATATTATTTTATGGACATTACTTGCAGGATAAGACACTTAATAGGCTAAGATGTCTAGTGGACCTTTAGAGTTACGTCCATATTTATTAGTACAAATATAACTCTTTTGATTGTATTCTTATACTCAGAAACAAACAAATTATAGTGAACACTCTCCTGACTTGGTATGCCCCGAGATGTAGTCATTATTGACGAATTGGGTCAACAAATCTGTTCTTTTTATTTTTATATTTTATAACATGATAAACTTTCTCATGGATTCAGTAATTTTTGTAACACTCGTTAGATATTTTTCTCCTTTTCTCATATATATTTTTCATTTTTTGGAAGAGCAAATTTTAAGATATTTAATTAATTATCCAATCATATCTAAAAAGACTTGCACATCTACTCTTTGTTCTCTAAAATATTTTCTTCCATAAAAGGACGACTCTCTTGAGTGATTAGGCTATTTAAAAAATGTTTATATATTAAGAATATATGTAGGAAAATTTATAAAATCAATAATTGCATAAGTATAATAAAATATACTATATAATACTAAGACATAAATTGTAACAAATTAGTACAACTGTGCATAAGCTCGTACGAAATCAAATAATATTATAATACACAATTCAATAATTTTTCTATTTTTTCACACGAACTTTTTATCTTTCGAAAAATGAGAATTGTAAGATATTTTTTATTTACATTTAGATAGAATACGATTAAATTTGTTCACTAAAATTTTCATTTTTTTCAAGGATGAATATATTGATTAATATGTCATTACTACTAATTAATTGCACAAATATATTACAAAGTCTATACAAATATTAGTTGTAAAATTTAATATAATTAAATATGTAAATTATATATAAATGCTAGATTAGTAATTAAACTAGAATAGTGCAAATGAGTATCAACAAAAATATAATTAAAAAACGAAACAAAAATTAACTCTAATACAATAAATTATTCTTGCAATAAAATAATAAATAATTTATTTATTTTCTCATGCGATTGTTTTTATTTTTTTGAACGACTGGATCTTTAAGATAGTTAAATAAATATCCAATCACAACTAGAAGTACTTAATTTTATTCTCTAAAAAATAATTCTAGTGATTTTTATGCTTATTAAAAATAAATAACTTACCTATTATTTTATGAATATATTTGTAAAAAATAGTAAAATGTGTAATTATGTAAATATTCCTTTTTTGTTCCGTATATTAGATTATATCACCCATCAAGAGTTCCTTGCTTGTCTCATATAGCGGAAGTTAATATTAAAAATTTAACTCAATTTATATTTTCTTAAAAAATACAATTTATATTGGTTGATTGTTTACCAATTATAGTTATTTGGTCTCTCAGAAGAATTTTCAAAACAAACCAAAGATGAAGATTTTTTCTGAGAATACTAAAAAAATCATATAAGTTGTGAACAACAACCTTTGTATTGAGAAAAATGATAATATTCATTCTCGAGGATATATGGATGACGTTAACCTCAATCAAATTAGAGTAGATTTTTCGTGAATAGAAAAAATATTAGAAAAATCCAGAAGATGAAGATTGTCTTGAAAAAAAGGATGATAATTTTTTTTATTTTTTTATTATGCCTTATAACTAATGTATAATATATTTTAAATATATTTTAAAATTATTTTGATATATTTATGATAAAATAATTTTTTTTATCTTGTATTTTGTTATCATTGATTTTGATATGTAGGACTTAAGTACGTATACAATAGATTTGTAACTTACATGTCACTACTATTTAGTTAACTTGGTCAAGTGGTAAGAGTTCAAATCCTATAGTCTATAAATTTTTTATTTTTTATTTAATTAATTGTGATTTATATGTCAACTGAAGCGTGCGAGAATAAACAACTGAAGCACCATAACATGAAATATAACAGATGGAGCATGAGAAACTGTCACTTAAATTCAATATATCCTGCCCAGTATATATGGAAAATAAGTGCATTTTATATAAAACTACCACAATCATGCCACCAAAGTTAATTAACAAACATTTTTTTTTTCAAGATAGGATTATAAGCCAAAAACCAACTAAAAAACTTTGAAGCCAAACACCTTCAATATTTCTCCGGTATATAATAATTCTGAAACCAAATCACTACAAGCTCTAAAATTAAGGATCATAGTCTATACCATTATATATTGTCCATCAAATCTCATAATTATTACATATAATTCCTTTTGTCAATTAATAATAAATTTATTTTACCATTCAAATATTCAACTTCAGGATAAATATGGATAATGTCTGCAGTATTAACTATTCAAATAAAAGAGTAAAAAAAAATGAAAACAGCATTATATAAATTGTATTGAAATGCCAAATATCTTACTAATTACTATACAATTATTTATACATAATAATTATGGATTCTATCATGTATTTTAGAATTGGGATCTATTATATTATATCGACCCTTATCAAGATTCACATATATTGTATAGTACATAACTAACACGATAAAATAATTAATACAAATAAAAAATATTTTTTTCTAGATTTTATAGTAATTGATGTGTGCCACTTTTATTTTCCAAACTTACGGATGTAAAATCTTGATTCGTCATTTAATTAATAATTCCTATGTTCATAATGTTCCGGGAAATCCTTCCCGTATTGGTGTCTTACCTAATACTAGTTGTAGGGGGATAAGAGTTATGGTAGGTTCTAGACTCTTCCATAAGTAGTTGGATACTGTTAGATGTCTTACCTTAACTAGGAATCCTATGTATGGAAAGACTCTCTTTGTAATGCCTATATAAAGGCCCCTCTATTCATTGTTATCAATCTGATTGATTCTTGTCTTTACTTTTCTCCTCAAACACGTTATCGCACGTAGCTCGAACGAAAGAAAAAAATCGCCAACAAATTACCGCTGAAGCTCCGCCACGGGACCGTCGCCACTCCGACTGGCCGACACCGCCGCCTCGGGCAGCCGCCACCGCAGATCCACGCTGCCGCCCAGCTCGCCACAGCCCTCAGCCTCCCGCTGACTCACCAGCTTCCGCCGCCTCGCCCGCCGCCAGCTCCGCCGACCTCGGTTGCTCCGCCGCCAACGCCAAGCTCCGCCACCGGACATCAGACCTCCGAACCGGATCACCGCCACCGGACCGCCTCCGCCGGACCGCCCGGCCAGAGCCGCGGACACGCCACCAACCGCCGCCAAGATAACTGCCACGCCAAAGACTGCCGCTCACGCTGCCGCTGAAGCGCCGCTGACACGCCGGACCGCCGCCGACTAGCCTACTCCACCGGTAGTCCGACCTGGGCCCGACTCGGACCAAAACCCGAACATCAACTTATCTTGAGCCGTCAAAATTGCGCCTCCGGTTTCACGTCGTCGCATCGAGTACCAACCGGTAGATCGAAGCACAAGACAGATTCAGCACGTACCTAATTTTATAATCGAGGTAACTATCTGACTCGTCCCTTTTCAATTCTCTCCTTTTTGGGAATTTTCTTTTGGGGACACGGGTTTTGGGTTCTTTATCTCCCACGCTACTTTGCGGTGGATGAGACCGCGAGAGAAGTCGGTATCTCTGCGTGTCGAAGAAAACTGTGTGACGGTCCTGGGGGAGTCACGGAATTGTTGAAAAGTCGATACTTGTGGTTGTTGCATACACCACGTATCTGGGTGCGATCTGATATCGCCGTTTTTTTTGTCGACTTTACTAAACAACAATTAAGGGAAGTAAATCGAGTAACGGTTATGTTACACGCTTTTAAAAGCATCGATTGTGACCGTTTACATTGTCACTGAAAATCCAACAAGACTAACTTCCTCTTGTTTATATCTTGTAGATGGCACAAAGCTCCAATGTTCATCCGGAGTTCGACATCCTTGACCATGCTGGTAAGGAGTACCATAGGTGGGTCTCAGACGTTCGCTTGGCGTTCGTCGGTAAGAGATTTACTACCACCATCTTTCCTCTAACGAGCCTAACGCTCAAGAACCGAGCGAGGAAACCAAGGCTAATGCACGATGTACTTGCGTAGACATATACATCCGTTGTTGAAAAAGTGTTATATGAACTTACAAACCCCTAAAGAACTATGGGACACACTCGAACAACGATTTAATAATGTGCATGATCGGCGCTTCCCGAATTGCAACTTCGGTGGGAGCAAATCCGATTTTGGATTATGCGAATGTGGAAGCCTATAATCAAGTGTCCTCGATCTTCGCGCTGATCTTGGTTTTGTGGTGTCAAGAAGTCGATCAAGATTTGATCGAGAAGACTCTTAACACGTTTCCCGTGGGAGCAAGTGTAATTGCTCATCACCGCGTTGCCTATGAGGAAGGGAGAATTAAGAACTTTAGTGACCTTATCTCCCACCTCGCGAAAAAGAAAGGCACCATGAGATTATTCACAATAGCAATGCGCGCCCACTGCACGAAGCCGATTCCGAAGTAAATCAGCTACCACAGAAAGCACCACGACAAAATAGAAAAGGCAACGCTACTCGGTTTTGCAAGCACCACGGATGCATGACTCGAGCAAGCAAGGGAAAAGACGAGGTCGTGCTCCAACGTGTGGAAGAGGCAAGGTGGCTCGGCCACGGGACCTAGTGGAACCCAACCACGTGGGCCGCCTCCTGCCGCCGGAATGGAACCACTCCAAAGGAAGGCCGGAATTGCTATACTTGCGGATCGAAGAAGCATACTTACCGCAATTGCAAAGCGCCAAAGAACATCCAAGCTTACTACAAGCACTATAAACAATATTTGGCTCAAGAGTCGAATTACATGGAAGTAGACAATGAGAATACGGAGGTGAACCATATTGAGATCCAGACTGAGATCCCTCCTCTCACCATTGCGGACAAAGACCAACATATGGATGTTGCCGACTTTGACTAGTTTTACGCTTTGGTTATGTTTTGTCTTGTTTCTAGTTTCCGAGAACTACTTTGGATTTTCATGAATGTAATAAAGTTGGCTATGATGAATAAAATTCTTTTAATTCTGTGATTGTGCAAAGATGAATTTTATTTTTCCTCGAAAGCCTGTTTGGTTTATCACAAAATAATTGCTAGCAACGAATTGCTTGGTTAAAATAAAAATTTGATACATTGGTAGGATTTCATCAAAACTTTTGATCAAGACTAGGCGCATCCTCCTTGGTATTTGTTTATGCTTTGAGAGTTCAAACGGAATCAGTGGTTTTTAAACAATTGTTACCAGACTGACATTCCTACTTTCTCTGCAAGTCTACCAAGTTGGAGTTACCGAAAGGATCATTAGTAGAGATATAAATCGTAAACCAAGACGCGTTTTAAAGTATCTAAACGCTCCTATGGCCATATTTCCATAGTATTGTATCAAAAATAATGCCTTTGAAAAGGTTTAAACCTTGCTCTTTCACTCAACAATAGGAAATACCAAAATAGCAAATTAAAACGAGCACTGAGATCTGAGTTTAATGATCCAGAAAGTGCACGACCTATGGATAGAAAGATACGGAAGTCTAGTTTCCAGAACAACTGACCGTTCGTCCATAGCCTTCTTAACGAAGAAGTTATTGCTGTTTTAGTGAACAAAGGTCAAGCTGCGCGGAAATTATTTCCAGCGATTGTGCTAACTTTGATCCTAACCAACTTGGTCGAATTTCCCCAAACTCGATGTAAATGAGTTTTCGCTATGTCTCTAAACATAAGACTAATTGAGTTTCATGTCTTATTGTAGATGTCTCATGGCGAAATTGAGTGCCTTGCTGATAGTGGAACAACCCACACTATTCTTCGGAATAGGCAATTATTCAAGGATATTGTGTCATACATATCCTCAGTGACAACAATGATTGGTTCCTCCCAAGTAATTCAAGGGAGGGGACCTGCTCATTTCTTGCTACCTAACGGTACGCATATTAATGTCACAAATGCTCTCTATGCCCCTAGAGCAAACCGAACCTTGCTAAGTTTTAGGGACATCCGTGCCAACGGTTATCACCTTGATACACATTGTGAGAATGGAACAGAATTTTTGTGTGTTACTCTGGCAGAATGCGGAAGACGCCGCGTTCTCGAGAAACTTATGAGTCTAAGTAGTGGTTTATACCAGACTACAATAAGGGTTATTGAATCCTATGCTGTGAGTCACGAAATGTGTGATTCCGAAGCATACCAACTATGGCATGACCGACTCGGTCACCCTGGACGCGACATGATGATTCGCATTTTGAAAAACTCACATGGTCATCCGTTTTTCAAGTCCAGAAAACGATTGGAAGCACCACTCGATATCGGCATTGATGTGAGTGAGCTTGATACCGTATCAACGGGACTAAAGATCGCACGCCCTAATAAGGTTGACGGTGCATCTCTCGTAAATCCCGAGGCTTCCGTGGCAATTTCTAATGCCCATAAATCGTTTTGTAAAGCCTGTTCACTAGCAAAGTTGATACCCTCTCCGTCCTTTGCTAAAGACTCAACACAAAATATTCGCTTCTTACAAAGAATTCAAGGGGACATATGTGGACCTATTCAACCAGAGTGCGGACCATTTAGATATTTTATGGTTCTGGTTGATGCATCGACGCGATGGTCACACGTCGCTCTGCTATCCACAAGAAACGCTGCATTTGCTAAACTCCTAGCACAAATTATCAAGTTACGGGCTAACCACCCCGACTTCCCAATCTCGTCATTAAGATTGGACAATGCTGGAGAGTTTACGTCAAAGTCTTTGACGACTATTGCATGTCGATTGGGCTTGATGATGAACAACCCGTCCCCACGCGTTCATTCGCAGAATGGCCTTGCCGAGGCTATGATTAAGCGATTCTGACTTATCGCCCGAGCATTGGTATTGCGCACCAACTTGCCGATTTCTGCATGGGGTTATGCAATTTTGCATGCGGCTATACTTATTCGCTTTCGACCCACTGCCAATCAACCGTTTAGTGCGTACCAGTTGGTAACTGGATATGAGCCTGATATTTCACACTTACGCATTTTTGGTTGTGCGGTATATGTGCCAATTACGCCTCCACAGCGTACTAAAATGGGTCCGCAAAGACGATTAGGTATATATGTTGGCTATGAATCGCCTAAAATTATCCGCTATTTGGAACCTTTGACAGGAGATCTGTTCACTGCAAGATTTGCAGATTGTCACTTTGATGAGACAAACTTCCCGTCGTTAGGGGGAGAGAGGAATCGAACGATTCCAGTTGAACGCCAGGAAATTGTCTGGTGTGCTCCCTCCTTGCCTCATCAAGATCCCCGCACAGCTCAATCCGAGCTAGAAGTGCAACGTATTCTCAGTCTTCAGAAAGTTGCGGATTCGATGCCCGGCGCCTTTACCGTCATCTGCGAAAGTGACAAGATCTACCATTCCCGCCGCGAATGTTCCCGCAAGGTTGGAAGTCCCAGTTATAGGGCAAGGTTCACCGCCCAATGTAATGATGCCACGGGCTTCAACTTTTGTGGTGGGACGGGTGCTTGGCCGCTCTTATCCCTGCTCGAAAGAGGGGAGGCCGGTGGGTAGAAAGGATACCGAACCTCGAAAAGAAGAGGAACGGAGGCACAAAATCCTCTCATCATCGACACGGTGACTCCGTCACACGAGATTATCTCGACTACGGATATGTCCTCGAATCAACAATGGAACAATCGACGGACGCGCGTGAAACTTTGTTGATGTCGGAAAATAAAGAAATCTCGATGCAATGTACGAGTGAATACGCACTATTGGACAGAGTCGTCCACGCTAGTCGACGATGCTTTTGCCTACTCCATCGCTCAAGAAATTATTGAAGACGACGACGCTGAGCCGCGCTCGGTTGCTGAGTGTCAACAACGAGCCGATTGGCCGAAATGGAAAGATGCAATGCAGGCTGAACTAGACTCAATGGCTAAACGTGAGGTATTTGGCCGTATCGAGCCAATACCCGTGGGCGTTAAACCAGTTGGACATAAATGGGTCTTTGTTCGTAAACGCAATGATAAGGATGAGGTCATGCGTTACAAAGCGAGACTAGTTGCCCAAGGCTTCTCGCAACGCCCTGGCATTGACTACGAGGAGACGTATTCTCCCGTTATGGACATCATCACTTTCCGCTACTTAGTTAGTTTGGTAGTGTCCGAAAAACTGAACATGCAGCTTATGGATGTGGTTACAGCGTATCTTTATGGGGATCTAGATACGGATATCTATATGAAAGTCCCCGAAGGGATTTCATGGCCCAAATCAAGTAGCTCTAAACCACGGAGCGCGTACGCTGTGAAATTGCGTCGTTCACTGTATGGCTTGAAACAATCCGGAAGGATGTGGTACAACCGCCTAAGTGAATACTTGGTTGGGAAGGGATACAAGAACAGTGACATCTGTCTATGCATATTCGTGAAAAGAACAGATGCAGGATTCGTGATTGTAGCCGTCTATGTAGATGACATGAATGTCATCGGTACCATAGATGAAGTCAATGAAACGGCCCGCTACCTTAAATCCGAATTCGAGATGAAAGATCTGGGGAGGACTCGATTCTGCTTGGGCTTAGATCTAGAACATCGAGATGATGGTATACTCATTCATCAGTCTGCCTATGTCCACAAAATGCTCAGGCGATTTAGCATGGACAAGGCACATCCTCTTGCTACCCCCATGATTGGTCGAAGTCTGGAAATGAACAAGGATCCGTTTCGTCCTAAAGAGGAGGATGAAGAGGTCCTTGGAGCGGAAACACCGTACCTTAGCGCAATCGGTGCGTTGTTGTATCTCGGCTCAATGTACTCGTCCGGACATCGCATTCTCTGTGAATCATTAGCGAGATTTAGCTCCGCTCCCACGATAAGGCATTGGAATGGAGTAAAACACATCTTTCGATACTTGAAAGGCTCCAGTGACCTTGGATTGTTCTTTCCTACGCAAAAGAGAGTGATATTCAAAGGAATTGTTGAGGTGAAGACGATGCATACCGACCGTCGATCTTCCTCCGATATTGCACTAAGCATGGTAGCTTGACTACGGAAGTGCTAATGCAAGCAAGCTTACCCCTTATGCGAGAGAATCCTAACGACACGTTAGTTGGATTTGCCGATGCTTGCTATCTCTCGACCCGCATAAAGGACGTTCCCAAACCGGTTATGTGTTCACCATTGGGAATACGGCGATATCTTGGCGATCTACCAAGCGGACCTAGTTGCTACTTCCTCGAACCATGCAGATAATTGCATTGCACGAATCCGTAAGGGAGTGCATTTGGCTCCGATTACCATAGACCATATACGAGGAACGTGTGGATTAGATCCCACTACGAACTCCTACTTGCATCTTTGAGGACAATGCGGCATGCATTGAGCGGATGAAGTTAGGTTTCATAAAGGGTGACAATACCAAGCATATTGCGCCGAAGTTCTTCTATAATCAGCAGCAGCAGAAATTGCTGAATATCGAAGTGAAACAAGTGAGTTCCGATGAGAATATCGCAGACTTGTTCACTAAGTCTCTGCCGAAATCTACATTTTAGAAACATGTGAGGAGCATCGGAATGTATCGATTATCCGAGCTCAACTAAAGATGGCTCGATGGAATGAGCTGTCATGTATACCTCAGGGGGAGTATACTTCACATGATTCTGACATTTGTAGTTGGTGTGTTGCGCTCTTTTTCCTCACCAAAGTCTTTATTTTTCCCACGGGGTTTTATTTGACTTGGAAAGGTTTTTTACCGAGGCAACACATTGTGCACCATGTTAGTATTAGCGTTCGACACAGGGGGAGTGTTCCGGGAAATCCTTCCCGTATTGGTGTCTTACCTAATACTAGTTGTAGGGGGATAAGAGTTATGGTAGGTTCTAGACTCTTCCATAAGTAGTTGGATACTGTTAGATGTCTTACCTTAACTAGGAATCCTATGTATGGAAAGACTCTCTTTGTAATGCCTATATAAAGGCCCCTCTATTCATTGTTATCAATACAATTGATTGGTGTCTTTACTTTTCTCCTCAAACACATAATAAATTATCCTTAAAAACCACTGTATGATGAACAGGGTCGGTCCTGACATTTCGTTGGCCCTAAGCGAAGTCTGATAAATAGGTCCTTTTATTTAATTTAATATACGTTCAAATTATTTTCTAAAGCAAAACGGAGTAATGTTTAATAAGTCTCAATAAAATTTTGTGGTGCAAAATCCTCTTAAATGGAAACACTATCAAGCAAAACGGAGTAATGTTCTTTTGGACTTATTTTTCGCTTTTTGATTTAGTTCGATTCGATTGATTCGAGTCCATTCGATTCGATTCGAGTCCATTCGATTCGATTCGATTCATTTACTTCTTCTTCTTCTTATTATTATTATTATTATTATTAATCTTAATTATTATTGTTATTATTACTAATAATATTACTATTATCATTGTTGTTGTTAATTACTATCATTATTAATATTTACCATTATTATTATTATTATTATTATTATTATTATTATTTACCCTTAATATATATTTCATTCGATTCGATTCGATTGATTCGAGTCCATTCGATTTCGATTCGTATCCATTCGCCCACTTCAAGATCTGATTCCTGGGCCAGATTCATTCAGTCCAAAAGAACAGAGCCAAACACTCGGATGATAAAACCAAACTGAAGTAGAATCATAGAAACAAAACGACATATTTCTAGCATGAAAACAAGACAAAGCAACAACCAACCAATAAATAATTTTTCCTGCCATTAGCATAAAATTATAAATAAAACCACATATTCCTAATTCACTAGCATTAAAACATCCCTAAATCCTAATTTTCCATTTGTTCCTAATCCATTTTTTCCTTTTATTCAAAATAAAGACATTAGAGGAATAAACACAACCAAAGGCACAATTTATGGCTATGTAAGCTACTAAACTTGCATATTATATAACTAATTGAATGGAATTGCTCCAAAGAGAAGAGAGTAACGAAATTAATTTGGAGTTCCTGCCAAGTTGGGAAGTGGAAACAAGCTTACCCAATTTTAATCTTTAAATTACAAAATTGAAAAGTGGAAACAATCTTGCCCAATTTTAATGTGTTTTTAATATGCAAACACGCTAATCTTAAATGGATACATATTTTTTTTCCAATTTTGGGCTATGTATTGAGTAGGAGTGATAAAAACAAATTTTTTTGGACCCCTTTTTAGGTTGGGCCATGGGCCAGCGCACTCATGACCTACCCTCATAGCCGGCCCTAATGATGAATTATTTCCAAAAAAAATCTAAATATAAGAAAATTTATATTCATTTATTATTCTTACTGGTATTAAATATAAGTCGGCATTATAGCATTCATAACGGAAAATATTTTTTCTATCATGTATTTTATAATAGCTTAGTTTGTATTTATAAACCGTATATAAATAAAATAATATCTATATCTATATAATACTTATACCCCTTAATTTAATGTGGAATGGGATTTAATTGTAACTTTTAATTGTATATATATGAAGAGACTATTTTAATTGTAACTTTTAATGTAAATAAACTAATTTAAATACAAAAGTTATGATAAATATCACAATGCAAATGCAGTTTCTAATACACAAGGTGATTAAAATAAACTTTTAAATGATAGTATAAATTACAAGATGGTTAAATTTTAGCTATGAAATCTTAGATACAATCGGGGCATCGCACGAGTTGAATAAACCAAAAACAACCCCAGAGCAACATACGGGTTAGTAAAGCTTCATTTCATATAACTAATTAAATAGACTAAAATAAAAGGACAATAACAATAAAAAAAAAATATAAACTTCTCTAAAAGGCATTTAAATTATGTCATCTGCTCGTTCAACCGTCTGCCCCAACATTACGTACAAAACACGTAGATATTCAACCAAAGACCGTGCATCGCACGGGTTGAATAATGCCCCATACATAAAATAAGACATGTTAAGGAAACACATATAATCAAGTCTTCAAGTACATAATAATGTTCTATAAAACTTTAATTCAGGAAATATTGGATCAAATAATTTTGTAAACCTCTAAATCCATAATATGTTCTGTATAGAGATTTTAATACTTAATGATTTATTTTCTAATATATTTGGGAGTAAAAGTGTTTACTTTACAAATAATCTCTAGTTATTCAAATAGCAGATTGTCATTTAAATACTAATACCATACGTATCGTGGTGTAAATGTGCTAACATCTGAATTTAATTTTTAATCAAATTTATGTAGCCTTATTCCTACTATATACTAAAGGGGTGGGAATAGGGTTGCGTGCCCGATTAAAAAATTCTCCCACCCCCCCTTTGTTTTTTTGTTTTTTTTTTCCTTTGGTTTTTTTCTTTTTTTAGGTCGTTTTTTTTTACTTTTTTTTTTATTTTTATTTTTTTTATATATTCTCTCAAAATTCTCCCCCTCTTTTTTTTTTCCTTTGGTTTTTTTCTTTCTTTATATTCTATGCACCTCCGGTCGGTTTTTTTTTCTTTTTTTCTTTCTTTTTATATATTCTCTCTATATAGAAAATTGAGCATATGATTAAATATTGTGATGTGTTGTGTACTATGGGAGAAGCCATAGGGTTTCGGGCTTGACTAAATAAATGTAGTGTAGGTAGTGAATAATATATAAAGGAGTAAATAGAGTAACTTTTTGTTACATTAAAAAATAACAACTTTTTACATGTGTTGTGTGTTACTATTTTGACCTGAATAATATTTTACTTACAAACAAGCAACCAGATATATAAATAAGAAAAAACTACTTTAATAGGAAACATTAAAATTTAAATTACTTTGCAAGACATTGTTCTATTTTGAGTAGTAAAATATTTCTCTCTATTAGAAAAGTAACACTCTGAAACACTTCCAATAATCTCTCTAAATACTATAGGAGAGGAAATAGGTTTCCGTGCATAAATAAAAAATTCATTTCGCCATTAAATATAGTTTATCATTTAAAGAAAAGGAGGACCTGCGTAGTAGTTTGATGTACCCCTAATAAAAGAAAAGCTTATGAATTAAAAAACGAAAAAAGGGCGGTTGCATAAATACCTAGCCCCACCTAGCGAAGAGCCAATATTAAAAAAAAAATTTAAAAAAAAATTTAAATAAATAAAATAAAACAAATAAATAAATAAGAAATTACAAAACAATCATTGAACCTTTTAATATTTAAGATTTTTTTATATAACAGACTTTATTTCCCAAATATATAATAAATACCTAGCGAAGAGCCAATATATAAAAAAAATACTGAGAAAAAGGTCTTTCGATAACGAACAAAACAAGCTCAATCTTGATATGGTTTTGACGTACGTATAATTTCATAAAAAGTGTTGAAATTAACCCCGCCGCTATACAATGGTGCCCGACCAAATATAATAACTACAAATATAGCTTGACACAATATTTATTGCAAACAAATACAACACGTGTCGTTAAAAAACATACCATGATCTCACAACGAAGAGCTCTTTCCAAATATTATTCGTAAATGATTATTGCAAAAATTTCTCGAAAAATCCCGCTGCAACGCAGCGTGCGTCTTCATACTTGTTAATAGTAAAGATCATGAAGATTTGAAACTCTTTCTTGGCCCCTCCCCTTTTGTGGTCCACTTCGTGTTACAATAAGAATGATGTAATCAAGTCCGCATGGACAGTTCAACTGGTTCTTGGGTGGTAGATTGCTACAAGGACGCAGGTTCGAGTCCTGGCAACCGCAGTGTTGGAGTTTTATCCCTCCAATGTGGGGATAGCTCCTTGTGGGCATCAAACACTGTTCCTCCCACCTAGTGGGCCGTTGAGTCACCATAATTTAATTCCTCCACCAATCCCTGTCGGGCCGGGGGGTGGGGCCCTGGGAGCGAGTAATTTCGCCTTTTGCTACAAGAATGATGTAATCAAATAACTCGGTGACATATTGCTACAAGAACAAAAGTTTGAATCCTCGCAGACGCAGTGTGAGGGTTTTATCCTTTCAATGTGGGGATAGCTCCTTGTGGGCACCAGACACAGTTTCTTCCACCTAGTGGACCGTTGAGTCATCATGATTTAATTCCTCCATTAATCCCTGTCGGGCCGGGGGGTGGAGACTCTGGGGGCGAGAGATTTCGCCTTTATGCTACAGTGATATAATCAAATACAACCATTAATGTAATTTAGGAAAACGTGTTGAAAAACATATAGTAAATATTTTGTATTATAAATCAGGTGTGAATTTTTTACCATATAATATACAAATGTTGCTATTCCATACTTAATATTAAAAGAGAGTCGAAAAAATTATAAAAAAACATGTATCAATCTCCATATTATTTGTCATTTTGAAAATCTTTAAAAAATGGAGGTTTGATTTGGGAGGAAGTTAAACGATTATTCTATTATATATTATTTGTGAATTAAAAATTTCCTCTCATTTTATTCCCTTTATTTTCAACCTAATATTTTAAACGTGTGTCACTTAACGGACTAATAAACTACTTTAAATGTGTGTCAGATAACGGACTAATAAACTGCCACGTCATTGAAAAAATAAAATCTCTCCAACTAACTAAACTATTAAGGGTCATCAATAGTACTACAGTACTACTCATTCCGTTTCTTAAATATGTTTCTAATTCTATTTTTTTTAGTACGTTCACAACATTTGTTTATATGTCAGTCATGTAGATTAATTAATTCAACATTGCACTAATATAAGATCAAATAACGTTTTTATGAAAGTTCGTGTCAAATTCCTACACACATATTTGGGGAACAGAAAGACGTCGCACTGACTTGAGAGTTATGATATACTCCATAATACAAACTATACAATATATATATATATATATATATATATATATATATCCAGTACAAAATATCTTGGAATTTTCTTTTCCAAAAAAAATCTTGGAATTTTTAGATTTTGCAAAAATGTAAGATTTTGAAATCATTGCTTTCATTAAAGTAGATCATCATAATCTAGTATATACTGTTTAATTTAGAAACTTTTGTACCATAATACACAATTTAACTTTTAAACTGATTATCTTTTAAGGAAATAGTACTGACATTTGAATAATTTTAGCAGAAAAATAAAAGGACGATTTTAGAATAATTTTATCTCAATATATTTTTTTTCTTATAATATGAATGTGGAATTGATTTGGAAGAAGTTTAGCATTTTTTTTTCTTCGAATAAAAAGATAAGATTTATCCATTAGTGAAATAATTTAAGCATCAAAGTCGAAAATTAAAAAAAAAAATCATATTCTATTAAGATATATGCTGTGTTTAGCAAAACTAGCTGATAAAGTAGCTGATAACTGATAAACCAACTGATAGCTGATTGGGTAGCTGATAAACAGGCTGATTAGGTAGCTGATATAAGCTAGCTGATTTTTAATGTAGATATTTAGCAAATTCGCTGATAAGTTAACTGTTTTTTTTATAAAATTACATAGAATGACATCACTTTTATTTTCTATTATTTTTTAAATTTTCTCATTATTTGGAAGTTTAGCTGGTAGCTGATAAACCAACTGATAGCTGATTGGGTAAAAATATAAGATTTATCCATTAGTGAAATAATTTAAGCATCAATCTCGAAAATTAAAAAATTCAAATTCTATTAAGATATATGCTGTGTTTAGCAAAACTAGCTGATAAGTTAGCTGATAGCTGATAGATCAACTGATAGCTGATTGTGTAGTTGATAAGCTAGCTGATTTTTAATGTAGATATTTATCAAATTAGCTGATAAGCTAGCTGATTTTTTTTATAAAATTACATAGAATGACATCACTTTTATTTTCTATTATTTTTTAAATTTTCTCATTATATTTGAAAGTTTAGCTGGTAGCTGATAAACCAATGAATATCTGATTGGGTAAAAATATAAGATTTATCCATTAGTGAAATAATTTAAGCATCAATCTCTAAAATTAAAAAATTCAAATTCTATTAAGATATATGCTGTGTTTAGCAAAACTAGCTGATAAGTTAGCTGGTAGCTGATAAATCAACTGATAGATGATTGGGTAGCTGATAAGCTAACTGATTTTTAATGTAGATGTTTAGCAAATTAGCTGATATGTTAGCTGATTTTTTTTATATAAAATTACATAGAATGACATCACTTTTATTTTCTATTATTTTTTAAATTTTCTCATTATATTTAGAAGTTTAGCTAGTAGCTGATAAACCAACGGATAGCTGATTGGGTAAAAGGATAAGATTTATCCATTAGTGAAATAATTTAAGCAACAATCTCGAAAATTAAAAAATTCAAATTATATTAAGATATATGCTGTGTTTAGGAAAACTAGCTGATAAGCTAGCTGGTATCTGATAAACCAACTGATAGCTGATAAGCTAGCTGATTAGGTAGCTGATAAATTAGCTGAATTTTAATGTAGATGTTTAGCAAATTAGCTGATACGCTAGCTGATTTTTTTATAAAATTACATAGAACGACATCACTTTTATTTTCTATTATTTTTTAAATTTTCTCATTATATTTTAACAATAATTGCTATTAAATAAATGATATTTTTGTCTATTATTATTTTAATATATACTATCTCGAAATTACACATATGTACTATTCACAGTTCACTGTCACTTTGAAAAGTTATTGATAATTTGTTTTTGATGGTTTAAAATTGCAACTGAATAGGACTTATGTGTATAATTTTAGTTACCAAAGTTCACAACAACAATAGGTATCAAAAAGATTCCGTAAAATATAAAAGATAAATCGAACACAAAATTATTGTATTATAGTTATAACAAAGTAATTCATTAGCAAGTGTAATAGAGTGATGATGAGACTAACCATAATTTTTCGCGTCCATCACTCATCTGAAGCCTTAATTTTTCCTGAAAAATTAACGGATGGTGGGTTTATTTGTAATATGTCAATTACTCACGGTGTGTTTATGTAAAAAACCCTATGTTTTTATTTAGTTCACGGATATATATGGAATATATAAAGATGAGAAGTTATTTTTTTTTCATAAGCATGAAAAATTAGCTTATCAATCAGCTAGCTGATTTGAGAAACTAGTCGTTTATAAAACGAGGTTTTTTTAATCAATAGTCAAATAAGTTTCCAAAACTTATAAGTTAGCTGATAAGATAGTGGTGAACACAACCATAATCGACCTCATGGGACGGGTGATAAGCTGCAATTAGTAAATTTTAGTTAGGTCTGTCAATGTTTTAAGTGAGTCAAGGAAGACGGAGTAAGTAAATGGGTCAAGTAACTTTTGGGCCAAAAATCAACATTCCCCATCGTTTGGCGCAACTCCATTTTATTATTCGAAGTAGAGCTGACAATTCGTTCGTATCGTGTATTTTTGTGTCGTGTACTTTCAAGTTTCGTGTACCAAAAATCCAAACCATACACGACACTAATGAATTCGTGTCATGTCGTTCCGTCTCGTCTTTAAAATGATATCCGGTTCGGTCCCGACCAAATCGGACGCCTCATTCCAACAAATCGGCGACCGACAACGCCGCCCACAAAGCGCCTCATACGGTGCCATCCGAATCGACGCGTGCCAACTATTGTTGTACGTGAATTCGATCAATGGCAAATGCTCCTCCCAGTCACTACTCCAGTGGAGAGCACAAGCCCGCAACATATCCTCGAATGTCTGGATAGTGCGCTCAGACTGTCCATCTGACTGAGGATGAAAAGAGGTACTCAAACGCAAACGAGTACCCAACGCCTTATGCGCCGCCTGCCAAAAGTGCGATATAAAACGGCCATCCCATCCGAAACAATAGACTTCGGAGTATCGTGAAGCCTCACAAACTGCGCAATAAACACACGAGCCAACCTCTCCGGGCCCCAAGTATCTTTGATGCCCAAAAATTATGACGACTTGGTCAGACGATCAACAATCACCCAAACCATATTCATGCCCGACCTCGATCTCGGCAGACTCGTGATGAAATCCATCGAAATATCTTCCCATTTCCATTCCGGAACGGGAAGTTACTGCAATAAACCAGCCGGTCGCTGATGCTCGATTTTGACATGTTGGCAAGTCAAACATCTCTCTTCAAACCGTGCGACCTCCTCCTTCATATCATTCCACCCGAAATTTCTCCTCAGGTCCTTGTACATCTTACTCGATCGAGGATGAACGGAGTAAGGTGTAGCATGGGCTCCGCGCAAAATACCCTGCCTCAATTCCGAGTCGTTCGGTACGCACAGACGACTCTGGAATCTCAATACTCCATCTTCATGAATCACAAATCCAGGAGACTTTCCCTTAAGAACATTCTCTCGGATTTGAATAATCATCGGATCCTCTACTCTTGACGTTCGTTTGCTCGGATTCGAGACAGTAAAGGAGTATTACGATGGTGATGCGGATTTTGGCGAGACCTTTGCCCTTTGCAAATCTGGCCCGATGGGAGATTTTTCGATAAAGGAAGGGTTCCTTTTTAAAGGGAATCGTCTTTGCCTACCCAGGCACACGATTCGAGAATTGCTGGTTCGAGAGGCTCACGGAGGGGGTTTGGCTGGCCACTTTGGTTCGGCCAAGACATTGGATGTGCTTAAAGAACATTTTTATTGGCCAAAGCTGCAGGGGGTTGTCCATAATATAATCAGTAAGTGTGTGACATGCCATATTGCGAAGAGTTCGTTCAAACCAGGAATATACACACCTTTACCAATTCCGGAGAGGCCATGGGAAGATGTCTCGATGGATTTCATCATTGCTTTGCCTCGAACCCAACGAGGAAAGGATGCGATTATGGTTGTTGTCGATCGTTTTTCAAAGATGGCTCATTTTGTTGCTTGTCACAAAACTGATGATGCGAGTAATGTTGCTGACTTGTATTTTTGAGAGGTGGTACGATTACATGGAGTCCCAAAAAGCCAGCTGAAGCTCTGATTGAGACGTAAGGATCTCAAGTGTTCGCAACGAGACCGGTTTCCGACTCAAGGCGTCGGCCACGACGTTCGCCTTGCCCGGGTGATAAAGGATTTCGAAACCATAATCCTTAATCAACTCTAACCACCTCATCTGCCTCATATTCAACTCCCGCTGAGTAAATATGTATTTTAGACTTTTATGATCGGTAAAAATATGACATGCAGAGCCGAAAAGATAGTGACGCCAAATCTTGAGCGCAAAAACAACTGCTGCTAACTCCGAATCGTGAGTATGGTAGTTAAGCTCATACGGCCTCAACTGTCTCGACGCAAAAGCAATAGTCTTGCCGTGCTGCATCAACACGCACTCAAGAATCTGACCCGAAGCATCGTTATAAATGACAAAACTCTCGTTGCCACATGGCAACGCCAAAATCGGGGCTGAAGTCAAATGCCTCTTCAGCTCCTCAAAACTCGACTGCCTCTCGTCATTCCAGACGAACTTCTCGAACTTCTGGAGCAACTGTGTAAGTGGCGAGCTAGTTTCGAGAAACCCTCGACGAACCTACGATAGTATCCAGCTAAACCCAAGAAACTACGGACCTCCTTCACGTTCTTAGGCGGTGCCCAATCCAACATTGCCTCAACCTTCTGTGGGTCCACACGAACTCCCTCGGCTGAAATCACGTGACCCAGAAACATCACTTCCTTCAGCCGGAACTCACATTTCGAGAACTTTGCATAGAGTTGCTCGATCCTCAAAATGTCTAACACTACTCGCAAATGATACGCGTGTTCCTCCTCGCTCCTTGAATAGATAAGGATATCGTCAATGAAGACGACGACACACTTATCCAAATACTCGATAAAGACTTTGTTCATCAACTGCATGAACACTGCCGGCACATTAGTTAACCCGAAAGGCATAACTACAAACTCATAGTGTCTGTATCTCGTCCGAAAAGCTGTTCTCGAAATGTCGGACTCCTTCACCCGAAGCTGATAGTACCTCGATCTCAAGTCGATCTTCGAGAATACCGCAGCCCCCTGCAACTGATCGAACAAGTCATCAATCCTCGGTAGAGGATACTTGTTCTTGATGGTCACCTTGTTTAGCTCGCGATAGTCGATATACAAACGTAGTGAACCATCCTTTTTCCGAACAAACAAAACCGGTGCGCTCCAAGGCGAAGCGCTCAGTCGAATATACCCCGACTCAAGAAGCTCACTCAACTGCTTCTTCAACTCGGCCATCTCTGAAGGTGCCATGCGATACGGCGCCTTCAAAATCGGAGCCGCACCCGGCTCTAACTCGATAGCATACTCTACCTCACGGTCCGGTGGCAACCCCGGTAACTCGTCAGGAAAGACGTCAGGAAACTCATTAACAACTGGAAATCGATGAAAGCTCGACTCCACCACTCTCCGCCTTCAAGGCATAGCACCAATAACCAATACACCCATTTCGCATGAGTCTCATCGCCTTCAAGGCGTTAATAACAAACTTCTGGTTTCTCTTTCGCCCCGCGAAAGAGTGCTCGGTGTCGTTCTCGGCTAGCATGGTGATGATCCTCGTGCGGTAGTTCATGATTGCACCATGCCGCTCGAGCTAATCATCCCCGAGAATCAAATCCTCACCCTCAATACCCACAACAATAAGATTAGAGAGCCAAGCCCTCTCACAAATAAACACAGAACAGTCCCGGACCTCTCGATCGCCAACGATTCTATCACCGCTAAGAAGTTTAACGATGAAAGGCTCGCAAGGCGATAAACAGTCAAGACTCAAACGGCGCACACACTCCAGAGAAATGAATGATTGCGTAGCACCCGAATCAAAAAGCACACTGACAGGATGGGAATGGATGTGAACGGTACCTGTCGCCACAGTGGCCACTGGATCATCGGCCCTCCTCATATCATAGATACGCGGAGGGGCGGAGTCGATACTGGAAGATCCCCCTCTAGCGGGCTGACCCCGACCTCTCCCTCGGCTGGCACTCGGTCGAGACTGCGGAGCAAACGAGCCCTCGTTCACACTCGGCTCCCTAGGTGCTGGAAAAGAAGCCTGAGCACCAAGAAGTTGTCCTGCCCACTCACAGAAGAAGGCCTTGTGGCCCGACTGACCACAAGTATGACAAGTCAGAGGCGGACGAGGACACTCCCGGTTCTGATGGCCCGGCTTGCCATAATTAAAGCATTTGGCCTCCCGAACGGAGGCACTGGCAGTACCTCGATAGCCCCCAGAGCATCGAGTCGAACTACCTCCAAGAATATTCGCAGACTGAGATTTCTGTTGACCTCCACTCTTGTGACCCGAGAAATTTCCGGCGGATTTATATTTTTTACTCTCCCGAACCGCCGCACTGGCCGTCACCGACATATCATAGGCAAGAGCTCGACTCTGATAATCCTTCAAAGTAGTACAGATGAGCCCAGACATATAGTCCCGAATTGACAGTTTCATCCGTCTGGAAAAGTGAAAAATTTTGTCGCTCTCCTCGACAACTTGGGTCTTCACGTAGCCCAACTCATTGTTGAAATAGGCAATAGCTTGAGAGACAGGAATATCCCGCGGTTGAGCATCATAGAAGGCATGGACTCGAGCCTGTATAATCGGCCACGGGCAATATTCAGTCTCCATCAGGTCCTTGAATTCTGCCCACGAAGCAACATGATTCTTAGGCCCAACGGCCTCCCACCAATCAGTAGCATCCCCAGTGAAAAAATACTGGGCAATAGGGACCTTGCGGTCCTCGGGACAGTTGGTGGCAACGAAGACTTTGGATATCTCCTTGATCCACCCTTCCCAGCCAATCGGGTCTGAGGCTCCCGTAAACTGAGGAGGATGCATCTTGATGACATCCTGAAGCCAACGGTCAGCTTCGTCCCGAGCAGCATGGGCCGGATTCTGAACCGCCTGGGCTATCGCCACCATCTGGTTCTGTTGCATAACGGCCGCAACACCGAGGTCGGCGCCATCTTGAGAAGAAGCATGGCTATATCGGTCACCGCCCCACCGGCTGCCCCACGTCCCCGGTCGCGTCTACGATCACGACTACGACCACGACCTCTTCCAGCATCCATATTGGTGTTAAGAGATAGCAAAAGCAAGTCGATGATAAGTAAGAGACGAAAAACATCCACAATTCAAGAAACATAATTACGTTACGAGAAAACAAAGAATCAAGTAAGGAAAACTTACGAGCACTGGAAGTACCGAGATGCTGGAAGCGGTGTGACAATGTGCAAAACAAAACACAACTAGACCCAAATAACCGACAAGCCTAGGTATCCATAAACCTAGTAGCTCTGATACCATTTTCTGTAACACCCCGAGATATTCGAATTATATTACACCGTGGACCCCTACGTGGGACCCACCAGGTTAAAACAAGAAAACATTACTCGACCAACCGTCTCGGTTAGCGAGGAGACACACATTAACAATACAACAAATAACAACACGCCCGGAACAACCGACGTAATAAACAACAACCGACAAATATAGTAGTTCCATCGAATAACAATCACAATTCGAAGAGAAAAGCCTAAGTACTCGCGAGTACAATCGATAAGTTTATAAAGTGGGCAACAACCATATCGAATAGAACAACGGAGTAAAAGGACTCAAATGCACATGTCAATGACCCTGGTCAGCGTCCTCGTACTGTCCCAGCGCCCGCTCGTCCAACTGATCATAACCTGAAATCCATGACAAGAATTTCCCCAAAACGGGTCCTCAAAGGGGTTAGCAATTACGCTAGTACAAGTAATCAAGGTAAACCATTCGCTTGCACATTTCATAGTTCAATGCACCCAATTCATTTCAAAAACCAAAACAGACATGTCTTTTCCGGAAACAAACAGTCAATCATTTTGCCTAGGAACGGGACGAAGCCACAAATCCCACCCGAGGCCTCTAAGGGCCCTCCCGAGCTGGCCACATCATAAAACAAATCACGCACAGGCATCGCCTAGGACCGGGACGAAGACACAAATCCCACTCGAGGCCTCTAAGGACCCTCCCGAGCTGGCTAGCGAAACAACTCATGAATCCAGGGCTAAACCATTGGATAACCTCAGTGGCCCCATCGGACCCTCCCGAGGTGAGTAAAGCACGCATAATATACATTATCATTTCATGTTAAGCATAAAGGTTTCCAAAAATATTTGCCTTGAGTAATTGACGACGCAACAAACGGAAAGAAAAATCACCGATGAACGTTAGGAACCGACAATCACAAACCTAACAATTTGAAGAATACAATCACAACCGATTCTAAACGAATACGGAATTGGAATACACCCGAAAACCCGCCTACAATTCATGTATATTCGTATAAAAACAACAACGAGGGCGGACCACAACCAAACCCTCTCGATTACAAAAATACCATGAAATATACCATGAATCCGTAGGAAAACCAAAAATACCAACAAGATTAATCATATTCATCATGAATTAATCTATCATACGTAACGAATCGGACAAAAACGTGAAAACCCCCAATTTACCCAAAAACAAAGTTCTAGGAGTTTACCTCGGATTAAGGACGAAGAACACGATTAGATGTTGATAATACACTCCAAAAACTCGAAGAAGGTGATGGCTCGGAGTTACAAAGCTTCAAATCACCCGGAAGTGCCAAGAAAATCGCCTCGGAGTCGGATGGGGAGGAGGAGAAGTGAAAATGACCGAAATCGGTCAACTCCTGGGTTTATAAACCCAGGCCGAGTTACGTACGTTAGCCACAGGTAGCTAACGTACGTTAGCTTGTTAACGTACGTAAGCCCTCCCTAGCTTACGTACGTAACGAAATGGGCAAGACCGCCTGTACCATTTTACACATACCGTTATGTACGTAACATCAACATGCATTACGTACGTAATGCTCCTTCCTAAGGAGTACAGGCTGCTAACAACAAGCAAGAAAGGAACCGAAAAATCAAAATGCAACGGTGAACAAATCATGATGGTACGAACATAAAGGATTCGAGGCGACGAACTTAAGTGTTGAAGGAAAACATATTCCCGACTACCCGAAGGTTCGGAAAAACAACAACAAACGTAATTATCCCAAAACTTTGGGAAAATTACAAAACGGTCCAAAACATCTGAAATGTACGATACACGGTCGAAACACCCAAAAAAGCTCGTAACACGCATAATAACATGAGATGGGTCTTTGGCAACCCCGAAACGGCGGCTCCGAACGACGATTTACGAGAATACACGAAATAGCGACTAAAACGACATAAAATACCGAATCGAGTACAAACGAGTCCGAAACAAGCTCGAATGACAAAAAAGTCCTATATTAAATATTCTCGAAATGTCAATACGGTTACAAGCGAGTTGCTAAAAATGAAAATACACCAAAAATGAGAATATCGGGAAAAGAAAAAATGTGGATATTACAAGTACTTCATAATTTCGGTAATATATGATTATCTTTGATTTAAATTGTTGCTCCTGAGTTAGCACAATTAATATTCTTGAAGAAAAATATATGTTCCTGGTGAGCAATTTACATTTGAAGTTGCATGTATTTATTTCAAATGAAAAAATACATAACTTTATGTCATATTGATTTGTTCAATTTCTACTTGAGGAATGGAAAGACAATCTCCGAATGATTGGTATAATTTCATATGGCAATATTCTTATTGTCGGCTTTAAAAGGACTTTTATTCAATGAGTATCGAATTAATCATAAGCGATATATTATTTTATCCAATGATCATGTTGCGATGAATTTCAAATTCAAGTATCCATATCAAAGGCACAATATTTGGGTCACTCCCTCTGTTATTAGTGCACCTCCTGAAGAGGATTGATTTTATAATCAAATTCCAACTATCTCCGACATTAGGGGGAGATATGAAATATAAATAAGAGAAAGTCGGAAAATTCTCGTTGGGTTGGATATTTAAATTTACGCACTATGAACATGAAGTTCAACAAGTTATTGATTGCCAAAGGAGTGATGAAATCTCATATACCAGTTGTATATGTACCATAAAGAATTAAAGTCGAATGTGAACTAAATATATTTGTTGATACTCCTCGACGCCAGAAACGTGAGAGACGTATTCTTTATTGGTATTAAAGATAAAATCTCCGGAATACAAATAGATCAAACTATAACATCATTTCAAAAACCTCCTGAAGAGGATCATCTCGAAGACGAGAATCTCAATACTTTAATTTGCACGTGCACTAAATAATTAGAGTATTGGGATTATGGAATGACCAAATCAAATGTTATGAAAAAGTTGAATATTTTATTTTGTTGAAGTTGTCATGGACTTTGTGAATATGGGAGAATTGTTTATAAGAATGATAGTGGTCGACAACACTTTGTGTCTCAATAATTGCTAGTGGAGTGCGTGAAGCACTAAATAAACTATAAGCAATTGAGACAGAGCTTAACTCGCAAAATAAAATAAAGTGGTGAAAGATAAGCGAGATTAGCATATCAAGGGTTTAAGCGCATACCCAAAACATATTCTCCCGTTGGCACTACATTTCGCCATTTAATATACACATGACAATTATTATGAATATAGATATTGAATTAGTGACGTCATCACCACATTTTTCTATGGGTCATTGGACGCGAATATCTATATGAAAGTCCCTGACGGACTTGAGGTTCCTAAAGTAATAGGAACACGAAATTCGCAATATGTACTATTTTGAGTTATAAATATTTATACCTTTTGAAATAGTCTTGTGGATCAACCGACTAAGTGAATTCCTCCTGAAGGGGATATATGTGAATTATTTGAACTCATGTCTAAAGACAAGTTCAAAATGAAAAACTTAGACAAAACTAAGTATTAGTATTGTCTCGACTTGTAGATCGAGCATATATTGTAGAAATTTTTTATCCATTTAGCTACCTAAAGGTTGTCTTACCACTTGAAGTGGATACTGACTCATATAGATCTCAAGAAGATAATAAAGATATAAGAGGACCAGAAGTTCCGTACTTGTATACTATTGAAACATTATATTATGAGGCCTCATATACAGTTTGAAGTTAACATGCTAGCAAAATTTAATATTTCTCCAAGAAGGGGAATGTGGAATGGTGTTAACCATATTGGTCTATTACATGAAAGAGATTGAGATTCGATATTGGTGGCTATTAGGGTATTATGATCTCATATTTGTTCTCATACTGCATATTTATTATGATGAGAAACATTCTTCATTTATGTGTTGCATACAATGTTTGGTCAAGTAAGATGGAATTTATTTTCACATGAGCTTCCGCAGAGCAATAATGATATTCTAGCAGATTTATTCACTAAATCTCTCCATGTAGGAAAATTATATTCATGACATTGGAATGCAAGATTGTTATATTGAGGGGAAGAAGTGAAAACTTTTAAATTAACTTGAAGATTATGCCGACCCTGAAGGTCAAAAGGTCCTGAAGACCAAATGGTTGTACCCTTTTTCCCTTTCTAAGTTTTTTCCAATAGGGTTTTCTTAGTTAAGGTTTTTAACGAGGCAACTAATGCAACACATGAGCAAATTTATACTATGTACTCATTTTCTCTATCGTTTTTTTCCCACAATTTTTTCCAAAGAAGTTTTGATGAGGCGTGACCATCATAATATTCAAGAGGAAGTATTGCATGAAGACGATGTCACTTGTATCTCAAAGGTAGATACATCAAATATTCACTTAAGTGATTAGTCGGCGAATTTATTCACAAAGGCGTTGCCGACATTCAAAAGACTGGTACACAAGATCGGAATGCGTCAACTCAAAGATCTCATGTAATCAATTTCAGGGGGAGTAGGTGTACTCTTTTTCCTTCGATCGGGTTTTTTCCCACTGATTTTTCCGACAAGATTTTAATGAGTCAACATGTATTAAAGGTCATTTAAGGGAGAGTGTTGTAATTAATGTATTTATTAATGAATGACTTTTATACCCACAGAATCATAGATGTGTACTTATAAATAAAAGTCTTTGCGCTCATAAGAATACACACATTATTATTCTTCTCTTCCGATTTCTCTCTTTTTAACCACTGTAGTTTTTATTTTGGAATGAGACAAATATATAATTACACGAGTAACTCCTGGTCATAATTGATTGCAATATTTAAAGCATAGAGTATTACCACGACTATATTTTTTGCATTTTTCTGGGAGTAGCATGTGCAAGACATATTTATTGGCAGTTACTTTTCTTTTATTTAAAAAATAATTGTCTGCATTACTAACCCATTAACACGCTTTGATCTCCACTAGGGCATGGGCACCGGCAAGAAACTCACGTTAAAATTTAATAAAAAAATTAAGTACTAATAGTATATACAGTAAAAATTCGATAAATGAATATGATCGGGATCGAATAAAAATATTCATTTAGCGAAATTATTCATTTATCGAAAGAAAATTTGAACATGTTATAAAGAGTTGGGACCGAAAAAAATTATTCATTTGACGGGGTTATTCATTTATCGAAGTATAACTGTACTTGTATTCAGAGATGGATTCAAGACTCCGATTCTACGGATGGACTGGCGAAAAAACAAGAGCTAAAGTCTCGATTTATATATTCGGATACAATACGATAATTTTAAATGTGCACATAATCAGGAAATATTTTTTAATCAAGCTAATGATCTTCTTAAATAAAAACTAAACTTAAATTCGATAATTCTTTCCAAGCGTATTTCATACTCTATTTTTTTAATGAAGTATATTGTCAATTTCGCTACTCATTTTATCACTATAATGAGAATGAAGTAAAAAAAAAAGGAATATGATGAAGAGGGAAAAAATGAGCTCTAGCTCGAATTCCAACATCATACTTCCTCCGTTCTTTTATTATTGCAACGTGTTGACTATTACACTGTTCACATACTCTCTTTTGACCATCTTTTGTGATTTATACATATAAAAAAATATAGTCATGTGGGATCTTGTTAGGTTCATCTCGAAATATACTTTCAAAATATCAACTTTTTATAATTTTTAAAAGTAAAGAATTTAAGATATTAATAATCAAAGTTGTGCATTGGCAAACATGAAAGTCCAGATGTTGCAGTTATAAGAGAACGAAGGTAGTATTTGTTTGGGTCTGAAGACTCCCATATCTACGAATCGATTGGGTTGACAAACAACCATCCTACGACGACACAACAAGTCATGAGTTTGTGTATAAATATCGGCGTCAATACATGATGCACCATGAGTTGATTCTTGTACAATTAGTATAGATGGTGACTCACACCTTAGTCCTTCCAGAATGATTTTACTCATGAGCTTGTGATTTGTCACATAGTCCTCTTCGAGGAATCAAGCATTGATGCTAACGATGACCTTCCGATCTTAGAGACTGTAAAACAAGTTCCCCTTCATTCTCTTGGTGTGTCATACACACTCGTACTTCTGTATGATGTGCCAACTTATCAACGTCCTTATTCAGTATGTGTGTTGGCCCCAAATAGAATATGTCCCAAATTGGCTTTCACCAACTCCTTGTTATTATATCGAGAATTAATCCACATACATGGTTACTATAATAATCCCTTTTTCGAGTTTCTCAATGAACATCATCAATTCGACCGAGTCGAGACATGATTTATAGCTATAATATTAATTATCAAAAAATACTATTATTACCCAAAACATTTAGCATAATGAATGAATCAAGGTGGCTCACTCATGATAAATCAAAGTTGTAATAATTATTATAAATATATAATAAAATATTATACATCAGAATTAAGAATAATAATTATTCGAGATTTTTGTTCTTCATTTAGTTAGTACATAATAAGCATTCTCATTGTGATACAATTCTACGTATATGAATACGCTAATGTATGTAAATAGTCGAGACAATTAATCTCAAACATACACCACAACCTCTCACATAATTATCTAATATTACATATGTTGTAAATTAGTTATATTATTTTATAAGGTATCGCTAATGTGGTATTCTATGTGGCACTAACACACCGCATTATATATAATACAAATAAATAGATAGTATTTGTACAACCATAAAGCTCATTATTTTGCAAAACATGTGACGAAAATTTATTAATGTGTTCATGGATATTACATGAACATAAGGTAATACAAACAATAAGTATCGACATATTTCATGTACTATTTTCTTATTGTTCTCGTGTAGCATTTATTTACCGTTATTCCCTTCAGTACCTTCTTATGGTTTACTTGTGTAGCATATTCTTATCACGAACATTCTTATGGTTCTCATATTGGGTTTTTCATGTATCAAGTGCATCGAATATAAGTAATGAGTATCAGCTTTCTCTTTAGATGTTCCACACACGAACAATTTACACAAGTCGGATTGTTGGATCCTCTTGTATAATATTAAATAAAAGTGCAATTATTAATTCCTAGTTAGAAGGATTGCACAAGATCAACTCAGGGAAGCAGCAGAGTAGGCAGAGGAACGGTCGATCAGATTTTTCTAGTATCTTTTTATGGTTCATTCATGCATGACCTTCTTATTGTTCTCAATATAATATCTTCTTATCGATCTCCCGTATTTATATTATTTTAAATTTATCGGTACATATAGTAAAAAAATACTTAAGTGTGAAATGCATACTTAAAGTCTTAAATTCATAGTAATTAGTCATAAATAATTAATATGAAATTCGTAAATATATAATATTTGTCAGAATAGCAAAAAGTTATACACATAGTCTCATTTATTTTGTATATCTCAATCAATTAATAATATAATTTTGTAATCCAATTATTTTTTCCAAGCAAATAGGAAAAGAGAAAAAAAAGAAAAATTATACAATCACAACCGTTGTAACAGTTGTGTTTGTTTTGAACCATTGATGATGTATGTGGTGGGGTAGGTGATGAAATAAATAATGAATTTAATGATAAACGTATGATGAGATGATGTGTTGTAAAGTTTGATTGTGTAAATTGGTTGTGCATGTAGCATTGTTGAAAAAAAAAGGAGGGGCAGAGGCGAGGATGTTCCCGTCAATAAAATATAATATATCCAAGGTCGGGTTAAAGCATGTGACCCGATCCGAGTTACGTTATGAGTTATTGTGCCGACCTATTCGTCTCAATAAATAACCAAATCATAACATAATATATATATATATATAAGACATCATATGGCGGGAGTACGAAGAAATATCCTTAGAGGGCGTTTGGTTTGTAGGATTCCGACGGAATGTGAAGGAATTGGAGTGATCAATTCTACACATTCCATCATTCATGAATTTGGTCATTTCATCACAATTGAGAAGGAATTCAATTCCATTCCACCAATTTTCTCAAAAGACTATATTATCCCATCCGCCACCTTCGGCGGCCACCTCCGGCAGCCACCTCCGGCCACCTCTCCTCCGTCCACCACCGGCCACCACCTCCGTCCACCACCGTACACCACCTCCGGCCGCCACTTCCGGCCACCACCTCTGGCCACCACCACCAGCCACCTCTCCTCCGTCCACCATCGACCACCACCTCCAACCGTCACCTCTGGCCACCACCGGCCAATATTTCGTCATTTACCAATATTTCATTCCAATTCTAAAGTTACATTCTGTGAACCAATAGACAGATTACAATACCATAGTCCATTCAAATTTTTGTCAACCAAACAGATTGTCAAACGTGATAACATTCAATCCCAATTCCTCCAAAGTCAAATTCCTTAACAGATTCCATTACATCAAAAAACATTCTAGAAACCAAACGCCCCATAATTCCTATCCTATGAGGAAAGATCCTTACCCTCGAGGTGAAATCTACTCGAATCTCACCAGTTGATTATTAGGGCCATCTCAGTGTTGTTGTTGTTATTATTATTATTATTATTATTATTAATCTTAATTACTATTATTGTTATTATTATTAATAATATTTACTATTATTATTAATAATATTTATTATTATTGTTGTTGATTATTATTATTATTATTTACCATTATTATCAGTGTTAATTATTACTGTTATTATTGTTATTGTTATTAATATCATTAATATTATTATAATTTACCCTTATCAAATAGATCTCAACTTATCATTTATATTTTATTGTATTATTATTTTTAATATTATTTTCTTATATTTATTATTATTATTATTTATCCTGAATATATAGTTCAGTTCAATTTAGTTCAGTTCAGTTCAATTTAGTACAGTTCAATTCAATTCAATTTAGTTTAATTCAATTCAATTCATGGAAGAGGGAGTCTAGGTCAAACTTATGCATTTGGACATCCGAATCCAAAAGTTGGCTTTCCAGTTTTTTAATTAGGAGAAAATTACATATCCCAATACAATTACTTAATATATTACACAAATGATATTTGGCAGATTTATTTACACTACTACCGTTTTTATCTTAAAGTAGGGTTAAAATAATATATTATTTTTTATATTGTTTTTTTTATTAATGATATCGGTTCTTCCCCGTTTTTTCTCATTCTGTTGAACTCATCTCCTCTTTTTTTCCTAGGGTTCCCGCAGGTCACACCTTTCTCCAAATAATTTTTTTCTTCGCAAATTAGTATGAAGAACGTGCGTAGGGAGTCGCCGCGGCTCAAAAAACATAAGATCTCTGTTGATGCGGCTGAATCTAGTCGTTTTACTAGGTCTATGAAAAAAAAATGAGGGATTTTAGTCCGGTTAGGTTAGATTTGAAGAAGAGATGTAGGGGTAGCATTAAATTTTATCAAGAATCTGGGATAGCTGATGTTGATATGTTGAAGAATGATGAAGATGATTCTGATTTTGAGGTATCCAGTGAGAACAAAAAAGGTGCAGTTACTGTTGAATTCAAGAACGATAACGAGAAGGTTGGAGATGCTAGTATCTATATTTGTTCAAAGTTTTTGAAGGTTAGTTTAATATTTTTTCCGAATTTTTCTATATATTTGTTCATTATTTTATTTTTTGCATATTGGTAAAACGAATTTACTGTTGTTTTTTTGTTGATTTGTATCAGATTATTTATTGCATGCAATGTATTTTGTGGTAGATTAGTTGTATTTTGCAATGTATTTTTACTACTGTTTTCATTATTGGATTTTTTTTTTTGTGTTTTGATAGGGTAAATTCAGGTTACTAAGTACCATTATTGTAATTACATTTTTTCTACAAAAGATGAAGAACAGTTGTTATATTTTTGCATGTTTATTTGTGATTTGCTTATAAAGTCTTATTTTTTCTTTAATTTTTTATTCAATAGTACATTTCATTTGTAAATGTTATTAAAATGCATGTATTTGTAAATTTTTTTGTAGATGTGGTCTTTCTATTATGACGAGAACAATCGTAATTTTCATGGGAAGGCGACTTATTGGAATGATTTTAAGGTTCCTGAAACGATTATGCAGAAATTAACTGATACACAACGAGATATGTTCATGCGTACTCCATTTTCACAGTATCTTAACTTTGAACAGCTAAAGATGTATTCTCAAATTTTACATCAAGCATTAATTAGGGAAATTTATCAAAGGGATGATGGGGAAATTTGGTTTGAGTTTGGGGAGCAACGTGTACGTTTTGGGTTGCCTGAATTTTGTTTAATAACTGGATTGAATGGTGTTGGTAATGTTGACGTTTCTGTTTTTTCGGGTATGAAGAGTGTGTTGATTGACAAGTATTTTGGGGATTGTCGTGTTACCCGAGCTCTAATCGACTCTGTTTTCAAGGCTGTTTCTTTTGTTGATGATGAGGACGCTGTGAGGATGTCTGTTATTTATATGTTATTTAATTTTCTATTAGCTGCTGCGCCGCCTCGTTTTGTGGATAGAGGGTTGTTGGTTTATGCTGCTGTCGGTGATCTAAATGTTCTTCCGTGGGGAAAAATTTGTTATGATATGACTGTAAGGTCTTTGTTTGTTGCTGTTAAAGGTGTGGTTAGGAGGTTGAAGAATGGTTATGTGCAGTATAATACGTTTAAGGATAGATACACAAAATTATATAAGTTGTGTGGATTTCCTTACGTTTACAAGTTTTTTTGTATGAGAGTATTCCTACTTTGATGGATCGTGGAATATGTGCTCGGAGTGATGATTCAAATTTGAGGATCTTGTCGTGGAAAGAAGTTGGAAAACCACCAACCAATGAGCAATTGAATGATTTTGTGTTTGGTTCTGGGCAGGTATAATGATAGTTTTAATTGTTAATTTTTTTAATTGATTATTTTGTATCTTTGTATAAATTAGTGATCCTTTTGTTTATTTTGTTAATACGATGAGGGTGCGTAAAATTTCTCCGACTTTGGATGAATTGAATAAGTTGAAATTCTTGGATTGTTTTAGGTTTTTACAAAATAATAGTCTTGGGGGTGGTGTTGATCATAATTTTAGTGGCAAACCTAAGAAGGTTTTTGTTGGTGCCTCTTTTCGAAGTCCTGAATTTAAGAAAGTGGTAGATGATAGGATAAAGCCTTTGGAGGAAAGTATTAGTAGTGTGAAGGAAGCAATTGAGAATTTAAGGAAGGATTTCTGAGCAGTTGATGGTTTTGGAGGATAAGATTTTGACCCAGATGACTTTATTGTTGAAGGGTGAGGTTTGTGGTCAAGGTTTGGATAAGGAGTGTGGGAGAGCAGATTCTAATCCTGGTGAAGTTTTGATAAAGGAAGGTTTGGATCCTGTTAGTGGTGAGAGGTCTAAAAGTTCTAATATTGATTTTGTTAATGTAATACACCTGTCTGTGGAATTTAAATCCAACTTCTTTTTGTCTTTGCCGATGATGTTGTTGGTGTGTCTGGTTCGAAGGTAAATTTTGTTTGAAGTTTGATATTATTTATCTTTCAATTATAAATTCAAATATTTGTTTTTGTTCACCATTTTAGGTTCGTAAAGTGCGGGAGTTTCCGTCATTTGAACTTCTTAGTCAAGAATCATTATCTGATGTTGGAAATTTTGATTCTGGAAAGGTCAATGTTTTTATTTATTTACTTAGAAATCTAATAGTTTTTACATTTAGTATGTGTTAAAACTAATTTTAGTTATCTAATATATATGTATGGTGACAGGTGCAGAATAAAGTTTTTTGTGAGAAAGCAACAACTGAATTTGAATCCCTACATAAGGTTTGATGGGATTTTTTGTTACCTCTAATTTTTTTTTTTGGTCACTTGGATTCTAATTTTTGATACTATGGTTGAATGTTGATGTTGTGTTTGTTTTAATCAAGTTCTTAGCTATATTATGCATATATTTTATGTATTTTATGTGGTTACACATTATCTAATAATAGTTACTTATATTAGTTGGCTTTGTTACTTTGATTTAATAGTTCAAGAATTATATCTGTATGAAAGGTGACATATGTATTAGTTTGTTATAATATGTTTTCTGTCTATCTACTGGTCAATTATTTGTTAAGTATGTTTTTATGATGACATTTATTTTAGATATATTGGTAGGAATTGTGTGTGGACATATATTTGTTAATGCAGATTAACTTGATTACTAGTTTATATTTTTATATGCAAGATAGTGATAGTTTGATATGTTGGTATACAATACAGAGGAGAAATCAACAAGTGAAGTGAATCTCTACATAAGGTTTGACTGGATTTTTGGTAATCGTGATTTTGCTTATTTGGTTACTTGGTTACTTGAATATAGATGTTGTGTTTGTTGTAATCAAGTTTTTAGCTATATAATGTATAAATTTTATGTAGTTACCCATAATCTAATAATGGTTACCTACATTAGTTGAATTGGTTACCTTGTTTCTTGATTTAAGAATTGTATTTGTATGGAAGGTGATAAATGCACATCTCGATTTGTTTACTAGGAAATGGATTTGTAGATACCTTGTCGAATTGTTTGTGGCAAAATATTTGTTAATGCGGATGTATCTTGATTATTAGTGTTTTTTTTTTTTGCAATTTAGTGATACTTTTATATGTTGGTGTCTAATACAGAGGAGTCGGTCGGTAGGGCTATGAGTCCTTTGGATGACATAGTGTATACGACTCGGGATATTAAAATCATTGAAGAGTTGGAGCAGAGTGTGGGAAAGCATGTTGCTAGAGCCAAACGTGCTTGTGTGAAGAGTGCTGCTTTGAGAAGTCCGTTCACCACTGAATTTGGTTCGGCTGAGTGCAAGGAATTGGTGTTGTATCATAAAGACATACGAAAGGGCATTTCAGCATTTCCGGACGAATGCATGCAATGGCCTGATCAAAGCGAAGTTTTGTTGTTTGATGAATGGTTCAAAATTGGTTTCAACTCGAGAAATAGGTAATAATGGGTTTATTTAATGTTTTATGTGAATGAGTGATATATCTAAATATTTGTTTTTCTTATAGGAAATACAAATTTCTGGAACATGTGACATCATTAACCCTCCTTTTATCTTCGGTGATACACGTATTGCAAGTAAAATGTGGTTTTATGCATTGTTGACACCAAATAAGTGGCTGGATGATGATGTAAGTATTGTTTAATATGATGGCATATATAAAGTACAATATTCTCAATTATGTCCATATCTGTTCCTACTTATTTTAGGCTAGAGTCTGACTTTTATATATTATTTTATTTTTTTGATATCAGCATATAAATGTTGCTTTTTACTATCTGCGAAAGCTTGCTCGACATTCTTCCAAAGTACGGGTCAAGGTTACAACTGTTGACTCTTGGTTTCATGTGAAGCTGACCACTTTGTACAATGAGTATTGTCAGAGGGGGAATGATAGAGAAATTTTGAGGGGAGGTACAGACATTCGAGAGTATGTTCTTGGTTATTTGATGTGTATGAACACACCCTGGGTTGAAGTTGAGTATGTTTTATTTCCTATAAACATGGATAATCCTGGGCATTGGTTTCTATTGGTGTTTGATGTACATCGTCGGTGTTTGGTGGTATACAATACTCTTGAACAAGGCTGTAAGGTAATGCATGATAGGATATTGAGTGTGTGTCAACCGTATATTGTGGCTTTGCCTATTATATTGGCAGGTTGTGATTTTTGGGGAATGAGAACTGATCTTGACCATGCTAGTGATTTATTTTGCAAATATGGGTTGGATGATCAGTTTTTACTTCTTTTTGCAAAGTCGATACCTGAGCAGGTTGAGTGGTGAGTAAATATCCATAATAAGTATTTTGTTGTGTATGTTTATGTATTCATATTTACAATTTTTTCTCTTTTTTTGTAGTGATTGCGGTGTTTTCACAATTGGTTTGGCAGAACATTTTTGTAACACCCCCAAGACATTCAGGGCATATTACAGCGCCGTGGACCCCACACTGTGGAATCCACCAGGCTACATACCAACAAGACATTTGACAACGACAAACTATCATTAATAAAACGACAATTAAAATAAAAGACTACCAACCGACAATTAAAATCTGAGATCAAATCCATTTCCCAAAATGGGAACACAACATTAACAATTTCAAACAGGAAGTACTCGAGTACTTAAACCAACTTTATAATACATTAATCTCAAAACCAGACATCAATAGTAACCGACAGACATGACATCGAAAATCAAACACTGGACAATATCATGCTTGCCCATCATCCTCATACGGACCGAGTGCTCGCTTGTCCCCACGATCAATACCTGAAATACAAAAAGTATTTCCCCCATTTAAGGGGTTAGCGACAACTGCTAGTGCAAGTACAATCCATTTGAACTACATTCTAATCAGATGAATATATGCGCCAAAAGTCATTTTAGAAAACATTTTATATTCCGGAATATTTACGATGTACACATAAAACACATTATCTCCAACAAATCATAATTCAAAGTTAACCGTTGGCACGAGACTCACGGCCACCGTACCCCGCAGAGCCCCGTCGGACATCCCTGGGTGGCTAACCACAGTTCGTGATACGCACACACACGGCAATACGTATCCCTAGAGGCCCCGTCGGACCGTCCCTAGGTGAACATACACATATCTCCCCACAACAACCACATATAGCCATAATTCAAATACTAGAACATGTAAACAAATGTAAAGTACTTGCCTTTGTGACATCTTCGAAGGATCGGAAGTGAAAAGTGACTACGGATGATCCGAATGGACAACGACGGTTCCTAAACGAAGAATTAGCATAACTCAGTCCCAACGGACATCAGTAATCGAAAGGAATACTCCCAAAACCCCGATTACTAATAACGACAATAGACGATCAATTGATACGGGCGAGGGTTTACGCAAAATCTCCCCGTATCGATAATTCGCGGATTAAAATCAAGGAAATTGGATTTGGAATCATTCAACAATCACAATCGGTGAAGAATATCCTAACATCTTTGGAATAATTCGGTTCAATTAATAAAACCGGAAAAACCCCAAATCGTCAAAGTTAGGGTTCCCGAGAAATTACCTTGAATTCGGACGATGGAGATGGGTTTAGATGGTGGTGTGTTATGCTCGAGACACAAGAATTGGGTGGAAGGGAACTCCACCGGTTACTCTCCACAATCTGCTCCGAATCGCCAAAATCGCCGTAGGAAGGGAAGGAAAGGAAAAGAATGAAAAATAATCTTGAAACTAAACCGCCCGATCTTTAAAAATGTGAAGTTAGCGCACGCTAACTAACATGTATAGCGCACGCTTGGCCGAGGCAAGTCCGATGGCTCTGCTGCCATCGCTAGCGCACGCTAACAAAAATGAGTTAGCGCCGCTAATCGCACATTGGTAGCGCACGCAAGGCAAACAGCGAAGTAGCGTGCGCTACTACGCAGATTGATCTTGCCGCTCATGTCGGCAGATGCTGCTTGTCGGAGGTACAAAACACGAAATGCACGACGAGGTCGAGAATCCGGGAACATGAACGCGAAGCATATAAAGCAGCGGAGCTAAGCGCTGAAAGAAAAATACAATTCCGACCACCGAAGGGTCCGTAATGCGACAACGAAAACGAGATTCCCTAAACTATTAGGAAATTACAAAAATGGCCCAAGTGCCCGAAAATCACGAAACGACGTCGGATTTACAAACCGAAAGTCTCCACAAGACCAACTCAACCATACGAACTTGTACAGACCCAGAAATAACGAAAACGAACGAGTTTTACAAGAATCGAACGTTCATACGGCAAAACATGTCATAAAATGAAATTACGTGAAAACATCATCAAAACTCGTCCAAATGGAAAAACTCCAAGAGCAACATAGATTCAAAATGTCGAAACGGTTACAAGCGAGTCGATAAAAATAGACATACACCAAAAATGGAAACTGCTAAAAATAGAAATATTACGGATATTACAATTTTATGTTTGAAAAGTTGGAGGACATGTTGGGGCGTTTCTCTGTGAAACCGTATCGGAAGAAATTATGTGTCAACTTGTATATTCATGCTAGGAATAAGGAGATATCTGGCTATGAGAGCGATATTGAACATACTGGAAGATATGCTTGTAATAGTTAGGTTTAAATTTATAAGGTTGTTGGTTAATATGTAAGGTACCTTGTTTGAGTTTTATGGACTTGAATTTCTAGTTGTGGTAATTTCACTTATGTTTGGCATTACTTATATCAGTTACTTGTATTTTGTTATTCTTTTTTGTTCTTTTGTCTTGGTTACCAGAATTATGATAAAAATATGCCAATAAATAGAACTTTGTGTTTGTAGATTTCGAAAATTTGGTATCCTAATATATTAAATCATGTAACTAGATTATTACTTGTGTTAGATTTGTATTATTAATTTTTGAATTATGTATAAGTGAAATGGTTATTAAATATACTCCAACTTGTCCATATTTTATTGAGTTTTATGTAATAATTACATGAAAATAGTATTAGATGTTTTATCGTAACTAAATATAAAAATAGTATTCAATATAGTATTTATTAATTTTAATGAGGTTTTGTTTTATATTGATAGCATATAAAATATAAAATATTAACATGCATATACTTGGGGATGTCTATCTACAAACTTGGTTATGGCTAATTAATAGATTGGTTACGTTTACGTAATACATCGGTTACGTCTACCTAATTAATTGGTTACGTCGTTCATTATATTAATAAGTTTTTTTACACTGGAAACATCTACGTAATATATTAGTTACTTAAACTTACACATCAAGAACATATATTAGAATATTTGAGTTTTACTATAAATGTATCAAACTATACGTACATCTTTTTTATTTATATCTTGACCAGAATACTCCATATTTCTGAAAATAGAAAATATCAATTGAAATTAAATAGTAACCAATAGAGGTAATCAGAGTAATTAAATATAATAAAATAGTTGTTTGTCACAGTGTCCTGTTATTAATAGGTTGGTTACGTTTAATTAATACATTGGTTGGGTCAACATAACTTATTAGTTACTTCGTGCATTATATTAATAATTTTTTACACTGGAAACCTCTACGTAATATATTAGTTACTTAAACTTGCTCATCAAGTAAATATTAGAATATTTTAGTTAATATAAATTTATCAAAGATATATCACTTATGTTATATATCATGCAAATATTTACAAATAGTTTGGTGACATGATATATGTGAGATGGTATCATCTCTCAATATATTTATGTGTTTTAAGTTAATAATAATATTCTACTATTATTAAAGAATACTCCCATAATAGTAGAAAGTGACATATTAATTTAGTATTTTTAACTATACATACATCTTTTTTATTTATATCTTGACCATAATACTCCATATTTCAGAAAATAGAAAATATCAATTAAAATTAAATAGTAACCAATAGTGGTTATCAGAGTTATTAATTATAATGAATTACTTATTTGATCACAAAGTCATGTTATTAATAAATCTACAATATTAAGAAAATCTATTAGAATTAAAATATTAATTTTAGTGACCAGGTAGAACTTGGAGTAGAAACTAGAGCAATTAAATAGAAAGTAGAAAATCAACACACAATGGTTATTAGTTTGCAAATTCAAATAATTATTACATCAGAAGTTGTAAGACAGGAGGATTTTTACAAGTTTTACGATTGTGCCCTTTTTCTTTGCATTTGCTGCATTGGACCTGACTTTTACCTTCTGCTGCACTTTTGTATCTTCCTGCCTTTGGTCTCCCAGGTGGTCTTTTTGTGTTGGGTGGTAGGACTTGGATATTCCTGATATGTGCTGGTATCTCCCAGCTATCTTTGTCCCCCACAGGCATAATGCTTGCTGAATATGTAGCACATAAAGCCTTCTTCGTGTAAAATATGGAACAGAACTCATAACAACTCAAATTCCTTTTGCCTAAGACTGCTGATGCATGTTTGCATGGCATTTCATGGTACTGAAACTCTTGGCATGTGCATGTTCTTTTGGATATATCTACAACGTACTCTTTGTTCAAGTCATAAACTGTAAATACAACTAGATTTGAGGTAGCAACCTGTAATATATGAAATATCTAATTATACACTATTAATAACAATGAAAACTTTCTGCAAATACCATATATTAAGTTTGAATTAGTAACTAGATAGCAGTAATATTAATAGGGAATTAACATACCTTCAGTCTTTTGGAATCATTTATAATAATTGCAAGTCTTTTTTCTGCGTCTGTGGCAAGCGTTGTAAATGTTGAATGGGCAACCTGTTTATTTGTATGATACCATCGTTGAGCTAAACAGCGTAAACATTCAATCATTGTTGAAACAGGTAAGTCTCGAAGGGATTTGATTGCATTATTCAAAGATTCTGCTATGTTTGAAGTCATTGTTAAGAATCTGCTTGTTTCTCCATGCAAGCGCGTGCATTTGCTGAGTTTGACTTCATTTTCGAGAAATGGTCTGATTCGATAATCAATTGCATCTAGATCACACATATGCTTCTCGAATTCTTGCAATGTGTAAGCTCTACACGCACCATTATAAGCATTCTTCACATCAGCACCTCCTTTCTTAAACCTTTTTTTGATATTTTTCAAGATATGGTATGTGCATGCCCCATGCATGACATCTGGAAATATAATTTCCAAACCTTTGACTATTGCTTGATGTCGATCTGATACAATGCACTGGTTGTCCCTTACACCTACTGCTTTTCTTAAATTCTTGAAAAACCATGTCCACGAATCTTCATTTTCCATCACAACAACTGCAAAAGCTATAGGAACGATAGACCTATTTGCATCTTGTGTACTTGCCGTTAGTAGTGTTCCCATATATACGGAGTTTAAGAATGTACCATCAATGACAATAATTGGAAGACAATTTTTATATGCTTCTATTGATGGACCTAATGCAAAGAACAGATACTTGAAACGTCCATTGGCATCAACAGATATATCTGTTATAGATCCCGACGACAAGTAACCAATTGATATGTAATCAGTAACCATTGTATTCGTTTGATTTAGTAACCTATAGAAATGCAGTCAATAACCACAGTAGGATAAATATATACAAAGTTAAGATGCATGGTTATAATTTGCAGCATATTAATATTCAAGAGATATGAAGTTACCTGGGTTATTCTTTTCAACCATGTGTAGCCACGAGGGTATCAAGGAGTAATCATGTGGATTTCCGCGCACTTTTTCCAATGCTCTTTCCTTGGATCTCCATGCTTTTTGGTAAGAAATAGATATATTGTAGTCGTTCATCATGTCCTCTACAATATCTGATGGGGTATATACTTTTTTCAGATTCGTAAATCTGTTTTTTATGCATTCACTAACTATCTCACTTGAAGCTTGTCTGTGATTCCCCATCAACATATTTGAAGAACATGTGTGGACATCGTTCATTTTTCGCACTTTGAACATATTTGTGTTCCCTAGCTTTGAGGCTCTTAGTTTCCATTGACAATTTGTATTATCTACACAAACTATTACATAGTCCCTTGAAGAAGATCTTTGTACCTTGAAGTCTGCTTTGTCGCATTGAATTCAAGCTTATTGCATTCACCAACACATCTTTTCTTACATATATTTGATTTTCTTTCACATTTACATTTTCAGCTTGAGATGACTGGTTTTCTTGATCTTGATGGAAGTTAGTTGTAAGAGCACATTTTTTCGATTCGACTATGTTTTGAGCAATCAGACAAGATACTCTATTCTATTAACTAATGATTTGGTAACTAGAGGAATAATTTGAACACCGGTTCATTGGGTAGCAATTTTTTCGTATCCTTTCTCCTGTATTTTTAGAGTAATGATTATGATCTTGATACCCATTGTATTTTCTTCATGATTATGAGTGGGTACTTTCCATAATCTGAATTTTTTCTGCACACCTCTATGTAGAATCTCAATGTTGATTCATCTCTTATACTAATTGGGGGTATGTTTGGAGTTATGTGAAACTTCATTGTGAATGTGGTGGAGCTTGATATATTCAATGTGGTTCGCACTAAATCTTCCATATCTGCAAGTACCTCTGTTTGTTGAATTAATAATCCACTTACTTTGAAATTTGTATACACATTTCCATTTATCCAAATACCATTGTAGTATAGAACGATCGGAACCATTTCCATAGTCTGAAAAAAAAAAGAATAAAATGTTTCACCATTTCATGCAGTAACAAATATTTGATAAGTTTTTCTATAAAATGGTATCTGGTTACATTGTTTTTTTATCCTGTAAGTTCTTTATCTTAGTCTTCTTTTTTTTAATTTCCAGTTATATTCTAGTCTTAAGTTCAGTAACCAAGTAAGAAAGGTCATTTTGATGGGATGTATCTCATGTTGAAGCTACTATTCAAATACATTATAACAAATATAATTTTGTAAACAAGCTCTCTTTAAATGGTATCTAATTTTTTTCATTTATTAAATTCAGTAATCAAGTATTTTAAAAAAAATTGACACATAGTTATTGTATCAAACTACAGTGTACTTAAATGAGTAACCAAGTATTCATAAAAACCAACATATAATCATGGTATCCAACTAACATTCAAATACAATATACTAAAATCAACACATGCGATGGTAACCAACTACAATATATAAATTTTAATTTGGTAACCAGATTGTCTTAAATAATTATTGTATCCAACTACAGTGTACTTAAATGAGTAACCAAGTATTCATAAAAACCAACATATAATCATGGTATCCAACTAACATTCAAATACAATATACTAAAATCAACACATGCTGATGGTAACCAACTACAATATATAAAGTTTAAGTTGGTAACCAGGTTGTCTTAAATAATTATTGTATCCAACTACAGTGTACTTAAATGAGTAACCAAGTATTCATAAAAACCAACATATAATCATGGTATCCAACTAACATTCAAATACAATATACTAAAATCAACACATGCTGATGGTAACCAACTACACTATATAAAGTTTAAGTTGGTAACCAGATTGTCTTAAATGATGTTCAATTATTCGTGCTGCACTACGTTTGTAAATTTTTACATGTGTGACAAATACATGAAATAATCTAGTAACCAAGGTTCCAATAAATAGTATTCATATATAAAATACGAACTACACTTTAATTTATATATCACAGAAGATTATTTTCCCTTTATTATTGTGGTAACCAATTTTTTAATTTCATGTCTTGCATTATGTCAATAGAAGAATTGTCAGAATTCATCTACAATTGAAATGAACAGTTTATATACGAATACAATTATGGTCAAATTTATTATAATCCCCCACACCAATTCGATTAAACAGTAGAAATTATTTTCAAAATTCCAAAAAAAAAAAAAAAATACTTCAAAATGTTACCTGTTTTGCGGAAGTTTCTGTATTTTGTAATTTGGATCTTCTTTACTCGGAACGATTTTAAGGAACTGATGATTTCTTCGTATTTTGCCGACCAGAAAACTGTACCTCCTTCTCCGCCTTGTACCCTGTAATTCGTGTTGCTTCTTCTTCGATCTGATGGAGAGAAGAATTGAATCGTATCTAAAATTTTCTTCTTTTTTTGATTATAGGTGGTGGTGGATTTTTTTCTTTGTTTTTGGTAACTGAATCTCTCAGATCGTGGAGAAGCCATCGCATCTGAGGAGATGAGGTTTTCCTATTTTCCTGCGAAACGGTTCCTCTATTATTGCAAGGTATCCTTTTTTTTTTATTTATTCTTTCATTAATTTTTCGGTAGTTTTGTAATTATTTCATATATGTGTCATATATGTAAATACTTACTAATATATATGTGTAAAGAACCCTTTAATTAGTTAGTTAGCTTTGGTGCACTTGGCTTTCCAGTTTCCTATAAATTTCCATATTGATTTTTTAATTACCGGAAAAGTCACAATTTGAGCAGACCAATTCTTCAAATACTAGATTTTTTTTTTATTATTTAATTGATGTGGCGGTCGATCTCTTCTCTTTAGGTCATTGTTATTTGTAGTCTTAGGGGGGAGGGAGTGGGTTCGGGTAGCCTGATCGGTTTGTGTTACCCGATCGGCAACATCGTCCCCTCCTCATCGGGTAGCACGATCGGGTATGTTGTTCGGTTTGTGAACCCGAGCGGCTTTGGTGAGAAAATGATATATTTTTATGTAATGTTTTTTTTAAGTATTATGTAATATTTTTATTTTTAATGAAATTGTATGTTTTTATTTTAATATTGTATGTGATTTTATGTATGAGAAAAAAATGGTATGTTTTTATGTAATATTTTTTTTAAGTATTATGTAATGTTTTTATTTTTAATGAAATGGTATGTTTTTATTTTAATATTGTATGTGATTTTATGTATGAAAAAAAATGGTATGTTTTTATGTAATGTTTTTCTTAAGTATTATGTAATGTTTTTATTTTTAATGAAATTGTATGTTTTTATTTTAATATTGTATGTGATTTTATGTATGAAAAAAAAAATGGTATGTTTTTATGTAATGTTTTTTTAAGTATTATGTAATGTTTTTATTTTTAATGAAATAGTATGTTTTTATTTTAATATTGTATGTGATTTTATGTATGAAAAAAAAAATCGGGTAGTATAGGTGACCACTCCCTCCACTTAGGGTAGTGTTAGGGTAGAATTGGGTAGTTTTGAGTTGGAGGGTTTTTATTGGATAGAGGTGATGTCACACCTAGGGTATTAGGTGACCACTCCCTCCCCCTTAGTGCACCGTGTTCCCACACCGCATTACAACTATTTTTGTCCGTGCTTCAACTTCAATATATGTAGTTTTATGGAACCAAGTATTTTGGCGCAACTGGTTATCTGACCTTCAATTTAGTTTGAGGTTAGGGGTTCAATTTCTAGCGGCAACACTTTGGAATTGAATTTCTCAAGGTCCAATTATCCATTAGTCTTTGACTACGGGTTAGGTCCTAGCCCCCGGGTAGCTGGCGAATAGTTACAGTATCATGTGCTTCAAGCGGCAGTGTGAGAGGCCTGATCTCGGTGGGAACCTGCAGTTGGATTATGGAGACTCAGCATGCTTATCTATCGAGGTCCAGCATGGAGCAATCACTTGGGGGATAACTCATTGTGGGCGGAAGTGGAGTATATTTAATTATTAGTCAGGTACATTATCTCGCGGTTTAACTGGAAGCTGTTCTGAGGGGCCGGAGCTGTTTCTCATAGGATTAGTCATACGAAGTATGGATCACCTATATATAAAAAAAAATATGTAGTTTTATGGAACACGTGAAATTTAATAATTTGTTTGTTATTCTCTGTTTTATGGAACACGTGAAATTTAATAATTTGTTTGTTATTCCGTTAAATTTATTTTAGGCATTATATCCTTCTTTTCTCGAATACCATGTAACAACTAATGTAGAATTGCTACGTATGATTTATTATTTTATCAATTGATAAAGTTGGTAGACCACCTAGTTCGTATGGTTGGTATTCTTTTAATAATCAACTTCTACTGATATGATAATAACACGTAACTTTAGTCTATAAATGCATATTGTGAATTTACAATATCATTACAATATTTAACAGGGATAAGTGATTTTCACCCTCTGTCGTTCCTGACACGATTGTGTTATGGCTTTCTTTCGAATGACTGGATTGTCCGGATTGTACACGTGTATAGGGAAGCTAATCGCCTTGCGGACGGATTAGCCAACTATGCATTTTCTTTACCTTTGGGATTTCACTCTTTCATGACGATGCCAGATTGGGCTGGCACGATTATGACAGATGATAATAATGGCCCTGGAAGCCTTAGGAACGTTTGTATGTAATTTTTCTTGTCAATAATATGGGAGACTTGTCTCCCTCCCCTTACCAAAAAAAAAAAACAATATTTAATAGTGAGCTTTGATCATTTAGTTTTTGATTCATATTGTACTTAGTCAATTTTTGCCTATTTGAATGATCAAATTTTAGATGCATTTACAATATGATAAGCACTTAGTCAATTTCCGCCGGCCCATGTAAGCCAGCCCATGGGCTGCCTGCCCGCCCCCGGTCCAGTTTTTTTAAAAGTTAGGTATAATTATTTTAAATTTTTTTCTTACTTTGTTAGATTATTACATCCATGTGTTATAAATTTATATTTTTCATGATTTTGTGATTATTTTGTAGTTTCTCATATAAATATATAATATTATTATGATTCTTTTAGGTAGTGCTAGTGATAAATAATGGAATAATCAAATAAAAAAAAATTATACATTTATTTTTTGATTGTGGTAATATAGTAAGTAATGTAATGATCAAATAAAATTGTAAATAATGTAGTTATTAAATAAAAATATTTGCATATTTATTTCTTTGGTTACGGTAGTATCGTAAATAATATAACAATCAACTACAAATATTTATATATTTATTCAATATTTTTATATTTTATTTATTAATCATAACTTTCAAAAAAATAATAGAATTAATCATACCTTTGAAAAAAGCGAATGCCCACGAACCAGGCCAACCCCGTAAGCAGAGAATCCATGAGCCTTAACTTTTAGGCTAGAAAAAAAACGGACTTTTTGATTCGGCCTAAAAAAATAATTCGTCCATCGCCGGACACGCCCAGTTGTCAGGCCTAGGGCCGTAAACGAACCTGAAAGCTCGACCCGGTTCGAGATATTCGGGTCGAAAAAGTTCGATCCGAAGCTCGATTCGGCCACTCAAACGTAGAGCCAAATCCTAATATTTAGGGTTCGCAAACCGGATCAAACGGTTCGGCTCGACTCGGTTACTGTAGCAGAGGCCCTTTAAAAATAACTCTCCCAAAGCCCAACTAATTATATCAGTCCATTTAAGCAAAAACAGAGTCCTAGTCCAATTTGTGGATGTTTCATGCAATATTTTTTCTTCATGCCTTGGATATGATGTAAATCTATGTTGAAAATCTGATAAAGATACAAATTTATCATTATTTATCTCATTTTTTTTCATTTCTCAGCAACTCTCATCCATTTATTTCAATTACTCGTAAAAAATTTAAAACGTTTAGTCAAATGGTTTGCTCGATTTGCAAAAGTTCGACTCGGTTCGAGGTGTTCAAACGTATACCCAAACGTTAAATTCTAAGGTTCGACACTTTCAAACGTGTTCGTACCTAAGATTCGATATTTTCAAACGTATACCTAAACATACCATAGTTCGGTATAGTTCGATCCGTTTACAGCTCTAGTCAAGCCTACATCAGAGTTAAAAAAAACTGTTGTTGCAGTTTTTATATTTTATATACGTGCAATTGAAAAATAAAAAAAGGTGATAGTAGGTTAACGATGTGGGGGAGGGGGGTTGGTGGTGAGCGTGGATAAAACGCGCCCTCCATTGACCAATCACATCCCAAAGAAATCCAAACATCACCCTTTCAGTCATTTCCTGTTATTTTTCATCTACAGTCATTTTTCTATGTCGGAATAGCTTCTCCTAGCTTTTTACATATAATATTATTCTTTTTTGTCACAAGTTTAGCATAAATTCTTTTGATAATTAAATTGTCGAAATTGACCTTTACTCGAATAAAGTCGAGTCATATATTGTACTTTCGAGTAACAAAATTTCGAGTGAATTTGCAAAAATATACGAAGAAGTCATTTCGAGTTACTCGAATAGGAATACGAGTTACCCGAAGAAGTCATTCGGGTTACTCGAATAGGAATTCGAGTTACCCGAAGAAGTCGTACGGGTTACTCGAATAAAAGAGTTACTCGAATTCAGTATTCATGTTACTCGACGGTGCACTCGTGATACTCGAATTCAGCATTCGTGTTACTCGACGGCGCATCGTGTTACTCGACCGGTGCATTCGTGCTACTCGATTTTTTATTCGTGTTACCCGGATGATAATCTTCCCTCGATATTGTATATTTTTGTAAGTTGACTCGAAATTTTGTTACTCGAAAGTATAATATATGACACGAATGCATTCGAGTAAAGGTCAATTCCGACAATTTGAGTATCAAAACTTGTACGATGAAGCTGAGTCAGAGAATCGGGAGAGCAGATGGTGAGATGAAGTAGTTGGTGCTGAACTTGGGAAAAAAAATAATACTATATGTAAAAGTCAGTTCAAGTATTCTCTCTTTTTCTATTTAATAGTGTTTGACCTAGGTTATTAGTGAATTATTTCTACTACGAGGCATTTGCACCTGTGCGATGCACCGGTCTTGTTTTTCGATAAAAGTTAAATTTTTGCTTATGTCTAAAACTCAAATCTTTTAGACAATCAATATTTCCTTGTAAAAGCACATATTAATATTGTAGTTTAGGCTTGATTTTTATTGCTAAAAAGTTAGACAAAAAAAAAGTTATCAGATTTAAGACTTGACATTTGGTAGTATAGGCATGCGGACTCCTGCGATCCACTTTACTGTAAAATAAGTTGTCGTTGTTAATAGATTTGGTTGCTCGATAGTTTACCAAAAATGTCGATTAACTATGTTATGTGGGTCTTTTATTGAAGTTGCAAAATAGTTTAAGATCTCTAAAACTCACGTTTGTTGCATGAAACTTTTAACATCGCTCGACTAAAGCAGGCCTAAAGGAGACTTACAACCGTTGGTACAAAAAAGTTAGTTACTCGAACTATTAAGGAATAGTTAAGTTTATACTTAATTTTTTGTTTTTTATTGCATGAAACTCAATTTATGAGGTTAAAATATAGTTTCAAATCTTTAGTTGTTGCATAAAACGTTACATTTTAACATGTTAAATAACAATTTGTAATAAAGTTTTGAGTTTATAACATAATTTGATTTAATCAGGTTCGATCAAAGCTCTCGTGTACTTGACACTTGCAATCTCATGATTTAACTATGCCGAGAAGGAGACCATCAAATCCAAAGGCGTAAATTAGATAAACAAATCTTCAACCCTACATATGTATTTGCGTGATCTTATTAAAAAAACATGTTTAACTAAAGGTGCTTAGGTCTTTTATGTAGTCAAGTGATTTTCTTATAATATGATGATATCAAAGACATAACTCGGATGATATCACATGAAAGCAAAACATTGTATGCAGATATACAAATTGGTACAGAGTAGCTATTTGTAGCATCAAACAACCATAGCTTACCTCGAGTTCATGCATCATTGTTGAGTTTATAAATACGAAAGAAAGTTAATTTCAAGTAGTAGAATTTTCATATGTTACTGTCTTTTGACACTCAATAGAAATCGGGTTACACTAAAACCAAAAGACGAAATAAAGATTCTAATTCATTATAATATTACTAACTCTTAACATTTTGCTATTAAAAAATTTCACTCACGCTATTCAAAGACAAATGATCTAACTTATAATATGCAATTGAGAGTCACGATAGAAGGTAGATCGACACTCTTACTTGAAAAATTATCACTTGTTTCCAAAATCTTCATCCTTGAAAAAAAGAGTCCGAGTCTTCATCCTCAAAAAAAAAAGAATAATTAAACTAATGTAAATGGAGTTACTGCAAATAATTTTTTTAATCAGATATTAAAGAAAAGCTAACTGACATTAACATACATTGTTACAAATAAAATTACAAATGAAGCACAATTCTTAGATGTATATATAATGGCGTCTTATCCTTCAAAGAAACAATACAATTAATAAACCACGTATACATGTTTTACTCTATAATTTAATCATAATTTAAAGAGGCTACTGAAGTTCAGGTCTTTTCAATTAATCATCCATAATCAGCCTATTTAAATTAAATGCATCCTTTTATTATGCTAGGAACTTGTATTTGTTGAGGTTTTGGTTGTATTGTGGGAAGTAATGTGTTGCGTGATTTTTTCGTCTTGTATCACTTTTGTTGGGTTTAAGCCGTTCTGGTTTGGTTTCCCCTGGTATGCCGGGATATATGTGTATTTTGTTCCGTCGAGTGTTTCTTATGCTCGGTCATATTTTAATAATAAATTTATTTTGCCATTTAGAAAAAAATTATCCATAACATATTTTGTCAATTTAATATCAAATGAAAAGAGTGGTGTACAGTTGAATAAGACTCAATTGCACATAATTGATTTTATAATTTTATATTATTGCATTTAATCTCAATTTATTATATAATTTTATTATATAGATAAAAATGAAGTTATTAAGACTCCACAATTAATGATTAGACTCAATCTTTATATTTACCATCACAATATCCTTCTAGAATGTCACCTTCTTCTGTAGTGTATCCAACCAAGCCCAGCAGATCTGGCCAACAGTCATTATGAATGGTTCTTATGGCCTCGAAACAGTCCGGCCCGAGATAAGAATAGGACAATCTCACCCGTGCATGATTGGAGCAGAAGCAAAGATTCCCAACAATTTTGCGACCCGTGATTGGTCTCGTCTAGCTTGAGACGGGCTGCGATGCTTCTTTTCGATTCTAGTATTCGGGCTGTGGTGAGGTTTGATAATGAAAAACATAGGAAAATGGTTATTAAGAGTAGGTTGAAAGTGGCAACCATTTTTGTCTTGAGTGCGTGTCATAACAATACATTGGTTACTGGTTTATATATATAATGAAATACTGGAATGTGGGTAGGGGAAGGGAGGATGAGTTAGAGTGGGGAAAACTAAGAGATGGTGGAGACTGAAGGGGTTGTTTTTTTATTAACTATAGTAGTTTTTAATGATGAAAATTGAGAATTTTATTTATAAAAGATTTAAAGAGGCTACTAAACTTCACGTCTTTTTAATTATCCATTCATAACCAATTTTGTACATTTTTCACTCTATTTAAATTAAATGCATCCTTTTATTTTTAACTTTCAATAACATATTTTGTCAATTTAACATCAAATAAATTGAGTGGTAAACCGTTGAATAAGACTAAATTGTACATAATTGATTTTATAATTTTATATTATTGCATTTAATCTTAATCTATTTTATAATTTTATTTATCTTATCTTATATATATATATAATTTTATATATATACATATATATATATATATATATAAATTGAGTCCTTAAATTTATATATAAAAATGAAGTCATTAAGACTCCACATTAAATTTAAGGACTCAATCTCTAAAACTCAAATCTTTTAGACAATCAATATTTCCTTGTAAAAGCACATATTAATATTGTAGTTTAGGCTTGATTTTTATTGCTAAAAAGTTAGACAAAAAAAAAGTTAACAGATTTAAGACTTGACATTTGGTAGTATAGGCATGCGGACTCCTGCGATCCACTTTACTGTAAAATAAGTTGTCGTTGTTAATAGATTTGGTTGCTCGATAGTTTACCAAAAATGTCGATTAACTATGTTATGTGGGTCTTTTATTGAAGTTGCAAAATAGTTTAAGATCTCTAAAACTCACGTTTGTTGCATGAAACTTTTAACATCGCTCGACTAAAGCAGGCCTAAAGGAGGCTTACAACCGTTGGTACAAAAAAGTTAGTTACTCGAACTATTAAGGAATAGTTAAGTTTATACTTAATTTTTTGTTTTTTATTGCATGAAACTCAATTTATGAGGTTAAAATATAGTTTCAAATCTTTAGTTGTTGCATAAAACGTTACATTTTAACATGTTAAATAACAATTTGTAATAAAGTTTTGAGTTTATAACATAATTTGATTTAATCAGGTTCGATCAAAGCTCTCATGTACTTGACACTTGCAATCTCATGATTTAACTATGCCGAGAAGGAGACCATCAAATCCAAAGGCGTAAAATTAGATAAACAAATCTTCAACCCTACATATGTATTTGCGTGATCTTATTAAAAAAACATGTTTAACTAAAGGTGCTTAGGTCTTTTATGTAGTCAAGTGATTTTCTTATAATATGATGATATCAAAGACATAACTCGGATGATATCACATGAAAGCAAAACATTGTATGCAGATATACAAATTGGTACAGAGTAGCTATTTGTAGCATCAAACAACCATAGCTTACCTCGAGTTCATGCATCATTGTTGAGTTTATAAATACGAAAGAAAGTTAATTTCAAGTAGTAGAATTTTCATTTGTTACTGTCTTTTGACACTCAATAGAAATCGGGTTACACTAAAACCAAAAGACGAAATAAAGATTCTAATTCATTATAATATTACTAACTCTTAACATTTTGCTATTAAAAAATTTCACTCACGCTATTCAAAGACAAATGATCTAACTTATAATATGCAATTGAGAGTCACGATAGAAGGTAGATCGACACTCTTACTTGAAAAATTATCACTTGTTTCCAAAATCTTCATCCTTGAAAAAAAGAGTCCGAGTCTTCATCCTCAAAAAAAAAAGAATAATTAAACTAATGTAAATGGAGTTACTGCAAATAATTTTTTTAATCAGATATTAAAGAAAAGCTAACTGACATTAACATACATTGTTACAAATAAAATTACAAATGAAGCACAATTCTTAGTTGTATATATAATGGCGTCTTATCCTTCAAAGAAACAATACAATTAATAAACCACGTATACATGTTTTACTCTATAATTTAATCATAATTTAAAGAGGCTACTGAAGTTCAGGTCTTTTCAATTAATCATCCATAATCAGTCTATTTAAATTAAATGCATCCTTTTATTATGCTAGGAACTTGTATTTGTTGAGGTTTTGGTTGTATTGTGGGAAGTAATGTGTTGCGTGATTTTTTCGTCTTGTATCAGTTTTGTTGGGTTTAAGCCGTTCTGGTTTGGTTTCCCCTGGTATGCCGGGATATATGTGTATTTTGTTCCGTCGAGTGTTTCTTATGCTCGGTCATATTTTAATAATAAATTTATTTTGCCATTTAGAAAAAAATTATCCATAACATATTTTGTCAATTTAATATCAAATGAATTGAGTGGTGTACAGTTGAATAAGACTCAATTGCACATAATTGATTTTATAATTTTATATTATTGCATTTAATCTCAATTTATTATATAATTTTATTATATAGATAAAAATGAAGTTATTAAGACTCCACAATTAATGATTAGACTCAATCTTTATATTTGCCATCACAATATCCTTCTAGAATGTCACCTTCTTCTGTAGTGTATCCAACCAAGCCCAGCAGATCTGGCCAACAGTCATTATGAATGGTCCTTATGGCCTTGAAACAGTCCGGCCCGAGATAAGAATAGCACAATCTCACCCGTGCATGATTGGAGCAGAAGCAAAGATTCCCAACAATTTTGCGACCCGTGATTGGTCTCGTCTAGCTTGAGACGGGCTGCGATGCTTCTTTTCGATTCTAGTATTCGGGCTGTGGTGAGGTTTGATAATGAAAAACATAGGAAAATGGTTATTAAGAGTAGGTTGAAAGTGGCAACCATTTTTGTCTTGAGTGCGTGTCATAACAATACATTGGTTACTGGTTTATATATATAATGAAATCTTTGGAATGTGGGTAGGGGAAGGGAGGATGAGTTAGAGTGGGGAAAACTAAGAGATGGTGGAGACCGAAGGGGTTGTTTTTATTAACTATAGTAGTTTTTAATGATGAAAATTGAGAATTTTATTTATAAAAGATTTAAAGAGGCTACTAAACTTCACGTCTTTTTAATTATCCATTCATAACCAATTTTGTACATTTTTCACTCTATTTAAATTAAATGCATCCTTTTATTTTTAACTTTCAATAACATATTTTGTCAATTTAACATCAAATAAATTGAGTGGTAAACCGTTGAATAAGACTAAATTGTACATAATTGATTTTATAATTTTATATTATTGCATTTAATCTTAATCTATTTTATAATTTTATTTATCTTATCTTATATATATATATAATTTTATATATATATACATATATATATAAATTGAGTCCTTAAATTTATATATAAAAATGAAGTCATTAAGACTCCACATTAAATTTAAGGACTCAATCTTTATATATACGAGGCGTTACGAACCCGTGCGATGCATCAGCTGTGCTTTTGGTTGAATATCTACGTATTTTGTACGTAATGTCTGTGCAAATATTTATATACTTTGTATCAAAGTTGCGTTAATGTGTGTAATATAAGTAAATATAACTATGTAACGTCCCGACTTTCTAGGCATAATTATTGGGGAAAATAAATAAAAGGTAAATTTGACGAAGAATAACGCCTACAAAGTCGAGTCGCTACACTGACATAAATTAAATACCTTTAATTAAGGCAATAACACGTCATAGATACGAAATAAAATTTGCGTCAGAAGAATAAATTATAAATTGTTAATTTCTAACAAAAGTTTTCCCATAAGAATTTCGAAACATTTGACATATGAAAAACATCATTTAATAATTTTCATTCATATGCCCTCTCGGCTTGCTCCTTCGTTCATCCGGCTCGATTTAACCTGCGGGATCAATGAAGGTGGGGGTGAGCTTCCTTCAGCTCGTGGAAATCTCACTTATCACACTAAATATAATCTCATGGAAAGTATAAAATGAATAATCTATCATATCTTTTCCTCAACATGAATACATACACACAATATTACGTATAGCATGAATCTAGCACGCATAACACGAATATTGAGGTTGCGCAGGTGTCCCCACAACAACATGAAATATACACAAAATACCACATATAACATGAATCGAGCACGCATGTGAATATTGAGGTTGCGCAGGTGTCCCCGCAACAACATATATCTTAAGATAGCCTCTTTACACGTATACATGTGAGCCTGATTCACAACATGTATCGTCAATTTTTAAACATGAATTGAATATCACATATTGAATTTAATATCACATATACAATCCAATTAAAGCAATTAAAGTGATAGTGAAAATTCCCACGAATAAATGATGTTGTCTGACTTGAATATGGAGATGCTCGACTCACAGTCCTAAGCCCATAAATCCTCGATAAAGTCTACATGTAATAATATTTTAATCATTATAAAATATTACGATATAATGACGGAAATTAAAATATACATGCTTAAAATCGGACTAATTATTAATATTAATTGAAAGGTCAATATTTTAATGTCTTGGTCAAAATAGGACTGAATTGGAGGTTTTAAAGTTGAGTGAGGTCAAATTGTAAGAGTTGAGAAGCTGACTGGGTTAAAATCGAAGAATCATAAATCAAAACGGGTTTAAATTGAAGTATACAGAATTTCTGTGGTTAAATTGAGAGCTGCGGAAAAATATGAGGGCTAAATTGCAAAACCCTAATAAATATTTTAAAGTTATTGTCATTAATACTCCCCAATCATTTTTAGGACCTAATCTTTCATTATATATGATGATATATATATATATTATCTCGCACGTTATTCATATCAACGTTGCACACATCTGTTGAATAGTAATTTACCACGTTATATAAACTAGTACGATAAGCACCACAAGATATATTACGTAGCACACTATTCATATCAACGTTGCACAGAATGTATAATACCTATCATGTGTCACAACATAAGCAGAAACTTGTACAACATTAATTTACCTAAATTCAAAGTATACCAATTCAAATTATTTATCTTCCAAAAAAATAAAGCACAACACATTGTATTAAAATTGATTGCATTGTACACAATAAAACATAACAAAAAAAATCACATAATTGGAACATAACCAGAACTGCACTCTGTTTTTCAGTTTGCAGCACACACAAAACAAATGATTAGCACAACAGAAAAAAGATAATGTTAGTTTTTAAAAAATAAAATAAACACACAAAAAATATAAAATATTTGAACGACTAAAAAAAATAAAATCCCATAAAAATATATATTAACCTAAAATATGAAATCTCATGAGCATGGGAACTTCCCATTGTAGGAACTTCCCATAAGTGAAATTAGTCAAATTACATTGCACTCTAATAACTAAATTCGTTAAGACTCATGGTTTTCCGTGTTAGACACCGTAACGAAATCTGGCCATTAATCTCCAGGATCGATGAACACAATCATTCCTATTTCCTACAAAAAAAACTTTCCTACCTGAACCTATCCCTATATATATATATATATATATATATGTTCTCATCAAATTACTTTACATGTTTACATCAGATTCTATCCTGAGTTAATGAAGGCCCAAATTTTAGATGCCTGTAAGAAACTCTCAAATAAATTTTCATATATTTATAGAAATCTTAGTACTCCATACATACATATATAAAACATTATAACAAATATAGGAGCATGCATCAATTAAAGAAGTTTCAAATAGAAAACTGATAATAAATTGAAGCAATCTTATCAAATAAGCGGACCTTTCAAGTTTGTTGATTTTCTTTATTATATAAGACCAAATGAAAAATTAAAAATTGGATCTTTAAACTAATAAACACAATATTTAAACAATATAGTGATCAGATTACAATACAAGATTTTATTGTGATATTTTTCATATTAATTTCTTTTTGGCAAAAAAATTATCATAGGTCCTAAAATCGAAGACGCTGTGTGAGGCATAAGTTGCACCTCGTCAAGATCGACTCGAATAGACTTGGCAAACTAGACTCAGACCAATGGGGCGAGCCAACCCGTCCTTTTTTGAACGGGCATTAAACTCCACTGTTTTGTCAAAAAAGGACAATTTTGGCACGACTCAAATTTTGCCTGCCCGATCCAGTTTTTTTTATAAGTTAGGTATAATTATAGTATTTTAATTTTTTTCTTATGTACTTTGTTAGATTATATTACATTTATGTGTTGTAATTTTTATATTTTTCATGAAACTTTTTACCTTGTAGTATCTCATATGTTATGATTCTTTTAGATAGTGATAGTGATAAATGACCTAATAATCAAATAGAAAAATTTATACATTTATTTAATTTTGATAGTGTAGTAAATAGAGTAATGATCAAATAAAATTGTCAATGATGTAGTAATTAAAAGTCCCGGTTGGTTGCTCTCCTTTTTACTCTATGAAAATATCTGTACATTATACTAATAATTTTCTTTTCACTTTTTTCCAACTCGATAATACAAAATACAATTTACTTTTACTTTCTTTTCTCTTCTTTTCTCTCCTACTTTTCTTTTCCTTTCTTTTCTTTCCTTTACTAAAACTCGAAGGGTGGACAATGACTGAAAGGGTAATGTTTGGATTTCTTTGAGATGTGATTGGTCAATGGAGGGCGCGTTTTATCCACACCCACCACCCCCTTGCCCCAAACCACAAAACTTATACTACCACAAAACATAGGTGATCATTTTTAGTATAAGTCATTAGTAGGAGTTAGCGAATTAATGTGGGGAAAATTGTGACTAATCAATGATTATTATTCATCGACGAACTGATGTTCTTGTTATGGAACAATTATGGCTTTAATTTATAAACATTGATTTTGTGGATTTATTTGTTTATTTATTGTTAACTCGAATAAACTCGCTTAATTTTTATCGTCACATGATGTTCTTACTGCATATAGTCAGTCCAATGTAGTTTCTGTGCTCGATATTTGTCCGTTTTGTGTGTTTGATCATCAGTTGTGTCAATAGCTTCTTTTGCTGTGTGATTGTGGGGCAGAACACAGACACACACCCACAGACAGAAACTGACAAACAAAATTGTAGTGAGGTTGAGAAGAAGCTTGTTTGTGATAACTCTTTTTGTTTTTCGATTTAACTACCAGAGTTTGTTCATGTTCGTTTCATTACTGTTATATTCCTAGGTTCTCTTAAACTTCTGAATTAGATCCGAGTATGTTGATTTATATATATTTTTTTTGTTATTAGATGAATATATATGGTGCCTAGATCACCTATAAAAGGGATCATTACAAAACTACCTGAGGGCGGAATTGAAAAGAAAAAAAGAGCAACTAACTGTGTGAAATTACAAAAAACAACCATTGAGTTGGAGGTAAACCCATCTTAAAATGTGCACCTACAAATCAAGAGTTACTTAAAAGAGAATTCACTAGGGCTGGGATAGTTCGGTTCCTCGAAGAAAGTGTCTAAAACCGAAATTCAAAATTTGTTATGTAATTCGGGTTCGGTTCCTGATTTTTTTTTCAGGAACCGAAGTATTTTCTGAAGGAACCCGAATCGAAGTTTACAGTTCAAATTTCTCAGAAAGAACCGAAAAGAACTGTTTTTTTTTTCGGTTACTTCGGTTATTTTCCAATTTCTATTGAGGAAGGGTTAGTTATATTGGGGTTTTTTAGTTTATATAGTATGTAAAAAAATAGAAATAAAAATAGTTATAGAAAATATAGTAAGATTTATATTTCAGGTATTACGGGTTATAATATATTGTTTGGTTATTGACATTATTTCCAGGTATTACGATTTACAGTTATTGAAAATTTGAAATTATAATAACGAACATGAATCTGAACTTTTTGAATAATTTTTTTCTCAATACCCAAACAGAACCGAACCGAACCGAAATTGACAGTTCGGTTCGGATCTTCGGTTATTCGGGTCCTAAGTACCAGCCCTAGAAATCACTGTCTTATGTCGAGCATTTGAATGTCACCAACAAACCAAGAGTTACAATCTCTAATCTCATCCAACTAGAGACGAGAATTATCAAAAGAGAAATCTCTGCCTTATGCGTAGAATAATACTCGTATCAACAGGATTATCTTGTTTGTAAGCACTTGCATGTCACCGACAAACCAAAAGTTATAGTAACAGTCTTGAGTGACGAAGAGTCGACTCATGAATACTCGAATCTCAGCCAAATTTAGGTTGTTAGTCGCACTCTTGTCCCACCGTTAATACCCATAATCTGCATGAAGCATTTGAAATCGTCGTACAAATGTTGGAGAAATTCTCCAACTTCGTACGACGGTGCTTCTTACATTGCTCTCCAAAAATATATATAGTGCAACAAGTAGTTCTTGGTAGTGCTTTAGGTCAGGCCACCACGTCACTAGGCATGACTTGTCAGGGACTTCCTGCATGCAACAAATAGATAATTTCATTGAAAGAATTTGATATCTAGATTGATCTCTACTCTAATTTGTTTAAAAAAATAGTCCACTTTTAGAAATGGTGACAATAATTCAGGGATTTACCCGGACAGTCGTACGAAGTTGGAGATCTTCTCCAACAGTTATACGACGAACTTGGATGCTTTCTGCAGATTAAGGGCATTAACTATTAGAGAGAGGTGCAACTTGTAATATCCGCGTTTTCTATTTTTAGTAATTTTTATTTTTGGTGTATATTCGTTTCGGACAACTCGCTTGGCACTATTTTGGAATTCTGAATTTATTTTGTTCTTGGAGTTTCTCCGTTTGGACGAGTCTCGATGATGTTTTTACGTAATTTAATCTTGAGTTATATTTTATCGCATGTGTATTCGATTCTCGTTAAACTCGTTCGATTTCGTCATTTTCCTATTTCCATGAGTTCGTATGGTTGAGTAGAGCATGTTGTGAGTTTCGGATTGTTAATCCGACGTTGTATCGTGAATTTTCGGACGTTTAGGCCGTTTTTGTAATTTCCTATAAGTTAAGGGAATTTGTTCCTTGTTCGATTTTGGTTGTGTACCTCGGACCGTTTCGGGTTATTGGATATTGTTTTTTCGTTGCATGTAATTTCCTCGGGCTGTCGAGTCGGCATATTGTGTTTTGGATATCGTCTTTGTTGATTATGGTAGCGTCGTCTTATGTCCAGAGCTGTCTGTCAGGACCTGTGCAAAACGGCGCAAGACCCGCGGCATTTTGCGCCGTATCTGTGCGCCGTGTCGCACAGGGGGTCGATCACTGTCCGAAAAACGGCGCAAGACCCGCGGCATTCTGCGCCGGGTCTGTGCGCCGTGTTGCCTAGTGGTGCCCGCTGCCTTGCGAAACGGCGCAAGACTCGCGGCATTTTGCGCCGTGTCGCACATGGGTCGCCTGCTGACCAGCAATACGGCGCTGAACACGGCGCTATTTGGACCGTTTCTTGCGCCGTGTTCTGTCCAGTATATAAAGGACAAACGGTTGTTTTAACCCCATTTCTTCCTTTCTCTCCCGTTTTTCCACTTCTCCTTGGCGATTTCGGGCGATCTCCCTCAGATATTGCATCCTAGCATCTTATAACTCGGAATTGGACATTCTAGCTCGAATCAATCATCTTCCTTCCACCATTCCATCGTTGAATTGAGCTAATTGGATATTATACCTAATTTTAGGGTTCTTGACTATTATTCATTTTCCTTTCGTTTTTGCTTCGATTGATGATGAATATTAGTTGGATAATCGTGGTGTTATGTTTTCCTAGAACTTTAGCGGATAAATTCCAAGTTTTTCCCTTCGTTGATCGAATTTGAACCTTATGCCTCCGTAGTGTTCGGCGTATTGTCCCTTAGAGTAAAACGTCGATTAATTCGTGATTTCTCAGTGGTATTGTAGTTGATTGAGTCTCTATTGTTGTTAGGACCAGATTTGTGAAGATTGTTCGGACCGAAACCTTTCCTTTCGCCGTTTTCTTCGCGTCGTGTCATCCAAGGCAAGTACATGTATTATATTTCATTATGTGTGTACAGTTTTGATGCGAATGATGTAAATTGGATTATTGAATGATTGTGATGGTTACTCTTCCACCTGGGGATGGCATGGGGCCTCTGGGGCCGATACTAATGGGTACGGCCACGGAAGTGGACTTGGGTGCGTGCGTTGATGTTCTTCCACCTGGGGACGGTTCGACGGGACCTCTGGGGGCCGATACTAATGGGTACGGCCGCGGAAGTGGTTTCTCACCTGGGGACGGTCCGACGGGGCCTCTGGGGCCGATATTAATGAGTACGGTCGCGAGTTACCAGCGTGGATAATTGTGATGTGGAAAACTTGATGATATACTGTTTTGGTGTAAATGTGATATTCCGGAATATTGATTTTCAAAATGATTTTTCCTAACGATTTGTTTGCGTTGAATCGTGTATGTATATAATGTTGTGTAATTGTGTACTTGCACTAGCTATTCGAATGCTAACCCCTTAAATGGGGGAAATGCGTCTTATGCATTTCAGGTACCGGGAGAGCTGAGGAGCAGGCACGGGACATGCACACAAAGGATGGGCTGGCATGATGATGTGTCTCGAGTCTGTATTTTTATGTTTTGACATTGCATTTGTCGAGTATTGGAGTTAGACTGTTTATTTTTAAACTTGGTTTAAGTCCCCTGCGTGGGCAATGAATTGGTATTTAACTTATGCTTCATGTACTCCGTTAAAATGTTTTGGCCGATGCCACGATTTTATTTACTTTTTGAGTGCATCTTTTGGGATATCTGTGGTTTACGAGTCATGAGTTAGCCTGATAGATTTTATGAGGATTCTACGGCGTGTAATATCCCATTTGTGAATTGGGGTGTTACACAACTAACAACTTGAAGTTGGTTGTATTCTTGAGTCACTCTTCGACATCCAAGACTGTCACTATAACTCTCGATTGTTGGTGACATACATGTGCTGACAAATAAGATAACCTATCGTATTATTCTATGCCATAAAGCAGAGATTTCTCTTTTGATAATGCTTGTGTAAAGTTGGATGAGATTAGAGGCTGTAACTCTTGTTGCTGACATACACATGCTTGACATAAGATAGTGTTATAAGATGTTTTCACAATTAGATGTCTCAACTTTTCTAAATATTACAAACAACCCAAACTTTTGGTCTTGTATTTTTCATTTATATCCTTCAAAATTTTCATTTGTACTATTAGGCACATGAAAAGTTGAAATTATTTGTAAGAGTTTGAGTAATTGCAAATTTTTTCTTGACCCCAGCAAATTCGTCAACTCAAGGTTGGGTTAAAATGTAAGACGGAACCAAACCTTGAGGGTGGATAGCTACTTGTTTGGTAAACCACTTATTCTCACCCATTTTTTAATTTTTTTTTGACTTTTGTTCAATCAACTAAAAACTTTAATTATAAGGAATATTATATAAATTTAATTAGATCTTGAACTTTTATTTTGAAATTACCAACTTTTAAGTGGGTCAAATACCTGTTTGTGATCCTGTACCTTTCTTATAAACATTTAGGTTTAGCTAATTCCTATTTCTTTTCTAATATTAAATTTCACATATCTTCGGAAACCACCATTAAAAACGTCATGATTGAACTCAAAAACGTTTAACGCTTTCTCAGAGTAGCGGAATCCCGGTCTCCGAAATCTGTAACCACTGTTTCCTTCTCTACGATAAAGACGTAACACAACACATCTCCAAAGTCGCGGCTGGGCTCGACTCCTTAGTACTAGGTGAAGGCCAAATCCTCGCTCAAGTCAAACAGGTTGTCAAAGTCGGTCAGGGAGTCGTCGGCTTCGGGCGCAACATAAGCGGCCTCTTCAAACACGCAATCACCGTCGGCAAAAGGGTTCGAACCGAAACAAACATCGCCGCGGGTGCGGTATCCGTGAGCTCTTCTGCAGTAGAGCTCGCCTTAATGAAAATCCCCAAAAACTCGCACGCCGCCGCCCGAATGCTGGTCATTGGAGCTGGTAAAATGGGGAAGCTCGTCATCAAACACCTGGCGGCCAAAGGGTGCACGAAAATGGTAGTCGTGAACCGGACCGTAGATCAAGTCTCCGCCATCCGGGACGAAATAAAAGACGTCGAGATTATTTACAAACCACTCGACCAGATGATGAGTTGCGCGGGCGAGTCTGATGTGGTCTTCACGAGCACGGCGTCCGAGACCCCATTAAAAGAGCACGTCGTGAATCTTGGGCCGCCAAATATGGGCGGTTTGAGGCTTTTCGTTGACATATCGGTCTCGAGAAACGTGTGCGTCTGTGTGAATGAGCTTGAGAACGCGCGTGTGTGTATAATGTCGATGATCTTAAAGAAGTTGTCGATAGGACTGGCAAATGGTTCGGTACCGGTTAACCGATGGAACCGGTTATGTGCTACCGTTTTTTTCAAAAAAAAAATCAAATTTTTTTTCTTTCTTTTTATTTATACCTAAAACAAATCCAACAACAATTCAACACAAAAAATCACTAATTCATATTTTTTTTAATACCGGAAACAAATTCAACATCAAACAAATAAGTTAAATAACAAAAAACTATCCTCCAATTTGGAAATTTTGAAAATCCTTTTCCCTCGTCGACCTTGTCAGAATTGCAACCAAAATTTTTCGAGTTCTTGAAAGATTGGGAAAAGATAAGAAATTAAAAGGAATTGAATACAATCAGAAATTTAAGCTAATAGTAATGCACAAGAATAAACTAAGGGATAATATTATGGAAAAATAACATATTACATCCTGGAGTCGATGGCAGCCTTAGACGCGACGGCGGCAACAAAAGAGAACGAGAGAGGGGTAGAGACGTAGTCGCGGACCAAATTCAATTAGGATTTAGGGCTTCTGAAATTTTTATTTGTTAAAATTAAATAATAATAAAATACTATAATATAATATAATTGAATAACAAAAATATAAAATAATATATATATATATATATATATATATACACATATAAAATTTATCCGAGATCTGTCCTAGATTGCTAACCGGTACCGGAATTATTATTAGAGGCGTACTTGCTATCAGACGGAACCAGTTAAACCAGATTCGGTACCGGTTCTCGATGCAGTACGGAATCCTTGCACGGATTCCCGTTAGACACCCCTAGTTGTCGATGCCAATAAGGAAGACAGTTTACGTAAAGCAATGGAAGCCCAGTCGATCATCGCCGAGGAATCGAGACAATTCGCAGCCTGGCGCGATTCGTTGAAAACCGTTTCGACTATTAAGAAATTGAAGGCTTACGCTGAGAGAATAAGAGCGGCTGAATTAGATAAGTGCTTGTCGAAAATGGGCGACGACATTCCGAAGAAGACACGGAAGGCTGTGGACGACTTAAGCCGGGGGATTGTTAATAAACTGCTTCATGGCCCCATGCAGCATTTGAGGTGTGATGGGTGATAGTCGGACTTTGAGTGATACGCTTTGTTGGTAGTCGATCCGCCTTGGCGTCCACCTAGGCGCTTCGGGCAGCCGAACGGCCGAGCAGATCCCGGAGCCGAACCGGTCATAAACTTGATCGTTTCTCAGGTTCGCACAAAAAACCGGACCGGGCAGACACCTTAGAGCCGACCCGGAATCCGGACCAGAAAGACCGAGCAGACCCTATATGAATACGCTCCATAACCACGAATAAGGCCGACCAGAGTAGCAGGAAGCTCGAGGGCCGACCTCATTGTCGGTCATAACAGATAAATATCGAAAACCCAAAGAACAGGCAGACAGGACATTAAAAGAGAGTTGTCATGTCCCTTCCCAAAGCACACTTAAGAAGGTGACACGTGTCAAAGGAGTCACCTTCATTGTGACAAATGTCATCAGCATATTCATCTCAATCTTCCTACTGTCATCTCATGAATGGCTGACATTGCCTATATATATGCCAGGAGAAAGTACAATAAAAGGACTTTTTTGAAAAAGGAGAAAAAAGAGGGATATGTAGAGAGAGAGAGAAAAAAGAGAGATTTGAGATATACTGAAAAAGAACAAAAAAAAGACTTGTAATTGACAAGCAAACTCGATAGACCGGCGCATATTATTCTGCTCGGCTCTATGCTATCAAAAGGTCATTAATAAAATTTAGTGATCAAATATCTTCCGCTTTATTTGTTATTTTCTACGTGTCTTCGATCCATTCGTCCAGATCAGCACACGTGACGTTGACCAAATCAGACGTCAACAGATTGGCGCTAGAAGGAGGGCTTGAACCTTCGGGAGCTTGAGCAAGTCGCTCAAGTTATGACCAATTTCAATCATGATCAGCCCGCCGCAAAGAAGGGAAACCCGTTCCAGTTGGCGGGGCACTTTGACACACCTTGCGTTCATCCGGGAATGACCACACCCACCAAGGGATGGTGAGATGAAAGCATAGGAATCATCGTAACTATGAGTCGAAAGCATAGGAATCATCGTAATATGAAGTTGAAAGTACAGGAGCCATTGTGACCACGGGTTCCTGCTCGACTCGGCTGACCTCTCAGAGGTCATATCTCGAAGGATATCGAGCGTAGCTCACAATTCTGGAGAAGGTCTCAAAGAGTCCTCGTATCCTTCAAATTAAAGTTGCAGTCAACATACACTGCAACATCTGAAAACTCCTTCGGAATTCCCATCCACACCCGCAAAGGTCCGGGTAATCCGGACGACACTGGGCCAGCTACCGAAAACATCTCCAAGTATTGAGCCATGTGTCAGAAAAGCAGCGGCGGCCCTTACAAGGGAATTGGAAGTCGAAGTAAAAGTAATCTGTAAAGGAGTTTTTCCCATAATCACCCGACCAGCGGTCGTTAGGATGCCACCGACGAAACTCAAAACTCAAGGTGATGAAAAAACCGCGGAAAGTGGAAAATACCGGTAAAACTAAAATGAGCCAAGGAATAATCTCTATAAGAAAAGAGGGGCCCGACCGACCGAGTCACTAACAATCCTGCAACGGCCGACCCAAGAAGAATCTCAGGCGTTCTACGATGACCCCGGTCGAAATTGGGACACACCCACAGGAGAATTCATTTCAAAAAACAAAGTCAATGTGACCCCAAGAACCTGGACCTCGTCGCCCAAAAAGGCGGAACGTCTTCTACAAAACATCCGAGGATCATCAGAGTTTCCAGGCCAATGATCTCATTATTAAACGAGCACTGGGGCCCGACACGGGACCTCCTGAATCCAAGTAACGAAGCCCGTCAGAACGGAGGTTGCTAGCTAGAATATGTAAATGACCAAGGATTAATTCATTTGTTGAATGCCATGAAGGTACAATCAATAAAATTCGACTCTATTTTCATCTCGGAATCAAATGCACTATAAGACCGAGCTCGTCTCGGCACCTCGAATGACCGGCTCCCCCGGCACCATAAGACCGAGTTCGTCTCGGCACCTCGAATGACCGGCTCCCCCGGCACCACAAGGCCGAGCTCGTCTCGGCACCTCGAATGACCGGCTCCCCCGGCACCATAAGACCGAGCTCGTCTCGGCACCTCGAATGACCGGCTCCCCCGGCACCATAAGACCGAGCTCGTCTCGGCACCTCGAATGACCGGCTCCCCCGGCACCATAAGACCGAGTTCGTCTCGGCACCTCGAATGACCGGCTCCCCCGGCACCATAAGACCGAGTTCGCCTCGGCATCTCAAAAGACCGGTCCACCCGGCACTGAAAGTCCGAGTTCGCCTCGGCATCTCAAAAGACCGGTCCACCCGGCACTGAAAGTCCGAGTTCGCCTCGGCGTCTCAAAAGACCGGTCCACCCGGCACTGAAAGTCCGAGTTCGCCTCGGCATCTCAAAAGACCGGTCCACCCGGCACTGAAAGTCCGAGTTCGCCTCGGCATCTCAAAAGACCGGTCCACCCGGCACTGAAAGTCCGAGTTCGCCTCGGCATCTCAAAAGACCGGTCCACCCGGCACTGAAAGTCCGAGTTCGCCTCGGCATCTCAAAAGACCGGTCCACCCGGCACTGAAAGTCCGAGTTCGCCTCGGCGTCTCAAAAGACCGGTCCACCCGGCACTGAAAGTCCGAGTTAGAGACGGCATCTCAAATGACCGGTCCACCGTACCGAAAGTCCGAGTTCGCCTCGGCATCTCAAAACACCGGTCGACCCTGCAGTGAAAGTCCTAGGTCGCCTCGGAATCTCCAACGTACGTTCGAACCGCCAATGAAAGTCCGAGTTCGCCTCGGCATCTCAAAAGACCGGTCCACCCGGCACTGAAAGTCCGAGTTCGCCTCGACATCTCAAAAGACCGGTCCACCAGGCACTGAAAGTCCGAGCTCGCCTCGGCATCTCAAAAGACCGATCCACCCGGCACTGAAAGTCCGAGCTCGCCTCGGCATCTCAAAAGACCGGTCCACCCGGCACTGAAAGTCCGAGCTCGCCTCGGCATCTCAAAAGACCGGTCCACCCGGCACTGAAAGTCCGAGCTCGCCTCGGCATCTCAAGAGACCGGTCCACCCGACACTGAAAGCCCGAGCTCGCCTCGGCACCTCAAGAGACGGCGGTCAGACCAACCGGGCCCAAACACAAAAAAGTAACATGCCATAAAAGATTTTATTCATTCAAAATAAGCTCCATGTCAGAATACAAGAAGAAATCAAGGAAACACGGCAGCAGGCCATACATGGAATCAAACAAAAAATCTACTCGGCCTTGTCCTCCTGATCGGTCGCCTGAAGAAGATCCGGTGGAGACCGTGTATGGCGAAGGTGGAGGGCAGTCTTCGGCTCATCATCTCCGAGAGTTTCAACCTTTAGGTCGGCCGCCTGAGACTTTATGTAGGCTTGGACCTCCTCAACGGTCTTCCCCTCCTTCATGAGATCCAATATCTCATAACAAGTGGAGACGTAGTTAAGGTTGATCAATTCCTCGTACTCGGGTGTCTTCTGAAAAGCAGCCGCCCCATCAGCAAGACCCCTGGCATAACCCGCAGATTCGCCAGACTGAACCCGCTCGGTCAATTGCTCAAGCTGGGCCTTAGCACTTTGCAAATGGGCCTCGTACTCGGCCCTGATATCCAGGCACTGTTTTTGCGCCTTCTCAGCCGCCGTGGCCATCTCGTCAGCCTTCCCTTTCCATACATTGGCCTCAAAGGCCTGGCTCTCCAGAAGCTCCATCTTACCCTTCAGAGAAGCCATCTCCTCCTCCAAAGATTTGATAAGCGAAGGGCAGAGATGGTGTTCCTTCTGTAAGGCCTTGAGATCGGCCTCTGCCTTCTTATGTTTCCCAGCTGAGGCGGTCAGCTCCCCAGCGGCCTTCACATAGGTGCACAACGCCCGGCCCTAAATAGCGTTTCCAAAATGGATCTGCTCATCCGGATCCATGTCGTTGGTCACCATCTTCATCTTCGGCGTCCAGCCCAAAATGGGGACATAGCTGGACTCAACCACCGATGGTGGGACCCGATCGAGCAGTTCGGCGGTTGGAGTGGCTGCCCGGATGTAGTCGAGGAACCAGCGCGGTCTCCGCCCTTTCATCCGGGCACAAGGTTCTTCCCGTCCTTATTCACCGGGAGATAGTGGCCCTCCAAATCAATCAAGGGCTCCTTATGTAATATCCGCAATTTTCGATTTCCGGTAATTTCTTTTTTTTCGGCGGAAGTCTGTTTTGACGACTCGCTCATGTCCGTTTCGTCATTCTGAGAATGATTAATTCTACACTTTTTGACATCCGAGTTCGTTTCGGTGTCGTTTCGTTGAGTTCTGTGCTTTTTAGCGACTTTTCCGCACTTGAGTTCGATTCTTGCGAATCTCGACCGAAACTGCTGTTTCGAGTTTCCCGCAAGTCCGTTTAACTTTGTTAGACGTGTTGTGAACTTCGGTTTGGTTATTCGATCACGTATCGTGATTTTCGGGCATTTGGGCCATTTTCGTAATTTCCCAAAGTTTGGGGTAATTACCTTCCGTTGTCGAATTTCGAGCCTTCGGGTGGTCGGAATTGTGTGTCCTACTAGCTCTTAGATTCGTCTTTGTGAGTACTTCGTAACCGTATCTTGGTTCGTATTCGTGTTCGGGTTTCTGTCGTTTTGTTGAATTGTGGATTACTAAACGACTTTTCTAAGTATGAGTTCGACTTTGTTAGATCACCATTAATTTTTGGTGACTCCAAAATTATAAATCTTTGCAATATTATAGAACATCGAGTTAGCTTTCCAATGGTTCAAGCGGTGAGTCAATCGAGTCCTAGAGAGAGTTATGGTCGTTTAGTGAAAGACTCACACTGCCGGGCACTGGCCCAGAGCCTTTCGCCGATAGGGAGGGCCGATAGACTCTCCGCCGGCATTTGTATAGGGTATCGGTTGGGCCTATCGGCCGATAGGCTGGCCGATAGGACTCCGTGTTACACTATAAATGTGTTGTTTCGGCGTAAATCGTTCATTTCCTCCCCTTCTTCAACCGTGCGCGAGAGAGAGAGACTTGAGAGGGAGAGTTCCTCCATCTATCACTTACTTGTGTAAATTTCTTCATTCCTTTTCGATCGGGTGGCTCGGATTGCGGATCTAACCCGTGGTTTTGGATTTGAATGCTTGATTCATCAAGAGGTAAGAATTCCTTTAACCCTACCTTTTTGGATAATTGGGGATTTTGGGGTTTTGTCCGATTCTTTCCGCTTTGTTGATGGATTGATGATTATTTAGATGTATTATATCATTTCCTTGTTATTCCATGGTTGGATCGTATCGATTCGTTGTTTGAGTTGAGTTCTTGACCGACGCCTTGAAGGTGTCCTAAAATGTCTTAGAGGGTTTTCGGGCGTTCTACGATTATTCTTCCTCGTATGGTCGATGATTTATTGATTGTATGATGTTAGGGTCGTGTTTCTTGCGAAGAAACCGCGTTGAACCCTTTCGTTCGCCGTCGTCTTCCGCTTCGATAGCATTGGGCGTTTGAAGCTTTCCGTTGAGCCGTGTTCGCGAATACTTGCGCATCGATTTTGAGGCAAGTATCTTGTCCATACATTTCATGTTTCGTAGGCATAATTATTGATAAATGGTTTTATGCGAAATCCAATGTTTAATGAACGTAAAAAGGGATCGGTATGTTCTCGATAAACGTTGTCTTTCAACAATAATTCTTGTAATTCGTGAATATATGTATTCTCGGAATATATGTGTTGGTTTTGTATGTTGAAAGATGCTACGATCACTTTGAGTGAGTTTAATAGACCGTAATCCTTTGCCGGGGATTACGTAATGTTATGTGTACTTGTTCGGTAAGAACGTAATGTGTGCGATATTGGTTGTTATTCCTTCGTGAGGAGATTGTGACACTTGGTGTTGCTTGGTATTGGTATTTACTTGTGGTTGTGTGACATTAGTTGTGAGTGTACGTCGACTAAAGTGGCCATTCTAGCGAAGTACCTAGCATTTGTATGCATATTCTAGTATTCGAATTATGGCTTCCCGTGGCGTTGTGGATGATATGTGTATGTTCACCTAGGGACGGTCTGACGAGGCCTCTAGGGATACGTTGCCGTGAGTTTCGTATCGCGAACTCGGTTAACCACCCGTGGATGTCCGACGGGCTCTGGGTACGGTGGCCGTGAGTCTCGTACCAAGGTTAACTTTGAAGTGTTTTGTTGGAGAACTGTGATCTTTGGCGCATATTTCGTCTGATTAGAATGGCAGTTCAAATGGTATCGTACTTGGCTGGAATGGCACTAATAAGTGTGTTGTGAATGAATTGTCTCTTGGTTGTGATAATTTGGTATGGGTACGTGAGTCATGTGGTTGCTCTGTGCATTGTAGCTCTGTGGTATGATGAGTGAGACTGTGGTCATGGTAATGTTGGATACGGTGTAATTTCCACCGGGGTATTCTTGCGAGTATGTGATGTGGATGATTTGGGTCGTGGACCCCTGTGTTGCGATTGGAATGTTATAATTGGGTCGTGGGCCCTGTTATCTGCTATCGGACTTGTATTTTGAAATAAACGATTGTTGGGCTATGTCCCTAAGCATTTGAAAGGCTTGAAAATTCTTAGATCCCAAACGTTTTCAAAAACTCCGAGATCGTAAAATGTTTTGTAAGTTGTAAAATGGTTTTATTCTTATCTTTCGTAATCTAAATTGTTTTGATCAAGTGAATTATCTCGAAGTATATTCATGATTTCTATGTTCTTGGAGTATGATTTGTATGGCTTGTCTTTGTATTTATACTTGCACTAGCAAAGCAGTGGGGTTTTGCTAACCCCGAGTATTCGGGGTGGATGTCTGTATTGCGTCCGGTATTTGCAGGTTCTTTGGGAGCAATTCACGGGATCGTTACGAAGGATGATTGAAGACGGCGATAATAATCACATGAAGAAATTTGTTGAATATTTGGTGATGTTTTGTTTTGTCTTTCCGTTGTGTTTACTTTCCCCTATGCGGGATTGTTGATTTATGTTAACCCCTGCGTGGGTATGAGTTACGAGAAAGAGTAATGTATGCTCGATGTGTATGTTGTGGTAAAAGACCAAATCGGTCTAATGGTTCGTTTGTTAGCCATGTCGGCATGTATAGTGTTAATGTGTTTTCTGTATTTAGCCTGGTAGATCCTCACGGAGGGGGTCTGCGGCGCTGTAATATTCCCGAAGGGTTTGGGGGTGTTACAGAATATGGTATCAGAGCTTAGGTTGCGGAAACCTAGGCTGTCGGGTCAGGTTGTGTGTTGTTGGGTCTTGTCTTGTCTTGTCTTGTCAGATTTTGTCTGACTGAGTCGTGTCGCGACGCGTCGTCTGAGGTGTCGGTCGTGATTAGTATCGAGGTGCGGCCATCATCTTCGTGCGACCTGTGGAAGTAAGTCTCCCTTCTTTGTGTTGTGCCTCGTGTGACACGAGCTATTTTTATGATTATTTGTTAAGTGGTGGAATTTTATGTGAATTTTGATTTTCACGATATGTATTTAGTCAACGCTCGTATTTGATTTATACGAGGAGTGTAAATCGCTTGTGATATCTTTTTATTGTTGTTTTTGTTCGTTGTTGATGATTTTCGAATCGATTTGCACGCTTTACAAGTCTCTTGTGGAAGCTTTGTGCTTATACGCGTTCGACTTGTTCACTAGCCAGTGCGGGAGGGTATTTTATCAGTGGTTTTGTTACGAATGTGGTATTTTATCGTTTATTTTCGTTTAAAGACATGTATTGTCTTGATTTTAAACGTTTTGATGCGTGTGCTAGGAGTTGTTTTAGTGAACGTCGGTATGTGTGAGTTCAGGCATTCGCCTATTGGATTTTTGAAAACCTTGAGTATCTTAGAAAAATAAATTTCGAGACATACTTTTCAAATGAGTTATTTTCTTGTGGTACATCCTAGATGTCACTATATATTTCAAAATTTTTCTACCTCGAGGACCAAAATGTTTTGAGATATTTTCAACACTTTTATTTAGACCCGAGGGTCGAATATTTTGAAAGTTTTCGCTAAGAGAAAGTGTCCTCATTTTTATCGAATGCGAAATGGTTCTCCAATGTCTCGATAACGATGTTTCAAGTTCGTACTTTTTGAAAGGTGATACTCAAGATCAACCGGTGTTCTTCTAAATTATTTTCAAAATGAGGTTTTCGTTTTTAAAACCTATCCATTCCCGTTTGAGGGCTGGGTATGAATGTATGATGTTCGCGTTGTCATTTTGATACTTTCTCCCGAGTATGATCGAATTGGCGGTGTGAGCGTTGAGTCGCTTTCCACACATGGGTTGTGCTAGCCCCTGTGAGAGGCGGGATGTTGGTGTTGAATGTTGTCGCCTCGTGGTGATTTCTGCGTTGTCGCGCATGTGCGAGCTGTTAGAGCTTGGTTTGGTATGACCGTGTGCATCGGTGATGGTTCCGTTTGTGTCGGTTGTTTAATGTCTTGTTACCTTGCTCCGTTTTGTGAATTTCGTGGACGAGGTCGGTGGTAATGCCCGTACTATTTTGACTTGGTATTTTCTCTTTCTCCGTCTATCGATTCGCTCATGTTCGTTGGCACTTTATGAACTTGTTTTGTATTTCGGGTTCATCATTCGAGCAGTGTGATCTTGTTTTGGGTCAATCTGGTTATCATTTGTCACTTTCCGAATTCGGTTCGATTCTTGTGAACCTTGTTCGGAAGTAACATCTTTGGTTCTACTAGTTCTCTTATTGAAGTGGATGGATCTTGAACTTTTACATTTTCGACTCATCGACTCGTTTACGTTCGTTGACATTTAAGAGCTTGTCCTGCTCCTTGCTTTTGTTGATCGAGCGAGTGTGGTGTTATTTCGAATAACTCGTTGTCGTTGTGACTTTTATCGCTATTCCCTTTCTGTGGATCTTCGGCAATGCATGTCTTGTAGTTCTCACCGGATCATCACGGGAGTTGTTGTTTGAACTTTATTGTTCTTTGTGATTCGAACATGATTCTTGATCTTTGTTGTCTCGATCGTTGTGGTTTGATCGTTTGGTATTCGGTTTATATTGACCTCGTTAGTGATTGGCGAACATTCGGGCTCCTTCGTAATTCCCTTGATTCGGGAAATTAGTTTCGTTTCGATCTTCCGGCCCTTATGCGGTGGGATTTCGTGTTTGTTCGGTTGACTCGCGTTTTGATTGATGTACCGTTGGGTTGGTCAATCATATTGATTTTCGTTCGTTGTGTTTTGTGATTGTCGGATAATTGACTTGGCTATATTATCCGTTTGATGACGTTGTCACTTGTTGGTTTTTATTATATCCCTAACGGCGACGTTGTGTTGGTCGCCGTGGAGCGTGTTTTCACGCCGTATACTCCTTTGCGTTGTTTGTAACATTTCGCCGTTGGGCGTTAGTTACGCATTCTTGTGTATCTCGTTGAGTTTTCTGGCGGAATATTTCTTCTCCCTACTTGTTTTAAGTTTGGAATGAAACTTCTTTTAAGGAGGGTAGAATGTAATATCGCAATTTTCGATTTCCGGTAATTTCTTTTTTTAGGCGGAAGTCTGTTTTGACGACTTCGCTCATGTCCGTTTCGTCATTCGAGAATGATTAATTCTACACTTTTTGACATCCGAGTTCGTTTCGTGTCGTTTCGTTGAGTTACGTGCTTTTTAGCGACTTTTCCGCACTTGAGTTCGATTCTTGCGAATCTCGACCGAAGCTATTGTTTGAGTTTCCCAAGTCCGTTTAACTTTGTTAGGCGTGTTGTGAACTTCGGTTTGGTTATTCGATCACGTATCGTGATTTTCGGGCATTTGGGCCATTTTCGTAATTTCCCAAAGTTTGGGGTAATTACCTTCCGTTGTCGAATTTCGAGCTTTCGGGTGGTCGGAATTGTGTGTCCTACTAGCTCTTAGATTCGTCTTTGTGAGTACTTCGTAACCGTATCTTCGGTTCGTATTCAGGTTCGGGTTTCGGTGTCGTTTTGTTGAATTCAGGATTACTAAACGACTTTTCTAAGTATGAGTTCGACTTTGTTAGATCACCATTAATTTTTGGTGACTCCAAAAATTATAAATCTTTGCAATATTATAGAACATCGAGTTAGCTTTCCAATGGTTCAAACGGTGAGTCAATCGGAGTCCGGACGAGAGAGTTATGGTCGTTTAGTGAAAGGCGTAATTTGTCGGGCACCGTCCGAGAGCCTTTCGGCCGATAGGGAGGGCCGATAGACTCTCTGCCGGCATTTGTATAGGGTATCGGTTGGGCCTATCGGCCGATAGGGTGGCCGATAGGACTCTTTGTGTTACACTATAAATGTGTTGTTTCAACAGAAATCGTTCATTTCCTCCCCTTCTTCAACCGTGCGCGAGAGAGACTTGAGAGGAGAGTTCCTCCATCTATCACTTACTTGTGTAAATTTCTTCATTCCTTTTCGATCGGGTGGCTCGGATTGCGGATCTAACCCGTGGTTTTGGATTTGAATGCTTGATTCATCAAGAGGTAAGAATTCCTTTAACCCTACCTTTTTGGATAATTGGGGATTTTGGGGTTTTGTCCGATTCTTTCCGTTTTGTTGATGGATTGATGATTATTTAGATGTATTATATCATTTCCTTGTTATTCCATGGTTGGATCGTATCGATTCGTTGTTTGAGTTGAGTTCTTGACCGACGCCTTGAAGGTGTCCAGAAATGTCTTAGAGGGTTTTCGGGCGTTCTACGATTATTCTTCCTCGTATGGTCGATGATTTATTGATTGTATGATGTTAGGGTCGTGTTTCTTGCGAAGAAACCGCGTTGAACCCTTTCGTTCGTCGTCGTCTTCCGTTTGATAGCATTGGGCGTTTGAAGCTTTCCGTTGAGCCGTGTTCGTCGGAATACTTGCGTCGATTTTGAGGCAAGTATCTTGTCCATACATTTCATGTTTCGTAGGCATAATTATTGATAAATGGTTTTATGCGTATTCAATTGTTTATTGAACGTAAAAAGTTATCGGTATGTTCTCGATATCCGTTGTCTTTCAACAATAATTCTTGTAATTCGTGAATATATGTATTCTCGGAATATATGTGTTGGTTTTGTATGTTGAAAGATGCTACGATCACTTTGAGTGAGTTTAATAGACCGTAATCCTTTGCCGGGGATTACGTAATGTTATGTGTACTTGTTCGGTAAGAACGTAATGTGTGCGATATTGGTTGTTATTCCTTCGTGAGGAGATTGTGACACTTGGTGTTGCTTGGTATTGGTATTTACTTGTGGTTGTGTGACATTAGTTGTGAGTGTACGTCGACTAAAGTGGCCATTCTAGCGAAGTACCTAGCATTTGTATGCATATTCTAGTATTCGAATTATGGCTTCCCGTGGCGTTGTGGATGATATGTGTATGTTCACCTAGGGACGGTCTGACGAGGCCTCTAGGGATACGTTGCCGTGAGTTTCGTATCGCGAACTCTGGTTAACCACCCAGGGATGTCCGACGGGGCTCTGCGAGGTCGGTGGCCGTGAGTCTCGTACCAAGGTTAACTTTGAAGTGTTTTGTTGAGAACCGTGATCTTTGGCGCATATTTCGCCCGATTAGAATGGCGATTCAAATGGTATCGTACTTGGCTGGAATGGCACTAATAAGTGTGTTGTGAATGAATTGTCTCTTGGTTGTGATAATTTGGTATGGGTACGTGAGTCATGTGGTTGCTCTGTGCATTGTAGCTCTGTGGTATGATGAGTGAGACTGTGGTCATGGTAATGTTGGATACGGTGTAATTTCCACCGGGGTATTCTTGCGAGTATGTGATGTGGATGATTTGGGTCGTGGACCCCTGTGTTGCGATTGGAATGTTATAATTGGGTCGTGGGCCCTGTTATCTGCTATCGGACTTGTATTTTGAAATAAACGATTGTTGGGCTATGTCCCTAAGCATTTCGAAAGGCTTGAAAATTCTTAGATCCCAAACGTTTTCAAAAACTCCCGAGATCGTAAAATGTTTTGTAAGTTGTAAAATGGTTTTATTCTTATCTTTCGTAATCTAAATTGTTTTGATCAAGTGAATTATCTCGGGAAGTATATTCATGATTTCTATGTTCTTGGAGTATGATTTGTATGGCTTGTCTTTGTATTTATACTTGCACTAGCAAAACAGTGGGGTTTTGCTAACCCCCGAGTATTCGGGGGGTGGATGTCTGTATTGCGTCCAGGTATTTGCAGGTTGCTGGGGAGCAATTCACAGGATCGTTACGAAGGATGATGGGAGACGGCGATACTAATCACATGAAGACCGGTGTTGAATATTTGGTGATGTTTTGTTTTGTCTTTCCGTTGTGTTTACTTTCCCCTATGCGGGATTGTTGATTTATGTTAACCCCTGCGTGGGTATGAGTTACGAGAAAGAGTAATGTATGCTCGATGTGTATGTTGTGGTAAAAGACCAAATCGGTCTAATGGTTCGTTTGTTAGCCATGTCGGCATGTATAGTGTTAATGTGTTTTCTGTATTTAGCCTGGTAGATCCTCACGGAGGGGGTCTGCGGCGCTGTAATATTCCCGAAGGGTTTGGGGGTGTTACACCTTACCCTTCGCCCGGCCCATCCGTACAGGGCTCAAGGCGGGCACAACAATCTCAGGAAGGGGGAAACTGTAATATCCGCATTTTTCTTTCTCTTGTATTTTTCTTTTCGGCGTATTTCCCGATAGTAGTGACCCTCGTGTATCTTTCAGTCTATCTTTCCTATTATCTATGCATTTTATTCCCATTATTGTCTTGCGGAACCGCCGTTTCGGGGTTGCCGTGGATCCATTCTACGTTATGATGCCTGTTGAGATGTTCCGTTTGATGTTTCGTTCACATTCCGGTGTTTTTGGACCGTTCATATTTCGTACCTAGCGCACGCTACTCGTTCTGCATAGCGCACGCTAGAGGTCCCTTAGTAGCGCACGCTACGTTTGTTTCGTAGCGCTAGCTATCGAGTAGACCTTGGATTGGCAGTTCTGTTTTTCAAGCCCTATGGACTAGCGTATTAGCGTGCGCTACATATGCTAGCGCACGCTAATGTCGAGAGACTAGCGCACGCTGTGGCTGCCCGGTAGCGTGCGCTAGCGTGAGTGTCCAAGATCTTGGATGCTTTACTCAACCCGGTCAAAGTGCGAAGCGCACGCTACGCTTGTATGGTAGCGCACGCTTCTTGGTCGATTAGCGCACGCTACGCATGTATGGTAGCGCACGCTAACGTATCGGGTGGGTTCTGGCGATTGCCACTGGACTCGACTGATGTCCAGGTAGCGCACGCTATTGGTCGATAGCGCGCGCTACCGAGAGGTTATTAGCGCACGCTACGTTTCGAGTAGCGCACGCTAACGGCCAAAAGTCTGGCTACTGGACTGGACGTTAACTAGTTTGGCCTGTAATCTTTCCCCGTTAGCGCACGCTAACACTCCCTGGCTATATAAACCAGGGAGTTGACCGAGATGAACACAATTTCTCATTTCTTTCCTTCTTCCGCGACCGAGCGACTCCAGAGGCGATTTGAGGCGATTTTCTTCTTCCAATCACTTCAGAGATTCTTTTGCTTGAATTCTTGGTGTAGACTAACATCATCCACTTGTGTTTCTCATCCTAAATCCAAGGTAATCTCTTAGAACCCTACTTTTGGATAATTTGGGGGTTTTGGGATTTTCTTCCGATCCGTTTCGTTTTGTTGATGGATTCATGATGAATATGATTAATCTTGTTGGTATTCTTAGTTTCCCTACGGATTCATGGTATATTTCGTGATTTTTACGAAATCGAGAGGGTTGGTTGTGGTCCGCCCTCGTTGTCGTTTATATACGAACATACATGAATCGTAGGCGGGTTTTCGGGTGTATTCCAATTCCGTATTCATTTAGAAATGGTTGTGAATGTATTCTTCGAATCGTTAGGTTCGGTTTCATTGGTTCCTAGCGTTCGTCGGTGACCTTTCTTTCCGTTCTTCGCGTCGTCATTAATTCAAGGCAAGTATTCTTGGAAACCTTTATGCTTAACGTGAAATGGTAATGTATATTGTGTGTGCTTTACTCACCTCGGGAGGGTCCGACGGGGCTCGAGGGAATCTATGGCTTCGTCCTGGATTCATGAGTTTGATTCGCTAGCCAGCTCGGGAGGGTCCTTAGAGGCCTCGAGTGGGATTCGTGACTTCGTCCCGGTCCTAGGTGACGTGTGGTGCTTGGTTTGTTTTATGAAAGTGGCCAGCTAGGGAGGGTCCTTAGAGGCCTCGAGTGGGATTCGTGGCTTCGTCCCGGTCCTAGGCAAATTAATTGTATTTGTTTGTTTCCTAAAAGACATGTCTAGTTTTGGTTTTCGAAATGATATTGGTGCATGTACTATGAAATGTGTAAGCGATTGGTTTGCCTTGATTACTTGTACTAGCGTAATTGCTAACCTGTGGGACCCGTTTTGGGAAATTCTTGTTATGGATTTGAGTTATGATTATCCTGACGGCGAGCACCGGGGACGACGAGGATGTTGGCGGTCGTTGACATGTGCATTTGGGTCTACTTTTTCCTTTGTCCATTTTGATATGGTTGTTCCCACGCTTTAAACTTATAGATTGTACTCATGAGTACTTAGGCTTTCGTTTCAAACTCGGATTGTATTGCTTTAAATTGTCACGTTGTTGGTTGATGCTTATTTTGCGGTTGCTCAGCGTATCTTTATATGTCATATTATTTAATTGTGTATTCTCGCTAACCAAGATGGTTAGTCGAGTGGAGTTTTCCTATTGTAGCTGGTGGGTCCCATGTAGGGTCTACTGTAATACACCTCGAATAAATTGGGGGTGTTACAGAAAATGGTATCGGAGCTCTAGGTTTATGGATACCTAGGCTTGTTGGTCATTTAGGTCTAGTCGTGTTTTGTTTTGCACATTGTCACGCCGCTGCCAGCATCCCGGTACTTCCAGTGCTCGTAAGTTTTCCTATTCGGCTCTTTTGTTTCTTGCATTGTATTTCTACTTCTGAATCGTAATTGCTTTTCCCCCTTACTCATCATCGATATACTTCTGTTATCTCTCAACATCAGTATGGATGCCGGAGGAAACCGTGGTCGTGGTCGTGGTCGTGGCCGTGGGCGCGGCCGAGGACGTGGGGCAGCCGGTGGGGCGGCCACGTCGCATTCTTCGGGAGCCGGCAGTACCGGTGACCGTCACAGTCATGCTTCTTCTCAGGAGCACGCCGATCTTGGTATTGCGGCTGTTATGCAGCAAATGGTTAACTAGATGGCGGCTATAGCTCAAGTGGTACAGAACCCCGATCAGGCCCACGCTAATCGGGGCGGAGCGGATCGCTGGCTCCAGGATGTCATCAAGATGCATCCTCCTCAGTTCTCGGGAGCTTCGGACCCGATCGGCTGGGAAGGGTGGATCAAGGAGATATCCAAAGTCTTCACTGCTACCAATTGTCCCGAGGACCGTAAGGTCCCTATTGCTCAATACTTTCTCACGGGAGATGCTACAGATTGGTGGGAGGCCGTTAGTCCCAAAGATCATGTTGCTTCGTGGGCCGAGTTTCAGGAGTTGATGGAAACCGAGTATTGTCCGTGGCGGTCGGCCGACAGGCTCGAGTGCATGCTTTCTTCGATGCTCAACCTCGGGATATTCCCGTATCCCAAGCTATTGCTGATTTCAACAAGGAGTTGGGTTATGTGAAGACCCAAGTTGTCTCTGAGAGCGACAAAATTTTCCATTTTTCCAGGAGAATAAAACTGCCCATTCGGGACTATATGTCTGGACTTGTATGTACTACCCTGAAGGATTATCAGAGTCGAGCCCTTGCTTATGATATGTCGGTGACGGCTAGCGATTTGGCTCGTGAGAGCAAGAAGCAGAAGTCGGTCGAAAATTTTTCTGGTCCCAAGAGTGGAGGCCAGCAGAAATCTCAGGCTGCAAATATTTCTACGGGCGGTTCGGCTCGTTTTTAAGGAGCTTTGAGTGCCGCCGAACCGTCGATCGGGGCCCCAGATGCTTTAACTGTGGCAAGCCGTGCCACGTGAACCGGGATTGTCTTCGTCCACCTTTGACTTGTCATACTTGTGGCTCGGGCCTGCCACAAAGCTTCTTTGCGAAAAGCTCGAGATGCCATGGCGCCCGTTCTTCTCACCCAGCACCTATGGAGCCGAGCGTGAACCAGGGCTCATTTGCTCCACCGCCTCCACCGAGTGCCGGACGAGGTAGGGGTCGGGGTCAGCCCGCTAGAGGAGGAGCTTCCAGTGTCTGCTCTGCCCAGCCGCGTATCTACGAGATGAGGAGGGCCGATGACCCAGCAGCTACGGTGGCGACAGGTACCGTTCATATCCATTCTCATCCTGTCAGTGTGCTTTTCGATTCTGGTGCTACACATTCATTCATATCGCTGGGGTGTGTGCGCCGTTTGAGTCTCGACTGTTTGTCGCCTTGCGAGTCTTTCATCGTTAAACTTCCTAGCGGTGATAGGATCGTTGGCGATCGAGAGGTCCGAGACTGTTCCGTGTTTATTTGTGAGAGAGCCTGGCTCTCTAATCTTATCGTTGTTGATATTGAGGGTGAGGATCTAATTCTCGGGGATGATTGGCTCGAGCGGCATGGCGCAATCATGAACTACCGCACGAGAATCATCACTATGTTAGCCAGGACGGCAAGAGCACTCTTTTCGCGGGCGAAAGAGGGGAAACCAGTTCGTTATTAATGCCTTGAAGGCGATGAGTCTCCTGCGAAAGGGGTGTGCGGTTATTGGTGCTATGCCTTAAAGACGGAGAATGGTGGAGTCGAGCTTTCGTCGATTCCGGTCGTTAATGAGTTTCCTGATGTTTTTCCTGACGAGTTACCGGGATTGCCACCGGATCGTGAGGTCGAGTTTGCTATAGAGTTAGAGCCGGTGCGGCTCTGTTTCAAGGCGCCGTATCGCATGGCACCTTCAGAGATGTCGAGTTGAAGAAGCATTGAGTGAGCTTCTTGAGTCAGGTATGTTCGACCGAGCGCCTCGCCTTGGGGCGCACCGGTCCTGTTTGTGCGGAAGAAGGATGGTTCACTACGTTTGTGTATCGACTATCGCGAACTAAACAAGGTAACCATCAAGAACAAGTATCCTTTGCCGAGGATTGATGACTTGTTCGATCGATTCTGAGGAGCTGCGGTATTCTCGAAGATTGATTTGAAATCGGGGTACTATCAGCTTCGGGTGAGAGAGTCCGACGTGCCGAAAATAGCTTTTCGGACGAGATACGGACATTATGAATTCGTAGTTATGCTTTTCGGGTTAACTAATGCGCCGGCAGTGTTCATGCAGTTGATGAACAAAGTCTTTATCGAATATTTGAATAAATGTGTCGTCGTCTTCATTGACGATATTCTTATCTATTCGAGGAATGAGGAAGAGCATGCCCATCATTTGCGGATAGTGTTAGACATTTTGAGGACCGAGCAACTCTATGCGAAGTTCTCGAAATGTGAGTTCTGGCTGAAGGAAGTGATGTTTTTGGGTCACGTGATTTCAGCCGAAGGGGTTCGTGTGGATCCGCAGAAAATTGAAGCAGTATTGGATTGGGCATCGCCCACAAATGTGAAGGAGGTCCGTAGTTTCTTGGGTTTGACTGGCTACTACCGTAGGTTCGTCGAGGGTTTCTCAAAACTAGCTCGGCCACTCACTCAGTTGCTCCATAAATCCGAGAAGTTCGTCTGGACCGTTGAAAGGCAGTCGAGTTTTGAGGAGCTGAAGAAGCGTTTGACTTCAGCCCCGGTCTTAGCGTTGCCATGTGGCAACGAGGGATTCGCCGTTTATAGCGATGCTTCGGGTCAGGGTCTTGGGTGCGTATTAATGCAGCACGGCAAGACCATTGCCTATGCATCGAGACAGTTAAGGCCGTATGAACTTAACTACCCTACTCACGATTTGGAGTTAGCGGCGGTAGTCTTTGCACTCAAGATTTGGCGTCACTATCTTTTCGGCTCTACATGTCAGATTTTTACCGATCATAAAAGTCTCAAATACGTATTTACTCAGCGGGAGTTGAATATGAGGCAGAGGAGATGGTTAGAGCTGATTAAGGATTACGACCTCGAAATCCTTTATCATCCGGGCAAGGCAAACGTCGTGGCCGACGCCTTGAGTCGGAAACCGATTGCGTTGCGAACGCTTGAGGTCCTTACGCCTATCCCGAGCTTCGGCGGGCTCGATCGAGTTAGATGTTGAAGTTTTGTTGCTGGAGTGTCGGGCAACTTTGTGCTCTAGAGATTTCGCTGCCCTTGATCGATGAAATTAAGTCAAGCAATTAGAGGATCCGATGATTACTCAAATCCGAGAGAACGTTCTTAAGGGAAAGTCTCACGGGTTTGTGATTCACGAGGATGGTGTTTTGAGATTTCGAGTCGGCTTTGTGTGCCGAGCGATCCAGAGTTGCGGCAGAGTATTTTGCATGAGGCCCATTCCACACCCTATTCCGTTCATCTGGTTCGAGTAAGATGTACAAGGACACGAGGAGGAACTTCGGTGGAATGATATGAAGGAGGAGGTCGCACGGTTTGTGGCGAGATGTTTGACTTGCCAACAGGTCAAAATCGAACATCAGCGACCGGCTGGGTTATTGCAGTCACTTCCCATTCCAGAATGGAAATGGGAAGATATATCGATGGATTTTGTTACGAGTTTGCCGAGATCGAGGTCGGACATGAATATGGTATGGGTGGTTGTTGATCGTCTGACCAAGTCGGCACATTTTCTGGGCATCAAGGACACTTGGGGCCCGGAGAAACTGGCTCGTGTGTTTATCGCGCAGATTGTGAGACTTCACGGTACTCCGAAGTCTATTGTTTCGGATAGTGATGGCCGTTTTGTATCGCACTTTTGGCAGGCGGTGCATAAGGCGTTAGGTACCCGTTTGCATTTGAGTACCTTTTTTCATCCCCAGTCAGATGGACAGTCGGGGCGCACTATCCAAACATTCGAGGACATGTTGCGTGCTTGTGCCCTCGATTGGAGTAGCGACTGGGATGAGCACTTGCCATTGATCGAATTCACGTACAACAATAGTTGGCACGCGTCGATTCGGATGGCACCGTATGAGGCACTTTATGGGCGACGATGTCGATCGCCGATTTGTTGGAATGAGGCGTCCGATTTGGTCGGGACCGAACCAGATGTCGTTTTAGAGACGAGACGGAAGATAGAATTAATTCGAGAACGGATGTTGGCGCCGAGTCGGCGAAGTCATATGCGATGTCCGTCGTCGACCTTTAGAATTCGAGGTGGGAGACCACGTTTTTTGAAGGTGTCGCCGACGAGAGGAGTTTTCCGTTTCGGGAAGAAGGGGAAGTTGAGTCCGAGATTTATTGGACCCTTCGAGATTCTCGAGCGAGTCGGTGGGTTAGCATACCGTTTGGCGTTACCCCCGGCCCTGAGTCATGTTCATAGCGTTTTTCATGTTTCCACCGAGAAAATACGTCCCGGACCCTAGTCACATCATCGATTATGATGAGATTGACGTCGCCGAGGATATTACTTTTGAGGAGCGCCCTTTGAGGATTTTGGAACATCGGGAGAAACGACTGAGGCATAAGACCATCTCTTTGGTCAAGGTGCAGTGGTCGAGACATGGTGTCGAGGAGGCAACGTGGGAGACCGAGGATAGCATGCGTGCTAGGTACCCGGAGTTGTTTGTTTCTTAAGTTTCGGGACGAAACTTGTTTTTAGAGGGGTAGAATGTAATATCCGCATTTTTCTTTCCCTTGTATTTTTCTTTTCGGCGTATTTCCCGATAGTAGTGACCCTCGTGTATATTTCAGTGTATCTTTCCTATTATCTATGGATTTTATTCCCATTATTGTCTTGCGGAACCGCCGTTTCGGGGTTGCCGTGGATCCATTCTACGTTATGATGCCTGTTGAGATGTTCCGTTTGATGTTTCGTTCACATTAGGTGTTTTTGGACCGTTCATATTTCGTACCTAGCGCACGCTACTCTTTCTGCATAGCGCACGCTAGAGGTCTTAGTAGCGCACGCTACGTTTGTTTAAATGGCGCGCGCTAGCGAGTAGCCCTGGGAGTGGCAGTGCTGTTTTTCCAGCCCTCTGGACTAGCGTATTAGCGTACGCTACATATGCTAGCGCACGCTAATGTCGAGAGGCTAGCGCACGCTGAGGGTGCCCGGTAGCGTGCGCTAGCGTGAGTGTCGATCTTGGGCAGTTTACTATCAACCTTGGCCAAAGGCGAAGCGCACGCTACGCTTGTATGGTAGCGCACGCTAACGTATCAGGTGGGTTCTGGGCAGTTGCCACTGGACTCGACTGATGTCCAGGTAGCGCACGCTATTGGTCGATAGCGCGCGCTACCGAGAGGTTATTAGCGCACGCTACGTTTCGATAACGGCCAAAAGTCTGGCTACTGGACTGGACGTTAACTAGTTTGGCCTGTAATCTTTCCCCGTTAGCGCACGCTAACCTTAAGGATTAGCGCACGCTAACACTCCCTGGCTATATAAACCAGGGAGTTGACCGAGATGAACACAATTTCTCATTTCTTTTCTTCTTCCGCGACCGAGCGACTCGAGAGGCGATTTGAGGCGATTTTCTTCTTCCAATCACTTCAGAGATTCTTTTGCTTGAATTCTTGGTGTAGACTAACATCATCCACTTATGTTTCTCATCCTAAATCTAAGGTAATCTCTTAGAACCCTACTTTTGGATAATTTGGGGGTTTTGGGATTTTCTTCCGATCCGTTTCGTTTTGTTGATGGATTCATGATGAATATGATTAATCTTGTTGGTATTCTTAGTTTCCCTACGGATTCATGGTATATTCGTGATTTTTACGGAATCGAGAGGGTTTGGTTGTGGTCCGCCCTCGTTGTCGTTGTTGCTACCCAAAATATTATCCGGAGATAGATATTGCTGGAATGGATGGGATAGCAAACAAATGCAAGAGCACTTCCGAGAGAAAGATAAATAACACAAGATTTGCCGGGGTTGTTAGTCCCGGGCTTGAATGCTCTCGCGAGATATTATTAATACCGATATTCGGGGATACAAGTATTAATGTAAGAATACAATTACAATGAGTGTAAAGTTTCTTGTTATCTTAGCTAGTGAGCGTGTAGATTGCCGGAAGAACCAGATTTGATGCTCTGTGAGTTCTTGTAACAAAGGTAGGGCTGTAAACGAACCGAGCTGTTCGCGAACAAAGCTCGGCTCGGCTCGTTAAGGGCTCGGTTCGGCTCGGTTCGTTAAGAACTCGAGCTCGAGCTCGAGCTCGAAAATCTGTGCGTTAAGAAAACGAGCTCGAGCCGAGCTTGGGCATGTGCGGCTCGAGCTCGGCTCGAGATCGACTCGAGCTCGGTTCGGCTCGGTTCGGCTCGTTAAGCTCGATTAATAAATATATTTTTAAATTATTTTTTATAATATTTATATATTATATTATAGATTAATAATTTTTTAAATAATTTTTATATATTAATTTATTAATTTTTATATATATATTTGAAAATATATAATTTTTAATGATTATTTTAAAATATTTATTTTAAATAATTCAAATATATTATTTAAATAATTTAAAAATATATAATTATTCGCGAACAGCTCGAGCTCGACTCGGCTCGAGTTGTTCGCGAACAGCTCGTGTGCGGCTCGATTTATTAACGAGCTCGAGCTCGAACACGATTTTTGTTCGGTAAGAAAGCTCGGCTCGGCTCGGCTCGTCAGAAAAAAATTTAAAACTCGGCTCGGTTCGATCAAAGCTCGGCTCGGCTCGGTTCGTTTGCAGCCCTAAACAAAGGTGATGAACAGTCGCGGCGGTGAGAGATCGACCGCCTCTCACGGCGAGTATTTAGCTGGATGTTTGGGCTTCTGGGCTTATGAGACCCTTGGAATCTGTCTAGTGGGGACTCGCTGCTTCTGCCGATCGTCTTCTGGACGAGAGATTTGGAGAGAGAAGTCCTGAGATGGATTCCGGTGAGATAGCCGGGAGCTTGATGGTATGTGTGTTCTTCAGTATTTCCGTGAATGTATCGGAATGTGAGAGAATGTGAACTGGGAACTGTAGAGTGAATTAGTTTGTAGGTTCAAATGAATTGAATCGAGAACCTTTTTCCGGTAGGAGGAGGTTCTCTATTTATAGGGCTGGATCCGCCGGCGATCGCCTTTACCGCAATATAATAATCGGGCGATCGTCTTTTAAAGACATGGGCTGTCCCTTTAAAGCTGCAAAAGTTGTTGGCGTCAACTTTGCGGTCGATGGGGAGCTTACACGCGTCCCGAGTTAGTCACATGCGGCCCTACCGGCAACTTTCGGCGCACATGCCAGAGGGTGGGGTAGGTGACAGCTTTAGTCAAAGATCTTGTCGATTAGCAAAAGATCTTGTCGGCGCTTTACGGATCTGCACGTGGGTGCTTTCGAGATCCATCCTGACGGTTTTGATGGGCGATCGTCTGCGCCGGGCGCAGTCGATTGCCCTTAGCCGTTAGTAGAGCAGATCGCCCGGTACGAAGGGCGATCGCCACGGAGTCGATCGCTAGGTACCTGATGGTGGTTTGATATCTTCGTCTTGGCAAGCTAGTCATAGTTTGACTGGAGTTGACTTGGTCGCTCGGCCTTATAGTCGATCGCCTGTCGGGATGAATAAATCGTGACACAACAATTGCCCCCCAGCTCGCTCATACGTTGGAAACGTGGGGTGAGGTGGCTTTCTTGGCGATGGATGAACTTTTGACGAGCGACTTCGTGTTTAATGGAACGCGATCGTCTTTGGTGATATACTGGATTTGGACGACTGGTTGGCCGCCGAATCACAGGAAAAACAACGGGCGTTGAAAAGTCTCCGCGCACGTGTCGCTTCTATGGAGGACGCCAACGGTCATTAATGACTCCTCGGACGCGCGTCTCGAAAAGACGCGTACGCGGGTCTCGAGGAGTCAACCGTGCGCCGTTTGAGATCCGACCCCGAGGTTTCCCTTTATTGCAATCGGGTCCCTGCTTTCTCCTATAAAAGGGCGTGGGGCAGCCTCACTCACGCGTACGCATTTGGAGAAAGAAGGTCCTGCCGAATTTTTGAAGATCTAGCGCCGATCGTCGATCGATTTCACTTTAGGGTAAGAAAAATTCTTCTCTTCCTTTCTAACTCGAAAATGGCGAACCTCATCGTCGTTTGGAGCGGGAACTAGTTACGCCAGGGACATCGGTGCCCAGGAGAAACTTCTTCCGTCTTCCATCTGGAGACGGCGTAAAGCCATTCGAGGAATCGACCCTACGAAGTTGAGGCTTTGTTGATGAGGCCGATGTTGCTAGGAGTCGGCCGAGGAGAGACGATCGCAGATCGAGAGAGATCCGCGATCGGGGCTTACCGGGAGCAACATAGTGATTTTGGACGGCCTATAGGGCCTTTGCCGAAATAATGGATAGATTGGCGGTCTACTCCGCGATTCGATTTCGGGATATTCGGTCGCTTATCCCTATGTGCTCCCCAAGCGGTCGCAGATCGTGCCGCGCAGCCGATCGTTGTGGTCGCTCGGCCAATACGAGCTCGGCGTCCAGAGAGATCCGCCGTCTGAGGACAAGATTCCATGTACCTTCGATGTGGACATGTTCGCGCCCGCGAGAATGAACGAGCCGACCGACCTCCGATGGGTATGGTCGCAGTGAGTGAGGCCGTTATGGAGGCCGGCCGCGCTCTCTCGTCCTTGCGGTCTCCCATCTGCTGCCGCTTGGAATGTGGCGCCACTTCACCGACGCCGAACGCCCGGCTCCAAATCATATGCACTCACCTTTTCGGCGGTCACCGCGTACTGCCTCCGTCGCCGTTGGAGATGAACTATTTGTTTAAACCGACGGCACATAGAGGGTTGGTCGGCGGTTACCACATCCAAGGCCGATCCGGCCGGTGATTCATGGAGTTCGAATAAGATACGGGCGATCGGACGAAGTGGTTACGGGTCGCCGGCAAGTGGAGAGCTGCGACGACAATCCCACAGTGCGAACCGAGATCCCCACCGAATTTCGGGAGAGGAATCCCGGTAGGGTTTAGAATCTCCTTCGCTTGGATGCGTGTTGGTGATCTAATTTGATTGCTTTGCGGGCTTTCATATCCCTGATCGAGGAGCCGCCTTCGACTTCCTCGTTGTTTGGGAGCGAATTAGGAGCTTGTCGGACGACGACCTAGACGCCACTCGGATCAACAAGGAGAGTCGCCGGTTGTCGGCTCGACTATTCCGCTTCCCGAGACATCTCGCGGTGCAGGTATGACTTTATGCGACCTTCAATTTCTAGCGATCGCCTTATTTGAAGATAGTGTCGGCCAGATTAGTCGATCGTTTTTAAGCTGCAGAGGTTCGTTTCCCTCGCTTTTGGAGCCTCCCGAGGAGATCGCTATGTCGAACCCGGGAGTCCTAGCCGTCTCAAGTCGAAGAGGTCGACTCGGGTTCCACCGTCGCATTGCCTATAGTTCCAGAGGCGGTGCCTCGTGCGGAGCCGAGCCTCGCGTAGAGCGGGTCGAGGTTGAGGAGGAACTTCCGAGGAGGGGCTTCGGCGAATCGCAAGAGGCCGAGGCCGCAAGAAACTTCGTTTCTGCCCGGCGATGAAGTGCCGATCGCCGCGCCCCGATCACCATCGTTGCTCGGAGCGCGAGCCGCCTCTGCGGCTTTTCTGCGGAGACGGCGATCGCGGATGCGGAAACTCCTCGAGGGAAACCGTTTTTGGTCGGGATCCCGAGAAGGCCGAGAGGTAGATAGCATTTACGTGTTGACAATTACATCTGCGTAGGAGTTGTATTAACCTTGGTGTTTTGGTGCGGGATCCGTCGCAAAGACCCGTCTTGTCCACCGATGGTCGTGGATTTTCGGCGAGTCGATCTCCTCGCCATTCCTGCGACATTCCTCCCTATGTGAGCAAGGCCGCCGCCTTGCCGAAGGCGTGGACAATCGATTTGGATGCGATCGCCCGGCCGCGATCGTCGAGTTCGATGGAAGCTGTTGTCGCCCTTTCTCTTGACGGCGACCATGGCCGTCAGTGCTCAGAGTTTGAGGCGGCCCTCCACTATTCGCCTTCGGGAGGATCTTGAGGCGCTCGGAAGAGAACGCCGAGTTTGCCGACAAGATCGCACGATGGAGAAGGACTCCTTGGAGGCGGCTGCGGGCGAGCCATGAGCTTGAGCCGGAGAAGAAGGAGACCGAGAAATTCGAATGGCGGTCGACTGCCGGGACCAGATGCAGAGTGCCGTCAGGCGAGGAATGTTGCTGAGGAGGAGGCCGATCGCGAGCAGGACGATCGCTCGGCTGATGAGCGAGCCAAGCGAGGCGAAAGAGAAGGTTGCTGCGAGGGAGGCCGAGCTCCGGGGATCGCAACAGCGATGGCCGAGCCGAGAGGAGAGGTCGAGGCGACCAAGGCCGATCCCTTCCAAAATTTGGAGTATGTCAGCGAGTTCGCCTATTACTTGGCGTTCGCCGACTCGATCCGAGCGGCTAAGAAGGGAGGCTTGGAGGTCGGTCCTCCTGCCGAGAAGTTCAAGTCATATGCATTGGAGCATCCTCTCAATTCGGCTTTCTCCTTGCCGATCTTGGACCTGGCGGACATCAGTGTGGATTTGAGCTGGTATCCGTCTCCAGACAGTCTTGCTCATCCCGATGCTCCGGAAGATGAGGGAACCGCGCCGAATGCTGATGGTGAAGGCCCGGCAGGGGCCTGAGGCGCTTCCTTTTTGATGTTTTTAGCTTACTTTCTTTGTAGTTCGTAGCTTTCTTTTTGTAGCACTTAGGCCTTCGGGCGATCATGTACTCTATTTTTTCAAGTAATGAAATGAGCATTTGTCTTTCTGACTTATCACTTGAATGAATGGTTATTTTTAAGTCTTTGTTTGACTTTGTACAAATGTGTGAGGAGAGATCGTTGCGAGGGTAGTTCCAGATGAATTGATAAACTCATAAGACAACTTTTTACAACAAGTTCGATCGCTGCACTACATCTGAAAAAATGACGATCTCCATATGTGGTTGAATAGCGACGATCGTCGTGTAGGTAGTCCGCACTCTTCTTGCCCCTTGTTTTTATTCACTTAGTGGAAGTAAGGGGATGAAAATAATTCCTTGAGTGAGCGGTCTTCAACTTTGTCGAATCCTCGGGGACGGTCGTCCGTCTTGAGGAACCGTGCACGATCGCGGAGTTCGATGGACCGACTCCTTGATCATGTCTTGATGCGCGAAGACATTGAGTGTCTCGTGACTCACTTTATTATGAGGGTCCTCCGTTAGGCTGCGCCTCGCCTCGTATTTAAACGAAGGGCGTGCGGTCTCGGTCTAGAGGAGTCCTTGCGCGGGCGTCGGATGAATCAACTCGCGCCCGCGGCTTGTTAGCTCTGCTTCCACCTCGGCCACCATGGAGATGGCCGACCTCGGCGGTATGCGTTGAGGCGGGGTTGTGGCACGTCGCATTGTCCGGGTTCACCATGTTAGATGATGAACCTTTGAGGGCGAGCGATCGTGTCCACCGATTTATTTTGGAGGGCCTCGGACTACGCCGGCCTCGTATTTAAACGAAGGGCGGGCGATCTTGGCCTAAAGGGACCTTGCATGGCCTAAGCAATCGGTTCCATCGACCACCAGACCATGGTTGCACTCTTTCACCTTGGATCGTCATGTAGATGTCGATCTTCGACGGTGTACGTTGTGCGGGGAGGCGATCTCGTGCCTTAGTCCATCATGTTATATGGTGAAGCGTAGATGGCGATCGAGTCCTCCTGGTTTCTTGAATAAGGAGGAGATCGGGATGACTTCCGTGGTCTCCTTCTCTTGATTGAAGCATATAGAGACGGTCGCCGAGGTTGATCCAGGGTCGGCTCGTATGAGCTTCCCACTGCTTTGCGTTCGACTCGGACGATCGTCTATAGAGATAGGCGGGGCTTCGGCTAAACCAATAAGTCGCCCAACTTGCCCTCCTCGAACAGTCTCAGAGCCGCTTGAGGAGGTCGCGGCAATTGTTGGTGCCGTGGGACTCTTGTGGTAGGCGCAATATTGATTGTTGTCAGTGACCGTGGTCCCTTATCGCCTTTGGCTTTTGAGCTCTTCGTGCCCCCGATGGCATAGAAAATATGTGCCGAGTTACATTGAACGTATGGAGGAGATGGGCTTCCATGTCCTCGAAAGCCCAGAGATCTCCGGTTGTCTTGGCGATCGCTTTCTTTGCTTTGGCGATCGCTATCTTCTGGGCACGAGGTGGCGTTTCCTCGTCTAAGCGGAGGGTGAGTAGCCTTTGCCTGTCCTGGAAGTTGGCAGCTTTAGAGCGGAAGATCGTGTAAGTTGGGGGATATCCTTGGAGAGATGTCGAACATGGGAGAGTGACCGTGGAATCCCCCATGGCCGAGTGGAGAGCGAGCTCATCACAGACGGGTTCACGGTGAGGATGATTTCGTCTACCCTGGTCGATGTAATCTGCGTCGATTCGTCCTTCCCGCTTGATTTTTATCATGCGCTGGGGCCTTCTCGGTTCTGGCGACCTTATCGCGGCGAAGTATGACGTGAAGTCATCCGCCGTTTCTTAAAAGAGGTGACCGATCGTGGTGGTAGTGAGACGTACCACTTATGGGCCGGCTAAGCCCAATGTCACGGAAGATCCGGCACTTGGTTGCATCGATGCCCCACACCTACCATGTAAATTCGGAATTTACTCAGGTGGGTTTCTGGGTCCGATCTCCCCTTATACAGAGGTGTTTTAGGAGGAGCGATCGTTGGTTGTATGGGGGCAAGCTCGATGTGGACCGCGAGTGGCTCGGTCGGCCCGGCGATCTTCTTGCTGGTGCCTGCCCCAGCGTCCAAGAGTGCTCTCATCTCGTCGAGCTGACGTTGCATGGCGGCCATCGCCGTGGCCTGACTGTTAGCGGCTCGGCGATCGGAGCGGGAGCCGAGGCGATTGAGTACTGAGTCCAAAGCGAAAGCGCCGGGAGTCAGATGGCTGACATGCGTTCGGCTGTGAGGTGAGTAGGCCGAACTCCTGGTGACGGATTCGGATTCCGTCTTTTCAAGGTTGGAAACAGAGTGCCCCGGTCGCCGGGATGGGTCGCGTCCCAAACGATCGAATATGGATCCGTCCGGTCGTGCGAGAGCCTTTCCTCGCGAATTGGGGCTTTTTGACGATCGCTCGTTCAGTAGCCCATTGAATTTCCGTTTTCCCATGCGGCGGATGATCGAGGGAGTTATCGCGGGCGGCGCGCATGCTCTCCGTCGCTCCTCCAGGATGGCCATAGCCTCCTCGATCTGTTCCTCGGTTTGGAACTGATCGAGTGAGAGGTTGGGGCCATCTCTGATGCGGATCGAGAGTCTCGCGCCGCGGCTTCCCCGCCGTCGGCCGGGGTTCGACCGAGCCAGAAATGGTGTCCGGCGGTTCGGAGAGCAGCTTTCTTCGATGTACCGGCGGATGTCATGATTCTGGAGGTTTTCTTTGAAGCGCAGTGAGTGTCACTTCAAGTATATGCCCCGAGAACAGTGAGTGTTCTTCGGGACGGTAGAAATAAAAATATGAGGGTTAGATCCCCTCCTTCTAGCGCCAATTGTTGCTACCCAAAATATTATCCGGAGATAGATATTGCTGGAATGGATGGGATAGCAAACAAATGCAAGAGCACTTCCGAGAGAAAGATAAATAACACAAGATTTGCCGGGGTTGTTAGTCCCGGGCTTGAATGCTCTCGCGAGATATTATTAATACCGATATTCGGGGATACAAGTATTAATGTAAGAATACAATTACAATGAGTGTAAAGTTTCTTGTTATCTTAGCTAGTGAGCGTGTAGATTGCTTAGGAAGAACCAGATTTGATGCTCTGTGAGTTCTTGTAACAAAGGTGATGAGCAGTCGCGGCGGTGAGAGATCGACCGCCTCTCACGGCGAGTATTTAGCCGGATGTTTGGGCTTCGGGCTTATGAGACCCTTGGAATCTGTCTAGTGGGGACTCGCTGCTTCGCCGATCGTCTTACGGACGAGAGATTTGGAAAGAGAAGTCCTGAGATGGATTAGGTGAGATAGCCGGGAGCTTGATGGTATGTGTGTTCTTGATATTTAGTGAATGTAACGGAATGTGAGAGAATGTGAACAGGTAACTGTAGAGTGAATTAAGATCAGTAGGTTCAAATGAATTGAGCGAGAACCTTTTTCCAGTAGTAGGTGGTTGTCTATTTATAGGAACTGGATACGGCGGGCGATCGCCTTTACTTCAATATAATTAACGGGCGATCGTCTTTTAGCTCTTGGGCCTGTCCCTTTAAAGCCTGCAGGAGTTGTTGGCGTCAACTTTGCGGTCCAATGGGGAGCTTACACGCGTCTGAGTTAGTCACATGCGGCCCTATCGACAACTTTCGGCGCACATGCCGGTAGGGGTAGGTGCGCTTTAGTCAAAGATCTTGTCAGTTAGCAAAAGATCTTGTCAGCGCCTTTTACGGATCTGCACGTGGGTGCTTTCTGAGATCCAGTCCTTGACGGTTTTGATGGGCGATCGTCTCTGCTCGGGGCGCAGGTCGATTGCCCTTAGCCGGTTAGTAGAGCAGATCGCCAGCTGCCAAAGGGCGATCGCCCTGGGAGTCGATCGCTAGGTACCTGATGGTGGTTTGATATCTTCGTCTTGGCAAGCTAGTCATAGTTTGACTGGAGTTGACTTGGTCGCTCGGCCTTATAGTCGATCGCCTGTCGGGATGAATAAATCGTGACACAACAGTCGTTTATATACGAACATACATGAATCGTAGGCGGGTTTTCGGGTGTATTCCAATTCCGTATTCATTTAGAAATGGTTGTGATTGTATTCTTCGAATCGTTAGGTTCGGTTTCATTGGTTCCTAGCGTTCGTCGGTGACCTTCCTTTCCGTTCTTCGCGTCGTCATTAATTCAAGGCAAGTATTCTTGGAAACCTTTATGCTTAACGTGAAATGGTAATGTATATTGTGTGTGCTTTACTCACCTCGGGAGGGTCCGACGGGGCCTCGAGGGAATCTATGGCTTCGTCCTGGATTCATGAGTTTGATTCGCTAGCCAGCTCGGGAGGGTCCTTAGAGGCCTCGAGTGGGATTCGTGGCTTCGTCCCGGTCCTAGGTGACGTGTGGTGCTTGGTTTGTTTTATGAAAGTGGCCAGCTCGGGAGGGTCCTTAGAGGCCTCGAGTGGGATTCGTGGCTTCGTCCCGGTCCTAGGCAAATTTAGAGATGTTAAATGGGCTTGGGCCCGTAGGGCCAGCCCGTTTAACCCGCCAAAAAACCGGGTTAGGGCCGATATTTAGCCGTTAAATCCGGGCTTTTGGCGGACCGCTTAGCCCGGTCTGCTAGTAAGCCCGGCCGCACTGGCTAAAGCTTATATATATATATATATATATATATATACACACACACACTATATTAATATTATATATATAATATATATTAATATTATATATAATATATATTATTACTGTATTTGTTAATATAGTGTGTGTATATATATATATACATAAAAGTGTATTTTTTGTTATATTTATTATAGTATAGTTGTTACTATATATATAAAATATATTGTTATTGTTTTTTTTTACTTATAAAAAAATGAAAAATAGATTTTTTAAATATTTAGCCCGTTTAGCCCGTTTAGCCCGAAACCCGTTAGGGTTAGGGTTAGGGCCAATATTTCTTAGCCCGTTTAAATTCGGGCTTTTTTAGCCCGGACCGTTTAGCCCGAAGCCCGCTAGGGCTAGCCCGGAACCGCTAGGGCTAGCCCGTTTAACATCTCTAGGCAAATTAATTGTGACTGTTTGTTTCCGGAAAAGACATGTCTAGTTTTGGTTTTCGAAATGATATTGGTGCATGTACTATGAAATGTGTAAGCGATTGGTTTGCCTTGATTACTTGTACTAGCGTAATTGCTAACCCCTGTGGGGACCCGTTTTGGGGAAATTCTTGTTATGGATTTCAGGTTATGATTATCCGGACGAGCGAGCACCAGGACAGTACGAGGATGTTGGCCAGGGTCGTTGACATGTGCATTTGGGTCTACTTTTTCCTTTGTCCATTTCGATATGGTTGTTCCCACAGTTTTAAACTTATATATTGTACTCGCGAGTACTTAGGCTTTTCGTTTCAAACTCCGGATTGTATTGCTTTAAATTGTCACGTTGTTGGTTGATGCTTATTTTGCCGGTTGCTCCGGGCGTATCTTTATATGTCATATTATTTAATTGTGTATCCTCGCTAACCAAGATGGTTAGTCGAGTGGAGTTTTCCTATTGTAGCCTGGTGGGTCCCATGTAGGGGTCTACGGCGCTGTAATACACCTCGAATAAATTGGGGGTGTTACAGAAACCCTCGGTCCTGGTCGTGTTATCCTCAGGCCCGGCCTCTACTCTCTTCCGCTTGCCTGCGCGCTCCCTACGCTCGGCGGCCTCCGCAGCCTACTCGCCACCACCGGCAGCGTCTCTTTCCGTCCCGACGAACTCCTACCCCTGGGGCCTGGATAAGGAAGATGTGTCAAAAAAAAAAAAGGAAAAAGCTACCTGATGAAGACATTCTGCTCGGGTTAGTGGATCGAAGTCCCGCGGCCCAAAGATTGTCCTCGTGAACTGTAAGGTATGACTTCCTCCGATCACGGAAGATCCAAGAGCTGCTCAACCTTGGCTGCCGAACAAAGAGGAGGTCTCTCAAGCCGGATACGTTCGCACAAACAACAAATTATGAGCGTTAGACAAAAAGGAACAGAAAGAAAGAACACGACACTTACTCATTTTGGCAACAAAGTCTTCTGGGACCGGCTCCTGCCTATCACGCCAGTTCCCACTCATCAACCGAGCTCATCCACGGCCCCCTACATAGAACCACTGTTCTTTCCAGGCTATGTATGGTCTCCCAGACATCCACCAATTCTTTATACATCGCGTGCCGGGCTGTCAAATAAAACCAGCCGGAACCAGATCGGCCGACCGACCTCCATAAAAAGAGACTGTTAATCTCTTCAAAACTGGGCTCGGTCCATCCATGCTGACTAAAAAGAATTAGAAGACCCACCATCCGAGCCCAAGAATTCGGATGAATTTGGGCAATACAAAGGCCCCACTGCCTCAACCACCGGGAAAGTACCAACGGCAGAGGAAACCTTAGCCCAGACAACAGAGAGCGGTAATACACCGCCGTGCATCCGACAGGAGGGGTGTGGGGTCTCTCCTCTGGGTCCGGAACAAACATCCGCACCACCGCGTGTATCTTAAATCGCCCCCGCCAAGCCTCCAACTGCCCATCGATGACCGTGCTGCGTATCGAGGCCGAATCCCATTCCGCCTCAACAAAAGGAGACGGCCGAGGCCGAACCTGTGCCCTGGGCCTCGCCAACCGCCGTCAACGACGTCGCCACCTCCACGTCTCCAGAATCTGCATCTCCAGAATCCGGCGATCTTGCGACCCCGCCTCCATTCTCATCGCTCCAGTCAACGGGAGCATCACCTATCGACAAATCCGCCACTCCCGTGCGGTCTGGGGACACAACCGACTCCTCCGCCGTATTCCTCCGCTCCGACATCGTAAAATAAGAAAAAAGAGGAGGAAGAGCAAGCTTACCAGGAAAATCTGCGAAACCAGAAAAGAAGAAAAATTGCCGGAAAAGATCTCTCTCTGCAATAAAAATGGCGAAGGAAGCAATGAAGAAGAAGACTCTCTATATTTATAGGATGAGACGGGGGCATTAAATACTAAAGCGGCGATTCATAATCATCACGAAGATTAAGAACGCGTGAGACACTGCGACGAATTACATCCCGCCACGCGTCCCTCTCACTATGACTCTTGGAGATCCCGAAGTCAAATCGATGCGACTCTCAAAGATATGTCCCTTCAAGGGATCTTATCCACCCCCAAATCGGATCGACCTCAATCTGAAACGATTCCAAAGACTTACCAACCCTAAGACGACTCGACTCGGGGCCCTTGTTGGTAGTCGATCCGCCTTGGCGTCCACCTAGCGCTTGGGCACCAACGGCCGAGCAGATCCGAGCCGAACCGGTCATAAACTTGATCGCTTCTCGAGTTCGCACAAAAACCTGACCGGCAGACACCTTAGAGCCGACTTAATCCGACTAAAGACCGAGGCACTTATATGAATACGCTCCATAACCACGAATAAGGCCACTGCAGTAGCGGAAGCTCGAGGCCGACCTCATTGTCGGTCATAACAGATAAATATCGAAAACCCAAAGAATGCGCAGACGGGACGGTAAAGAGAGTTGTCATGCCCTTCCCAAAGACACTTTAGAAGGTGACACGTGTCAAAGGAGTCACCTTCATTGTGACAAATGTCATCAAGATATTCATCTCAATCTTCCTACTCAAATCTCATGAATTACCGACATCTTTATATATACGCCAGAGAAAGATAATAAAAGAACTTTTGAAAAAGAGAAAAAGAGGGATATGTAGAGAGAGAGAGAAAAAAAGAGAGATTTGAGATATCTTGAAAAGAACAAAAAAGACTCAGAATCGACAAAGAAACTCGATAGACGCCGCACATTATTCTCGCTTCATTTACGCTATCAAAAGGTCATTAATAAAATTTAGTGATCAAATATCTTCCGCTTTATTTGTTATTTTCTACGTGTCTTCAATCCATTCGTCCAGATCAGCACACCTGACGTTGACCAAATCAGACGTCAACACGCTTGAGAATATGCACGCGCTTAATCGGATGTTCAGTCTGGAGACTGAGGTATCAGTTTTGGAACAAAAGAAACTCAGAAATGATTTTGGAAGTCCGGTTTTTTTCGTTGGATTTGTTAATAAGCGGAGAACCGGCGCGATAGAACTTTTTGTAGTAGATAATATTTGATGGGATTAGATTCTTGTGTAAAATCTTTTTTCCACATTGGTTGCATTTACATCTGTATGAAAATGGTAAATACCTTTTCTGTACGATATATAAGTAAAGGTATAAGGATGCGAGCTCCGTCCGAGTAAGGATGATTTGTTCCAGTCGTCTGTAAGAGTCTTTTTGTTTACTCTCTTCTTTTCTTTCTGATTGTAATCCGTTGTTGAAGAAGAGGATACTTCTAGAAAGAAACCCAGTCACGACTTCCGCCGACCCGGCCCGAGGAGTCAATTAGAAGAGACCCGAGCCTCTCTTGGCCATTCGCCACATGTACACGTTGTTCAGATCAGCGAAAGTCGGCGGCGGGTACCCCGCCTCGTGGAACAGCACCGGTAGACCGACCAACCGCATTCAGGAATTCGGATGGATCTGGCCGATCGGGAGTGCCCACCCCCGCAGGCGCTCAACCAAAATCCGGAACAGGGGAAAGCGAACCCCGGTGATCAGCATGTGGTGCCAGGTCCCCGTGCAACCCGGAGGAGTTCCCACCATCTTCTCTGAGTACGGCCTGAAAAACTTGACATCCGTCGAGACGGTGAAAGGTCCTCTGCCATTCCCTTAGGTTGGACTCCGACACCGAGCTGGCGTCCGAGCCGAGATCCATAGGCCCTATGGAATGGGGTTCAGGACCAGGGGAAAGATTTGAAGATAAAAAAAATTGAAGGTGACAACGGTTTTTTGACACCCATGATACCCGTGAATATTTTAGACCGAGCCTTGACACCCGTATTCACGGGTATTCTAGACTAATTATTGACACCTGTTTTTCTTTTAACTTTTTTTCAGAAAAATTGTGGAAACAGTAATTAAAATCTTTATTTGTTAACTTCATTATAAAAAATCACAATTAGACTTGCATTAAGTCAACTTCTAAATAATTGGAATAAAGAATTATCAAGAAGAAAAATCACTTGCATATAAAAATAAAAATTCCATAATGCAATTACCATTACAAATTGTTGGTCCCCGATCTGATGTGGGCGACACGCGAACCAATAGTCGAAAAGTTGACCTGAATATTATCCTACCTGGATATCCAACGGAAGAACGACCGACAGTACAAAGTACAAATGATCGTCCCCTCAGGGCGATCCAAATACTATCTGATCTGGATATCTGGTCGAGACACTAGGTAAAACCTCAAGCTACACACATTCCACAGAACGCCTCACTTAGGGCGAAGCCGATATCATCCGACTTGGATATTTGCCAGGGAATCGGACCCCCGATCGCTCGGATCGACAGTACCGCGACCTGATTACGCGCCTAAGAACGGACTCGACATTCAACAGCCTCGATCAAAGAGACAACCAGCCCGGGCTGAAGAATACAGGCAGGAAGCTACATGTTCGCTCCCCAAAACCGCGGGAGTCCTATCCGTGCAAATTGGGTCGGTTGTCGCGACAACAAAGAGACGACGGTCTAATCAATCCCACTGACTTGCTTGCATATCCAACAGAGAATGACACGTGTTCGAGCAGGATTTCCTATAAATATCCTCAGCTCGGATCATTAATAAGGATCGAGATTTTTTATACCCGAACTAGGCAATGTAAAAGTAAAAAGTTAAGAAGCGCTCTAACTTTCAGATCGCCTGTTCAATAATATAGTCGTTTCTTGTCGTCACTTGCGTCTTTTATCTTGCAATTCAATATTGTATTGCATTTGGACACTCCTACGTGGAATCGTGCTTACGTGTACAGATTATTTAGAGGCTATTGCATCAATTTGAGTAATTAGCTGGTGATTGTGGTTAGGGGTGTTTTCGATTTCGGTCAGCAAAAATTGAGGTACCCCGACCCCAACTCAAATACAAAAGTTCGTTTCTGTTCGATTCGGTTTTTGTTTCTAAATCTCAAAACTCAAATTCAAACCACATTTTCTGTACATTTGCGACTTTTAAATTTATTTACTTCGTAAATATAAAACTTTGTATACGCTTTGTCATTGATGTTACACTAATAAAGTATGTTTTACCTTAGATATATATATAATTTTAAAACCATACAAAAATAAAAATTAATTTTGTTTAATTCCATCGGTTCAATTTGGAATCGCCAAATCTACATCCAAACCGAAATTACTTCCATTTCGGTTTAGTTTATGTATTTTTTTTTGTTTTGGGATTTTTTTCTATTCGGTTGCTTTATTTTGTCAATATGTGTCGTGTGGTTATCGATTATTTTTATCTTGACGCTTATTAGAATTAATTCTCATCCAATATATATTTTTGTTGTGGTGTTATTTATTGAATGTAGTTTTTATGTTGCGTGTGTCGTCTCGTTTGCATGTTGAGAATTATGTTTGGCTTTTAATTATTTCGACTGGTGTGAATCAGAATGGCACTTGGTGAGTTGGTAGGCGACGAGTTTTCACTGTGTTTGGAGATTATTTAACTGACTCACTTAGCTACAATTTAATTGTAGGTGTGTATTCAGCCCAGTTATTAACGGTCAGCCCAGATAAGGGCCTTTTTCCTCACTCGATCTCTCTCGCGCTTTTCCTCACGGCCGCACACGGTAAGGTTTCTTGGTGAAGGCCGGCGTTTGAGCCAGAACGCCCGACGGAGATGCGATTCGTATGGTGGGGGTGTTGGCTGCGAGGCCGAAACGCTGGTGCGGCGGCGTCCGGAGCAGAGTAGGTGGTGCTGGCTAGGTTTTTGGATGCTCACCGTTAGGCAGTGAAGCGGTGATTATAGTCGGAGGCGGCGGGCCTGGGATTGGTTCCGGCAAGTTATGGTCGGATCTGGGTAATTGAATGTTGCCTGTGATGCACGGATTCTTCAAAATTCACCAGTATGCAGTATCGGATACTGCATGGGTACGGGTGCGATTCGCGTGGGATTCGCCACGTGGTGAATCCGTGCAAAAAAAAAAGGGACTCGCGTATCCTTGCACAGGATACGCGTATCCGGTGCGTGGGGAGGGGGCGTGGGTGATTTTTTTTTTTGTAATTTTTAAAAAGTAAATCAAATAAACTAAAATACAAAAAGTAAATCATTTAATAAGTAATTACTTTTACAGTTTTACCTTTAGCAGCATTCACGAACAGTATCAAAAAGCTCCGCTGCTCAAAGCCATTTTGAATTGTTTTTTGTATGACTTGTTTTATATATTTGAATTGGATAAAGAGAGATAAAGAACTGCGCAATACTAGAATCAAAAGTGCACGAACCGGATGGATCGAAAAACAACTCGACGATAAGTACGAGAGAGGCAATCACAGTTCAAGAAGTGGAATTTCAATACGAGAAAACAAGAGAATCGAGTAAGGAAAACTTACGAGCACTGGATGTACTGAGATGCCGGCAGCGGTGTGACAATGTGCAAAACAAAACACAATTAGACCCAAATAACCAACAAGCCTAGGTATCCATAAACCTAGAGCTCGATACCATTTTACGTAACACCCCAAGATATTCGAGGTGTATTACAGCGCCGTGGACCCCTACATGGGACCCACCAGGCTAACACAAGAAAACACCCCTCGACTAACCATCTCGGTTAGCAAGGAAACAATTGTTAACAACAAGAACATAAAACAACACGTCTGGTACAACCGGCATAATAAACATCAACCGACAAATACGGTAACTCCAACGAAGTCCAAACACAATTCGAAAGGAAAAGCCTAAGTACTCGCGAGTACAATCTATAAGTTTACAATTTGGAAAACATCCACATCAAAAGAGACAGTAGGAAATAACAAGACTCAATTGCACATGTCAACAACCTTGGCCAACATCCTCGTACCATCCCGGTAGCAGCTCGTCATTGAACATAACCTGAAATCCATAACAAGAATTTCCCCGACAACGGGTCCCCAAAGGGGTTAGCAATTACGCTAGTACAAGTATTCAAGGCAAACCAATCGCTTACACATTTCATAGTACATGCACCAATATCATTTCAAAAGTCAAAACCAGACATGTCTTTTCCGGAAACAAACAGTCAAACAATTTGCCTTGAGAACAGGGCGGCAGCATACATTCTCACTCGAGGCCTCATAGGGACCCTACCGAGTTGGCTACAATTACAGAAAAACAAAACTACGCACACGCTATGCCGTGAGAACAGGGCGGCAGCATACATTCTCACTCGGGGCCTCACAAGGACCCTAACGAGTTGGCTAGCGATGCGAAACTCGTGAAATCCAGGGCGGCAGCATAGATTTCCCTCCTTGACCCCGTCGGGCCAACACAAGGTGAGCAAATTACACACAATATACATTACCATTTCACGTTAAGCATAAAGGTTTCCAAAAATACTTGCCTTGAATTATTGACGACGCAACGAACGGAAAGGAAAGTCACCGACGAACGCTAGGAACCAATGAAACCGAACCTAACGATTCGAAGAATACAATCACAACCATTTCTAAATGAATACGGAATTGGAATACACCCGAAAACCCGCCTACGATTCATGTATATTCGTATATAAACAACAACGAGGGCGGACCACAACCAAACCCTCTCGATTAGTAAAAATCACGAAATATACCATGAATCCGTAGGAAACTAAGAATACCAACAAGATTAATCATATCCACAAAATAAGAAAAGTATGGGCAAGGTACTTGCCTTGATATCACGAGAAATGGAAAAGTGAACGGATACGGCCGGGTAGCCCTCAAATTCCCGAACACTATCTAGAATGTGATAGACCAAATTACTACGGAAAACACCATATGAATCATCAACACCAACGGAATTCAACATCGGAATCATCAAGCACCTATAATCCTCCGTAGGGAATAATAAAACATGATTACGACGAGAATCAAGGCCAAAAACAACGGAAATCCCAACAAACTATCAAAGGGAACTCATTCGAACATTTAATCGAACATTAAATGTTCAAGACCCTTCAAGAACATAGAAATCACCTCTCGGGTCGAGCAGACCAAAGATACGAGTATCCAATCCGTAGAACAAGTTCAAAACAACGCGTTTATACAACAACTAATTGATCAAAAGCAGTTGGAATCGAAATCAAAAAGGAAAATCCCCAAATCTACAAAAACAAGGGTTCAAGCCACAATACCTTGATTTGGATGAAGGATTCAAGTAGAGATCGAAAATCTTCAACAAGACTTGAGGAGGATAATCTCTACAAGTTTTGGAGCACTCAAATCGCCCAAAATCGCCATCAAATCGCCTAAGATGAAGGAGGAAGAAGAGAGGAGAAAAATGAAGTTTTTCTCCTGCAAATCTGCTAAAAAGCAGAAAAGCCCGTGTGCCGCGGCACGGGATGAGTGTGCCGCGGCCCGGGGCCAAGAAAACGCCCAGGAATTAGCTTAGTGCGCGGCCACGGCTGAGTGTGCCGCGGCACTGCAGTGACCCCTTCAACACCAAAAAGGCACACCGTGCGATCTTCGCTATTTCGACCATAACTCCTTAAATGCGGACTCCGATTGACTCACCGTTTGAACCATTGGAAAGCTAACTTGATTCTCTATAATGTTGCAAAGATTCAGAATTTTTGGAGTTTCCAAGAATTAATGGTGACTTTACAAAGTCGAACTCCCACGTGAAAAAGTCGATTAAGGACACGGAACTCAACAAAACGACAAAAGCGAACTCGGATGACAAAAAGTGCAGAATTAATCATTCTCGGAATGACGAAACGGTCATGATAGAGTTGTCAAAATGAACTTCCTCCGAAAAAAGAAATTTACCAAAAATCGAAAATTGCGGATATTACATTCTACCCTCCTTAAAAGAAGTTTAGTCCCGAAACTTAAAATAAGTAGGGAGAAGCAATATCCCTTGCCAGGAAAACTCGACGAGATACACAAAAACCGAAGACTCGCGCCCGGTAAACGCTGCAAGGAACGCACAGAGACATACGGCGAGAAAATACGCTCTAGGGCGACTAACACAACGTCACCGGTAGAGACATAATAAAATCAACGAGTGACAAGCGTCATTAAATAGAAAAATACAATCGAGTCGATTATCCTAACAATCTCAAAACTCAACGAACGAAAATCAATACGATTGACCAACCCAACGGTTCATCAACCAAAACGCGAGTCAACGCTGAACAAATACCGAATTCCACCGCCCAAGGGTTGGAAGATCGAAAACGAGACTAATTTCCCGAACTTAAGGGAATTACGAAGGAGCCTGAACGCTCAACAATCACAAAACAAGAACAAAAACTGAACAACCAAACGATTGAGACAACAAAAATCGAACAATCATGTCCGAAACACGTAGGATAATAAAATTCACACAACAACTCCCAGGATGACCTGGTGAAAACAGCAAGACGTGCATTCCCACAATATCCACAGGAAAGGGAATAGCGATTGAAAAGCCACAACGACAAACGAGTTATTCCGAAATGATGCCACACTCGTTCGATAAACAAAAACAAGGGGCACGACAAGCTCAGAAATGTCAACGAACATAAATGAGTCGACAAAGTAGAATATACAGAAGTTCAAAATCCGATCCCTTCGAATAAAAGGACTAGTAGAACCAAATGATGTTACTTCCGAACAAGGTTCACAAGAATCGAACCGAACTCGAAAAAAAATCACATCGATAACCAGATCGGCCCACAACAAGATCACAGCTCGTTCGAACGATGAAACCGAAATACATAACAAGTTCATAAAGTGTCAACGAACATGAGCGAATCGATAGACTGGAGAAAGAGAAAATACAGAAGTCAAAATAGTACGGGCATTACTTTTGACCTCGCCCCCGAAACTCACAACAACGGAACCAAGGTAACAATACAATAAGCAACCGACACAACGTGGAACAATCACCGATGCACACAATCATACCAACCCGATCTCTAACAGCTCGCATATATGCGATAACGCATAAACCGCTACGAGGCGACAACATCCAATACCAATCTCACACCCCTCGCAGAGGCTACCACGACAACTGTGTGGCGAACGACTCAACGCTCACACCACCAATTCAACAACAACTCGGGGTTTAACACCCTAACGAGAGCACGGACATCACACATATATTCCCGGACCACAAATAGGAATGATAGGTTTTGAAAACGAAAACCATCTTTTGAAAATGACTTGCAAGCACCAGTTGATCTTGAGTATCATATATCAAAAAAAAATAGTACAAACACCGTCATCGAGACTTAAAAAAAAATCATCTTGCGTTTGAAAAAAAAAATGAAGACACCTTTCGTTAAATTAAAACTTTTCAGCTATATTCGACCTTCGGGTCTAAGCGAATGCATTTCTAAATCATTAGAAATATTTCAAAATATTTTGATCCTCAAAGTAGAATAATTTTGAAACATAGCGTGGCACTAGTAGGCATCTTGAGAGCAGTGTGAGAAAATAATTTATTTTAAAAGTACGTCTCGAGGTTTATTTTCTAAGATACTCAAGGTTTTTCAGAAGTACAACAGGCCAAAATGCCCAAAATTCGCACGTATCAACATTCACTTAAACACATCATATCACACGCATCAAATCGCTCAAAATCACGACAGTGATATACAATTCTTAGGATATGTTTAACAACATTGTTAAAACAACAATCGGTTTATCAAAACTGGATGGAAAACGATATCAAGAACAAAACTCCAAAAAGTCAACTCTAGGGATTCAAGAAAATACCTAGATTCGGCGAAGAACAATGGATTAGATGATGTTAAAAATCATCTAGGATACTCCAAAACACCTTTGGATGGAAGAAAAATCAGCCCAGATGCGAAACCGAGTCGCTACGTCTCAAAATCATGGAGGAAGAAGAAGAAATGAAGAAAATGCAACTTCTAGACTGGTGTCCAGTATTTATACTGGACACAATTAGCGTGCGCTAATCATTAAGGTTAGCGTGCGCTATCACACCAAACAAAACTCGACCAAAAATACACCGTTAGCGTGCGCTAACCCCAAGTGTTAGCGTGCGCTAACGAACTTGAACTTCGATCCGGTAGCTCTGGATTGCCCTGAACTACCAGGTAGCGTGCGCTATCCTCCCCTTAGCGTGCTACCAACGCACTCTTGCGCGCGCTAGCCGCAAGGCATAGCGTGCGCTAATGACCCACAGAGACAACAACAGAACATATCCGAAAAGTTACATGCCGTAAACCTTTCTCACACGGGTTTACCAGGCTAAGCACAATTTCCCATGTCATTTCGAAAATGCTAAAAAGACCAATGACGGTAATATTTTTCCAAAGCTCACAAAATCATTTGTCAAACCATCATGAAATATTCAAGGCCAAAATGCCAAAACTTGATTCAAGGAATCGGTTTTACGAAATAAAACTCAGTTTGCAAAATACCGAAAGCCGTTTGAAAGAACTCACGCAGCGGATAAAATACGGTACGAAAATACATCAGCAGAGACGACACTCCTCGTATAAATAAAATACGAGAGTCTAATAAACACATATTGTGAAATCAAAATTCACAGAAGGATTCCATCATTTAACAACTAATCAAACAAATAACTCGTGTCACACGAGGCACAACACAAAGAAGGGAGTTTAACATCCATAGGTCGCACGTAAGTGACGACCACCCCTCGATACTAATCACGACCAATGATCTCAAACGACGCGTCGCGATGTGGTAGTCGGACAAAATCCGACAAGACAAAACTCAACAAACACAACTTGACTCGGCGACTAGGTTTCCCAGCTAATCGATTTTAAAATCGTATACTCTAGTTATTCGAAAATAAAACCGATAAGTTAAAAATCGTTTTCAAGACCCTTTCAAATACGACAAGGGCTTAACAGCGGTGGCATTTTATAAAATGTCCTAAAACACTTTTAAACACGACCTTTAAATACGACACAAGGTTTTATTTGAAAATAAAAGGCTGGCTCGCCCAAATTCATGTCACTTTTCAAAAACCCACAATACGATCAAGTCTCAGAGATTTTCAAGCATGCACGCCGCATGTATTATTATTAATAGAAACACATTGGTTGTAAATAACAATAATTAGCCAAGTACCAACAATTTCCGAACACACGCATATACGGCATTCAAAAATCACCAGTTCAACAAGCGCAACTCGGGAATACTAATTCCAAGCATATGTCAAATTGTCTCTTCAAGTTTAACAGTGTAACCAAAGATCACCGATTTGGACATATGTCGAAACCAACTATGTGAGTTTCTCAACAAACTCTGCCATCAATACCTATACCGGAACATATCAATGTTCAAAACTTCTACAACATACTGCACCCTTCGGTGTCCAACTCATCGGTACATTCGGCTCAACATACATTTAGTATATCGCAATTACCAAACGCAGATTCCATCACACAGCAAAAGACTAGAGAGTCAAGCCCTCTCACAATATACCACAGAGCAAAACTCGGATCTTTCGATCACCAACGATCCCACCAATGCTAGGAAGTTTAGCGATGGAAGGCTCGCAAAACGACAAACGGTCAAGCCCGAGCAGCGCACATACTCGAGAGAGATAAAGAACTGCGCAATACTAGAATCAAAAGTGCACGAACCAGATGGATCGAAAAACAACTCGACGATAAGTACGAGAGAGGCAATCACAGTTCAAGAAGTGGAATTTCAATACGAGAAAACAAGAGAATCGAGTAAGGAAAACTTACGAGCACTGGATGTACTGAGATGCCGGCGGTGTGACAATGTGCAAAACAAAACACAATTAGACCCAAATAACCAACAAGCCTAGGTATCCATAAACCTAGAGCTCGATACCATTTTCTATAACACCCCAAGATATTCGAGGTGTATTACGGCGCGTGGACCCCTACATGGGACCCACCAACACAAGAAAACACCCCTCGACTAACCATCTCGGTTAGCAAGGAAACAATTGTTAACAACAAGAACATAAAACAACACGTCCGTACAACCGGCATAATAAACATCAACCGACAAATACGGTAACTCCAACGAAGTCCAAACACATTGAAAGGAAAAGCCTAAGTACTTGCGAGTACAATCTATAAGTTTACAATTTGGAAAACATCCACATCAAAAGAGACAGTAGGAAATAACAAGACTCAATTGCACATGTCAACAACCTTGGCCAACATCCTCGTACCATCCCGTAGCAGCTAAATGCATTGAACATAACCTGAAATCCATAACAAGAATTTCCCCGACAACGGGTCCCCAAAGGGGTTAGCAATTACGCTAGTACAAGTATTCAAGGCAAACCAATCGCTTACACATTTCATAGTACATGCACCAATATCATTTCAAAAGTCAAAACCAGACATGTCTTTTCCGGAAACAAACAGTCAAACAATTTGCCTTGAGAACAGGGCGGCAGCATACATTCTCACTCGAGGCCTCATAGGACCCTACCGAGTTGGCTACAATTACAGAAAAACAAAACTACGCACACGCTATGCCGTGAGAACAGGGCGGCAGCATACATTCTCACTCGGGGCCTCACAAGGACCCTAACGAGTTGGCTAGCAGTACGAAACTCGTGAAATCCAGGGCGGCAGCATAGATTTCCCTCCTTGACCCCGTCGGGCCAACACAAGGTGAGCAAATTACACACAATATATATTACCATTTCACGTTAAGCATAAAGGTTTCCAAAAATACTTGCCTTGAATTATTGACGACGCAACGAACGGAAAGGAAAGTCACCGACGAACGCTAGGAACCAATGAAACCGAACCTAACGATTCGAAGAATACAATCACAACCATTTCTAAATGAATACGGAATTGGAATACACCCGAAAACCCGCCTACGATTCATGTATATTCGTATATAAACAACAACGAGGGCGGACCACAACCAAACCCTCTCGATTCCGTAAAAATCACGAAATATACCATGAATCCGTAGGGAAACTAAGAATACCAACAAGATTAATCATATCCACAAAATAAGAAAAGTATGGGCAAGGTACTTGCCTTGATATCACGAGAAATGGAAAAGTGAACGGATACGGCCGGGTAGCCCTCAAATTCCCGAACACTATCTAGAATGTGATAGCACCGAAATTACTACGGGAAAACACCATATGAATCATCAACACCAACGGAATTCAACATCGGAATCATCAAGCACCTATAATCCTCCGTAGGGAATAATAAAACATGATTACGACGAGAATCAAGGCCAAAAACAACGGAAATCCCAACAAACTATCAAAGGGAACTCATTCGAACATTTAATCGAACATAAAATGTTCAAGACCCTTCAAGAACAAAGAAATCACCTCTCGGGTCGAACGAACCAAAGATACGAGTATCCAATCCGTAGAACAAGTTCAAAACAACGTTTATACAACAACTAATTGATCAAAAAGCAGTTGGAATCGAAATCAAAAAGGAAAATCCCCAAATCTACAAAAACAAGGGTTCAAGCCACAATACCATGATTTGGATGAAGGATTCAAGTAGAGATCGAAAATCTTCAACAAGACTTGAGGAGGATAATCTCTACAAGTTTTGGAGCACTCAAATCGCCCAAAATCGCCATCAAATCGCCTAAGATGAAGGAGGAAGAAGAGAGGAGAAAAATGAAGTTTTTCTCTCGCAAATCTGCTAAAAACGCAGAAAAAGCCGTGTGCCGCGGCACAGATGAGTGTGCCGCGGCCCGGGGCCAAGAAAACGCCCAGGAATTAGCTTAGTGCCGCGGCACACTGAGTGTCCGCGGCACACGGCATGCCCCCTTCAACACCAAAAAGGCACACCGTGCAGTCTTCGCTATTTCGACCATAACTCCTTCGTCTGGACTCCGATTGACTCACCGTTTGAACCATTGGAAAGCTAACTTGATTCTCTATAATGTTGCAAAGATTCAGAATTTTTGGAGTTTCCAAGAATTAATGGTGACTTTACAAAGTCGAACTCCCACGTGAAAAAGTCGATTAAGGACACGGAACTCAACAAAACGACACCGAAACGAACTCGGATGACAAAAAGTGCAGAATTAATCATTCTCGGAATGACGAAACGGTCATGATAGAGTTGTCAAAATGAACTTCCTCCGAAAAAAGAAATTTACCAAAAATCGAAAATTGCGGATATTACATTCTACCCTCCTTAAAAGAAGTTTAGTCCCGAAACTTAAAATAAGTAGGGAGAAGCAATATCCCTTGCCAGGAAAACTCGACGAGATACACAAAAACCGAAGACTCGCGCCCGACGGCGAAACGCTGCAAGGAACGCACAGAGACATACGGCGAGAAAATACGCTCTAGGGCGACTAACACAACGTCACCGGTAGAGACATAATAAAATCAACGAGTGACAAGCGTCATTAAATAGAAAAATACAATCGAGTCGATTATCCTAACAATCTCAAAACTCAACGAACGAAAATCAATACGATTGACCAACCCAACGGTTCATCAACCAAAACGCGAGTCAACGCTGAACAAATACCGAGGGTGAGCAACCTCTGCCTGGCCAGGAAATCGGCGGCCTTAGCGCGGAAGATCGCGTAGGTCGGGGGATGTCCTTCGTGAGGTGCCTGAACATGGGCGATTGACCATAGAAACCCCCAGGACTGAAACGCGACGGCTCACACGACGGGCATCGATCGTGTGCATGCCATCGTGTGCAAGGGAGAAACCTTTGATCTTCTTGCCCACGACGGCACACACGATCGACGACCGTCGTCTGTAAACCATCGTGCCCACGAAAGACCATCATGCACACGATGGTGTCATCTTCTTCAGCACCATCGTGAGACGATGAACAACCGTCGTGGCACGATCGTGTGAATAAAAATATACTAACCGGCGGCTCATTGACGAATTCCTTTTCAGATGGAGTTCACTAGCGTGTGAGGAACTTCTGGCGTCTTCAAATTCTCTGTGGAAGTCGGAGTTTGACATTTTCTGGCCGGCAAAAGTGTTTCACGACGGGAGAGTTTTTTTGCAGAGAGATACAGCGGAGAGTTTTTTTGCAGAGAGAAATATTGAGTTGTGGGACCGTTTAGATATACATGTTCTGCCCAGCTTTTTGCGTCTTCGACTTCTTCGTTGTTTGTTTTGCTTCTTTGTTGTTTTCTTTTGTTTAACAACTAATCATCAAAACTCGATAATGAATATTTGGAATAAAATATTCTAACAAATTTTAATTAAGGTGATGTGAAAAATGAGATTTGGGCTGAGACCCTAATGTTTTTTAAAATAATTTTCATAACTTAGGACTCGAGGTCCTAAAGGCTTTTTAATTTCTAAAACTTCATAGATGATGTTTTTGTTTTCAAATGCTTCAATCGCTTTGTTTTCTAATCACTAAACCTCTCGAAAACATCTGTTGTATGAATATCATTATATGAGTCGTGATTGATGTTTGCTTGCTATATCTTGTATAATTATGATACTTGTACCAGCAAATTCGAGTTGCTAACACCTTGAATGGGGGAAATACGTGTCATGCCTTTCAGGTATGCTTAGTTCGTGGAAGTAGTCATAAGATCGGCATGGAAGATAATGAGTTACGATACTAATCAAGAGTGAGAGAGTTCAGTCCTATTTCATTGTATTGTCAAGTTGTATCATAGTTTCGTTGTATTTCAGTCCTATAAACAGGTCCTCGTAATCGGCCGCTTATTTCGCGTATTTGATTTTAATGGATTTTAACTGATTGTAATTGATTAGGGTTTATAGTGAAAAGGTGGGTTCATGTATTTCACTCTCGGTCCAGGAAGATGGGCTTATATTGAAAAAGGGGGGACCCACGATGGGATTTTATAATAAAATAATTTGATGCTGCCATTTGTAGTACATACGATTGTGCACACGATGGGCACGGTCATGTGCCACTTTGGCAACCAGGTGTCACGGTGTCTACGGTGTCAAATTGGCACTGTATCCACGTGTGCAGACGATGGTGCACACGGCCGTGCCCATGATGGGGCACACGGTCGTGTGCACAAAAACATCAACAATTTTCACCAATTTCACAAATGACTCGTCAATTTAGGTGTTGTTACTTATATATTAACAAGTATTTGTTAACGATACACTTATTTAATAAGTTATTGATTGAATTAACATAATATATTGCATATCATGTGTAGTATATATGTTCTCAATATATTAGTTCGTACGGATAAGTTCATCATCTGTATGAAATATCTCATATACTAATGAATTACACGAAATGACAAATACGAGTTTGTATAAGAAGTTATATAGTAATTAATATTTGAACAAGCAATTTTAGAATCACAAAACATCCTTCTAGATAACACAATAAATCAAATTGGCAAAAATACCAAAAGTTCATGTGCACACGATGATGCACACGGCCGTGCCCACGATGGGGCACACGGTCGTGTGCACAAGAACATCAATATTTTTCACCAATTTCTCAAATGACTCGTCAATTTAGGTGTTGTTACTTATATATTAACAAGTATTTGTTAACGATACACTTATTTAAAAACTTATTGATTGAATTAACATAATATATTGCATATCATGTGTAGTATATATGTTCTCACTGTTTTAGTTCGTACGGATAAGTTCACCATCTGTATGAAATATCTCATATACTAATGAATTACACGAAATGACAAATACGAGTTTGTATAAGAAGTTATATAGTAATTAATGTTTGAACAAGCAATCTTAGAATCACAAAACATCCTTCTAGATAACACAATAAATCAAATTGGCAGAAATACCAAAAGTTCATGTGCACACGATAGTGCACACGGCCGTGCCCACGATGGGGCACACGGTCGTGTGCACAAGAACATCAATAATTTTCACCAATTTCACAAATGACTCGTCAATTTAGGTGTTGTTACTTATATATTAACAAGTATTTGTTAACGATACACTTATTTAAAAAGTTATTGATTGAATTAACATAATATATCGCATATCATGTGTAGTATATATGTTCTCAATGTATTAGTTCATACGGATAAGTTCATCATCTGTATGAAATATCTCATATACTAATGAATTACACGAAATGACAAATACGAGTTTGTATAAGAAATTATATAGTAATTAATGATTGAACAAGAAATTTTAGAATCACAAAACATCCTTCTAGATAACACAATAAATCAAATTGGCAGAAATACCAAAAGTTCATATGCACACGATGGTGCACACGGCCGTGCCCACGATGGGGCACACGGTCGTGTGAACACGATGGTGCACAGGGCTGTGCCCATGATGGTGCGTGTAATATCCGCAATTTCGGATTTCCGGTAATTTTCTTATTTTCGGCGGAGGTCCGTTTCGACGACTCGCTTGGGACCGTCTCGTCATTCTGAGAATGATTAATTCTGCACTTTTTGTCATCCGAGTTCGTTTCGGTATTGTTTTGTTGAGTTCCGTGTTTATTAACGACTTTTCCGCACTCGAGTTCGATTCTCGTGAATCTCGTTCAAAATTACTGTTTCGAGTTTCCCGTAAGTCCGTTTAACTTTGTTAGACGTGTTGTGAACTTCGGTTTGGTTATTCGATCACGTATCGTGATTTTCGGACGTTTTGGGCCATTTTCGTAATTTCCCAAAGTTTGGGGTAATCACCTTCGGTTGTCGAATTTCGAGCCTTCGGGTGGTCGGAATCGTGTCTTCTATTAGCTCTTAGATTCGTCTTTGCGAGTACTTCGTAACCGTATCTTCGGTTCGTATTCAGGTTCGGGTTTCGGGGTCGTTCGGATCGTCGTTGTGATTCTTCATTTTGTGCACAGGCTGTCTGTGCGACACAGGCGAAAGCAGCTGGCGGCGTGTCTGCGTCAGGTTGGCCAGGACCGGCCTGCCGAGACACGGCCGAGACACCCGGCGGGTGTGGGTCGTTTCTTTGCGCCGTGTCCTAAGCAGATATAAATATGGCGAGCGATCGAGTTTCACTCATTTTTTCTCACTCGTTTTCTTCCATTCCACGGCTGAAGCTTGATCAATCATGGAGGCATGTTGTTATACATTAAATCCATGAAGTTTTGAGGTTCATATCATCAATAATCCGTCCTATAACATCCTTTGATAGGGCGAATCAGGTCAGATTTTCTAGAAATCTAATTTTGGGGATTTTGGGTATTTTGTTCGATTTCGTCCGTTTAATCCGATTTAACTTAGGATTGTGATGTATTGATGATTATTTAGATGTATTGTATCATTTACCTTGTTATTCCATGGTTGGATCGTATCGATTTGTTGTTTTGGTCGAGTTCTTGATCGACGCCTTGAAGGTGTCCGGTAAAATGTCATAGAGGGGTTTTCGGGCGTTCTACGATTATTCTTCCTCGTATGATCGATGATTTATTGATTATATGTTGTTAGGGTCGAATTCTTGTCAAGAACTCGAGTCGGAACCCTTCCGTTCGTTGTCTTCTTTGGGGTACGAGCTTCCCAGTCGAACCGTGTTCTTCGGAGCGTTTGGTAGCAGTTATTAAGGCAAGTATCTTATTATACGACTTGTTTCTTGCGACTAGTAATTATGTATGATATGTATGATGATTTTGCTTGCCTTCGTAATTATGTTCCGTTTGAGTTGGTTGTGTTTTCCGTAATTTGAAGGTTTTGCGATAATAGTGTTATATTAGTATACGTGTTAGGCGTTGTGCCATTTGTGCAGGATTGAGACGTACATATGGGATGGTTGTACACTCGGTTGTGCAATGTATTGTGTACCGAACGTGTGTTATGTTGGTTATGTGTCGTTGATTGACGATAGTTGTTGCGAGTGTTGAGATTGTGTTATGTGCGTGGGATGTACGATTTTGTGGTGATCAATGTGATTGATTAATTGTGCTCATTGTTGTATGTAATGTGAATGTGAATATGAATATGTGTGTGACCGCTAAGTTCACTCGTGTTGGTTCGACGGGACCTACGAGGATTCGTGGCAGTGGACTACGGGGTCAGAACTTAGTGAGTGCGAGGTCCAATCGTCTTTGATCCGGCGAGGCCTACGATAACGCATGGCAGTGGACCATGAGTTTCGGACACAGTACGTCCAACCGGGTGAGCTCGACGGGGCTTACGGTGACACGTGGCAGTGGACTACGGTGTCAGGACGGTGTGTGTGATTGTTGTGATTGATATAGTCCGTGCGGGTTGTTAAGCCTACGGAAACACGTGACAGTAGATCACGGTGTCGGAATTGCTTATGTCTGGTTAATAGTCCGTGCGGGTTGTTGAACCTACGGAGACACGTGACAGTGGATCACGGTGTCGGAATTGATTATGTTTGTTGTTGTGCGGCATTTAAACACGCCTCGAAGGCGATCGTCATAGCAGTCGGGAAGTCTACCATGAGAGATATGCTCGGGGCAAACACCCTGAACTCGGCACCCACGGCGATCGCCTTTTGTTGATTGGTGATCGTCTTTTGTTGATTGGCGATCGTCTCGTGCCGTGTATTAATCCAACATCCGTCAAAAGTCATCAAAGCCCAAATCTCGGGCTGGGACCCGCGTGCAGATCTCAAAAGGTGCTGACATACAAGATTGGTGCCACAGCCTGCCACCTACTTCACCTACCAACAGGGCCGCAGACCTGCGAAAAGTACTGACAGACAAGACCTGTGCTCACAGTCTGTCACCTACTTCACCTACCAACAGTACCGCCGAAAAGGTGGGTGACAATGCCGAGGGCGCATGCGAGTTCCCCGTCAGGCATAACCGATCGGTAACAACCGCGGACTTTAAGGGAAAAGCCCACGCGACGAGACGATCGGCCGTCTTATTTTATTATAAATAACGACGATCATTGCGATCGCAGAGGGCCCCAGAACTTGATCTGCTATAAATAGAAGGTCCATAACACGAATAAGGACTTCAAAACACACAAAGAAACAAGAGAGAGAAAAGAGAAAGACATTCTCACACATAGAACATCCATAGCAAGAATTCACGTAACTCCATATCGATTCTTAGGCATTCTATACGCTCCACGGCTTAGAAAACTAGAATTCTTTACACTCTTTGTGATAGATTCTAACGTTAATATTCGTACTCAAGATACTTATTAATAAAATCTCGCGAGAGCATTCAAGCCGGGATTAACAACCCCGGCAAATCTTGTGTCATTTAAATTCTCACGGACGTGCTCCCGCACTTGTTGGTTACTCGATCATTCCAAAGAACACTATCTTCGGATAATATTTTGGGTAACAATAATTGGCGCTAGAAGAAGGGCGACCTTCACTTTTATTCCGATCGTCTCGTAGAACACTCATTGTTCTCCGGACTCACACTTGAAAAAACACTCACAGATCTTCAAAAGAAACAAACCTCCGTAAAAATGACGTCTGCTACAACTTCCAAGAGAGCCACCGAGATCCGCCGGAAATATCATTCCGACACGGACGAATCCCGGCCGCGACGAGAAGGCGACCGCGGCGGCTAGATCCTCACTCCCGCCCCAAGGGACGGCCCTAGTCTCTCACTCGATCGATTCTGACCGCGGAGCAGTTGAGGAGGCCATAGCCGTCCTCGGGAGCGACGGATTGCATGCGACTCGCCCACCATCACTCCGTCAACCATCCGCCGAGGTGGCAAGCGAAGCTCAAGGGATATATGTTGAGAAATCAACGAAAACCCGAGCCGCGATCAAAGGCTCTCGTTAGGCGGGGACGACTCCGTCTTGGCCGCCTAGGAGTGATCCCTCGTGGCGACCGGACGGTCGGGCCGAGTCGGGAGGCATCGGAGTCCGAATCCTTCACCAGAGTTCGGCATATCCGACTCCCGAAGACAGCCGGTCGACAGGCCCCCACTCGCCCGAGAAATGAGTCTGCGGGCGAGAGAACTCGTCATCCACCATGGGGGCGAGGATCGGTACATGATCGCCTCGGCTCGCGCTCCGTGCTAATCGGCAAGGCTGTCGAGGCCACGGCGATGGCCGCAATGCGGCGCGGCTCGGCGAAATGAAGGCGCTACTAGACATCGGGCGGGCGCCAGAGATCGATCTCTGGACCAAGTGAACCACTCGCGGTCGAGATCGAGCTCGCCGGTTCAACCAACAATCGCTCCCCACAGACACCTCTATATGTGGGAAGATCGGACCGAGACCCACTTGAGCAAATTCGGATCTACATGACCGGATGCGGAGCATCGATGCGGCGAAGTGTCGGATGTTCCCGCTAACTCTGGCGACCTCGCCCCACAGGTGGTACATCTCACCGCCTCCTCGCTCAATCAATTGCTTGAGAAGTTGGCGAACGACTTTACGTCGTACCGCGCCAAAGTCGCCGCTCGAAGGCCCCCACCGCATGATGAAAATCAAGCGGGGAAGGACGATCCAGATGCAGATTACATCGACCGGGTGGGCGAGATAGTCCTCACCGGTGAACCCATTAGCGACGAGCTCGCCTCTATTCGATCTGAGGGGATTCTACGGCCACTCACCCATGTTCGGGCATCTCACAAAGGATATCCCCCGACCTACTCGGTCTTCCGCGTCGAGCCGCCGATTTCTGGCCGGGCAGAGGATGCTCTCCATCCGTTTAGATGAGGAACCCACCGAGAGAGGAAGATTCCATCCCATGTTCGGAAGAAGGCGGTCGCTAAGCCCGTAAAGGCGGTCGCAAAGCCGCTGGCGAATTCAAAGCTTTCGGTGATGTAGAGGTTCACCTCCTCCACAACCTCAACTTTGTCTCCGGCCCACATCTTCAACGCAATTAAGGGGCGGGAGTGGCTTTCCAAACCGGCCAATAAGGGACCACGGTCATCTAGACCAAGCAAATTGTGCCTATCACAAAAGTCCCGCCACAACACCGGCAATGCCGCGACCTCCTCGTGCAACTCGCGACTGCTCAAGAAGGCAAATTAGACAACTCGGTCACCAAGCCGTAACCTCGACCGAGAGGACCGGAGGCGCGAGCGCCGTCAAATCGAAAGGACGCTCCCAATCAGGCCGCCAGGATCGAACACGAGCGAGCATTCCGATGAATCGATTCCTCCGATCAACCCCCGGCGGTCGGATTAATATGCTCCAAGGTGAGGTGGGAACCTCGGGGCCTTTCCGGTTTCCACCGCATCAAATAGGAAGCGGAAGGCCGAACTAAGGGCGTTCGCCGGAGTCCATATTGTGGTGCCCCCAGAGCCGACCATCGCTAGAGACACGCTCATCACCTTCTCCAATAAAGACAGGGAGGGGGTACAATGCCCCAAAGAGGATGCACTGGTGATCTCTGCCTGTATCCTTGGGAAGGCGGTCGACCGCGTCTTTGGTTGACAACGGAGCTTCGCAATATCATATTCAAAAGCCTCTGGATCAGCTCGGAACCCGACCAAATTCATCAAGCCATTCGGCACCGTGCTCCAAGGATTCGGCGACAGCACTGTCCAAGCCTATGGGAGGATCAAGCTCTCCGTCGAGCTGATATGCATTTACGATCCCAAGGTTAGGATTACTAGGAACCTATCTTTTGTAATCATAGATAGACCCAGCATCTATAATGGGTTCTTAGGTCGTCCATTCTTAGAAACCTTTGAGGCGGTCGCTTCGTCCTTCTTTTATTGTATCAAATTCCCCACTGCCGATGGGACGGTCGGTACTGTAAAGGGGGACCAGCTAATGGCAAAAAGATGTTTAAATTACTCCTATGTCGTTACTGTTTTCAATACTTCCCCCGATATTTGTAACGTTGAAACGATCGACGATCGACCCATGGAGATCGACGAACCAAACACATCGTACCAACCCAACTCAGAGGGCGCCATCTCGGATCAGTTAACGGACGACATCGAGCCAAGGATCGGTTTCGAGCCAAGTCTCGACGTCGATCCAAGGATCGAGTCCGGAAACCGTTCCAAGCAAGAAGCGACCGTCCCCATCGAAGAGTTGGAGAGTATAGCCATAGATCCGGCTCGTCCAGAACGGGAAGTACAGATCGGCGCAAGCATCGACCTCGCACTGAAAGGAGATCTGGTCAATTTGCTACGTAAGAACATCGGAGTCTTCGCCTGGTCGCATCAAGATATGGTTGGCATAAGTCCCGAGCACGCTTGCCACTATCTAAAGATCGACCCGGCGATGAAGCCTGTTCATCAAAAACGTAGGAAATTCGGCCCCGAAAAATACGCGGCGCTCGACATAGAGGTCCAAAAGTTGCTCGACAACAAGTTGATCGGGGTAGCTACGGACGACCCACAATGGGTCGCTAACGCGGTACTCGTCAAGAAGCCGACTGGTTCCTGGAGGTTATGCATCGACTTCACCGACCTCAACGCGGCTTGTCCAAAAGATCACTTTCCGATGCCTCATATTGATCACTTGGTCGATAGTACTGCAGGCTGCGAAATGATGTCATTTATGGATGCCTTCGCCGGATATCATCAAATCCCAATGGCGGAGAAAGACATAAAACACACATCTTTCCACACGGAGAAAGACATATACTTTTGGGTCCGGATGCCGTTCGGCTTGAAGAATGCGGGGGCGACCTACCAGCGTCTGGTCAACAGGATGTTTGCGAATCAGATCGGAAAAACCATGGAGGTCTACATCGACGACATAGTGGTCAAAAGCCTCAAGAAGGAAGATCACCTCAATGATCTCGCCGAGACATTCGCCATCCTCAAAAAGTTCAACATGAAGCTGAACCCCAAGAAATGCAACTTTGGGGTGGGCTCCGGGAAATTCCTAGGGCACATTGTCAGCCAGAGGGGGATCGAGGCGAATCCCACCAAGATACAAAGCGATCCTCGACATGCAGAACCTCGGAACATCAAGGTACAACGCCTCACGGGTTGTCCGCCGCCCTCAACCGTTTCATATCTCGGCTCGGCGATAAAAGCAAGCCTTTCTTCGCGACCATCAAAAACAAAAAGTTCGCATGGACGAGGGAGAGTCAGATGGCGTTCGCCAAAATAAAGGAATATTTATCCAACCCCCAGATCCTGGCAAAGCCGATCCCGGGGAGAAATTATTCCTTTACCTAGCGGCCTCGGAGGTCGCGCTGAGTGCGGTCTTGGTGCGAGCGGAGGGACTAGTCCATCTGCCGATCTACTATGTCGATCAGCGCTCCACGACGCCGAAACACGCTATACACCTTTGGAGAAGATCGCCTACGCTCTAGTCATGAGTGTCCGTAAGCTAAGAGCCTATTTTTTCGACCATCAAGTGGAGGTTTTGACAACCCTCCCTCTAAGGCAAGTTCTACATCGACCGGACACCAACGGGCGACTCCTCAAATGGTCACTAGAGATCGCCCAGTACGGCATCACATACGCTCCTCGCACGGCGATCAAGGGCCAAGCTCTGGCGGACTTCGTGGTGGAGTTAACATTCCCTCACAGTCCGACCCATGCCTGGCCGACTCGCCCGAAGGCAGACGTTGACGGTTCGGCGACCAACTCGCGATCAGGGGCAGGGATCGTCCTCATTAGCCCCAACGGACAAAGCTTCACAAATGCCGTGCGTTTCGGGTTTCGAGCGACCAACAATGAAGCCGAATACGAAGCCTTAGTAGGCGGGCTCGACCTGGCTCTCGCCCTAGACGTTCGTCGCCTCCATGTCTTCATGGACTCCCTCCTTGTCGTGAACTAAGTCAAAGGAGAATATGAGGCACGTGGCGAACAGATGATCAAATACCAAGAGCTGGTCGCCGAGATGTGCACGAAATTTGAAGAAGTACAAATCGAACAAGTCCCGAGAGAGCACAACTCGTGCCGATGCCCTATCCAAGCTAGCGTCGTCGGATGGGGCAACGATTTCTCTAATATCCAAATTACAAAGTCGTAAAGGCCGGCAATCGAAAGAAACCGGTGGCCACGATTGCCGCTGTCAAGAAAGCCGGATGACTCCGCTCATCACATACTTGAAGGACGGACGGTCCCTGACGACCGTATCAAAGCTCGCCAACTCCGGCTCCGAGCGACCGGATACACCCTACTGGACGATCGTCTTTACAAACGAGCTTTCACCTTCCTCCTCAAGTGTATTACACCGAGGAAGGACGGCTGCTTTAGCCGAGATCCATGACTAACTGGGAATCACGCCGTGGACGAGCTCTCATCCATAAGACGACCGTGCAAGGTTATTTCTGGCCGTCACTTCAGAAGGATGCGATCGCCAATGCCAGGACGTGTCAAAGATGTCAAGTAATTGGACCAAGTATTAAAATCCCCCCCGATAAGATCACCTCGATGTACAGCCCATGGCCATACACTCAAGGGGGCATCGACCTTATAGGTCCCTTACCGACGGCTCCGGGAGGTCAGAAGTTCGCCATCGTCGGGGTCGACTATTTCACCAAATGGGCAGAGGCCGAACCGCTAAACAAGATCGGCCAAGAGCAAGTGATCAAGTTTATCTGGAGAAACATCATATGCCGGTTCGGTCTACCCCAGGCCATCATCTCCGACAATGGAAAGCAGTTCGACGGCTTAGAAGTCATGCAATTCTGTGATAAGTGGGGAATCAAAAGGTTGTTCTCGGCTCCCTATCACCCTCAGACGAACGGCCAGGTAGAAGCAGTGAACAAGATCCTCAAACACACAATTAAGGCGCGACTTGAATCCAGGCTAGGACGATGGGCGAGCGAGCTCCCAGACGTTTTGTGGTCTTACCGAACAACAACCCGCAATTCAACGGGCGAAACCCCATTCGCCCTCGCCTTCGGAACAGAAGCGGTGATCCCCTCGGAGATCGCCGTCCTCATCCATCGAACCGAGCAAGAGATGACGATCGATAATGATGTGGCCCGGCGGATCGACCTCGACATGCTTGAAGAACGTCGACTAACCTCGGAAATGAAGAACACTATCCACAAAAAGAGATCCGAAAAGTTCTTCAATTCGAAGGTCAGGGAAAGACGGTTTCAAGTGGGCGATCTGCCCTCAAAAAGATCCAAACCCACACAGTGTCTTTGGACCAAGTTGGGAAGGCCCCTTCGAATATCGAAATGGCTAACTAAGGGAGCCTACGAGCCGAACACCCGACTGCAATTCTGACCGATATCCCTGGAACGCTGTACATCTGAAGAAATACTATCAATAATAACTTTGTATTCATTTTCAACTACCAAATGTACAAGGAACATAATGAAATATTTTTGTTCTCCATCCCATCTATTCTGGCGATCGCCCCACAAGCATATTACATACCGTAGAGGATCGTCGTTCAAGAATGACAATCCGAGGTAGAATACAATACAGCCATGGCACTGGAGGTCGATGGAACCAACAGCTTCGCCCATGCAAGGTTCCTTCGAGCTTAGATCGCCCGCCTTTCGTTTGAATACGAGGCCGGCGTAGCCGAAGGACCCTCCGAAACTAATCAGTGGACACGATCGCCCTCCCTCAATGGTTCATCATCTAACTTGGTGAACCCGGGCAATGCGACGTGCCACTACCCCCGTCTCAACGTACACCGTCGAGGGTCGCCATCTTCATGGCGGGCCGAGGTGGAAGCAGAGCTGACAAGCCGCGGGCGTGGAGTCGAATAAACCGACGACGCCCCGCGCAAGGATTCCCCCAGACCAAGATCGCCCACCTTTCGTTTTAACACAAGGCAGGCGTAGTCCAACGGAGGACCCTCACAAAAAGTGAGTCGCGGGATACACAACGTCCCTCGCACACAAAGACACGATAAGGGAGGTCGGTCAATCGAACACCCCAACCATACATGATTCTTCGGAAACGACGAAACTGAGGGTAGCCCGCCGGACAACCTAGTTTTCGTTTCCTTACTTACAATAAGCAAACAAAAACAAGGGGGCAGAGATGGGTCGAGCTAATCCCAAATACGATCGAACAAAAGGAACCACACACGATCGGCTTCACTCAAACACATTCGATCAAACACGCGCAGGACGATCGAAGTCGTCCAACAAAAATTACAAGTAAGAATTCCGATTCAAAACATATCAATGCTTTCAACACTCAGACAATCGATCGAATGAACAAAACGTCGAAAGCAATCATACACATACTTGTAAAAGTTGAGCGAAAACATTCAAAGGCGATCGTATGAAAAGAAGAACATTTTATTCATAACGCAAGTTGAGTACATTACGGGGCCCGAAGGCATTACAAAAAGAAAAACGAAAAGTACATAGTGCTGGAGGAAAACAAAAATGCCTCTCAAGGCTCCGCCTGCTGGTCTTCGCCCTCGGTTTGCGGATCGGCTTCGGCCTCGGGATGAATGAGTTTACCCGTATACCAACTCAAGTCGATCCCGAAGTCGGCCAAGTCAAGGATCGGCAAGGAGAACTCCGGGTGCAAAGGATGCGCGAGGGCGTAAGTTTTGAAGCTCTCCATCAAGGGACCGATCTCGATCCCTGCCTCTTTGGCGGCTCGGACAGCATCAGCATATGCCAAGTAATAGGCAAACTCGCCGGCGAGCGCCACACTTTGGTAGGGATCGGTCTCGATCGCCTTCAGTTGGCCCTTCAACTCCGCGGCCGTCTTCTCAGCCTCCGCCAGCTCGGCAACCTTGGCGGCATTCTCATCCTGGGACTTCTCCAGCTCTTTCCTTGCCACGTCCAGCTCACCGCTAAGCCGATCAACCATCGCCTTGATCCGCCTGCCTCTCTCGCGACGCCGCGAGTTCGCGAGCCGCGCCCTCGTCACGGACCGACGGCAGCCTCCTTGGAGCGGCTCAGCTCCTGCATCAATCGATCCACATCCTGCTTAGCCCTTTTGGCCGTCTCCTCATACTCCTTCTCCATAGCCCGGATCCGGTTGGCATCCTCGATGTTTCTGTTCCGGGCGGCCTCGAGGTCGTGATGTAGATGAGCGGTGAGGGTCGCCTCAAAATCCCTTGCACTGACGGCCATCGTCGCCGTCCTGGAGAGCTGTGGCGACGGCCGCCGCATGGCGTCTCCGGATCGCCGACGTGCGATCGCATCGAGGCTCGGCCGCCCAAGCCTTGGGCAAAGAGGTGATGGCCTCGCGAACGTAAGCGGTGGACATCGATAGTCATTGCGAGCCTTGCTCGGCGTAAAGTCCAAGACCATGGGAGCAACGTCCGATCGGCGAGACGAACTGCAGCGCAAAACCAATGAAACCAAAAGAGTTAGCCTAAGACTTACTCGTAACGCCTAGCTCGGAAAGTTCAAAACATTCTCACTGTTGACCACTGGATCACGGCCGAAAAGGGCTTTCCCGAGGAGTCTCGGCGTCCGATCGCCGTCCTTTTCAAGTAGCCTAAGACGACTGAGCCGACGCCGACGGCTTGGGATCGACCCTCCGCCATCCAACAAGAAACGGGGGGAGCGGCGATCGGCGGCTCCAGAATAGCTAAATCCGCCTCAGCCGACGGAAGGGACGCCTCCGGCCTCCGCCTCTTGCGGTTGCGCTGGAGTTGTTCCTCACCTTGAGATTCCGGTTCGGCGACCGGCACCGCAACGGGCTTCACCACAGGGGCAGGGCGAGATGACGTCGCGGCAACGCGACCCGTTTTCTTTCCTAGATGAAGGCGACCGAGAAAACCGGGATTGGACATGGCGATCTCCTGAGGTAGCTCGGTGATACGGGGAAAATAAATCTCTGCCAAAGAAGAAACTAAAACAAGTTAGACACTTACGTAAACATGGCGACCTCTTGGAGACAATCGCCTCGCAGAAAAGAGTGGATAAAAAGTCATACCAGGTGCCTTCAGGTGGCGAGGGAAGCGAAACAGTCGAGCTCCCAACCGATGAGATTCGTGGCTGACTGATCGAACGTCTGTATAGGAGACCGGCAATGCGCGAATCCGCTCCCAGACGATCGAGAAATCAAAAAGGGAGTATCCAAATAAAGGGAGAAAGGAAACCCTTACTTGGATCGTCTATCGATGGAACAAGGGATCCTGCAAAAAGGGAAATAAATTAGATCAGTCCAAGGAGTATCCAAATAAAGGGAGAAAGGAAACCCTTACTTGGATTCCTCTCCCGAAAATTGGTAGGGATATCCAACTCCTCCTCCGGCGGCTCGCTCGATGCCGACTTCCATGCACCACCAACCCAGCACCACTTTTTCAGGTCGCCCCGAGTCTTGCTCGGCACCCCGATAACCACCCTACCCTGGCGACCTTGGATATGGTACCCTTGATCGTTCCTTCGCACATCGGCTTAAAAGATAATTCATCTCCAGCGCAGAAGGCGAAACAACCTGTGACCGCCAAATAATGTCACAGGCCGATAACTGCAGCCAGCGTTCGGCCAATCAAGAGGCGCCAAATTCCAGGCGATCAGCAGATACGAAACGGCGAACGGCAAGGGAAACCGCAGACCGGCAGCCAGGTCATTTCGTTGATGGCGACCATACCCTCGGGAGGCTGGTCGGCACGTTCGTCCTCGGAGGGCACGTGCAATGACACATCGTAGGATATGATATTTGGCCCTCCAGTAGGTCATGTCCTTCCAGGTCGCCGAACTCCGGATCTGACCAAGAGTCCATTGAGACGGTTCAGCAGCCCGAAACTCCGTCCGCTTCACATGTACGTAGGGATGAGCGGCGGAGTAAGCCTCGAAATCGAACTCCGGACAGGGCCCGGCGATCCCCTCCATCAGTTTAGCAAAAGCCGTATAGACGGGGCCGGAGACGCTATCTTTTTCCCAAGACAAACGCGTCAGTTCATCTTCCTCCACCGGCGACGCATTTCGCTCCTCCGACGCCGCAGAGCCCGCCACTACGGCCTCTTTGAAAAGCTCCTCAAGCTCTGCGGGGGCAATCCCCGCACGAATTGTAACACCCCCAAGACATTCAGGGCACATTACAGCGCCGTGGACCCCACACTGTGGAATCCACCAGGCTAACGTACCAACAAGACATTTGACAACGACAAACTATCATTAATAAAACGACAATTAAAATAAAAGACTACCAACCGACAATTAAAATCTGACATCAAATCCATTTCTCAAAATGGGAACACAACATAAACAATTTCAAACAGGAAGTACTCCAGTACTTAAACCAACTTTATAATACATAAATCTCAAAATCAGACATCAATAGTAACCGACAGACATGACATCGAAAAAAAAATCAAATACTGGACAATATCATGCTTGCCCATCATCCTCATACGTCCCGAGTGCTCGTTTATCCCCATGATCAATACCTGAAATACAAAAAGTATTTCCCCCATTTAAGGGGTTAGCGACAACTGCTAGTGCAAGTACAATCCATTTGAACTACATTCTAATCAGATGAATATATGCTCCAAAAAGTCATTTTAGAAAACATTTTATATTCCGGAATATTTACAATCACAAAACACATTATCTCCAACAAATCACAATTCAAAGTTAACCGTTGGTACGAGACTCACGGCCACCGTACCCCGCAGAGTCCCGTCGGACATCCCCAGGTGGCTAACCACGATTCACGATACGCACACTCACGGCAATACGTATCCCTAGAGGCCCCGTCGGACCGTCCCTAGGTGAACATACACATAACCATCCACAACAACCACGATACAGCCATAATTCAAATACTAGAACATGTAAACAAATGTAAAGTACTTGGCTTTGAGACATTCTTCGAAGAATCGGAAGTGAAAAATGACTACGGATGATCCGAATGGAAAACGACGGTTCCTAAACGAAGAATTAGCATAACTCAGTCCCAACGGACATTAATAATCGAAAGGAATACTCCCAAAACCCCGATTACAATTAACGACAATATACGTTCAATCAATACGGGTGAGGGTTTACGCAAAATCTCTCCGTATTGATAATTCGCGGATTAAAATCAAGGAAACTGGATTTGGAATCATTCAATAATCACCATCGGTGAAGAATATCGTAATATAGATGAACAATTCGGAACTACACCCTAAAATCCCGAAATCCCCCAAATTCGTCAAAATTAGGGTTCCTGAGGAATTACCTTTAATTCGGCTGATGAAAGGTGATTATGTTGATTATGATATGGTGGCTCGATTCTACCGTGATGGAATCTGGATAGAACTCCGAAAAGAACTGGTGGAAATCGTCTCTGAGGTCGCACGTCGAAGAAACGAAGGGAAAAGAATGAAACTGCTGCTCTGAAAACTGCCCGCTGGGCTTATATATTTGTGAAGTTAGCGCACGCTAACTTCCATATGTAGCGTGCGCTAACGGGGCCGTGACAGTCCAGTGGCTACTGCCACCATTCGTTAGCGTACGCTAACAATAAGGATTAGCGTACGCTAACTGTTCTTCGGTAGCGCACGCAAGGCAACAGGGGTAGCGTGCGCTACCTACACAAAGATTGATCGCTGATGTCATATCGCCAGCAGGCCGCCGAGGGTACGATACACGATACACACGACGAGACCAGAATCCAGGAACATGAACGCGAAGCATACAAGACGACGGAGCTAAGCGCTGAAAGAGAAATACAATTCCGACCACCGAAGGGTCCGTAATGCGACAACGAAAACAAGATTCCCTAAACTATTAGGAAATTACAAAAATGGCCAAAGTGCCCGAAAATCACGAAACGACGTCGGATTTACAAACCGAAAGTCTCCACATGACCAAATCAACCATACGAACTTGTACAAACCAAGAAACAACGGAAACGAACGAGTTTTACAAGAATCGAACGTTCATGCGGCAAAACATGTCATAAAATGAAATTACGTGAAAACATCATCAAAACTCGTCCAAATGGAAAAACTCCAAGAACAAAATAGATTCGAAATGTCGAAACGGTTACAAGCGAGTCGATAAAAATAGACATACACCAAAAATGGAAACTGCTAAAAATGGAAAAATTACGGATATTACATTCTCCCCCTCTAAAATAAAGATTCGTCCTGAAACTTAAGAATCAAAAAGCTCGGGTATCTCGAACGCATATCCTCCTCTAGCTCCCACGTCGCTTCTTCTACTCCGTGCCTCGACCATTGCACCTTAACCAAAGGAATGGTTTTGTGCCTTAACCGTTTGTCACGACGTTCCAAAATTACGACGGGCCTCTCCTCAAACGTAACATCCTTCTCTATCTCCACGTCCCCAAAGTCAATAATGTGGGGCCTAACGCACTTCCTCAATCGGGAAACGTGAAATACGTTATGTACATGACTCGGACGGAGGTAAAGCCAAACGGTGCGCTAACTCACCGACTCTCTCCAATACCTCGAGCGGTCCAATATATCTCGGCCGAGTTTCCCCTTCTTCCCAAAACGGAAAACTCCTTTCGTCGGAGACACTCTCAACCGAACATGATCTCCCACCTCGAACTCCAAAGGTCTACGCCTAACATCCGCATAAGATTTTTGTCGACTCTGAGCACCAACATCCTCTTTCTAATCAATTCAACTTTCTCCCTCGTCTCCAACACAAGGTCCGGCTCGGTGCCAACCAAATCGGACGGCTCATCCCAACATATCGGTGATCGCACGCGTCGGCCATAAAGTGCCTCGTACGGTGCCATCCTAATCGGACGCGTGCGGCTATTATTATAAGCAAACTCAATTAAGGCCAAATGCTCCTCCCAATTACTACTCGATCTAACGCACATGCGCGCAACAAATCCTCGAGCGTCCCGAATGGTACGTTCGACCGCCATCGATGCAGGGATGGAACGAAGTGCTCAAACGTAATCGTGTCCCCAATGCCTTATGCACCGCCTGCCAAAAATGCGATACGAATCGGCCATCCCTGCGAAATAATGGTCCTCGGCGTACCATGAAGCCTCACTATCTGAGTAATAAAAATACGAGCCAACTTTTCTCGACCCCAAGTATCCTTGATGCCCGAGAAAATGTGCCGACTTAGTCGATCGGTCTACAATCACCCATACCATATTCATACAGTCTTCGTCCTCGGTAAACTCGTGACAAAATCCATAGAGATGTCCTCCCACTTCCATTCCGAGCAGAAGTGGTTTCAATAATCCTATGGCCGATGCTCAATCTTGACTTGCGACAAGTCAAACACTTAGCCACAAACTGAACTACCTCTTTCTTCATATCGTTCCACCGTAAATTTTTCCTCGGATCTTTATACATTTTACTCGAGCCGGATGGATCGAGTAAGGTGACGCGTGAGCCTCTCGCATAATACTCTGTCTCATTTCCGAGTCGTTCGAACACACAACCGACCTCGGAATCTCAACACTCCGTCCTCATGAATAACAAATCCAGGGCTTTCCCCTTCTCTACACTCTCCCGAAGTGAATAAACATCGGGTCCTCCAACTGTCCCGATTTAATGTCCTCGACCGAGAGATGAAGAAATCTCAAGAGTACGCAATCGCCGGAACTCTCGGCGGCACAACCTCAATGCTCAACCTCGTAAACTCACGCCGAAGTTCCGAGGGCCGTAAGTAACTCAAGCGCTCGAAGCGTCGATTTCGGCTCAAGGCATCTGCTACCACGTTAGCCTTGCCCGGATGATAAAGGATCTCGAGATCGTAATCCTTAATCAATTCCAACCACCTCCTCTGCCTCATATTAAGCTCTTTCTGCGTGAAAATGTACTTCAGGCTCTTGTGATCGGTGAAAATCTGACACGATGAGCCATACAAGTAATGACGCCAGATCTTCAACGCAAATACGACTGCGGCCAACTCAAGATCGTGCGTAGGGTAATTCAATTCATATGGTTTCAACTGACGGGAAGCATAAGCGATCGTCCTCCGTCTTTGCATAAGTACGCATCCGAGCCCTTGGCCCAAGCATCACTATAAACCGAGAAACCATCGTTACCACTCGGTAAAGCGAAAACAGGAGCGGTCGTCAACCGCTTCTTCAACCCTCAAAACTATTCCGCCTCTCATCGGTCCACACAAACTTCTCGACTTCAGTAACAATCGAGTCGGAGGTCGAGCAAGTTTAGAGAACCCTCGACGAACCTACGGTAATACCCGCTAATCCCGTAAAACTACGGACCTCTTTCACGTTCTTGGCGGCGCCAATCCAACACCGCCTCTACCTTATGTGGGTCCACACGGACACCCTGCCGAGATCACATGACCGAGAAACATAACTTCCGTAACCAAAACTCGCACTTTGAGAACTTCGCAAAAGATGCTGAGTTCTCAAAATATCTAACACAATATGCAAATGACGGCGTGCTCCTCCTCGCTCCTCGAGTAAATCAGGATGTCTTCGATAAACGCGAATACACACTTATCGAAGTACTCGATAAAGAATTTTTTCATAAGATGAATGAACACGGCTCGTGCGATCGTTAGCCCAAAAGACATAAACACAAAATCATAATGACCGTATCTCGTCCGAAAGGCCGTCTTCTAATATCGGTATCCTTCACTCGGAGCCGATAATACCCCGATCTCAAATCAATCTTCAAAACACGGTCACTCCTTGCAACGATCAAACAAGTCATCAATCGGCGGGAGTGGATATTTGTTTTTGATGGTCACTTTGTTCAACTCTCGGTAGTCGATGCACAAACGAAGTGACCCATCCTTCTTCTTTACAAATAGACTGGTGCGCCCAAGGCGAAGCACTCGGTCGAATATACCCCATGTCTAGCAACTCTCCCAATTGTTTCTTCAACTCAAGCATCTCGGCAGCGCCATACGGTATGGCGTCTTAGAGATAGGTGCCGCACCCGCTCTAGATCGACGGTAAACTCAACCTCTCGGCCGGCGGCAAACCCGCAACTCATCCGGAAAACGTCGGGATACTCACATACTACTGGAATAGACGAGAGCTCGACTCCCCTTCTTCCGATCTCAAAGCGTAACACCAATAGCCCGTGCAACCTCCCCTCAAGAAGTCTCACCGCCTCAAAGCGCTCGGTAATCTCTGGCTACCCCGCTTACGCCCCACAAAAGAATGCTCGGTACCATCGAGGCTAACATCGAAATAGTCCTCGTTCTATAATTCATGATCGCCCCATGACGGTCCACCCAATCCTCACCCGTAATCAAATCCTCATCTCTAATATCTACCGCATGATCGATTAGAAGGCCAATCCTCCCCGCGATACTCACGGAAAAATCTCTAATCTCACGGTCCCCCACGATGCTATCCCCGCTAGGAAGTTTAACAACAAAAGGCTCACAAGCAACAAGGCAATCAACATGCGATTTACGCACACAATCCATAGATATAAAAGAATGCGTAGCACCGTAATCGAACAATACGGAAACAGGATGGTCAAGGATGTGGACGGTACTGTAGCCACCGTCGCGTCGGGATCTCCGGCTCGCCTCATCTCATACACACGGGGCGGAATGCACCCGCACTAGAAGCTCCTCTAGAAGGTGACCACGACCTCGACCTCTACCAAAACTCTCTGCGGCCGAGGAACTGCTTGCCTCGATTCACACTCGGCTCTCCGCACTGGGCCGATATCTCGAGTAATCGGAGCCCGAGCCGCATCCGTACAAAACTTAGCACGGTGACCCATACGACCACAAGTAAGACACCGAATCGGAGGCCTATCACACTCACTCATCATGTGGCCTTGACGATCATAGGTTGAAGCACGTAGGACCACGAACGGAACCAGCAGAGCAGACCTAGAACTGTTCCCTCGACCAACCGATGGCGCCCGACTCAAGACTCGCGAACTGACCGAGCCTTCTGGATACCCCCGACTTGCCTCCCGAAACCGACCGAGGTCTTCGCTTCTTTCCTTCAGTGCCGTCTGCTGCAGAAACGACATCTCGTAAGCCATCGCTTTATTCGATAATCTTTCAAAGTCGTGCACCCGGGCCGACATGTAGTGGCGCACCTCGGCTTCATCCGCATATCAAAGTGGCGGATCTTGTCTAGCTCATCTCGGACTTGGTTTCTCACGTAGTGCGGTGTTGATTGTAGTCCTTGATAGCTTGAGAAATAGGAACATCTTGGGGCTTAGCCTCAAAGAAGGCTCGGATCCTCCCTCTTTCACCGGCCAAGGACGGTATTCGTCTTCCATCGGATCTCGAAACTCGCCCACGTAGCTGCCGGTCACGCGGTTTCACCGCTTGCCACCACGTCGCCGCCTCCTTGGCGAGGAAGTACTGAGCAATGGGTACTTTCCTCTCCTAACAGCTTAGCGACCTCAAACACTTTCTCCAACTCGAATAACCAATTCTCCCAACCGGAAGGGCTCAAGCACCATCAAACTGCGGAGGACGATACGAATCACGTCCCGAGTAGCTTATCATTACCGGATCCAGAGGGCGGAACCGGTTGGCATTAGCATGGCCGACTGTAGCGGCTGAGTCGAGCGTCATCAGTTCGCTACTTGCCGTAATATGTTGGCCACTCCAACATTCTCATGAGCATTACACGAGCTAGCGGTGGTCCTGTGACCTTCTAACTAGGGGAACACTGTTCGACAAAGATGGCATCGCCGACCGGGCCTCGAGTGATCGGACATGGCCGCCCACTGGCCGCGCCACGTCCCTACCGCGTCGCGACAAGGCCCGTCCTCTACCGCAGGAATTCAAGAAGCAACGGTAAGTACAATTCAAACGCAAAACGCAAAGATACTAAGACAGAATAGAATGTAACGGTGAAACGAGTCAAGTTAGGAAAACTTACGAGCACCGCGTCTTGAGATGATGGCATAGCGGTGATACCGTCCCAAAAAAACGACACTTAACTAGACCCGAATGACCGACACCTAGGTATCCATAAACCTAAGCTCGATACCATATTCGTAACACCCCAAGACATTCGGGGCACACAGCCGTGGACCCCACACCGTGGAATCCACTGTGCTAACGTACTCAACAAGACATTTGACAACGACAAACTATCATTAATAAAACGACAATTAAAATAAAAGACTACCAACCGACAATTAAAATCGACATCAAATCCATTTCCCAAAATGGGAACACAACATAAACAATTTCAAGCAGAAGTACTCGAGTACTTAAACCAACTTTATAATACATAAATCTCAAAATCGGACATCAATAGTAACCGATGACATGACATCGAAAAAAAATCAAATCTTGGACAATATCATGCTTGCCCATCATCCTCATACGTCCCCGAGTGCTCGTTTATCCCCACGATCAATACGAAATACAAAAGTATTTCCCCATTTAAGGGTTAGCGACAACTGCTAGTGAAAGTACAATCCATTTGAACAACATTCTAATCAGATGAATATATGCACCAAAAAGTCATTTTAGAAAACATTTTATATTCCGTAATATTTACAATCACAAAACACATTATCTCCAACAAATCACAATTCAAAGTTAACCGTTGGTACGAGACTCACGGCCACCGTACCCCGCAGAGTCCCGTCGGACATCCCTGGGTGGCTAACCACAGTTCACGATACGCACACTCACGGCAATACGTATCCCTAGAGGCCCCGTCGGACCGTCCCTAGGTGAACATACACATAACCATCCACAACAACCACGATACAGCCATAATTCAAATACTAGAACATGTAAACAAATGTAAAGTACTTGCCTTTGAGACATTCTTCGAAGAATCGGAAGTGAAAAATGACTACGGATGATCCGAATGGAAAACGACGGTTCCTAAACGAAGAATTAGCATAACTCAGTCCCAACGGACATTAATAATCGAAAGGAATACTCCCAAAACCCCGATTACAATTAACGACAATATACGTTCAATCAATACGGGTGAGGGTTTACGCAAAATCTCCCCGTATTGATAATTCGCGGATTAAAATCAAGGAAACTGGATTTGGAATCATTCAATAATCACCATCGGTGAAGAATATCGTAATATAGATGAACAATTCGGAACTACACCCTAAAATCCCGAAATCCCCCAAATTCGTCAAAATTAGGGTTCCTGAGGAATTACCTTTAATTCGGCTGATGAAAGGTGATTATGTTGATTATGATATGGTGGCTCGATTCTACCGTGATGGAATCTGGATAGAACTCAAAAGAATCGTGGAAATCGTCTTCGAGGTCGCACGTCAAGAAACGAAGGGAAAAGAATGAAAGCCGCTTCAAAATCGCCTACTGGCTTATATATTTGTGAAGTTAGCGCACGCTAACTTCCATATGTAGCGTGCGCTAACGGGCCGCGTGATACCAGCTGCTATCGCCACCATTCGTTAGCGTCACGCTAACAATAAGGATTAGCGTCGCTAATCGTTTCTTGATAGCGCACGCAAGGCAACAGGGGTAGCGTCGCTACCTACACAAAGATTCGATCTGGCCGATGTCATATCGCCAGAAGGCTTGCCGAGGGTACGATACACGATACACACGACGAGACCGTAATCCAGAACATGAACGCGAAGCATACAAGACGACGGAGCTAAGCGCTGAAAGAGAAATACAATTCCGACCACCGAAGGGTCCGTAATGCGACAACGAAAACAAGATTCCCTAAACTATTAGGAAATTACAAAAATGGCCCAAGTGCCCGAAAATCACGAAACGACGTCGGATTTACAAACCGAAAGTCTCCACATGACCAACTCAACCATACGAACTTGTACAAACCAAGAAACAACGGAAACGAACGAGTTTTACAAGAATCGAACGTTCACGCGGCAAAACATGTCATAAAATGAAATTACGTGAAAACATCATCAAAACTCGTCCAAATGGAAAAACTCCAAGAACAAAATAGATTCGAAATGTCGAAACGGTTACAAGAGAGTCGATAAAAATAGACATACACCAAAAATGGAAACTGCTAAAAATGGAAAAATTACGGATATTACACGAATAGCCTCTGTGGCCGTTTCCACGGGGATTCCCACAGGAATTTCCTCCCGGTCCGACGAAGCCGCGGCGGCAGAAGTGCTTCCGACCTCGAAGGCTTTAGATCCTCCCGACATATTCTCAAAAAATTAAGGGAGAGAGAAAAATTGGGTTTCTTACCTAAAGAAAGGAAGACGGTCGGCACAACAAGATACGGAAATTTTTGCAGAGCTTCAGCAGGAAGGCAAGGACGCGTAAAAGATGAAAATGGAGTAGCCCTAGACCCTTTTATAGATGGAGGCAGGGGTCTCTGGGCAAATAGGCGAGAGTCCGAGGGCTGGGATGCAACCGACAGCCAGGACGCAATAAATGCGGCCCTCGAGTCCCGCATACGCGTCTTTTCGAGGGCACGCCAATCGACAAAGTCTGACGAACCGTCGGGCTCCCTCAATAGAAACGCGACGCGTGTCCTTGCATTGTTTCGCGAGCCCGCGTCTCTTTTCCCGCCGCTCCCAGCGCAAAAAGAGATCGTCCAAATTTGAAATCGACGCCTTATCGCCTAAAACATTGGCGATCGCTGAAGTGCCACCTCACCCCGTGTTTTCAACATCGAGCCGAGTGGGCAATTGTTGTGCGGCATTTAAACACGCCGAAGGCGATCGTCATAGCAATGAAGTCTACCATGAGAGATATGCTCTGGCAAACACCCTGAACTCGGCACCCACGGCGATCGCCTTTTGTTGATTAGCGATCGTCTTTTGTTGATTAGCGATCGTCTCGTGCCGTGTATTAATCCAACATCCGTTAAAAGTCATCAAAGCCCAAATCTCGGGCCGACCCGCGTGCAGATCTAAAAAGGTGCCGACAGACAAGATCGGTGCCCACACCGCCACCTACTTCACCTACCAACAGGGCCGCAGACTGCGAAAAGTCTTGACAGACAAGACACATGCTCACTGTCACCTACTTCACCTACCAACAAGATCACTAAAAGGTGGGTGACAATGCCGAGGGCGCATGCGAGTTCCCGTCGACCGTCATAACCGATCGCTGTAACAACCGCGGACTTTAAGGGAAAAGACCCACGCGACGAGACGATCGGCCGTCTTATTATAATATAAATAACGACGATCGGCTGCGATCGCAGGAGGGCCCCCAGGAACTTGATCTGCTATAAATAGAAGGTCCATAACACAGAATAAGGACTTCGAAAACACACAGCAAATAAGAGAGAGAAAAGAGAAAGACATTCTCACACATAGAACATCCATAGCAAGAATTCACAGAACTCCATATCTGATTCTTCCGGCATTCTATACGCTCCACAGCTTAGAAAACTAGAATTCTTTACACTCTTTGTGATAGATTCTAACGTTAATATTCGTACTCAACAGTATACTTATTAATAAAATCTCGCGAGAGCATTCAAGCCCGGGATTAACAACCCCGACAAATCTTGTGTCATTTAAATTCTCACGGACGTGCTCCCGCACTTGTTGGTTACTCGATCATTCCAGCAACACTATCTTCGGATAATATTTTGGGTAACAACATTTGTTTAATTGTGCGTGGTGTGGTCCGTGTGGGTTGTTGAACCCACGGAGACACGTGACAGTGGATCACGGTGTCATGAGCATGATTATTTTCTAATCAAAGTTTTGAAAGGAAAAGTTTTATGAAAATAAACGTTTCCCGTATTGTAAACTGCTGAGTTATGAAACAAGATTTGGATTAAGGCCCTAAAGTTTTTCGAAAGGTTTTCTGAATCAGGACTTGAGGTCTTAAAGGTTTTGAAAATATAAAAAAATTCCCGAGATGATAATCTTATTTTCGAATGCTTCATAGCTTATCTTCCCTTGTGAAAACCTCCCGGGAATATTTTGATACTTGATTATTATATTGGATTCACGATTATTATTTGCTTGTTACATTTCGTATGATTTGATACTTGCACTAGTAAAACAGTGGAGTTTTACTAACCCCCGAGTAATCGGGGGGTGGATGTCTATTTTGCGTCCAGGTACATGCAAATTCAGGGGAGCAGTCACAGGATTGGCACAAGAGGATGACGAGCTGCGATACTAATCATGAGTCGAGAGTTGTTTTGATTTTTGTTGTGTTGTCAGAGTTGATTTCAGTCTTCCGCTGTATTGTATTTCGACCTCTGTGTGGGTAATGTTATTTAAGTCAGTTTTGTCGATTGGGTTGTGTGACCTCATCGGTCTGTGTATTCACGTGTAAGTGACCATATCGGTCTGTATCATTTTATTGTTTGACCCTAGCTGGGCAAACATTTGGTTGTTTATGAATGTTTAGCCTGGTAGATCATTGTGGAAAGGGTCTACGACGTGTAATATTCCCTTATGGTTTTGGGGGTGTTACATTTATGGTATCAGAGCATAGGTTGCGGAAACCTAGGCTGTCGGGTCGAGTCAAGTCGTGAATTGTCGAGTAATGTGTTGTCTGGTCATTCGAGTCGTCAGGTGACAAGTTGAGTTGTGCGTAGTCACAACGTGTCGGTTATGTTGTCGGACGAGATTAGTATCGTGGGCGACCGTCACCTCCGTGCGACCTGTGGATGTAAGTCTCCTCCTTTATGCGTAATACCTGTGTATCTCGATTTTATCTTAGTGAGTTAATTGCGGTGCATAATTTTATTTACACAGTATTGTGTAATATAGTTGTGTTTAATACTTGTGACACATAGTATGTGTATAGAACTGGGCACATTATTGTTTTATCTTTGAACCACCGGGTGGGGTGGTATGTTGTGGAAGTTTTAAACCTTGATGGGTTTCGAATAGGTACTGACGGTAGAGTTTGTGAGAAACTCCGATGAATGATTTGGCTGTGTGTTTAAACTTGATACCACGAGATGCATTTGATTGAATTGGCGACCCTGGTTTCCATTTGAGTATGTGGTTTTAAATTCGACTGTTTTTGGAATGTTGTAATTTTTGTCCGCTATGGGTAAGTTTGAGAATGTTTCCTGAAGGACTTTACAGTTTGAGAATTTTGTAGAAATCGATTTTTGGAAAATATTTTGGTGGTGCGGTCAAACCATGGTTTATATGGAATTTTTAAAATTTGTTAAATTTTGACAAATGGGCCGTGTATTTTCAAATGACACAATCAGACGGTATTTGAAAAATGTGTTTTGAAATACTTCGGACATTGTAAAATATTACCGTCGTTTTGGTTATGAACTAAAGGATTTTGAAAAATTTCTGTTTTGCAAAACAACTTTGGCTTCCGTAAATTAGAACGTTATGTGTTTATGTATTGAGGTTAAGTCGTACAGTGAGTTGCTATATTATTATTCTCGTCAGAAAATCTGGGTTGTATGCCCAAGTGGCGGGATACGTTGTTAGGTATCGTTCCCCACTCCAATGACCGAGGTATTAAACAAAGTGTTTTCAAAATTTCATCCCAGTAAAATCTTTCAAACTCGCGATTTTTTTTTTTATATTATCATTCGAACAAATACCTCGATAAACTTGTTTTTTTTTTTAAGAATATTATCGGTGTTGGACCACAATGGTATGCTTAATGTTTTAACCGTGTATGCTGAGGTATAGGTCGTACATCATTGTCAATGTGAACGTGTGAATATTGCATTATGCTACTGATTGTGGGCTTATGCCGATTATGTGAGGTTTGTTTTATCTTTTTATTCTGATTGGTTCTCCGTTCAGTATGCTAAGGGGTCGAGGTCGAGGCCGTGGCCGTGGTCGTGGTGGTGGTCGTAATCGGGAGCAGGAGAGGGCGACTTCCTCCTTGCCGAGTACCAATCAGCTCAGTACAGATCAGGGACATTGGACTAGCGCCGCCACCATCCTTCGTCAGGTGGTTGACCAGTTAGTGCAGATGAATCAGGCCGTACGTCGGGATGAGAACCCAAATAGGGATAACGGAACTAGTAAGTGGTTGCGAGATGTGATGAAGATGCAGCCGCCCCGTTTTGTGGGTTCGTCTGACTTGATAGGTTGGGAAAACTGTATCTTCCAAGGGATGAATATTTGATGCCGTAGCTTGTCCAGGATGATAGGAGGGTACCCATTGCTCGCACTGCCGACAAAGAAGCTGCAGACTGGTGGCACGCTGTAGTGCCTGCAGATCGTACACCTACAGGGGCTGAGTTTAAGACTGCCATGGAGGCAGAGTATTGCCCGTTGCCTGTTCGTGAACGCAGAATCGTTGAGTTTTTCTCGGCTACGCCTCAGGATGTGTCAATATCCCAGGCGATAGTCGATTATAATCGACAGTTGGCTTATGTTCGGGATCAAGTGAGAAGTGAAGTGGACAAGGTCCGATATTTCAATATGCGCATGAAACCCCATATCCGTGAGAGTATCGCTCCGCTTATGTGTACCACCCTGAAAGAATATCAGGACCGAGCTTTAGCCATTGAGATGGCTGTTTCTGTGTCGGAATCTAGTTCAGAGAGTAAGAGACAGAAGACCTCGAGAAATTTTTCAAGAGGCCAGAGAAGTGAGATCCATGATCCTGTTGCTACGCATTTTCCTTATGGGAGCACTCCTCGTTCAGTTGACCAGTCTAAGAACCTTACTCCAGAGGCGAGAAAGACGATCGGTGTGAAGACCTGCTTTAACTGCAGTCGTGTAGGCCATGCGAGACAGAATTGTCGTTCGCCACCGGTTAATTGTTTTAAGTGCGGCCAACTGGGGCACCAAGCGGTGCATTGTGAGACCGCTGCCAAGATGTTCGGGAATCGGGTTTTCATTCCTACTCGGGGAGGGCCCGGTGGTGTCCAGTGATGTAGTGTATCGTACTTTGTGCTGTAATTCGTGTAGAAATTGATATTTGTTGCGTGAACTTTTTGGTTTTGTTTGTATTCTATCATGATGTTTTATTTTAAGTTTCGGGATGAAAATTAATTTTAATAGGATAGAATGTAATATCAGGTATTCTCGTTTTCCGTTATCTTGAATTGTTTGTGTTTTCACGTCGGACGTTTTCTTGTTAATGAGAATCGGAATGATTTCTATCGTAATACTCTATTTGTTTCTATCACATAGCCGTTTTAGTCGGGTGCGACTTGTTGTCGCGTACGTTTCTTTGATTAAATGTGTGCATATGATGTGGTATGTGATGCGTCGTTAATTGATCGTTATTGTTTTGAATCATTGCCGGTGGCGTTGCTATGGTCGTCGTGGGGCGTGTTTTTACGCTGTATATTCTTTCGTATTGCTTGTAACGTTTCGCCGTTGGGCGCGATTTTTTTCGGTTTTTGTGTATCTCGTTGAGTTTTCCTGGATATTGCTTCTCCCTACTTGATTTAAGTTTCGGGACGAAACTTCTTTTAAGGAGGATAGAATGTAATATCCGCAATTTTGGATTTCCGGTAATTTTCTTTTTTTCGGCGGAGGTCCATTTCAACGACTCTCTTGGGACTGTCTCGTCATTCTGAGAATGATTAATTCTGCACTTTTTGTCATCCGAGTTCGTTTCGGTATTGTTTTGTTGAGTTCCGTGTTTATTAACGACTTTTCCGCACTCGAGTTCGATTCTCGTGAATCTCGTTCAAAATTACTGTTTCGAGTTTCCCATAAGTCCGTTTAACTTTGTTAGACGTGTTGTGAACTTCGGTTTGGTTATTCGATCACGTATCGTGATTTTCGGACGTTTTGGGCCATTTTCGTAATTTCCCAAAGTTTGGGGTAATTACCTTCGGTTGTCGAATTTCGAGCCTTCAGGTGGTCGGAATTGTGTCTTCTATTAGCTCTTAGATTCATCTTTGCGAGTACTTCGTAACCGTATCTTCGGTTCGTATTCAGGTTCGGGTTTCGGGGTCGTTCGGATCGTCGTTGTGATTCTTCATTTTGTGCCTGGAGACTGCTGGGCTGACCTGGGCGAAACGGCCCTGAAAACGGCGCTGCCGAGCGCCGTGTCCTGCGCCGGGTCGGCCAGGACCGGCAGCCTGCCGAGACACGGCCGAGACACCCGGCCGGTGTGGGTTGCTTGTCGCGCCGTGTCCGTGGCAGCAGTATAAATATGGCAGAGCAGTCGGGTTTCACTCATTTTTTCTCACTCGTTTTCTTCCATTCGGCGGCTGAAGCTTGATCAATCATGGAGGCATGTTGTTATACAATAAATCCATGAAGTTTTGAGGTTCATATCATCAATAATCCGTCCTATAACATCATTTGATAGAGCGAATCAGGTCAGATTTTCTAGAAATCTAATTTTGGGGATTTTGGGTATTTTGTTCGATTTCGTCCGTTTAATCCGATTTAACTTAGGATTGTGATGTATTGATGATTATTTAGATGTATTGTATCATTTACCTTGTTATTCCATGGTTGGATCGTATCGATTTGTTGTTTTGGTCGAGTTCTTGATCGACGCCTTGAAGGTGTCCGGTAAAATGTCATAGAGGGGTTTTCGGGCGTTCTACGATTATTCTTCCTCGTATGATCGATGATTTATTGATTATATGTTGTTAGGGTCGAATTCTTGTCAAGAACTCGAGTCGGAGCCCTTCCGTTCGTTGTCTTCTTTGGGGTACGAGCTTCCCGGTCGAACCGTGTTCTTCGGAGCGTTTGGTAGCAGTTATTAAGGCAAGTATCTTATTATACGACTTGTATCTTGCGACTAGTAATTATGTATGATATGTATTATGACTTTGCTTGCCTTCGTAATTATGTTCCGTTTGAGTTGGTTGTGTTTTCCGTAATTTGAAGGCTTTGCGATAATAGTGTTATATTAGTATACGTGTTAGGCGTTGTGCCATTTGTGCAGGATTGAGACGTACATATGGGATGGTTGTACACTCGGTTGTGCAATGTATTGTGTACCGAACATGTGTTATGTTGGTTATGTGTCGTTGATTGACGATAGTTGTTGCGAGTGTTGAGATTGTGTTATGTGCGTGGGATGTACGATTTTGTGGTGATCAATGTGATTGATTAATTGTGCTCATTGTTGTATGTAATGTGAATGTGAATATGAATATGTGTGTGACCGCTAAGTTCACTCGTGTTGGTTCGACGGGACCTACGAGGATTCGTGGCAGTGGACTACGGGGTCAGAACTTAGTGAGGTGCGAGGTCAATCGTCTTTGATGCAGCGAGGCCTACGATAACGCATGGCGATGGACCATGAGTTTCGGACACAGTACGTCCAACCGGGTGAGCTCGACGGGGCTTACGGTGACACGTGGCAGTGGACTACGGTGTCAGGACGGTGTGTGTGATTGTTGTGATTGATATAGTCCGTGCGGGTTGTTAAGCCTACGGAAACACGTGACAGTGGATCACGGTGTCGGAATTGCTTATGTCTGGTTAATAGTCCGTGCGGGTTGTTGAACCTACGGAGACACGTGACAGTGGATCACGGTGTCGGAATTGATTATGTTTGTTTAATTGTGCGTGGTGTGGTCCGTGTGGGTTGTTGAACCTACGGAGACACGTGACAGTGGATCACGGTGTCATGAGCATGATTATTTTCAAATCAAAGTTTTGAAAGGAAAAGTTTTATGAAAATAAACGTTTCCCGTATTGTAGCTTCTTGAGTTATGAAACAAGATTTGGATTAAGGCACTAAAGTTTTCAAAGGTTTTGTGAATCGGGACTTGAGGTCTTAAAGGTTTTGAAAATATAAAAATTCCCGAGATGATAATCTTATTTTCGAATGCTTCATAGCTTATCTTCCTTGTGAAAACCTCCGGAATATTTTGATACTTGATTATTATATTGGATTCACGATTATTATTTGCTTGTTACATTTCGTATGATTTGATACTTGCACTAGTAAAGCAGTGGAGTTTTACTAACCCCCAATGTCGGGGGTGGATGTCCATTTTGCGTCCGGTACATGCAGTTCGGGGAGCGATCACGGGATTGGCACAAGAGGATGACGAGTGCGATACTAATCATGAGTCGAGAGTTGTTTTGATTTTTGTTGTGTTGTCGAGTTGATTTGGTCTTATTGTATTGTATTTCGACCTCTGTGTGGGTAATGTTATTTAAGTCAGTTTTGTCGATTGGGTTGTGTGACCTCATCGGTCTGTGTATTCACGTGTAAGTGACCATATCGGTCTGTATCATTTTATTGTTTGACCCTAGCTAGGCAAGCATTTGGTTGTTTATGAATGTTTAGCCTGGTAGATCCTTGTGGAAAGGGTCTACGGCGTATAATATTCCCTTATGGTTTTGGGGGTGTTACAGTGCGCACGGCCGTGCGCACGATGGGACATACGGTCGTGTGCACACGGTCATGGCAGCCATCGTGGGCACACGACAGCACCAACCCATGACCATGGGCACGTTGCACACGATAGTAACACACGATGGCCACGATCGTGTGGAGCCATTGTGTGCAACACAGAGCCAAAACTGTACAACGACAACATAAAGATTTAACAACACAACACATTAATCTTGCCAAAACTGTCTAACGACAACATAAATATTTAACAACATGACACATTAATCTTGCCACAACACAACACACCATAAATCATATTACATGTCTAACGACAACATAAAGATTTTAGCAGCTAAACCATATCGACATTTCTTAATATATTTCTCATTAAGTTTCTTGATTTGGTGCCTTGCTGCTGGGTTTGCAGAGACGAGTCGATCCAAGTACGTGCACGCGAAGGGGCCACAACTGTGATTGTCATTTTGTATGAATTGTAGCTCTCGTGGCATAATTTTGAAACTCATCTCCGTGTCATACTTCTTATTCGATTGGTTGTTCAGCCAGTACCCGGATTGAGATAGCACACGAGGCATCAAACGAGTAATAGGTCACAGTTGGTTGAATCGGTATCAATCATCTTGGTGTTGGTGTGACAAGAAATCGTACAACTCCACAGTCCATGTTAGGATGTCAATCTTGATAGTCACCCAGTGGCTCTGGTCGAGGCAACAAATGGCAATGATCTGTTGAAACAAAATATGTAATCTTCTAAGATCATCACATCAAACATAGCGAATCATTTATAAATATAAATTTCAAACTTACCTCGTTGCAATTTGACCATGGAACCGCATGTGGTGTATCAAGACCTGTCATGTAGTCCTCGATGCATTTAGGAATTTTCCAATCCCTGTAAATCGGCTTTCCTGTCACCTTGATACCAAGTGGATCATCCGGATGGAGTCTTCCAAACTCGTTGGCCACCATAACTAACTACAAAAAGCCAAACCACAAAATAAAAAAAAAATCCACATCACACCAATGATATATAAGCGAGTAAGTTATAGAACTTACGTAAAATTGGGAGCCGGCAAGTACAGTGCCAACTCTACCGACACCAACACTACGGACTCCCCTCCGAAGCCTCGCTCGAGTCGCAAGCACATAACAATCTATCACCTCGGCATCAAAGTCGTCACGGCTAGACTCTATCCGGTCAAATAACGCATGGGTGAGAGCATGCCCAGTCTCCAAACACCGGACAATAGCACCACGTGGCTGCTCCCTCCTAAAGTGTAGGTACCACTTCTCCAGAGCCTCGCTATCTCTTGGAGGCGCCACCACAAAAGGCTCCCGAAGAGCAGCAGATGGTCGACTCACTTGCGGTGGAAGACTACGCTCACCCAACTGCTGCGTTCCGGCAGTCTCACTATCTTCATCACCCTCAGCATCCCTCTCACAACTATAACGATCAGAGAGCTGTACAACCGGCTGCTCGATCTGAAATGGAGGCTGCTGCTGAGGACCACCATCTTCACATTGAAACATCGCACTATAATGATGCTCGTCCTGAAACCAGTCGAACATCGTCCCATACTGCTGAAACGGCGCGTCAAATGGCTGATACTGATGCTCATAATCAAGGGGCTGCTCAGTCCGCTCAAAAGAATGATGACTGTGCTGGATCTCAAAATGGTGACTGTGCGCTGGACCTCAGAATGGTGACTAAGCTGACGCTGAGAATGGTGACTAGGCTGACGCTGAGAATGATGACTAGGCTGACGCTGAGAATGGTGACTATGGGATGCACCAGAGACTGAGTGACGTGGAGGGTCAGGAATCCTCCGCTGGGCGCTGCTAACAGATGCAGAATGACGAGGCCTATCGGGAAACCTATCATGGCTCCCAGCTAAGTAGTGCGCCGAGCTCCTAGAACGTCTATACGTAGGTCCGAAGAAATCCACGATCCCAGGAAGCACCTGGCGAGAAACTTGAGCAATAAATCCTGTCTCCGACTCGTCGTACAAGATCGCCTTCAAACGGCGATCGAAGTACTCATCCCTGCTCGCGTCCTGGGTGTGGTCCGGACAAGGAAGTCCGTGGACACAACACACCCTCTCTGGCCGCCTCTCCCGGTCCGATGTCTCTGCACTATCTACTCATGGGGTACTCTGCCGGTGTCGCTTCGACACTTTATGTGCCGACTCATATGTAATCAATTTCCGAGCAGCCTTCTTCAACCTATCCATAACTTTCTTTCTCGGGATCGGCGCAGGCTCATCCTCCTTGTTCTTCACAGCTATTATTATAGGCTTAATGAACTTAACGTCATATGGCGAGCCATTCTCAAAACTCAGGTAGTAGTACTCAGCCTCATCCTCCTTCAGATGCGGTAAAGAGGGAAGTACTTTGTGCTGCAAAAGTAGTCATTAAAGCATACCATTAGATGGGGAATCACATAACGTTGAAGAGATGAGTGAAGTCAGGAGAAAATATGTTTACAAATTTATGTACCTTATCGTCGAAGAAATGAGTGAAATCACAGAACATCTTCCTCGTAGTCCACATCAATCACCGGGGGACTTGGACAGATTTATCTCGAATACCACACAATGCTCCCAATGAAGGAATCACCTCATACGACCATATCTGTAAAGCACAAACAGGACCATAGAAGTGATAGTCCTTATGCTCTTGTCCCTCATTCATGGCAACGTTGCCTATGTAGTAAGATAAAATCCCAAAGGCATAAGAACCCCAATGAAACATATCCCACTGCTCGAAATTCTCAACTAATGCCCATGCCCATGTCTCGACCATCATGTCGTCACGGCATAGAATAAAGTAGTAGTATATAAGTAAATTGGCAACCTTCACATAATCTCTTATGTCTCTACCAAAATCTCGAGCATTGAACCTCTTCCGCAGAACACTAACCATAATATTTTTGCCATGGAGTATTCTGTGGAAAATACCGTCAGACCGAAGGAGATGGTCGTCTTGTGGATGGAAGGCAGAGTTTCCAAAATGCAGTCCACTGATCATGGCAAAATCACGGGCCGTAAAATGAACGGTCCTTCCGCAAACCTGGAACCACGACTCATTCGGGGGGATTTGATCACCCTCCAATTGACGGGCAATCAAGTGATGTAGGGCAGTATTTGAACTCCCATTTCTCCCAACTTTAATCAAACACCCTAGGACCCCCTCGTTCAAGCTCTCGATAGCTCGATCACCAACTGCGGAATTGCGGCCCATACTTCTTAGTGTCTCAATGATCTCTTTAAATACCGCCTCCCGTATGTAAAGATTCACCTGACGTGTAACAAAGCGCAATGTAGGTCTCTTCCATACGCAACCAGTCCGAAATATAGACATACAAATCATAAGAATATGATAGAATGCTTAAGAGAACGAAAAAAAAAATCAACCTTGCACACGATGGCATGCACACGATCGATGCCCATCGTGTGAATACCATTGTGTGCAACACGACGGCTCACACGACGGGCATCGATCGTGTGCATGCCATCGTGTGCAAGGAAGAAAACTTTGATCTTCTTGCCCACGACGGCATACACGATCGACGACCGTCGTGTGTAAACCATCGTGCCCACGAAAGACCATCGTGCACACGATGGTGTCATCTTATTCAGCACCATCGTGAGACGATGAATAACCGTCGTGGCACGATCGTGTGTGAATGAAAATACACTAACCGGCGGCTCATTGACGAATTCCTCTTCAGATGGAGTGTCACTAGCGTGTGAGGAACTTCTGGCGTCTTCAGATTCTCTGTGGTAGTCGGAGTTCGACATTTTCTGGCCGGCGAAAGGGTTTCACGACGGGAGAGTTTTTTTGTAGAGAGATACAGCAGAGAGTTTTTTTGCAGAGAGAAATATTCAGTTGTGGGACCGTTTAGATTATTGTTATTTGCTTTTAATAATTTTCTTTTTTTATGTATTTTATCTTTTAGTGGTAGACTTTAAGGGTAATAAAGTCTTTTAACACATTTTGGTATAAGTTTTATTAATGGGGATATATAACTTATTACTTTTATGATTTGGTACTAAAAAAGAGAGATCCCTATTAAATATAATTATTGGTATATTGCTATTAAATATATTAATTGGTATATTATTTGTTAAATATGTTATTATTAAATATATATATATATAAATATATATATTACTTTTCAATATTTTTCTATTTGATATTTATATTAAGATATTAAATATATTTGTTGGTTTATAATATTCGATTAGTTTTTGAAATATTACATATATCAATAATTAGTATATCAAAATAATTATAGCTATAATATTATCATCATGAACAAATAAATATATAATTAATACGTGTAAACAACTAATGCAAATAACTAATTTTACCAAGTATATTTTTATAAATAGATATTATAATCAGTTGATTAAATCAACTGATATAATTAGGTCTGAGACTTTTTGGTTCTAAGAGAAAAATACAGGAATCGGAACCGAACCACATAATTTTTTCGCGGTTCGATTTTGCCAGTTTTTTTAACCTAACCGACTCGGAACCGAACTGCGTAGGAACCGAGCTGAACCGAAACCTAACCGGAACCGATTCCGTATGGTTCACATGGAATATATTATATTATATTTTATTTTATTAATAATATATTATATTATATTAGTTATGTTTAATAAGAATATATTATATTATATTTTATTCAGAAGGGTCCGTTTCTCGATTTAGTGCGGTTCAGACGGCTACTCTTTAAAACGGAATAGTGAACCACGAACCGAACCAATTACTAACATTGCAAACCAAACCGATATTTTTTTTGTTGCTAACCGAACCAAATTGCCGGTTCAGATGCGGTTCGAGCGGTTCCCGATTTCAAAAGTCCCAACCCTAGATATATAATCAGTTGTTCACAACTAATTAATAAAATTAGATAACAACTTAAAGCTGCACTAAAAGATTTTTTTTAATTCCCTTTTTATGAGTTTATTAAAAAGAAATGACATGTCAAAGTATGGTGAGAAAAAATCGATTTTGGTCCTCTAATGTTACTCCAATTTAAAATTGGTCCTGTAATTATAATTCAATCAGTTTTGGTCTTGTAATTTCACTTTGTCTCCACTTTTGGTCCTGTCGCCGGATGGTGATACACACGCGCCTAACTCCGTCGCCAGAAATTTTTCCGGTCACTCACACGTTTTCATTTTTAGTCTTGTAATATAGCCTGCAATCAATTTTGGTCTTGTAATTGAGCTCTCAATCGATTTTGGTCCTGTAATTTAACTCTCGGTCGATTTTGGTCCTGTAATTTAACTTTCAATCGATTTTGGTTCTATAATTGAGTTCTAAATCGATTTTGGTCATATAATTTAACTTTCAATCTATTTTTGTCATAGAGAAAATTATCTAATTGGTCCCGTATGTAGGACTAATTGGCCAAAAAGCTCCATCTGTTTCCGGCGGACCAAAAAACCCAACATTTCTCCCCTGATTTCGCCAATTTAGTCCTCATCGCCGGCCGGAGTATTTTCCAGCCATCGGAGCTGACGTGGCTGACACGTGGCAAAAATAGCGGGTCCATGTCAGGCCACGTGGCTGACACGTGGCAAAAAAAATTAAAAAAATTGTTTTGATAATTAAAAAAATTAAAAAATAAATAAATAAAAAATTCTAATATTTTTATATTAATATTCCAGAATTAAAATTAATTATCTAAAGTATTAATATAAAAATATTAGAATTTTTTATTTAAAAATAAAAAAATTAAAAGCATTTAGAATGTATTTATAAACAGTTTTTTATGTAAAGAAAATTGGAATTTTTTTCTATAAAATAAATAATAAATTTGAATTAACAATTTGATAATTTTTTCAAAATAATTTTTTTATTTATTTTATAGAAAATGATAATAATATTTTTCTCAATTTGATAATATTTTATTAAAAAAAATGGAACTTTAGATAATTAATTTTAATTCCGGAATATTAATATAAAAATGTTAGAAATTTTTATTTATTTATTTTTTAATTTTTTAATTAGCAAAACAATTTTTTTTTAATTTTTTGCCACGTGTCAGCCACATGGCCTGATATGGATCCGCTAAATTACAGAACCAAAATCGACTGAAGTATAATTGTAAGACCAATTTTTTTCCGGGGACCAAAATCGATTTTTTCCTCACGTATGCTTTGCCTCCGCCTTTAAAATCACAACCTTCCCAGTTGTATTTACATCCTCAATAATCTGAGAGCCACTCGAAAAATTCCCAATTTTCTGCTCTCCAAGACCAACCCCATCTTCTCCCCAATTCAAACCCTAGAAACCTTTCTTGAAATAAAAACCCAAATTTTATTTCCATCACAATAATCCGAGAGCCACTCGGAAAATTCCCAATTTTCTGCTTTCCAACCCCGCCTTGGCCGCAATTCAAACCCTAGAAACCTTTCTTCAAAAAAAAAAAACCCAATTTTGTAAACCTAATTGAGAATTTCAATTGCTTTTCCTAAATTGCTACATGGCTGGGGTCCCGTCGAGGGAGCAGGCGCTCTCTCTGCTAGCATCGGCGAACAACCATGGGGATTTGGGCGTGAAGTTATCGTCACTGAAGCAGGCCAAAGATATCTTGTTGTCCGTTGAACCGTCGCAAGCTGCGGAGCTTTTCCCTTACCTGGTTGAGCTTCAGTATTCCCCTGAAGTCCTTGTCAGAAAGTACCTCCTTGAGTGAGTGGTCCTCACCTAAAAGTGTATATGTTTTAAATCTTAAATTTTATGGGTTTTCATAATTAGTAGTATTTTTATTTTAATTTTTATTATTTTAAATGTTCCAGAATAAGGTTATTAATTGGGTTATAATTATATTATATCAATTAATAAATATTTAATATCCAAAAAAAATATTTGGTATGACGTCCTTGTGCTCAATGCAGTCCTGAAGTTTTCAGTGATTGGGAGTATTGACTTGTGCCTTGTCTTTTTGTCAAGTGAAGAATGCTCTGTTTCAGACAGATTTACAGTAATGTCTTTGAAGAACAACTATATCCGTTGAGCCAGTTTTTGGTTTATTCATAATAGCCTGGTTTCGAAAAAATGACTGCTTCTTATGGAAGTTGTAGATTGAAGTATTTCATAATTATTTGCAGATAAATACAGGCTCTATCAAGAGTTGGACATTTTATTTGTTTTGGAACTGGTGCAAATGTAGTGTGTATATATATGGCTCTTTGCCACGAGAATTGTAGCTAAGTCGTTTTGCTCACCCTTAATTTTAATAGGGTATCAATGAGTTCGAACCTGAGTCTTTCAGTTACTTATTTTCTCCCATCTCCCACTTCCTGAAACTCTGACACACACACACACACATATATATATATATATATATATATACCCTTAGCTTAAAGTTGCTGGCATTGCTTTATTTATACACAACAGTATTCCTAATTGTTGGATTACTGTGACTAGTGCATTTCATCACCTACCTTTATTGAATTTGGTTGACAGGTTAATTGATGAGATTGGGGCCAGAACAAGGGAGCATTTGTCCATATTATTCCCCGTCTTACTGACATATTTGGAAGATAATAACCCAGGGTTTGCAAAGCAATCTATTATCACTGGCACAAAATTTTTTTGTATTGTGTTGGAAGAGCTAGCATTTCAGGTTCCTCTTTTTGTGAAACTTATTTATGTGTGTGTGTGTGTGTCAGCATGTTGGTGCATGTGCCCATGTGTGAATTTCAGGTCTCTCTTTTTGTGAAACTTATTTATGTGAAACAATTCACCGTATTCTCTCTCATGATTTTCTTTTCCTGTGTTGCTTTGTCGCTGCTTTACTAGTGATAATCTGTATTTTACTGAAACCGCGCAAATAACCAGTTCAAACCGGCCAGTTTTATTATTCCTTTATGATTTTTTATCTTTTCAATATTTTCTATTTTTAATGTAATCTAGAATATTTTTTAACGTAAATAGAATTAATTGTTTAAAGATTTCGCACATCTATAAGTTATTTTTTCAATTATTTTATAGAGCAAATTTAGTAGGACTGAAAATCAAACTAAACTACTCGATACTTGATTAGAGCTCGACTGACAAAAAGCTCGTTCGGGCTCGGTTTAATAATATAACGAACCAAACTTGAACACAATTTTTATTTGGTTAGATATAGTTCGGCTCCTGCTCGACTCGATTTGAATAAAAATTATAAAAAGCGTATAAAAATCAAACTACTCGAGCTCGATTCGTGTTCGACTTGATTAAAGCTCGTTCGACCCGTCTTGATTACTGATCAAGTCAAGCTCTAAAGCTTGCTTAAATTTCAAACGAGTTTGCTTATAGATACATTAGGTTCGTTAGGATTGATTTTTACACCCCTAAAATTTGGTCATTTATGCCAAGTAACAATTTCTGTAAATTTTGATTTCGTGTAATCTTTTATCATTTTGTTATAAAAAATATATAATATTTAAAATATTAATTAATTACCAAAAGTTGGACCATGAACCCGTGAACCATTGAACTATAGCTTCACCGATTTGATGACCGGTCCGGTTTGCAGAACCTTGATTAACGTGATAATATCGAGAGTGGAAATGGTTTTAAGTAGCGTTCTAAAAATCGCTAGGAGGGTCTAAGCGGTTAGGTATCGCTCAGCCTAGTATTTAATCGGACAATCGGAGATTGATATGAAGGATTAATCAGAGCATTAATCGGATGTGTTTTAATATTATCTTAATGTTTTAGTATAATATTGCAAATATGTACTTAAATAATGATTTTTATGATTATTTAATTTTATATTTTATTTATTTATTGAATACTATATGATATTAACTTTTATTTAATTTAAATAATCTAATCCTGTGCTTTAAATGTATTAATATATTTTAGAGCCTTTTACTACAAAATTGGATCTAGACGGGATTTTGACAATCGGACGAATCTGATCTGTAGAGGACCTTCTAGAGATTAATCGGAGGATTAGTCGGCCTAGGCGGGGATTTTTAGAACTAAATTTAAACAGCAAAAACTTTTGACAACTGGATTTTATGGCTTCTTGTATTTTAGTATTTCATTGCTAATGAAGATCTCATGCATACGAGTATAAGCAGTAGTCAGCATCTTGGTATATGGAGGACTATTGGTCTTATTTTATCTAGTACTGTGGTACGATTATTTGTGTGAAATTTGTGCATCCTCATCTGTAAAATTTGCTTGTTCTTGGTTTCCATATCTCATTGTTATGCTGTTGAATATTTGTTCTGGCATTGTAAATATCTGTAAAAATTTAAAGCTATTCTTTTAAAATATATAGTTTCAACGGCGTGGTATAGTTGAAAGATGGCTTGAAGAGCTGTGGGCATCGATGTTCAAATTTAGGGATGCTGTGTTGGGCATTATATTCGAGGTATGTACGAAGTCGGTGCAATGTACTCTTAGTGCTGATTGATAGCAGTTCCTACGAAGTTCATTTTAATATCACCCTTTATAATCAATTAAAATATTTTCGTTAGGACTCTGTATGACAGAGATAAGTTTTTTTTTTTTTTACTTTGTTCTTGATATCCTTGTAGTCCCGATGATCGGCATATTTATGTTCAAGTGAAGTTGGAGTCCGAATTGCTACATGGCTATGACCATGCAGACCTCCTTTATGATGGTTAGATGATTATCGCATAATAAGCCTTGAACCATGACCGAGGTGTGAACCATTGTATGCTTGAGATTACCGAAAAGAACTGTAAAAAAGAAAGAATAGAACGTAAAGATTTTTTATTGTTTGCGTAGAATTTTTATAATTTGGCATATCAAATTAAAATAGACATTGCTCTTCCAGTCCTATTAGCTGGCTGTAGAGATTAACCTGGTTTCATCCCTCCCTCTTGCATGTCAGTCGAACTTTGTTTGCCTGTTCAACCTTTTAAGTTATTACAAGTTGGCATATCGAGCCTGACAAGTGAAGGTCACAAGTGTTGAAAGCAACCTTTGTATTCTTTGGGTTATTTGCAGAACATTAGATGTTCAAAGATGTAGAACTCTTTGAATCATCTAGAGATTGGCGGTTCTGATGAGTCATCATCAGATTTCAGCTACAACACGTATAATGAACTCTCAAGGTTCATTCTCCATGTGAATGATTACAACATGATTTAGTGCCTGGGTTAACTTGAATGGGAATTAAAAACTTGACAAGTTTTGGTACCTCAGGATATCTCTTTCAAACATGTTCTTTCTGTGAGGATGATAATATGTGCTTGTTTCCTGTCTTGGAGGTGAATCATTCATGTAACGGTTGTTGATCCCGGGGACTGTGTTGCAGGCAGGTTCTGTTGGTCCAAAGTTGTCAGCAATAAAATTTCTGGAAACATATGTCCTACAATTCACTGTGGATTCAAATGATTCTGGAACGTACAACCCTGAAGGTAATGCTGTTTTATAATAATAAAACACTAAGAGTGATCTAGATTTAGGAAGCTATACACGATGCATCACCTTTGGCTAGGGTTGTTTACCCCTATCATTTTGTATATTTGACATTCTGTTTGTTAACCCTTACTCACCTGATTCTGCTTTGCCTGTAGGTATGTTAAGGCCAGGAAGGGTGTTTAATGTCTCGTGGATAATGGATGGCCATCCTGTTCTGGATCCACCTGCCCTCATATCTGATGCAAATAGATATTTGGGCTTCTTATTGGACACATTGCGGTCAGCTAGTAATTTCCCTGGTTCCTTGACAATTACAGTTGTCAATAGGTGAGCTATTTTTAGTAAATTTGTAAGCCAACTTTGTTTAATACATGAATTCTATTTTTGCATATATGTTCCTAATTAGTCTTTATATTGGTCTATAAGTATTAAAGGGAGCTTATGAAAAGACATTAAATTCTCTACCAAGATAAAATATAGAACTTAGCTCGCAATATTATGTAATATTTATGTGACTGGTTTAGGCAGCTTATGATATAGCTAGGTGGCGGGTGTTCTTTTTTGCTATGAGGACCTGCTCTGGAAAATATTGTGCTTTGTTTTGTCTTAATGCTAAATGGTTTGGTATTTTTCCTTCAGTTTATTCAAGGAGTAGTTGATGTTTTGCTTGGAGAACTTACCACTCTATTGATACTTTGTTTCCATCTGGTAATTGTATCAACCTTTGGGTCTTGTCTTCGTGGTTGCTTTTGAGTGCTTGCATGCGTTACTCTTGTATTCTAGATGCTTTATAATAGCGTAATCTGTCTTTATGATGGTTGCTTTATGTGCATTGACATTAAACAATATACTTAGTGTTGTGAATCGGATTGTATTTGATGGCTGCATTTCGATATTGGAGCTCTTTGCTTGATGCAATCTGTTTCCAGGTGTTGATTACACCCTCTAGAGTATTTGCTGTAATCTTTAGTCATGTTCAAGAAGCTGCTTTGCAGTTTTATATATGGGTGTTTAGCTAAATTTCACGATTTTGCTACGCAATTTGTTCACGTTTAAAAAACTACTACACACACGTGCATGGAGTTGAACATCACAATTTTGCTACCTTTTGCTTGATTCTCTGGTTGACATGATGATCTCTGATATGTCATGATCGTAAGCTTTTCATGGTAGTTGTATTTTAGTTAACACACAAGGGAGCTCTTAATAACCAACCCTTTTTTTTTTTTTTGGAGGGACACTGAAACTTGGCATTTGGTGTTAGTGTAAGTTCAACTGCCTGTTTGTGCTAATATTGCAGTATGCTGTGCAGCTCTTTAACATTGGCAGTTTGCCTGGGACTGATGAAATGGTGGTTCAGATAAGAGAAGTTAGGAATTAGCTGATGTCAACAACGTTGGCGTTCAATAGGGCTGATAAGCTATGGATAAATTTCATCTGATTGTATCTAAAAGTTATTTGGACAAGCAAGTTACTGCATTGTATTTTTGCTTAGCGAGGCCAAAGTACCGTACCGTACCATTTTATCATATATATTTTTGTATGAATATACGGTTGCAGCATCTGCTGCCTGTAAATACAGTTTTTTTGTTTGTATTATAAATATTTATGCCTTTTTATTTACATATTAATTCATTCAATAATCATTTCGTATATCAACAAGGTTTTACTTGGCTGCTTATCCATTCTCCTGTTGCCAATTGTAATGTTCCAGCTTTTTCCTTGAAGAATATATATATATATATATGTGTGTGTGTGTGTGTGTGTGTGTGTGTGTGTGTGTGTGTGTGTGTGTGTGCGTGTGTGTGTGTGTGTGATGCCTCCGTAAAAGTACGCAGTGATCCATATATCACAGATGCTAGATCTGTTTAATGTGGGTGTTAGCATCACATACGGCATATCACAAATCTTTAGTAAGATGAATTCTTCTGAATTCTGATGAATGAATCAGTACTTTTTCGCCTATATTATTGACCAGCTGACATCTTCTCTCGACTAATCACTAATCTTGCAAAAGTATTTTCTAAATATGGTTACACCTCAGTAATTGATTGCTCTATCTTATTTTTCTGTGGTTAAAATGGTCTGTAATCATTATTCGAAGCTCACTGGAGATGGGAAAAGAATGGGAGTTTTGATGCTTAAAGATAACAAGATAAGTGATAATGATGAGCTTGCTTTGCATGGATTTAATCAAGGTAGAATTCACAATGGAATGGTAGAAATATGATGGTACAAGTGGCCAGGAACCGACGTGGAATCTAATATCACCTATCTGCCATCATTCTATGTTGTGGAATTGGTTCAACGGAAGCCACTCACTACATTAATGGACTGCAGAAGAACTCTTTATGATTTTATCCAAAGGAGGGCATCAGCTTGAGCCTAATGTCTTGACATATAGTACTATATAGGTGCATCACATTAATATCATCATTCCAATAAAGGCCATGAGGATTTGGAATACCTCAGTTTTTCTCTTTATGATTAATAAAAATAGAAGTTGAAATTTCGCTCAAATGAATTGGATAAGGTTTGTATAACTTTACCTCTGAGGTCTGGCATCATTTTTAAGGTAGCAAGGACTTGGTAATGCAGCAATATCATGCATTTAGCTTGTTTATGTCGTACATGAGTGTTACAGGTTATCCTATTAATTGGCAGGGACCTAATATGATAATGATTTAGTGGTTGGTTGGATTTTTTTGATGCGATCACCAACAGTGTTAACTTCATACACGGGAATCTGTGCATACGCCTGAGGTTAATTGTATGTTTTTCCACCGTTGGGGGATCCCTAGTATTTGGGAAATTTCAGGTATAAGTCGTAGATCGTGCTTTCTTCTGCATGGCTTAGTGCAGGGAATTATTGCATGTGAAACTTGAATTGGATAAATTTCTGGAGGAAGCCATGATAGTGATTAGACTAGTACAGTGGATGTTGCACCATGTCCAAACATTGCATTTGTAGTATTTCTGAATGCTATTTAGTTTAGCACAATAAGAATCTATGCCGTGGCATGTTTAGTCAGTTCCAACCCATGCACCAATGCTCAAGTTGGAATTGTTGTGGTATTACTTGGAGTTTATCATTAGGTTTGTAGACATCTGTTTCACTTTTAAGTTGTAAAAATTCTGTAAATCAGTTTTATCCTTGATATATTGTTTATTTTTTGTCCATCTTCATCTCTGATTTAGGTATGTATATGATGAACTTAATTGATCCATATTCAAATGCCATCTTTACGTTTGCTTAACTTGTGAGTTGGGGCAGAGTTTTAAAATCCTATTGTGATTAAACTTATGACCTTGTTATGGCTGTCCACTTTCCAATTATGATTTCCTAGGCAACTGAATGGAGAATGCAGATGCAGTTTTTTTTTCTTTTGTTTAACAACGGCAAGGGTTTGTTTGTTCTGTTGGTTCCTTTTTCAAATGAAAAACTATACCAACGTGTCTCACTTTTGTCGTTTCTTGCTCTAATGCCTTAAAACCAACTTTAATCTTTATGGTTTTTGCTAAAGTTACTCTGATAAAGCATGTTTCCGCAATATCTTTCAGAACCGAACTAAAACAAGACTGAAATAGAGCAATCTTATATTACCAATGAATGAACTGCATTCCTCGCTAATTTCATGGGCTTGGGTTGGTGAAAAGTTGAAGATCATTTGGGTTCTTTTGGAAATGTGTCTTGGAAAGAGCAGGTTATAATTGAGCTTTGGCTAAGCGCTTATGAAGTTCATGATCAGTGCCAGACATAGGAGATTTGAGGAGTGAGTGAGAGGAAATGCTCTACCTTTTGTAGGTTGATCATGATCTTGATGGTGTTGAGTTGGGAAATTGGGATTTGAAAATACAAATTTTGTGCAATAGCTCTGTATGTCATCTAGTTTTTCTGGCATCTCATTTACTGAAGAAATCTGTTATTTGCATACTGATATACACACATACATCAATATACATAAATACAAATTGTGATAGTGGACCTGAAATTTATTCTTCCATGGATATTGGCAATGAAGTGATAATATAGTCCTTTTTCCCCTTTCCCACCTCCTCTCTCCCGCGTTGAAAAGAATGTTTTTACTTGTTACTGCTGTCTTTTGGGACTCACTGTGGTGATATGGTGCCAGGGCGCCAGCAAGTGCTTGGTGGTTTTCTTTATATTTAAATGCAGATTTTTTGAATTTATTGTGCTTTGGAACTTTCTGTGTAGCTCCGTTGAATATATTTTTTTGCAGTGTAATATTGTATGACTTTGCTTTACTTGTTTTTGGTGAAAATGATAACATGTGTGCAAAATGTATTCTTTTTCCGTGCCAACGTGATTGGTGATTTTATTATAGATGATTACGTATTGGTTTGATGAGCATTTAGAATCATTAATGGTGCTACAATAGATTAGGTTAGTTCATAGAGCTGAGATGTTGAGTTATGATCCTGACGTCTCTGTCCCATCCCTGATACCTGCTGTCCATGAGAGTACTTCGGATGTTTTAGGAGATAGATACTGCTATCGGTTATGTTTATTTTTCTCAAAAGCAGAGGCTGAAGGGCTAGAATGTTGAATGACAACCAGTTTATGCTGGTTAAAGCTTTGTTGACTTGTTCATTATATGTTACTTTTTTGAATTATTCTTGTTATTGAGAAGGTTTCAAATTGCTATTTTTCCCCATCCTTTAATTAGAATTCTCTGGATGAGTGTGATGGATCAATATATGATTATATGTGGTTTTGTTGTTGCATATCTTTGTTCCTTTGGTTACTGATGTAGATCCTTGGTGATATATTAATATCTGTTTGGTTTAGTTATTTTTACGAACTCGGATGTAACATTCATTGTCGAATTTTAGATGTGGGTTTACATGTTTTCCTAGTTTTACATTGGAGGCATGTGTTTAGTTTGTGCCTTTGCTTGTAACTTACTTGCCTGAATCAGCCATTTGTTGTTCTTTCCTAGTTTATTGGTGTTTTTGTTAAACCCAAAGCAAGTGCTCGTTTGTATGTGCTTGAGTTGGCAGAACATCTTAACCTTGTATTAGATATCTATGTCTCAGCTGCATGCATGATCTAACCTTCTTTCTTTGCAGTCTTGCAGCTATTGCACGGAAAAGGCCCGTCTACTATAAATCAGTCCTTACTGCATTGCTTGATTTTAGTCCAAATTTGGAGACGGCAAAGGGTCGCCATACTGTCAGCATTCAGTATTCTCTGAGAACTGCTTTTTTAGGATTTCTTAGGTGTACTCATCCTGTCATTGCAGAGGTAAACTTACACATCAAATTATACTGCTTGAAATTTTTACCACTCAGTGTTCTTCTCTATTATTTTTCTTTTCAAAGTATCACTCCCCTTCCCGCTACTCATGTACGAAATTAGCAACATCAGTTCGTAATGGTAGCTTCTTTCTGCTTGGTTAGTTGAAATCTGAATCTGACACGTAGTTTCTGAATGTAAGATGTATTAGGACCCCCTATTTTCAATATCTAGTGGGGTTTTAAGCTCCCTCTAACGAAATTTGGGTGCTGTTACTGTTATATTGCAACCAGAGAAATATAAACATGCAGTTACAATTCCAGTGTTTTGAAATCTTTAATGCAGTTCACTTATTTTCAGTGAATGCTTCTGTTTTTCATATTAAGCCAGATAATCTTCGTTATTTGTGACATTGTTGCATCCTTTCTTCCATGCTTTCAATACCAAAGATACTATTCGTTGTCAACTTATGAATTCGCTTTTCATTACACCGAAATATAAGCATTTCAATTGAACTTTATCTTCTCGTCTCTAATGGCTGCTACATACCTTTACTTTGAGTAACTTCATTTTCGCCAGTCAAGAGAGAGATTGATTAAAGAGTTGCGAACAATGAACGCTGGAGATGCTGCTGATCAAGTTATTCGACAAAGAGATAAAATCATGAAAAGCGATGAGCGTGCTTCACGGGATCTGCATCTGAGTAAGGTATCTTATTTTTTATTTTATTTTTAATTTATTTTTAATTTTTATATTTGGCATCATTCACAAATGTGTATTTTGGCCTTTTCTCCTAGGATGATCTGCTATCCGGACAATTGCATATATCAGGGGATGGAACAAAGAAAAGATCCGCACCACTGGACAATGAAGACCAAAATAATAGCTCTGACACCACTTCTAAGAGATTCCGTGGGGCCCCTCTTAACAGTAAATCCGCCACCTTCGATAATAATGATGCTGTGCATGTCAATGGGATGTCCCATAGTCTGTCTGAGGATCTGTCTCCGGTCGAGCAGATGATTGCTATGATTGCTGCTTTAATAGCAGAAGGAGAAAGAGGAGTGGAATCTCTGGAGATTCTTATATCCAACATACATGCTGATTTACTTGCTGATATTGTCATGACGAATATGAAGCACTTGCCTAAGAATCCACCTCCTTTGACAAGACATGATAACTTATCTGTAAATCATTCCAGTAATTCTTTTAGTGATCCAACACAGGCAGTTGTATCAAATGGTTTTGCAACTTCTACACCTAGGACGGACCTTTCAGCTCAAGTACCTGCATCTTCATTGAACAGTACCAGTTTGCCATTTTCTGACATACCCACATCCGTTGCTCCCTCATCAGATCCCAAACGTGATCCACGAAGGGTAAGTTTTAATTAGTGGCAGTATATAAGGCATCTTTTTTCTTAGAGATAACAATTACCCATGTGGTTTGGAGTAATTACAGAAAAAGACCCAGCTAACTTTGAAAAATATGAAGACCACCCTTGAGGTTACGCTTGCACTTGCATTTTTTACCTTCCGTTAGTGGTGGAGCTAAGGGGAATTGCTGACATCATCAAGTATTTTAACAATTACACCCCAGTTTTTTTTAATACTACAAATAATCCTCACTTTGTCTTGCATTTTCCATTTACATTTTTCTAAATAATTCAAATAGCCAGACGAGAAGTTGGGGGCTGTTTGTAATATTTTGAAAAGTAGAGGGTGTGTTGTAAACTATATGATGATGTCAGCAAATTCCGTTAGGTCAACTAACAGTTAAGCCAAAATTTAAATGGAACTAAACCTCTGGAGTGGTTTTTTAATTGTCAATTTTTAGGAAAGAAGGAAAGGAGAAAGAGTGGAGGAAAGTTAGCTGTTTCTCTTTTGTAACTACTCCACATTCCTTTATATTTTTTTTATGTCTCCGCACTGAGTTCGTCTCTAGCTTTCCTTTATTTTTTGCTCTCTCTCTCTCTCTAACATTTTATAAATGAATGCAGGATCCTCGTCGCCTTGATCCTAGGCGCATGGTGGTTCCAGTTGATGTGCCACCACCGATATCTACGGTGGAAGATAATGTTAATTCTGTCCAACATTCAGCATTACAATCCGCTTTCAATGCCTCTAGCTCCTCCAGTCCACCCGTATTGCCACCACCACCACCATCGACTTCCGAGAGTACCCATCAGCTCTTGGTGACCACCGCTCAAACTGATATAACTCTTTCAGAACCGCCTGTATCGGTAGTGCACGCATCTTTGCAAAGAGACGAACTCCAGAATGTGGAAGTCAACGATGTACTGACTCCAGACAGGGAGACAAATTCTGCTTTGCATCTTTCACCACTGCCTATAAGCAGAGTTGAGGATGAAGTTGTTCTTGCATCGGTGGATGTTGCCGTGCTTGATGAAGCGTATTCGTCATCATCACAAGAAAGCGACCATCTTTCACCGGATATTTCAAATGATGAAGCATCTGAGGTTGTATCTGCAGAGTTGCCATTGCTTCCCGTGTACATTGAGCTAACTGAAGACCGTCAAAAAAATATAGGGAGACTGGCACTCGAACGGATATTTACTCCTTACCTAAATTCGCAGAGGACAAATTTTAAACAAACACAAACTGCATTGGTTGCCAAATTGTTTGCACAGGTAGAACTAGAGTTCCCATGGATTATTTTATTCTTGAGCAAAATTACTTTTCTCTTTCTGCCTCTAGGTTGTGTTGGTTTTGAATCCGAGCCGACCTTGATGTCCATGTTGTTGAAGTTTTATTGGAACAAGAATTTGAAAAGTTGTATGAACTAACTCTTTAACTACTGACAAACATTGAAATGTTAAATCATGGTTTATAACTGCTTCTAGACATTGTACCTCAGTTTTATTACATGAGCAAGATTGGTGTCTTACAACTGATGCGAGATTATCGTCAGTTCATAAAATCTGGGCATTGCTTGCTACAGGCACATACTTTTAAATTATTATGTGCTGATTCTATTTGTTTATTAAAGTGGATTAATGAGTTTTTACTTGTCGGAGTACTTGCCTTACCAGGAGTTGTGTTGGTTTTGTTACAGAGGCAGAGTCTCTATTGTTGGGGAAATCAGATGCATTTGTTTTAAGTTTTCCGTTGTGATCATATAGGTAATCTTGCCATAAAAAAATTAATAGGAAATAAAACGAGTTCAGAGATCTCCGTTATAAAAAAAGAAATGATCTTTTGGTTATGCCTGGCTTATTGTTGAAATGTGAAATTAAGTTAAATCTTTAAATCTTTATGCTTTCACTAGTAACACATGGAAGAAAACAAAGAATACCTTCATCAATCAAACTTCTATACGCTCACTAGTAATACATTGAAGAAAGCACTGTTTTCCTGCAGCAACCAGATTTGGGGGTGAATGCTTGAAAAGGGAACTTTCTTTATGCATGCTTGAAAACTACTAGAACTGGAAAATACTTAATTCCCTAAAAACCGGTTTAAACAAAGAAGGGAGTTTCGGGGCGAACTGAAAAGATATTTGGTTTCCACTCCCCAAACTGTTAAAAAGCAAAAATCATTTCTTTTGTTATTTTTATGAGAGGATCCTAGTTTCGATTTGTTCCAAGGTTTCAAATGGAAAGGAGATAAACATTTTTATCTGAAAACCTTATGTCAACCAAGTTTCTGGAAATGGACTTGGGGGTGAATGCTTGAAAAGGGAGCTGTGTGCATGCTAACTACATGGAGGATATTATTGAGACCTACAAAAGCAGACTGCTGTTTCATTTTGGTCTTTTATGTTCTCGATTAATTCGTAAATTCTTTTTATCTGAGGTGAGTCATGTGTTGGGTATGAATTTGTCCCAAAATTAGTAGATACCAAACTCTAATCAGCGCGCTCGTTTTTTCAGAATTGTTGGTTTCTCTCACCTTATATGCTTTATTCTCGATAGGGGAACAACTCGCCATAGAAGAGTGGTTGCGAATGAGAGAGTAAATTAATCTTGAATTTGGGAAAAGGTAATAAATCTATGGACAGTAAGGATAATATGTAATAATGAAGGGCACTCCTCTTTTAAAACTTGTTTTGGCTACTTCTCCATTGAAAATTAAGATTAATACAAACCTAACAAATTAGCATACAAACTTTGTTCTCTGCAAAGTTGCTATGTTCTTACTATCTCTGAATTAAAATGTACTTCCATTTGATTCGAGTGTGGAATTGCGTTTGAAGTATTGGTTTCTGGTTGGATTGTACAGTTCAATCTGTTCTCAAATGACAATGAGAAATACTCAGCAGCAATTCATTTACTATTGTCTGTTAATTTACCCCCAGCTGGATCTTTCTCCTTTCAACAGGTAGATGATAGAGGTTCAGTTCACATGCATCAAATCAAAGATGCAATGTCAAGGTTCAAACGAAGAGTTCGAATATCAAAATTGATTTTTTTACTGTAGCCGATCAACTGAAGACTAATTTAATTAAATGCAAAATAAATAAATATATAAAAGGTTTTATTGTTCCAATCACAACCTATGATCTATATTTTCCACTTTGTTGATGGACTCTTCTTCTGTCAACTCCATTTATTCCCTGTTACTTCTTGAAGTTATAAATCCTGCCCTGTGGAGAATATGCTTAAGGATTGATATATGATCCAAGAATCCATACTTCTAGCGATGATGCAACTGGTTACATTGTTCAGAAAAATGCTGCCATATTTTGGTGCCCGCTCCATTTTTATTGTTGGGTCCTAATTTTTTTTTCTTTTCTTTTTTGTAGATTGACGTCAATGATGTGATTGAAATGGTGCAAAAACGTGTTGTATCAGATTATAAACTGCAGAAGGTCTCTTGCTCTCCCTTTTTCTTTTGTTCTTTCGCTTCACTAATCCCACTGTAGTTCAACTTTGCTCAAATATTTTTATTGTGTCCTAGTATGTGATGAACTTTTTCTTTAGGGATGCTGGCATAAATATTACAAGTTGGTCTTAAAGTCACCAATAAGGAGCCTGCAATATTATTTTTTTAAGTTAAAAATTAACAACTAGTTAATATATGTATCATTGTGTTGTGCTTTAACAATATGGTCTTCCAACTATAAAAAACCCGGAAGATATTTGATTATTCCTTCAGTCTTTTCTGCTTTTATTCTTAAATATACAGTTGTATGTATGTGGCAAGAACTAACAATTATTATACCTCAGCTAAAAACTTGTGAATATGTACCCATTAATTTCGAATTACATGTCTCCAAACTTTGTAGTATATATGAATTTCTGTTGAACAAAAACATTAGTACAAAATTTTGCCTCATGTTTAGCCTTTTTTGTTGTAATTTTCAGGGACACGAGCTTGTTTTGCATATCCTTTACCATCTCCATAGTCTTGTAATCTCAGATTCTGCTTCATCTGCTGCCGCTATATATGAGAGATTCATTTTGGGAGTGGTATGGTGTTTCCAACTGTGCTTATTGCTATATAGCCTTAAAATTATTAATATTTCAGGTTCAATTGCAGGCAAAAGCATTGCTAAGTGATTTACCAGCTTCTGATAAGTCTTTTAGTCGACTTCTTGGTGAAGTTCCTTGTATACCTGACTGTGTATTGGGACTTCTGGAAGATATATGTACCAGAAGACATTCTGGAACAGATGCTCGAGATGGTGATCGTGTCACTCAGGGCCTTGGTGCTGTGTGGAGTTTGATTCTTGGTCGGCCAATCTGTCGTCAAGCATGTCTGGATATAGCTTTGAAGGTGATTTCAGCTTTTGAGATTATAGTGAGAAGTGACTTCTCATAGTATCTGTTATCACCTTGTTGCTCGATATCTATGAGATTCTTAGTATTATTGCTTTTATGATCTATTTGATCTTATCATATTCATCAGTCATCTGTGTATTGACTTCTACATCTTTTTCTTCCGAAAATATCATGCTTAATTATGGAGTGAAAATCTGATATGGTTAAATTTCTTGACAAACTCAAGTAATAGAGGCTTTTGAAATACACGTTTGCTCCAGAATAATCTCAGCTCTTCTGTATATTGCAGTGTACTATTAACTTGGAGGATGATGTTCGAGCAAAAGCTATTCGCCTCGTAAGAAAGAATCTGCCTTCTTTCTTCTTTTAGCATTGTCTAGGGGCCATTCAAGTAACTATTTAATTTATTGGAAACTATAGGCTGAAGCTGTTGTATCTGTTCTAAAGTTTTTTAAACTTGTTATTCTGTGCCATATTCAGGTTTCAAATAAACTATATACGATTAATGATGTTTCCGAGAAGATTGAGCAATATGCAACCGATATGTTCTTGTCAGCAGTGGATCAGCGTTTTTTGGATTCATTTTCTTCATCGACAGACTCAGAAAAAAGAATTGGAGGCGAGGTGTGTGCATGTTATCTGGCTGGTTTTTTCTATTACTTGCTCCTTTAATGATGATTACTTGCATAGCTGGGTTACATTTCTTTTTCTTATTTTTGAATTCATTTTTTTTTTTTTTGGTGAACTTTATTATGTGTTTCCTTGTATTGTCATACTTGGTTTACATATTTAATTTATTCTACATATTTTTTCATATCAATGCCAGGTGGATTTCCTTACCTTTAGTAGATCTCTATGTTTTGTGAAGTGCAGCTATACAGCTAATTCTTTATTTATATTGAAGTAACTTATTCATTTAGTCTATGAAAAAAAACTTTCAACTAGAACAGTTAATAAAGTATGCTAAATTAAGGAATAATATCATAAATCTTCAATGTACTTTTAGGTAGCCAGTTATGGTAAATTCATTCGTTGAAATTTATGTTTAGAGTTATTTACGTCACCAATGTATTTTTAGGTAGAAAGTGCAGAAACATCCATAAGTGGTTCTCAAGTTTCAGATCCTGGGATTTCAGATAATGACGGCGTTAAGGGTGGCCAGGATGCATCTGCGAATGATCTATCAAATACTCTCTCTCAAGCTCATAGCCTCATGTCCTTGTTTTTCGCGCTATGCACAAAGGCAAGTTGGATCTTTTTCATTTTGAATAGTGGAGATGTAATTTACATCCTTTTGGTTATGGAGTGTTTTTGATGATTTTGCTTTTGCTTCCTTGTAGAAACCAATGCTTCTACAACTGGTTTTTGAAAATTATGTGAGGGCATCAAAGGCTGTTAAGCAGGTCTGACTATGTTCATTTTCAGAACTCTATAAATCTATGAATGGTAGTTGCTTATATTTTGAGTTTGTTCTATGATTGTGTCTTTCTCGAAGTATGCTATGATTGTGTTAGCAAGCATGCTTCAGTTATTGTATTTATGACACTGAAAGTCGAAGAGCCAATAATAGAAATACGTGAAGAAATGATTTTCCGAAAAATTAGTTTGAAAAAACTAGTTGTGACTGAATAATATGTTTGCCTCTTGTGCTACTCTAGGAAATGGTTGACATTCACCATCATAACATATACTGATAGATACAGGTCTGTTATTTGTTTATTCAGAGTCCTGGATCCAATTTATCCGTGTCTGTCTATTCCTTGTTATGTAATATTTGGGATTATGTTTCATGTTGGGGGCAAATATGTGCACCTTTTCAGATTAGATGATATGCGTTTTTCTGTGACCATAATTTTTATTTTTTAAATCTATTTTTAGGTCTTAGATCATTTGTTAAGCATCAAAAGCTGCTACTTATTCGACGCTGAATCTTCAATTTTTGTTGTCGTAACGAGTATTGTATCTGTTCTTTATAATTTCAACCAAGTCCACTATGTCAAAATTGACCACTGACCTTCATATTGTAACGAAGTTTATCGCAATGCAGATGTTATTACATTTATATCTAAAATACACCATTTTTGCTCTGCTTACTAGGAGTGGTGGTGAACCTTCCTTCATATGTTGCACTTATTTCTTATAGCTTTCAATTTGGTTTGACATGTTTCTAGAGGCGCTCTAAACTTTTTTTTTTTTTTTTTTGTAGGCCGTTCATCGTCATATGGCTGTTCTTATGAGGGCTCTGGGCTCATCATATTCTGAATTGCTTCTTATAATATCAAATCCACCCAACGGAAGTGAAGATTTATTGATACAGGTTAGTTATTTCACTCTTCTCAAAATCTCCCATACATAGTCTTTTCTTCTTGAACACTCTTCCTGTAATGCTGATATTTCCCGGTTTCTATATGAAGGTTCTTCAGTTACTGTGTGAAGGGCAAACACCTCCTCCAGATTTAGTGGCGACTGTCAAACATTTATACGAGACAAGATTAAAGGTATTCCACTGGTGCCTTTTCTTATGAGTCACAGCCACATGTTAGTTCATTATGAGATTTTTCTCTTGCAGGATGCTGCTATTCTTATACCAATTCTATCGGCTTTTTCAAAGGATGAGGTGCTTGCTTGTATTCTTTTTTATTATTGTGTGATTAATCATCTTGATTTGATTTCATTTTTCTGATGCATCTTAAGTTGTCTACAAAAACATATAGAGCTTGAGATAGTATGTTGTGGCACAAATCATTTGCAGTATAAATTGAATCAAGGCGGCAAAGCAAACTTGAAGTTACTGATATTTTTCCTCTGTGACTCTTCTATACATGTATTGTTTACATATCAAAGAGACTGATCCGGAAGTATGTTTTCTACCAAGACTTTTACTGAACATTGGTCCTGAAGATGTGAAAATATGACAGCTTTATTTATTCATCCTTAAAATTTAAATCCAAGCTTTGTTTTTCCCTTTCGCCTTTTCTCCCCCGGTTGTCGGAACAATCAAAAGGTCACGAGTAATATACCTACTAAAGGCGTTGACAAGTGCTTTCTTAATATCATTCTAACTTGCCTGTCCTCTTTCTGTTAGCTCGTTTTATTTATATTTAACAAGCATCACCTTCATCATGATTTTAAAAAAGAAGTTTTTTTATTTATCTTTTGCCAGGTGTTACCTATTTTTTCTCGACTTGTCCAGCTTCCGCTGCAGAAGTTTCAGCTGGCACTAGCTCATATTTTACAGGTGCAGTAATTTTACCATAACTATATAATTATAGCTTTTGCTTTTGGTGCTTTGAGTTGCCTTTTTGTTTCTGGTACTCTTTCAAGTGCATTTCTGAAGTTCTATTTATGCTGAGTTTCTCAGATCTGTGTATCCCATATCCAGTTTCTTAGCTAGGTTGAGTACAAATTTAGCTACAGAACTTGTAAAGTATATGATGATGAACTTTATCAAGTACGCAAGTCGAAACTGTTGTGGGAAGACACAGATCTAACATCATTAAGCACCAGAAGAGACAAGCAAAGGGATTGGGAATTTTAGGGACATGGTTGTGTTTGGTTGTGATTTATTTATTTATTTTATTTTATATATATATATATATATATATATTTTATCTTCTAGAGGTTTCCTTCTCGAATGCATTGTTTGGTCCCATATATCACCTGATTTTGAGAAATCATTTCCCATTTTCACTTTATTGGATTTTCTTCAATATTTGATGGAAGAGTTGAAGTCTTAATCAGATTCTACGAGGCATTGAGGTATCTCGTCTTTTTAAGATTTAATAATATTTACTTTTGTCTGCAGGGTTCTGCTCATACAGGTCCTGCATTAACACCAGCTGAAGTGTTGGTAGCTATTCATGATATATCCACCGAGAAAGGTGGCGTTCCGCTAAAAAAGGTACTCCCCGCATCCCATATAAAGTGCCGCTTAAGGTTATGCACGCGTATTATTAAGAATACTTTTTATGACTAAAGTACCCTTCCTTGCAACTAATTTAACTTCCATCGACATTAAAAGGCTCCACCTCATTACTTACCTTGAAACACGCAAAAAATATTTTCTCTGTACTTTTGGCCTTCTATAAACTACTCTCTCCCTTTCATATAATTAGCCGATTACTCCTCCATTAAAGATTTGTGTCGAAAATGAAGAAAGGGCAAAATTGGGGAAGTAGTGATAAAGTTGTATTGTATGTTAAATATGACATTGTGGAATAAAAATAGTTGGTTAATATGACACTTAAGAGGGAGTATTTACGTGCCTTGCTCGACACTTTTTTTTCTTGGTGATTTAGGCTCAATTTTGAACTGTGCTGAATTGAACTGAATTAATAACAACAATAGTAATATATATTACAATAACAATAATAATAATAATAAATAATATATAATATTATTGATAATGTTAAATATAGAGAATAATAATAATATCACATAACAATATATACAACACCAATAAAATTATTGATATCACAACAACAACAACAATAATAATAATATTAAATAATAATAGTACTACAAATCACATATAATACTATTCATAATATTGAAACAACAATAATAATAAAATTATTAATAATACTACAAACGATATATAATACTATTGATATTAATATTATTAATCATAATAATAACAGTAAATAATAAAATTAGATAATAATATATACAATAATTATTATTATTATATTACAACAACAACTAAACCAATAATAATATTAAGATTAATAATAATAATTTTATACAGTATTATTGATAATATTAATTAATATTAATAATGATACCCCTGGAAATTAATCTTATTAGAAAACAATATATACAACAATAATTATTATTATTTATATTACAACAATAGAAACAATAATAATAAAAAACAATTATAATAATAAATGTTATATATAATATTATTTATAATATAGATAATAATAATTAGGATAGTAATTAATAATATTGATTTTAAAGTTGAACTGAACTGTGCTGAAAGAACTGAAATGAGTTTTGCTGAACTGAACTGGACTGTGTTAAAATAAATCCCAAAAGAACAGTTCCTTAAAAGGAACTTATGTTCATATATACAAGAGGATGTCTACTCCTTGTCCTTAAACCACATGGGCTTTGGTAATTACCTTTATTAAGATGCACCATATACAATAAGTGAATTTGGTCAGATTCTGAATGAGGCATTAGTGGTTAGTTGTATATGTTACGGATTCTTGGTACACCTTTATTCCCCAAAAGTCTCACTCATTTCTTATAAGGTTAATTAACAAAAATATCCTTGAGGTTCTACCCAATTAAAAAACCCCAGCTAACTTTCAAAATTACAAAAAAAAAAAAAGAAATATATCCCTGATAATCACTTAAATGTACCCCCTTCATAAGCAAAAACATTTTGAAACCTCCCCACATTTATAAAAACATTGCAATTAGCCCCTCAATTTTAACACTTCTTAATTTTAACACCGATTGAAACCTCGAGGGTATCTTGTGTGATCTTAGAAATGGGCTGTTTTTTCCCCATAATTAGGTCATATCTCGAGGGTACTTTAATTTACCATTTTCTCAATATTCTTGGTCATGAAGTTGACACCCTTGGTTGTTATCTATTTCCTGGGGTTGGGTTTCAAAATTTATTTGGTAATTGGAGTTATTTGTCTGTACTTCCATTATGACCTGTGTTTTCTTCTGAGAATGTCATGCAATCGGATTTCAGGTCACAGATGCTTGCTCTGCTTGTTTTGAGCAGCGCACAGTTTTCACGCAACAAGTCCTGACAAAGGCATTAGACAACATGGTATGTTTAGGTTTTACAGCCTCATCGAAGGTCTTCTATTGACACTTTGTATTGACAGTGCTCGTTTTTTAGGTTGATTTAACTCCAGTTCCAATGCTTTTCATGAGAACAGTAATCCAAGCTATTGATGCTTTCCCAACACTGGTAAATTCAGTTGTCTCCACTTAAAATAATGTAAATTGATATGGGTGTTTTTTCCCCTGTAGAGGTATTTTTCATATGTTTGTTATGTCTATGGGCTTTACGAGTTCCATTTCTCACGGAATGTATTCCGTAAGACGGTCTCACAGAAGTTATTTCGTCAGACACAGGTTAATAAGACGGTGACTCACGGAATGTATTTCTTGAGACAAAATGTTAGACCGTATTTCACGAAATGTATTCCAGCCCCACACAAATATTTGCCTCTTATTTTTGTCATGACTCGGTTTAGTTAACAAGTGTTTAAGGACCAAGTCACTGTTGGTATTCACAGTTCCAATATGTTCCAGGTCAATTTCGTCATGGAAATTCTGTCCAAACTCGTGAACAGGCAGGTATGTCAAGTAGAGCTCGCATCGTGATTTTTCCTTTTATGTTTGCAGCCATTATATGATGATTGAAACGTATTTTAGTTGTTGGTAGAATGTAAAAAGAACAATTCACCTTTTATGTTAATAATAATAATAATAATAATAATAATAATAATGGGCCACTCACAGGTATGGAGAATGCCAAAACTATGGGTTGGTTTCTTGAAATGTATCTCCCAAACGCAGCCACATTCCTTCCACGTATTGTTACAGGTGTGATTTGCTGGTTAATACTGTGTTTTTTGCGCATGTATTATTCTGTATCCTTCTGGATTTTCAATTTCTTTTGGGCATATTTCTTGCTTCTAGTTGCCTTCACCCCAGCTTGAAAGTGCTCTGAACAAATATCCGAGTCTTCGTGGTCCGCTTATCGTTTTTGTGAATCAATCTGGTGGTAAAACCTCTCTGCCTAGGTATGTCGATTTCCACCTTGACACCTTCGATTCTAGAGAAAATGAATTTGAAAAAAATAAGCGTAATTCTGAAGATTGGCAGCTTGTGTGGACAAATGTCGAAGGCAAAACTTGGATTTTGGTTGGGCTAAATACTCACTCTTTTTTTATGGGATAATTGTCTTACTCTACTCTCCTTCATATGAAGGTTGCGACAGGAAGGGCATCCGGCGTAAAACTTTGCCACTTTGTCTTTTGCATGAATTGTAGTGTACTAGTGTTAACTAATTTTCGACAATTAATTGGCACTATAATTTTCATGCCACCGACCCCAACATAGTTGGGATTAAGGTGCAGTTGATGATGATGATGATGAATTGTCTTACTCTACGTTATTCAATTCAAGTAGGCTCGAAAACAGTACATGACGTTGATTTTACCAAAAAAAAGGAGCCTACTTTGGAAATTACAAAAACCACCCTTCACCCGCCTTAACATTTTGCACCTGACATTTGTGGAGCTATCATTTACTTTTACAATTCAACATTTTTTAAGTATTACAGATAAATCCAACTTTTTGTCTTGCATTTTACAGTTAAATCTCTCAGTTTTTCTAGATATTACAAGTAGCTGGACGAAGAACTGGGGATATTTTTTGAAGTTAACTATTTTTTGTATTTACTACCGGCTCCATTCTGTAGTGAAATAATTCCATCACTTGCTCTTGGTTTTTGTTTGTTCATTTTATTTGCAATGGGATATAAAAATAAGGTCGTATTAATAACATGGGCGCAGGGGGGATTGGAAATTGTTGAGGTGGGCGTACACACATAATAGAACTGTAATCCAAAATACAACACACACATTGTATATATTATAAATATATAAACCGTGACATACTGGGTCTGTTTCGCTGCAGTTCAATATTGTTCGCTTTGGGTACTCTTCTCTGAAGCCCACAAGTAATTTCCCAGGTCACCTACATGATGCTCTAGCATCAACCACGCGTAGCTTCAGAGTTCTCATCCCTCTAAAACCAGTGAGCCCCCAAAAGGCCTCATGCTAGTCGGGGTGGGCATGCACATATAAGCCACATCACCATTTCAGCGCTGATCGATGGGACCATATATATATAATATAAAGGAAAACGGTGTTTTTTTGGTCGTCGTAGTGTGCATCTGAAAAGACCATTTTAACCCTACCTCTGTGTTGAATTTAATAATAATATCAAAGGTTCAGCACAATGTTACCTGGTTCGCGGTATGTTTCGGTACGCGGAACACGTACCGGGACGTGGTACGCTACATATACCGGAACGCGATACGTTGGGGGTAAGCTTAGTCAGGAAGCTTTTTTAGGATGCGGTACACGAATTCATTCTTCACAGTACGCTAGTATTTTATTTTTTACAAAAAAATACACAGTAAATGTAAGTTTATTAAAAATTATGAGAAGATAAACCATAATATATAAAATGAATAGGTTAAAAAAAGAGAAATAGTTAAATAAAAAGGCACAAAAATAAACTGATTTGTTCCAGTTGTTTGCATTACTTTAAGAAAATGGGAAAAAATAAAAAGAGATTGGGCCCTTAGTCAGGCTCGTTTTTTTTCCCTCCCAGTGTTGTCTTCCTTCTCCAAGTTCAGTTCACCGGATAGGGAAAGCCTACATATTTGGGGTCGCCGGATATGGAGATCCAATACGCGAATGCACCGCGTTCTGGTACGTGCGTTCCGGTTCGTGGGACGAGGGGGGTGGTAGAGAATTAGGTAACACTGGTTCAGCAATAATAAACTTCCAAAAAATCTTATTTTTTGTTATCCAGCGACCTTCGGTAGGTTGCCGACCACCCGAACTCCAGAAGGCTGGTCAGTTTTTTTTCATCCGACTGCTGGACGGTTCTCCGGCAGGTCGCCGGCCGTCGACCAGTCTTCTTTTTTTTTTTTTCGCTCGGCTACCGAGCTGTTCTTGTTGGGCTGTTTCTGACGGGTCACCATTTAGAGGCCGGCGGAGCTCCGGTGTAGCAGTTTTTTGTCTTCAGTTTTTTCTTTAATAATTTAAATCTAATTATGGCACCGTCACCATGCCATTATGGCACGGGTTATCTCAACTCTATAATATAATTGATCGTTGTCCGCATCTGAAAAGACTATTCTGCCCCTCCACTCCCCTCTATGTTGAATTTAATAATAATATTAAATGTTCAACAATAATAAATGTCAAAAAGTACCCTTAGAATGTTAAATTAAATTGACAACTAATCTTCATAAGAAATATTCTTTCCTAACAGGGATCTTCGACGGACCTTCGGCGGGTCGCCGAGACCTCCAACAGCCGCTCAAACTATTTATTTCTTTTTTTTTTCGCGAGATCCGCCGGCCGGCCAGTTTTTATTTTTATTTTTATTTTTTTTTATTTGCGGCAGGCCTGTCAGCTTGTGTTCCGGTTGTTTTTCGGGAACCAACATGTTTTATTTCTAACAAGGTAATTTTGTCATTTGATTATTTTAATCCAGTTATGGTATCACCACCGTTTTGTGACAGGTTCTCTAGTTTTTAATATAGACTGTTTTTTTGGTCGTCGTCCGCACCTGAAAAACCACTTTGTCCTCTCTTTCCTTCTTCGTTAAATTTAATACTCTATCTGCCCCACCCGAGGTGCAACATTTGGTCCAAAAAAGTCTCTCTTTAGAAGTACAACATTTCGAAGAAAATTACTTCAAACTATCATATTTTATTTTTTAATTTCCACCGTACATTCACCATCAATAACTTACCTTTTAATCTACACCACACACTAACTATAAAAACTTACAAAACTTACACATCTATCACATCCAATCATTCACCTAAAATACACCAAGTTTCTTCTAAATGTTGCACCTGGGCTGGGATGGAGGGAGTAATATCAAATGTTCAACATTAATAAACTTTCAAAAGTATCCTTAGAATATTAAATTAAAGGGATAATTAATCTTAAAAAAAAAGTTCTTTCCTAATGGGTTCTGTGACAGATCTTTGGCCAACCAGTTTTCGGTGTTTTTTTTGGCTCCAGGCCTACTGACCTGTTTCCGGGTGGCCTGCCGCCGCCGCTGGTGGACCTTCGACGGCCATCCAAGTTCCTTTTTTCTTACGCCATGCCCGCCGACCTGCTTTCCAGCGGGCGGCAGCTGCCAGTCATTTTTTTTTGGTGCCATCAACATGCTTTCTGGTGGGATCTTAGGCGGTTCGCAAATTCTTTCTTTTTTTCCTTTTTTGTTAATGATAGGCCGTCGACCTGCTTTCCGGTATGCGATCGGCGACCGCCAATATATTTTCGGGAACCAACATGTTTTCTTTTTCTAGCAAGGTAATTTGGTAATTTAATTATTTTAATTTAATTATGGCACCGCCACCGTGCCATTAGGACACTGATTATCTCTAGTCTATAATATAAAGGATAGTGGCGTGTTTTGGTCATTGTATGCACTTGAAAAGACCATTATACCCCTCCCCTCCCCTCTATGTTGAATTTAATCATAATATCAATATTCAACAATAATAAATTAAAGGGGCAAGTAAACATCTATTTTTTTTTTGGTTCTATAGCGACCAACCATTTTTTTTGTCCGCCTGCCTGCCTGTTTTTCGATGGGTCACCGCCTGCTGTCAGGTCATTTTTTTTTATTATTTTTTATGGCCGATTGCGGACTGTCTTTGGACGGGTCGCCGGTAGTCGGAGCTTCAGCGACAGGCTAAATCTTTCTTATTTGGCCGACTGCCGGACTGTTCTCCGACGGAGCTCCGTACGGATGTTTCTTTTTTTGCTGCCTGGCCGTTATGCAGCGGGTCGCCTGCTGCTGAACGCGGAGCTCTAGCGACCAGTCTTTTTTTGGACGACTGTCAGACTGTTTCCAGCGGATCATCGGTCTGCAGAGCTTCTACAGTCGTTCATTTTTTATTCTTTTTTTCGGCCGGCTGCCGGACTGGCCGTTGACTGCCTGTTGGGCTGTCTTTAAATGGGTTGTCGTCGAACCTGTGGTGTTGACAATTTTTATAATTTTAATACAATTGTTGCACCGCCACCATGCCATTATAACACGGGTTATCTGTAGTCTATGATATAAGAGACATGATATAAGAGACATGACACTGGTGTTTTTTAATCGTCGTTGTCCATACCTGAAAACATCATTGTACCCCTCGCCTCCTATCTATGCCGAATTTAATAGTAATATCAAATTTTCAATAATTTTTTTTTTCAAGAAACCTTGAATAATAAAATTACTTTAAAGGACAACTTTTCCCCAATTTTTTTTTGTGCTCCGGCGGTTTGTCAGCAGCTGGAGCTCCGGCAACAGGCTAGTCTTTTTTTTTTTGTTTTTTTGCCAATTCTCCGACGGGTCGGCAACCGTCGGAGCTCTCCATCGCAGCTGGAGCTCCGGAAACAGGCTAGTCTTTTTTTTGCCAATTGTCCGTCTGTTGGGTTGTTTTTCCGACGGGTCGCCGGCCCGAGGCCACGGACCTGGTAGTATTTTTTTTGTCTCCATTTTTAGTTTTAGTTCAATTATGATACATTACTGCCACAGTGCCATTATGACACAGGTCATCTCTAGTATATATATAGTGAGCGGCGCCGGAGATCTGCATATGCATGGATGTATATTTACGAATAAAGCCAGTTACTAGTGCAGTGGGCACTATGTAAAGTTCATTTCTTACACGTTTTTTTCCCCTTGCAACTGTGGTAGGTCGACGCTTGTGCTTCTCGGCCTTGCATCTGAAACGGACATACATCAAACTTTGCATGGGTTGGATCAGTGTCCTTCAATTTCTAGTGCGACATCTACATGAAACCAGCACAAAATGGGAAGATAGGCTGAAAAATCACATCCAGAGAAAAAGACGACCTCTTCTTTTTTCCTACTCTGGGACGTCTTCTCATATCGGCGAAAGCAAGCATCTGTGTGTCCTCTGGTAGTCTAATTATTGGGGCTCACCACATAACCTTTGGTTCTGGGAGATGATGGAGCCAATAGGCAAGCTTGTCCCGTCAGAAGTTCTGGAACGTCAGGTTGTGGTTGCGGGTTGCGTAGATTCGGATGAGCTTCATTTTTTATTTTGTTATTTTTGTTTTTGTTTTGTTTCGTGTAGATCCCCGATTTTTTTTTAGTAATTATAGGTGATGTGATCACTAATCCATTTGTAGTGTATGCTCAATGGAGGGGTCTTTGTAGTGTATGCTCAATAGACGGGTTTTGCTCGGAGGCATTAAAAGAGGGGTAAAAGAAATATAACATGTATGCATAATTTTTTTTTTTTGTTGGTTGCAATAATTCAGCCTAATTAACTTTTAAATACGAACCAAATACAAGTAATCATTCAAATAAGTTAATAGCTTGACGGCGGTTAAATATTGGCTGAACTATGGAAGTTAAGCATTGCGTATGTTGTTATTTGAGATAATTATTTTGAAACTGGAATTCTATATGAAATATATGTAATCTGGACTCCCGCCTTTAACCAAAACTCTGTTATTCTCTAGTCGAAGATAGAAGAATAGGGGAGTAATGAAAATGAATATAGAACTAGAACCGATAATAAAATGCTAGGTCTAGTGTTATATATAAAAGGATAGAGTTTATTTTGGTCTCATAACTTTTTGCCTTTATCAAAAACGTCCCAAGAAACTCTTTAGCCAATTACACCCCAATTTTTTCTAAGTGTACAATTTACATCCGAAAACTTGCCGGAGTTGAGAAAACGGCGTCGTTTTCCCTCCATGTGACCCGCACGTGACTTTTAATTTAGGGGTTTTCATCTCAGACGTGACGTGGATAATTTGGATGAATTTTGAGTTTTTTTATCACCCAAAAACTATTTAGTGTTTTTCCACCTCAGCATTAAAAATTTATAAATTAATTTATGTATTAAACTTAAATATAAAATCCCAGATCCAAAAACACCCCCAACACCTCCAGCAAAGAACCCTAAACCATGTGAGTGGTGGAATTCTCTTGCAATTTATGGACGAAATGGTGCATACAAGAGGTGTAGAGTGTGGGTGCCATGAACGAGCCTCAATCGTGACTAGTTGGAAAGAAGTAAATGTAGGTTGCCGGTTCTACGGATGTGCAAAATACTCGGTATGTCCAAATTTAATTCATATGTCGATTGAGAAGTCACTAATGTTGATATTGTACGTTCGACCATTTGTTTTCTGATTTTCTTCTCAATTATTTATTTTTCAGAATGATGGGTATTGTAAATTCTTTCGCTGGATTGATGACCCGTTGTGTGATCAGGCAAGACCAATTATACACGGGTTACTAAGGAGGGTTAATGAGCAGAGGGATGAGACCCAGAGAGTGGAGATAATTGTAGATAAATTAAATCAAATGATTCAATTTGGTGGAGTGTGCAAATGACAAGCTTGAAGAACAGAACAGGGCATTGAAGGAGGAAAATAGACAATTGATTTCTCAAAACCAGAAGTTGAAGATGAAAATGAAGGAGGAGAAGAGAAGATATGACATCAAATTATGTAATAGAAATCTCTTTTTGAAGGCTTTTGCTATGTTTTGTGCTGGTTTAGGTTTGCTGAATCTAGTGCATCATCTATTTGGATATGATGAAGGTGTAGGATTAAAAATGTTATGTTAGATTGTTGTACTGATTTGTAGAATGAAGCAAGTGCACATATGTTGTAATTAGTTTGTATTATTAGTTTTTATTTTAATGAATTGTTCTTCTGTTGAATGAAGTGTTCCTCTGTCAAAATGAACAAACATTATCAAAAAAATATGGATCAACAAAAGGACTTAATTCCATTAACCAAACATCAAAATCATCAAAGTACCAAAGTTTAGGCTTCAAAACAGAGGGTTTAGGGTTGATGTCTTCAGAACATGAAGTTAAACATAATTATTACAATCCTCCAAATAAGCAAAAAACCCTGAACAAGTACACAATAATGAAAATAAGTCAGATGTCTTCATTTCATCTTCTTTAGGGCTGAGAATCGGGACATCCCGAGGTCCCGATCCCGAGTTTCGATTGTCCCGGTCCCGAAAATCACCAATTTGGTGGTCCCGATCCCGTTCGGAACTTCGGGAGTCCCGATTCCCAAAATGGGATAAATGTAAGTCCTGGTCCCGGAGGATAATTTTCCGGAATGTCCCGAAAATAAGTCCCGAAAAGAAAAAAAATTGACATAAAAATTGGCAGAAAAAAAATTTTGGCAGGAAAAAAAAAATTAATTGAAATTAATAATTTCAATCGGTACATCGGGATAGTCCCGATCGGGACTCGGGACTCCCGAGTCCCGAAATTACCAAAATCTTAAGTCCCGGTCCCGGTCCCGATCTCGTAAAATTCGGGACTCGGGGTCCCGTTTCCCGTCGGGCCTCAGGACGGGACCGGGACTCGGGATTTCCCGATCCCAAATTCTCAGCCCTAATCTTCTTCTTTCCTTTCCTATCTGCTTTTCCATCATGTGATGATAAATCCAGGTACTTCTGACCATCATTATCCACCACAATCCTCTTCAAAGTATCCTCTCTAAGGGTTGCATGACATCTGGTTGTGAAGTGCCCAACCCAACCATCTCTCCCTGGTGGTGGTGCTCTAATTTGAACCCTTGGCTGCAAGTGACCTTGTCCCATTTGCATTTGCTGGTACATGAGGGGTCCATGAAGATGAGGTTCTGGAGCAGGTTTGTACCATTCTTTATTGATTAGTTGGCTCTGTTGAGTGGTACCAACATTCTCTTCCATAAGTTTAGGATTCACAAACCTTGGTGGTGCAATCTGCTTAAAGTATATCACACATATCACACCAATTCAGCATAAAATATAATAAACAACAGCTATACTGCAATAATGTCAGTGCACACACCTCATTTGTGTTGTCATCAATGTTAATGACTTTCTCACCTACCACACTAGCACTTGATTGCTGAGCACCTCCACCAGAAGCCTCAGCCTACAAATTTGATACAACATAACACAGACATCCACAACCTTTGCATAAGATACAACATATACATGAAACAAGATGAATAACTCTTTTCTTTTGCATCCAGCGGCATTATGTCCTTGGACTTTGCATTTGCTACAAGTCATTGTTGTTTGTTGTCTCATCCTTTTTGGTTTGCTCCCACTCTTCCTTGCCTTCTCATCAGGCTCCAATCTTCTCTTAGTTTGTCTCTTGCCTCTCTTAGGTTTTGTACCAAAATTAAGGGGAAGAGGGGGGATATACATAGTCTCACTCCATAAAGCCTCATAGCTGATCCCATAAATGGGGCTCTCATATGCTTTCAAATAGGTCTCAACAGTGTATGCATCATCCACAAAGTCCACAGGGTCCAATCCTTGATCTAGCATTGCACATATAGCATGTGTGCAAGGTATTCCAGTTAGTTGCCATGCTCTGCAGGTGCACATCACCTGCTGCAAATCCATTGTATACTGACTCTCATCATAGCAAGACACCTGATAGTGTTCATGACTAGACTTAATGGGGATACAATCAACCACTTTGTCCATATTCCTCTCAAACGGAGTATGAATCCGAGGACAAAGTCTCCTGTTCCACCTGGCACTAGCTAACTCTCTGTAAATTTGCAATATTTTCATCAAATGCTCTCTAATCCAGTCCAACATTGTTATAATGGATTTGTCCCTTGCATCTAGGATGTTAGAATTGAATGACTCACACACATTATTTAACAACATATCACACTTATGACTTTTAGAGAAGAAAGCCTTGCACCACTGAATAGGAGGCTTATCTTGAAACCATTTCCATGCTGCCTCACTCAAAGCATTAAACTCCCTCATTCTTAAATTGAACTCACCTTCTGTAGTACTGCAAGCATCCCTCCATACAGCATACTTCAATGCGTGACCCCTAAACCCAACCACTTTGAAGTTATTATGCAAATGCCTGACACAAAATCTGTGCTCACACCCTGGAAAGACTGACTGGAATGCTTGAATCAAGCCCTTCTGCTTATCAGATAAGAAGGTTGTGTCTTGACCATTAAGAGATAGATCATACTTCTATATAGTGAGAAACCACTCCCAGTTTGGTCCATTCTCCTTTTCAACCACAACATAAGCTATAGGATACAGGTTGTTGTTACCATCAACCCCAACTGCAGTAAGGAGCACACCCCCATGCTTGCTTTTCAGATGACACCCATCCACACCTATAACAGGTCTACACCCTTTTGCAAACCTTTTTTAATGCATCAAAACACATATAGATCCTACTAAACATAGTAACACCATTATCTAGTTCAGTTCCTAATAGTATGGTGGATCTAGGATTTGTTTTCCTCAGCTCATCAACATAAGACCATAACTTAGAGTATTGAAGGTCAGGATCACCTTTAATTTTCAAGAGGGGTTTCTTCTTAGCTTTGTAAGCATGTTGCCTACTGATTTGGCACCTTGTATCATGGTAAGTGTCTTTTATAAACACAACAGCATCTTTATTCTGATCAGATTGGAACCTCTGCAAGAATCTCTCACTAAACCATGTGGAGGTCATGTTGGAGGTCATGTTCCTAACCTTATTAGTAGGTGCACATGTGTGCTTGTACTCAAACACCCTAATCTGGAATGCCATCTCATTCTTTCTTTTCAATGTATGGATCTTCCAGTTACAATTATCATCCATGCACTTTGCATATATCCTTCTTTTATCATTCTTAGGAAATCATATGCTCCTCTTAACATTAACAGCATGTGACTGAGCAGCCTTTCTGAACTCCTGCTTAGTGGCAAAGATTTGACCGAGGCAGAACACTGGATTGAATATAGTCTTGGGATTAAACACAGGGTAATTAGGCTCATCATTGTCTTCATCAGACACTCTGTTCTCAACAAAGTCCACCTCATTGACCTCACAAACAATGTCAGGATCACCCTCACCCTCACCCACATTATCCTCCTTATCAACTACAGGCTGCTTGTGTAACACCCCAAACTCGGCGGATATTACAGTGCCGTAGATCCCCAACTGGGACCTACCAGGCAAATGAAAATGAATGAATTACACAAGATAAATGTAGTACCGAACTACATTACAACAATAATTACTCCGATGAGGAGTTTAGTTACAACATACCAGGACAATACCGAATACTAGTGTATTTTATATGAAGATAAAATACACAACACTGAATGAAACGGAGTATCCAAATGAAAATCTGATAGGAAAATAAAGGACAATAATATGAATAATCGAAAGATCGGGGCCCCTACTAGTATCACTAGGACTCCTCGACATCAACATGCTATTCCGTGCGTTTGCCTTGCCATGACCTGAAAAACAAAATCCCCAAACGGGTCGATAAAGAACAACAATCCTCAAGGGTTGAAAAATACACAATCATGATTTAACCGAAGTTAAGAAATATTCTTAGTTATGAATTACGCCGAAGAGGAGTATCATAGTACGCCCGTAATGTTCTCGTGCAAGTGTACAACACCCGTCCGTGTACCTAATTAGTCTCACGAGACAATATGACCCGTGTGCGGTCTAATGTATCAGTGAACCCAATCTGATAACCATCGTGTGCCCGACTAAAAATTCCACACTGCATACACACCGCCACGCAATATGAACCTGAAGGTCACATGAACGAGAATGACCATAATGAATATCAATGAATAATAATTAGACAAGGCCAAGAATGACTCACCGAGATGAGAGTAATAATGAAATGAATGATAGCTCAACGAAAAGATTGGAACCGCTGCTCCTTATGATCAAGTGATTAATTGACAATAACAAGTTTTAATATGATTAATACAATGATGAATGAGTTATGATTATGAGTGATCAACAACAAAAGGTATGAATATCCTTTTAACCGAGTAAGAATTAACTTACTCAACACCGATGAAGAATGTCCGCCCACGAACAACGCCCTAAATGAAGTGTCGGTCGCACGAACAACCTTAATTCAATACAATTACCGACAATCCGATCAATATACGAATTAAACACGAATATAACGAACTTAAAACGTCGATACGATAAAACTAAGTCCATTGAGGTATTGAAACAAACACGTTGCGTCAAACTCCGATTGTTTACAATCAAACTTCAATATACCAATATCAAATCCCCAAGAAGTGTTTCAAACCAATAAAACATTTCCAATACGATCAATAATCCGTTATGAATATCCAAAATGTGATTATAACAACAATTAGTCGAAAATCCCCAATTCCAACTCGATTTACAAGGTGTTCTTGAATAATCCCTCAATAATCCAATGAATCCTTATACAAACTCATAATCATATACATATCCCTTCATATATCATGATTATAACGTCCAAAACATCCTATTTCAACACAAAATCGAAGTCCAAAGTGTTGAAGGAATTACCTCTTGATGATCCAAGTGCTTTAATCCAAGAATACGCGTTAGATTGATTATCCAAGCTTCACGATCGAAAGGAGATGAAGAAAATCAAACACCCAAATGATTTGTGAAGGAAAAACCTTCCCTCAAGCTTCCTCTCTCGGTTGCAAGTGAAAAAATGGGAAAGGAATGGAAGAAATGTGAAAAACGAATTTAAGGGAGTTGATCGTCACGGACACGGCCCGTGCCGATCGGCACGGCCGTGTCGCATACCGCCGATTGGCCGACAGTGACTCGACCGTGTCCCGCTTGACACGGTCGCGGCGCGGAGGGCCTCCCGACGATGACTCCGTCCGAAGCCGACTTCGGCATGACTCGACCGCGCCGTGCGACACGGCCGGTCGGGCGTCTGGGCGATCGGTCTGGCTTATCCGGAAGGGTTCGACTCGGCCGTGCACGACACGGTCGGGTCTGAGGCGAACACCGGCACTTTCGGACGAGTACGGCACGGCCGTGTCGGACGACACGGCCGAGTTCGTTCGGCGATGATCACAATGAGCGGTTGAGCTAAAGCGACCATAACTCTCTCGTCCGGACTCCGATTGACTCACCGTTTGAACCATTGGAAAGCTAATTCGATGCTCTATAATATTGCAAGATTTAGAATTTTGGAGTTACCAAAAATTAATGGTGATCTAACAAGGTCGAACTCAAATGAGGAAAGTTGAAACAATGAACAATAACGATACACAACTCGAAGTTTTTCCGAGCGGTGAACACGGTGAATGAACATGATTGATGAATGATTATAATTGAGTGAAAATCCACCGAGTGACAATCACCGAATGAAATTCTTGAATGATAATGATCAATTACAACCGGTATTACATACTCCCCCATTAAAAAGAGTTTCGTCCCGAAACTAAGGGTCAAACAACTCGGGATAACTCTCCCGCATATTCTCCTCGGTTTCCCGGTGGCCTCTTCGACTCGCGTCTAGACCACCGAATCTTGACTAAAGGGATCGTCTTGTTCCTCAAGCTGTTTGATTCGCCGCTCTAACACTCGTACAGACGCTCCTCGCACGAATGATCATCCGCGATCTCGATTTCGTCGAATTGAAGTATGTGACTCGGGTCGGCAACATACTTCCGCAATCGAGAGACGAAACACATTACGAATTCGGCTCAACGCCGGAGGTAACGCCAATCGATAAGCTAACTCGCCTACTCGATCCAAAATTTCAAACGGTCCAATGAATCTTGGGCTCAACTTCCCCGTTTTCCGAAGCGGAAAAATTCCTCGACTTCGGGATATCTTGACCAAAACATGGTCACCCGTCTCGAACTCTAGTGGTTGACGACGATTATCCGCATACGATTTCGCCGACTCGAAATGTCAACATACGAATCTTGATCAAAGCTACCTTCTCCCTGACGGCTATAAGCATATCGGGCTCGGTGCCGATTGATTCTAACAAGTCATCCTAACACAAAGGAGATCGACAAAGACGACCGTACAAGGCCTCGTAAGCTGCCATCTTAATGGAAGCATGCCAACTATTATTATACGTGAACTCGATCAACGGTAGTTGGGCTTCCCAATCGTCCTTCCAATCGAGGACGCATGCCCTCAACATGTCCTCTAATGTCTGAATAGTTCTCTCTGATTGTCCGTCGGACTGAGGATGAAAGGCAGTACTGAGATTAAGCTGAGTTCCCATAGCACGATGAACTGATTTCCAAAAATGTGACACAACCGTCCGTCACGATCGGAAACAATACTTTTAGGAGTACCGTGCAGTCTCACTATCTCCTTGATGAACAACTGGGCCAGTCTCTTGGGACTCCACAAATCCTTGATCTCAAGGAAATGAGTTGATTTAGTTAAGCGGTCCGCGATCACTCAGATCGTATTTATGCCACGATGACTCGTCGGCAATTCGTGATGAATTCCATAGAAATGTCTTCCCACTTCCATTCTGGAATAGGGAGCGGTATCAGCATACTCGCCGGTCGCTGAGGTTCCATCTTGACTTGTTGACAGGTTAAGCATCTCGAAACAAATTCTGCGACTTCTCGCTTCATATTACTCCACCAGTAATTTTGTTTCAAGTCCTTGTACATCTTGTGGACCCGGATGAACAGAATAAGGGGTATCATGAGCTCCTCTCAAAATAGAGTTTTTCAACTCGACAATCGCTACGCACAACCGGTTCTTAAACCTCAAAAGTCCATCCTCGTGGACCACGAATCCAGGGCTTTCCGAGCCACATCTTCACGAATGCGCAACAATGCGGGTCCGAACCCCGATTCTCCCCGATTGCATCCTCGAGATGATGAAATCTCTAACATACAAAGTCGTCTCGAACTTGCCGGGCTGACCTCGATCTCGGGTCTAAGGAATTCCTGTTGAAGCTCCTTCTCGAATCATAAACGAGCAAGCATCTGCTCTGAACGGACTTACGACTCAAGGCGTCGGTGACAACGTTCGCCTTGCCCGGTGGTAAAGGATCTCGATATCAAAATCTTTGATTAGTTCCAACCACCGTCCTGTCGATATTTAACTCCTTGTGAGTAAATATATACTTCAACTCTTGTGATTGGTGAAGATCGACAAGTGATTCCATAAAGGTAATGACATAAGGATAATGACGCCAAATCTTCAAAGCGAACACCACTACCGCTAGCTCCGTGTCGTGGGTTGGATAATTAACCGATTAATCCGAGGAAAATTCGGATTTACTTAATATCTTTCGGAGGTTGCCAATCTCGGATTGTCTCCGACTTCGAGGGTCGACACGAACTCGCTGACGAAATTACATGCCCGAGAAAGTCACTTCGACCTCCGTAACTCACATTTGGAAAACTTTCCATAAAGTTGCTCTCGTCTCAACACGTCGAGAACCTGAAGAAAATGAACCTCGTGTTCCTCTCGGCTAAGAGAATAAATCAAAATGTCGTCGATGAAGACAACAACAACTGATCCAAAAAGTCGATGAAAACCCGATTCATTAACTCCATGAATACCACAGGTGCAATAGTTAGCCCGAACGGCATAACTACGAGCTCATAATGACCATAGCGTGTATGAAACGCTGTCCTCGCGATATCCGACTCTCGAATCCGCAACTGGTGATATCCAGATCTTAAGTCGATCTTGGAAAATACTGAAACTCCCTGAAGTTGATCTAAAAGATCATCAATACGAAGTAAACGATACTACTCTTGATCATCGCCCTGTTCAACTCTTGGTAATTAATACACACACGAGACGAGCCATCCTTCTCCTTGACAGATCACACTGGTGCTCCTTACGGGGACGCAATCGGTCGGAGATGACCTTTCTCGAACTACTCCTCAAGTTGAATCTTCAACTCATGCATTCTAGTCGGGGCCATCCGATACGGTGCCTTCGATAAAGGGGACGTCTGCCCAACTCACTCCTGAATTCCCTTACTCTATGTGAAGGCAACCAGATAACTCGTCTGGAAATACATCGTCAACCGATGACAATGATACTACGAATGATTGAACATTTCGATTGCCCTAGAATGGTCAATCGATAAAAAGAGATACCAATAATGATTGAACAACTCGATTGCCTTAGAAAGGTCAATCGATGAAGATGATATAATGAATGTTTGAATGACTCGATTGTCTTAGAAAAGCCAATCGATGGAAATGATACAAGGAATGATTGAATAACTCGATTGCCTTAGAAAGGCCAATCGATGAAAATGATACAAAGAATGATTGAATAGTTCGATTGTGGAATTTCTCTGCTTCCGCCATAATAGAAATTCTACTGGAACAACGGGGATTACTTCCCTGAAGCACACATTCGACAACCAACGACGGAAAGATAGCGACCAAACGCTAACAAAATACTGAGGATAGTATCAAGACGGTTAGACCAACTAATACCGAAATTACATCGTCCTCAGATAAATTCACCACGATTAGATCCATCAACCAATCGCGGTCATTAAGCTAATTCGGTATGATTCCGAAAATTCTTCCATCGTCAGGTAGACCGATGGTATGATGTCTACAAGCAATAGGACTATCCCGAAATAAGTCTATTCAAGCATGATTCGAAAATGAATGAATGCGGTGTACCAGCATCAAAAGGTACACACAAGTTGAAATAAAATTACGAGTATACCTGAAATCGTTCGGACCACCGGATCGTCGATCCTCCTCATCATATGAATCGGGACTTGGGTCCCGAACCGACGCTCGTCTCGATAAATACGAGCTCCAACTCTATTTGCTTCCTTTGTCTTAAACGACGATGACAAAGCGATTCTCAAACGCCGGTTGCTGGGCTGAGATGCCGCGGAGTCGACTTGGAGTCCTTTCGCAAAACGGGCCTTATGCCCAAAATTCCCACAATTATAGCACGTGATAGACGGTTTTGGACACTCGGTCTTGAAATGACCAGCGTTCCACAATTGAAACAGTGACGACCGAATCGCCGCTCGGGAATGAGATCCCCGCACGATTATGCGCCGTAGAAGGTCGCTCGAAACGATAGGGCTCACACGAGGCTTCTTGAAGGTTGTGACCGCCTTTGGGTTGATTACGCTTCGTTGATCTCCTGTTGACATATGCGGAGTTCTTTGCCGCCAATTTCCTTAGCGGTGGCTCAGACGGAGAGTTCTCTCGATTAATCCGGTCAGTGGCGCAATGATGATTGAGCAACAAGACATGGGTCATCATGGCGCATAAAAGTGAGTGGATCAACCCGAACATCTTCGATCGAGCCGAGTCCCGGGCACGATTTCCCAATGAGTGATTATTTCTCGGATTTCGGTCCGCACTTCTCTCCCGTGCATCCTCGATGACTCTCTCCATACCGAAGTAGGAAGGTCGCATAATGATTATATTACCCGCATGATTAGCACGTTATGATTATGTCATGAGATGATGAAAATGAGTATACATGCTCTAACTTAATGATTATATGAATGATTTGAAGTTACATGATTATCTCGATGAAATTCTTGAAATGATTATCTTGAATAACTTAACAAGATTGATAATATGATCATCCGTGATTGACAATCGAGTAATGAAATGAATTGAGTAATTAATGAGTTAACATGATCGTCCCGATTATTAATCGAGTAATGAAATGAATTAAGTGATTAATGAGTTAACATGATTGTCCTAATCACAATGAATGATGATGTTTGAGGATTGTTAATTGATGAATGATGAATGAATGACTATTGCCGTAAATTATACCATGGCGTTAGAAATCTTACAGCTTCTTCCGTTCGATTGGCTCGGCATTTGCACAGTCACACGTGACGCGAAAGTCCAATGATACTAGTCGATGACGTTGATTCCATATGAGACATGACTCGGAAGGTAGTATTCTAAACCACGCTCCGATAGCTACTCTGTAACACCCCAAACTCGGCGGATATTACGGTCTGTAGATCCCCAACCAGGACCTACCAGCAAATGAAAATGAATGAATTACACAAGATAAATGTAGTACCGAACTACATTACAACAATAATTACTCCGATGAGGAGTTTAGTTACAACATACCAGACAATACTGAATACTAGTGTATTTTATATGAAGATAAAATACACAACACCGAATGAAACGGAGTATCCAAATGAAAATCACTGCAGTAAAATAAAGGACAATAATATGAATAATCAAAGATCGGGGCCCCTACTAGTATCACTAGGACTCCTCGACATCAACATGCTATTCCCGTGCGTTTGCCTTGCCATGACACGAAAAACAAAATCCCCAAACGGGCCATTACAAAGAACAACAATCCTCAAGGGTTGAAAAATACACAATCATGATTTAATCGAAGTTAAGAAATATTCTTAGTTATGAATTACGTGAAGAGGAGTATCATAGTACGCCCGTAATGTTCTGTGCAAGTGTACAACACCCGTCCGTGTACCTAATTAGTCTCACGAGACAATATGACCCGTGTGCACGGTCTAATGTATCGGTGAACCCAATACAATAACCATCGTGTGCCCGACTAAAAATTCCACAGACACACCCGCCACGCAATATGAACCCTTAAGGTCACATGAACGAATGACCATAATGAATATCAATGAATAATAATTAGACAAGGCCAAGAATGACTCACCGAGATGAGAGTAATAATGAAATGAATGATAGCTCAACGAAAAGATTGGAACCGCTGTTCCTTATGATCAAGTGATTAATTGACAATAACAAGTTTTAATATGATTAATACAATGATGAATGAGTTATGATTATGAGTGATCAACAACAAAAGGTATGAATATCCTTTTAACCGAGTAAGAATTAACTTACTCAACACCGATGAAGAATGTCCGTCCACGAACAACGTCCTAAATGAAGTGTCGGTCGCACGAACAACCTTAATTCAATACAATTACCGACAATCCGATCAATATACGAATTAAACACGAATATAACGAACTTAAAACGTCGATACGATAAAACTAAGTCCATTGAGGTATTGAAACAAACACGTTGCGTCCAAACTCCGATTGTTTACAATCAAACTTCAATATACCAATATCAAATCCCCCAAGAAGTGTTTCAAACCAATAAAACATTTCCAATACGATCAATAATCCGTTATGAATATCCAATATGTGATTATAACAACTATTAGTCGAAACTCCCCAATTCCAACTCGATTTACTAGGTGTTCTTGAATAATCCCTCAATAATCCAATGAATCCTTATACAAACTCATAATCATATACATATCCCTTCATATATCATGATTATAACGTCAAACATCCTATTTCAACACAAAATCGAAGTCCAAAGTGTTGAAGGAATTACCTCTTGATGATCCAAGTGCTTTAATCCAAGAATACGCGTTAGATTGATTATCCAAGCTTCACGATCGAAAGGAGATGAAGAAAATCAAACACCCAAATGATTTGTGAAGGAAAACCTTCCCTCAAGCTTCCTCTCTCGGTTGCAAGTGAAAAAATGGGAAAGGAATGGAAGAAATGCTGAAAAAAACGAATTTAAGGAGTTGATGCTGCCGGACACGGCCGTGCCGATCGCACGGTCGTGTCGCACTGGCCGCCGGTTGGCCGAGTGGACTCGACCGTGTCCTCGCTTGACACGGTCGCGGCGCGAGGGCCTCCCGACAATGACCCGTCCGACAAATGACTCGGCATGACTCGGCCGTGCCAGGCGACACGGGCGTCTTGGGCGATCGGTCTGGCTTATCCGGAAGGGTTCGACTCGGCCGTGCTGCACGACACGGTCGGGTCCTGAGGCGCACTTCCGGCACTTTCCGGACGAGTACGGCACGGGCCGTGTCGGACGACACGGCCGAGTTCGTCGGCGATGATCGGCCAATGAGCGGTTGAGCTAAAACGACCATAACTCTCTCGTCCGGACTCCGATTGACTCACCGTTTGAACCATTGGAAAGCTAATTCGATGCTCTATAATATTGCAAAGATTTAGAATTTTTGGAGTTACCAAAAATTAATGGTGATCTAACAAGGTCGAACTCAAATGAGGAAAGTTGAAACAATGAACAATAACGATACACAACTCGAAGTTTTTCCGAACGGTGAACACGGTGAATGAACATGATTGATGAATGATTATAATTGAGTGAAAATCCACTGAGTGACAATCACCGAATGAAATTACTGAATGATAATGACTGAATTACAACCGGGTATTACAGCTTGCCCCTCACATTTACCCCCTCAGGCTGCTTACCCTTTAGACTTCCTTCAGGATGCTTACCCCTATCACTTCCTTCAGGATGCTTACCCCTCTCATTTCCTTCAGTCTGATTACCCCTCTCACTGATCCCTTAAGGCATAACATAAATGGTACTATTCTCAATCTCATTCGATTCATCTATCTCATCATTGTCATAGGACACTTCCTCTATATTTTCCTCAAAAATCTCATCATCATCTTCATCAGTCAGTTCATTACCTATCATAAAGTCAGGATCTTCAAAGGTCTTAACCTAATCATAAACAAACCTGTCCACCCCTACGTACTCATTGTCGGAATGCTCAAACTTTCCACCAAAATACAAGACCAAAGTGAGGTATTCACTATTCGAATCTGTACAGAAGCATGAAAGAAGCCAATTTTTAGTTATCAATTACTTATACTACATAAACAACACATATAGAGAAGCGAATCATACTTTAGTGAAAAGAGAACTCACCATATTTTGGGTTGGGGCACTCCATTGCACCTTTCCTCCGCACATAAACCATTGCCCTTTTCTCTGTTTTGCGCTCGAAATTCAAGTAGGCAAGTACACAATTATTCTATTTTGCAATGCCGACCTTCCATTTCCAAATCGAGAAAATTGTGGGCAGAGAAATGAACCCTAGTTACGATACAGTTCCCCTTTCTCCCGCCTTTTGTACGCGCAGCTCATATTTTTATTTCTTATATAATTTAATTGTTAATCTTTCTTTTAATTATACTTTATTTTGTTATTTTAATCTCAGTTAATGATGTGGCCATTCTCAATGTTTTAATTAGGCGAGACATTCCATGCTGTATCCACGTCACCCCTGAGATGAAAACCCCTAAATTAAAAGTCACGTGCGGGTCACATGGGGAGAAAACGACGCCGTTTTCTCAACTCCGGTGAGTTTTGGGATGTAAATTGTACACTTAGGAAAAAATGGGGTGTAATTGGCTAAACAAAGTTTATTGGGATGTTTTTGGTAAATGTGAAAAGTTATGGGACAAAAAAAACTCTATCCCTATATATATATATATATATATATATATATATATATATATATATATATAGGGGGCGTTCTATCTTTGTCTAATATTAGATGCGATCTTTCTGATCTAATTTATGCATGAGTTTTGTACTAATTATGCATGAAATATATGCATTTCGTACATCAAAATTTCAATACATTAATTCTCACAAAAATTTGATGCATATAATCTAATATTTTGATGCATCGATATTTTGATGCATTGAAATTTTGATGCACGAAATGCATATATTTCATGCATAATTAGTACAAAACTCATGCATAAATTAGTACTGTAAAGATCGCATCTAATATTGACGTGCATAACGCGCTATATATATATATATATATATATATATATATATATATATATATATATATATATATATATATATAATCAGTTTAAATGTGAACCAGTTCTGAAAATGGAAACATGAGTAATACACTGATTTGCCGCATAAATAATATATTGTAATGTATATTCATTTTTCCTCTTTGCCGAACTGGAAGAGTCACTTTGTTTGTTGGGTTCGTGTCCCTAATCCTCATTTTGACAGAAGTTTCGACCTAACAACTAATCCGTCTACTAAAATATGGAGTACTATATTATACAAAATCTCTATAATTTCAAAACTATTGCTCGTAGAGTCCCAACCGAATTGCAATATTTAGAAGAAAATTAGTGTATTTTAGGTGAATGATTGGATGTGATAAATCGTTTTATAAGTATCGATGGTAATTCTTATAGATTAAAATGTAAAATGTCTTGATGGTGAGGGTGTGATGTTAATTAAAAATAAAAGTGATGATTTAATATGACTGAAGATATTTAGTGAAATATAATATTTCTAAATGAACAAATTTTTGTTGAAATGTAGCACTTTTTGGTCTGTCGCTAAATCAATAATTTGATCTCTAAGATTTGTGCATATAATATAATCTACCAAATTAAATTAAGATAAAATGCTGTTTAATTCAATGAAGCAAAAACTTTTCCCCATGATGTTTTCATATCAATGCATCTCTCGTCTGCTGACTAAGGATGTCAATGGGTTGGGAAGAGTATGGATATGCTTTCTCCATATCCTATTCTATTTGATTCGTATCGAGTTTGGGTATTGCCCATCGGGTAATCGGGTACCCAATGGGTATTCGGGTACCCGTATACCCTAAACTTAAGAATGTAAATATTTATTAATATATATCATATATACATATAATGTAATTAATAAAATCAATTTAGTATAGTAAATATTTAAAATATAATATTATATATAATAATATATATTATATATAATATAATATAACCCTTGTGTATAATATATAATAAAAATATATTTATATAATTCAAACGGGTACACGAGTCGGGTAATCGGGTCGGGTAATCGGGTAATATACTATATCATACCCTACCCGTACCCAATCATAAAAATTCGGGCTCAGCCGATACCCGATTCGATTTCGAATTTATACAACGGGTAAAATGGAGTACGGATAAAATTGACATCCCTACTTCTGACCCCTCTTTTTAGGGGTGTGCATGGTACGGTATGGTACGGTTTTAGGGTAAAACCGATACCGTACCAAATATGTTCGGTTTATTACGATTTAATACCATACACATACGGTTTTTTTCGGTTTGGTAGTTCGGTATTTCGGTTTGGTTTACAGCGGTACGGTATTTTTTCGGTTTTTCTACTTGATACTTGATAGCATTAATAATACAAAAATACTCGAATAAATTAATTCAACAAGGTACCATAAATAGCTTATCCAAATTAATAGCTAAATCAAAAAAATCACATCAAACTTATGATAGTAACTAATTTAATGTTCATGTTTTCATCCAACTATTTTGAAGGATAAAAATAAAAAAATAAAATAAAAAACAAACACGGGTCTTGAACTTCACTACTATATATATATGATATATTATCATAAAAATATTTAATATAAATAACGGTACGGTACGGGTTTTTTTCCCGGTATTTAAGTCAAATACCGTACCGTCACCGAAGTTTCGGTTTTATAAAAAATAAAAACCATGTATGTCGGTTTAAGCGGTTTATCGATTTTTTCGGTACGATTTTTACGGTGCGGTGCGGTTTTTCGATTTAATCGGTTTTTTTGCACACCCCTACCTCTTTTGTATTTTGGCCAATTTCCCTCTCATTAGTTGATGGATTTTTCCATGGTCAAAGCTCCAAAGTACATGCACAAACAAAGTCTCAAAATCTCTACGGGTATCTTTTGGTTGGCTTCGAATTTGCTAATTCGGCTCCATGTTCCAGATGTTGGATGAGAACATGTCGATGATTTAATCGACTAGATCAAGAACCGGTGATATCGGATCGGTCAAGAGCCGTAGTTTTGATTCAAGAAGCTATATCTGAAGAAAAAAATTGAGCAGACTTTCGTGATAGTATTAAAATACAAAATAAAAATCACAAAACGACGATATCAAAACTAAAAAATACTTAAAAATAATTTATCCGATTCATTTTTTTAGATGCAAATATGCTTATTAAACTTGCAAAAGCCAACTCTTCTATTTCTCAATTGAAATCATAATCAAATCATCTGTTGTGATATAGTAGATCGACGGTAAGATTTGATCAGTTTTTTAATTTTTGAAAATTTGATCGAAGTAGCTGAGACATATGTGTACTAAACCATTCCTTTATTGTATATAATTTAACGCATCATTGCCTTTTTTTGCCACCAGGTTCTTTCCTTTGTGGAGACTAGGTTCGATTCTCACTAGGAATGAACTAAGGGGTTATAAAAATATCTTGATAAAGATATCGGAGTTAAGAAGTATTGAAGATACTAGGAAGCTGATATTCATTACTTTGTTTTGCTTATAATTTCCACTATATGACTCTTATTTATTCATTACTTTTAGCCACGAGTACACGTTGATCATAAAGCAAGATTCACGTTATAAATCGCCCAGGCCAATTTGATTGCTTCTTGAAAAGCAATTCAATGGTTAATTCAATGAAACCACAGTCAAACTTTTCAAAACGAGATACAATTACTTGAACTTGTTAAAATTAGAATTTATACTTTTATAGTAGATTTTAATGAAAATTGATAATTGGTTATACGTGCTATTATTTAAATATTTCAATAGAAAATGTAGTTAATAATCATTAGAGCGGTTAAACGGGATAATCATGAACCAATAGTGGCATCAACACTAGTAGTTTTTGAATGACAACGTAAATAAAGGGATATTTCATTCAGACGAAATTCCTCAGCCTCAGCCCTCATCCCCAATCCAATATGGATTGTTGGTGGAGTTAAATTATGGTAACTCAACGGCTGACTAGATGAGAGGAACAGTGTCTGGTGCTCAAAAGGAACTATCCCCCACATTGAAGAGATAAAACTCTCATATTAGGGCGGTCAGGATTCGAACTTACGTCCTTATAGCAATCAGCCATCCAAAAACTAGTTGAGTTGTCCATGCGAACTTATTTACGTCCTTATAGCGACAACATGTGTTCTTCCCCATCCATCGCTAATATTGTTTTGCAATTGATTTTTGTCATTCTGTGACAGAATACTCTATCACTATTTATTTCTCTGTTTTCTTGTAGTGATAATTATGATTAATAGTATTATTGTTATTATTATTATTATTATTATTATTATTATTAGTAGTATACTAGTACTACTACAAACTCCTATAACAATTATTTTCAACATATTATTGAAGTTTTGTATTAATTATTTTTAAATAATAATATTTTAAGTATTATTACTTCTTATAAATAGATAAAATCAATAAATAATAAAAATTCAACTAATATAATGATATTATCCACCCGTTCAAACAATTAACATTTTATTGTAGTAAATAAAATTTAACATTTTATTTTAGAATATGTGTGTTTTATCTAATCACTGACATCTATAAAAATAAAATCATCTTCCTCCTCAAAGCTTCTAATTGATTGTCATATCTCTTGTGCTATTCAATTTTGAAGTTTATTCAGTCGAGCTTTCTTGCCTTCATTAAACATGGTAAAATATAATGTGTTCAATATTTTGCAATATATTAAATTTGGTATTCTGAACCAGCACAAGCAAAATTAATTATGTCTGAGTTAATATTGTTAAGATGATTGCTAGTTGATATGTCCAAGTTATTTAAGAAATATTCTTTGAAAACTTCCACAGCTCTTTAACATAGTCAAAGCATATTTCAATCGTCTTGGTATGCAATGATGAATGATGATAATTGAAATGTTCAAATATCCTCGACATATGATACCTTGTCTTTTTCTCTAATTGAACTCGAGAAAAATGGTACAAAATATTATAAGGAAAATAATTATAAAAATAAGCTAGTAAAAGAATTTACTTTAATGATAAATGCAATTAAAGTAAAAAAACATATTATTATTATTACTATTATTACAATTGTTGTTGTTATTGGAAAGTACTTATATAATGATTATTAGTGTAAATTGTTAAAGTGATTTTGTTGATTGAAAATGATTTTTTCTGATTACGTTGATTTTTACTGATCGAAATTATTTTTTACTATTAAAAGATGACGCTTAATGAATAGTATTATGTTAAGCGGATGAGCATAGGGCTAGGCGTGTAAATGATGCGAGTCGAGCTCGAGTATTGGTATACTCGACTCGAACTCGATAGTTATTTCTCAGGTTTGAACTCGACTCGAAAACTCGCGAGTAGTTAAAATTCAAGCTCGACTCGACTCGTTAGTATGTCGAGTCGAGCTCGAATTCGAGTCGAGCCTACTCGAGTCGAGTGTTGACCGAGTTTTGACCGAGTCGATCTCGAGTAGCTCGCGAGTTGATTCGTCTAGTTTACACCCCACATAGTACCCTTGGGTGAGGGCCCATAGCCAAATATATTAAAGGAGAGCCTTCCAACCTCCTTTAAAAATCTCATTTAAGTCACCATCATAATTACATGGGCGATGTGGGACAAGGATTTGGCTTAAATTTATTACCCACTTGTGAGCCAAAATAAACAGCACCCAACCGATGTGAGAGAAGCTATTTTGCTTTTAACTTGTGTAAACACTTCAAACACCCTTAATCAATATAGAATAATTTCGATTTTTTATTATCTAGCTAGTAATTTCAATTTTTGACCAATAAATTGTTATTTCTTTATTTAAAATAGAAATCTAATATGTATTATTAATTTTTTATTTTTTGGCCAATTAATATTTTTTATATTATATTTTACAAAGTATATTATAAAAACTAACTATATATAAAAAAAAAATTGAGTATCTCACGAGCTTATCGAGTCGAGTATTGGGTAGCTCGACTCGACTCGTTAGTATGTCGAGTCGAGCTCGAGTTCGAGTCGAGCCTACTCGAGTCGAGTGTTGATCGAGTTTTGATCGAGTCAATCTCGAGTAGCTCACGAGTTGTCTCGTCTCATTCCACAATCATTCATTCACCGTGAGCAGCCTATCATATTGACTTCCGTGGGTAAAAGATTCCACATGTAATGGGTTAAGTTAGAAAAAACACATAATGTGGACCTTAGTGTTCTTGAGACATTCTCAATTTGGATGGTCTTCTCTGATTGGATGTACGAAAATCAAATCAAGTCTCTTAGCCTGATGGTATAAGACTTCCCGCTTGGGGTCAATGTTGGAGCCCTTAGTATCGATTCTCATTGTTGTTTGAGTAAGATGTGCAAAAATTAGATCGGACATTGATCGACAACCAAAATCAATGTAGAAAGAAAAAGCATATACCATGTGTCACGGGATGGGAGTTCCAAAATCCGTGCGTCGTCTCGAGACCCTTCACACTCCGAGACCAATCTATCTCACATACACATGTCAACTGGTTTCGCCCTGTCATGGGCTTATCGGGGATGCGGTAATAGTCCCCGACCAGTTGTGTCATACCCGCAACGATCCCCTTCATAGTTAAGTCCTCGACCAGCGACAAGCTCCCCGGACTAAATCGGCTCGACATGAGTAACTCGATCAGACCGATGCATCCGGACAAACAATGTCTTAATGCTAATGTCGTCCACTTTACTTTTCTTTTCTTGTGGCAAGCAAACCAGAAAGCACACGTCTCATTTGCTCGATCAACAAGGTCACGACATTCTGGGTTGTGACATCTCCACACCTAAAGGTCCCACTTTTTTTTTCCCTCCTTGGTGCAGTTGCCAGTCCAAAATGGTCCAACCTCTTTATTGGCCACGTGACAGAATACTATAGCAAACAGGGGACCCTGCCTGCATGGTGATTGCCGTTCATTCTGAAAACCATACGGCTCTGCAACCTACTGAGCATTTGGCTGAATGCCACACGACTGACATCATTGAATGGGGAAGAAAGAATGGTTCCGTCCATGGATGCACTCATATAGATCGATTCAGATCGTCTACGCACGCCACGCCGTATCGCATCCGACAAGTGATCTACTACGCGTGAGGTGTCTGTGGACGATACCAGAAAGAATGAATGATATTTTTGAAATTGCCCATTCAGATAACTCTTTTATCTTTTTTTTTTTGTTTTCGTTTTCACACTGCTCATATCTATGATTTACTTTTGTAGGTCGTTGCGTATACTATTAGGATATTATCAAGAGAGCTTTGTGCAATTATTATGCTTATGAATGTCATGGCTAAAATCATAGAGTGTGATTTTGTTCACCCTCTCCATAATTGGAGGGTAATTTTGAGATATAAAAATTAAATTTTTTAATTTTTGTTTCTTCTATGTTATTCTATTTGTCGAGATCTTTAATTTGAGTATAATTTTAATACATAATTTTGTAGTTTTTGAATTTTTTTTGAGTGTGATTTTGTTCACCCTCCTAAAAAGAGGGTGAACTTACCCTCCATAATTGGAGGGTAATTTTGAGATATAAAAATTAAATTTTTTAATTTTTGTTTTTTACATGTTATTATTTGTCGAGATCTTTAATTTGAGTATAATTTTGATACATAATTTTGTAGTTTTTGAATTTTTTTTTCATAAATAAAAAATATTAATTTATCACTCAAAATAAAAAAAATTCAAAAACTACAAAATTATGTATCAAAATTATATTCAAATTAAAGATCTCGACAAATAGAATAACATAGAAGAAACAAAAATTAAAAAATTTAATTTTTATATCTCAAAATTACCCTCCAATTATGGAGGGTAAGTTCACCCTCTTTTTAGGAGGGTGAACAAAATCACACTCAAAATCATAGGTGGATGTATGTACCTTTTGATGGTGCACGTGCACCATTTTTGTTTTTAGAAAAAGATACCTGTTCCTATGTTATATGGAATTAGAGATAACCAGTGTCCTAATTATATTTAGATAATTAAATTATCAAATTATCTTGCTAGAAAAAAAACATGTTGGTTTCTGCAAATTTATCGACAGCTAACGGGTCTAAGGAAAAGGAAGAAAAAATTGATGTACTGCTGGAAAGCATGCGGCATTGTCCAAACAAAAAAATTGTTTGATAGCGGGAAAGCAGGTCGTCTGTCCTGGCGTTAAGAGAAAAAAAATATGACCGGTCGCCAGAGGTCTACCAGCAGCGGCCCGCTAGAAAGCAGATCGACGGGTCCGCCATATATATATACACACACACACTCATATGGTCGGCCCTGTCGGAAAAATTGGTTGGCAGGCCTAGTAATAAAAAAATAAAATAAAATGACCCACCGCTAAATGTCTGTCCATGGCGGCCCCGCCGAAAACACTGATCGGCAGGCCTGAAACTAAAAATAAAAGGGTCGGCTGGGGCTGCCGTCCGAGCCAGCGAAACTGGTCAGTCGAAGGTCCATCGGATATCCTCGTCAGGATTTTTTTTTTGAAGAGCAGTTGTCCATTTTAACTTAATATTCTAAGAATATCTTTTAACATTTATTGTTGTTGAACATTTGATATTATTTTTACATTGGTCTTTTCAGGTGCACACTAACGATAAAAAAAATTATTGTCCTTTATATTATATATATTATCTTTCCAGTTATTTTAATTTAGTAGTGGTTGAACTGACGAGTTATTTTACTCCCCTACGATCTTCAAATTAGTTGGCAAAAATTATACACCTATTATATCATAAAATTTTTGGTTTGATGTAATTTATTTTGATCATGACGACCATAGTTAAATTATTTTAATTATTTGTTCAATCTTTAATTTTTTTTCATATATATTTGCTTCTTTTCAAGAATATTTATGTAATATATGATGAAAAAAATAAGTGGCCCCTAAATAAAAAACCGGTTCAAGGATTTCAGTTAACAAAATGTTAGAAATTAATTTTGAAAGAAATGTTGAATTTAGAAATATGGGTAGCGGATCATGGACATAGGAAACTAATTTCGAACTTTCATTCCTCAATTTAAGATGAGGTAAGGAAAGCTTCAACTTATAAAATTATTTGCATTGCATTCTGTTAATAATTCGGTGGCCGAGCTACGATTTAAAAATGGACATAATGAAATTATGTTTATGTATGAAACAAGTCTGGAGGGACATATATATAAAAAAAAATTGTCGATATTGTCGTCGGAATTTTCCATGTACTGTTTTGCTCTTGAATACTTTTTTCATAGTTTATTCAATACATCAGTAATAATCAGCTCATGAACCCGCCTATAGCTAAAATTAATATAATTCATTAGGTAAAATTATTATTTTTTTAATTAGTTGACGAAGTGTTAAGAAGGGAACCGATGCTTCACTATAGTGTGCGTACTACGGAAATCCACCTATAATTATGAATGGAATTGGAAATGTGCCACTCACTTATCATAGGTCCGTTCTACAAAAAAGGAAATCAGGGTGCATAAATCCCCCATATAGGCGTACAATTGTCTGAATCATACTTATTCAATTAAATTTTTGTTACAACACTTTTAATTTTTTTTTTACATATGTATTTCTTTATTAAAATGTTAACATGTTACATATTGTGGAGTTATCAATATATATACTCAAAATAATTTTCGTAAAAATGTACATACGCTTACAACATATTCATATTGGAAATTTGATATTCGTTGTCCATATTATGGACATGAACTAGAGCCTTTTCCTTAACTTTTAATATGAAATTTTATATCAAATCAAACTATACATACATAACTAATACTCCCTCTCTTCCCTAAATTTGTTCCTGAAAATCTTTGACGTGGGTTTTAAGAAAAAATTGTGAAATGTATCGTGAATGGAGAAGAGGTCCCACAGTGGTGTTATTGAGGATAATAAGTAGAGATTTGTTCTGGGTAGTGTTCATAAAAGCCTATGAACAAATTCAGAGGAACCTACCGAAAAAAGATAGGAACAAGTTTAAGGAAATACATATACTCATGAAGTACAAGAAAAGCTAGACATAAGCATATTAGCCAATATTAATGTCTCACTTAAAAGTGACATTTCCTACTCTTGCCCTCCGAAAAAGAACACCCACCCACACACACAACCAAGAATGTGGGCTTTAGAAGATAAGTATAATACATATATGGTGCATGAAATAGAGAGAATAGATGAGGGCCGGAAATTGGTGTGCCTCTGCAGATGCACTGCTCCAAGTTTTGTCATGTGAGAAGTAGACAGGTGCAATTATAGCCTGATTTTGTTTCTTCAGTTGCAATCCAGGACCCCCCACCCCATTCCTCTCTCTCTCTCTCTCTCTCTCTCTCTCTATATATATATATATATATATATATATATATATATATATATATATAGGGGCGTGTTCTATGCAGTACCAATATTAGATGCAGTACTTTACACTACTAATTTATGCATGAGTTTTGTACTAATTATGCATGAAATATATGCATTTCGTGCATCAAAATTTCAATGTATTAAAATATGCAATATATGTATCAAAATATCGATGCATTAAAGTATTAGATTATATGTATCAAATTTTGTGAGAATTAATGCATTGAAATTTTGATGCACGAAATGCATATATTTCATGCATAATTAGTACAAAACTCATGCATAAATTAAGATCAGAAAGATCGCATCTAATATTAGATCGCATTAAACAGTGAAATCTAGAAACCAATTGCATTATTAAGTAATTTCATTGCATATTTGTTATTATTTGTTGAATCAAGCTGGTCGCTAGTATACGCAATAAATAATGCAATAAAAAAAATACATAAATGCATATAATTCTACTCATCTACAGCCGTTAGATCACTAATATCAATGACCTACAAAAGTTTCTAGGTTTCACAAGTAATTAATTTTCATATGATCTTTTTCCTAGCATCATATATATATATATATATATATATGGGTGGGTTATGGAGTGAAATGGTATAAGTGTAAGAAATAGGAATGATTGTGAGCCATTAATCCTTGGAGATTAATGACCCAGATTTCGTTCTGGTGTGCTAACACTTAAACTAGAGTCTAACGAATTTAATTATTGGGGGTACCAATGTAATTTGATTAATTTGTCTTATGGGAAGTTACTAAAATCATGGGAAGTTCCTATATTCATGGGATTTCATATTTTAGGTTAATATCTATTTTTTATGGGATTTCATATTTTTTAGTCGTTCAAATATTTTATATTTTTGGTGTATTTATTTTTATTTTTTTAAAAACTAACATTATCTTTTTTTTCTATTTGATTTTTATTTTTAAAAATTGGAATTGTTGTGCTAACCATTTGTTTTGTGTGTGCTGCAAATTGGAAAACAGGGTGCGGTTCTGGTTATATTCCAATTATTTGATTTTTTTTGTTATGTTTTATTGTGTACAATACAGTCAATTTTGATACAATGTGTTGTGCTTTATTTTTTGGAAGATAAATAATCATACTCGTTTTCAAGTATAGGTACAAAATGATTTTCGCGTCATTTACTAAAAAAATACAATAAATACAATAAGACTCCATTTGTAAATCACATAAACTGCTATGCAAGCATTACATATCATATATGCTAGTATTACCTATTAAATGTGCTAATACAAATAACATTTTAATGCTAAACTCTACTATTAAAACATTAACAGAAATAAAATGTATTAACAATGCAAAATTTTACAGATTTAAGTGCTAACTATCACACAAATGACATCACAATAATTATCAAAATAATATTATCAAAGGTGCTAAAATTTGGGAAGAGATAAGAAGTGGGATATGAAATCCCATGATTGTAGGAAATACCAAACATAAAATCTGTATAATTACAAAAATATCCCCTCAAAAATATTCCGCATAAGACACTTGTGCTTAACTCTTTAAAGACAACGTGCACAAATCGCAGCCATTAATCACCAAAGATCAAGAGCCCATAATTATTCTTATTTCTTACGGAAAAAAGCTTTCCTACCTGAACCTATCCATATATATATATATGTCCCGAACTCAACTACCAAAAGAGTACCAATTATCACATTTTACTGCAGCCAGTGCTCTGTTGGAATTTTTGGACACATACGTACACATTTATAGATGCAGGTAGGGATATCCAGAAAAAAAAAAAAAAAAAAAAAAAAAAAAAATGGAATCGAGCTACTCATTTGTTTTTAAATTTTGATTTTTGGTTCCAATTCAATTATTTTTCGGAATTTGGTTCTAGGTTTCGGTTTCTGGAATTTCTGTAGATGGATAACCAAAACCTTATAAAATATAAAATAAATATACATTATATTTCGAATTTTTTTCTCTCCTTTTTTCGTCATGCTATTTTCCGGTTCTTGAGTTGCAAAGTGTATTTTCGATTTTTGGGCAGTTGATTAGTAAAATATTGATAAACATATATATAGTAAAGGATATCTGTATGTATACATTATATTTTAGCTCCTCTCCTCTTTTCTCAGTTTTTTGGGTAATCGGAAGAGCCGAACCCCATTAGGTTCGGTTCCACTTCGTCTCTTTGAAAAAAAATATAAGAAAAAACAAATCGGTTAGATTTTGGTTCCAATCCCTCGTAATTATACTAGAAATCAAACCGTCAGGCACCGCTCTCGGGTTTTGTGTTCTTTAGATTACCTAACGAGATATTGCTAGATCCGGATGTTTATTAGACTAAAAATTAAGAGTAGCGATATGTGCAAGGAGAGGGTTAGATAGGTGTTAAGGAAAAGACATGTATATTATCCATGTTCCCTACTTCAAGTAATAATGGAGGTGTAAAAACAATCAGTTTTCATCTTTTTTTAGTCCCCACCGTACACTCATCATCAATATATTTTATCTTTTAATATAAACCACGCATTCACCATCAATACTTACAAAACTTAAACATCTGTCGCATCCAATCATCTTCCTAAACTACACTAATTTTACTTGAGATGTTGCGCTACGGTCGGGACGTAGAGAGTATAAAAAAAACATTTTGTAAATATAACCAAAAAGTATTATGATGGTAGAAATCTTTCTAAAAGCAAATGATCCATTTGTTTATGGAAAATTTTGGAGAATATATATACCCAAGTTTTCCATTTTAGGCAGAGAATGTTTTGATATAATAGGAAAGAAAACCAGAACCAAAGGCTCTCCGCACCATTCTAAAACAGCCGATCGACAGCCTTTTTCTATTCTCCTTTCTCTGACACCGTTGAGAAATATAAATTCTTTTGGCAACAATATACACATAGTAGAAATAGTTTGTTCTTTCTAAGATATAAGAATATTCTTTCTCGTCCAAGTTTTTAAGAATAATTCTTTTCGATACCCAAATCGTTTAAATCGACCTTTATTCGAATAAAATTGAGTCATATATTATAATTTCGAGTAATATAATTTGAGTCAACTTCAAAAAAACAATATCGAGGAGGTTGAAAATATGGGTTACGAAGTCAAATTTCGGGTAACACGAGCCCAATTCGTGTCACCCGAATACAATTCGGGACAATTAAAAAAAAAAAAAGTCGCCCGAATGAATTCGGGATATGTAAAAAAAAAAAAAAAGCGGGTTACACGAGTTGGACTCGTGTAACCCGTTTTTTTTTTCTTTTTCATTTCATCTCCCGTTCAATCGGGAGACCACTTTTTTTTTTTTTTTTTTTTAAATTCTGGTGACACGAATTGGACTCGAGTAACCCGCTTTTTTTTTTTTTTTTAAAATCTCCCCAAAGAATTCGGGAGCATTTTTTTTTTTATTTACATTTCCCGAATTGTATTCGGGTGACACGAATCGACTCGTGTAACCCGAAATTTCGGACTCAGAACCCATATTTTCAACCTTCCTCGATATTGTTTTTTAAGTTGACTCAAATTATGTTACTCGAAATTACATTATATGACTCAATTTTATTCGAGTAAAGGTCAATTTCGACAATTTGGGTATCAAAAGAAATTGTTACTAAACTTGACAAAAAGAATATCATATATACAAAAGAGCAAAACAAGTTTTCTCCCTATACACATATGGCAACATTTGTACTTTATTTATATAAATAAAACTAAGTATAAAAAGTATTTATAATAATGATATAAAATGGACACGTACGTTAATTACAATTAAATGAAAGAGATGAGAAACAAAATATGCTCCATCAAAAAAATCACCATCTTCCTCCTTAACATGTACTCTAGGGCTGTAAACGAGCCGATGGTACCGAATATTTATTGGATTCGGCTCGGCTCAAACTTATTCGAACCTTAGGTTCGATTTGACTCGAAAGGGCCGAGCTTTTATTTTTGTTATTCGGCTCGAGTTTGAAGGGGTTTTCTAGCATTAACGTTCAATTCAGTTCGATTTTTTTCGAACAGTTCAAACATGTTCGGCTCGTGTTAGACAAAATCTATAATATTATTCAATTTTCTCATCAATCATGAAATGGGCTTGAGCTTAATGGATCTGGAGTTCTTGACTAGTGTATATAATTAATATATATATATATATGTATAATATATTAACTTTTATATATAATTTTCGCAAAAAAAAAAAAAACAAGATGGCCGAGCCGAATAGCCGAACATGTTCGAGCTATTCGGCTCGATTCGCCGAATAACAATAACAAACGTTCGGCCCGACTCGTTGATCACCGAATCGAACATCGAATCGAACTATTTCGAGCCGAATACGCCGAATGAATCGAACCTTTACGTTCGTTCACAGCCCTAATGTACTCCCTTTGCCCACAATAAATTAGTCAGTTTTGACTTTTTTGGTCAAAATTTATGAACTTTGACCATATATTACAATGAATATATAAAAAAAATTATAATCATGTACTTATTTGATTTGTCTTAATGTATATTTGTAAATATTATTTTTTTATAATTTTTATTCATATATAATTGAAATTAATTATGATAATACATAATTTAGTGATGCTGCCAAAACGTATTAAATAACAATCAGCCGATCATATTAAAACCTTTTTAGGTATAAAACCGCCGATCATATTAAATATAATTTAGTGATGCTGCCAAAACGTATCGGATCAGCCTTTATCCAAGCGGTTCGGATAATTCAGGCGAATGAACTTCCTGATCGGACCTACATACAAGAGAACACGTGAACTGAGCCGGGGCTTCACCGGCGAAGGCCCTCCGGCGTGAGAGTAAGTATACTGAATATATGGTGGAAATAAATTTAATTTACTATATTGAGAGTCAAGAATTCTGTTTGTGTACCAGTGTAGGTGGAGGACACCTATTTATGAGCATGAATATTGCAACCCTAACTTGCGGAGAAAGTCACTGAGTCCGTGTTGATATTGGACTTCTTATATATATGGGAAGTAGAATCCTGATAAGGATTGTGGATGTAGTTTCCTTGTGGAGAAGAGTCCTTGTTAGGTAAGGACATCTTTATTTGTCTCTATCTTGGATTTCATCAGATTCCGTGTGCTTGAAGGATAGGACCTTCATCTACTGACAAGGAGTGTAGATTTGCTGATCTCGGCTTATTCTGTCACTGAGCCGACTCGGCGCAATAATTCGGTTGCCTGAACCAAGTCTTGGCTTGAACCTGAGCTGAGGCACGCCGAGTATGGTCCTGGATTTCAGGTTGGCCTCGACGTCATGCTCTATGCCGAGATAATAAGTTTATTTTTGGGCTCTGTAGGGTCTTGATTTATGGGCCTTGCTGGGCCTTTCACTCAAGCTCTCCAGATCTAGGTAATTAATTCGGTTTATGTCGTTCAGTGGACCCTGAGTTTCTATCTCGGTAGGCCGAGTAGGAACTCAAGTCCGTCCTTTGTCCTTCAGGGTTTTGGTTACTTCTTTGAAGTCGGCTTCGCTTGGTGTTATGTCGGCCTTGACCTGCTTGGGTGTCCCACTGAATTTTAAGTGTCGTGTCATACCAATCGCTTCGTATCCCGTCATATAATTGGACGGCGTGCGCGTGGGGAGGTGAAGAGACAATCTCCTGGAAAACCGCGCCCATTAATGCGGTGTAATTATGACACCCGCGTGCCCTCTATAAAATTAAAATTATTTCTTCATTTTGCGGATTCTGAACAGAGAGTAGAGCTTATGACAACCCGACGACACTTCACACCGTGCCATTTCCGTTAGTTTTTCCGACGATTTACTCCGGCCAATTTCTCAGGCGCTGCTTTACATCTGTTTATCCTTGCTTTTTGAGGTATTTTGCAGCTCCACTTCCCCTTTATTTTTTCCGCCATTGTTGAGTTTTTAAAGCTTCAAATCTCCTCTGTGAAACTTCGCATCTTTAAAATATCTAAGCGTGGCTATCTGGAAAGGAATTTCACTTACGGTTTTTACACTAGGAACTCTAGGATTTACGTTAAATCCAATGGGTTGTGGAAGCTCTTATCCCTTGCGGCCATTGGGGAAATGCTGTATATGAACAAAACCCCTAGAACGGATGTTAGATATCCCTCTGGGTCCTTTGCGCCTAGGACCGTAGACGGTGGCGATGCCGATGTATTGACTATTGATAGTTTGGACGAAGTTCTAGACTGCATCTTTTTGCATTATGTCAAGGACAAGTCTCAAGCTCGGCTTTATTTTGTGGGAGGCTACTCCTCGGCCGAGGTCGTTGAGACGAGGGAGAAGAACACCTCGTAATCTTCACAGGGTGAGTCTAATCCCTTGTCTTCTTCTACAGGTATGGCTGGGGAGAGTACTTCTAACAGGCCCGTCGGGGAGTTCGACTCCGAGGTTGTCGGCTCAAGACGGATCCGAGGCAAAGACCAGATACACCTAGGAGGCTCCTCTCGGCCTAAGCATCTCAAAGGGGGGGTCGAGATGCTTGAATAGCTTTATACCACGTATGAGATGGATAGGAATGAGTATAGGCTCTACCATTGAGCACTCCTTTCACCGATGAGCATGAAGCTAAAACTTTCTATTATAATGATGCCTTCCTCCCGTTTTATTTCAAGCAATTCCACCTCAGCCTGAGGCTGCCCTTAGACCCTTTCATTAATCAATTTTTGGAGGATTGGGAGATTATCCCAGCCCACCTCGGTGCCAACGTGGTCAGGTATCTTATCGCCTTCATTATATTGTGCCGTGGTCTTGGCTTCGAGCCGTGCATGTTTGCCTTCTATCACTTCTTCAATTCGTCTTACAACTCCAAAACTAGAACCATCACCATTGAGTCCGACCCCAACAAATCCAAGCTCATGGCCCCCATTTCAAACACCGTCAATAAGGTCATGGGTTGGAACAGGCACGTTTTCAAGGTTGAGAACCGGCATGACTGGGAATTTACAGCACCTGTTAATTCGCCGCATCGCCCTTCGCGTGTTCACGAGCCGGACTGGAGTGCGGACTTGATTATGAAGCTCGAGCAGTTTTCCTCCATTGCCATTCTTAACTGGGCCGAGCTGGAGACTGACTTTCGCTACCATGCTCAGGCCGACCTGATGAGGGGGGCCATAGCTGGGGTTAGACCTTTGGTCGAGGTCCCAAGAGGGGCTCGGTTTCCTGATTGGATTGTCCACCCCAATTTTGTCTTCCACGAAGATTGTGCGACCTGCCGTGCCGAGGACGACAAATGATTAAAAGCTGTGGACATTGTAGGATGTAATTCTCTTATCTTCATTGCCGTTTTTTCTGCCATCTCGTTTTGGTGTTAACATTGTTTTTGCGTAGATCTCTCGATGGAGGACATCCAGAAGGTGGATGAAGAGCATATCGACCCCGTCATGATGGCGGCTCGAAAAAAGAAGAGGTTGTCCCATTTGAGGGTAGTCAAAAGTAGGTATGCCGATATGGCGGCTCGGCAAAAAGAGTTGCAAAATAAGGGGGAATCGTCGCTTCCCAAGGAGCCGCCCATTATCCAAATCAGAGCTTCGTCCGAACCTGAAGCGGAAGTTGAGAGGGCACCCACCGAGGAAGTTAGCCCTACTCGGACTCGTGCCCGGAGTCAAGGTCGAGGGCACTCTCAAGGACCGGGCCGAGATCATGGGCCAGACTCCGAGGCAGAGAGTCGTTAGAGATAGAAAAGGCCGAGGGAAGATGGAGGCCGAGCTCGAGAAGAACCTTCTCAGAAGAGAACCATTCCCTCGCCACCTGGTTCCTCCTTGTCTTTCGTTCTTTCTGATGCCGAGATCAAAAATCTGGTCGAATCTTTCGTTGCTGTGCCCATTATGTCTGGGTTTGATTCGATCGTTCGCTCTGGGGCCGCCCTGAAGCTTGGGGGACCGGTCATTAAGCGCGCCATGAATACGTTTTATATTGAGCAGCTTGTTGCTGACAAGCCGAGTTCGCTCCAACTCTTCAACAAGAAGGGTTTAATTCTTAGTGAGGTACCCTTTATTCCGTGTCGGTTTCCCATACTTCGTAATTTCTTTTCTGCAATTTTCTTGAACTGAGTTTGTTTTCTTTTTGTAGCTCGCCTCCATAGCTCAACATGAGTATGCCGAATTCAGGCAGGTGGTGGATCTTGTGCACAAGAATGAGGCGGCGGCCAAGTCGGCTCAGGAATCCATCGTTAAGCTCACTGAGAAGGTTGAAGCCCTAGAAAAGGAAAAGGCTTCTCGTGACGTCATGCTGAACGAGGCCGAGCTGAAGGTCGAACAGGCCGAGGCGGCCAGGAAGTCCGCACTTGAGGATTTGGGGAAGTTAAAGGAGGCACTGCTTCAATCCGAGACGACCTTGAAGATTGCTGAGGTCGAGGCCGAGGCACAAAGGAAGAGGGCCGAGGTCCTGGCACTGGAGAAGAATGTCGCGGATGAAAGGCTAGCCTTTCTTGAGGAGAGCATATCCGGGAAAGAGGAGGCCACCGTCGAACGATATAGGAAGAGCAAATAGTATCGAGATGACTTGGCTGATGAAGCGGGTTCCGTCTACGACGATGCTTGGTCCAATTTATCTCGGCTTCTCTACATTGACCCATAAGTCGAGGTGCCTCTGGATAAGCTCGCTCGGCTCTTCGTCCAAGATCCTTACAGTGCCGAAGCCAGGGCTGCTCACTCCGTAATCCCTTATTCTGAGAATGCTCTAAAAAACATAAGGGCTATGGATTCTCATGAGGGGAAGCCGACATGGGATCCCCCAACTCCTCAAGAGAACAACTTTGACGACTTGATAGCACTGGCCGAGGAGGAGGATGGCGCCGGGCTGGGATAGTCAGATTTTTGTTTTTGTCTTGTATAAGAGTCGTAAAGCCGATTTGGCTAGAACAATGTAGTCTTTATCTGAATATTTATGATACCTGAACCCGATCGTTTTGTTAGCCTTCATGTTTCCATACATTCTTCTATTTTTGGCCATATTTTCAACCCGGTGTGGGTGTTCTTACCGTATCTATTTTTGTACATCTATTTATGCGATCTGTGTTTATGTTTCTTATCTCGCCAACCGAGAATGTACTTGTTCGCAATTAACCAATTATGAACTGGTTTAACATCAGGCCGAGGAGTTGATGTCGGCCTTTCTGAATGTATCTCAAGGGGAGGTCCCGCCTTACATCGAAGTAAAGCCGAGATGTATATCTTGGTTCATTTGTGTTCACTTTAGCCAGTACGAGCCAAGTGTAGACGAGCCAAGGATTGTCTGTCCGTGATCGGCGTGTCATTTGTCACATTGTCCGAGAATTGGATTCGACTTGTTCGAGTTAGATTTCTTAACTCGGCATGCTGAGTGTCTTGTTATTAAATTTGAGCACTCTAGTTGTCAGATCTAGGCTCAGATCGCCTTGAGTTAGATGTCTTAATTTTAACTCAGCATGTTGAGTGTTATGTGCTCATTTTTAGATTTGAGCAGTCTAGTTGTCAGAACTAGGCTCAGATCGTCTTGAGATGTCTTAATCTTAACTCGGCATATTGAGTGTTATGTTCTCATTTTTAGATTTGAGTAATCTAGTTGTCAGAACTAGGCTCAGATTGTCCGAGTTAGATGTCTTAATCTTAACTCGGCGTGTTTGAGTGTCATGTACTCATTTTTAGATTTGAGCAATCTAGTTGTCAGAACTAGGCTCAGATTGTCCGAGTTAGATGTCTTAATATTAACTCGGCGTGTTTGAGTGTCATGTACTCATTTTTAGATTTGAGCAATCTAGTTGTCAGAACTAGGCTCAGATCGTCTTGAGTTAGATGTCTTAATCTTAACTCGGCATGTTGAGTGTTATGTACTCATTTTTAGATTTGAGCAATCTAGTTGTCAGAACTAGGCTCAGATCGTCTTGAGTTAGATGTCTTAATCTTAACTCGGCATGTTTGAGACCAAGCATGTTATGTATGCTTTAGCCAGACTTTCCTCTGATTTTGCAAGAGTTGCTTTGCTTTAAATGTTTAAGTCAGGCGTTAGTGCTCCAGACTTGTTTTAACGTTCAGACATTGTTATGTAATGTCTAATCATGAACGAATTAAGTACTCGATAGAATGATGAAACAGATTTTGATAGATAAAAGGCCATTACATCGAAGGTGTGAACGGATAGTTCGTCTTAACTTCTTCTATTGGTAATATTTTCTCAAGTGCTCTGAGTGCCATGGGTGTTTCAGTTCTTTTCTCTCGGGTGTCTTGAGCATGTAGGTCCCCTACCGGATAGCGTGGGTTACAATGTAAGGGCCTTCCCAATTTGGAGAGAGCTTGTTTTGTTGAGCCTATCAGTGAGTAGACTCAATTTTTCTCAATACCCAATCACCTATTTCGAACACCCTTTTCTTAACCTTTTTGTCATGATAGGCCTTGGTCCTTTGTTTGTAGTTAATCATCCTTAGTTGTGCAGCTAGTCTTTTCTCATTAAGCAAGTCCAAATCCAGGAGTCTGTTATATTCGTTGACCGTTTCATCATAGTTGGTTACCATAAAGGTCGGGAGTGCCATCTCTACTGGGGCCAAGGCTTCCGAACCGTACGTCAAGGCAAAGGGTGTTTCCCCGGTCGGCCCTCGGGTGGTTTTACGAACTGCCCATAGGGCAAGGGGGAGGTCGTCCAGCCACTTCCCCTCGCTTCCTTCCAGATTTTTTGTGAGGGCTATCAAGATCAGTTTGTTGAGTGCTTTTGCTTGGCCATTTCCCTGAGGGTGACTAACTGAGGATTTCTTTTGCTGAACCCCCAGTCTGTTAGGCTCTTCAGTGAAGGCATCGGAGAATTGAAGTCCGTTATCCATCACAATATGTTAGGGACACCGAACCGACACCAGATGTAATCGTGTATGAAATTGATGGCGTTCTCCTCCGTGATTTTTGCCAGGGCTTTAGCTTTGACCCACTTGGTGAAGTAATCTACGGCTACTATGACATATTTATTGCTTCCCTTGGCTAAGAGGAAAGGTCCGATAATGTCGACTCCCCACATATCGAAGCGCCAAGTTGGTATGATGAAGCTTTGTTCAACTGCCGGGACTTTAGGTACGTCAGAGTACCTTTGACATTTATCGCATTTTTTCACGTAGGTCTGGGCATCTTTCCTCAAGTTAGGCCAATAATATCCAAGGGTTATGACCTTATCGGCTAAAGTCCTAGCCCCCGGGTGTCCTCCACAGACTCCATTATGGACCTCGGCGAACAAGTTCTCCGCATACTTTGGAGGAACACATCTAAGTAGAGGCTTGGTGAAAGATCTTCTGTAAAGTACTCCGTTCCACACGATAGACTGTGTGGTCTTCTTTTTAATCATTTTAGCTGCTAATTCGTCTTCGGGTAGCTTTTCATCTCTAAGGTAGTCTTTGTAGTCATCTATCCAGCTTCTCTCTTTGTGGTCTATGGCCAAGATCTTTATCCTTTCAAACGCTGGCTGGTCGGCGTAAATGAATAATGGATCAACGCTTTCAGCTGTAGCTATTTTAGAAAGTAGATCGGCCTCTTTGTTATGATCTCGATCTATTAGTCTTATCTCCCAGAACTCCAAATTCTTGGTCATGTCAAGGACGAGGTCTTTATACTTGGTCATCAGGTGGTTTTCAGTGTTGAACTCTCATTGGACCTGGTTCACAACCAGCTTTGAATCACTGTAAGCAGCCAGCTTCGTTGCCCCGAGGAACTTAGCCTTTTCAATACCAAGGCTAAGGGCCTCATACTCGGCTTGGTTGTTTGAAGATGGGAACTTGAATCGTACAAAGTCGCGATTTACATGATTGCTCCTAGGACTGACCAGGACAACTCCTGCCCCACTTCTTTCTCTTGTAGCAGACCCATCCGCGTACAAAATCCAGCAGTCTCTTGGTAGGTCAGAGAAGAGTCCAGGATCCATGAGGGCCTTTCTTTTCCGAGCAGCGGACACGTGTTCACTTGCAAAAGAGGTTAGAAAATCAACCAAGGATTGTGCAAGTAAGGTCTTCCTCAACTTGTAGGTGACGTCAAATTCGGTCAGCTCAATAGACCAGTTGAGAAGTTGGCCCGAGCGGTCCATTTTGTGCAATATTTTCTTAGGGGAGCATCTGTGTAGACCGTGATGAGATGAGCTGAGAAGTATGCCCTAAGCTTTCTCGCGGCAATAACCAAGGCGTAAGCTAGAGATGTTAAACGGGCTAGCCCTAGCGGTTCCGGGCTAGCCCTAGCGGGCTTCGGGCTAAACGGTCCGGGCCAAAAAAGCCTGGATTTAAACGGGCTAGGAAATATCGGCCCTAACCCTAACCCTAACGGGTTTCGGGCTAAACGGGCTAAACGGGCTAAATATTTAAAAATCTATTTTTTATTTTTTATAAGTCATAAACAAAAAAAAAACAGTAACAATATATTTTATATATATAGTAACAACTATACTATAATAAATATAACAAAAAATATACTTTTATGTATATACATATATATATATATATATATACACACTATATTAACAAATACTGTAATAATATATATTATATATAATATTAATATATATTACATATACTATAATATTAATATATGTTATATAAATATAGTATTACTGTAAGTTGAAATTAACAATACATATATATATATATATATATATATCGGGATATGGGCTAGCCCTAACGGGCTTCGGGCTAAACGGTTCGGGCCAAAAAAGCCCGTATTTAAACGGGCTAGGAAATATCGGCCCTAACCCGGTTTTTTAGCGGGTTAAACGGGCCAGCCCTACGGGCCCGAGCCCGTTTAACATCTCTAGCGTAAGCTATCTTCTAGGCATTAAAGTATCTTGATTCAACTTCTGATAATGCCTTGCTTACATAGTAGACTGGCTTCTGAGCGCCTCTATCGTCACGGACTAGGACTGCAGCAACGGCATGGTCTGTTGCCGCCAAGAACACGAAAAGCGTTTCTCCCACGATGGGGCTGCTGAGAAGAGGTGGTGAACCCAAATATTTCTTCAACTATCGAAACGAGGCCGAGCACTCGGGTGCCCATACGAAATCTTTCGTTCTTTTTAAGACCTTAAAAAGGGAGTGATTTCTCCGCGACTTTGGCTATAAACCTTCCCAATGTTGCCACTCTTCCGTTAAGTCTTTGGACTTCTTTGATGCAGATTGGCTCTCCCATGTCTATCAGTGCTTTGATCTTCTCTGGGTTGGCCTCAATGCCCCTTTGAGAAACCATAAAACCTAAGAACTTGCCTGTCATGACCCCGAATACACATTTGTTGGGGTTAAGTTTCATGGCGTTTGCTTTCAGATTATCAATGGTCTCTCCCAAGTCAGCGATGTGGCTTCCCCTTCTAGTTTTTACAACCATGTCGTCGATGTAGGCCTCCATGTTTCTTCCAATCTGGGATTTGAAAACCTTATTGACCATCATTTGGTAGGTCGCTCTCGCATTCTTGAGCCCGAACGGCATCGTCACATAACAGCAAATTCCACCAGCTGCCTGGAAGGCCGTCTTCTCGATGTCTTCTTCAGCCATTCTGACTTGATGGTTGCCAGAGTAAACGTCAAGGAAGCTAAGTGTCTGATGTCCCGCAATAGAGTCCACCAACTTATCAATCCTTGGGAGGGGATAACTATCCTTTGGGCAGGCCTTGTTAAGGTCCGTGAAGTCCACACACATTCTCCACTTACCATTATGCTTTTTGACCATCACTACATTGGCCAACCAAACCGGGTAAGTTGCCTCTCTTATGATGCCTGCTTTGAGTAATTTCTCTATTTCTTCCTGGATCGCCTTCTCTTTCTCTTTGACAAAGATTATTCTTGTTTATTTGACAGGTTTGAAGAACTTATCAACTTCCAGTTTATGTAGGCTATGTCCTCTTTCACCCCAATCATTTCTTCTACTTTCCACGCGAATACGTCCAGGTTGTTCTTGAGAAGGGTAATTATTTCTTTCTTTTCTTTGGGAGGGAGCTGTCCTCCTATCTTGACCATCTGTTCGGGATAGTCTGTGTTAATGACGAACTCTTCCAGTCGATCGACGGGTTCCAGTTCTGGTCCATCCCGGAACTCCAAGGTTTCAATAATGATTTTTTGGACTGTTTCCTTGCCCTCTCCATCTAGGTTCAGATTCTCGAGATTCAATAGTTGGCCCACCTTGGTCTCTGCTAAAGTTGTCTTAGTGGCGTACGAACTCGGGGTGAGGGGGAAAGTCGCGTCCGGTTGATTTGTCTGCGGAAACGGATGCTGGTCACCTACAGTGATAATGGTCTCTTGACCGTCTCGGGGGATCTCAGCCATGATGCGTGGTTTCCCGAATGAAGTTCCTCGATGTTTCCCGGCAACGAAACCAAACTGATGCTGCCAAAACATATCGGATCAGCCCTTATCCAAGCGTTCGGATAATTCCGGCGAATGAACTTCCTGATCGGACCTACACACAAGAAAATACTTGAACTGAGCCGGGGCTTCACCGGCGAAGGCCCTCCGGCATGAGAGTAAGTATACTGAATATATGGTGGAAATAAATTTAATTGACTGTATTGAGAGTCAAGAATTCTATCGTACCAGTGTAGGTGGAGGACACCTATTTATGAGCATGAATATTGCAACCCTAACTTGCGGAGAAAGTCATTGAGTCCGTGTTGATATTGGACTTCTTATATATATGGGAAGTAGAATCCTGATAAGGATTGTGGATGTAGTTTTCTTGTGGAGAAGAGTCCTTGTTAGGTAAGGACATCTTTATTTGTCTCTATCTTAGATTTCGTCAGATTCCGTGTGCTTGACGGATAGGACCTTCATCTACTGACAAGGAGTGTAGATTTGCTGATCTCGGCTTATTCAGTCACTGAGCCGAGTCGGCGCAACAATTCGGTTGCCTGAATCAAGTCTTGGCTTGAGCCTGAGCTGAGGCACGCCGAATATGGTCCTGGATTTCAGGTCGGCCTCGACGTCATGCTCTATGCCGAGATAATAAGTTTATTTTTGGGCTCTGTAGGGTCTTGATTTATGGGCCTTGCTGGGCCTTTCACTCAAGCTCTCCAGATCCAGGTAATTAATTCGGTTTATGTCGTTCATTTAGTGTACCTAAATATTATATTTGGATATTAATTATTTTTACCCATTAATATTGTATATTTAACCATAGAAAATAAAATACAAAAAGGATAGTACCAAATGTAATTTGGGTACTAAATACGCACATTATCATTTATCATTATTTATGAGTTTTTTTTTAAATTTGCAATATCAATTAAGCATGTGAACACTTGCAAGTAGTATAATTTAGTTATGTGATTATTGCGTTTTCATATCAATTATTCATACTCATTGATTTGTTTAAATTTAGTACTAACACTTTGGAAAAACAAACTTCGAATACTTCCATGTATTTATTTATTTACTTAGAAGTACAATAATAGAATCCAGTATTTTATAATTGGGCGATCAGGCTTTTATTCTTATTCACGTATATGCAGAAGAATAAAGTAACCATATACATTGATTTAGACACCACTTCATCCAATACAATACAATATAAATTCAAAATATTTCACAATGAATCTCTAGTAGTTTTAGTATAATGATAAAAAAAAAAGTGTATGAGTCATTGGAGTATCAGCATCATCTAATTTGAGTAACCAACCACATATTTTTTAGTATCTCACTACATGAATATAAATATTTAGTTGGTGTTTATTAGTGAACATCAAATTATTTACATATCTAACTCTAAAAGACGGATAACCAAGCTGATCCATCCGTATAAGGGAGAGAAGGAACGGAGGAGCAGTATAAGTCTGAATACCGAGGGACGACATGCCAAGCTCAGAAAGATAGTCGGTCGGCCTGTTGTCTTTTAGAGTTAGATAGTTTTTATTTTTGATCGTTTGCTTGTTTGCCTATTGGTCCGCACATTAGCCCACGGTTTTAGTGGTGCACCTTGTACTGTTCTAGTGGGCCGTAGACACTTTAGTTTTTTAGATCCCGGATTATGGCCCTCTTTTGGTCATAATTCGGAGTTGAGTTATTTGGTCTACGGGTCCGCACATTAGCCCACGATTTGTGGTGCACTTTGTATTTCTTTAGCGGGTCGTAGATTTCTCCGATGTTTGTACCCGAATTATGACCCTTTTTTGGTCATAATTCGGGGCTGATACTTTGTATTTCTTGATTTTATTATCTACAGGTTGGTGGGTCCCGCCTCAACCCCCGTCCACTTTGGACGTTTTTACTTTTTTTTAAAAAAAAAAAAATTATTTACATATAGAGTCTAGATTTAAACACATAATTATGGACACTGTCATGCTATATTTTTGTTTCCTTAATGATCCAAATGAAGTGGCCCAATTAATAGAAGAGGAAATAGCCCAAGAAGTCCAGACGGCACTGTCCATTTTCCAACAGAAAGTTCCTGCAGATAGGTCAACTTTGAATAATAAACTGTTTTGATTGGCAGAGAATGAGCCCATGACATATATGGATTCGAAGCCCAATGAGTCTAGTTTCGTATGCAACAAACAAAAGGTCATTTGGAGTTTTCTAGAAGGAGTTATGGCTGTTAGAAGGTAGCAGTATAGTCCGAAAATTGAAGAGTCATTGTCTTTCATATTAATAATCTTGAATTTATGAGTTATTCATGTATTTTGGAATATGAGTGGATTTGTAATCTGTAACACCCCAAACTAGGCGGATATTACAGTGCCGTGAATCCCCGACTGGGACCCACCAGGCGAATGAAAAGGATGAATTACACAAGATAAATGTAGTACCGAACCACATTACAACAGTAATTACTCCGATGAGGAGTTTAATTACAACACACCAGACAATATCAATACTAGTGTATTTTATATGAAGATAAAATACACAACACCGAATGAAACGAGTATCCAAATGAAAATATGCAATGGAAAATAAAGGACAATAATATGAATGACTGGAAGATCGGGGCCCCTACTAGTATCACTCGGACTCCTCGACATCAACATGCTATTCCCGTGCGTTTGCCTTGCCATGACACGAAAAACAAAATCCCCAAACGGGTCGATTACAAAGAACAAACAATCCTCAAGGGTTGAAAATACACAATCATGATTAATCAAGTTATGAAATATTCTTAATTATGAATTTCACCAAGAGGAGTATCATAGTACGCCGTAATGTTCAGGCAAGTGTACAAGACGAATGACCGGATACACCCGTCCTTGTACCTAATTAGTCTCACGGAGGTAAGCGTTACCGTGTGCACGGTCCGATGTATCGGTGAACCCAATACATGACCATCGTGTGCCCGACTAAAAATTCCACACACCACACCCGCCACGCAATATGAACCCGTAAGGTCATATGAACGAAAATGACCGTAATGAATATCAATGGATAAATAATAATCGACAAAGTCAAGAATGACTCACCGAGATGAGGGTAATAATGAAATGAATGATAGCTCAATGAAAAGATTGGAACCGTCGTTCCTTATTATCAAGTGATTAATTGACAATAACAAGTTTTAATATGATTAATACAATGATGAATGAGTTATGATTATGAACGATCAACAACAAAAGGTATGAATATCCTTTTTAACCGAGTAAGAATTAACTTACTAAATACCGATGAAGAAAGTCCTTCCACGAACAACGTCCTAAATGAAGTGTCGGTCGCACGAACAACCTTAATTCAATACAATTACCAACAATCCGATCAATACACGAATATAACGAATTCCAAACGTCGATACGACTAAACCAAGTCCATAGAGACATTAAATCAAACACGTTGTATCCAACTCCGATTGTTTACAAACAAACTTCGATATACCAATATCAAAATTCCCAAGAAGTGTTTCAAACCAACAAAACATCTCCAATACGATCAATAATCCGTTATGAATATCCAAAAATGTGATTATAACAACAATTAGTCGAAAATCCCCAATTCCAACTCGATTTTCAACGTGTTCTTGAATAATTCCTCAATAATCCAATGAATCCTTATACAAACTCATAATCATATACATATCCCTTCATATAACATGATTATAACGTCAAAACATCATATCTCAACACAAAATCGAAGTCCAAAGTGTTGAAGAATTTACCTCTTGAAGATCCAACCAATTCGATCCGATGAAAACGCGTAAAACGACTATCCAAGCTTCCCGGATGATTGAAGGTGATGAAAATACACACTCAAATGATAATTGATGAAGAAATCTCTCCCTCAAGTTATTCTCTCGGTTGCGGTGAAGAAGATGGAAAAAATGAGTGAAATGCTCAAAAACAATTTATAGGGGTTGACTCGGCCAACAGGCTCGACCGTGCCCGCCTGACACGGTCGTGGCGCGCAGCTGGCCGGCAGGGACTCGACCGTGTCTGGCATGACACGGTCGCGGCGCAAAGGGGCCTACCGATAGTGACCCGTCCGCGGCGCTCGGCATTGACTCGGCCGTGTTCGGCACACTGCAGTCGGGCCTCCGGTCGACGGTTCGCCTATCCGGAAGGTGCGACTCGCCGTGCTGCATCGACACGGTCGGGTCTGAGGCGACACTTCGGCATTATCCGACGAGTACGGCACGGGCCGTGCCGGACGACACGACCGAACCGTCGGCCGTGATCGCCAAAATCAAAATGAGCGGGTGAGCTAAAACGACCATAACTCTCTCGTCCGACTCGATTGACTCACCGTTTGAACCATTGGAAAGCTAACTCGATGCTCTATAATATTGCAAGATTTAGAATTTTTGGAGTTACCAAAATTAATGGTGATCTAACAAAGTCAAACTCATATGAGGAAAGTTGAAACGATGAACAATAACGATACTCAACTCGAAGTTTTTACGAGCGGTGAACACGGTGAATGAACATGATTGATGAATGATTATAATTGAGTGAAAATCCACCGAGTGACAATTACCGAATGAAATTCTTGAATGATAATGATCGAATTACAACCGGTATTACATACCCCCTTAAAAAGAGTTTCGTCCCCGAAACTAAGGGTCAAACAACTCGGGATAACTCTCCCGCATATTCTCCTCGGTTTCCCCAGTGGCCTCTTCGACTCCGTGTCTAGACCACCGAATCTTGACCAAAGGGATCGTCTTGTTCCTCAACCGTTTGATTCGCCGCTCTAACACTCGTACAGACGCTCCTCGTACGAATGATCATCTGTGATCCCGATTTCGTCGATCCGAGTATGTGACTCGGGTCGGCAACATACTTCCGCAACCGAGAGACGAAACAAATTAAGAAACCTACTCAAAGCCGGAGGTAAAGCCAATCGATAAGCTAACTCGCATACTCGATCCAAAATATCAAACGGTCCAATGAATCTTGGGCTCAACTTCCCGTTTTCCGAAATGGAAAATACCTCGACTTCGGGATACCTTGACCAAAACATGGTCACCCGTCTCGAACTCTAGTGGTCGACGACGATTATCTCGCATATGATTTTACGACTCTGAGCTGTCAACATACGACTCTTGATCAAAGTTACCTTCTCCCGGGCGGCTATAAGCATATCGGGCTCGGTGCCGATTGATTCTGACAAGTCATCCTAACACAAAGGAGATCGACAACGACGACCGTACCAGGCCTCGTAAGGTGCTATCTTCATCGCAGCATGCCAACTAAACTGTACGTGGACTCAAACAACAGTAATTGGGCATCCCAATCGTCCTTCCAATCGAGGACGCATGCCCTCAACATGTCCTCTAATGTCTGAATAGCTATCTCTGATTGTCCGTCGGACTGAGGATGAGAGGCAGTACTGATACTAAGCTGAGTTCCCATAGCACGATGAACTGATTTCCAAAAATGGGAAACAAATCGTCCGTCACGATCGGAAACGATACTCTTAGGAGTACCGTGCAGTCTCACTATCTCCTTGATGAACAACTGGGCCAGTCTCTTGGGACTCCACATATCCTTGATTTCAAGGAAATGAGCTAAATTAGTAAAGCAGTCCGCGATCACTCAGATCGTATTTATGCCACGACGACTCGTCGGCAATTCGTGATGAATTCCATAGAAATGTCTTCCCACTTCCATTCTGGAATAGGGAGCGGTATCGCATACTCACGGCCGCCGATGTTCAATCTTGACTTGTTGGCAAGTTAAGCATCTCGAAACAAATTCCGCGACTTCTCGCTTCATATTACTCCACCAGTAATTTTGTTTCAAGTCCTTGTACATCTTGCTGGACCCCGGATGAACAGAATAAGGGGTAGCATGAGCTTCTCTCAAAATCGAGTTTTTCAACTCATCATTCGCCGGTACACACATCCGATTCTTAAATATCAAAAGTCCACCCTCGTGGATCACGAATCCAGGGGCTTTCCCCTGAGCCACATCTTCACGTATGCGCAACAATGAAGGGTATGAACTCTGATTCTCTCTGATTACCTCCTCAAGTGACGATGAAATCTCTAACATACAAAGCTGTCCCTGAATTCGCTGAAGCCAGACTTCGATCTTGGGTCTAAGGAATTCCTGCTGAAGCTCCTTCTGACTGTTAAACGAGCAAGCATTTGCTCTTGAACGGACTTACGACTCAAAGCGTCGGCGACAACGTTCGCCTTGTCCGGTGGTAAAGGATCTCGATATCAAAATCTTTGATTAGTTCCAACCACCGCCTCTGTCGCATATTTAACTCCTTGTGAGTAAATATATCCTTCAACTCTTGTGATTGGTGAATAACTGAAAGGTGACGCCATAAAGGTAACGACGCCAAATTTTCAAAGCGAACACCACGGCTGCTAGTTCCGGGTCGTGGGTTGGATAATTAACCAGCTAATCCGAGGAAACATCGGATTTAATTAATATCTTTAGGAGGTTGCTAATCTCGGATAGTCTCCGTCTCCTGAGGGTCGACACGAACTCTGTCAGATGAAATTACATGCCCGAGAAATTCACTTCGGACCTCCAGAACTCACATTTGGAAAAACTTTCCATATAGTTGTTCTCGTCTCAACACGTCGAGAACCTGATGAAGATGAACCTCGTGTTCCTCTCGGCTACGAGAATAAATCAAAATGTCGTCGATGAAGACAACAACAAACTGATCCAAAAAGTCGATGAAAACCCGATTCATTAACCCCATGAATACCACAGGTGTAATAGTTAGCCCGAACGGCATAACTACGAACTCATAATGACCATAGCGTGTATGAAACGCTGTCCTCGCGATATCCGACTCTCGAATCCGCAACTGGTGATATCCAGATCTTAAGTCGATCCTGGAAAATACTGAAGCTCCCTGAAGTTGATCTAAAAGATCATCAATACGAGGTAAAGGATACTACTCTTGATCATCACCCTGTTCAACTCCTAGTAATTAATACACACACGAGACGAGCCATTCTTCTCCTTGACAGATCACACTGGTGCTCCTCACGGGGACGCAATCGGTCGGAGATAACCTTTCTCGAACTATTCCTCAAGTTGAATCTTCAACTCCTGCATTCTGGTCGGGGCCATCCGATACGGTGCCTTCGATAAATGGGACGTACCGGCTCCCACTCATTCCTGAATTCCCCTACTCTATGTGAAGGTAACTAGATAACTCGCCTGGAATACATCGTCAATCGATGACAATGATACCACGAATGATTGAACATTTCGATTACCCTAGAATGGTCAATCGATAAAAAGAGCTACCAATAATGATTGAACAACTCGATTGCCTTAGAAAGGCCAATCGATGAAGATGATACAATGAATGATTGAATAACTCGATTGCCTTTGAAAGACTAATCGATGAAAATGATACAATGGATGATTAAATGACTCGATTGTCTTAGAAAGGCCAATCGATGAAAATGACACAATGAATGATTAATGACTCGATTGCCTTAGAAAGGCCAATCGATGAAAATGATACAATGAATGATTGGATAGTTCGATTGCGGAATTTCTCTGCTTCCGCCATAATAGAAATTCTACTGGAACAACGGGAATTACTTCCCTGAAGCACACATTCGACAACTAACGACGGAAAGATAGCGACCAAACGCTAACAAACACTGAGGATAGTATCAAAACGGTTAAACCAACTAATACCGAAATTACATCGTCCTAAGATAAATTCACCACGATTAGGTCCACCAACCAATCGCGGTTACTAAGCTTACTTAGGTATGATTCCGAAAATTCTTCCATCGTCAGGTATACCGATGGTATGATGTCCACAAGCAATAGGACTATCCCGAAATAAGTCTATTCAAGCATGATTCGAAAATGAATGAATGCGGTGTACCAGAATCAAAAGGTACACACAAGTTGAAATAAAATTACGAGTATACCGAAATCATTCGCCACCGGATCGTCGATCCTCCTCATCATATGAATGCAGGACTTGCCGGTCCCCGAACCGGACGCTCCCGTCTGATAAATACGAGCTCCAACTCTATTTGCTTCCATTATCTTAAACGACGATGACAAAGCAGTCTGATTCTGAAACGCTGGTTGCTTCGGGGCTTGGGATGTCGACGGAGCCGACTTGGAGTCCTTTCGGCAAAAACGGGCCTTATGTCCAACATTCCCACAATTATAGCACGTGACAGACTGTCTCGGACACTTGGTGCTGACATGACCAAGATCCCCACAGTTATAACAGGTGATGGCTGAATTGGCCGCTCGTGACTGAGATCCCGCACGATTATGCGCCATAGGAGGTCGCTCAGAAACGATAGGACTCACACGAGGCTTCTTGAAGGTTGACTGACCGCCTTCGGATTGATTACGCTTCGTTGATTTCTTGCTGACAGATGAAGGTTGTTGTTCAGCACTTTCCTTAGCAGCTGGCTCATACGGGAGGGTTCTCTCGATTAATCCGGTCAGAGTGGCGCAATGATGATTGAGCAACTGCACATGGGTCATCATGGCCTGTATAAAAGTAAGTGGATCAACCCGAACATCTTCTGATCGAGCCGAGTCCTGGGCACGATTTCCCGGCAGCGAGTGATTATTTCTCGGGTTTCGGTCCGCACCGCGGCCTCTTCTCGTGCATCCCCTGACAGCTTTCTCCATACGGAAGTAGGAAGGTCGCATAATGATTATATTACCCGCATGATTAGCACGTTATGATTATGTCATGAGATGATGAAAATGAGTATACATGCTCTAACTTAGTGATTTTATGAATGATTTACTGAAGTTACATGATTATCTGATGAAATTCTTAAAATGACTATCTTGAATAACTTAACAAGATTGATAATATGATCTTCCAGATTGACAACTGAGTAATGAAATGAATTGAGTAATTAATGAGTTAACGTGATCGTCCTGATTATTAACTGCGTAATGAAATGAATTAAGTGATTAATGAGTTAACATGATCGTCCTAATCACAATGAATGATGATGTTTGAGGATTGTTAATTGATGAATGATGAATGAATGACTATTGCCAGAAATTATACCATGGCGTTAGAAACCTTACAGTTCTTCCGGTCTGATTGGCTCGGCATTTGCACAGGTCACACGTGATGCGAAAGTCCAATGATACTAGTCTGATGACGATGATTTCAAATAAGACATGACTTGGAGGGTAGTATTCAAAACCACGCTCCGATACCAACTCTGTAACACCCCAAACTAGGCGGATATTACAGTGCCGTGAATCCCCGACTGGGACCCACCAGGCGAATGAAAAGGATGAATTACACAAGATAAATGTAGTACCGAACCACATTACAACAGTAATTACTCCGATGAGGAGAATACTAGTGTATTTTATATGAAGATAAAATACACAACACTGAATGAAACGGAGTATCCAAATGAAAATATGCAGCGGAAAATAAAGGACAATAATATGAATGACTGGAAGATCGGGGCCCCCTACTAGTATCACTCGGACTCCTCGACATCAACATGCTATTCCCGTGCGTTTGCCTTGCCATGACCTGAAAAACAAAATCCCCAAACGGGGTCAGTTACAAAGAACAAACAATCCTCAAGGGTTGAAAATACACAATCATGATTAACTGAAGTTATGAAATATTCTTAATTATGAATTTCGCTGAAGAGGAGTATCATAGTACGCCCGTAATGTTCTGTGCAAGTGTACAAGACGAATGACCGGATACACCCGTCCTTGTACCTAATTAGTCTCACGGAGGTAAGCGTTACCGTGTGCACGGTCCGATGTATCGGTGAACCCAATACATGACCATCGTGTGCCTGACTAAAAATTCCACACAGCCACACCCGGCCACGCAATATGAACCCAGAAGGTCATATGAACGAAAATGACCGTAATGAATATCAATGGATAAATAATAATCTGACAAAGTCAAGAATGACTCACCGAGATGAGGGTAATAATGAAATGAATGATAGCTCAATGAAAAGATTGGAACCGCTGCTCCTTATGGTCAAGTGATTAATTGTCAATAAAAAGTTTTAATATGATTAATACAATGATGAATGAGTTATGATTATGAACGATCAACAACAAAAGGTATGAATATCCTTTTTAACCGAGTAAGAATTAACTTACTAAATACCGATGAAGAAAGTCCTTCCACGAACAACGTCCTAAATGAAGTGTCGGTCGCACGAACAACCTTAATTCAATACAATTACCAACAATCCGATCAATACACGAATATAACGAATTCCAAACGTCGATACGACTAAACCAAGTCCATAGAGACATTAAATCAAACACGTTGTATCCAAATCCGATTGTTTACAAACAAACTTCGATATACCAATATCAAAATTCCCCAAGAAGTGTTTCAAACCAACAAAACATCTCCAATACGATCAATAATCCGTTATGAATATCCAAAAATGTGATTATAACAACAATTAGTCGAAAATCCCCAATTCCAACTCGATTTTCAACGTGTTCTTGAATAATTCCTCAATAATCCAATGAATCCTTATACAAACTCATAATCATATACATATCCCTTCATATAACATGATTATAACGTCCAAAACATCATATCTCAACACAAAATCGAAGTCCAAAGTGTTGAAGAATTTACCTCTTGAAGATCCAACCAATTCGATCCGATGAAAACGGGTAAAAACGACTATCCAAGCTTCCCAGATGATTGAAGGTGATGAAAAATACACACTCAAATGATAATTGATGAAGAAATCTCTCCCTCAAGTTATTCTCTCTCGGTTGCAGGTGAAGAAGATGGAAAAAATGAGCTGAAATGCTCAAAAAAACAATTTTTAGGGGTTGACTCGGCCAACAGGCTCGACTGCCCGCCCGACACGGTCGTGGCGCGCACTGCCGGCAGGACTCGACCGTGTCCGGCATGACATGGTCGCGGCGCAAAGGGGCCTACCGATAGTGACCCGTCGCGGCGCCGGCATTGACTCGACCGTGTTCGCACACGGCCGGCCTCCGGTCGACGGTTACGCCTATCCGGAAGGGTGCGACTCGGCCGCGCTGCACGACACGGTCGGGTCCTGAGGCAGAAACTTCGGCATTATCCGGACGAGTACGGCACGGGCCGTGCCGGACGACACGACCGAGTCCGGTCGGCCGTGATCGGCCAAAATCTGAAAAATGAGCGGGTGAGCTAAAACGACCATAACTCTCTCGTCCGGACTCCGATTGACTCACCGTTTGAACCATTGGAAAGCTAACTCGATGCTCTATAATACTGAAAAGATTTAGAATTTTTGGAGTTACCAAAAATTAATGGTGATCTAACAAAGTCGAACTCATATGAGGAAAGTTGAAACGATGAACAATAACGATACTCAACTCGAAGTTTTTACGAACGGTGAACACGGTGAATGAACATGATTGATGAATGATTATAATTGAGTGAAAATCCACTGAGTGACAATTACCGAATGAAATTACTGAATGATAATGACTGAATTACAACCGGGTATTACATAATCAATGTGGGGGTAGTGAAGGGTTGTAAGAGATTAGTATATATATGTGTGTAAGTGGAAGTGGGAGAATGAACTTGGAATCAAATACATATTTTGAGTTTCTTAACTTGTGTGAGAAGAAAGATTTCTTCTTGTTTCTCTCTTAGTCTTTGGTGGATTCCTAAGGTGACGAATTTGTCCCAAACTTGTGGTGGATTCCATTAAGTAAGGGATTTTCATTGAGTGTTCCTTGTGTTAACTCCTAATTCTCCACTAAACGGCATCAAGTTGGTATCAGAGACTGGTTCATCATGGCTCCACGTCGAAGGAACAATCACGCGGAAGCCCCAAGGCGTGAGCGTGATCTTCGTGATATCGAGTTGGATGAATTGAGGATACAAGTGCAACAACTCCAGAAGCAGCTTCAGCGTCATGAAACTTCAGGGCGTGACGAGTCTCGTCATGATTCAGAGGATGGTGGTCGAACTGATGATGAGATTGAGAACCCTTTTCATCACAGCCGCAGTCTGAGTCACCGTTCACGAACTCATGGTCCGCGTGAACGCAAATTTCAGCCTTCTTTCAGCACAAAAGTTGATATTCCAGAGTTCTAAGGAAGGATGCAGCCCGAGGAATTCATTGATTGGTTGCACTTCGTTGAATGAATCTTTGAATATATTGATATCCCTGAATATCGTAAGGTGAAGCTAGTTTCTATCAAATTGACAAAGCATGCGTCAATTTGGTAGGAAAATCTGAAGAAACGGCGTAATCATGAAGGAAAAAGTCGGATCGAGACTTGGGAGAAAATGAAAAAACTACTCAGGCGTAAGTTTCTTCCTGATAATTATTGGCAGGACATTTTCCTCAAATTTTACAATATCAAGCAAAGGGAGAAATCCGTAGAAGAGTATACAACTGAATTTGAAAATCTGATGATGTCTTGTGAAGTTATTGAACCTGAAGAACAAAATAGCTCGATATCTTGGAGGATTGAATACTGAAATTGCAAATGTTATCCAATTGCAGCCATATTGGACATATAGCGACGTTTCCAAGCTTGCTCTTAAGGTCGAGAGGCAAATTAATGAAGCACCAAGGAGCAACTTTCGTACATGGGACAAGGATGGATTCTCTAAAGGAGGTACGACTAATTCCAAGGCCACTTCAAACAAGACAGCTCCATTAAAACCACCTGCCAAAAAGAATGATACGCCAAAATCAAGTGTTCCCAACACTTCTACTTCTTCCTCGCGACAGTGCTATAAGTATCATGGTTTTGAGCATATTGCAGCTGATTGCCCAAATAGAAAGATTGTCTCACTTATTGAAGAAGATGAACCAATTGATGAGGTTGCAGAAACAATTGAGGAGGAGAAACCGAAGAGGATGTGACGTATGCTGATCAAGGAGAAATTCTGGTGGCAAGAAAATGCTTGAGTGCTATTCAAGGAGAAGAGGACTGGCTCCGGCACAATATCTTCCACACGATATGCACTTGCAGCGGAAAGGTATGTAATGTTATTATTGATGGTGGAAGTTGTGAAAATATGGTGGCTACTAAGATGGTGGAAAAGCTAAATCTCAAAACTGAGGCACATCCATACCCTTATAAGCTTTCTTGGCTGAATAAGGGAAATAAAATAAAAGTTGAACATAGATGTCTGGTGAACTTTTCAATTGGCAAAAATTATAATGATTCTGTTTGGTGCGATGTTATTCCGATGGATGCTTGCCATTTACTTCTTGGTCGACCATGGCAGTATGACCGGAATGTTATTCATAATGGTCAGAAAAATACTTATTCTTGTGACAAAGACGGGAGGAAAGTTATGTTGGGGTCTTTAAAAATTGACAATGTTCCCAAACCTTCTAAAGGGGAGGGAACAATTTTGCTCTCTAGATCTCAATTTGGTGCAGCTATTGAAGAATCTGATGAAGTTTATGCACTTGTGGTGATGGAGGAAAGTAATGGAAATAAAAAAATTCCACAAATAGTTCAGCCTATTCTTGATGAATTTAAGATGTTATTCCAGATGAAATACCGTGCGGCCTTCCACCAATGAGGGACATCCAACATTGTATTGATTTCATATTCGGGGCATCAATTCCGAACAAGGCAGCCTATAGAATGAATTCTAAGGAGCATGAGGAGTTGCAAAGTCAAGTTCAAGATCTTATGAAGAAAGGGTTGCTAAGAGAAAGCATGAGTCCATGTGCCGTCCCGGCCCTTCTTGTCCCAAAAAAGGATGGAACTTGGCGAATGTGCGTTTATAGTCGAGCGGTGAATAAAATCACAATCAAGTACCGGTTCCTAATTCCTCGACTTGATGATTTAATTGATCAACTTCATGGTGCTTCAATATTCTCAAAGATTGACCTTCGGAGTTGCTACCATCAAATTAGAATGAGGCCAGGAGATGAATGGAAGATGGCATTCAAAATAAGAGATGGACTCTATGAGTGGATGGTGATGACGTTTGGCCTTTCAAATGCTCCAAGCACATTTATGAGGCTAATGATCCAAATATTCAAGTCGTTCATTGGTAAGTTCGTTGTGGCTTACTTTGACGATATTTTGATTTTTAGCAAAAATAATGACCAACACTTGGAGCATGTTTATCAAGTTTTCAATACTCTAAGGAAGGATAAGTTGTATGCTAATCTGAAGAAATGTGAGTTTTTCTGCGAAAGCCTTGTTTTTCTAGGTTTTGTCATATCCGACGAAGGAATTAAGGCAGATACTAGCAAGGTGGAATCTATTGTAAGTTGGCCAACACCAACCACCATTCGTGATATCCGAAGTTTCCATAGCATTGCTTCTTTTTATCGGCGGTTCATCAAGGGCTTTAGTACTCTCATTGCTCCAATTACCGAATGCTTAAAAGGTGTAAAATTTCAATGGTCAAACGAAACACAAAAGAGTTTTGATCTTATCAAGAAAAAGATGACAGAAGTTCCCATTCTTGCACTTCCGGATTTTGAAAAGGTCTTTGAAGTGGATTGTGATGCTTCAAATGTTGGTATCGGTGTTGTTCTTAGCCAGGAAGGTAAGCCCCTTGCTTTTTATTGTGAAAAGTTAAATGGAAGTCGAAAAAATTATTCCACCTACGACAAGGAATTTTATGCCATTATTAGAGCTTTAGATCATTGGAGTCACTATCTCTTGCCTAAAGAGTTTGTCCTTTTTTCGGATCATGAAGCTCTTAAATATATTAATGGCCAACATAAGCTTAATCGTCGGCATGCAAAATGGGTGGAATTTCTTCAGTCGTTTACTTTTCATATCAAGCATAAATCGGGCAAGCAAAATCAAGTGGCTGATGCTTTAAGTCGGAGATATTCTATACTTTCCACATTACAGATTGGAGTTCTTGGCTTTGATGTTCTAAAGGAGCAATACAATAATGATCCATAGTTTGGAGAAATTTGGGAAGAATGTTCAAGTGGGCCATCTAACCACTTCTTGCTACAAGATGGATATCTCTTCAAAGGTAACCAATTATGTATTCCCCAAGGCTCTCTTAGGGAATCTATCATCAAAGAAACCCATGGAGGAGGACTTGCTGGACACTTTGGGAGAGATAAAACTATCTCTTGTTCGGGAAAATTTTTACTGGCCAAGAATGGATAAAGATATTGCAAGGTATTTAGAACGATGTCGAATTTGTCATTTGGCGAAGACGCAAGCTCAAAATACAGGTTTATACACACCTTTACCCATCCCAACAGCCCCGTGGGAAGATGTGAGCTTAGATTTTGTGCTTGGATTGCCAAGAACTCAAAGAAATAAAGATTCAGTTATGGTGGTCGTGGACAGATTTTCAAAGATGTCTCATTTCGTGCCATGTAACAAGACTTTGGATGCCTCAAACATCGCCGACCTCTATTTTCGTGAGGTTGTAAAGCTTCATGGTATACCAAAAACTATGACTTCGGATCGAGATCCCAAGTTTATGAGTCATTTTTGGCGAACACTTTGGTGAAAGTTGGGAACTATTCTCTAATTTAGCACTTCACACCATCCACAAACGGGTAGCCAGACGGAAGTTGTTAATCGAAGTTTGGGAAACCTGTTGAGAAGTTTGGTGCGTAGTAATATTCGTCAATGGGATCTTACTCTTGCTCATGCTGAATTTGCCTACAACCGATCTAAAAGTCAAACAACAGGAAGTAGTCCGTTCGAGGTCGTGTATGGCTGCAATCTTATTAGTCCGCTGGATTTGGCTCTTATTCCTAATATACATTGTTATAGTGGAGATGCTGAAGGAAGAGCTAAAAACATTAAAAGGATGCATGTGGAAGTACATGATCGTATTGTGAAGCAAAACGCAAGGTACAAGAAGAAGGCTGATAAGCATCGGAAGCCTGCCACTTTTAAGGAAGGAGATCTGATTTGGATTCATCTCCGTAAGGAACGCTTTCCAAGAGGCCGATATGGTAAGCTCAAGCCAAGAGCTGATGGTCTATTCAAAGTTCTTCAGCGTATTGGCGAGAATGCCTACAAAGTAGAGCTTCCTGATGACTATGGTATTTCAGCAACATTCAATGTTGCTGATCTATCTCCTTATCATGGTGATGAGATGGAAGACGAGGACACAAACTCAGAGACGAGTTTAGTTGCAGCAGAAGCGAATGATCCAAATGAAGTGGCCCAATTAATAGAAGAGGAAATGACCCAAGAAGTCCAGGCGGCACTGTCCATTTTCCAACAGAAAATTCCTGTAGATGAGTCAACTTTGAATAATAAAATGTTTTGATTGGTATAGAATGAGCCCATGAGCCATATATGGATTCGAAGCCCAATGAGTCTAGTTTCATATGCAACAAACGAAAGGTCATTTGGAGTTTTCTAGAAGGAGTTATGGCTGTTTTACTAGAAGGTAGCAGTATGATCCGAAAATTGAAGAGTCAATGTCTTTTCATATTATTAGTCTTGAATTTATGAGTAATTCACGTATTTTGGAATATGAGTGGATTTGTAATCAATGTGGGGGTAATGAAGGGTTATAAGAGATTAGTATATATATATATATATAAGTGGAAGTGGGAGAATGAACTTGGAATCAAATACATATTTTGAGTTTCTTCACTTGTGTGAGAAAAAGGATTTCTTCTTGTTTCTTGTGTTAATTCCTAATTCTCCACTAAACGGCATCACTTAATATATACATTTGAATACCTGTTAGAACATATATGTCACGACTTAACTTAATTTATAATTCAAATTAAACCAACACAATGCAAAACATATGAAAGAACCAAACATACCAATAATTACAAAATAGTGAATGATAACCAAATATAATTACCACTATAATATTTGCGATGAATATTTTACCGCATGTATAACATAAACATTATGCCATGTCCTCAGCCATATGAACAATATAACCAAAGTAATCAAATATTTTCCGAAATATTAACCAAATACTCGAAAGAAATAAAAATACATCAAAAAAAGATGACATAAACAACAACATTATTAAAACACAGTAACTATTTATTTAGAAATACGTAATCGGTATTATTTCAGAGAGTATCTCTAAATAGGGATATGATATTTTCAAAAAAATCGGAAAATTACAGTCAGGAAACCTAAATCAGGAAACAACAGTCATTGAACATCGAGTTATTTTCACATGGTGAAGTACAAATTCAAAAAAACAGTTGTAGATAATGCCAGGCTATATTTTGATATATTTTTGTATTTGATATATTTAGTTATGCAACATGCATCTTAAACACATAGGTAATGATATATTTTTTTTATCAAAAATAGATCAAAATAATTATGTTGTTGTATTTTAGCATATATAATACAATAAACAAGAGAGCCGTCATTTTTAAAATCTAAACTTATAATTAATAAACAAGAAGAAGGAATTAGGATGGTAATGTCAGTGTTGTTGTTTGTGTATATATTTTAAACTAATGTTATATATGTAATATTTAACAAAATGAATTAGAGAAAATTATCAAATTGATCCCGTATGTGGGATCAATTGACCAAAAAATCCCATCTGTTTCCGGCAGATCAAAAAAACCCGCATCTCTCCCTCTTTTCGCCAATTTGATCCTCCGATGGCCGGAAAATACTCCGACCGGCGACGGAGGACCAAATTGGCGAAAACAAGGGGAGATGTGGGATTTTTTGGTCCGGTGAAAAATAACAGGACAGGTGAAAACTGATAGGAGAGTATGTCTTTTTCTAAAAAAAATTGGTAGCACATGTGCACAACCATATTACACTTATATCCGCCGCCAATGAGGTCCATAATGTACCACTGGTCAGCCTGAAACTGTAGAGTCGAGACTTGGACAATCAGAAAAACAGATTGGATTGGAACTAGAACCATTAATTTGGAGTCAAATGGAAACTGGTTATTATGAAACTCGTTCCGGTTTCTAAAAATAGGTATATAGATACCCGGTTTATTACTTACTTAAAAAATTATATATTTAACTTTAATAATAAAATATTGGACATCAAACCAACCATAACGTATCGTTCAATTATTGAGTATATTAACACATATACTTTATTAACTTTATCTCAACCTATGAATTAAGTTATCATTTGAGAATCTATTAGGTTTAAGTATTTGTAATTGTACCTTAAATTATTTTAACACAAATCAAGCAACATTTATTTGATCTAAATCTAATTATAATAAATGAAATTATGGTCAATTTATGTGTTTAGATCCTGCATACATAAGACACAAAAACCATAGTTCTAAAAACCTAAATAACCAAAATACTGAATTTTAAATATATATTCTTTGAGTTAAATTATATATTTATTTGTATGTGAATAACCAAAAATTTGGACCGGAATATGTGGAGTCGGAATTGGATTGGATATTCAAAAATTCATCATAAAGAACCGAATTGATTGTATAAATAAAAATTAACAACCGATTCTTTAAAATTTTGCAGGAACTCGACTCGGTCCCAACCGTAACCACTGGCTAGGGTATTTTCCATCATACCCCAGCTCAATTATCATAAACCCCACCTTTTTTTTATATTAATAAGTACATATTATAACACTTAAAAATGTTAGACAAATACCAAGGGAGGGGGTGGATTAATCAAAACTCTCTACTTGTAATAATACAAAACAAAATAAGAAGAAGAAAAAAAAGGTAAAATAAAGATTTGTACCCCTCAAACGGGTACCGTCCATGGTACAGCCCCACGTAGTGCATTTCCTACCGGATGCACTACACGTGGCGTGCATGGACGGTGCAGATCAATGCACTAGATGGAACATCGATCTGCACCGTCCATACACGTCACGTATAGTGTATCCGGCAGGAAATTCACTACATGGAGTGTACCATGGACTCAATTCCTCAAATACATACTTTGATATTTTTCGATTAAAATTTAAAAATTTTTACCGTAAATTACGATGAGTACTAAATAAAATACAATTGTTGGGTTAACCGCCACCCAACCCAAGAAAGTGGTAAAAAAAACTAGCATCAAATTTAATGCGGAGTTCGTATGGTTACAATAAGAGGGTCTGTTTCATGAAGTGATTCGGACTTTCCTACAAACTCATCGTCATCACCACCACCACAACCACATAAAATCCCATCAAGATCATTACCACCCGTTTTCTTGCTATTACCTTCTTTAATATCTAACCCTTCCATCGATAACGGCAATAGAGATTTTGAAGCTTTTGCCGAACAAGACTGATGAGCCGTAGCCGCCGTGAGCTCCTTAGCTCGCTCGGCTTGCACCACCCAATCCGTCCTCCCCAAAACCAACATCATCAGCAGCGCGCACGAGGCTTGAGCCGCCAGCAAGCCGAGCCACAGCCCCGCGAACCCCATCTCCATCACAAAACCCATGAAGAAGGCCACCGGCAAGCCGACCAGGTAAAACGAGCCGAGATTTATATTGGCCCCGACGCCGGGCCTGGCGCTGCCCCTCAAAACCCCGCAGCCCGTCGTCTGCGGGCAGTTGCCCAGCTCGCACAGCCCGGCTATCGGCAGCGCCGCGGCCGTCAGCTCCAGAATCTCCGCGTCCGCCGTGAACAGACGCCCCCACCGCCGCCTCATCAGAGTCGCGAACACCATGGCCCCCAAACCCAGCCCGACCCCGCATATCAGCGACACGATCATTGAAATACGGGCCCTTCCGGGCCTTCGGGCCCCAAGCTCGTTGCTGACCCTCGTCGAGACTCCAAGGCTGAGAGACGATGGGAAGACGTAGACCAACGAGGTCGTCTGGATGAGAATACCCATCGAAGCAATCGTGGCCCTCGGGCTCGACAGAAGCCCGCAAAGCATTATCATCAGTTCATACCACCACCACTCCAAGCACACCGAGACACAGGTCGGCACGGCTAGGGACAGCAGCTTGGACCAGCCGCGCAGGCAATCACGGCCCGGCTCGACCCAAGAATCCCTGTACACGCCCGAAAGATACACATACCAAGAGAGGAGAAGAACGAGGTTGAGATTGGTGAGGGCCATTGCTAATGCCACCCCAGAAATGCCCATTTCGAGGTATACCACCAAAAGAAAATTCAACGGCACGTGCAGTGAAACAGACACGAACGAGCAGAGGGTTACGGGTAGGGTGATGCTCTGAGTTCTCAGATAGATTCTGAGAGGGTGGAGAATGGAGAGGAAGAACAAGTCGGGTATGGCAAAAAGAATGAAATTCTGAGCAACTGACGAGATCTCCTCGTCTTGGTTGCACCACAATAGTATCTCTTTCATGTTGAGCCACATGAAGGAGATGGGAATGGAGATCGTCAGAAGGAGCAAGACGGTACGTTGCAGGGTGAGGCCGAGGAGCTTCGTTTGTTTGGCGCCGTAAGCCTGGCCGCAGATTGGGTCCATGCCCATGGCCAGGCCCGAGATGACGGAGTAGCCGGTTATATTAGCCACGCCGATGGAGAGGGAGCCGCCGGCTAGCTCTAGCTCGCCGAGATAGCCGAGGAAAAGCATCGAAATCATGGCCCTCGAGTATATTATCAGGCCGGTGATGGTTGTCGGACATGATATCTTCGATATCTCTTTGATTTCTTCAAGGGCCTATAAGAATTCAAGAAAGAGGTGGAGGGAATATATGAATACATGTTGTGTAGTAAAAAAACATTTTTTGTGTAAGTTCAAATGATTAAAGGTGTTTTTTGTTTAGTAGGAGACATGTGTGTACTTGTGTGTGTGTGTGTATGTGTGTGTTTAGGTCATTAGTGTGTGTCTTTTATATATACCTCTGAAGTGTTTGGCCACCTATGAAGTCCTTGATCATCTGTGGGAAGATCCACAATTGTTTTGTTGGGGCTTAAGAAATGGGTTTTATTAGGAGAGATAAAAGAGGAAGGAGAAGAGGGGTTTGGATTGCACATAGTATAGTTTTGTTTCTCTCTCTTCCTTGTGGAGATGATGATAGTAAATGTGTTGGCTTTTCAAGGGTTGGAAGTTAAGGAGAAAATGGATAAAGGAATTAAAGGGAATGTTGGGGTAGTATGGTTTGGTTTAATTTTAGCAATTGCAACCCTTGATGGGAGCAAGGCATGCATTGATTGTCTATATATATACACACACACAAGGATTGTGTCCTATGGCTCTCTACGTGTCAAATCAAAAAAGAATTTACCATGAAAAGCGGCCACCATTCTAAGTAGTACTCTTTTGTACCCGCTATAAGTTCTGTTCGGCAACGTCAATCCGTTAGTTTGTAGAAGATAGTTTATAGCGTATAACCTGTTGATAAATGTTTGGGCAATGGTAACTTATAGCGTTTTTCAGCAGTTTATAACGTTTTCTTGAAATACTACTCGAAGTAGCGTTTGAGCTTATAGATTCTATGGTCTAATCCGACCCGGCCCAGCCAAGTGGCTAGGTCGACCTTCAAGGGGTAAATCAGCACCCATATTACCATATCAGCTTCCCAATGGTCCGGTGTTTTTAAATGGATATTCAAATAGAATCGTTATATCTTTTGAATGTTGTCTTTAAAAAAATACCAAAATTTGTATTTTTTTTTTTCATTCTACGTGACAAAAGACAAACTTTGCATTTATATACACATTGAGAATTTTTCTTTTTCAATTTCGTATTCCCATCGTTGTAAATTCTATATTGGGTTTGTTTATTTTTTGTCGAAAACTTTCTATATTTTTTATTAAATTGCACTATTTTGAGTTTTATAATTTTTTCTATAATTATAATTTATTTTAATTATTTTATAATAATAATTTATATTATTATTAGAAAGTACCATAAAATAATTATACATAATATTGTGGTTGGTCGTTGCATGATTGTAAATAAAAAAATAGTTGTATTTGAGTTGCGAGAATAGTAAATACTAAGAGGAGAAAAATTAATTAGATATCAATATGATAATGGTAGTCTTAGGGTTAGGGTTGGGCTGGAGGGGTTTCATCTTTTCATTTTCACTCTTTTATAGGCCTGTGAGTGAACTCAATTATTCGATCCGGTTCGAATGATTCGGCTTGAAAAAGCTCGATTTGGGCTCGAATCATCCCATCAAATATAGGGTCGAACCCTGATTTTGAATCCGACCAAAATGGATCAAATATTCTGCTCGATCTGAATATTCTTATTCCCTTTCCCCCTCTTCATTTTTTATATCCCAAACCTCTCATCCCGTCCACATTTTTTATTGTCCAGCACAGCTCGGATTCAATGTTTTTATGATCTTCATAATTTCTTATAATATGAAGTAACATTTCAGCGATTTTATGATTCTGTAACAAACATAAATACTTTTTACAAAATCGATCGAACTATTTGCGAATGATCGATCCAAAATACCGAATCAAATCGAATAATAAACCTAAAAAATGGCTTTCGAAACCGAATCAAACCTTTTTTTATACTCGGCCGAATCGAAGAGGATCGAATATGTTAAAAAAAATCGAGCCGAATCAAACCAAGTGAAAATTCGGTAGGTTTCGCATTGGTAACAGCCTTGCTCTTTTACTTCTATTTCAATACATGAAAACAATATACCTTTAGGTTTTATGCATCTTCTCATTGTATAACATTTGTCATTACGTGTAAAGACTAAAGGGTCATTCTTGCTTTTTTTTTCTTGGGAGGGGGAGTCATCGTTTATTAAAAAAACAAAAACAAAAACAAAAAAAAAAAAAAAAAAAAAAAAATCTTTTGCTCATTTCGGGGTGAAAAGGCCTAAAGTGTCTTCACCCTCTTTTGGCCAACATTAAAGCATAAATACAAATAATATATATATATACACTTTTATTTTTCTTTGTTATTTTGCACATTTTTTTATTTATAATTTTACACTTTTACACATTTTACACATGTTAAATACAAATGGTTATTTATTTATAATTTTACACATTTTTTAACATAATATAAATGCTAGTCTGAAAAATGAGGTGGGATCATTGCCACATTCTCTGCACGAGCTTGTGTGAAAGAACACCAATAAATTAAGGTTGCATGATCGTGTCACCAAGAACAAAGGCGCAATCTTGCAAGGCTCTCAAATTCTTGCACGATCTCTCAATTATTAATAAAAAATATTTATTTTGTAGCTTTTATGCAATATTAATTAAAAAAAAAGTAAGGTGCGACGATTGCATAAACAATATGAGATATCTTGTGATCATTTTACATGATCATACTAAGCCTTTGTTTTTTTGGCTTAATTTCAGCACTTTTCGATTCGATTCAAGAAATTTCACTCTAAGTTGATTCAAGAACTTTCACTCTAAGTTGATTCAATTCAAGAAATTTCGATTCATTGATTCAAAGACATTCATTTCAATTTAGTTCAAAGATTCGTGACTTTCAACTCAAAAGAACATAGCCTAAGTGGGAAAAAAAAGAGGCGAGAATTGCATAGAAAGAGGCGCGTCGGAACAATTGCGTAAACGGAGGCCGATCGTCCGAAATTCTCGATTTCTCGCACAGTTGTGCAAATATTATTTTTTTTAAAGGCAAACTTTATGCTGTAAGGAACATAAGAAATGGTTCAATATACCATCCATGACAACTCGAGCACAATATATATACTACAATACAAAGCAATGAACCGGATCTCTCCTCCATTCAGTAACGCTATAAGACGAACTGAAGGCCTTCTTAGCACTCGACCAAAGCCAGGAATTGATTTTGTCTTATTTAAAATACTAGAGATAACTTGTGTTATAATATGTCGTAATGGTACGGTAGTGGTGTCGTAATTAGATTAGAATAATTAAATTATCTTACTTGAGAAAAATATGTTGGTTCTCGAAATTCAATCGGAGATCGAAGGACCTGCCGTAAGAAAAATAAAAATACAGACCGTCAAAAAGCATGCCGGCGGGCAAAAATATGATTGGACGCATAAAAACAGGTCGGCGGACCTGTCGTCAAGAGAAAAAAAATAAACTGATCGGCCGCAGGAGATCTATGGCAGCGGCCCTGCCGAAAAGTAGTTAAAAAAAAGTTTCCGGCCACCAGGCAGCGGTTACCTCCCGAAAAGCAGGCTGACGGGCCTAGTTATTTAAATAAAAAATAAAAAAAATGGCTGGCCGCCTGAGGTCTGCCGGCCGCCAGCAGTGGCCTGCCGGAAAGTAGACTGGTGGGCCTGGCGCAAAGTGAAAAATGAGAAAAGGCCGGCCGGCGGGAGTTTGCCGGTGGCCGACGGCCCCATCGGAAAAGTTGGTCGGCCGGATGTCCGTCGGAGATCCACGTCAAGAAAGAATTTCTTTAAGATTAATTGTCTCTTTAATTTAATTTAATATTTAAGAGTATTTTCTGAAATTTATAGTTTGAGGTGTATGTGACGACCAAAAATTAACATTGTTCGTTATATTATAAATCTAAAATCTAAATTAAGCTACCTTGAAGATTTTGTTGTTTCTCACCTTACATAGTTGCCATATCATATAAAACCAAATTGTTGACAACTTGCCATATAGTTTAAAACCAAACTGTTGACTATAACATTGCTAATTTTAGCTTGCACCATACTAGCATGATTCCTTCACCTTCCATGCTTCCCCAGCCCATACGAATTTAAAGAAGTTGTGGTTTGTTGTCTCTGGGGTTCTACCGCGTAATGGAGGTGAGATATATATATATATAGGCGCGTCGATAATTCCGTGATCAGCTAGATCTGCCATGGATGTGATTTTGTTCTGGAGCATTTTAAGAGTAGTCTCATCGTCTCATTCAAATCATTCTTAACTCTAAATTTAGACTAAAAGGATAAAAAATTAGATGAAAAGTTCATTCAATCGATCTCCCAAATTGAGTTCCACAAAAATATTTATATATCCCTTAATCTATTTTCATATTTATACCTCCTCAAATCTACTCTAAAAATCTTCACTCTTCCAAATTGAGTTGGTCACACAAAAATATTATTATTTCAAAATAATTAATACTCTCCCCGTCCCTTAAGTGTAGGCACCTGGGTGGGTGGCACGGGTTTTAATAAAGAGCGTGTTGAGTGGAGAGAGAGTATGACTTTACAGAAAGAAGTTGTGTGTTGAGTAGCAAGAGAGTATGATTTTATAAAAAGAAAAGGTATATTTTCTTTTTTTTTTGATACCGGGTTAGAACTACACTGACTAGTCCCGGGATAATGTTGCCCCACAAGATCGCTACCAGTTAAATCGCGAGATGTGTATCGGCTCCTGGTTCTTAAATATCCTCAACTACCGCAGCGAGTCGTCCTCAAGTGATTGCTCCATCTTTGGACCCCAAATCCAACCGCGAGGTTCCCAGAGATCTGGCCTCCCACCGCTTGAAGCCCTCAATATTTAATTGTTCCACCAACAGTCTGGAGGGCTAGGCCCTAACCCTTAGTCAAAGACTAAGGGATCATTGAGCCTTGAGAAATTCAATTCCAAAGTGTTGCCACTAGGAATTGAACCCCTGACCTCCAACTAAATTGAAGATCAGGTGGTCAACTGCGCCAAGGCAGTTGGTTAAAAGAAAAGGTATATTGATTTTACTAAAAATGAAGTATGCCTACTCTTTGGGGACAGGCGAAAATAGTAAAAGGTGCTTATATTTAAGTACGGAGGAAGTAAAAAGTAAGAGAATTGTTGTAGGGTAGAAAAGAGTATATGGAAAGTTTTAGGCGCAAAAATATAGGAATAAATATAAAGAATCTCGTTGGGATCGCTCAAAGTGTCTAATAACCTTTTTTTTAACAAAAAGTATCAAAATATCAATCATCTCATTTCTCTTTTATATGAAGGTTGTCACAGGAAGGACATTCGACATAAAATATTGTCATTTTACATTAATTACAGTGTTAATTAATTACAGATATTTAATTGACATTATAATCTTCATGTCACCGACCTAAACACAGTTGAAATTAAGGTGCAGTTGACGATATTGATGACAAAAAATTATTAAAATATATCTCTCTCTCTCTATCTATCTCTTCAAGGAAACATGAGGAATAAAAAACATCTGTAGTGCAAAGTGGAAAGGGTGAATAGATTGGGAAGCAATCAAAATTGAATTCCCTCTGGTTGTGCTTTGAAGTGACTGGGCATATTGTGAATGTTGCGACTTGTGCGTGCGTGTGTGTATCCATCTACAAACAAAACCACACATTTTTTCCTTTTTTTTGTTTTTATTTACACACACAGTAAAGTGTGGGCATGGGAAATGTTAGACTTGTCTTTAAAACAAACCAAGCCATGTTACAATTCACTCCAAGTCCACGTGATACACCGGCGGCAGTCCGGGCATGACCTATGTTGTCTGCAACTGATCCCATTTTTTTTTTTTACAGCCAAACACTACTTGGCTGCTTGCCCAATTTGAGAGGTACTACAACAACTTCATCCATATATAAAAATCACTTTTGAGGCCCCATTTGGAATTTTATTTTATTTTTTATTTTTATTATTTTGGAGAGTGTAGAGATATATATTACGGTTAAACCTCGATAAATGAATGTTCGATAAATGAATAATTTTCTCCGGTCCCAACTCTATATAATATGTTCAAATTTTCTTTCGATAAATGAATAATTTCACTAAATGGATATTTTTCTCTGATCCCAATCATATTCATTTATCGAGGTTTTACTGTATTATAAATGTATAGTAACTGCAATACCGAAGATTTGTGGGTGGGACTGGGGTGGGTGGGGGGGGGGGGGGAATTATGGGTCATGGTCCTTATGGAGAATTTTTTTTTTTTTTTTATTTGTCAATTTAATAAATGTTTCTCGGCGATGATGGGTAATTATGTCAATTCCATGTGTACACTTGACATCCTAACCTAAAATCATGAAACATGCATTTTGAGTTTAATAATTATTCTAATTCTAATGACAATATGAGGAAAAATCATTTTCATCTTAATCAATCTATGACTAACTTAGGCGTTGGAGTTCCAAAAATAAAATAAAATAAAAATAAAAATAGATATTTAGGCTACTCCCGACTATCTCAAATTCACGTTTACACACTAAGTTTTAGTTTGTTATTGTTCTGACTTTAAAAAAAATGATACAACTATGATGTAAAAATAATCAGTTATAAATTTAAAATAGATTTGTGTTTAATAAATATAATTTTTAAAATACTTTTAAAATGTACAATATTAATTTCCAAAATATCCTTCTAAAAGCAACTCTAATGTTGCTTCCAAAATATGCTGACAGTGACTCATGAATGCTAAAGAAAATGTTTTATTCATCTATCAAATATTTTTAAATTTAAAAGTTCATCAAAAGGTTGATTATTTTTAAAGTTAAGCAACATCAAACGTTGCCAAAAGACGTTCGTTCGCGGGGTGAAGGCGGATTATTCGCCTGTGTTTTTTTACGAAATGGGTCGTTTATCTCCTATTAAATTAAATAATCATATTAGTCCCATGTATTTTTAAGAAATAGGCGTATTACTCTCCTTTGTAAATTAAATAGAGGATTATCCCTCATGTGTTCTAAAAAATATACAAATTGACCACATGATGTGCTTGATTCAGACGTTGCAAATCACCTCTTTATATGCACAAGTCGATAGAGGGACCGTAGGCACCTTAAGTATAATTAAGTAATGTGCTTATTTGGTTTAAACAGAGAAATAACTTGCCTATTTTTTAAAAGAGAAGGATAATATCATTATATAATTTATAAAAAAAATAACTCATCTTATAGAACACGATATAGGCTTATATGCCCAAAACTCGTGGGTTCGCGCATTAATCTCATGCTGACGTCATAATTCAACTCAAACAATATGTGGTTTTTGAACAAATTTATAAAATATTCGGTCCACAATCCATTTTGATTTTATGTTCCAATTAACATTGCATGGGTGTGATTTCGTGGAACCCACTCGCTTTAAAGCGTAATTAATACGCTCTATTTAGGTTCTTTTTTTTTGAGCTAATTTTTGCTAACTGTAGAGATATTAAACGTCTTTCCAGAGTCATTGCTTAACCCGCCAAAAGAGTTAGGCCAATATTTCCTAAATTTGCTTAAACTTTTTTTACTTTAATCAAGTTTCGAGATATATAATATTAATATAATATATATATATATATATATATATATATTATATTAATATTATATATTAATATTATATATAATATATATTATTACTGTATTTGTTAATTTAGTGTGTGTATATATATATATATATATAAGTGTATTTTTTGTTATATTTATTATAGTATAGTTGTTACTATATATATAAAATATATTGTTATTGTTTTTTTTTTGACTTATAAAAAAATAAAAAATAGATTTTTTAAATATTTAGCCCGTTTAGCCCATTTAGTCCGAAACCCGTTAGGGTTAGGGTTAGGGCCAATATTTCCTAGCCCGTTTAAATCCGGCTTTTTAGCCGGACCGTTTGGCCCGAGCCCGCTAGAATGGCTAGCTAGGCTAGTTTAACATCTCTAGCTAATCGAATCAATTTTCAAGTAGTTCTCTTTTTTAACAATTTTCTTGAATCGAACCGAACTCGAATCGAAAGTCTTGAATTGAACTAAACTAAATCAATCGAATCTGAGTTATATAACAACCATAATAATAGTGACTAATATAGATAACAATATATATGACATCTATAATAATAGTATATTACAATAATAATAATATAAAGTATATATGTAATATTATTGATAAAATTAATCTAAAGAATAATAATAATATCACATAACAATATATACAACAACCATAAAAACTAGTTATATCACAAGAGCAAAAATAATAATAATGTAATAACAATAACATTAATAATACTAAAAATTATATATAATATTGTGGATAATATAGATATAAATAATAATAATAGTAATAAAATTTAATAATAATAATATAAAAATTATACAACTTTATTGATAATAATGATATTAATAATAAGAATAATATAATTAGATAATAATATAAATAATAATAATAATTTATATTACAACAAGATAAACAACAATAATAATAAGATTGATTTTAATATTAAAAATTTGTATAATATTATTGATAATATTAATCAATATCAACAATGAGATTGCAAGTAATTAAACTCACTAGAAAATAATATATAAAATAATAATTATTAATATTTATATTACAAGAATAAAAACAATAATAATACTAATAATGAAATAAAAAATTATAATTAGAATTATATATAATATGTGATATAATATAATAATTATTATTTGTTGGAGCAATATCGGTATTTGCGCCGTTGTGCGGAAGCGTAAATATAAAGTGTGAAAATTAAACGACACAATGATTTATAGAGGTTCGGCCAAATGTGCCTACGTCCTCTCTCGTTATCTTTTTCAATAGGATGAAGATCAAAACCTCTGCACCTCTTTTCTATCGGTCGAGGGATTACTGTTACAAGCCCGTCTTCTATCGATCTGAGTAAACTGTTCTCTTACTTCTCTTTTTGTCGGTCCAAGTTAAACCGTTTTCCTTTTCTATTGGACAAGGAATTAACCACTCTAGCTTTCTATCGGTACTAGATAAACCTCACTAAGATAGCGATTGCGATTCTAAAATGTCGGATCCTTGATCCTAATAACACCGAATCCAATCATATCTTTTCTTTTTTTCTCTCTTGTATGATTTAGTGTATCACACTTAATCACTCTCAATTTAAGCTCAAGAACAACAATTATAATGTTTACAATGATATCTCAAGTGTGTATGAATTGCTCAATGTTGTTGTATGAATTAATACCAAGTGGTTTGGTATTTATAGCCTTCTTCATCCAACTAGTCGTTGTTGACTGTTTGACTTGCTAGCGTGTGCTAGCTTTATGCCTTAGCGTGCGCTATCACTTGTAGCTTCAGTCCAGTGGCTACTGTCTCTCTTCCTTAGCGTGCGTTAGCTTCTTCATTGCGTACGTTAAGTACACATATTAGCGTGCGTTAAGATCTCTTCGTAGCGTGCGCTAACCATGTATCCGTTGCATGATTTGTCAAACTGACCGTTCCAACTTTATGACTTTGACTCAGACTTTCCACCGAATCTCCCAACGTCCATATGCTTGAATTCAAACTCTTTAGCGTGCGCTATTCCTTATCAGTAGTGTGCGCTATCTTCATCTTCTTGCGTGCGCTAGCCTTGATCTCTAGCGTGCGTTATTCTATCAGGTAAGTCCTTCTGTCTTCAGATATGTTCGTTAGCGTGCGCTAACTTTGATGTCTAGCGTGCACTAATGCAGTCCAGATGCAACTTTTTGCGTCTTTGATTTCTTCGTCTTTTTGCTTCGCCTCTTTATTGTTTTGTTTTGTTTAGCAACTCAATCATCAAAACACTATTTATGAATATATGGAATAAATATTCCAACAATCTCTCCCTTTTTGATGATTACAAAACAACTCTTGGATTGGATTGTAATATCCGGATTTTCAGTATAAATTTTTCGCGTTATTTTATCTGAGATATACTGCATAGCTTGGTGTCTATACAGTATGGATAAAATAAATTGAGAACTGAGACAGCTGTATTGGTATAATTGTCGTAGTTGTTCGAGAATTACTTTAAGGATATCGTATATCCGGTTATTTCAATTTTGACATCGGGTCTATCATATGAGAATATTATTGGATTGAGTATATGTATTCAGTATGTGAGTGTACGTATCCAGTATGTCGAGACGGACGAGAAGAGTTGGAAATGGCTAAGTATAGCCTGATTAGTGCGCGCTAATGTTCAAGTATAGCGCACGCTATCGTTCATGGTTAGCGCACGCTAGAGGCAGAATGTAGCGCACGCTAGTGCGCATCGACTGCAGGGAATCTGCGTGTGGACCCGGCTGCTTTTGGCGCATGTTCCGATAGGGTCAACGGTTGTTTGTCCTGAAGGATTAGCGCACGCTAAAGCATGAGGCTTAACGCACGCTAATTGTAGATCGGTCAAAGGGAATCTTATCCTTGTCAGATGCTTTCGGCATGTGGGTCACGAGCATCTTCGTGGTAGGTGTAGACTGTAGCAAGTCAACTGATATTAGCGCACGCTAAATGCAAGGACTTGCGTGCGCTAGACAGTGTAAATTACGTACGCTAATGCATGGGCATTACGTACATAAGCACATGTACGAAGCCAGACAGTAGCCACTGGACTGCGATAGCGCACGCTAACAAAGTCAGTTAGCGCACGCTAAAGCCGTAGCGCACGCTAGTAATTTGTTCTATATAAGGGGACATACGGGTATTATGAAGCATTTCGTCCATTTCTTTCCTTTCACTCGATAGAGAGAGATTTGGGAGGTACTTGAGGTCCAGAAACTCTCTGAGATGATGATCTTTATCAAGATTAAGATAGAGAGCATGGATTAAAGCCTTGTTATTCAAGTTATTCATGATTCTTGGAATGAAGTTCAAGTGTTCTTCTTCTTGGTTCGTCTAATCCAGGTAATTTTGGTATCCCTTTGATAGTAGTTCGTTTTTAAGAACGATTACTTCTGAGAGAACATGTTAGATAATCATGTGGTGATTTTTATGAGACCTAATGGGATTATGATAAGAGTTTTCGGATGTTTTTTAAGATTCTTCATGTTAATGGTGATTCGTTTAACTTGATGAGGTTGAATCATGGATTCTGAATCATGATAATTTCAGTGGTCGATTTAGATGAGCTAAATCATGATATGAGGTTGAATTCCGGATTGAGTATGATATGATCCTTGTTATCGAGTTGGTTTGATTGTTGATGTTATTATTGATATATGGACATTGATATGATCCTTGTGATAGTTATGGTGTTGTTTATCTTCAAGAGATATGGAGATTTATGTCTCCCATCATTAGGATTTTGATGTTAAGATGATATAAGGATATATAATGGTTTTGATTATAAATATGGATAAGATGATTAAAACCAACATTATGTTGATTTTAGTTTCGTATGTTCTTGATAAGATGTGGATCATGATGATGAGATTGAATTTGGAAAAAGTTATTGTAAATCTTGAAGTATGATTTCCTTTTCATTCGGATTCGTAGTCGCAAGGTGTTAGTCGATGCTTGGAATGCATGCCACTGTACAGCATTAGCGCATGCTAAGCTTACTGGCTAACGCACATTAACGGGAGCAACTTAGCGCACGCTACGTTATGCGTTTAACGTACGCTAAGTAGGCAGACAATGCATTACTTTTGTGTTGTGATTATGAATTCGTGATGGTTTGATTTGGTTTATTCAGACTGTGTTTATTCAAGGTTTTTGTTGAACCGTTGAGTTCGATTGGTTGGTTATGTCGGTTGTTGATTATTATCGGATGTGTTGTCATTTGATTATTGCATTAGGTTGTGATGTTTGGTCGTGGTTTATGACCGTTGTGTTGCGGTTGAGGCTGAAGAGTTCGTAGATTGCTTTTGATCGGGGCTGAGGAGCTCATAGACGAAGGCAATGGATTTTGGTAACAGCTTCGTGGTATCGGTATCGAGGCAAGTTTGTACTTATTCAGTTTATAATATTTGATGAATGGTTTCGCTTTCATTTCATTTATAATTCGTATAGCAATGATATTATAAATATAAACTGTCGGGATGATTTGTTTATCATGCTATGGTTTGAGACAAATCAAAATGTGTATGATTTAATTATGTTTGATTGAAGATAGAGATGTGAGTTATATTTGGTCAGTGATATGGAATGTTGAATATCGAGGGTAGTTATCGTGTCAATATTGATGTCGGGACGGTGTTTTGTTGGTATAAATAGACTATACCTATTTTGGGATTATTCGTATAACTGTGTATTCGTTCAGGAATGTTGGTTCTTGGAAAGGATATTATCTTCGGCTTTGAGGTAATTTGAGTATTGTTCAGTTATGAAGATAATTATTATGTTGAGTTGTTGTATATGTTGTACGATGATGTTTCGTATAGTGGGATTCGTATTGATTATTTCGTTGAGGGATGATGATCCCAGGGCTGATTGTATTGAGATCGTTGATCATGTTGATCGTTTGTGGGGGATGATGATCCCAGGATTTTGTTTTGGATATTGATTAGTCGTGTCGACTTTTCTTTGTCAGTTTGTCATTGTTCACTTCGGTGAGTCTTTTGATCCTTATTGGATATGTGATTCTGTGAGTTTCGTTGTCATGTTGCATCGTGACATATCTGGAGTCATATCTAGGGATGTTAATTTTATCCGTACCCGATCCTATCCGTCGGATAAACCCGAAATCGGGTCGGGTATCGGCCGAACCCGAAGTTTTATGATCGGGTACGGGTACGGTATGGATATAATATATTACCCGAATACCCGATCCGATTACCCGATCCGCGTACCCGTTTGAATTATATAAATATATTATTATTATATATTATACATAAATATTATAATGTATTATAAATTAGATATATTATTATATAAAATATTATATTTTAGATATTTATTGTACTAACTTGAACTTATTAATTACATTATATGTATATATGATATATATTAAAAATATTTATATTCTTAAATATAGGATATACGGGTACCCGAATACCCATTGGGTACCCGATTACCCGATGGACAATACCCGAACCCGATCCGAATCAAATAGGGTAGGGTATGGAGGAGGAATACTCGTACCCTACCCGACCCATTGACATCCCTAGTCATATCTACGTGCCGATTGGTTATTGTGCAGGATTTTTAGCCGGGCACATGATGGTTATGCGTGGATGTTTCCGCATTGAACCGTGCACACGAGACGTAGTTCGTGAGGCTAATTAAGTACATGTCCCACGTATATCCTGGATTCCATATACGGGGTGGACATGTGGACGGACACATTTTCGGATCAGGCGTACTGTGACGTCCATCTTTTGAGCCATATTGTTGGGTCGATTGGATATGTTCGACGGTTTGTGACTGGTTGTTCATACGCCCGAGGGGTATGTTCGACAGTCAGAGTTATTTCTTGAGATCCATTATTGTTGATCATTTGGAGTCTACCTTGTTGAGGGTATTCTCGGTTATTGTTGGTCCTTTGTTGATCATTTGGAGTCTACCTTGTTGAGGGTATTCTTGGTTATAGTTGATCCTTTGTTGATCATGTTTGGAGTTTACCTTGTTGAGGGTATTCTCGGTTATAGTTGATCCTTTGTTGATCGTGTTTGGATTTTACCACGTTGAGGATATTCTTGGTTATTGTTGATCCTTTGTTGATCGTGTTGGGAGTTTACCATGTTGAGGGTACTCTCGGTTATCGTTGATCCTTCGTTGGTCATATTAGAGCTATCATGTCGATGATATTCTCAGTGATGTATTGGTTGATCATTGCTATTGATCGTATGAGCATTCCGACTGTACGTCGATGTTCGGGATTTTGTTATCATTATCATGTGGTAGTTGATCTACAGATATGTTGTGTATTATTGGTTTATACATGTTGAGATTTGATCGTGTAAGTCGAGCTGTGTGGCTACAGCTTGTAACCCAAGTGGGGGCAATGAGTGTTGGAACGTTGGGCTGTTTCAGAGGGAAGGGCCCGAATTGCTTGAATCTAGCCTGCCCATTCCAAGAAAGGAGTTGGCCCATGCTACTTGGGCTAAAGCCTAGGTAATCTGGTTCCTAGAGTGGAGGGAACGGCGCCAGACTGGCATCACAGAGCAACGAAGACCTCCCGCACCTTGCACTGGAAGGATTACAGGCTGGTGCGGTTCTGGCCCGGTGATGCCTAATGGATCAGCTCTAATAGAACCAACACTTTTAAAAAAGGAGAGAGAGAGAGAGAGAGAGAGAGATTTGATCGTGTAATCCGACGGACAGGATTTGGCAAAGATTGGATTATTTCCGCACTTATGAGTTATGATGATGTTTTGAGAATTATCAGTATTTTTGGAATACAGTACAGATGATTGTTGTTGAATTCATTTCGTCATTTGAGAATACGAAATGTGGAATATGTCAAGGATTGATTTAGTATGGATTGTTATGAATTGGTAAGGTTATAACGGTAAGATTACATTGGTAGTATTCTTACTTCGTTATTACATTGGTATGTAATTATTTATGTTGATGTGATCGATATCATCGTTGAGTATTGTGGCTGACCCTGTCATGGGCTTTATTTTTAGGTACTCAGAGATCGAGCTAGTAGCGGTCGTGAATGGGTGAGCTTCCCTAGTGATACTGGCTGTGGCATGTTTTTGAGTATTGAGTATTTACTTCTGGTTGTTTTATTTCCGCTGCAAATGTGTATTTTGAATTGTGTTTACCTCCGCTGCGTGTGTATATTTCAAAATGGCTTTTCGGTATCTTTACCAACTCGTGTGTATTTCAAATGGTCTTTTGGCATTTTGCGAATTTGGGTTATTTCGTTAAACCCTTTTTCCTAACTATTTTATCGGTACGTTTAAGGGGTGGCTTAACGTACACTTTGAACTATCGAGATTTGGCATTTCGCCTTGTATTTTCAAATGGTATTTTATGACGGTATTTGAGAACTATGTTTTTGAAAATATTTGAGTATTTAAAATATTACCGTCATTGGCCTTTTGGCATTTTTAAACATTTTTGAAATAGTTTTTAGCCTGGTGGGTTCCGGCGCGGGACCCACGGCGCTGTAATATCCCGGATGGTTTTGGGGGTGTTACATGGATAAAACCTGCAAGAATAAATATATATATATTTGTACGTTTCAAAGTTTTCGGCTTTGATCATTTCATTAGTTTCACCCATCTTCTTTTTCTGTCATTTCCTACTTCTTCGTTTCTTATTTTTCAACTCCTTCATTTCTCCCCCCTTTTTGTATGCTTTCTTCTCCTTTTCGACTTCTTCGATTTTTATTATTTTCTCCTCCTTTTTACTTTTTATTTTTCCTGTCATATCTTTCATGACGCTTTTTATCCGATTCAACTCTTTTTCCCCCTTTTTGTATTCAGCAAAAAGTGTAAAAAATATATCAATTGAATAGAGGATACCAATTATTGAATATACATGATACTAAATGATGAATATAAAAAAATATGCATGAATAGGATATAACTCCCCCTGAAAATATTATCTTCCTTTAAAAAATACTCCCCCTGAGTAAAATATCAATGATTGTTAAAAATTAATTCTTGGTGATCCAACCGATAGTTGGTTTTTCTTTCGAAACATAGACGATATTTGGAATAAAAGTTTCTTAAGGAATCCTAATCTTCTTAGTTTTTATCGTCCGTCGTGAGCTTTTGCAATTCGAAATGTGGTGCCCAATTTTCAAATATTTTTCACAATGGGGTATTTTGAAATTTAAGGATTCGTTTTTAAAATGTGGTTTGAATCCCAACCCCTATTTATTCAAAATAAACTTCTGAACCGAGAGCATTTGTTCAAATTTCTCGTTTCCATACGAGAATTTCTTTGTTTGAGTTTTCAAAAGATCATCCTTTAAGATATTTTCATTTTCAACACATTTTGAATGATCTGTTTCAACAAATTTTCCTTTTTCAAGAATTTTGGAATTTTCAATTTACAAAGATTTATATATAGATTTAAGGGATTTAATATCGAATAAAGTATTTTGATAGTCCGTATGTAATAACCCGAATGCTTCAAAAAGTTCATCGTAAGAATTACTTACTTGGCTTTCGACGTCGCTATCGTCGAATGAACTCCGGGCCATAAATGTAAGGTTATTTTGATCAATGAAATCATCATCTATCTTCGTCACTCCATGTTGCAATTAAAATCTCTTTGGGTTTTACACGACAATTCTTAGCAAAGTGGCCTGATTTACCACATAATCGACAAGTGTTGTCGAATTTCTTAGATTCGCCCTTTTGGATGTCCTGCTTCCTCCGGTTTTATAAGTGTTGGAACTTATTAATATTTTTGGCATAATATGCCGATTTTTCGTCGCTTTCATCTACCGGGATTTATTCCTTAGATCTTGACATCTTAGCCATCATGGCTATTGTTCTTTTCTTCGGCTTCGGTTTGGCATTCCGAGATTTTAGAACTATCTCATAGTTGATAAGTGAACCAACGAGAGCACTAAAATCAAGATTATTTAAATCTTTAGATTCCATTATTGCCGTCACCGTACCGTCCCATTCTCGAGGTAGTGATCGGAGAATTTTCTTTACTTTCTCACTACTCGAAAGTGGTTTTCCGAAACATGCTAATCCATTTGTGATGTCCGAGAATCGGTCGAGCATGATTGTGATGGATTCATCGTCCTTCATTTGAAATAGTGCGTATTCGTGAAGGAGCATGTTTATTTTCGTCTCCTTGACTTGAGACGTTCCTTCGTGTGTTACCTCAAGCATTTTCCAAATTTCTTTGGCACTATCACACGATGATATCCGGTTGTGTTCTTCCGGATTTAAGGCACAATATAGGAGTTGACTTGCCTTACAATTGTAATGGTCATTTTTCCAATTGGAATCGTCATATTCTTCGAAAGTTTTAAGCGTACCGTTGGAATTCGTCGGAATTTTAGGACCAAGACAAATTATTTTCTATAGCTCGATGTCGTAGGCTCGGATGAAAATATACATTTTCTTCTTCCAAGTCATGAAATTCGATCCATCAAAAAATGGTGGTCGATTTAGAGCAAGGCCTTCGACAGGAGCATATTGAAATGACATTTGGATCGACTCCTCGGATGTTAAGCCGCGTATTAGAGGTACCGCTCCGATACCAATTGTTGGAGCAATATCGGTGTTTGCGCCGTTGTGCAGAAGCGTAAATATAAAGTGCGGAAATTAAACGACACAAGGATTTATAGAGGTTCGGCGAAACGTGCCTACGTCCTCTCTCGTTATCTTTTTCAATAGGATGAAGATCAAAACCTCTGCACCTCTCTTCTATCGGTCGAGGGACTACCGTTACAAGCTCGTCTTCTATCGGTCCGAGTAAACCGTTCTCTTACTTGTCTTTTTGTCGGTCCAAGTTAAACCGTTTTCCTTTTCTATTGGACAAGGAATCAACCACTCTAGCTTTCTATCAGTACTAGATAAACCTCACTAAGATAGCGATTGCGATTCTAACAATGCCGGATCCTTGATCTTAATAACACCGAATTCAATCATATCTTTTCTTTTTCTCTCTCTTGTATGATTTAGTGTATCACACTTAATCACTCTCAATTTAAGCTCAAGAACAACAACTATAATGTTTACAATGATATCTCAAGTGTATATGAATTGCTCAATATTGTTGTATGAATTAATATCAAGTGGTTTGGTATTTATAGCCTTCTTCATCCAACTAGCCGTTGCTGTCTGTTTGACTTGCTAGCATGCGCTAGCTTTATCCCTTAGCGTGCGCTATCACTTGTATAGGGATGTCAATTTTATCCGTACCCGATCCTACCCGTCGGATAAACCCGAAATCGGGTCGGGTATCGGCCGAACCCGAAGTTTTATGATCGGGTATGGGTAGGGTATGGATATAGTATATTACCCGAATACCCGACCCGATTACCTGACTCGCGTACCCGTTTGAATTATATAAATATATTATTATTATATATTATACATAAATATTATAATATATTATAAATTAGATATATTATTATATAAAATATTATATTTTAAATATTTATTATACTAACTTGAACTTATTAATTACATTATATGTATATATTATATATATTAAAAATATTTATGTTCTTAAATATAGGATATATGGGTATCCGATTACCCGATGGACAATACCCGAACCCGATCCGAATCAAATAAGGTAGGGTATGGAGGAGACATACCCGTACCCTACCCGACCCATTGACATCCCTACACTTGTAGCTTCAGTCTAGTAGCTAGTGTCTCTCTTCCTTAGCATGTGTTAGCTTCTTCATTGCGTACGTTAAGTACACATATTAGCGTGCGTTAAGATCTCTTCGTAGCGTGCGCTAACGAAATTACATATTTTTCATATTTGTCGACTCCAATCTGCACAGTTCAAACCGAACAAGAAGAATATACAAACTCAAATCGACAAATATGAACAAATATGTAGTATAATTAAAATATATTTTCTTATCGTCAGGTCAAACTTGGTCTTATATTAAGTCGGTATTAAAATTGTATATTTTTTCATATTTATTAATTTCAATTCGCATAGTTCAATCCTAACAAGAAGAATATACAAACTATCTGATAAATAATATGAAAAATACGTAATTTTACTTCTCGCAAGATCGCACTGCTTTTTTAAATAACGGTAGAAAAGCCTAGCTCAGAAACACAGACTCAGTAAGTCGGCAAACCCCAGTTTCCACGAACCTTCAGGCGAGTGAAATCCACACGCGTTAAGTATCATTAATCACACTTGATCCATCCGAAAAGCCCATAAATATGCCAAAGCTAATCCATTTTTGATATTATTGTCCCAATATTACACAACCAGGTGCGTGAACCCCACTACCCAAAAAGTATGTTGTATTCACAATTAATTGACCCACACAGTGAAAAGAGGGAGAAAAAGAGACCTAAAGCCAATAAATAAGCCTCCCTCATGTGGCCTAAGCCAAGGCCAAAAACAGGCTATATATATATATATATAATATACGTGTGTGTGGGGAAATATATATACACACGCTGTTTGGGGTTTAAAAGTAGCCTAAAAGGGGCGAGTGTAGTGGGACAAGTACAATTTATGCAAAAAAAAAAAAAAAAAAAATTTTGAAAATTATTTTTAATATTGGGAACAACACACAAAAAAAAAAAAAAAAAAAACTCCAAGAGTAAATAATGTTAGTAGTGATAATGAAACAAACCGAAAATGGTTAATCAAAATAGTTAAAATTGTCGAAATAAATATGTGGATGGATGGAAATAAATAGGATATCGTAGGGATGACCTACGATTGTATTAACAAAATTGTTGTTTAATTGATTCATCTAAGATGAGATGACCACCACTTTAAAGGCAAAATTATTAATTAGGGGTACGAACTTTCTCAAATTTTGTATTTGTGGTAACAATTTTTTTTATTATTTAAGGGTATGAACTTGTTTTCGTCCGACCAAGTTAGGGTATCCGTGAAAATCCGTCAATTAAATTTAACGGACTTGCTGACCTGTCCGTTAAGTGACATAAGTCACCTTCTGATTGGTCCACGTGTCTTTGATTGGTTTCTCCTTCTCCGGTCATCTTCTCCGGCGCGGGTGAGTTTTCCGACCAATTTTTCCTGCCACTTTTTCCGGCAATTTTTTTACCTTTTTTTTTGGCCACACAACTGCAATATATATACAGTACACATGTCTATATTATAAACAATATACGCACATATATATATATATATATATATATATATTGAAGAAACAACTTTTTTATTAATTGTAATCTATACCAGAAATCAGCTTATTAAATATAAAAGAATATCGGACCATATTATTTTACCTTTCTTTTATGACATGGATCCGTCACAACTTGATATATATATATATATATATATATATATATCAATGGAGGTATTTGGCCGGAAAAAAAGGATGGCTGGAAAAAAAATGGCCGGAAAAAAAAGGTGGCCCGGAAAAATGGGATGAAAAAATGGGCCAGAAAAAATGGGTGAAAAAAAAGTGGGTGGAAAAAGCTCGCCGTTGTCGGGGAAGATGAAGGCCAACCGGAGACATGTGGACCAATCAGAAGGTGACATACTGACACGTGTCACTTAATGGACATGTCAGCAAATCCCTTAACTTAACTAACGGCACAGATGCCCTAACTTGGTTGGACGGAAACAAATTCATACTTCTAAATGATACAAAAAAATATTACCATAAGTACAAAATTTGGAAAAATTTATACCCTTAATTGATAGTTTTGCCCATTTTAAATTGAGCCTTTACTTATGTAGGTCTATTAGGTTGTTTTCATTTTTACTAAAGTGGTGAGGGGGTTTCATTGGCTCTCTTAACTCCCTCGTGGCTAGCTATTCCGTGTTATGATGAGCAATGTTTCTTTTCTTTTCTTTTAATATCTTCTTAATTATTAAAAAAATATCACTGCTTAAATAGCAATATTTTGTGTACAATACTGGCATTATACGTGCATATACAAATAACAATTATATTTTTGAACAAAATTTGTTATTAACTTAAACAATCAAGGTGACCACATTAGAGCTGAGAATTTAGGATCGGGAAATCCCGAGTCCCAGTCCCAGTCCCAGTCCCGTCCCGAGTCCCGACGGGAAACGGGATCCCGAATCCCGAATTTTACTGGATCGGGACAGGGACCGGGACCTGAGATTTTGGTAATTTCGGGACTCGGGAGTTCCGAGTCCCGATCGGGACTATCCCGAAGTCCCGATTGAAATTTCTAATTTCAATCAATTTTTTTCTTTTCTGATTTCGGGACATTTCGGGACATTTTCAGGACATTTCGGAAAATTATCATCGGGATCAGGACCGGGACCGGGACTGGGACTTCCATTTATCCCATTTCGGGAATCGGGACTCCCGAAGTCCCGAACGGGACCGGGACTGGGACCACCAAATTGGTGATTTTCGGGACCGAGACAATCGGGACTCGGGACCGGGACCTCGGGATGTCCCGATTCTCAGCCCTAGACCACATGATATTCGACTGTATTAATGACCATTTTGTCCCTATTTTTGGTGTTCCAAGTATGAACTCACAATTCGCACCGCTTATTTACGAGAAATATGTCACTGCTTTTCGTTCGATGTATTAGGCAAGACGGAGTGGCTCTCGGGTTGGGGGGCGGGTTCACGAAACCGAGCGGCTACACCATTCCGCCGAGCTCGGGTAAGGCTCTCGGGTTGGATTTGCGAGTTGGGAAGCCGAAGAAGAACGTTGCATTTCTATCCGTTGCAAAAGGAGGAGCCGTTGGATAACGGCTAAATGTGACCCAAAATAAAAAAAAAAAAAAAAATTCACTCCTATTTAAACTATATCTTCCCCCTCAATTTTCAAAATAAAAACACACAACACAAATTACAACACACAATAATCTTTCAAAAACACCAAACACGGATGGGCTTGCAATTTTTAAATTGTAGTTTCAAGTTATTTTAATTTCAACTTATGTAATGTTTTTTTTTTTAAGTTGTAGTTTCAATTTTTAAGTTGTAGTTTTTTTAAGTATTATGTAATGTTTTTTATTTTTAATGAAATGATATGTTTTTATTATAAATATTGTATGTGATTTTATGTATTTAAAAAAAAATTGAATTCGGGTACTAGGATTCCACTCCCACTAGTTAGGGTAGTGTTAGAGTAGTATTGGGGTAGTTTTGAGTTGGAAAGTTTTTATTGGATAGAGGTGATGTGGCACCCTTAGGGTATTAGGGTAAGAAACTTCCGCTCCTCCCTCCCTTAGCAATGAGATCATCGTATTGAACGATTGAGATTGATCATTTACTTTCTAACATGATTTCCATTTAAACCTTTTCATTCGTGTGAAAATACCCATATATATAGAGAGAGAGAGAGAGAGTGAGAGAGAGAGAGAAAGAGAAGTGAGTTCATGTGAGAAACCAATTTAAGTTAAGAAATAAAAATAAATTTCTTCCATAGATCTTGATAAATAGATGGCCTAAATTTATTCTCACAAAAATTTAATGCATATAATGCAATATTTTAATGCATCGATATTTTGATGCATATAATGCATATTTTAATGCATTTGAATTTTGATGCACGAAATGCATATAGTTCATACATAATTAGTACACAACTCATGCATATTCACAATTCGCAGGATAAGAAACATTCTCATTTGATCATATGTGTATATATATATATATATATCGAGAGAGAGAGAGATAGGGAGAGAGAGAGATATTTAGGATTATATGAGAATGATTTTTATGTTGTGAATTGAGAATAAATCTGAATCATTGATTTTTATGTGATGTACGGTCCATATCGGCTTATGCATGCAATATATGCATTTCGTGCATCAAATTTGCAATGCATAAAAACTCAGCATTATATGCATCAAAATATCGATGCACTAGAATATTACATTCTATGCATATGTTTTGGTGAGAATAAATTTAGGTCATCCATTTAATCAAGTTTTATGGATCAAATTTATTCTTATTTCTTAATTTAAGTATCATTCTCATCGGAACCCACCTATATATATATATATATATATATATATATATATAGGGACTATTAATAAGGTTAATGGAGAGTGACGAGAAGTAGATTGGCTGTAATAATAAGAACCGGCAGATGGAAGGTGGGAAACAATCTGAAATAGGGCTGTCAAACGGATAATACGGAGCCAGATATGGCCATATCTGTATCCGGCATTTAGTAAAGGTATCTGAATCCATATTCGGATTCAAAAATATCCGGACGGATTGAATACGGATAATATCTGGCAGATGCTATCCGGATACGGATATCCGTATCCGCCACTTTTTTTTAATCTTCAAAAATTTAAATGCAGGAGGAGGTATTTTAACCCTAGTGGTGCTCCTTCTCCTTACCAACCAATACCACTTGGACTAGCTAACCTAATTATACCGTAGGCTTATATTTTAATATTGAGAAATAAAGAATGAAGACATGTGACAAAGCATTATTGGGAGTAGCATGCTTATATTTTATAATTATATATTAAAATTATACTAAAAATATATATTATATACAATTAATTTCGGATACGAATATTTTCGGATACGGATGCGCCTATATCCATATCCATATCCGGAATCTTCGGATACAGATAATATTCGTATCCATTTTTTTTTGGTACAGATAATATCCGATTTTTCCGGATACGAATATGGATATTTCGGACGGATATCAGATTTTTTGAATTTTCTTGACAGCCCTACTCTGAAAGACATGGTTTGCTCTCAATTACGTGCTGAATTTCTAACCATTTAATCAGTTTGATATTGATATTTTCTTTTTTGGCCTCAAGTGTGCTCGCGTGAGCATGTGTGCGTGTGTGTCATTTTAGTGTGTTTTTTTGCAACAAAACATAAGAGAACAGAAACCCTTCTGAAACAAGGGCATTGATTTTTCGGTAATATGTTTTCCCATAAGCGAACAGGCTGAGAAGAAAAATACAACGGAAAGTGGATACTTTGTTCATAAATATGGTAATATAGTATAATAAGTAAATAAAAACAAACTAAAATGGTGTTTTTTTGGTTAGTGCAAACTCTTTAAAGAAAATAGCAAAAAAAAAAAAAAAAACTCGACTAAACGCTGATATCACTTATTCTTTTGAAGTTTATGCGTTAGTCGTAAATGTGATGGTTCGCTTAAATGGCTAATAGCTAACTCCCTCCGAAGCACTTTTTACTGTTTTCGTCTGTCTTTCGTCTGTCCAAGAGTAGACAAACTCCATTTTTAGTAAAATCACTTTACCATTTCTTTCAATAAAGTCATACTCTCTATCCACTTAACACACCACTTTTTTCTATAAAGTCATATTCTCTCTCCACTCAACACACCCTTTATTAAAACTCGTGTCATTCACCCAAGTGCCTATACTTAAGGGACAGAGGGAGTATTACTTATATCACGCATCACAGAAACACCCAGCAACGTGCTCCCCTTGCTACATATAAAGATAGTGATATATATGCTTATATAGATGAGAATCAATACAAGCAAGCATATATCACCTCTAATATGACAATATAGGCATCTTACTAGGTGCTCCTCGGATGCGCTGTAAAATTCGACGCTAATAGCCTCTATTTTGTGTTCAGAATTGGGAGGAAAATAATAATCGTAATAAAATAATAAAAAAAAATTAAGTTTGGTTGTGGGTGTTCACCAGAATAAAATATTCATCCACTAATTTAATATTCTTTCAATAGAGTGTGGCAGGAGAATGTAAGCATCAAAACATGCATTGTTTCCGGATGTAAAACATCAATTTACACAGTGAAGGAAAGCATAATTGCCAAAAAAAAAAAAAAAAAAAAAAAAAAAAAAAAATCTGTCCTAAAGCAGTATCTGTCATAAAGGAAACACGGATCATTTGCAATATTTCAGGCCTTTTCCAGACATTATTATTTAAATCCAAGCAATCTCGAAAGCATGGAAACCATTATTGTATTATATTTTGGGACAATTACAAAAACTACCCTCAAATTCGGTAAAACTACTAAGGCATGAGCGAGTGGTACCCTAGTACCCTAATACCTTGGGAGTGCCACATCACCTCTATCCAATAAAAACTTTCCAACTCAAAACTATCTCAATTCTACCCTAACACTACCCTAACTAAACGGAGTGGTACCCGATCCTACCCTAACACTACCTTTCATAAAAAGACAAAAAAAAAAAAATGGAGAACAAAGGTAATACTCGATCGGCTTCTGAGCTCGATTTGGTACAAAATTTCAAGTACCCTATGTACTGGGGACGGTGTACCCTAATACCCTAATACTACTCGATCCCCTACCCGAGAGGCACTCCGTCCTCCCTAAGAAAAAACACTCAACTTTTAAAATCACAAATACCCCCTTCACCTTGAGGTATTAACCTTACAGATCCCCTCTGCCAGTATTTGTAATTATAAAGAATCACAGAGTTTTTCTGTAATTAGGCTAAACCTCAGGGTAGTATTTGTAATTACCCCTTAAATACAAACCTTGTATTTCCCGCATGCTTAAAAGCTAATCTATGAAAGGAGCCTTTTTCCTAAATGCAACTGTTGTACTTGGGCCGGCTAATGAAGAAAATAAAAAAAAAAAAAAAAAAAAAAGCAGGCTTATTAGAAAAAAATATTATAATAAATTTCAAATAATTGTTGTACTTGAATTAAACTCAAACCGAGAAATAAAACAACAATAATCAAGAAAACATCATAAATATGATTAAAATCCGAGTCCGGCCAACCAGGTCCCAACAGTCAGAATATTAAAAAAATTGAATTTTGAATCGACGGACCCGGTAGGTCATGAGTCCAAAAAATCAGGACTCGGGCCCCACCCGTGTGTACCTAGGGTCCGGGTCCGCGGGTTGCACAGGTCCCATGGGTTCGGGTTCGCAGAGGGTTACACGGGTCCGGGTCCGCGGGTCAACGTGTTCCAATGGGCACCTCTACATTGGACTTGTTACATAATTCAATGTGTAACTTTGACCATTAATATTTTTAATTATATATTAGTTAAAATTACAAAAAAAAAAAAATATATATTAAGACAAATCCAACATCATGATAAAATATAATTTTAGCATTAATATAACAAAATATGAATGGTGTGAAAATGTAATATTGCAATTAAAAGTGAACGAATGAAGTACGTGAGGTATCTAAATTATTCACAAATCTTTCTACTAATCCTTTTATCAAGTAATTTATCTCGAGCTATTGTTCTAAATAGCTCCAACAAAATGTGAAAAGATAACACGGCGCGCCTTACAGCATTAAAAAGGTCGCGTAAATGTACATATACTTGCAGATTACATGGCAACGGCCATCAAAAGGAAGGCAAACCACCATCCTTTTATGGATGCTGATAATAATGCATTAAACATAAAGAACTGATTCCAAAGTTAAGATGCCAGCCATGATTTCTTAAAGACAGCTCAAGAGTATACAAGTATGTAACTTCGATAAGATTTAAATGCGATAATGCAGTTGACGGAATTTGCAGACGAGAACCACACAAGCTTTCAACTCATTCTCCTCCAGCTCATGCGCAAATTGGACGGGATTCCATAACAGTTACATCAATAGAACTAATGGGAGATAAAGATTCCTGATAGGAATAAATCAGGGTGTATTGCAGCTTCTATATGAATGGCAAAAAAGGAAAAGGGAAGTCTGTCTTGAGAGGTGATGTTAGAATCAATTACTGCACACTACAGAAAGTCTGAACCACCCATTCTAATCGCTTTGGTATTCCGGGAGTGTTTGCAGACACTAAATAAATGAAATAATAACACTAATAATAGAAATACCAAAAGTCATTCTCAGCTTCTTCTCAGTATTTGCGGGATAGATTGATTCATACAGGAGGGAAAAAAAAGGTTGGCACATTGACAGTACACATATGTGCGACGTCAATGTACCCATTTTGCATCAAATAGGTTGACCACTCACTGGGAATATTCATCACAACATTTAAACAAGAAAAGGACAAAAATCTCTATTATGCATTTTTAAAACGCATTCTGTGATGCATTATCATTAGAATTTTCAAAAGCTCCGAGTGGTAGTGGTGGCAGTAATCTTTAACTTTTGCGGATTTCCTATTAACGAGGATAACAGGGCCTCCTCACTTTGCAAGAGAGATTGCATAATACTAACCAAAGTAATATCATGGTTCTAAAAAACGCTACGCGCTAGAGCGCCCAGAGAATTACTCGGGGATTAATCGGACTAGGCGGATTTATTTTTTTTTATTATTTAATCATTATTATATATAAAAAATGATATATATGTAAAATAATTTAAATAATTAAAATTTAACCATTTAAATAGATATATAATCAATTATATATTAAATTTAAAATATTGATATAGATATAAAGGAGTCCATAATATCGATAATATCTCAGTTTAGGAATTTATAGTACTATTCAGAAAAAAAAAAAGTATAACCGCCTAGTTGTCCACGTAGCTAGGAACTTTGAAACATTGATATAGGTATAAAGTAGTCTATAGTATCCATAGTATCTTAGCTTGCCTGCCCTCGCCCAGCCAGCCTAGACGACCGATTAATTACTAAACGCCCAGTACAAGCGCCTAGCCGCCTAGGCCATGATCGGAACGGTAGAGGACCTTATAGGGATTAATCAGTCTAGGCGGGTATTTTTAGAACACTGAGTAATATATAATACAAGGTTACAAGTCGAGCCAAGTCGCTCATGCACTGTCTGGACGGTAAGACGACAAGTCATCCGACAAAGTCGTGGTAAGTCGACAAGAAGTTCATATATATATATATATATATATATATATATATATATATATATATATATATTTCTTATAATATAACATAATAGGACTAAAGACCAACAATTTCATAGTTTTCATTAAAGACTAATAAAATATAAAGTTCAAATTCAACAAATATTCACATTAGATCATAGTCACTACATAATAACATCCAAATATAATTGAAGTCGTAGACTAGCAAATAATACCCGTAAACGAGATGGAAAACGCGTATGTTTTCATACGTTAACCATTTTATTTTCAGATCCTTTTACGGGTTGGTTCCTGGGTAAAAATTTGGGTTTTCGGGTCGGGTTTCGGGTTAAAAATATTACCATCTAAACTCAATAAGTCGTCAAAACCCGACAGGATGACTTGTCATCGACTTGATAACCATGATAAATTGATAATATATCACCAGGCCCTTCATAACAAGATTCTGTTATTTGGTCATAAGTGTATTTAAATACATATTTTTACTCTTTACTATCCTCACCATCTGTCCATCACCGCTCTCATTGAAAGCTAAATATCATCCAATTGAAAGGAGTGTTTGCAAACTCTTTTTTTTTTAAGTTTACTCTCAGCTTCTGGTTGGAAGCTGAGTTGCAAATGCTTCCGAAATGTCCTATGATTCATGATGAAAGAGTTCAACAAAAATAATTTGGGAAAAACTCCTACCAATTAAAAAACAGTAATTTCTCTTACCTCCCTTGTCAGTGAAGGGCATGAAGAAAAAAATAATAATAATTGAAATGACATATTTGCCCCCTACTTAACTACTTTATTTTGTTTGTGTACAGCAATAACAGTGCTATTGTTAGTTCTACATATAGTATTCTCCCCGTCCCTCCCACTTGTAGAGAGTACCCTGTTTAAGGAGTTTACAATTTAGTCATTTTAACGAAGGTACAGCTCGTTTCCATCTATTTCTCACTTATCTTTTAATTTTCTAATACTGTAATTTATATCACGAAAAAATTAATTTTGAGGAATACTATTTAAAGTTTAATTAGATATTGAAATTTTATCTTGGGAGTATATTCTTCTATTGGGACACAATCAGGTTCTGTAAGTACCCACTTGAAGTGGGACGGAGGAAGTAGAACATATGCACATTCATATCATGTCTTATTATGTTAGATGCAGAGGATACTTGAGTCGATAGAAGTTTCATAATTCCAATTTAATTACATTATTGACTGATACAAATGATAATGTTTAAGACATAACCAGAGTTATATACCAAGTGGAAATTTGAGTTCACAATTTCTATGCATACAACTTTTTTTCCAAGCTAATATGAGATCAAATTGAGTACAACCAAGTACCTCAGAATAGCTTCTGGACATTAACATACAACTCCAGCAGCAATAAACCAATTCCCAGGAATCTGATCTTTAATTGCCCTCGGCATGAAATATATCACTCGTAAGGGCAAAGAACCTGTTTCCAAAAATTAAATAGAAAGATCACTTGACTGGACATCCAAAAATTGAGGGTGCATTATCTGAAGAAATCCTACAATTTTTCACAAGAACAAAGAATTGCACCTAGAAATACTAGCAAAGGAAAACTTTATGATCTTGAATGAATTTATACAAAGGAAGAATCTACAAATTATCTTTTACAGAATATATAGTATTTATTGTCAAGATAAAAACTAACGGGAGTGATGTTAACAATCACGCAGAGGTATTTTGTACACTATAATTGCGAATTGCAATAACCTTCACATGTTATTACAATTGTGCCTTGAAGAGGACTGCGCCATGCGGAATTCTAGGATATAGGCTGGGGTCCGACAGTGCTACACATTTTTCCCCAACTTGTGCCGTTTTTCTTGTTTTATACAAAGAGTAATAAGTACCAAATCCTTATTTTCAAAGGTACATATGGATTCGAAAGCGAAAGGATTTACATGGATGGAAGAAATCAAGTCATCATCTCTAAGTTTCTAATACAAAACTATTTTACATTTAATGCGTGTGCTTCCAGTAAAAAAACATACATATTTTCAATTTTCCAGTTTATACCAAGGAAATGACTTAGCCTCTCGAAAAAAAAACGAACTACCATCCAAGTCTGATTCTATATGTACATGTCATCATCGCCTACATATTTCTCATATGCTCTCGCTAAAGTTTTGAGGTAAATATTATTTGGGGGATTTAGAACACTACAATCCTAAAAGGTTTTTACCCCAAAACATTGCTTTATTTTTTTACCCAATACACAGGTCTTCGACTTTTAACCCATAAATTCAAGAGTTTGAATCAGGACGAAGGCCACGTTATCAAACCCTCTTTGCTACATCATCAATAAGGCAAATTATGCATATGTGCATAGTATATTTTACTGTGTCTTGATTGTTTGCTTGGGAGTGTGCATTGGAGGGTAATTTCACCTTACACATGTCATGCCTAGTGTATGTATGTGATGTGTTTAGGGCCATATAATAGTTTTATATGATTGTTCAGGGAATTGTGGATAAGGCGAGAATAAGTCATAGCGTGTTCGGGCAGGGTAAATGTTCAGTTATTGGTTGTGTGATCGTTAGATAATGCATTCATATTTGCATTTTTGTAAATACTACGTGGTTATGACCTTGCATTAACATTGATCCTGTCGATTATTATGTTTATTATGTGATGTGATGAACAAATGAACTGTGATATTGATTGTGATGATCCCTCTGATGAAGTTGTGACGACTAATGATTCGGTGATTACAATGATTGTTTGTGTGGTTATATAATGAAGTGTGATTCTTTAGTCTATTTGATTAGTGGTTGCAATTTTACCTTGAGCATGGTTGTTACGGCGGGCGACTAGTCGACTCTAGTCGCCCAGGCGGTGCAGGACAGTTGACGTTTTGCTGTATATACGTAAGTGGTACTCTTTTCTTCCTCAACTCTTCTTTCTTTCTTCTAGGTTCTCTCTTCTTTCTTGCTGAAGCCGTTTTCTTTCAATAATGAATATATATATATATATAAATTATTTATATTTATAAATATTTTATCTATTATTTATAATTAGTCGACTAGTCTACAACTCGACATGCCGGATCTCCGTCGACTCGACTCGACTTACCGCCGTAACAACCATGCTCAAGACCATGGTTATCATGTCGCCAAGTTGACCGAGTACCTTCGTAAAGACTAGTTGACTAGTCGACAAATCTTTAGTATACATATAGTAGATTTAATACATGACATAATTAAACATAAAAATATAAGTTTAGATTCAACAAAAAACATGATAATAAGTTCAAATTCAACAAATAAAAAAGAATCAGACTTTCAGATAATAACTTAATATAAATATACAAATATACATTAAATACATCATATAATTTCAGTTATAAGTATATAATAAGTTCAGTGTTTTTACAAGCGCGCTATCGCGCGATTTGTAGCACGCTATTGCTTGCTACGGCCTTCCTGCGCGACGTAGCGCAGTGCTCGAATAGCGCTCGCTTTTTTCTGCTTCTCGCTATTTCCTTAAAAACGCACGCTATTACGCTATTCTCACTATAGCGTGCGCTTTTTGTGTACAGAAATAAAGGAGGGAAACAGATTTTTTAGGCAACTTTGCCTTTACATATCAACTTAAACATTGAGAGTGATCGATGACTGAAGGAAAGGAAAATAAAAAAAGCTGAGAAGGTAAATAAACCATAGGTTTACGACCGAAGGGAACTGAGGTAAATAAACCCTAGGTTTACGGTCTGAGGTAAATAACTCTAGTTTATGTTGTAAAACCTTACATATTTGTTGTTTTTGGATAGGTGGATTAAGTTATTTTGGAATGTAGTGAATTTAGTGATTAATTATTATATGGTTTTATGGTTATTTATCTCATCTATTTGCTAATATAGATATATTTTTATGTTTCTAAATAGTTCATTGACATGCTCGAATAGCTTACGCAATGCGCTATGCTATTTACGATAAGCTACGCTGGAACAAAAACGCTATGCATATGAAAAGCGCTACTGAAAACACTGAATAAGTTACAATTTCAGACATTTTGTTAATAATTTAATGTAAACTGAAATTAAAAAATTTCAGTCAAGTATTCGTAATATATATATATATATATAGGATAACATATACATACATATATCACGGCAGCGATGGATGTCCAAATATCTTCTCAATAAAGGTGGGTAAGGAAAGTCCTAAGACTAATCTGGCAACTCATGGCTAGAAGGCGAAACTTAACACCTTTCCTCCATGTCCTTGTGAAAGTGCCACCGGGATGAGCACTCACATAGAGGGGAAAACGTGGAATACTGTTCTAAGGACACCTTTCATTTGCCTATCGGCACATGAAAGGCTTGGGCCATGAACAGCTTCTTGGCCTTACATAATATATATATATATATATATATATATATATATGGGGAAAGTGAAGGTGTGTGACAGCCCCACCCAAGTTGGGTGAAAAACACCTCACATACTATTTTTTTAATATTAATGAATGAATGAGGGCCCACATGTATTTTACATATTAAAAAAATGTATGTGAGGTGTTTTTCACCCAACTTGGGTGGGGCTGTCACACACATTCACTTTCCCCTATATATATATACATATATCTATAAACAGTACGTAACTAATAACAACAAGTTCTAAGGAGAAGGAGAAAGAGAAACAAATGTCGGAGAGGCATGGACGGATGGTAGACGAGAGGTCGGAGGACCGAGACGACCAAGGCGAGCCACCGGAGGTCGGAATACGAACAGAGACGAACAGATCTGAACGGAATTGAACAAGTCACCCTTGACCAGATTTGAACGGATTTGAACGATTTGGATATTAGGGTTTCTACTCAAAAAATATGTATTATGCATATAACGCGCTTTTTATCACTGGGGCCAGGTCGGATTTTGGTTCGGATCCCAGTCGGATTCCGGGTTAAACCGACCCAACGCCAAATCTGACAAGTCGTTCACCGACTTGCTGCATAGTCGCCTAGTCAACTACTAGTCGTCGACGTGATAACAATGGAATCAGGTCAATTGCAAGTTTCACGGAGACCAAGAGAGCTGCTTCGTCTAGCTTCTAGATGGAGGATACTTGTTTGTGTGCCAAGTTACGAATACCAACCCTGTAATGTGCTAATTTTGGGAACGCCTTTTTGAAAATGTTGGTATTAGAGCTATTGGAACCAAGAATCATCCAACCTGGTGAGGCCTGTCGAGGCATAGCAGGCCCCTGGAGTTCGTGAACCCACGGATGCAAAAGAGGATAGCCTTGAGTCCAATTGTGAAACGTGATTTTGGTTCGCTGACCCTTGATTGATGAAAGTGATCTTGTGGAACCATGGGCTTATTTTTGAAGTTCCATTTGTGCTCGGAGTGTGAGAAAAAAACCGAGAGGGAGAGGGAGAGAGAGAGAGAGAGAGAGAGAGAGAGAGAGAGAGAGAGAGAGAGAGAGAGAGAGAGAGAGAGAGAGAGAGAGAGAGAGAGAGAGAGAGAGAGAGAGAGAGAGAGAGAGAGAGAGAGAGAGAGAGAGAGAGAGAGAGAGAGAGAGAGAGAGAAGGGGGCTGCTAAAAATGGGATTGGTTTGTGTTTAGGGTTTGTGTGAAGTATATATTTACTAAGGGGTATATGGGTGGAGTGTGTAAAAATTGTGTTTTTGGTAATAAAATTGAAGTTATTGTGTTGGGGTAAAACATGTGTTTGTCGTGTACCTTTGAGGCACTTATCCCATATTATTTCAATTCTTCTCTCATTTTCCACAAAATTATGATCCAAACCTAATAAACATTCCCTTTTGCTTCCCAAACTGCCAACATGCCATCATCCTCTTTCATTTGTCGTTGTTGTGTGTTGCGTGTTGCATGTGTTGTGAGATGAAGGGGTGAAAAAAGGAAAATAACAATTGAAAGAGGGAGAAATAAGCAAAGAAAGAGAATCAGGAGCGATTTGGCAGGGACGAGAAGGTGACGGCAAATCAAAGACGAAAGGAGGAAAAGGAAAAGAGAAGAGAATAAGCACAGCGAGGAGCCATACGGGGAAGAGAAAAAAATGAGATGTGGGGTCTCCAAATCCTTAGTTAGGAAATTTTAAACTTGATCCATATTTTGACTTTGATCAGAAACTTTGATCCTCTGACCAGCCGTTTGAACAAAATTCTTTCTAGCGAAGTTCGATTATTCTCGTCCCAGTTTCAATTCTCAGTTCTTTTCTTAGAAATCCCAATTCTTGTATTACATATTAATTATGTATTACATATTAATTATAGATTTATGATATATGTAGGAAACAGAGACACAAGGTTTAGAAACGCACATCGAATTCGACCTTCATTCACGAAGCATCTGCATACTTCTGATGTGGAGATTATTGTCTATTTTTTCTTGATTTCTATGTTTTACTATGTTAAATGCAATTCGTGAGTGACCTTCATTCACGAAGCATCCACATATTTTAATGTGGAGATTAATTTTCTACTTGTTTCTTGAATTCTATGTTTGTATATGCTAAATGCAATTATGTGAGTGACCTTCATTCACAAAGCATCTACATACTTTTAATGTGGGAATTATTTCTACCTTTTTCTTGACTTCTATGTCTGTCTATATATTAGTGCAGTTATGTGAGTGACCATTCACGAAGCATCTGCATACTTTTGATGTGGAAATTATTTCTACCTTTTCCTTGACTTCTCTGTTTGTCTATGTTAAATGCAATTATGTGAGTGACCTTCATTCAGGAAGCATTTGCATACTTTTTTATGTGGGGATTACTTTATACCTTTTTCTTGATTTTTATGTTTGTCTGTGTTAAATCAATTTATGCAACTGACCTTCACATACAGCATCTGCATACTTTTGATGTGGCGATTATTTTATACCTTTTCCTTAAATTCTATGTTTGTCAAAATTAAATGCAACTATATGAGTGACCTTCATTCAAGAAGCATGTGCATTATTTTAAAGTGGGAATTTTTTCTACCTTTTCTTGAGTTCTATGTTTGTCTATGTTAAATGCAACTATGTGAATATTTGATTTCTAAATGCGATACTTCATAGTTTATATTTATGCTAGAATTCTATTGTTCTACAGTGTTATAGTAGCATTCACGCTAATTCTATTATTGGCAAACATAACAATGTGTTGTAGTCATTCATTTACAATTTACATGGCATGTCTTAAACATCGACAAACAGGTCCTCGCTTAGTGAGTTGAAAGCTCACCCCATTTCATTTTCTAGAGGTTCAGGAGTTTGGACGCGGTATAAGGTTCGAGAGGGTGGATGTAGGGATAAAAATTTTATTTAAATTCTAGAGTATAAAGTAAGTTTTCCTTTAGAAACTTGTTTATTTTTTATCTTTTATTAGTTTATGTTATTTAAATTGATTAGGTCGTAAAATTTATTTTCCTGAGTCAAACTTTAATCAAATTTCGTCTAATTTGTCAAGTTAATGATTGTGGATTATTTCTTATTTGTATGAATATTTTTTAAAGAGTATATTTATGTATGAACATTTTTACCCTTCTACTTCAAATTATTGCTTACAAGCCCTTCGTTTAGATCATATAAAATCAAAATTTCCGATTATTTTCAAGGTACAGAAAAGTAGGATGTTACATAACATGCTTTAATTACACAAAGTTGGCAACAAATTTGTGTAATTGTTACTTTTTGTAAGGGGGTAATTTGTCGCGTAAGTACAAGTATTGACTTTAATATATGAAGATACGGGCTAATCTAATTGTCAATTGATTTTGAACCCCAAATTTTAAATATGGTACTAGAGCAGTTTCTAACATCGTAGCAGATTGCCAAAATGGTCAATCTCCACGAATCGAGTCTATTGCTTTTCTCCATCCAGCATGCACCTTACACTATAAATCTATATTAGGAACTCTGGTGTTATAAGGCCCTCGAGACTTTAGCATTTTGTTTGTCTCTTCGACTTTTTCGTGGAAATTCCATACTTGAAATTTAAGCTACATATATGAAGTTGTTGAATATATTACTCTATTTATATTGGCACGTACCTTAGTGACGAATCCTGGATTTGTCAACCCTTGTTCTGGGAATAGCCAAGATGGCTATAAGCCCAGCTGCAAATGCACTAATTGCCGCGACAAGTATGGCAGGTGAGTTGCCACCACCAAATAGTTGGTCCCAAGGTCCAGCTCCAAGTGACACAATAACCTGCGTTTAAAAGTAGAGACGCAGGTCTGTAAGAACTAAGAAGCTTTCAAGAGTTTTTTTTTTTTACTTTCACGCAAAAAAAAACAGATAAAACAAGAAAAACAACTTCTTTCACGATCCGAACTGTTTTAACTTATAGATAAGTCAATCGTATGCACCAACTCATTTTTGCTTGGGGGGGGGGTAGGCTATACCTGTGGGATCACAATTGCCAGATTTAGAACCCCCATAGACAACCCTGCAGGATACAGTTAATCATTAGGAGTACTATACCTATAGACTTCTATTTCTGAAATCAAAAAACCACTTTCCAACAAACCTTGGCCTAAGCCTAAAGCTTCAATATGAGTAGAGACCAATGCATATGGGACACTATATGTTATCTGCAAAAGGTATAGAACACAGGTTGAATGAGGAGATATAAGAGAATAGAAAGTCAATATACATCTAACCTTCGACAATCTTTCTGGTTACGTGCATAATTTTTTTAGGCTAATCCATTATCCATCTACAAAATCCCCACCAAACAACTTCCGCATGATTTGACATTTATAGGAAAAAATTGGTCGGTACTCTATTTTTATTTTATATGTATTTAAGTAAACGCAACTAAATACAATATGACAGTACAACATCCACCACTTATGTGACATGATTTCACATCTACAATAAAGAAATATGTGATTTCTCAATCCTACAACAAACAAACAAAGATTCTACTATTCATGGAACTTTCAATACACAAGATTTTTTAATACCACGACAAAGAATCCCAACGAATCCAAGTTCCAATATCCCATGAATTAGATCATTATACTTCTATAGCAGAGAAAACATTTCTTAGAACTTCATAAATAACAGAAGAAACTTACAGCTAACGGGATCCCAAGAACCGCAAACACTGCCAGTGCAGCAATAACAATACCCTCAGGCGGAAGATGGCCATCAAGATTCATATTGGTCCTAATAGCAGCAATAGCAATCATTGCCACAAAGCACAAAGACATAATAACATTTGAAACTCCCCACGTAAAGCCAGCACCCCATTTTCTGCATAGCTTCTCCATAAACAGCGAGGTAAATCCAAGAACCACCGAATTCAACATCAAGCATAACGAACCCATCCTCACTCCAACTCCGTAAATTATCCCTTCGTTCGGCTTCCCCCCATAAATTTCCCGGCCCATCCAATCAGTATCAAAAAGAAGAAACGGGAACCAGCCAAGCCAAGTAAGGGCAGTGACAAGAAGGATTATCCAAACAGTGCACGGGAGATATCTTAACGTTCCAAAGAGTTCCCAGAGAAAAGCTTCGTGCTCAGGAGAATCTTGGGACATTTCTTCATCAAAATGTTGGGTGTTGAAGTTGGAAGTTTGGGGCTGCTCTTGTGCTGCCGATAGACTTATAGAGGTGGTTATAAGAATAAAAATAACATCGATGATAAATGCTGCCTTTAAATTAGCGCAGTTGATATTGCAAGCCTTAGTGAGTGTGAAAGGAAAAATCTTGAACCAGTTACTGTAGGATCCTGTGGCAAACCCGAAGATATTACCAACGGCCATAAATAGGGAAAAATACGCGTTTGCTACTCGAGTTCTCCTATGATCCTTTCCTGCGTTATACAAAAAGTATATCAACATTAACCATTTAAAAGTTAGTCAATAAGTAGTGATAATTTCAATAGAGATGACCCTAACACAACAGCGCAAAATTGATGTTAAGAAACAACAAACATGGAGATATCACGTGGTCCGAAGCATTTTCGGTCCACAGAACCATTTACAAGATATATATTTGGTTAAGATGATATGATGGCCAGATTTAGGCACACTCCTCTACCACCGAGTCCTTGGTAGATCAGTAAATGAACAGGCTATCTTAGGCTCTTTCAGTTTTTTATAGAAAGTGAATGTTTGAACAAGACAGCACTCTGCAGCTATGGTGCCCGATACATTAAAATTCCTATTGTCAGGAAATGATGTTTCAATATTAAATTTTCAAATAATAGTCGATATGAAAATCATTCAGGTGCATTTCATATGATGTATTCCACAAGCACGGCAAATTTCTAAGCAGCTTTCAAGAACACGATATAACGGTATTGGGTGGAGATGTCAACACCCAAGGGGCGCTAACTTTGAAAGTAATGCGAGGAAAGGAGACCTTAAACAGACAAAAACTAGAAACGAGCAAACCACATGCATTAAAGAGCTCCGTGGCTAGTGCAAAGTGGTAGGGGGAGGGTGATCCTGTATGTACGCAGCCTTCCCCTTGCATTTCTGCAAAAAGGTTGTTTCCACGACTCAAACCCGTGACCTGCAGGTCGCTAGGTCAGTACTGGAGCAACTCACAGTTGCGCCAAGGCTCGCCCTCTACCTTGTACGGACAAAAACTAAAAACTAATAACTGTCATGCAAACCAGGAGCAAGGCAAGGTAACTTAAGGCTCCCAGTTAACTTTGTATGCTTTATAGAAAGATAAACATACTACTCAGGATTAAGGCTCCCAGTTAACTTTGTATGCTTTATAGAAAGATAAACATACTACTCAGGAAGCTAGAGCACCCAATAATTGTGTTTATGATGAACTTGTAGAACCCGGACACCTGATCAGAGTAAATACTTTTAGTATCTGTGTAACCCTTAACTAGGAGCGTAAACGGATGGAATATAGTCTAACATAGTATTATTCAATCTTCTTTGAACTTATATCAAGCTCCAAAAAATGATTCTAAATTTAATTTGACTGTGACTACAGCCGAGTTCGAGATCTAGTCCAACTCTAATCGAGTTCAACTCGAGTATTTTGATGCTTTGTACACATATTTTCACCATTTTTTTGACTTACCTATCCGCAGGATACTTGAAAGATATTATGTTCAACTTTGGTATTGATTCGTCAAAGCTCAAATAAGCTTTCAAAAATCACTACTAATCAATATCGAGTAGAGTATCGATTATAATAAATTAAATTTTAGCCCTACCCTTGGAGTTGTACATGTGTTTACCAACTTCTTAAGCAATGATATTTCATATATGACTGAAAAGAAAAGGAAAGAAAAAAGAAAGGCTAAAACAAAGTACAACACACACACGGTTACCGGTGAGATCAGCCAGAAGAGCACGACATGGGCCCTGCGTCATATTATTAGCTACATCGAGAAGCCAAAACCCGATAACAAACGCCACAACCGCGCGCATTTTCTTCTGCCCGCGGTCGCCAAAGAGCCAACCAATGTCAGAGGAGTGCCCAATAATAACGACGGCGACAACGATCGAAACGGCGCCGCCAAGGATGAAGGGGCGCCGCCGTCCGAACCGGCTGGTGCATCGGTCGCTGTAGTGACCAACCAGAGGCTGGACCAGCAGGCCCGAGAGCGGCCCGCATAGCCAGATGATGCTGGCCCAGGCGTGAGGTATGCCGAGCTCTTGCACGTATGGCGTCAATAGAGACAGCTGTAGGGCCCAACCGAACTGAATTCCGCCTGCCACCGACGCGACGCGGAGGAGCGTCCGTAGTCTGACCTTGGAGGGCCTAGGCAACGGGCCCGGCCCGAGACGATTCGACGTTTGCTTCTCTCTTTCCACAATTGTCATGCTCTGGTGAAAAATACCGGCGGCGGGGCAGGGTGGCGGAAAACTGATGACTGCGGTGGTGGTGGTGGTGGTGGTGGCGGTGGTGCCAGTGGAGAAAGGGAAAATTGAGCTTTACGACGTGGGAAAAATACCTTCTTGAACGGGGAAAGATATCCCAGGTGGTTTTCAAGAATCAACAGAGGTTTAAGTGGTGATGGCGGATTTGTAAATATGGGGAAAACTGCGGCCAGTTTCGGGAGATCATCAAATTTTGCTTTACCTGTCTCTCACTCAGTATGACACAAACAGTAACAGTTGCTGCATTGGATCACTTTTTGCTCTCTTTTTTATTAGTACTGCACTATGCTATTTATATATAGTATATAATTTTAAAAAAAAATAAAGAAAATAATAATTTTAAAAAAATATGTTTTTCCTTTCGTAATATTGTATTTGCTACTTCAATGATGAAATATATTTATATTGAATGTTTAATTCATAAACTATCGTTTCATGATTAATACATCTTCACTTTTAAAAACTAAAATAGTACTTCATAAACTTAGATATTTCAGAAATGTTATTAAGTAAAATATATAAATTATTCTTAATTATTATTATTATTATTATTACTTTTATTCATTCATATTCGGTATTGAAAACTTAAAAGGTACTTCACAAATCATGGGTTCAAATATTTTATTTTGTACAATATCTAAAATTACTCTTATTTATTGTTATTATTGTGATGACGTCATATCTGGGCTCCTAAACAGAATTATCATATAAAAATATGGAATAAAACAAATGACTCACTGAACTGGCTGCATTTCTTTTTCTCATGAAGTAGTAGTCATTCCATGCAATTTTCATTTTGGATCATCCAAAGCAAATTTGTGTTAACACAAGTGCATCCGTCATATCCGATCTCTTGCGCTTTTGCGGAGCCGTTGGCGTTAGGGTAATATCGTGGTTGTTGTGTAACAAGCGGTGGCTTTTCATCCTTCATCATTTCGAAATTATTTTACGAAATGCCACTTCTTTAGATTTAAGATTAAATGTAAATCTTTTTACTCTCTCCTCTATTAATATAATTCCTCATTTTTTTATCATTTTTATATTAATTTTCTTATCTCTTTAATTAATTAATTTTTAAAATTAATTAACCAACTAATTTGTTATTTTCTTATTAAATCAATTAATTTTTAAAACTAATTAGTGGGCTTGGACGTTTTTTAAAACTAATTAATTTTAAAATTAATTTTTAAAACTAACTAACTAATTTTTTTTAACTTACTAATTTATTTGTTAGTTAACTAATTAATTCATTATGTAATTTCTTATTTGAAAAATAGATAATTAATTAATTAATTAATTAGATAAATAATTAAGTAGTTACTTATCTATTTCATTAGAAATAAGTAATTAATTAAATAACTAATAAATTCGTTTTTAATATATTTAATTGTAATAAAATATTTAATTAATTATTTAGATTATATCCCTGCAGGGACATTCATTGTAGACATGCAACGACCATGGTGTGACTGTGGTGAATTCCAAGCACTACGTTACCCCATGCTCACATGTTATCGCTGCTTGTGCACATATTCACCATGACTATACAGTGTATATGCCTGAACAATATACGGTGCGATATGTTTTCAATGTTTACAAAGAAGAGTTTGAAGCAGTGCCCCATGAATCGTACTGGCCAAAATACATTGGACTTGAGTTGTGTCACAATCCAGCCATGCGAAGAGATTCAAAAGGTCGTCCGCAGTCTACCCGTATTCATAATATCGTAATCAACCTCGGTTATTTTCCGTCTATTATGTTATTATTACTTATTTTACGGCATTTAAGAAATAAATAGTTAATAATCTAAATAATTGATTAAATATTCTATTAAAATTAAATATATTAAAAACCTAATTTATTAGTTACTTAATTAATTATCTATTTTCCAAATAAGAAATTACATAATGAATTAATTAGTTAACTAACAAATAAATTAGTAAGTTAAAACAAATAGTTAGTTAGTTAGTTTTAAAAATTAATTTTAAAATTAATTAGTTTTAAAAAAACGTTGCCCACTAATTAGTTTCAAAAATTAATTAATTTAATAAGAAAATAACAAATTAGTTGGTTAATTAATTTTAAAAATTAATTAATTAAAGAGATAAGAAAATTAATATAAAAATGATAAGAAAATGAGGAATTATATTAATAGAAGAGAGAGAGTAAAAATATGGTATTTTGGTACTAAATCTAAAAAGAGTGGCATTTCAAAAAATAATTTCTGAAATAGTGGCATATAGGTGAAAAAGCCACAAACGGTAGGGTAGTTCATAAAGTGGTGTATTATATAGGTTCTATTGGGTATAATGAATAAAAATATTCTATAATTATTATTATTTTTCCGATTCTAAAAACTGAAATTATACTTCATAACTCACAGGGTTTCAAGATATTTATTTAGTACTCTAATATATAAGATTATTCGTAGCTATTACTACTAATATTATTGTTGCTACACTTTAATATAGAATACCCGGTTTGATTTTTGCGGATTTTGTTGTAGCATTTTTATTAGGCAATAGGTCGTAGGTAAATGTTTGATGCGTAGATATGATGTTATTTATTGAAATTTTGCTTATGTCTCACTTAAGGTGCGTCACTAATTTTGGTTGTGTTTGAAGGTCAGGGTTTTGGCGGTACGTTTTTTTTTGTTGTTGAATAAGTTAGTAATTATCACGTTCTTCACATTTTTTTTCGATAAACTATTGAACTATATTTTAACCATTTGAAGAATCAAAGACACTGGTCTTTTGCGTCTTTCATTTGCTCACTTCTTACTTCTATCCTGCTAGAATAAAATATTTTAAAACATCTGCTCCCTTCTTACTTCTATCTCATGTTATAGTGTTTTTTCTATATTAAACTAAGTTTGTCTTTCATTTGACTTGGGTCAAATGTCTTTTAATTATTTAATAGGATAAGAAATAGAATGCTACACAACAAATCAAAAACCTTCGGCCCGAAATTTGTTATATTGTCCAGTCCACTAAATCAGTTCAGTCCAATAATCAGATAAAGCAATAAGCCCGGAAAAAGCCCATTACACAAATCACAATACCCAATCCAACAGACACCATAACCGGTTTTGATATAACCTTGTGTATACCCTAATTTTTTTCATCTTACCTTAACCCTAGCTTGCACATACATAATATAATCCGTCTACCACTTATCCTCTCACCTCTTCATCTCTTCCATCAAGATCATCATCTAAACCGATCTAATCTACATCTAATCATAACACAAAAACTCATCTCATCTCATTATCCATCATCATTCAACGCACCCTATGTATCGGACATCACAAACTCTAACTCACAACCGTACCTTTGCCTTGTTTGTCATTTGCAGTATAATCCGAATCAAGAAAGCACTTTATGGCTTCAAGATCCTTTGGAGGGTCTCGGGTAGGTTCATCTTGTTTGTTTCGTTTTGTTGTTGGTCTCGTGTTTTGATATCCGAAAGAAAGGAATGGATGAAACCATAAGGTTTTGTTCTTACTTTAATTTTGAAGATTAAAGAAGATCAATGATGATAAGTTCTTTCGTGTTTATGGACTTTGAGGTCTGATGCTTTTGTAACACACGAAAAGAAGAATTTGAGATCATTTGATATTATATTTTGTTTTCAGTCTTGGTTTAGTGATTGTAACATGAGGTGGATGGGATTTAGGATAGATACGGAGTTGGTTTTGGTTGTGTTTTGGACTTCGGATTGGCAGTGGTGAACATTTAACTGTTAACATATGAGTCTCATTTGGAAATGGACTGAGATAGTTTGTTATTTATACTCATCACAAATCCAATTGAAAAGTCATCTTCATGTTTGCATTTAATTCGGTGAAGGTGGCTCGTGATGGTTCGGATTCTTGCAACCCCTTTGTGTTCCTTAACCCATAATTGAGGACATTCATAATTGTTTTGCACATTAACACTTGCAAATTAAATTAGTGTACTGAATCTTTAGATATATTAGATAATTTGACATTTTATCTAAATAATTTATATTTTTAATCTAAATTTATTTTAAAATTTATTACATTATTTCACAAGTAATAAATACATTGTAAATATTTTCGTACAATAAGTAGGTCACAAAACTAACTACAAAAATTATTTATATCATTTATTTTTTATTATATTATTATGCTTAATTCAATATTCAGTTATATATATGAGAGAATATATTATTTTTTATTAATAATTTATCTTTATGTAAATTTCCAAATTAGTGAGCATAAATATTATTATTAAAAACTCACTAACATGAATTCTCATTTTAAATATAATTCATATTATTTGAAGATAAAGTTTCGTACACTTACAAATTAAAAAATTAAACTTACACGAAAATAACTATTAAAACGTAATCCTATTTTCGGGTACCCGAAATAAGTAACAAGTCGGCCATAACCGGCCCAATTATATTACTTTTTTTCGAGTTGGGTATCCGGCCCGAAAAAATTAAGAAATTTAGAAGTACCCATAATTTGTAGTTCGGGGAATCGGGAAGTTAGGGCGGGTAGCTCGGGACGGGTGTTTTTGTAATACTCCCTCTGTCTCGCTCAAAGCTTGATAAACGGTGTATATTTAGTGTACTTTAGATAGTGATTGGTGTAAGTAATGATAATAAATGTATGGTGGATATTAGCAAGTAAAAAATGATTGTTTGATAAGATTGTGTAAAAATATGAAATGTAAGATTTTTAAAAGAATAAAAAAAATGGTAAAACTCTGAACGAGAAGGTGGAAGTACCGTTTGTTGTGAAAACCAATCGTACATTCGACACGGGGAACATAAAAAACAATCGAGATGTATGATGAAAATAACAACCACCACATCAAAAGAATTTACCTAGAAACCTTTAAAATCGGAGAAGGGCCACAACAACCCCAAATAACCCACCTAATATGAAACATTTTAGAGAGCAAACTTGTTTTGCCATTTTAAATATAATATTATTTTTTTATCTAGAGTTTAGCAACAAATTTTTTGATACCCAAATTGTCGGAATTGACATTTATTTGAATATATTCGAGTAATATATTGTATTTTTGAGTAACATAATTTCGAGTCAGCTTCAAAAGATATACACTATTGAGGATGGTTGACAATCGGGTAACACAATTAGACAATCGAGTTACCTCAATGCGAGTTGCCCGTAACAAAATCGAGTTACCCGAATCTGAATTTGAGTTACCCGAATATGAGAAATTCGAGTAACACGTTTTGACATTTCGGGTAACTCGAATTCCTATTCGTGTAACTCGAGATATGTCGAGTAATAGGTTTCCTTAATCGGGTAACTCGATCTGTATTGTGTAACTCGAATTCGGGAGTTTGTCTAATTGTGTTACTCAATTGTCAACCATCCTCAATGGTGTATATTTTTGAAGTTGACTCGAAATTGTGTTACTCGAAAATACAATATATGACTCGAATTTATTCGAATAAAGATCAATTCCGATAATTTAAGTATCAAAAGAATTGTTGCTAAATTTGTGGTAAAAAAGAATTGGTATCGGAGCTTGGTTCGGATCTGTCTGAATCGGGTCAACCCGGGATCAGCTCAGGTATAACGGTTTTACCCTCTTCAATGTAGAGAATCGGTCCGAATCGGGTGAAGAATTATTACAATAATTATAACGAATATAACTATTACACAAATTGATACGGGATAGGGTTTAGGGATTACACAAATTCCTAATAAACGAATTAAAACGAATTAAAAGCTGAAAATTAAGATGGGAGCAGAAATCGCAAACCAACGAATCAACTAGATTCGGAAGTGGAGTCACTAGTTGTAGCACAACCCAGCTCAGTCCTCTGTCTCAAGAAAACCCACGTACAGGACCCAAAAGACCCGCGGCCAGCACCCAAAGATGAAACCCAAAATCGGAACGGAAGCTGCTCCAGGAAGGAACCGAAGCACAAAGCTCGGATTCAAACCACCGAAAACCACCCAAGAACAAACAACCTCAGATCAACGCCTCAAACCCTGTCACAAAGATTTCGATTTCAGTTCACAAGAAGAAGAGAAAATCGAAGTAAGAAATCAGATAGGTATTTGCTCGCATTTTTCCGTGTCTATATATATGTATATATATATATATATATATATATATATATATATATATATATATATATATATATATATATATATATATCAGAGTAGGGTTAGCCGAGGAAAAACCGGAAATGAAACCGGAATAACCATGGCGGAGAAACAGGGAAGAGAGCAACAGACGGGAGAGATGAGAGAGAGAGTATCGGGCAGATGGGAAAAAGGGAGTCGGGGTAATGAAGTTAGGGTTTTCTAGGGGTGGTTTTATAAGGGGAGTGGTTTTAATCCAAGGGCCAGGATTAATTGGAGCCAAGAGATGGCTGGGATTAATCTAGCCTTAAAAAATGATTTGGGCTGCTTCCAAGGATCCCGGTTGGGTCACTTTAAGGGTGGGCTGCAGGAGAAATTATTTTTGGGCCATCATATTTAATTTATTTTGGCCCACATAACCCAACATTTCTCCACTTGGGCCAAATGAGTCATCGGGGCACACAATAGAGACAGAGATCATCATCGCCGTACGACACCACATGCACTCAAAACACAAAGTAAGTACAAGTAATCACAAAGAACAATAACAGCAATCACTAAGAGAGCAGGGTCATCACAAAGAAAACAAAGCAATCACAAATAATGCAAAAAGACTAAGAATTAATCTTGAGTTCCCAAGTTCAATATGTCCGTGCAGGATATGAACTTTTCCATCGGTAGGCATTTGATGCCCATATCTGCAGGGTTAAACTGTGACGGAATTTTTCCAAGTTCAATTTCACCTTTTTCAATAATATCACGAATAAAGTGAAATTTAACATCAATATGCTTAGTACGGTCATGGAAGACAGGATTTTTGCACAACTGTATTCCAGATTGACTATCAGAAAATACGACGACTTTTTCTTTAAGGAAACCAATTTCAGATAAGAGACCCTTTAGCCATATGGCTTCTTTGAACGCCTCAGTTGCAGCAACATATTCAGATTCAGTCGTAGATAAGGCAACAACATTCTGTAACTGAGATTTCCAACTAATGCAAGAGCCACAAAGAGTAAACACATAAGAGGTGGTAGATTTTCGATTGTCACGATCATTTGCAAAGTTAGAATCAACATATCCAACAAGTTTAACACCATCAACAGATTTAGAAAAATTAATACCGACATCCACAGAGGATTTCAAATAACGAAGAAGCCATTTCAAGGCTTCCTAATGAGGGATACCAGGATAGGACATATATCTACTCAAGCAACTAACAGAATAGGCTATGTCGGGCCTAGTGCTAACCATGAGATACATGACTAATTTTATAACATTAGAATTGGGAACATTTTCCATTGATTTTTCTTCTTCACGAGTTTTAGGAGATTGATCTTTACTTAACAGAAAATGGGCAGCAAGAGGCACAGAGACAGGTTTTGCAGCAGTCATGGAAAATTTTTCAAGTATTTTCTCAATGTAGGAAGACTGGTTTAGAAATAAGGAACAGTTTTTCCTATTTCTAATAATATTAATGCCTAAAATTTTCTGAGCATCTCCTAGGTATTTCATGTCGAATTATTCACTAAGACATGATATAACATGATCAATCAGCTTCAGGCACGGACTCACAAGTAACATGTCATCCACATAAATAAGCAAGAAGATTGGAACATGTGAGTTTTCTTTAAAATATAGACAAGGGTCATACGAACTGCGTTTGACTTTTAAAGAAAGCATATAGGAATCAAATTTCTTGTTCCATCGTCTCGGAGACTGTTTCAAACCATAAAGAGCCTTTTTAAGAAGGCAAACATGTTCAGGTTTATTAGAGTCAACAAAATCTTCTGGCCGCCTCATATAAATTTTCTCATTCAATTCACCATGTATAAAAGCTGTTTTAATATCCATTTGTTTTAATTCCCAATCAAAATGAGCAACTAAAGCAAGCATAACACGCATAATGGTGAATTTCACAACAAGAGCAAATATTTCTGTGTAATCAATTCCTTCCTTTTCAGTGAAGCCTTTAGCAACTAACCTAGCTTTAAATCTAACATTTTCTATTTCATTCTTGACCTTAAACAACCACTTACAGTCCACAAGAGAACAACGATCAGGTTTAGGGACAAGAGCCCAAGTTTGGTTAACATGCAAAAAGTTCATTTCATCATTCATAATATTTAACCAGTCCGTATTATTTTCAGATTTTAAGGCATCTTTGCAGCTTTTAGGTTCGTTATTATCCAATATTTCAATCACATTGCAAGCATGAGACATCATATGTGTAATATCCGTGTTTTCTATTTTCGGTAATTTCTATTTTTGGTGTATGTTCGTTTTGGACAACTCGCTTAGCACTGTTTTGAAATTCTGAATCTATTTTGTTCTTGGAGTTTTTCCGTCTGGACGAGTTTCGAGGATGTTTTTGCATAATTTCATCTTAAATTATATCTTGCCGCTTGTACGTTCGATTCTCGTAAAACTTGTTCGTTTTCGTTGTTTCTTGATTTGTATAAGTTTGTATGGTTGAGTTGGTCGTGTTGAAACTTTCGGATTGTTAATCCGACGTTGTATCGCGATTTTTAGACGTTTGGGCCGTTTTGTAATTTCCTAGAAGTTTAGGGTGTTTTTATCCTCCTTGTCGTATTTTGGATTCCCCGGAGGTTGGTAGTGTATTTTTTTTCAAAGCTCAGCTTCGTTGTTATGCTTACCTCATGTTTACACTTTTGAATCTATCCTTGTGTTGCGTTTCGTCGTTGTATCGACTGTGCAGAGCTAAGTGTTTAGCAGCACTGAACTGCTGCATGCATAACGTACGTTATGCATGCTCCCTTACGTACGTTATAAAGGCATCATAACGTACGTTATACCCCATTGGTAACGTACGTTGCGGTTTTCGCAGTTGAGTCCAGATTGTTCGTTACGTACGTTAACCTGTGAGAGGTTACGTACGTAAACTTCATAACGTACGTTAACGACTCGCGTTAACGTACGTAACGTGCTGTCAGGCCTTTTAATTCCTGACTTATCCTCAGTCGCGTTATTTCGTTCCTTCTCATCCCTTTGTTCGATTCGTGAGTTCCTTGAGCGTTTTGGAGCATTTTGCCCAGGGCAATCCTTAGAGTTCCTTTGGAGATCGATTGTTGTGCTTCAAGCAAGGTTTATCATCATCATAATCATCTTCCATCCGTCCGAATCGAGGTATATTTCCTTAGAACCCTAGTTTTTGGGGATTTCGGGATTTTTGGCATAATTCTTCCTTTTAATCCGATTTGGCTTCGACGACTTGTTAGATTATGATTGTGTAGTCGTAAATCCCTTGTTCCATTATAGTTTAACGGATTTAACCTAGTAATTTCTCCATTGTTAGATTATAACCGTCTTGGACTTGGTAATGACCGACAAATCGTTTCAAGGGGTAGAATTAGGATTAATTCTTACCTTTCCGCATTATTGAGACTTGTGTATACCGTTATTGTGTTAGGAACGGATTTGGGAGGATTGTTCGGACCGAAACCTATTCCTTCGTCATTTTCTTCGTTTCGTTTCATTCAAGGCAAGTATATGTATTACATTTCGTTATACATGTTGTGATTTTCGAAATGAATGATGAACTATGATTTTTGGGTGCGTGAGTTGTGTTCCTTCCACCCGGAGTGTCCGACGGGATGTCTGGATGAGTTGGGCTTGGATGTGTTTTGATGCAGATAGACAGAGTGATTGCTTATGCGTCCCGCCAATTGAAACCTTATGAGGTAAATTATCCCACGCACGATTTGGAGTTAGCTGCGGTCGTTTTCGCCTTAAATATATGGAGGCATTATCTCTATGGGTCGTCGTGTAAGATTTTTACGGACCACAAGAGTCTGAAGTACATCTTCAGCCAGAAAGAGTTGAATATGAGGCAGCGTAGGTGGTTAGAACTAATTAAAGATTACGACCTCGAGATACTTTACCATCCGGGTAAGGCCAACGTAGTGGCTGATGCGTTGAGCCAAAAACCGATGGCTTTACAGATGTTAGAGGTACTTACACCACAGAGTAGGATCCAGCGAGATTTCATCTGTCAAAATATTGAGGTTTGGGTTCAGAGAGTTCAGGGCCAGTTATGTGCGTTAGAGATCACTTCGTCCTTGACTGATGATATCAAGGCGAAACAGTATGATGATCCATGTTTGGTCCAGTTGAGGGAGGATGTGAGGAAGGGGAAAGCCCCTGGATTTGTGGTTCAAGATGATGGCGTTCTGAGATTTCGCGGCAGATTATGTGTACCGAATGTTATTGAGCTCAGACAGAAGATCTTGAGCGAAGCTCATACCACGCCTTACTTCATACATCCTGGTACGAGTAAAATGTACAAGGATGTGAGGAGTAACTACTGGTGGAGTAATTTGAAGACAGACGTTAGCGAGTTTGTGTCGAGATGTTTGACACACGTGAGTTAAGATCGAGCATCAGCGACCCGCGGGGTTTTTGCGACCACTTCCTATCCCGGAGTGGAAATGGGAGGATATTTCTATGGATTTCATTACCAGTATGCCTAGGACTCGGACCGGAATGAACATGATTTGGGTTATTGTCGATCGACTGACCAAATCAGCTCATTTCCTGGGCATTAAGGACACTTGGGGTCCAGAGAGATTGGCACGAGTGTTTATTGCAGAGATCGTGAGATTACATGGGACTCCTAAGAGTATTGTTTCGGATCGTGATGGCCGGTTTGTATCACATTTTTGGCAGGCTGTTCATCGAGCTTTGGGGACTGAGTTGAGACTCGGACGTCTTACCACCCTCGGATCGACGGCGATCGAGCGGACGATCCAGACGTTGGAGGATATGTTGAGAGCCTGTGCCCTAGATTGGAAGGATGATTGGGAGTCGCACTTGCCATTGATCGAGTTCACGTACAACAATAGTTGGCACGCCTCGATCAAAATGGCACCATTTGAGGCATTGTATGGGAGGAGGTGCAGATCGCCGTTGTGTTGGGACGATGCGTCCGAGCTGATTGGTACCGAGCCCAATATGGTAGTTGAGACGAGAGAGAAGATTACTCTGATTCGTGATAGATTGTTGACGGCCCAGAGTCGGCAGAAGTCTTATGCCGACACGCGTCGCCGGCCGTTGGAGTTTGAGGTGGGGGATCATGTTTTGCTTAAGGTGTCACCGACACGGGGAGTTTACCGCTTCGGCCGGAAGGGTAAACTTATTCCGAGATATATTGGGCCGTTTGAGATTTTAGAGAGAGTGGGAGAGCTTGCCTATCGGTTAGGCTTGCCACCGTCTTTGAGTCACGTTCATAATGTATTTCATGTTTCCCAGCTTAGGAAGTACGTATCGGACCCTAGCGATATTATTGATTTTGGAGAGATCGAATTGGGACCCGACATTACCATCGAGGAGAGGCCGATTCAGATTTTAGAGCGTCGGGTGAAGCAACTTCGTCATAAAACCATTCCTCTGGTTAAAGTTCAATGGCCGAGACATGGATCCGAGGAAGCCACATGGGAGACGGAAGAGAGTATGCGGTCGAGATACCCCGAGTTGTTCGCGTTGTAAGTTTCGGGACGAAACTTATTTTTTGGGGGAGATAATGTAATATCCGTGTTTTCTATTTTCGGTAATTTCTATTTTTGGTGTATGTTCGTTTCGGACAACTCGCTTAGCACTGTTTTGAAATTCTGAATTTTGTTCTTGGAGTTTTTCCGTCTGGACGAGTTCCGAGGATGTTTTTGCATAATTTCATCTTGAATTATATCTTGCCGCATGTACGTTCGATTCTCGTAAAACTTGTTCGTTTTCGTTGTTTCTTGATTTGTATAAGTTTGTATGGTTGAGTTGGTCGTGTTGAAACTTTCGGATTGTTAATCCGACGTTGTATCGCGATTTTTGGACGTTTGGGCCGTTTTGTAATTTCCTAGAAGTTTAGGGTGTTTTTATCCTCCTTGTCGTATTTTGCATTCCCCGGAGGTTGGTAGTGTATTTTCTTTCAAAGCTCAGCTTCGTTGTTATGCTTACCTCATGTTTACACTTTTGAATCTATCCTTGCGTTGCGTTTCGTCGTTGTATCGACTGTGCAGAGCTAAGTGTTTAGCAGCACTGAACTGCTGCATGCATAACGTACGTTATGCATGCTCCCTTACGTACGTTATAAAGGCATCATAACGTACGTTACTTATACCCCATTGGTAACGTACGTTGCGGTTTTCGCAGTTGAGTCCAGATTGTTCGTTACGTACGTTAACCTGTGAGAGGTTACGTACGTAAACTTCATAACGTACGTTAACGACTCGCGTTAACGTACGTAACGTGCTGTCAGGCCTTTTAATTCCTGACTTATCCTCAGTCGCGTTATTTCGTTCCTTCTCATCCCTTTGTGCGATACGTGAGTTCCTTGAGCGTTTTGGAGCGTTTTGCCCAGGGAAATCCTTAGAGTTCCTTTGGAGATCGATTGTTGTGCTTCAAGCAAGGTTTATCATCATCATAATCATCTTCCATCCGTCCGAATCGAGGTATATTTCCTTAGAACCCTAGTTTTTGGGGATTTCGGGATTTTTGGCATAATTCTTCCTTTTAATCCGATTTGGCTTCGACGACTTGTTAGATTACGATTGTGCAGTCGTAAATCCCTTGTTCCATTATAGTTTAACGGATTTAACCTAGTAATTTCTCCATTGTTAGATTATAACCGTCTTGGACTTGGTAATGACCGACAAATCGTTCCAAGGGGTAGAATTAGGATTAATTCTTACCTTTCCGCATTATTGAGACTTGTGTATACCGTTATTGTGTTTGGAACGGATTTGGGAGGATTGTTCGGACCGAAACCTATTCATTCGCCGTTTCCTTCATTTCGTTTCATTCAAGGCAAGTACATGTATTACATTTCGTTATGTATGTTGTGATTTTCGAAATGAATGATGAACTGTGATTTTTGGGTGCGTGAGTTGTGTTCCTTCCACCCGGAGTGTCCGATGGGATGTCTGGGGGTCGATACTAAGGGGCACGGCCGTGGAAGTGGACTTGGGTGCGTGTGTGGTTGAACTTCCACCCGGAGTGTCCGACGGGATGTCTGGGGGTCGATACTAAGGGGTACGGCCGCGGAAGTGGTATCCCACCCAGAGTGTTCGACGGGATGTCTGGGGGTCGATACTAAGGGGTACGGCTACGGGATACCAGTTGTGATTTTGTGATATCGTGATGATTGGAACTGATTTGATTGCCAATGTAGTATTCCGGAATATTTATGGCAAATGATTTCTGTTGAGATGATTGTGTAAAAACCGTATTTTGTATATAATGTTGTGTAATTGTGTACTTGCACTAGCTATTCGAATGCTAACCCCTTAAATGGGGGAAATGCGTCTTATGCATTTCAGGTACTGGGAGAGCTGAGGAGGAGGCACGGGACATGCACGTAAAGGATGGGCTGGCTTGATGATGTGGCTCGAGTATGTAATTTTATGTTTTGTCATTGCATTTGTCGAGTACTGGAGTTAGACTGTCTACTTTTAAACTTGGTTTAAGTCCCCTGCGTGGGCAACGAAGTGGTATTTATCTTATGTTCATGTACTCCGTTAAAATTGTTTTGGCCGAGGCGACGGCCTTACTTACTTTTGAGTGTATCGTTTGGAATTACTTTGTGGTTTATGTGTCACGTGTTAGCCTGGTAGACCTCACGAGGGTTCTACGGCGTGTAATGTCCCATTTGTGAATTGGGGTGTTACAATATGAAAATCATTAAAGTGATGAGGCCTCCTAACATATCTCCTAGGCCTATCTCTACTTAATTGATAGTCAGACAGATCAGCACTTTCGTCTACATTCTCAATTATTTCATCACTTGAACTTTCAGATGGTACTACAGAAGGATTTACATTTTCAGCATGCAAAATTTCATCATTTTCAGGCTCCACCTCGCTCAAAGTAGGGTATTTAGAAACAGATTCTGGATTAGGTATGTGCACGGGTGCGGGTGCGGGTGCGGGATGTTCAAGACAAGGAAATTCATTTTCATTAAATATAACATCCCTACTAATTACCACCTTAAAATCCGGTTCGCCCTTAAGCCATAACCTAAATCCTCTAACTCCCTCCGGATAACCTAAGAACACGCATCTTATCGATCTAGGTTCTAGTTTATTTTGTTTATGATGAACATATGCAGCACGCCCAAATACACGAAGATTTGAGAAATCAATATCCTTACCAGTCCACACAGATTCTGGATAGTTTTCATTCAAAGGGACAAATGGAGACCTGTTTATAATATAGGCAGCCATAGATAAAGTTTCACCCCAGAAACGTTTTGATAATCCGGAGCTGACCAGTATAGACCTTACCCTTTCAAGGAGGGTTCGGTTCATGCGCTCAGCGATTCCGTTTTGTTGGGGGGGGGGTGTAGGGAGCTGTCCTATGCCTTTGAATACCACTTTCCGCACACAAAGTTTCAAACAAGATATTGCAGAATTCCAAACCGTTATCAGTTCTCAAAATTTTAATTTTCTTACCGGTTTGATTTTCAATTAAAATTTTCCACGTTTTGAACGTGTCAAACACATCAGATTTATTCTTAAGAAGAAACACAAAGACTTTCCTGGAGTAATCATCAATCACAGACAGAAAATATCGGTTCCCACCATGTGTTGGAACACTAGCAGGCCCCCACACATCAGCATGTAAGTATTCAAATACATTTGAACTTCCAGGGGGTTTGGGGAAGGTGTATGAGGAAAATTCGCACGATGTTGTTTACCATACACACAGTTATCATAGAATGGTATGTCAGATATATCATTCCCAAAACAACCCTTTTTGTTCAGTATTTCAAGACTTTTACCACTGATGTGACCTAACCGTTTATGCCAGATTTCAGTTTTATCCCTGCATTTACGAAAATGTTACTAACAGTAGAGCAAATATATAAGTTCAGTTTACGAATGGCAAAAAAAAATATTTTGGGACCTCTCATAACTTTCATTGCACCCTTACCCCAAGTACCTTCAAAACCATCATCTTCAAGACAAGCACAAGACATTAAATTATGAGCTAAATGAGGAACGTGCCTAACATTTTCTAAGGTTATCGAATTGCCAGATTCAAATTTAAGGCACATCGTTCCTATTCTAGCAACATCTCGTTTTACATGATCATCCATAGACACATATCGTTTTTTTCAAATCACGATAGCTAGAAAAAGGTGCTTGTATGGTGTCATGTAAAAAGTGCATGCAGAATCAATCAGCCAATCATTTTCACCGAGGTCAGCTAACACAGAGTTCACAGAAGCTTGCATTTCTTCAGAAATCATAAACACATCACCTAGATTTTTACTGACAGCTAAATTTGCCTGTTCAGATTGCTGGTTCTTCTTAGGTTTAGTGCAGTCTTGAATGTAGTGACCATATTCACCGCAATTGTAACATTTATGATTAGTTGGCCTAGGTTTAAACCGATTTTTTACTTAGCACTTTTTCTTGGTGGCTTGGTTTTTTTGACTGTTGGAAGACTTATTATTTTGAAAACAGTTTTGAGGTCTTCCCTTGACAAAATTAACTTCGCCAAGATTTTTAAGAGCGGCACCTTTATTGTTTTTCGAATCTAATTCTCTGCTGTTAACAACAATATCCAAGGTCACTTGATCTCTACCATATTTAATGGCAGATTTCACATCACTGTAAGAATCAGGAATAACATTTAAAAGCACAATCGGAGTGAAATCATCGATGTTTTTGTCTCCAGTTAATTTTATATCTTGAACCAATTTCGTAAACACGTCTAAATTAGCATCGATGTCTTTGTTTAGGTCGAGTTTATAGCGGACAAATTTTTCAAGGAGAAATAGCTTGTTGGGCAAAGAAGTTGCAGTATACATTTCTTCTAATTTTTCCCATAATTTTTTAGCCGGACCATGTTTACCTATTTTTCTAATCACAGAGTCAGATAGGTTCAAGATAATTGCAGAGTAAGCAAACTCATCAAATTCAGCTATTTTATCCGCAGTCACATTTGAAGCGAAAGAGTTATCGATAGCTTTGAAACACTTTTGTTGAATGAGTATGCTTTTCATTTTCTGTTGTCAAATGGCAAAATCACCTTTTCCATCAAATGTGCCACAGAGAAGGCAGAGATAGTTCCCATTTTATTTTTCAAAATAAACAAAGTTTTTGAAAAATTATGAAAAATACAGATAAGAAGGAGACTATTGGTTTTATCAAAACGCAGAAACACGAAGTAACTAACAAAATCACACAGATAAATAAAATTAAAGGAATTCGAAAAATTCAACACGAGGCCCCTACAAGATACGAGGACGCTTAAGTGGTCCAGGCAGGAGGGTTTCAATGCCGGTTTATGAAAATTCCCAGATTCAAAATAAACATGAAGTAATATCGTAGTAATAAACACACAGAATATAACCAACAATGCGTCAAACAACATACGCAGCAGAAGCAACAACGCCAGGACAGTATCACGAAGGATAGTGGCGAACAGAAATATCACTCAGACAGCTAGCTGGAAAATATCACGAAGATAGAAAACAGAAAATATCACGAAGACAGCGGGCCGAAAAATATCACGAAGAGCACCGAACAGAAAAGCAGTAAATGAAGAGGGTAAATCCGTTATGCCTGAGCTGATCCCGGGTTGACCCGATTCAGACAAATCCGAACCAAGCTCCGGTACCAATGTAGAGAATCGGTCCGAATCGGGTGAAGAATTATTACAATAATTATAACGAATATAACTATTACACAAATTGATACGGGATAGGGTTTAGGGATTACACAAATTCCTAATAAACGAATTAAAACAAATTAAAAGCTGAAAATTAAGATGGGAGCCGAAATCGCAAACCAACGAATCAACTAGATTCGGAAGTGGAGTCACTAGTTGTAGCACAACCCGGCTCAGTCCTCTGTCTCAAGAAAACCCACGTCCAGGACCCAAAAGACCCGCGACCAGCACCCAAAGATGAAACCCAAAACCGGAACGGAAGCTGCTCCAGGAAGAAACCGAAGCACAAAGCTCGGATTCAAACCACCGAAAACCACCCCAGAAAAAACAGCCTCAGATCAACGCCTCAAACCCCGTCACAAAGATTTCGATTTCAGTTCACAAGAAGAAGAGAAAATCGAAGTAAGAAATCAGATAGGTATTTGCTCGTATTTTTCCGTGTCCCTCAACTCTCCAGAAGGTATATATATATATATATATATATATATATATATATATATATATATATATATATATATAGGGTTAGCCGAGGAAAAACCGGAACTGAAACCGGGATAACCATGGCGGAGAAATAGGGAAGAGAGCAACAGACGGGAGAGATGAGAGAGAGAGTATCGTGCAGATGGGAAAAGCGAGGTGGGGTAATGAGGTTAGGGTTTTCTATGGGTGGTTTTATAAGCGGGGTGGTTTTAATCCAAGGGCCAGGATTAATTGGAGCTAACAAATGGCTGAGATTAATCCAGTCTTAAAAAATGGTTTGGGCTACTTCCAAAGATCCGAATTGAGTCACTTTAAGAGTGGACTGGAGGAGAAATTATTTTTGAGCCATCATATTTAATTTATTTTGGCCCACGTAACCCAACTAGAATAATACTTCCTCCGTTCTTTTATTATTGCAACGTGTTGAATATTACACTGTTTACATACCCTCGTTGACCATCATTTGAGATTTATACATATGAAAAAATATAGTCATGTGAGATCTTGTTAGATTCATCTCGAAATATATTTTCAAAATATCAACTTCTTATAATTTTTAAAAGTAAAGAATTGAAGATATTAATAATTAAAATTGTGTATTGACAAACGTGAAAATCCAGATGTTGCAGTTATAAGAGAATAGAGGTAGTAAGTAAAAAGCAAGACAAATTATTCTCACGAGATTTTATACAAACATATAAAATTCTCTCGTTTGTCCCCAATCCCCATACTCTTAGAAGCTAGTGACGAACTCGCGTCATCTTTCCAACTTCCTATAGCAGAGGATACGAGAAAGGTCTCCATTATTTATGAAATATTCTAATGCACTTGAAATAGGTTCAAGAAACCCGCCCACTTGTATGACAACTATATCTTATTGTTTACTGATTATCACATTGTCAGATGATCGTGTCATATAACTAGATTAAAATAATTAAATCAACATATTATTTTGTTAGAAGAAAATAATGGTCTCGCTGAAAAAAATAATTGGCCATCTGAGAATTGGTGGCCGGCAGAAAACAGGTCAGTGGGATTGGCGTTAAAAAAACCACCCGTCAGAGAGTAGGATGGCGGGTCAAGAGTTAAAAAAAAACGACCGCTAAACAGCTAAATAATAAAATAAAAGTGGCTAGCCGGCGGTCCCATCGGAAAAAATAGTTGGCCAGAGATCAATCGAAGATCCCCACGAGGAAAGAGTTGTTTTTTGAAGCTTAATTGTCTCTTTAATTTAATATAAAATTCTAAGAGTATTTTTTTAAATCTATTATTGTTCGATATTTATTATTATTATTATTATTATTAAAATCTAAACAAGAGAGTAAAATAGCTTTTTCATGTGCACGCCACGACAACCCTAAAATAATATTGTACTTTATATTATATACTACTCCCTCCGTCCCATCCATACTGAGCATTTCTTTTTTGGCACGGGATTTAAGAAAAGCTGAAAGTAGTGTATAAAGTGATGGTGTAAATATATATTATTTAAAGTTGTGAGAGATAAAGGTGTCTTAAAAAGGAAATGACTAAGTATCTTGGGACGTCCAAAAAAAGAATATGAACCAAGATCGGTGGGACTGAGGGAATAATATTTCTATCACGTAAGGGGAAGCCATTATTTTGGGTCCTCATGTATTAATTATATGTTCATATTTAATTTTCATTAAAATATAAATGGATAATAAATAAAATAATGAATAAACGAATGATGCTCCTTCTTAGTTCTTAGGACGATGACGAGTTTAAAAATGCGCGAGACGCGATTTGCGATTCGATCTTTGAGATATGCACTAGAAAGTAGTTAAATGAATTGATTTGAACTACTAATACCAACAAGATGCATCTTATTTTTTGGTATCTATCTCATAAAAACTCCAAAGTTAAACGTGCTTGACCTGAATTAGTTATGAGATGGGTGACCCCCTGGAAAGTTTCCCAAGTGCGCGTGAGTGAGGACAAAGCGCTCAGAGAGCAGGATAGCGGGTCAAGAGTTAAAAAAACGGCCGCTGACCAGCTAAATAATAAAATAAAAGCAGCTAGACGACGACCCCGTCGGAAAAAGTAGTTGGTCAGAGATCCATTGGAGATCTCCATGAGGAAAGAGTTGTTTTTTTGAGGCTTAATTGTCTCTTTAATTTAATATAAAATTCTAAGGGTATTTCTTAAATCTATTATTGTTGGATATTTATTATTATTATTATTATTATTATTATTAAAATCTAAACAAGGGAGTAAAATGATTTTTTCATGTGCACCCCACGACAACCCAAAAATAATATTGTCCTTTATATCATATACTAATACTTCTATCATGTAAGGGCAAGCCATTATTTTTGAGGCGCTCAAAAAGTGTGTGATTGTGGGGATCCTAAGTTCTTACACTATATAGTATATATTTCATGTATTAATGATATGTTTCATATTTAATTTTTATTCTAAAATAAATGGATAAATAAAATAACGAATAAAAGAATAATGCTCTTTATCAGTTCTCAGGAGTCAGGACGATGACACCATGTTGGGTCCAGTATCTTATCTGCATCAGCTTAAAATGTGCGAGGCGCGATTTGCGATTCGATGTGTGAAATCTGCACTAGAAAGTGGTTAAATGAATTGATTTGGACTACTCATACCAACAAAATGCATTTTTTTTGTATCCATCTCATAGAAACTCCAAAGTTAAGCGTGCTTGACCTGAAGTAGTTATGGGATGGGTAACCCCCTGGGAAGTTTCCTAAGTGCACGTGAGTGAGGACAAAGCGCGCTAGAAAAGACTCGTGTTGGTACACTGAGGACAATCTTCATCATTTCAGGGACCAACAATTGCTTTGGTCCAGTATCTTACCTGCATGAGCTTAAAAATGTGCGAGGCATATGTTACACATGTGCACGTGAGTGAGGACAAAGCGCACTAGAAAAAACTCGTGTTGGTACAGTGAGGACAGTCTTCATCATTTCAGGGACCAACACACCTCTTTCTCCGATAAGTTTTAATTTTGAAGCATAGGTTTCGATTTTCCAGCCATTTTCCAAGTTATTATTTGTTAGAGTATGTGAAATTGGTCATTTAAATTTTAATATTATTATAATTCACGATGAATTTGTGAAATTGGTTTGACGACGATGAATATTGTTGACGTATCTGCATTTCTTTCTTTATTCCTATAAATTTAAGTCAATAAAAAGAAGACGGTTGATGAAGTCGATTATTCTAATTCGGTTCATAATATTGCTTCTAAATAATATATTGAGAAAATATATCATTTTAAATTGAAATGAAATACTATTATTTATATTCACTATTTTATATTAATTGTTAAATGAATTTTTTATTTTAAAGTTACAGATTTTTTAAAACGAAAATCCAACTGAAGAATTATCTTTGAGCCCCAAATTTTACCGGACCGACCCGATTCATGCCTCCACAAACCCGCTCTGTCCCTATTTGGGTCATAGGACAGGGCACCATGCTAGTTCTCAATCTGATCGGCAATACGAGCTTATCTGATCTGATTCATAAAATCATTCGTAAATTGATTTCTTGGGGAGTGATATATATAATTTGCGAAATCGAATTTTAGTCTCTTTTTTTCTTTTCTTCCTTAAAGTATTATCGAGTTTTAAGAATTATATTTGAGCTTGATTTTGTAGTTATCAAGCTAAACTTGAGCGAGCTTTTATCGAGCCAAACACGAATCGAACTCGAATAGTTTGATTTTTTTATATGTATTCTATACTTTTGATTCAAATCGAGCCGAGCTTTATATTTTATCAAAAAAATATTGTGTTCAAGATTGATCCATTATATTAGCCAATCAAACTCAAATAAATTTTTTATCAATCAAACTCGAACCGATTATTCAATAACTTGATTTGATTTCTGGATTACTAAACACAGCCCAAAATTACTAAACACCGTCCTAGAATATTATCTTTTTGCCCTTAATTTATATTAATTAGATTTTGGATCCTAATTTGACAATACTTTTCTCTCTAAACAACCCACCCGACGCAGCCGAACCGCCGCCACACCACCGCCGCACAGCCGCCGTCCGCCGCCATAATACCGCCGCGTCGTCGCCGTCTGCCGCCGCACCGCCGTAGTCCGCCGCCATGACCGGAAAAGAAAAAGCTCCGGTAACTTTTTTTTTTCGTTTTACTGTTTCATTGGCCGCGGCCACCGTGCCGGAGTGCACGGCAGAGGCCGCGGCCGTTATTTTGTGACAGGCGTCCGACGATGCCGCCTGGCCATGGCACAGGCGTCCGCCGATTCCGCCTGTCCATGGCGCAGGCGTCCACGGCGGACGCTCAGCCTGTGGTACAGACGTCCACAACGGACGTCCAAACCATGCCCAGGCGTCCAGATCGGACGCCTAGCCGCTGGATAAGCGTCTGCCTCGGACGCTTGGACCATGGAAGTAGCGTCCAGACCGGACGCCTGTGCCATGGTTCAAGCGTCCGTTCCGGACGCCCCAGTCATATTTTTGGAAAAAAATAAAATTTTCAATTAATAATTAATAATGTGTATTCTTTGTATGATTATTACTTATTAGTTGTATTGTTTGCTAAATGCAGATGAGAGGAGGAGCGGGCAAATCTATGCTGCTAGTCAAAGAGTTGATGGGTTCTGGAGCGCGTCACACCAGAGCTCGTGTTGTTGATGCTTCCGTTCGTAGACAGCGGGAGGCAGAGCGTAGGGGATTCGAGGACGTACCTTATACTGATTTTGGTACTGAGGATTCGAGCGAGTATTATTCGCGCGATGAGGCCGACGATCAGGAGGGCAGTGATGATTCTTCTTCATTTTCGTGCCGGGTTCGGAAGGGGAGAGGGGGGAGGTTTGTGACTTCTGGGTCTACCGGTAGTAAACGGCGTAGGGCAGAGGATGAGACATCTTGGATGGTGTTTGAGGAGATGCCGGTTGGCCCTATCGACGGCAGCGTTATCCCGAGTTTCGGTGGGCATGTCGCCGCGCGTATCTGGACTGGAGATCTGAGAGGTTTGCTGAAGTGTCACACCAGGACTACTACTTGTCAGAGCTTGAGTCAGTGGCGCTCAGTGATGTCACCCTCTTTAGTGAGTCGGATCAGTGGGACTGGATTATCCCACCTGACGGACGCCATGTTCAGACATATTGACTCCCCGTTGATTTCTGCATTCGTTGAGCGGTGGCAGGCCGATACGAACTCTTTTCACATGCCGTTCAGAGAGATGACCATCATGTTACATGATGTGTGGCAGATCCTTCGCATTCCTGTCGAGGGGCGATTGGTTGATGCCGATAGCACATCTACACAGTTGCAGGTGGATGTGATGGAGGTTCTTGGAGTATTGCGGTTGGAGCTACTGAGTACTCACTGGGGGGGTGGCGGCGTACTTATGGACTCGATTTTCAGGTCATGTCGCAATGGAGGTCGAGTGGAGGGCACCCACACCGTAGCTTGGATGTGGTTGTTATTTGGATCCACCTTGTTTGTTGACAAGAGTGGTAACCGGATTAGGCCTTCCTGCATATTGGAGGTGAGAGACGGTATGAATACTACCGGTCTATATTCATGGGGTTCGGCTGCATTGGCTTTCATGTACCGTCAGCTCGGTATCTAGGGCTGAGAATCGGAACATCCCGAGGTCCCGGTCCCGAGTCCCGAATGTCCCGGTCCCGAAATGGACCAATTTAGTGGTCCCGGTCCCAGTCCCGATCGGGACTTCGGGAGTCCCGATTCCCGAATTGGGATAAATTTAAGTCCCGGTCCCGGTCCCGATACGGAGGATAATTTTTCGAAATGTCCCGAATGTCCCGAAATGTCCCGAAATTAAAATTTGCAATCGGGACTTCGGATAGTCCCGATCGGGATTTCGGGACTCCCGAGTCCCGAAATTACCAAAGTTTAAGGTCCCGGTCCCGATCCCGGTCCCGAAAAATTCGGGACTCGGGGTCCCGTTTCCCGTCGGGACTCGGTACGGGACCGGGACTCGGGATTTTCCGACGGGAAATTCTCAGCCCTATCGGTATCGCTAGTCGCGGCGACTCCATGGGGATTTGTGGATGCCTTACCCTCGTTCAGGCTTGGATTTATGAGTATTTTCCCTGCTTTCGACCTCATCGAGAGCGTATGATTGTTGACTCCACGCAGCCTCGAGCTTCTACATGGAGTGTCCAGTCCGAGGGTAGGGACGAGCACCGACTCTAGTCTTTGCGTCGCCGCATTGATCAGTTGACAGCCGCAGAGGTATAACGATTCCTTCTAACAATCTCACAATTCATTTAAAAATAACTTGTATAACTTGTTGATTACATGTACGCAGATACAGTGGTTGCCTTATGGCCCTGATCCGGTGAGGGATGTCCCGAGGACCACATTCATTGGATGGCTACGATATCGGGATATTATCGAGCCATACATGCCTGGTCGGGCATCACGGCAACTCGGTTATGTGCAGACCATCCCTTTCCCGATCACCAGATCGGAGAAAGCGGTTCGGGCGTGGTCGAGCAGATTGTACCGAGTTGACTATCCCATTCGGATGTCATCTGATGCTTGGATGATGTTTCCGGGTGCATACAGGCTTCCTCTCGCTGACTATCAGGCTGCTACTCATGATCAGGCTGCTTGCGCCGATGATTACATTGAGTGGTATTATCGGTATTCGCACCCTCAGCTACTGAACGACGGTGCAGCACCTGGATCAGTGATCCCTTCTCGTTCCAGCACCGATTACGTATGTTCTTTAACTTTGTACTTTGTTTGATTTCAGCACCTAGGCCGGAGCGTCCGCACCAGACGCCTGTACCATGGTCCAGGCGGAATCTGGGGACGCCTGTACTATGGAACAGGCGGAATAATCAGACGCCTGCGTCATTTTCTCCGAAAAATTACCTCCAGATGCGAATTCTCGTCCATTTTCGTAGTTGTCGATAATATTGACGATATATATTTGATTGTGTGTTATATTCGAAAAACTTCAGCTTGAAAGATTTTGGTGTGGTGTGGTGTTTAGAAATAATGAAAGACTTGAAATGGATAAAAAGATAATCTTATAGGGCGGTGGCTAGTAATTTTGGACGGTGTTTAGTAATACCCTTTGATTTTCGATCCTAATTCTCATTAATATGACGTGCCGTTGAATGATGTCGCACTTAGGGGCTGTTTGGGAGTTGCTGAATGATTTAGTGCAGAATGGTTGAGAGGCCAGAATGGTTGAGAGGCTGTGTATGATTGAGTGCATAATGAAATTTGGTTGTTTGGTAACTGTTCTGAACGGTAACTCTAAATGGTAACAAATTACCATTTTACCCTTCTGTATAAAAGTAGCGATGAAAAATCTCATTTTTCCTCCCCTTGCGTACCAAAACCTCTCATTTTTATAAATAAAAACCCTAATTTTTATAAATAATTGTGTATAATATTTTTAAATTTAATTCATTTAAAATAATAATAATTATTATTATTATGTATAATATTTTTAAATTTAATTCATTTAAAATAATAATAATATTAATAATTATTATTATGTATAATATTTTTAAATTTAATTCATTTGAAATAATAATAATAATTATGCATAATATTTTTTAATTTAATTCATTTAAAATAATAATAATTATTATGTATAATATTTTTTAATTTAATTCATTTAGAAAATTATAATAATAATTATATCTAATATTTTTTATTTAAATTCATTTAAAAAATAATAATAATAATTATGAATAATAATTCTTAATTTAAGAAGATGGGTAAATCTGGAAATTGTTTGCCTCTTAATGGTTGAGAGAGGATATGGATGCTTAATGGTTAAGAGTTTATTGTAACCATTAAGAGGTCATATTTTTTTTCCCAAACAGTCCTGACTTTTTAGCGATTCAGAAATAAGCTCTTAATGTAACCATTAAGAGCCAAACAAACAGCCCCTTAGAGTGTGACTAGACCAGGCAAAAAATGGCCCAAGTTCGCAGACCGAGCGAGAGCACGCGTAAGAAATTGGGTAATGCGGTCTAATCTTTTGTCCAAAAAATATGGGACATTTTTAGCTGTCCAATGTTGGGCCCATCCCGCGGGCGAGATCCCATCTCGTGAGTAAAAGGGATCTTTAATATCTAGATAATATTTATAAATTAATTATACAAATATAACATATAAAAATAATTATGAAGTTAACATATTGAATATTTATAATTCTAGTTGGGTTAGTTGGCTCTATTCTTTTGGACTGAACTGAACTGAACTAAATTGAATGGATCTGAATTGAACTGAACTGAAGTATATATTAAGGGTAAATAATAATAATAATAATAATAATAATAATGGTAAATAACAATAATACTTCCTCCGTTCTTTTATTATTGCAACGTGTTGACTATTACACTGTTCACATACTCTCTTTTGACCATCTTTTGTGATTTGTATATATGAAAAAATATAGTCATGTGGGATCTTGTTAGATTCATCTCGAAATATACTTTCAAAATATCAACTTTTTATAATTTTTAAAAATAAAGAATTGAAGATATTAATAATCAAAGTTGTGCATTTACAAACGTGAAAATCCAAATGTTGCAGTTATAAGAGAACGGAGGTAGTAGTAATCAGCAACAACAACGACAATAGTAATATCATTAGTAATAATAACAATAATAATAATAATTTGTTAAAGAAATAATACCCATTGTGTGTCTAAGTCTGTTAGTTTATGAGCTTTCCTAATTAGGGTTTGGCTAAGGCCTGTTTGTATTATTTCACCCTATTTAAAGGGATCTCATTGAGGGAATAATACACAACTTTTGTCCTACTTTATGTCGCAAGTTATTTTCCCTTCAACCCGTTATCAGCACGTAGTTCCCAACTGAGCAAATTCCGATTTTTTGAAGAAAAAAATCCTAAAAAAAAACGAAAATCGTTTTTCGGCAGAAACCCTAGCCATCGGTCTTTTTCCCCAACCGACGCCGCCATCTACCCCAGGAACCCTAGCGGCCTGCATCCCCCCGGAACGCCACCCCCGACCGACGAACGGTCATCACCTCCCTCACGTCCGACGCGACTACCCCTTCCGCGACCGGTCACCTTCCCCACGAGACCAGTTCGCCGCCCTCCCGCGACCTACCTCCAAAGTCGACCATCCAGGCCCGTGTTCAGTCGCTCGCCCGTGTCCAGTCGACCGCCCGCGACCTGCTTCCGTCGCACCAGACCCGCCGTCTCTCGCACCAGTCCCGTCTCCATCCGCCGGCTTTCAAACAGATCCGACCGCGACCTGTTCCGTTCTCAGTCAGCCCAACCCTTCTCCGGCCTCCGTCGCTGCCCGTTCCGACAAGCAGTCCGTTCGTCTCCCCAGTGACGTTTTGTCCCAAATCCAAGCCCAGAAATCGGCCCGCTCGTCCAGCCTTTGGCCCGCCCGTCTCCCGCAGCCCACTCATTCGTCCAGCGTCTGGCCAGTTTGCCCGACCCGGTTGCTGACCCGGCCGCGACCCGCTAGCAGTCCCGTTTTTGATCTCTCGAGTCCATTTTTCTGCCCCTATCCATACGAAATAAAGTACACAAATACGAACACTACTATCTGTAATGTGCGAACTTACAAGTTTTTAATTACTATTGATTGCATATTATACTCCGAATTTATTTATGACTATTAAATCAATTAAAAGCATGATGCATTAATAATTAAATTAAAAGAAATTGCTTATAACAATTTGAATTAAAATAAATTCACGTTGCATTAATAATTATTGCGGCATAAGACACCTATTTGACTGCATTTATACGTGTATAGATATATTCATAGGGCTATGTGATTATATCTATAATTATATATATATATATATATATATATATATATATATATATATATATATATACTTTGCATGCATTGTTAGTTATGGCATGTGTATTAGGTTCATCATTAGTAGAACTTAGAAGACTTATTTCTAATGTCCATATCAACTCGAACCGGGATAAAGTACCTTCATCGGTAACCCCAATAGCATCGAAAGTAATTTTGACCATATCTTGGTTCTGAAAAATAATAACCCTCCACATTATTGAAAATTTTATCATGAGAAGTACTCATGATATACTTTGAAAACTCATTTTCCTTTTTTTTCTTGTCTCAAGATGGCTGATCCAACTCGTCCTTAATTTGACATCTTGGACTCAGAATGACTTGAGTACCATAGATGGGTTTCTGACGTAGAGACCACTTTTGTCGCTAAGGACTATAGTGCTACTATCTTTGAAAAAGCAGGCGAAGTACCGTCTGATAAAACCAAAGCTAGTGCATTAATGTTCCTTAGGCGACATATCGACACGAGCCTAAGGTGGGAATATCTGCAGTTGAAATCCCCGAAAGAACTGTGGGATGCCTTTAAGGGCCGTTTTGGGAACATCCACAATACCTTGCTCCCAGAGTTGATCGTGCAGTGGAATGAAATCCGCTTGCTTGATTATAAACGGATCAACGATTTCAACAAAGATATGCTCCGTCTGAAGGCACGCCTTAACTTATGTGGAAAAGACCTCACAGAAGATGATATGATTCAGAGAACTCTTTCCACTTTCCCTACTTCTGCCCTTATGCTAGCGAACCAGTATAGGCTGGAGTATGACAATAAATGTATCACTACCTTCAATAAGCTTATCAACCTACTGCAAGTGGCTGATAGGCACAATGAAGTATTAGTGAGCAATAATGCCAGGCCGGTTGGGACAAAGAAAGTTCTCGAGGCCAACTATGGCAAAGTAAAAGATGGAAAGAACCCCAATGCACAGGGGACTTGTTATGGCAACCCCAAACCACAACGTGGAAGAGGGCATAGTGGTCGAGGACGTGGTCGAGGATGTGGGGGTTCTTCCAATATAATGAGAAGACTTGGTGCTCCCGGCTCTTCTGGCCAAGGAAACAAAGCACCTACCCACCATGTCGCTCCCAAAATCAGAGTTGGCGATGAACCGTGCTATCGATGTGGATATGCTGGACATTGGTACAAGAACTGCCATGCAAGTAAACAATTCGCATCACACTACAAGAAATATAGAGAGTCCAAAGAACGGGAGGCTCACTATATGGAGGAAGATGTTCTCGACGAGTCCCCCGACGTCAATTTCACAGTCACCGATAATCGCAATGAGCCATACGCGTCACAGTCATTAGAGGCACCCCTTTATGACTGAATGTTTTCATTATGTTTACTTTCTCGTTTACATTTGGCATTGTTAGCTCGGAACGATTTTATCGATGTTTTATTTTCAATAATGGTGTGATGAAACTTTGTTTTTCTAGAACAAGATATTAATATTGCTTACGTTATATCCTTAGCTTTATTTCGAACAAATGAATATTGCTTGCTTGTTTATGGTTCGAATTCTTTTTTTCCTCTTTCTCGTAGGAATGAATCGAGGAGAACTTGAATGTTTGGTTGACAGTGGGACCACCCACACCATTCTTAGGAATATGCTTTTATTCACGGAATTAATTGCATGTCAATCATCGGTAACCACGATGACTGAGTCCTCCCAACTCATCCAAGGGCGAGGTAATGCCCGATTTCTATTGCCTAACGCCACTCTTATCCGAGTTACCGATGCTTTGTACGCACCTAGGGCCCCTCGAACCTTACTTAGCTTTAAAGATATATGTAGCAATGGTTTCCACGTCGAAACCCACTGTGAGAATGGAATCGAGTTTCTTTATATTACATCTAATGAATGTGGACGTAAACGCATATTAGAAAAACTTAAGAGTCAAAATAGTGGACTGTACACCACAACCATTAGGGTATTCTAATCCTATACTGTCACCAAAAATGAAATTTGGGACAAAGACTCATATAGACTTTGGCATGATAGACTAGGTCATCCTGGTCGAGATATGATGATTTGTATCCTAAAGAACTCGCACGGACATCCTTTCTTTCGAGTGAAAAAAGGGCAACAACTCAACACGAAGAACAGTATTGATGTTAATCATGCTATGTCATCTAAAGAAATAGAGACGTATGCCCCTTATAAGCAATTGACTATGTCAAAAGCACATCGCTCATTCTGCAAAGCCTGCTCTTTAGCTAAAGTATGAGCGAGACCTTCCTACACTAAAGATACTAAAGCGAACATCCCATTCTTACAATGTATACAAGGAGATATTTGTGGACCCATCCACCCAGAATGCGGACCATTTAAGTACTTTATGGTATTGGTGGATGCTTCGACACGCTGGTCACATGTCGCACTCCTTTCCACTCGAAATACTGCATTTGCAAAACTTCTAGCTCAGATCATTCGTCTAAGGACTCACCATCCTGATCACCCTATCAAGTCTATTCGACTCGATAATGCAGGAGAATTTAAATCTAAAGTATTTGATGACTACTGCATGTCAATCGGAATCGATGTAGAGCATCCCGTTCCCCATGTGCATACACAAAATGGTCTCGCAGAGACAACCATTAAAAAATCCAAATGGTAGTACAAGCATTGGTTTGCGCACCAATCTGTCCATCTCTGCTTGGGGATATGCAGTCTTACATGCAGCCGTACTTATTCGTTTCAGACCCACCGTTGGCCAACCATTTTCTGCATACCAGTTGGTAACTGGATATGAACCGCATATTTCACACCTACGCATATTTGGTTGTGCAATATATGTGCCGATTGCGCCCCCCCAACGCAATAAAATGGGTCCTCAGAGACGTTTAGGTATCTACGTTGGATACGAATCCCCAATAATTATCCGCTACTTAGAACCCTTGACAGGTGATCTCTTTACCGCGCGCTTTGTGGATTGTCACTTCAATGAGTCAGAATTCCCGTCGTTAGGGGGAGAGGAGAAAAAGAAATTTCTCAAAGAACGACGGGAATTGTCATGGTACATCCCGAGTCTGTCTCATTATAATCCCCGTACCTCACTATGTGATCGTGAAGTGCAACGAACCCTCGATCTTCATAATGTAGTAGATTCGATGCCTGATGCGTTTACTGATATCGCCAAAGTGACAAGATCACACATTCCAGCTGCAAATGTTACTGCAAGGTTAGAAGTCCCCAATAAGGGGCACATCACCAACGTACCGAGTGATGCGATCGCACCCAGTGGAAGCACGATCGAGGCCGTGGCTCCCAAAAGGAAAAAATGGAGGCCACCCGGTTCGACAGACACCTGCCCAAGGAAGAAAAGGGCAGGTGAGGCACAAATCAACCCATTAATCATCAATACTGGGAATCCTTCCCACGAGATCATCTCTGACTATAGCTATGTCCACGAATCATTAATGGGGGACGCCCCGGAGATCGATTCGGCATTAGAAAACAAAGAGATCTCGATCAACTATGAAAGTGCGTCTGATTTGATGGAACGATCGACAACTCATATTGATGATGTGTTTGCATACACAGTTCCTCAAGAAATCATAGAGCACGATGATGTCGAACCACGCTCTGTTGAAGAATGTCAACGAAGAGCCGATTGGCCTAAATGGAAAGAAGCTATCCAGGCAAAGCTTGACTCTCTTACAAAACGCAAGGTACTTGGCCCAGTAGTGCTAACTCCGCCAAGTGTAAAGTCTGTTGGACACAAATGGGTTCTTGTCAGAAAGCGTAATGAGAATCACGAAGTCCTGAGGTACAAGGCTCGCCTCGTTGCACAAGGTTTCTCACAACGCCCTGGTATAGATTATGAGGAAACATACTCCCCCGTAATGGACGTTATTACGTTCCGCTATCTAATTGGAAATGCAGCTAATGGACGTGATCACTGCGTATCTCTATGGGGATCTAGATACGGAGATTTACATGAAAGTGCCCGAAGGCATTTCATTGCCCAAATCAAGTAACTCCAGACCACGGAGTGCGTATTCAGTTCATTTGAAACGCTCACTTTACGGTTTGAAACAATCTGGAAGGATGTGGTATAACCGTCTGAGTGAATACTTGATTAGAAAGGGATACAAGAACGATGAACTGTGTCCTTGCGTCTTTATAAAGAAAACAAGTTCCGGATTTTCGATCATCGCAGTGTATGTCGACGATATGATTATAATCGGCACTCTTGATGAAATAAGAGAAACCACCGGATACTTGAAAACTGAGTTTGAGATGAAAGATCTTGGGAAGACTCGTTTGTGTCTTGGTATTCAGATAGAACATAGAGTCTGTGGAATTCTCATCCACCAGTCTGCTTATGTCCAAAATATGCTTAGACGCTTAAACATGGACAAAGCACACCCGATTAACACTCCCATGATCGGTCGTAGCTTGGATGCGAAGATAGATCCATTTCGTCCAAAGGAAGATGACGAAGAGCTTTTGGGAGCTGAAATTCCCTACTTAAGTGCAATAGGCGCTCTATTGTACTTAGCTCAATGTACGCGACCGGACATCGCCTTCTCAGTAAACTTGCTGGCTCGATTTAGTTCAGCACCGACACAACGTCATTGGAATGGTATCAAGAATATATTCCGATACCTAAAAGGAACCATTGACTTGGGACTATTCTTACCCTACAAGCAGGCAAATGAAGCTGCTTCCGTAAAGGCAAATGCTAAAGTAAATGCTAATGCCATAGAACCTACCCCGACGAACGTATTGGTAGGATTTGCTGACACAGGGTATCTCTCCGACCTACACAAAGGTCGTTCCCAAACTGGCTATGTATTTGCTATTGGGAACACCGCTATATCTTGGAGATCCACAAAGCAAACCCTTGTAGCTACCTCATCTAATCACGCCGAAATTATCGCTTTGCATGAGGCGGTACGTGAGTGTATTTGGTTAAGAGCTATCATTACACATATCCGAGGTAACAGTGGACTAAGTAATGTCACTGGAGCACCCACATGCATATATGAAGATAATGCAGCTTGCATCGAACAGATGAAGCTTGGGTATATCAAGGGGGATAACACAAAACACATATCTCCAAAATTCTTCTATAATCAAGAACAACGAGGCTCTCCTCAATATTCAAGTAAAGCAAGTCAGATCTGAGGAGAATGTGGCCGATTTGTTCACCAAATCTCTGCCCAAGGCCGTGTTTGAAAAACATGTGAGAAGTATCGGAATGCGGAGAATTTCCGAACTCCCGAAATCGATGTAAAGATAGAGGGAGAAGGGTGAGTCATAAAGAAACTTACTCACCGACGTTGTACTCTTTTCTTTGACCAAGGTTTATTTTCTCCCACTGGGTTTTGTTACTTGGCAAAGTTTTTAATGAGGCAAACGACATATGCACAAGTTTTTCAAAGTATCCTTGATTGATGTACAAATCAGGGGGAGATGTAGACTTGAGGGGGAGTCTTACATCCACAACGTACGTTATACTCTTTTCCTTCCAAGGATCATTTTTCCCACAGGGTTTTTATCACTTGGAAAGGTTTTTAACGAGGTAACAAGATGTACGATTTTAGGGATCGATGGAATGGTCATCTTAGTAGCGCTATGATCAAATGTAACGATCATATGAGAGGATAGATTCAAAGGACGAAGTCTAAACTTGATGTGTCTAGATGTTGTACTCTTTTCCCTACGATCAAGGATATTTTTCCCACTGGGTTTTTGCTTGACGAGATTTTAACGAGGCAACATGACATGCGCTTGTAGACTAGGCACAAGGGGGAGTGTTAAAGGAATAATACCCGTTTTGTGCCTAAGTCTGTTAGTTTATGGGCTTTCCTAGATAGGATTTGGCTGAGGCCTGTTTGTATGTACTTCACCCTATTTAAGGGATCTCATTGATGGAATAATACAACACTTTTGCCATACTTTATGTCTCAAGTTATTTCCCTTCAACATAATTAAGATTAATAATAATAATAATAATAATAATAAGAAGAAGAATCGAATCGAATGGACTCGAATCATCTTGAATGGAGTTGAATCAATCGAACTAAATGGACTCAAGTGAATCAATTGAATCAAAATCGAAAAATAAATCCAAAAGAACAGGGCCTTAGAATAATACAGTTGGATATCAGTTATTTATAGCATAATGTCCTAACCTTCAGTGAATATATTATGTTTAAATATTTGCAAGTAAGAGTTTGATTACCTAATATATTGTATTTGAATAACAGTTTAAGTCGTGATTCTTGTATATTATTTTAATGTTGTAATTTTTTTTATAATTTTTATAAAATTTACTAGATGTGTAAGAGAATGGGATTGAAGTAAAACCTCCATAAAATATTATTTTTATTATAAATGAAAAAAATTCTACAAGCTAATGATCAAAGAAGTTAATAATTTATATCGATCCCGACTTAAGTTCTTTTTAGTAAATTATTAATTTTGATAAGTTACTAATGTAATAATTTATTTAAATACTATTATAAATTAGGTGGTCCCATGAAAATTATAAAGATATATAGGGTAATTTAGTAAAACATAATCTATTATTTTTTGCTTTTTATTGAAATTCCAATTAAATTTTTTTTTTTGGTTAGTTTTGGGCTTCCGGATGTTGATTTTAACCCATTTTCTGGGCTATCATTTTCGATCGTACTAGTGGTAAGCTCAAAGGGTTCGGATCCCCTGCTGTGCACAGCACCATGCTGTGCACTGTCATCCGTCGGATGAGACACGTACACACACACACACCCGTGCGGGTGTGTGTGATCGGACGGCAGGAATTGCACAGCCCTTTTGATTTAACGTGTTGTTTTTGGGGATTTTACCTTAAGCCAGGCTTTATTCCTCATTTTCATTTTTTAAATAGTAATAATTTTGTTTCGTATATAAATACCTTTGGTTCGTCTGTAGTCTCATAACTTCTCGCTCTGGCCTCTTCTCACTCTGACTTCAAAATCGCCACTCTCATTTTAAAATGATAGGTGATAGGACAACAGCGTGGACCAAACCCCATACACACCCCGTGTTTTATGGGTGTTGTACCGCATATTTTACAGATAAAATATTCATAATAATATTATAATTAAATTAATAATAAAGCACACGGTACAATATCCATAAAACATGATTGTGTTTAGGGGTGTGGTTCAGGGTGTTGCCCTATTATTTTTCCTTTAAAATTGTCACTGCTCTCTCTCTCACAGTCCATAGCTACTATCACCCCTACGCTAATGCCTCAACACCGACACGGATGGTCGAGTCCATCACCACCTGCGCCGACATTAGCTGCATTTCCTACAAAATACTACCTCCGTTCTCTTATAACTGCAACATCTGGACTTTCACGTTTGTCAATTCACAACTTTGATTATTAATATCTTCAATTCTTTACTTTTAAAAATTATAAAAATTTGATATTTTGAAAGTATATTTCGAGATGAATCTAACAAGTCTCACATGACTATATTTTTTCATATGTATAAATCACAAAAGATGGTCAAATGAGAGTATGTGAACAGTGTAATAGTCAACACGTTGCAATAATAAAAGAACGGAAGAAGTATAATTAGTCAAGGTTTTTACTTCTACTCTTTTTGTTAGTTTTGATTCTTGATAAAAGAAAAACTAGGGAAACAAAATCATCCATGCATTTTTGTTGTTCTCGGTATATTTTTTTAGAGAAAATTATCAAATTGGTCCCGTATGTTGGATCAATTGATCAAAAAGCCTCATCTGTCTCCGGCGGACCAAAAAACCCTACATCTTCCCCCTACTTTCGCCAATTTAGTCCTCGTCGGTGGCCGGAGTATTTTCCGGCAATCGGAGCTGACGTGAACAACACGTGGCAAAAATAGTGGGTCCATGTCAGGCCATGTGGCTGACATGTGGCAAAAAATAAAAAAAAATTGTTGAGAATTAAAAAATGGGATCTCTCTTTTTTAGTACCAAACCATAAAAGTAACAAGTTATATATCCCCATTCATAAAACTATAAGTTTTTGATACCAAAATGTGTTAAAAGACTTAATTACCCTTAAAGTCTACCAAGAAGAAAAAAAAACTAAAAAGAAAAAGGAAGATTATTAAAACTAAACAACAATAAAAAAGGTCACAACTCAATATTCCAAAACTCTCCTCCTCTCTGCAAAAAAAAGTCTCCGTCGTGAAACCCTTCGCCGGCGGAAAATATCGACCTCAGACTACCACGGAGAATCAAGACGCGGAAGTTCCGCTAGCGACACTCCATCGAAGAGCAATTCGCCAATGAGCCGCGGTTAGTGTATTTTCATTCACACACGATCGTGCCACGACGGTTGTTCATCTTCCCACGATTGTCTTGAAGAAGATGAGACCATCGTGGACACGATGGTCTTTCGTGGGCACGATCGCTACACACGACGGCCGCCGATCGTGTGTGCCGTCGTGTGCTAGAAGTGCAAAGCTCTGTCTTGCACACGATCGCGAGCACACGATCGTTCCGTCGTGTGAACCGTCGTGTGGCACACGATGGTCTTCACACGACGGGCATCGATCGTGTGCATGCGATTGTGTGCAAGGCGTAATTTTTTTTTCGTTCTCTTAAGCATTTTATCATATTCTTATGAGTTGTATGTCCATATTGCAGATGGTTGCGTATGGAAGAGACCTACATTGCGTTTTGTTACACGTCAAGTGAATCTTTACATACGGGAGGCGGTATTTAAAGAGATCATTGAGACATTAAGGAGTATGGGCCGCAATTCCGCTGTTGTTGATCGAGCTATCGAGAGCTTGACCGAGGGGTCTGGGCGCTTGATTAAAGTTAGGAGGAATGGGAGTTCAAATCGCCCTACATAACTTGATTGCTCGTCAATTGGAGGGTGATCAAATCCCCGGATGAGTCGTGGTTCCGTGCTTTGCGGGAGGACCATTCGTTTCTGCCCGTGATTTCGCCTTGATCACGGGACTCCATTTGGAAACTCTACCTTCCATCCCCGGACGACCATCTCCTTCCGTCTGACGGTATTTTCCACGAATACTCCATGGCAAAAATATTAAGGTTAGTGTTACCGGAAGAGGTTCAATGCTCGAGATTTTGGTAGAGACATAAGAGATTATGTCAAGGTTGCCAATTTGCTTATATACTACTACTTTATCCTATACCGTGACGACATGATGGTGAGACATGGGCATGGGCATTAGTGGAGGATTTCGAGCGGTGGGATATGTTTCCTTGGGGTTCTTATGCCTTTGGGGTTTTATCTTAATACATAGGCAAAGTAGACATCAAAGAGGTAAAAGAGCACAAAGACTATCACTTCTATGGTCTGTTTGGGCTTTACAAATATGGTCGTATGAGATGATTCTGCATTGGGAGCATTGTGTGGTAGTAGAGATAAATCTGTCAAAGTCCACCTGTGTTTGATGTGGACTACGAGGAATATGTTTTGTGATTTCTCTCATTTCTTCGACGATAAGGTACATAAATTTGTAAACGTATTTTCTCATAACTTCACTCATCTCTTCAACATTATGTGATTGCCCATCTAATGGTATGCTTTAATGACTATTGTTGCGGACAAAGTACTTCCCTCTTTACCGCATCCGGAGGAGGATGAGGTGAGTACTACTACGAGCTTTGAGAATGGCTCGCCTTATGACGTTAAATTCATTAAGCCCGTAAGAATAGCCGTGAGGAATAAGGAGGATGAGCTGCGCCGATCCCAGGAAGAAAGTTATGGATAGGTTGAAGAAGGTCAGGAAAATTGATTACATATGAGTCGGCACATAAAGTGTCGAAGCGACGCCGACAGAGTACCCACCAGTACATGGTGCAGAGACATCGGACCGGGAGAGGCAGCCAGAGAGGGTGTGTTGTGTCCACGGACTTCCTTGTCCGGACCACACCCAGGACACGAGCAGGGATGAGTACTTCGATCGCCGTTTGAAGGCGATCTTGTACGACGATTCTGAGTCCGGATTTATTGCTCGAGTTTCTCGCCGGGTGCTTTCTGGGATCGTGGATTTCTTCGGACCTATGCATAGGCGTTCTAGGAGCCCGGTACACTACTCAGCTGGGAGCCATGATAGGCCTCGTCATTCTGCATCTGATAGCAGCGCCCGGCGGAGGATTCCTGACCCTCCACGTCACTCAGTCTCTGGCGCAGCACACAGTCACCATTCTCATCGTCAGCCTAGTCATCATTCGAGTCACCACTCTCAGCGTCAGCCGAGTCACCATTCTCAGCATCCGCCTACCCACCATTCTGAGGTCCAGCACAGTCACCATTCTCAGATTCATCATTCTGTTGAGCGGACTCAGCAGCCCCTTGATTACGAGCATCAGTATGAGCCATTTGAGACGCCGTTTCAGCAGTATGGGACGATGTTCGACTGGTTTCGTGGCGAGCATCATTACGATTCGATGTTTCGCATGAGGGTGGTGGTCTGGCGGCAACCTCCATTTCGATCGAAGCGGCTTTTGAGATCGAGCGGCCCATGCTGACTCTCGATCGTTATAGTTGTGAGAGGGATCCGAGGGTGACGAAGATGGTGAGAGTGCCGAACGCGGATTTGGGTGAGCGTAGTCTTCCACCGCGAGTGAGTCGACCATCCGCCGCTCTTCGAGAGCCTTTTGTGGTTGCGCCTCCCGGAGATAGCGAGGCTCAAGAAGTTGTACCTACGATTTAGGAGGGAGCACCACGTGATGCTATTGTCCGCGTTTGGAGATCGGGCATGCTCTCACCCGGGCGTTATTTGACCGGATAGAGTCTACCCGTGAAGACTTTGATGCCGAGGTGATAGGCGTTATGTGCTTGCGACTCGAGCGAGGCTTCGGAGGAGTCCGTAGTGTTGGTGTCGGTAGAGTTGGCACTTTGTACTTGCCGGCTCCTATTTTACGTAAGTTCTATAACCTACTTACTTGTATATCATTGGTTTGATATCGATATTTTTTAATTTTGTGGTTTGGCTTTTTGTAGTTAGTTTTGGCCAACGAGTTTGCAAGACTCCATCCGGATGATCCACTTGGCATCAAGGTGACGGGGAAGCCGGTTTACAAGGAGTGGAAAATTCCTAAATGCATCGAGGACTACATGACAGGTCTTGATACACCACATGCGGTTCCATGGTTAAATTGCAACGAAGTAAGTTTGAAATCTATATTTATAAATAATTGACGATTTGTTGCCATTTGAAATTTATATGTATAAATGATTCACTATGTTTGATGTGATGATCTTATATGATTACATATTGTGTTTGAACAGATCATTGCCATTTGTTGCCTCGACCAATGCCACTGGGTGACTATCAAGATTGACATCATAGCATGGACCGTGGAGTTGTACGATTCCTTGTCACACCACCACGAAGATGGTCGTTACCGATTCAACCAACTGCGACCGATTATGCGTCTGATGCCTCGTGTGCTAGCTCAATCCGGGTATTGGATGAACAACCAATCGAAAACGAAGTATGACACGGAGATGAGTTTCAAAATTATGCCACGAGAGCTACAGTTCATACAAAACGACAATCACGCTTGTGGCCCCTTCGGGTGCATGTACTTGGATCGACTCGTCTCTGCAAACCCAGGAGCAAGGCACCAAATCAAGGAACTTAATGAAAGATATATTAAGAAATATCGATATGGCCTAGCTGCTAAAATCTTTATGTTGTCTTTAGACATGTAGAATGGTTTATGTTGTGTTGTACAATATTTATGTTGTATTTAGACAGTTTTGGATGAATGTGTCAGTGTTGTTAAATCTGAATGTGTTGGCTCTGTGTTACACACGATGGATGCACACGATCGTGGCCATCGTGTGTTGCGATCGTGTGTAACCTTCCCACGGTCATGCGTCTGATGCTGTCGTGTGCGCATGATGGCTGGCATGACCGTGTGCAAACGACCGTGAGTACCATCGTGGGAACGGCCGTGCACACGATCGTGTGTTCAATCGTGGCCACAATTGAACACACGATCGTGTGTTCAATCGTGGCCACGACCGTGTACACGATCGTGTGCATATGAACTTTTGGTATTTTTGCAAATTTGAAGTATTGTGTTATCTAGAATGATGTTTTGTGATTCAAACATCGCATGTTCAAACATTAATTACAATATGGCTTCTTATACGAACTCCTATTTGTCATTTAGTTGTAATTCATTAGTATATGAGGTCATTCATCCAGATGATTGAACTTATCCGTACGTACTAATAGAACAATTGGACGACACATGATATGCAATATATTATGGTAATTCAATCAATAACTTTTTATATAAGTGTATCATTAACAAATAATTGTTAATATATAAGTAACAACACCTAAATTGACGAGTAATTTGAGAAATTGGTGAAAATTCTTGACGTTCTTGTGCACACGATCGTGTGTTCAATCGTGGCCACGACCGTGTACACGATCGTGTGCATATGAACTTTCGGTATTTTTGCAAATTTGAAGTATTGTGTTATCTAGAATGATGTTTTGTGATTCAAACATCGCATGTTCAAACATTAATTACAATATGGCTTCTTATACGAACTCCTATTTGTCATTTCGTTGTAATTCATTAGTATATGAGGTCATTCATCCAGATGATTGAACTTATCCGTACGTACTAATAGAACAATTGGACGACACATGATATGCAATATATTATGGTAATTCAATCTATAACTTTTTATATAAGTGTATCATTAACAAATAATTGTTAATATATAAGTAACAACACCTAAATTGACGAGTAATTTGAGAAATTGGTGAAAATTCTTGACGTTCTTGTGCACACGATCGGGTGTTCAATGTGTATTAGCCGTGTACACGATCGTGTGCATATGAACTTTTGGTATTTTTGCAAATTTGAAGTATTGTGTTATCTAGAATGATGTGTTGTGATTCAAACATCGCATGTTCAAACATTAATTACAATATGGCTTCTTATACGAACTCCTATTTGTCATTTCGTTGTAATTCATTAGTATATGAGGTCATTCATCCGGATGATTGAACTTATCCGTGCGTACTAATAGAACAATTGGGCGACACATGATATGCAATATATTATGGTAATTCAATCTATAACTTTTTATATAAGTGTATCATTAACAAATAATTGTTAATATATAAGTGTTAACATCTAAATTGACGAGTAATTTGAGAAATTGGTGAAAACTCTTGACGTTCTTGTGCACACGATCGTGTGTTCAATCGTACGACCGTGTACACGATCGTGTGCATATGAACTTTTGGTATTTTTGCAAATTTGAAGTATTGTGTTATCTAGAATGATGTTTTGTGATTCAAACAAATAATGTTCAAACATTAATTACAATATGGCTTCTTATACGAACTCCTATTTGTCATTTCGTTGTAATTCATTAGTATATGAGGTCATTCATCCAGATGATTGAACTTATCCGTACGTACTAATAGAACAATTGGACGACACATGATATGCAATATATTATGGTAATTCAATCTATAACTTTTTATATAAGTGTATCATTAACAAATAATTGTTAATATATAAGTGTTAACATCTAAATTGACGAGTAATTTGAGAAATTGGTGAAAATTCTTGACGTTCTTGTGCACACGATCGTGTGTTCAATCGTGGCCACGACCGTGTACACGATCGTGTGGATATGAACTTTTGGTATTTTTGCAAATTTGAAGTATTGTGTTATCTAGAATGATGTTTTGTGATTCAAACATCGCATGTTCAAACATTAATTACAATATGGCTTCTTATACGAACTCCTATTTGTTATTTCGTTGTAATTCATTAGTATATGAGGTCATTCATCCAGATGATTGAACTTATCCATACGTACTAATAGAACAATTGGACGACACATGATATGCAATATATTATGGTAATTCAATCTATAACTTTTTATATAAGTGTATCATTAACAAATAATTGTTAATATATAAGTGTTAACATCTAAATTGACGAGTAATTTGAGAAATTGGTGAAAACTCTTGACGTTCTTGTGCACACGATCGTGTGTTCAATCGTGGCCACGACCGTGTACACAATCGTGTGCATATGAACTTTTGGTATTTTTGCAAATTTGAAGTATTGTGTTATCTAGAATGATGTTTTGTGATTCAAACAAATAATGTTCAAACATTAATTACAATATGGCTTCTTATACGAACTCCTATTTGTCATTTCGTTGTAATTCATTAGTATATGAGGTCATTCATCCAGATGATTGAACTTATCCGTACGTACTAATAGAACAATTGGACGACACATGATATGCAATATATTATGGTAATTCAATCTATAACTTTTTATATAAGTGTATCATTAACAAATAATTGTTAATATATAAGTGTTAACACCTAAATTGACGAGTAATTTGAGAAATTGGTGAAAACTCTTGACGTTCTTGTGCACACGATCGTGTGTTCAATCGTGGCCACGACCGTGTACACGATCGTGTGCATACGTGGATACAGCGCCAATTTGACACCTGGTTGCCAACGTGTCACACGATTGGAACACACGATCGCGGCGATCGTGTACGGTCGTGTGCATACGTGGATACTGCCGCCAATTTGACACTGGTGGCCAACGTGTCACACGATTGGAACACGCGATCGCGGCGATCGTGTACACGATCGTGTTCACTTCAAAGGTCAAATTATTTTATTATAAAATCCGTCGGTCCCCCTTTTATTATAAGTCGATCCCCCTTTATTATAAAATCCAGTCCCCCTTTACTTTAAAATCCCATCGTGTCGGTCGGTCTCCACCCCTTTTTCACTTCAAACCCTAATCAATTAACCTCAGTTAAAATTCATTAAAATCAAATACGCGAAATGAGCGGCCGATTACGAGAAACCGATTTAGGAGGAAGCGAAGCACCACCACCAAAAAGAAGGAGGAGGATACCTACTCCCAACCCACCATACAGAACTAGGCCGAGAGGAAGATACTCAATGCTCAGAGTAAGTTTTTTGATTTTGTTGTATGTGTAGTGACTATCATTGCAAATTAATGTGTTCCATGAAACAGGGCCTATTTAAAAACACTGCGAGCACTCCAGTCATACTAGATGGTGATGATGATAATGATTTGGAGATTTCTGAGAGTAAAAGCAAAAAATTTATTTTGGAAGAGGAAGTTCATGAAGACGGTGATACAAGACTAAAGATACAGCAGCAGATTGGGGAAAAGGGATCCAATTGATTGTTTTTGTTATGTTATTATTAGATATTTTGTGTGATGGTGATTAAATTTTGTTTTGTAAAGTTATATGCTTTGGAACTGTAAACTATTGCTCTTTGAAGTGAGCTACTTTGTTATGGTTAATGTTTGGCTCCATAGTCACCTTTATTTGCTTTACATTACTGAACACTTAAATTTCAATTCAAAGGTAAAGAAAATATACACAAAATTATGCATTTCAACTAATAATCAGAATACTGAATTAATACATGGTCCATCGAGGATCAAAATATCAACACATGATTGTTGCTAGTAAGTCACAAAATATAAAAATACATAAGCAATTTAAGTTTCACGGTATGGACATCCCCTTATGTCATGGTCATCATTACGGCAAATGCTACACCTCTTCTTCTGCCGGCGCCTTTGCCTCGGTTGTGCATCGATTTCTTGAGTTTCTTCAGGGATATTCAAATCCACACCCCCTATGGGAATGAATGCTTTGCAAGATTTTCTATTGTGGCGGTTCCTTTACACCTACCGCACACCCGAGGCCGTCCACTGCGTGCAAATTTTCAACAATGACCGTGCGCGACTCATCCTTGGTCGGCCGGCTTGTCGTACCTCTTCTGGAGGTACGCAAACGATGGATGAGATCTCCGCTAGGACATTCCACTCATCAGGATGTGGGATGGGACTAATATGCTCCTTATAAGTCTCTCTAAGGCCTTGTTGCTTGAAATAACGACTAACAAAATCATACACGGACAAACCATTGCCGGCGCGCCTGTTACAATAAGCAATTATGTCATGGATGTTGTATAGGATAATGTATTTTTTATTGATGAGGTGATAAATCCAGACCATCCCTGTTTTGCAAACGATGGGAAAACACAATCGCGTCGATCGTGTGTTACGATCACGGGGATCGTGGGGTCACGATCGTGTGTTACGATCACGGGGATCGTGGGGTCACGATCGTGTGTTACGATCACGGGGATCGTGGGGTTACGATCGTGTGTTACGATCACGGGGATCGTGTGTTACGATCGTGCCCATTGTGTTACGATCGTGCACATCGTGTGTCCCATCGTGGGTTACGATAAGGGCGATCGTGGTTACGATAAGGGCGATCGTGGTTACGATAAGGGCGATCGTGGTTACGATCGTGCCCATCGTGGGTTACGATCGTGCCCATCGTGGGTTACGATCGTGCCCATCGTGGGCTACGATCGTGCCCATCGTGGGCTACGATCGTGCCCATCGTGGGCTACGATCGTGCCCATCGTGGGTAACCATCGTGCCCATCGTGGGTAACGATCGTGCACACAACAGCAAAGACATGTACCTTATAGCGGCAGCGGCATGACGACATGGAATCTGATCCAAATCAAACTCACGACAACAACATGTCCATGTTCGAAGGTCGACCTCATAAGAAACTTTGTTTTCTTCGACTTTATAAACAAGTGGGGTGGTAGCTCGAACTTTAAGAGTCAGACTGGCTTGCACAGAGTTAGAAAGCTTTTCAAAAGTGTGCATTGTCAACTCATGGTCTCTTGACGTAGCTTCTCCCCGCTTCTCATCAAACCAATTCTCTAAAATTAGGCGAAATATCTCAAGTAACGAGCAAACAGTAAACGTCTAGCCCACAACATACGATTATTAAAGCATTCAACGGATTGGATGTCAAGAAGTTATAGCGTCGTCGGACACTTCGACCTAGCCCACCTCTCGGCCCAATTTGAGAAAGGCGCTACGCCCCATTAGGGCTTTCGATATGTAGTTTCGAAAAGTAGTTTTCAAAACTTCTTCTCGATGCGTGTAGGCAAGATTCTAAAGAGTCCTATAGCATGCGCACCATAGGAGGTCGATTATTTGCAAGATGGTGATAGCAAAACCCGTGGAATGCATTCGGATAGACGGCTCGAACAAAGATTCCGAATGCTCTTATGTTGGTCACTCACAATCGATAAATCTTCCGTCGGATTGTAGCATCTGCGCGAGTTATACGTAAAATAAGTCCATGACTCGCCGTTCTCTATCGGACCGAGACCAACAAAGAAGAGGAAAAACTTGCTCGTTCCCATCAAATGTGACGGCCGCAAATAGAGTTCCTTTATTCCTTCCCTTTAGGTGGGTCCCATCAACTATAATCACCGGTCGAAGGCACGTATCAAATGCCCTAATACTGCATCCGAGTGCAACGAACATGTGGCGAAACACTCCCTCACGAGTCGTCTGCAAATCATAAATTGTCCCTGGATTACGCTGTTTTAACAAATACAGATAAGATGGGAGCCTCTGATACGACTCATCGAAGCCGCCATATGTATTCTCTATCGCTATATTCCTCGTCCGGAGAGCAAAACTGTATAGCATGTCAATGCCGTACTCCCTACACATCTCTGCAATCATCTCCTTTGGCCTCAAAGTGACCCCTCACCGGTCAATCTTTTAGCAAAATAATGGGCGGCAACCTCAGAAGTGACCGATCGTGCGGCAACACGGTTCAAATCAGGGTAACAGCTGTGCTTCAATGTCAACTTAGTAATTCTCCAAATAGTTGCACCCTCAATAGCACACAACCTAAACTGACAATTTCTTCGCCCACTCTTACAGACAAACATTATACGTTTATCGGCGGAGCGATCAGTGATACACTGTAGCATGTTTTCCAAATGATACATTCCTACAGTTATCCTCAACTCTGTCTTCGAACGAAAGGTGGACCCCACCTCTAGCCGACCAGAACGGTGGAGGCCGCCGACCCAACCCAAAGTCCCGCACTACCGGGTCCTAAATGGAATGATCGATTACGCATTGATTGTAGATGCTCATGCTCGCTCGCAGATTGATGGTCGGATGAGAAGTTCCGACGACTCATAATCCTATCCATTTGGGCATGTTGGCGAACCCAAGCAAGAAATTCCGCAGATAGTGACTCAAGCAAGTCTTTACAACAATCTTCATCTTCGGATGTATGCACCTCTTCATCTTCCTCATCTTCCTCGTCTTCCTCATCTTCCTCGTATTGATACTCTTTGGAAGGCATGTCATAATTTATGTTGCCGGCTCTACTCGAGCCGCTACATCCCATATTAACCTCGGGAGTGGAGGAGCGGTTGTTCTCAACATAGACCTCGGGATCCTCCTTGTATTCTACTAGTAATCGAAGTATCTCAGTATCGCCCTTAATAGGACTTTTACTTTGTTTCCTTTGGCCATGTGTGTCAAGTACCATAATTTGTAATCGGACTCATTTGGACCACCCAAACCCTCTCTGATAACCCCCACGAGGTTTGCACGACTAACTTTGCTCGTGTCGATATAGGCAAAAAAGGAGTCCCCGTCTACATATGTCGATCGCTCCCAATGACCACCGTGATGTATCAAAATACGCTGCCACGACATCTGATTACAAAAAGATGAATAACTATTCAGAAAAATGAGCGAACAATATTACGGTCTGCCTTGGACACGACCGATGCACACGGTCGTATACTACCGTGTGCAGTGATCGTGTGCAAGTTTCTGTCCATGAACACGATCGCTGCACACGATTTTATACGATCGTGTTAAACGATCGTGTACACGTTAGTGTTGCGCACGATGTTAAGGTCGTTGCGCACGATCGTTGCACACGATCGTTGCACACGGTGGCTTCCCATCGTGTGCAGCGATCGTGTCCGTAAGAACAGATCTGGGATTTTTTTTTCATCGTTCAAATAATGATACATACCTTCTTTATGAACTCAGAAGCACGACAAATGAAGTCCTATTTCAACGTCAACTTTTATTTTCGAACAATCTTGTGATTTCTATAAGATTTTTTGAGAGACCCTTTGTCAAAAATAAAATGGCTGTGTTGTTTTGATGTATATGTTTGTAGTTGAATTTTGGTTCCTGGACATTAATATCGATCGGAGGAGGAAAGTAAAAAAGAAAAAAGAGAAGAAAAGTAGTTTAAAATAAATATATAAAAAAAAAGAGAGAAGTCAACTTTTAACACAAAAAGAGAGGACATTTTAGTCTTTTCAATCAAAATGGTACCAAAAACTTATAGTTTTATGAATGGGGATATAGAACTTATCAATTTTATGCTTTGGTATTAAAAAATTGATTCCCACTTAAAAAATTAAAAAAAGTAAATAAAAAATTCTAATGTTTTTATATTAGTATTCCAGAATTAAAAATAATTATCTAAAGTACCAAATTTTTTAATAAAATATTATCAAATTGAGAAAAATATTATTATCATTTTCTATAAAATAAGAAAAATTGGAAAAATTATCAATTTGTTAATTCAGATTTTATTTTTTTATAGAAAAAATTCCAGTTTTCTTTAAATAAAAAACAGTTTATAAATATATCCGAGATGCTTTTTATTTATTTATTTTCGAATTTTTAAATAAAAAATTCTAATATTTTTAAATTAATATTTCAGAATTAAAAATAATTATCTAAAGTTCCAATATTTTTTAATTTTTCAGATTTTTTAAATAAAAAAAATAAGTTCCGGTTTTTTTATACTTTTTAGATTTTTTTTATTTTATTTAGACTTTTATATTTTTGTCACGTGTCGTCCACGTCAACTTCGATGGCCGGAAAATACCCCGGCCAGCGATGGAGGACTAACTTAGCGAAAGTAGGGGAAATATGTGGGGTTTTTTGGTCCGCCAGAGACAAATGAGCTTTTTTGCCAATTAATCCAACATATGGCACCAATTTGATAAATTTTTCTATTTTTTTTAATAATAATGTGTTTGTTAATTAAGTGTTTGATCATTTTTGTGGGATTTTTTTTTTTTTTTTTTTTGTGGGATTTGACGTATAGAATAAGCCATCCTTATTTGGGGTCTCTTTCGGCTTAAAAATGATTGTTCAGATTAGGACTCTCGTTCGAGACACGCGAGTTGGAGCTTGAGCTTTTATTTTTTACGAGTCGAGCCGGCTCGTTTAGGTAAACGAACGCGACTCGTTTAATTCACGAATCGAGCCGAGCCGATTCGTTTAGCAAAATAATCGAGCTGGTCGAACAGTTCGTTTAAAATTAAACTTAAACGAGCTTAATCTTGTATCCAAGATCGGCTCGTATTATAATCGAGTTCGAACCAAGCTAACTCGTTTAGTTAAACGAGCCATATTTTATGTTCGAGCTCGATTCATTAACGAGCTCGAGTTGAGCCGAGTCCTGATAAATGAGTTCGAGCGCGAGCAGCTCGACTCGAATTATAGCTCTAGTTCATATTCAAGGCCTAGAAATATCGCTCAAGCTATCAAGTACTAATTTATATGATTACCAAAAGTATCACCTCGTAGTATCTATAGTATATATAAAACTTATCCCCCTTAATTTAACGTGGAAGAGTGATTTATGTCACTTATTTAAATATATAATATAAAAGAATCTAACAAAATACATAAAAAAGATTCAAAAATTATAATTATACCTAACTTCAAAGATGGGGTAGTATTTGGAGGTTACGTAAGCAAACAAATTGTCTCATTTATTAATTTTTATTATCATAATTTCATATTTTCATTTATTAATTTTTGGTTTTAGCAAAGAGATTGCGGAAGGGTATTTTGGGGAGAGAAACATCAGTTTGTAAACGACAGCAATTATTGAGGTGGAATTACATATGAAGAGACTATTTTAATTGTAACTTTTAATGTAAATAAACTAATTTAAATACAAAAGTTATGATAAACATCACAATGCAAATGCACCTTCTAATACACAAGGTGATTAAAATGAACTTTTAAATGATAGTATAAATTACAAGATGGTTAAATTTTAGCTATGAAATCTTAGATACAATCGGTGCATCGCACGGGTTGAATAAACAAAAAACAACCCCGGAGCAACATACGAGTTAGTAAACCCTCATTTCATATAATCAATTACATAGACTAAAATAAAAGGACAATAACAATAAAAAAACATATAAACTTCTCTAAAATGCATTTAAATTCTGCCATCTGTTCATTCAATCGTCTGCCCCAACATTACGTACAAAATACGTAGATATTCAACCAAAGACCGTGCATCACACGGGGTGGATAATGCCTCGTTACTTGATAACTATATTTTGATTTATAAAAAAAAATGTAATTAAATGATCACTGTATTTTCTGTATCTAGATTTGCAGTGTGCCGTTGTAGTAAGTAGAATGATTTTAATTAAGCTAATGTTGTTTGCACTGTACCGAAAAAAGTGTAATGATGTAGTGTATTTTTAACTAGATTACTAAACATCGCTCTAAATTACTAGACACCATCCTATAATATTATATTTTTGCCCTTACTTCATATTCAGCAGATTTGTAATCCGACCTTCTCACTACTTTTCTCTATCGACATACTCTAAAGAAGCTACCAACTGCCTCCGCACAGCCGCCGCACCGCCGGCGTTCGCCGGCGTCCGCCGGCGTCCGCCGCCATGACTGGAAAAGGAAAAACTTCGGTAAATATTTTTTTCGGGTTTCTGCTTCTTTGGCCGCCGGCCGCCGTGTCGGAGTGCACGACGGAGGTGGCGTATGAATTTTTGTCACAGGCGTCCGCCGTTGACGCCTGTCCATGGCACAGGCGTCCGCCGATCCCGCTTGTCCATGGCGCAGGCGTCCAGAGCAGACGCCCTTCCCTTAGAATAGACATCCAGGTCGGACGTCTAAACCATGGACAGGCGTCCAGATCGGACGCCTATGCGCTGGAATAGGCGTCTGGATCGAACGCCCCAACCACGACCCTCGCGTCCAGACCAGACGCCCCTGCCTTGGTGCTGGCGTCCTGGCCGGACGCCCCAGCCCTTATTTCGAAAAAAATAAAATTTTCAATTAATAATTAATAATGTGTATTGTTTGTATGATTATTACTCATTAGTTGTATTGTTTGCTAAATGCAGATGAGAGGAGGATCGGGCAAATCTATGCCGCTAGTCACAGAGTTGATGGGTTCTGGAGCGCGTCACACCATAGCTTGTGGTGTTGATGCTTCCGTTCGTAGACAGCGGGAGGCAGAGCGTAGGGGATTCGAGCATGTACCTTATACTGACTTTGGTACTGAGGATTCGAGCGAGTATTATTCGCACGACGAGGACGACGATCAGGACATGAACGAGGGCGGTGATGATTCTTCGTCCGTTTTTTGGCGGGTTCGAAAGGGGAGAGGGGGGAGGTTTGTCACTTCTGGGTCTACCAATAGTAAACGACGTAGGGCAGAGGATGGCACATCATGGATGGTTACTGAGGAGATGCCTCGTGGCCCTATCGACGACAGCGTTATCCCGAGTTTCGGTGGGCATGTCGCCGCGCATATCTGGACTGGAGAGATGAGAGGTCTGCTGAAGTGTCACACCAGAACTGCTGCTTGTCAGAGCTTGAGTCAGTGGCGCTCAGTGATGTCACCCTCTTTAGTGAGCCGGCTCAGTGAGACTGAGTTATCCCACCTGACGGACGCCATGTTCAGACACATTGACTCCCCGTTGATTTCTACGTTTGTTGAGCGGTGGCAGCCCGATACGAACTCTTTTCACATGCCGTTCGGAGAGATGACCATCATGTTGCATGATGTGTGGCATATCCTTCGCATTCCTATCGAGGGGCGATTGGTTGATGTCGATACCACATCTACACAATTGCAGGTGGATGTGATGGAGGTTCTTGGAGTATCGCGGTCGGAGCTACTGAGTACTCACTGGGGGTGGCGGCGTATTTATGGACTCGATTTTCAGGTCATGCCGCGATGGAGGTCGAGTGGAGGGCACCCAGGTCGTAGCTTGGATGTGGTTGTTATTTGGATCCACCTTGTTTGTTGACAAAAGTGGTAACAGTATTAGGCCGTCCTGCTAATTGGAGGTGAGGGATGGTATGGATACGACCGACCAGTATTCATGGGGTTTGGCCGCATTGGCTTTCATGTACTGTCACCTCGGTATCGCTAGTCGCGATGACTCCATGGGTATTTGTGAATGTCTTACCCTCGTTCAGGCTTGGATTATGAGTATTTTCCCTGCTTCCGACCTCATCGAGAGCGTATGATTGTTGAGTCCACGCAGCCTCGAGCTTCTATATGGAGTGTCCAGCCTGAGGGTAAGGACGAGCACCGACTCCAGTCTTTGCGTCGCCGCATTGATCAGTTGAAAGCCGCAGAGGTATAACGATTCCTTCTAACAATATCACAATTCATTTAAAAAAAACTTGTTTAATTTGTTGATTATATGTACGCAGATATAGTGGTTGCCTTATGGCCCTGATCCAGTGAGTGATGTCCCGAGGACGACATTCATTGGATGGCTACGATATCGGGATATTATCGAGCCATACATGCCTGGTCGGGCATTACGGTAGCTCGGTTATGTGCAGACCATCCCTTTTCCGATCACTAGACCGGAGAAAGAGGTTCGGGCGTGGTCAAGCAGATTGTACCGAGTTGAGTATCCCATTCGGATGTCATCTGATGCTTGGATGATGTTTTCCGGGCGCATACATGCTTCCTCTCGCTGACTATCAGGCTGCTACTCATGATCAGGCTACATGCGCCAATGATTACATTGAGTGGTATTATCGGTATTCGCACCCTCAGCTACTGAACGACGGTGCTGCAGCTGGATCAGTGATCCCTTCTCGTTCTAGCAGCGATTACGTATGTTGTTTAACTTTGCACTTTGTTTTATTTCATCATACATTACTCATTGTATTATATTGTCTATATTTTTTACAGTGGGTGAGTCGATTGGCCGGTATTACCCAGCACTGTATCAAACACCTTCCCCCCGACCAGGCGACAGAAGCGACGACGATGCTTGAGGAGTACATGAGGGATTGACATTTGGCCAACTAATTTTGTATTTTGCTATTTTGCATTTGTCACTGTATTTTGTATTTTGTATTTTGTATTTTGCATTTGGCACTGTATTTTATATTTTGTATTTTGTATTTTGCTGTTTTTTCTCTTCTGCATACATTGTAATAAAAATCAACTATCACGATCAACAAAAACGAAAGTTTTAATAATTAAGGAACATACAACAAATTCATTTTTATCAACTATCACGATCAACAAAAACGAAAGTTTTAATAATTAAGGAACATGCAACAAATTCATTTTTACATCATACCGACTAATCTATTCCATTTTTCTGTCCTTCCCGTATACAAATTCTCCCAGCCACCAGTACTACTGTCATGGTATTTAAACTAGTTAGTCACTATGGGCGATACAGGAAAATTGAGCATTAAATCTAGACGAATAAAATATTTGTACGTATCTTCTAAATGACAAATGACAATCTCGTGGCTAGGCCGTGTTGCCATTGAGGGTGCTTTCAACGGCAGCACAATGAGACATGAAAATAAAGATCCACCGTTTCCGAATCAGAATAGTATGACAGCGGCATTGAAAATAGTAGCAATTGGGAATAAATCTTCAGCCACAGCCAAGATGGCACACGGCTTGGCTTGAGCAGCACTCATCTCACGAACAACTTGTTTGGCCGATTTACTCAGTCCATTCATTTGACGATGCCCCTCCGGATATACAATAAATGAGTGATTGTGCATACCCTTACTCCCAGACATCGGTCTGATTATCCAACCACTCAATTCATGCAATTGTTCGGCCTTTATCTGAAATGTACACTTGCATGCTTTCATCTTTGTGTCCTTTCGAGCAGCGACATCCAAATCTCTTAATACCCCTCTGTACCGTTCACCACGGTTACATATCAATAGCTTTGTCTTTCCTTTATTTTTGTACGATGAAATGATCAACTCGAAACCAATTTGAAGAGCAATTTTTTTCGCCCAACAATCGCATCACAATCACTATCGAATATTTCGTCATTGACGAAATAACCACTATAATCAACGTCTTCACCTTCAAATTCGTCCAATATAACCTGAAATTTCTAATTGACATAATGTTAATAATAATAACAATAATATTATTATTAAAATTTAAAATCATGCAAAAAAAAGCGACCAGGCGTCCAGAAATTGCGCCTGGACCATGGCAGAGGCGTCTGGCATGGACGCCTGGCCACGGTACAGGCGTCTGAATCGGACGCCCAGACCATGGTACAGGCGTCTGCATCGGACGCCAAAACCGTGGTCCAGGCGTCTGGTCTAGACGCCTAGTCCAAGGACTGAGCGTCCGCTGCAGACGCCTGAACCATGGTCTAGGCGGAATATGTGGACGCCTATGCCATGGGTCAGGCAGAATATTCAGATGCCTACATCATTTTCTCCAAAAAATTACCTCCATATGCGAATTATCGCCCATTTTCGTGGTTATCGATGATATTGACGATATATATATTTGATCGTGTGTTGGGTAGAATAAATGAAAAATTGCTTCTAGATTTCAATTCGAAAAACTTGTGTGTTGGTAAAGTATTGTGTGTTAGGTAGAAATAATAAAAGATTATTAAATGGGCAAAAATGTAATTTTTAAGGGCGGTGTCTAGTAATACCCATTTTTAATTATGTAGGGATAATAATTGGGCTAGTCGGAAAGTACTTGAAAATTTGGATCCATCCCATGAGATGAACGACAAGAGACAGGTCGTCCCACCATGGGCTGTATGACGGGGCGGATCGACCCGCAAAAAAGGGTATTGCTTTAAAGTTAAATAAAATAAATATTCGTTTAAGTTCTCAAAATATTATTAAAAAATGCATAAAAAGTACACAATTATGTATAGTGTACAAGTGGGGAAGCCCGCTGCGTTGCAGCGGGTCCTTTTGAATTTAAATAATCTTTTTTTTTTCTTTACGATGTTGTTCGTTTCGAAATTATTGTCCATATTTGACTTTGACATTCTGTATTTTTTATTGTCTTTGGTAATTTCGATGCAAAATATATTAATGATTAACACCGTAAGTTCTTTTGGTAATGAAAAGTGTTGAGGCTAAAATTATTGTGAAGACGCGTTTGCATAGATTGATAAATCGTCAAATTTACTCTCCTCTTCCCAATTGTATTTAAAACCTTTATATCAATTAATTTCTTTTTAGTTAATTTATGCCACTCATCGGTTTTATATAGGGATAATCTCATAATCATAAAACAACTCTTTTTATTTTTTTAATTAGAATGCTTAGCTAAGTTCGATTTTATTGAACTTTTTCATCCTTTTAATGACACTTTACCGTGATTGTGCGCCTTTTTAATGAAATCAAACGATATGCAACATATTTGCGACATTTTTTCTACTTAATATACACGTACATATAATAAGTGACAAAATAGATATTTTTGATTTTCTACTTAATATACACGTATATAATAATAGTCTTTGTTGATTGACATGTTAAACGTTTATATTTTCGTCCATTTTGGAAGTGTTTGAGTGTTACTTTTCTAATAGAGAGAAATATTTTATTACTCAAAATAGAACAATGTCTTGCAAAGTAATTTAAATTTTAATGTTTCCTATTAAAGTAGTTTTTTCTTATTTATATATCCAGTTCATTGTTTGTAAGTAAAATATTATTCAGGTCAAAATAGTAACACACAACACATGTAAAAAGTTTATATTTTTTAATATAACAAAAAGTTACTCTATTTACTCATTTATATATTATTCACTACCTACACTACTAGACCTGGCAAACGGGCGGGCTCGGCCCAAACGGGCCGGGCAAAAAACGGGCGGGCCAAATTTGGGCCGGGCCAAAAAGGCCCGGGTTTTTTTGGGCCAAAAATATTAGGCCCGTGGCGCTCAAGGCCGGGCCTGCCCGCCCGCATGGCCTCGACTTTTTTTTAGAAATATTATTTATGAATAATTATAGAAATATTTTTCGATCAGTAATTATTATATTATTCACTATACTATCACAATCAATTAAATAAATGTAGAATTATTTTTATTTGATAATTATATTATTTACTACACTACCACAATCAAAAGACAAATATATAAATATTTTTATTTGATCATCATTTCATTTATCACTACTACTTTCTTATAAAAATCATAAAATAATATTATTATTGATATGAGATACTACAAAGTAATCACAAAGTCCCATAAAAATAAAACTACATCAATAATTAACATATAGATGTAATCTAATCTAACAAATAAGGAAAAATTTTAAATATTATAATTACATATAACATAAATATAAAAAAAAAAAAAAAAAGGCGGGCCATGGCGCCTCAGCAACGCGGGCCAAACTGGGCGGGCCAAATCTGGGCCGGGCCAAAGGCCCGGTTTTTTGGGCCAAAATATGAAGCCCAATGCCCGCCAAAACGGCGGGTGGCCGGCCATGGGCAGGCCTATTTTGCCAGGTCTATACACTACATTTATTTAGTCAAGCCCGAAACTCTATCACTTCTCCCATAGTACACAGCACATCACAATATTTAAACATATGCTCAATTTTCTATATAGAGAGAATATATATAAAAAAAAAACGGAGGTGCATTAAGTCTTTCGTTCTTAATGTATAGAATATAAAAAAAAAACAAAAAAAAAGGGGTGGAATTTTTTAATAGGGCTATATAGAGAGATTATATATATATATAAAAAAAAAAAAACCAGAGGTGCATTGAGTCTTTCGTTCTTAATGCATAGAAAATAAAAAAAAAAAACCAAAAAAAAAGGGGGTGGAATTTTTTAATAGGGCACGGAATCATATTTCTCTCCCTTTAGTATATAGCAAGTGGGGAAGCCCGCTGCGTTGCAGCGGGTCCTTTTGAATTTAAATAGTCTTTTTTTTTTCTTTACGGCGTTGTTCGTTTCGAAATTATTGTCCATATTTGACTTTGACATTCTGTATTTTTTCTTGTCTTTGGTAATTTCTGATGCAAAATATATTAATAGATTAACACTGTAAGCTTTCTTTTGGTAATGAAAAGTGTTGGGCTAAAACTATTGTGAGTACGTGTTTGCATAGATTGATAAATCGTCAAATTTACTCTCCCCCTCTTCCCAACTGTATGAAAACCTTTATATCAATTAATTTCTTTTTTAGTTACTTTGTGTCACTCTGTCTTTTTTATATAGGGATAATCTCATAATCATAAAACAACTCTTTTTAATCTTTTTTTAATTAGAATGCTTAGCTAAGTTCGGTTTTGTTGAACTTTTTCATCCTTTTAATGACACTTTACTGTGATTGTGAGGTTTTTTTTTAATTAAATCAAACGATATGCAACATATTTGCGACATTTTTTCTAATTCATATTATATCATAATAAGCTGACAAAATAGATATTTTTTGATTTTCTACTTAATATACACGTACATATAATAGTTGCTGTTGATTCTGACATGTTAAACATTTATATTTTCGTCCAATTTGGAAGTGTTTCAGAGTGTTACTTTTCTAATAGAGAGAAATATTTTATTACTCAAAATAGAACAATGTCTTGCAAAGTAATTTAAATTTTAATGTTTGCTATTAAAGTAGTTTTTTCTTATTTATATATCTGATTGCTTGTTTGTAAGTAAAATATTATTCAGGTAAAAACAGTAACACACAATACATGTAAAAAGTTTATATTTTTTAATGTAACAAAAGTTACTCTATTTACTCCTTTATATATTATTCACTACCTGCACTATATTTATTTAGTCAAGCCCGAAACCCTATGGCTTCTCCCATAGTACACAGCACATCGCAATATTTAAACATATGCTCAATTTTCTATATAGAGAGAATATAAAAAAAAACGGAGGTGTATTTTTTTATTAAGGCACGGAAACCTATTCCTCCCGCTTTAGTATATAGTCTATATAGAGAGAATAAAAAAAAAAAAAGGAACTACCAAGCTCACTGCGCAGCATTTCCACTTTCCAACAGATAAGAAACTCTCCAGCCCTTTACTTTATAGAACTGGCGGGAAGAAGCGTAAGAAAAGGTGAGAGAGAATAAAAAAAATAGAAAATATTATTTTATAGGGCACGGAACCCTATTTCTTCTCTTATAGTATATATAGAGAATATGTAGAATATATATATATATATATATATTGATAACTAGGTGATCCCAGTTTAGCCGGACTAATCCTAGTCCCTCAATGAACCCACTCCTAACTCATTGAGAGAAGTAAATCGCGAGTCGCTCGAGCAATTCCAGGATTCCCAATGCCTTTTCTGTACACTTCTCGCGCACGAGAAGTTTCGATTGATTAACAGTGCCTCAAAGACAGCCTTTATAAGAAACACCGATCGCACAAGACCTCCGCTCCCAAAGGCGAAATACTCCCACACTGCCGCTTGACGCGAGATTAAACATTGATTAGCGGTCGCTTGAGCTAGCCCCCGGGAGCTAGAGGATCATAAAGAAAAAAAGACCCACTCTTTTACCTCCTTGTGGGAATTGAACCCAAGACCTTCCAAAAGAGTATTTTTAAGGGTAGATGTCCTACCACTTTTTAAGTATATATTTGATATACTTAAAAATTACAAACGAGGCAGGGCTTGGTGGATACCCATGAGAGGAGAAGAATACCTAGACCCACCATGCTACGTGTCATCGAGGTAGGGCGACCCATAAATCACGAGTCAGGACGGAGCAGTGCAAGTCAGGTCAAACTTACCATTTGCAATTTACCGACACTATTAATGTTGATCGTGTGGTCCCCTGGGTTGGGCCACATGCCTCAATATAAAAGGCAATTTTGTTGGGGTTTTTTAGTCGAATACAAAATTAGCTCGCCGGAATCCGGCATAGACACCATTGGGGATGGCCCGACCCATTTGTCACGTCTAAGCGTCACATATGGGGCAGGTCCCGAGCAATTTGACCAAGCTAGAAGCAAACTCAGTTAAAATTGATTTCGAATCGACTCAATCTAACTAGTACTCGATTAAAATTAACAAGAATCAGCTCGAACCCAATTAGTCCTCACATGATGTCTCTACGGGCCAATCAAAGCAGCAATATTTTATAATTTATGTTATTATATACATTATGTATTCATTTATATGAAAAAAAACTAGATAAATTACTCGACATCAAGGTCACATTATATGGAAAAAAAAAATACAATTAATTAACTATCAACAAAGAAAGCTAATTATAAACTAAAATGTGTCCATTTTTCTTATTTTGTAGTAACTAATTTTGACTTAATTATATGAATTGTTATTTGAACTTACCATACAAATTTATCGTGTTTAGTTTTGATTTTAAATGAGACATACCACGAAAATCCGTTTATTCCAGTTTGCACGAGAGATTACATAATTTGCTCTCAGCTTCGTTTTACTTCCTTTTTCTTTGAAAAATCTACACATATTAATTTATTATTTAAAATATAGAAATTAAATATGCATTACAATCAATATAACAGAGAGATATAAGTACTTGTTAGATTGTTTTAGTATATATTTTTAAATTATTTTCTTTATAATTTTTATTCATGTATACTTAATATTATTAATAATATTCGGGAGAAAGTGAAAATTGAACTGTGTAAATTCTCCCACTTCAAGAAAATATAATATTATATGATGAAAAGTTTAGGTTCAAAATAAAAACATTTATTATATAATTAAGTTTTTTATTACATTTCCTTAAAATGATTTTTTTTACTGTACATCATTATTTTATAGAATAAATTAAATTAAGAATGTAGTATAATTTAAAATGATTTTAAAATTTATTAAAATAATCAAATTAAAATATGTATATTTATAACAATAATTTTTCACTTTATTTGTTGTTTTCCATTTCTTTTTTCGAAAAGTCTTTAGCGGTGATAATTATTACTACTACTTCTTAATTATTTCTTTAGAAAATTATTTTAAAGAAGAATTATATATATTTTCCTTGCTTCCTTAACGAATCAGTAATGAATCAATCAGCCATCACTCACCAGTCAGCATGAGATATGGCAGAGCGCACCGTATGTGTGTAACTTGCCATCCAAATATAGCACCACATATGTGTACACATCTCTTTCTGACACACACAACCACAAATCCAAGCACCGCTGTAGATTTCCTCCCACCGAAGAATACTACTCCCTATGTCCCGTTTGATGAAAAAAGTATTTTTTTAAAAATACAATATTTTATTAAATAATTCAACGAATCAAATAATTACAATTTATATTTTAATATTCATCACACACTTATCATCAATATTTTTTACCTTGTAATTAGGGTTGTAAACGAACCGAACTGTACCAGAACCTTCATTGGGTTCGGTCCAGCTCGAAATTTTCGAACCTCAGAATTATATAGTTCGATTCGATTTGGCTAGATTTTTTGAACCGTTCAAGTATAGTTCGATTCGACTCGACTACCGTTCGAATATAGTTCGATTCAGCTTGATTTTTCGAACCGTTGGAATAAAATTACATAGTCTCATAATCGAAAGTAAGATTACTTTCCAAAATGAATTCATAATTCCAGAACTAACAAGTCCAAAATCCAAAACAAAATTACATTCTCAAAATAAATGAATTATATAGGGAGGTTACGTCTTTCATTATTTTGACTTATGTCTTCCAAAATAAAATTACATTCCCAAGAGTAATATTTTTTACTATAAACAATAATACCAAAATATAACTCTGTCGGTTTACTCTTTTGAACATCCCATAATAAGTTTTCCATCCATAAAAAAGAAAAAAATAGGCTCATTCAAACTCAGGTAGATTACACCCACACCCCCCCCCCCCCCCAAAAAAAAAACTTGTACATAATTACACCACTCGTGGACATTTTAGATCGGTTCTATAATAATCGATTTAGAAAATGATGCGGCCAATTTGTAAATCGATTCTAAAATAATCGATATAGAAAGTCCACTTTCTAGATCGGTTCTAAAATAACCGATCTAGAAAGTGACATGATCATTTTCTAAATTGGTTGTTTTAGAACCGATCTAAAAAGTTGACTTTCTAAATCGATTATTTTAGAACCGATCTAGAAAGTGGACTTTCTAGATCGATTATTTTAGAACCGATTTAAAACCCACTCGAGAAATTATATTTAAATTTAATATAAATACAAATTTGTCTTATAGATCGGTTATTTTAGAACCGATTTAAAACCCACTCGAGAAATTATATTTAAATTTAATATAAATGTAAGTTCTCAAACAACTCACCTTAGCCTAGTGGTTGAGACTTCACTACCCAACCACAAGATCAAGGGTTCAAACCCTCATGGCAACAAATTAAAATACATTGATATTTCAAGATTGGGTCGGGCCTGGTCTCTGGTCGGGTTTCGGGCCGGGCCGGTTGTGGTTGTGTCGGATCCCAGCTGGGTTAGGGTCATTTTTTTTTGGGGAAAAAAATAAGACTTTCTAGATCGGTTCTGAAAACCAATGTAGAAAGTCCAGACTTTCTACATCTGCTGGATCTATAACGGTTATTTAATCGATTTAGAATGTCTATTTTACCCGATTTAAAAATTGTTTTTTTAGTAATGCACCAATTATATACCATAAATGATGTATAGCATAATCATAATTCTGTTATACACCAAAAATATGACACAACAACATAATTACAATTGATGTACAACATAATCAAAATTTATGTAGCATATATGACACATCATGATATATATATATATATATATATATATATATATATCCCATCTAATACAGAGTATCTCGATTATGGCCCAAATTTCACTCTAAGAAATACCAACATATGGCTTCTAATTCCAGGTTCTCCGTTTTCTATGGCGCCTGGCTGTCCAGGCATGAGGCATTCCTCGAACACCTTGAGCGTCTCTTGTTGCCGGAAGATGGTTTTGACATAAACTACGAATGCAGTCAAATAATCCCTGCATTTTTTTCTCATTACCAACAATTGTACGCCGAAAGAGCTCGGGCCGTCGGCGGGGACGTCTTTCTCTTGTTTTCTCCGCCATGGATGAGCTCATTCGAGCGCTCTCTGCTCTGGGTTTCCGGTTTCCGGCCGTCCATGCTCTTTCCGATCATGGAGAGATCGGTGGCGGAGGAGCTCACCGGAGAGCAGAGGGAGAGGATCGAGGAGGTGAAGCTCGAGACGCGGCGGAGGGAGAGGGAGATCACTCAGGCGATGGCGAGGGTTCAGGAGACGGTGGCGGAGCCGCCGGTCTATGGTATGATGAGGAGATTCGGGAGGCTGGGTGACGGTGATGCGACGGAGCTCGGAGACGCCATAGAGGGGTTTAAGGCGGCGATAGCGGGGGTGGTGGAGAACGCCGACGAGCTCCGAGTTTGGACGGCGGCAGAGGTGGTGGGAATTCTGAGCCCGATGCAGAGCGTGAGGTTTCTGGCGGAGGCGGCGCGTTCTCAGCTTCAGGCGAGGAAGTGGGGAATGGAGAAAGATCGTGAAAGAGAGGTTTTAGCAGCCAGAAGCAGTTGAGCGGTATATGTGAATTTTCTGCAAAGAGAAGATTTGCTGTTTTCCCGCCTAAATTAGGATGTTTATTAAGTAATATTTTCGGTCTCTTTTTTTTTTTTCATGCTAAAAGGCTGTAATTAGTCGAATGAAGTAATAATAATTGTGGTGCTTTGTGATCATTTTTTTTTGTAAGGGAGGCTGGCTATCTATATTAGAAGTTTCGTGATCAGTCGGATCTATGCAATGGGAGAGGACCAACCAGATACGAAACCAGCCACAAATCTGACAATATTTCAGTAAAGAATTGTCTCCACGCGGATTCGAACCTGCGACGTCGGAGTGTTTCCACCCAATCACCTTGCAACTTATCATTCATCTACACTCTTTGGGAACTGGGATCATGTTTTTGTTGTTTTGTCGAAGGCGGAGTAGATGGGCTCATTACTTGAAAAGGTCAATCATTTAATTTCTCCTGTCAATATTTTTCCAATCGACTTGTCTAGTATGTTTGAGTCTGTCACACATGGCTTGTCTAGTATGTTCTAGTTGATTGACATAATTTACAGACTATTACATCCAGCTTGAGAATTTATCCAGCAGCGGCGGTGATTCTTCCATAGTAAGAAAAATAATAGCCTTCTGTCAGAAATAAGCGAGTGTGTTTTTGGGTTGTAATCCAAAATGACCGTCTCTTGGCTTATAAATTACTATAATCGAGTAGATAAAAATATAAAATAAACGACTCATGTACTATGTTGCACAGGTGCGGGGTGCGGGTGCGGGCAGATACGGGTGCGGGGATACGATTTTTTTGAAAATGTTAGGGTGCGATACGGCAAGGATACGTCTGTTTATTTTATATTTTATTATATATAATACTTGTTAAATATAAAAAACAACAATTCAAATATCATCATAAAACCAATTCAAATACATAAAACAAGTCATACAAAAAATAATTGAAAATTGCTTTGAGGAGCGGAGCTTTCCGATGCTGTTCGTGAATGCTGCTAAAGGTAAAAGTAATTACTTATTAAATAATTTACTTTTTGTATTTTAGTTTATTTGATTTACTTTTTAAAAATTACAAAAAAACAGTAAAAAAAATCACCCACGCCCCCTCCACGGGCCGGATACGCGTATCTTGTGCAAGGATACGCGAGTCCGATTTTTTTTTTCTTTTTCCATGGACACGTGGCGAATCCGGTGCGAATCCCACGCGAATTGCACCCGCGCCCGCACTCATGCAGTATCCGATACTGCATACTGGTCAATTTTGAAGAATCCGTGCATCATAACTCATGTAGTAATCACTACAAAAAAACTGGTTTTGGGTTCGGGGATCGGGAGTGGGGATAGCACTCCCCGGCTCCGACCCGGCCCGATGACCATCCCTAATTCATCTTCCTTCAACAATCTTCATCTACCTTTATATTTACCTTTATCTTCACTTTTACTAACTATCACCAATTTTGTATACACTTAATTACTTTTACGTGAATGGATTTGTTAAAGTCTCGATTATGATGATAAAAACAAGTAAATAAGAGGTAGATGAAAATACATGAATGCATATGGAAGTTTTATTCTCATTTTCTCACGGTAACCTTTATTATCACCTGAACCTAACCCACTCTCATTTTCTCACGGTAACCTTTATTATCACCTGAAGCTAACCCACTCGAGACGCATAATCATTTAAGAACTCAAGATATCGTACAAACTTATGAAACAATTTTCGTGGTATGAAAGTACATTGTTTATACAATATTGTTTAGAGAAGTGCTACACATACACATATTTATACACACTTTTCTACACACTAACATCTCAACCATTCATTTAGTGTGGGACACATTCGTTTATTGTGGGACCACACTAAATGAATGGTTGAGATGTTAGTGTGTAAAAAAAATGTGTATAAATGTGTGTATGTGTAGCATTTCTCTATTGTTTAGGATGATGCTAAATGGCCAAAATCTGTTCAGCCAAACTTCAATTAAATAATTATTTAATGTAATTAATGTTTGCTAATTACTATTTTAACCCTCATTAAGTTAAGCACCAAAAATCTTTCTTCTTCCTATTAATGCAGAAAACCTCTTCTGCTTCTATCAAAGCCGCCATTTTCATTTTCAATAAGAGATTATGGTGTTTTCAAAAAACATCATTAACTAGCCACACATTGAACTTAATGATATTGATTATACATCTTCTTCGTTTGTTCATGACCATATTCTAGATATTTTGAACACCATATTATAATATCTTCTAGTGATTATCTTCCTTTTTCATCACTTCATTGATATTTTGAACTTCATTGATAGTGATTATCTTCCTTTTTTTTCCTTCATATAATATCGAAATTGTTGGATTATTTCACTCAAAATATGAATACAAACAGATCTGCAATTTTTCATGAAATATTCGGCAGTGAATCCAGTGATAATACAGAATATGTAGGAGACACCGTCAACAATGGAGATAGTTATTTCAACAATATCGTAAATGAAACAAAGTCCAACTCCAGCCACGAGCCAAATCCAGAAGATGAAATAATTTCTGAGTCTCAGGACAATACGGCTGTGCAAGGAAATGAACCATCTCCAGGTATGACTTATGAGAGCCTTGACAGTCTTTTTCGTGCTTATCAAGATCATGCTAAAAGATCGGGCTTCAGTATTGTGAAGAGGACATTAAGCAAGGACGGGTATGCTCTCTTGACGTGTGACAGATCACGACATTCGCCATTACAAAAAAGTTCAAAAAGAATAGGGTGTCCTCCCAGACTCAATGCAAAAAGGCAAGTTGATGGATCATGGGTTGTTTCACACACACATACAACCCACAATCATGATATTGATCCTAGTATGTCAATCCTAATGCCCGCTCATAGGAATTTATCTGTACACATGAAAAGGCAGTTGGAGGCCAATGACATTGCAGGTATAAGGCCGAGTAAGAATGTTCGATTGTGTGAAGTTCAAGCTGGTGGTCCTATGAATATAGGATGTCTTCCGAAAGATTGTAGGAATTTTATAGAGAGCAGGAGAAGGTTTAGGTTAGGTGATGGAGATGCAGAGGCTATTCGCAAAGTGTTTGCCAGATTGCAACATAAAGATCGATTTTTTTTTTATTTGGTGGATATTGATAATGAGGGTAGGTTGAGAAATGTTTTGTGGATTCATCCGAGAAGCAGAGCTGCCTATGAACATTTTCACGATGTTGTGAGTTTTGACACAACATATTTAGTCAATAGGTATGAAATGCCATTTGGAGCTTTTGTTGGTATTAACCATCACGGCCAATCTATATTGTTAGGTTGTGCTTTGGTGACACACGAAGATGCGGCATCATTCAAATGGCTTTTCTCAAATTGGATCTTAGCAATGGGTGGCGTTAGGGGTGGACACGAACCGAACGAACCGAGCTTTTGGTGTTATTGACCGTTCGTTCGTTCGGTTCGTGTAGTGTTCGGTTCGTGTTCGTGTTCGACGAACATTACAAATTAGTGTTCGCGTTCGGTTCGACATATTTTTTATTGTTCGTGTTCGGTTCGTTTGTGTTCGATTGTTCGGTTCGTTTGTGCTCGATTGTTCGGTTCGAAAAAAATGTGTAAATTACAATTTTTTTAAAAATAAAATAAAATCTTGTATCACAAATTTTTATGTTGCAAAAACGAAATATATAAATATTGGATCATACACAACCGGCAAAAGCCCAAAACACCAAAATTTCATCATGAAATTAGTACCCAAAACAAAATACACACATAAATTTATTAAACAAGTCAGCAACAACATTGGGCTTCAAATTATTAAACAAAATACTCCAAGTCTCCAAAAGTTTCCAGCAACTGCTTCAAATTCTTCTGGTCCTCATCAGTGTAAGAAGAACTCTGAGGAAGTAAGTCTACTTTCATCCTTCATATGAAAAAAGGAAAGAAAAAAAAAAGGTATTGCATGAAGATTAGAACTTAAAAATGAAGGTGCATAATCAGAAATCAACAGATAGAGGAGAGACACCATTTATTTCATATGTACGTGAAAAGAAAAGAAGTGTATAAGAATTACGGGGTAATAAGAAATGAAGAAAAATGTACATACAATAATACGAACGAAAGCATCTGCACCTACAATACCCTAAAAAAACAACTCAAAAGAGACTACAACTCAGCAAATACTGCTGATACAATCATATTATGTTCGTTTTTTTGCCAATTGGTTTATAGCATATTATGTTCTGCAATGGCCGTTCGAAAATGTCCGGATTATACAGTTTTGACTAACCAACCTTTGGTCTCTAAAATAAAAGTAAATAATAAGTGATGTTTGCTGTTGATGAAGTAAGTTGCACGCCGAAGCTTCCTTCGTTGACACGTTGGGTTTTCTGGTTTGCCTTTCTTAGATACTTGCACTTTCTGATTTCTTTTTGACAGGAGGGTCTTGTAGAAATCAGGGAAGATTATGTTGAGGAAGATTCTTTCAAGACATCAGCACGCCGGTTTAAACTTAATAATTTTTATTTGCACAATCAACTCATTTATTATGAAAAAAATAGTAGGAAATCGTACCACTCCAAATAAAAGCAGATCTGCAAAACTGCAAATCAAATGAGATAGTCCTTAGCCAGCAGATCTGCAAATCAAAGCCACAATCAAATAAAAACAACATTAGTTCAAATTCCAATCCAGTAGACTATTTCAGTTTGGAACAACAGTAGTATAAATTTCCATACCAATTCTGATAACTATTTCCGGCTAAACCTAGAGTCCACATTTCATGAATAAAATATTCCAATCCAATCACATTACAAAGTATATTTTCCTAAGACACGAACAAATAACACCCTAAAACAACACCAGAAGATCAAGTAAGAAAACGCACCTGAAAACATAAACCAAAATATTGTGTATGATAGAACATAAGACTTAAGGGTTAGATAATGCGACCTCCAATGGATTCTGTGCTTTCTGTACAGAAAACAAAAAGAAAAATAGGAAAAACATGTTAAAACAAACAAGAACATAGGTTAAAACTCATTAAATCAAATAGAAAGTTCACATTTAAACCTTATCCTTCTTCTTCACCCCATGAAGCTTACGACACCAATCTCCCGCACACATCAACATTTCAACGGTCTTTGGCGCCAAAGAAGCACGGTAGGTATCAATGACTCTTGTTCCAGCACTAAAAGTTGCTTCTGAAGCCACAGTGCTAATTGGGATGGCTAAAATATCAGCAGCCATTCTTGAAAGAATTTTGTACTTTGTAGCTTCCTTCCACCACTTCAATGCATCCAAAGTTGCAATATCAATCCCAACTGCATTCTCTTGGGTGAGTCGGCCATCTTCAAAGTAAGCATCTAGCTCATTTTTTTGTGGTTTACCACACTCAACTGAAGATAAATGACTTAGGATTGCACTCATACCCGTAGAACGAGATACTGAGGAATTGATATTTCTATTTTGTGCATTTGAATTGCAGCTCACTATTTGAGAACTAGATGTCGAAGATGATGGACCGATTTTTAGAATACATCTTTTCATATTCGGATATAGATCATACAATGCATCTCGAAGCAGTCCTTATATTTTTCTCAACTTCATGCGGCGCATAAATTCTCGGAAAGCAATGTTCAATTACCAACATTTTAAGACGAGGATCCAAAAGCTATGAGAATGGACATCGACAAGTTACACTCACCCCAATACTTATCAAATTTTAGCTTCATCTTTTCAACCATATCCCGAATAAATGTATCTTCATCCATAGCCTTGCCATTTAGAAGCTCCTTAATCTTACAAACCTCCACAAGATACAAATTCGAAGTTGGATATTCACTACCAGAAATCACATGAGTAGATTCCCAAAATGATTGTAAAACAGTACACACCTTCTCTACCTTTTCCCAATCTTCATCACTTGGGCATAAAGTAAATGTAACCTCTCTTTCCGAATAAATAACAAAGCAATCTTTGAACTTTAAAGCACACACTAGCATCTCAAAAGTGGAGTTCAATCTAGTCTTGAAATCATACAAAAGCACCCTTTCTGGCAAACAAGCTCGCTCAACTGCTCTAGAAAATTCCAAACGCCTAGCATCATTTTTATTGATGAAATCCACTGCAGCCCTAATAGTATCAACTATATCCTTAATCATACAAAGACCATCTTGAACCAACAAATTCAGAATATGAGCACAACACCTCACATGAAATAGCTTACCTTCAAGAATGAAGAAAGAAAAAGGTAAGAAAGGGCCATAATACAGTGTTGTATAGAAAGTACAGAAATTTAGAACAATCCATTGACCAATTATTTCTATAAAAGTAAGAAATGAAGTGCGAAATCAATATACTAATAGCAACAAACAACTTACCTTTAAGAAGTAAGGACTTGGTTCTGGAAAAAGTATCCTTCAAGTGCTTTATGCATGTGTCGTTGTTTCTTGCGTTATCAACAGAGATGGTGTAAACTTTGTTCTCCAAGCCCCAACCCCTTAAGCATTTAAATATTTCATCAGCAATGGCATGTGGCCTGGTCGAGGGGGAGGGATGTGAACAAAATTCAATACTCTCTTGTGTAATCTCCAATTGTTGTCAATCCAATGCCCCGTTAGCACCATATACTCAATTTTCTGATTTTTTGACTTCCACAAGTCAGTAGTCAAGCTGATTTTCGAAACTTTATGAAACACTTTTTTCAGCTTCTCCTTTTCTCTTTCATACACAACAAAACAGTCATTTTTAATGGTTTTCCTACTTATATTGGTCCACTCAGGCATCCCTCTTTTCATCATTATATTGAAGCCTTCCTCCTGAACAATCATAAATGGGTGCTCATGCATAACCACCCACTCAGCTGCACTTTCTTTCATGGCCGCCATATCAAACTTCCCCGAGTGAAGATAAGAGTGCCCCGGTGTAGTAGAAGTACCCTGTGGAAAACTAAGCTTCATTTGATTTGCTTTAGCCTTCTCATTTTTTTTTTCAGGCTCGGGCATTTCTCCAAGTGTCGGTTCATAGATGTCGTGCATCCACTAGCATAACATTTTAGCTTTTGGCCGCAATGGCTACACTCCAATTTCATCACTTTTACAGAACCTTCAACGACCTCAGTCTCCGTAAAAGATTTCCACACCTTCGATTTTTTCGTCTTTTTGGTCTATGTGCATCAAGACCATCTCCACCAGCATTCTCACCTCCAACTGCATTCTCACCTCCAGCTGCATTCTCACCAGTTTGCTCATTTTGGGCATCATCTTTCATGTCTTCTATAACCTCATCATCACTACCTATTGTTTCATTTCCAAGTGATCCCAATTCTAATATATCATTATCATAATCACCAGTTTCCATACCAGTTCTGTTTTCTCCTAAAATATGGACTTGCGGATCAACATCTTTAGAAGATGTATACGAAGCCATTTTGACACCTTATAAAATTTATCAAATGGTTAAAGAAATAAATGAATTTACAAACAAATTGCAGCTACTTTATTTGCATAAAAATAGATAGTAAAAAAATTGCAGCTACTTACGGCAGCAATGGATTCACGGCGGAGATGTACGGAGATGAAGTCGCAGCGGAGATGTACGAAGCAGAAGCTGCACGATGGATTAGGGCTGGAATTCTGCCGTTGATCGATGGAGATTGAGTGGATTGGAGCCGCTGATAGATGCGTCTCTAAGCATCGACGGAGATGGAATGGAGTAGAGTCGATGATGTGATGCGTCTCTGGGTTGAAGGTTAGGTGTTAGGAGATGGAATGGAGATGGACGGAGATTGAATGGAGTGCAGAAAATGAGTCGCGGCTGCGTCTTAGATTGAAGGTTAGGTTAGGTTTAGGTTTAATTAATAGTTATTATTTATTATATATTATATATAATATATATATATATATATTAATGTTCGCGAACAGTTCGCGAACACCCGATCAAAGTATAAAATGTTCGATGTTCGGTTCGAAAATACTCGAACATGTTCGCGAACATGTTCGGTTCGGTCAAACCGAACTCGTACTGACCGTTGACCGAGCTTTTTCACGAACAGTTCGCGAACGTTCGGTTCATGGGCCACCCCTAGGTGGCGTTCATCCTACTGCCATAATTACAGATCAATGTGAAAGTATCAAGATTGCACTAAGGGAAGTGATGTCAACAACCATTCATCCTTATTGTTTATGGCATATACTATTCAAGTTTCCAACTAAATTTAAAGGTGTTGCTGACTATCATCCTGCAGTTAATGAATTCAAAGGTATCGTATACGATAGCATTACGATCCCTATATTTGAGGGAAAATGGGGTGAATTTTTAGTAAAATTTCAACTGGAAAATAATTTATGGCTCAAAGATTTGTACACTGAGAGGGAAAAATGGGTTCCTGTTTACTTGAATCATATTTTCTGGGGTGGTATGAGGTCGACTCAGAGAAGTGAAGGGATGCATGCATATTTTGATGAATTTCTTTACTCAAGATGCACACTTAAGCAATTTATGGAACAATATGAAGTGGCAATTGGTAAGAAGATTCAAAAGGAGTTTATGGCTGACTCTGAATCAAACATGAAGGTTAAAAGATGCAATACAGATTTTATTTGGGAGAGGCAGTTTCAAAATCATTATACAAATGCTATTTTCTTGAAGGTCCAGAATGAGATGAATCAAATGATGTATTGTCATATAGTTCAAGCATATGAAGATGAAGTTGAAGTTGAAAAGTATAATGTGTTGGAGAGAAGTCTTCGCAATGATTTTTTCATGAAGGAATTTACGTATAAAGTCGAGTACCGTCCGGCCGGAGAATATTTTACATGCCAATGCAATAACTTTGAGTTTAGTGGTATTCTTTGCTGTCATATTTTCAAGGTGATGGCTCAAAAGGATATCCAACATATTAATGAGAGATATATATTAAGTAGGTGGAGAAAGGACGTGTTCAGGAGACATTGCACAATTTTTTTTGAAGGAGGATACCCACACATGACCGAGGAGTACAAAAAATTTCAAGAAGTTGAAAAATATTTTCAAATGTGTACTGATGCAGCCTTAGGAAGCGTACATAAGATGAAAATCATTAAGGACAGATCGATCGAATTGAAGAATGAACTTTTGAATTTGGATGAAAATGAAATTACTGCAAGTTTGTCGGGAACAACACTAAAGAGTTTCCGTGTTGTAGGTACCCCAATATTGGATCCTCATGTTACTCGAAGAAGGGGAAGGCCTAGAACTAATCGTTTGATGCCAGCTAGAGAAGTTGCTCAAAGAGCAACTGGTACTAGAGCAATATCAAGAGGCAGAGGTCGTGGAGCTGGTGCAAGAAGAGGAAGAGCAAGCTCACAACAAACGAATAATGATAACATGTTCAATTTAGACCTGAACCAGCCATATCCATTGTTCTGAACATAAAACAGATTGTAATGTTCAGAGTTCTTTTTTGTTTGAAGATGTTAAAGGAGTTGGAAATAAAGGAAAAAGGTTACAATGAAAAGCTCAAAAGTTTGAATAAAATTCTTTCTAACCACATGGGACAAAGTAAGGTTACAATGAAAAGCTCAAAAGTTTGAAGATGTTAAAGGAGTTGGAAATAAAGGAAAAAGGTTACAATGAAAAGCTCGAAAGTTTGAATAAAGTAAGTTTTGTAGCATATACCTCTTCATTAACATGAAACCATGTTTAAAGAATGTGATTCTCAATATTCTTTTGCTGTCTTATAATGACAGAATCCAGAAAGATTTAGTGGACGCTGAAAAACTTCAGGCTACGCTTGGTGATGAATCACTTGCCAAGGGTTCTGATCTTAAAAAGGCGTTAGAAATAGTGGCTCTACTTGAAGCACAGATGAAAGAGATGAATCCTAATCTTGATTATATCTCTAGTAAGAAATTGTGTTTATGTGTTGTTGTTGGATATATGAGATGTTACTCTCACTCAAAAATTGCTCACAAAATATTAAACGTTGTTTAGGAGACAAAATGGTAGTATTAAGATTAGAGCAATAATACATCCACAAAGGATTTCCCACAAAAACAATCCACACGCTGAGGTGTCATTGGGGGATTGGTTTTCCGTGGGATCCACATCTTACAAAAACCAACCCCCCGCTGACACCTCAACGTGTGGATTATTTTTGTGGGAGATCGTTTGTGGTTCTAACAAAATTAATACTCCAAAAATATAAAACTTGAAATATTCTTTCTTTAAAAACTTTTGTGAAGGCTGGTACATTTTGAACTACACGACATTTGTTCATGCTTTTATAGACCAACTTGCATGGCCATATTACAATGTGAAAATTAATTACTAGAAAACTTATAATTCAAAGACTGCATGAGATTTCCTATGCCGACACTACGACATGCGTTATTTACTACATGCTAGTTGACTTACTATTTAGAAAGTTGCACGTTTTCTTTGATAAGAAAAACATGAATAACTATTCTTGTTCATGGTTGAATAGTTGGGATGACTTTTGGTTTAAAAAAAACGTTTTCTTTTTCTCGTAGCAAAAGGCGAAATCCCTCGCCCCAGGGCCCCCATCCCCCGGCCCGACAGGAATTGGTGGAGGAATTAAATCATGGTGACTCAACGGCCCAGTAGGTGAGAGGAACAGTGCATGTTGCCCACAAGGAGCTATCCCCCACATTGGAGGGATAAAACTCCCACACTGCGACTGCCAGGACTCGAACCTGCGTCCTTGTAGCAATCTGCCACCCAGGATAACGTTTTCTTTTTCTCATTCTTCTTTGGTTGGTAAAACACATTAATTCACAGTTGTTCAGTTTGTGGTTACATGTTACATTTTTTTGTTATTTAATTGCTTCTCTGTACAGTTATCGGAAAAAAGTATCTGTATACAATGAGCGAGTGGAGGAGCTTAACGTGGTAACCAACGAGCGTGATGAGACAAAAAAGCAATATGATGAATGGAGAAAGAAAAGGCAAGTTTGGGGTTGTTTCGATGTGTTTTAAAAGCTTTTTTTTTTTATTTTTTTTTGAAAGGCAAAAGCTATTATCTGATCATTGAGTCTTTAGGTTGCGATTAATCTTTTAGCCGATTATCACATCGAAGGCAAAAAAAGCAAACCAAAAGGCATTATTTAAGGAAAATAGATAACAATTCAAATCTTAAAAATTAAAAACTAAGGCAGCGCAGTAGATATCTGCTTGCATTATTTAAGGAAAATAGATAAGTTACTTCCACCAACATTACTTCCATCGAATCAAATCTCGCTTGAGCTATCGTCAGATATGACGACTAGAGGAACATCCCTCTGAGTTGGATTCTGAATTGCAGAATTTCCACCAACATTACTTCCACCATGATATGTTCCAACCTCTTGCTTCTTTGATTGTGAAGCTTCAAGCATATACTCGTAGATCTTCAGTAGTGGCTCTTCCTGAAGAATAAGTTCTCGCAGGGCATGTTCACGGCAGCAGTTGAGTAGCCTTCCAAGGAAACCCTTAACTTCTTCCTTCAGCTCATCGTATTGCTGTCTGAGATTAAATTACATGGCTTCAAGGCTTCTGGGAGAAGGAGGGACAATCCATTCTTTCTTGTTTCTTGACGATCTGGGAGGTGTCTGCGCCATTTTTTTTCTTGAAAATATTATTTAGTGTGTATATGGTGTGATTATCAAGGAAGTGAATTTATAAATCGATGCCTGTGACCCTAATTAATGGTTGAACCCTAATTTATCTCCCCAGTGTAAAACATTTCGTCTGCCTTGAATGCATGAACCCTAATGCGCCCCTGCACGTACCAGCCGTTTCTTCTTCTTCCAACTAATGCCTGCATGTGCCACAAGCCCACATGTATGTTGTATAAGTTAATTTCAAGTGCATCACTTGACGCGGATGTCACTACCGGACAAGGTGGCAGGGGCTCTATCATATTTGCCCTAGGTACAGGGTTCGATTCTCAGGGTCGTAGCAATATTTTTTTTTCGTTTTTCTCTTATTGTCACATATAAATTAATTTCTTGTGCATCACTTGACGCGGATGCCACTACCGGACAAGGTGGCAAGGGGCTCTATCACATTTGCCCTAGGTACAGGGTTCGATTCTCACCGTGGACGTAGCAATATTTTTTTTTCCATTTTCTCTTATTATTACATATAAATTATTTTCTTGTGCATGAGTTCACGCGGATGCCACTACTGGGGCAAGGTGGCAAGGGGCTCTATCACATTTGCCCCCGGTACAGGGTTCGATTCTCACCAGTGTTGTACCAATATATTTTTTTCCCCTTTTTTTTCGTTTTTCTCTTGCTGTTTATCACTAGTGTTGTACCAATATTTTTTCTTGTTTCCGTTTTTTTTTTTCGTTTTCCTCTTCCTGTTTATTACACACTTTTTTTTTTACCATTTTTTTTTATCTGGAACCAAACACATACAAAAACATTTTTTGCACACTTTTTTTCTACCAATTTTTTTTATCTGGAACCAAACACATACAAAAATATTTTTTGCTCACTTTTTTTTTTACCATTTTTTTTATCTGGAACCAAACACATACAAACACATTTTTTGCACACTTTTTTTCTACCAATTTTTTTTATCTGGAACCAAACACATACAAAAATATTTTTTGCACACTTTTTTTTACTAATTTTTTTATCTGGAACTAAACACATACAAAAATATTTTTTTTATGAAAAAATGTCAAATTGCATTTTCACTGAAACCATTTATTTTGTTAGCCAATTTTTTACACTTCATTTTTTTTCACTCTTTGTAATCGCATTTTCAAACAAAAAACACATATAACTATTTATTAAATATAAATCATAAATAATTTCAGTTTGAACCGATTAAGTTCAAATTTCAAACCGATTAGTTCAATTTCAATCGATTTTGATTAAGTTCGATTTTAATTTGAACCGGTTAAGTTAAAATTTTTAATTTGAACTGATTAAGTTAAAAATCTCAATTTGAACTGATTAAGTTCAAATTTCTAACCGATTAAGTTAAAATTTCAATTTGAAATGATTAAGTTAAAATTTTCAATTTGAACAGATTAAGTTAAAAATTTCAAATCGATCTCGATTAAGTTCAATTTCAATTTGAACTGATTAAGTTGAAATTTCAAACCGATTTTGATGAAGTTCAATTTCAAATTGACTAATTTCAATTTCAATTTGAACCGATTAAGTTCAAATGTCAAATCGATTTTGATTAAGTTCAATTTCAATTGCTTTTATTAAGTTCAATTTCAATTTGAACCGATTAAGTTAAAAATTTCAATTTGAACCGATTAAGTTAAAAATTTCAATTTGAACTGATTAAGTTAAAAATTTCAATTTGGACCGATAAAGTTCAAATTTCAAACCGATTAGTTCAATTTCAAATCGATTTTGATTAAGTTCAATTTTAATTTGAACCGGTTAAGTTAAAAATTTCAATTTGAACTAATTAAGTTAAAAATCTCAATTTGAACTCATTAAGTTCAAATTTCAAATCGATTAAGTTAAAAATTTCAATTTGAACTGATTAAGTTAAAATTTTCAATTTGCACCGATTAAGTTAAAAATTTCAAATCGATCTCGATTAAGTTCAATTTCAATTTGAACCGATTAAGTTGAAATTTCAAACTGATTTTGATGAAGTTCAATTTCAAATCGACTAAGTTCAATTTCAATTTGAACCGATTAAGTTCAAATGTCAAATCGATTTTGATTAAGTTCAATTTCAATTTGATTTTGATTAAGTTCAATTTCAATTTGAACCGATTAAGTAAAAAATTTCAATTTGAACCGATTAAGTTAAAAATTTCAATTTGAACCGATTAATTTAAAATTTTCAATTTGAACTGATTAAGTTCAAATTTCAAATCGTTCAATTTCAATTTGAACCGATTAAGTTCAAATTTCAAACAGATTAAGTTCAATTTCAATTTGAACCGATTAAGTTAAAATTTCAAACCGATTAAGTTCAATTTCAATTTGAACTAATTAAGTTCAAATTTCAAATCGATTTTGATTAAGTTCAATTTCAAATCGATTAAGTTCAATTTCAATTTGAACCGATTAAGTTAAAATTTCAAACCGATTAAGTTCAATTTCAAATCGATTTTGATTAAGTTCAATTTCAATTTGAACCGATTGAGCTAAAAATTTCAATTTGAACCGATTAAGTTCAAATTTCAATTTGAACCGATTAAGTTCAAATTTCAAATCGATTTTGATTAAGTTCAATTTCAATTTGAACCGATTAAGTTCAAATTTCAAATCGATTAAGTTCAATTTCAATTTGAACTCATTAAGTTCCATTTCAATTTGAACCGATTAAGTTAAATATTTCAAATCGATATCGATTAAGTTCAATTTCAATTTGAACCGATTAAGTTAAAATTTTAAACCGATTAAGTTCAATTTCAAATCGATTTTGATTAAGTTCAATTTCAATTTGAACCGATTGAGTTAAAAATTTCAATTTGAACTGATTAAGTTAAGAATTTCAATTTGAACTAATTAAGTTCAATTTCAAATCGATTTTGATTAAGTTCAAATTTCCGATTAAGTTAAAATTTCAAACCGATTAAGTTAAAAATTTCAATTTGAACTGATTAAGTTAAAAATTTCAATTTGAACCGATTAAGTTCAATTTCAAACTGATTAGTTCAATTTCAAATCGATTTTGATTAAGTTCAATTTTAATTTGAACCGGTTAAGTTAAAAATTTCAATTTGAACTAATTAAGTTAAAAATCTCAATTTGAACTAATTAAGTTCAAATTTCAAACCGATTAAGTTAAAAATTTCAATTTGAACTGATTAAGTTAAAATTTTTAATTTGAACCGATTAAGTTAAAAATTTCAAATCGATCTCGATTAAGTTCAATTTCAATTTGAACTGATTAAGTTGAAATTTCAAACCGATTTTGATGAAGTTCAATTTCAAATCGACTAAGTTCAATTTCAATTTGAACCGATTAAGTTCAAATGTCAAATCGATTTTGATTAAGTTCAATTTCAATTTGATTTTGATTAAGTTCAATTTCAATTTGAACCGATTAAGTTAAAAATTTCAATTTGAACCGATTAAGTTAAAAATTTCAATTTGAACTGATTAAGTTCAAATTTCAAATCGATTTTGATTAAGTTCAATTTCAATTTGAACCGATTAAGTTCGAATTTCAAACCGATTAAGTTCAATTTCAATTTGAACCGATTAAGTAAAAATTTCAAACCGATTAAGTTCAATTTCAATTTGAACTGATTAAGTTCAAATTTCAAATCGATTTTGATTAAGTTCAATTTCAAATCGATTAAGTTCAATTTCAATTTGAACAGATTAAGTTAAAATTTCAAACCAATTAAGTTCAATTTCAAATCGATTTTGATTAAGTTCAATTTCAATTTGAATCGATTAAGTTAAAATTTTTAATTTGAACCGATTAAGTTAAAAATTTCAATTTGAACTGATTAAGTTCAAATTTCAATTTGAACTGATTAAGTTCAAATTTCAAATCGATTTTGATTAAGTTCAATTTCAATTTGAACCGATTAAGTTCAAATTTCAAACTGATTAAGTTCAATTTCAATTTGAACTCATTAAGTTAAATTTCAATTTGAACCGATTAAGTTAAAAATTTCAAATCGATATCGATTAAGTTCAATTTCAATTTGAACCGATTAAGTTAAAATTTCAAACCGATTAAGTTCAATTTCAAATCGATTTTGATTAAGTTCAATTTCAATTTGAACCGATTAAGTTAAAAATCTCAACTTGAACTCATTAAGTTAAAAATTTCAACTTGAATTGATTAAGTTCAATTTCAAATCGACTTTGATTAAGTTCAAATTTCCGATTAAGTTAAAATTTCAAACCGATTAAGTTAAAAATTTCAATTTGGACTGATTAAGTTCAAATTTCAATTTGAACCGATTAAGTTCAATTTCAAATAGATTTTGATTACGTTCAAATTTCAATTTGAACCGATTAAGTTAAAAATTCCAAATCGATCTCGATTAAGTTCAATTTCAATTTGAACCGATTAAGTTCAAATTTCAAACCGATTTTGATGAAGTTCAATTTCAAATCAACTAAGTTCAATTTCAATTTGAACCGATTAAGTTCAAATTTCAAATCGATTTTGATTAAGTTCACTTTGCAATATTTTTTTTTCTTTTTTCTCTTATTGTTACATATAAATGAATTTCTTGTGGATGACTTAACGCGGATGCCACTACCGGACAAGGTGGCATGGGCTCTTACACATTTGCCCTAGGTACATGGTTCGATTCTCAAGGTCGTAGCAATAATTTTTTTTTCATTTTTCTCTTGTTGTCACATATAAATTAATTTCTTGTGCATCACTTGATGCGGATGCCACTATCGGACAAGGTGGCAAGGGGCTCTTTCACATTTGCCCTAGGTACAGGGTTCGATTCTCACCGTGGACGTAGCAATTTTTTTTTTTTTCGTTTTTCTCTTATTATTACATATAAATTATTTTCTTGTGCATGAGTTGATGCGGATGCCACTACCGGACAAGGTGGCAAGGGGCTCTATCACATTTGCCCCGGTACAGGGTTCGATTCTCACCAGTGTTGTACCAATATTTTTTTTCCCTTTTTTTTTTCGTTTTTCTCTTCCTGTTTATCACCAGTGTTATACCTGTTCCGGGAAATCCTTCCCGTATTGGTGTTTTACCTAATACTAGTTGTAGGGGGATAAGAGTTATGGAAAGTTCTAGACTCTTCCATAAGTAGTAGGATCCTGTTAGATGTCTTACCTTAACTAGGAATCCTATGTATGGAAAGACTCTCTTTGTAATGTCTATATAAAGGCCCCTCTATTCATTGTTATCAATACAATTGATTTGCTGTCTTTACTTTTCTCCTCAAACACGTTATCAGCACGTAGCTCGAACGAAAGAAAAAAAAAACGGCCAGCCATCGCCCGCCGCCGCCGCCAGCCCTGCCGCCGCCCTGCCACCCGGCGCCGCCCCGCCACCACCACCGCCACGCGATTCTTGCCACCGCCTACCAGCGCCGCCCAGTGCCACCGCTTTGCCGGCCGCCAAGCCTCGCCGCGCCCAGTGCCACCGTGCATCGCCTGCTTGCCGCCGCCACCGCCGCCGCAGCCACCACACCGCCAGCGCGATTCTTGCCACACACTACCAGCGCTTGATGCCACACTTTGCCACGCCATGCCGCCCTCGCCCGCCCGGCCGCCGCCACCCAGCGCCACCACTGCCAGCCGCCGCCAGCTGACACCGCCGCCCAGAACCACCCCGCGCCACCGTTGCCAGCCACCACCGGACCGCCGCCGCTACCCCTTGCCGCGCCAGGCCTTGATCCAGCCGGAACATCGCCATCACCGACCGCCGCCGCTTCGCCAACCGCCGCCTTGAGCCATCCGATCCATCGAACATCGCCGGACGCCCACCACCCATGGCCGCCGCCGGCCAAATGGCCAAGTCCGACCCGGTTCTGAATCTCGGACCAAAACCCGAATATCAACTTATCTTCGGAAGCCACCAAAATTGCGCCTCCGGTTTCACGTCGTCGCATCGAGTACCAACCGGTAGATCGAAGCACACCACAAATCCAGCACGTGCCTAATTTTATAATCGAGGTAATTATCTGAATTGTCCCTATTTCAATTCTCTCTTTTTGGGAATTTTTCTTTTGGGGACGCGGGTCTTTGGGTTCTTTATCTCCCACCTCGCGAAAAAAGAAAGGCACCATGAGATTATTCTCAATAGCAATGCGCGCCCAGCTGGTACGAAGCCGATTCCGGAAGTGAATCAGGCTACCCACATGAAGGCACCACGACAAAATAGAAAAGGCAACGCTACTCAGTTTTTGCAAGCACCACAGATGCATGACTCGAGCAAGCGAGGGAAAAGACGAGGTCGTCGTTCCAATGTGTGGAAGAGGCAAGGTGGCTCGGCCACGGGACCTAGTGGAACCCAACCACGTGGACCGCCTCCTGCCGCCGGGAATGGACCACTCCAAAGGAAAGCCGGAATTGCTATACTTGCAGATCGAAGAAGCATACTTACCACAATTGCAAGGCGCCAAAGAACATCCAAGCTTACTACAAGCACTATAAACAATATTTGACTCAAGAGTCAAATTACATGGAGGAAGATAATGAGAATACGGAGGTGAACCATACTGAGATCCAGACTGAGATCCCTCCTCTCACCATTGCGGACAAAGACCAACATATGGATGTTGCCGACTTTGACTAGTTTTACGCTTTGGTTATGTTTTGTCTTGTTTCTAGTTTTCGAGAACTACTTTGGATTTTCATGAATGTAATAAAGTTGGCCATGATAATTCTTTTAATTGCTGTGATTGTGCAAAGACGAATTTTATTTTTCCCTTCGAAAGCATGTTTGGTTTATCAAAAAACAATTGCTCGGTAATGAATAGCTTGGTTAAATTTGATACATTGGTGGATTTCATCAAAATTTTTGATCAAGACTAGGCGCATCCTCCTTGGTATTTGTTTATGCTTTGAGAGTTCAAACGGAATCAGTGGTTTTTAAACAGCCCTAGCTGTACCGACATTCCTACTTTCTCTGCAAGTCTACCAAGTTGGAGTTACCGAAAGGATCATTAGTCGAGATATAAATCGAACATCATGATGCGTTTTGAAGTATTTAAACGCTCCTATGGCCATATTTCCATAGTATTGTATCAACAATAATGCCTTTGAAAAAGGCTTCAACCTTGCTTTATCACTCAACAATAGGGAAATACCAAAATAGCAAATTGAAACGAGCACTGAGATCTGAGTTTAATTATCCAGAAAGTGCACGACCTATGGACAGAAATATACGGAAGTCTAGTTTCCAGAACAACTGACCGTTCGTCCATAGCCTTCTTAACGAAGAAGTTATTGCTGTTTTAGTGAACAAAGGTCAAGCTGCGCGGAAATTATTTCCAGCGATTGTGCTAACTTTGATCCTAACCAACTTGGTCGAATTTCCCCAAACTCGAAGTTAATGAGTTTTCGCTATGTCTTTAATCAGAAGACTAATCGAGTTTCATGTCTTATTGTAGATGTCTCGTGGCCAAATTGAGTGCCTTGCTGATAGTGGAACAACCCACACTATTCTTCGGAATAGGCAATTATTTAAAGATATTGTGCCATACATATCCTCAGTGACAACAATGATTGGTTCCTCCCAAGTAATTCAAGGGAGGGGACCTGCTCATTTCTTCACTACACCAAAATGGCCGATTTGTCACCTTTTTATCCACGCTATTTGTCACCGCTAATGACCGTGACAAATATTATCACGGCTAATGACGGTGACAAATAATAAAAAGTGACAATTAAAATGTTTATCACGGCTTTTAACCATGACAAGTTTAAAGAAATTTTTGTCACGCCTATTAACCGTGACAAGCCGTGACAAGTTTAAAGAAATTTTTGTCACGGTTCTTTTTTTCAAAGGCATCGGTTATGCCCAGATATGAAAAATCAAAATTAAAACCTCCTCTCCCAATGTCTTCCTCCGCTACTCTCCTTCTCGCGACTCTCTCAAGGAAGAAACAAGGCCCCATGACTGTCCTCCTCTTTCTTGCTTCCAGATTCGTATATGGCGTCCTCCTCTTTCTGGCTTCCAGATTCGTATATGGCGTCCTCCTCTTTCTTGCTTTCGCCTCTCTCACCTGCAACCACCATGGAAAATCGTGCATTGAGCTGTCATTCTACTGGATTGGCTTTTATCCACAACCCGGCGCTTCTATTCGCCGCTATGCCCAGAAAGACCGCGTTTCGAAGATGTGGTGGGTTCAAGTCTCCATTTGCTCGGAAATCTCTTGACCACATACCCAAACAATTCAGAGAAGAAAATCTCAAAGATGGATGTATGTGGTGATGTATATTCTTCGCACAACCCTTCTTCTCCTTTTTTAATTTTCAATTTGGGGACTGTTTTTGTTGTTCTTTCTGAAAGTTAAATTCCAATTCCCGCTGATTCGAAAATTTCTAGGGTTTTCCTTATTCTAGTAACATTTATACTGTAGTCTGCGTGTGTTGTGTGTGTGTGTGAGAGAGAGAGAGGGAGAGAGAGAGAGAGAGAGTGAGAGAGAGAGAGAGAGACTATCATAAATTTGAAAATGGGGGTATATAAAAGTGTATATGCGAAAGAGTAATAAAAAAAAATGATACTTGATATGAACTGAACATTATTTTGCAACAGTTATCATTTCTGTTTTTTTGATAGGAAAATACAAATAATGTTGAGTTTCTTGGTGGAACCGAAACTTAATCTTAGGATATGATTAGCAAACGATTCCAATAGCATCCCACTGTCAGATTATCCTTTCGGGTTTTTTGTTTAGTTTTCACTAATTCACAATGTATTGTGAAGCTAAGGCAGATGTTGATATCATCATAATAACCACATTTGTATGCCTATAGTCTTTGCTTTGAGAAATAATATGTTTTATCAAGGTCTTCTAGGTAGCACTCAAGCTGTACTGTAAGATTATCTCGAACTATTTTCATTAGAGATGGAAAAAAACAAAGAAAAGAAAGAGATATATCTACAGGATACTTAGACGAGTTTCATGTGTAATTTTGGGATGTATGTTTACATTATGAGAAATGTAAGCTCATAGTTGATCTCTTTTATTGTAAAGGATACAGTAAAATGTAGAATCTATAATTTTTAGATTTTTTGGTCGTCATTTTTATGTTTTCGTATTTAGCTCGGGGAATGAGGAAGTTCCAATGATACTATGGAATAAATTTTAAATTTATCTTGTGGAGATGTTCCTCGCTTGGTTGAGTTTCTTGGAAGAGATGATTATCCCCAGCTGCAGGTATAAATTTCTGGATAAAATAGCCGATGACTGTCTCTTTTGTTAAATTTATGTGTTCCATGTATTGAAATTTTCCTATATCTAGTTTGAGGCAGCTTGGGCGCTGACAAACATTGCTTCTGGAACGTCTGAAAATACCAAGGTTGTGATTGATCATGGTGCTGTTCCTATTTTTGTGGGACTTCTTGGTTCTCCAAGTGACGATGTGCGCGAGCAGGTAAGTTTAACTGTGTTATGCTCCATTCAGTTGTAGGGTCTTCCAGATTTCTAACAACATTAATAGTGATCCATATATCAATGAATTGGCTCTGCTACGAGTTCTTGATTTTAAAAAGTTCTACATTGCTATGCACTATGCATGCTATTTGGGCTTTAGGAAATGTTGCTGGCGACTCACCAAAATGTCGTGATTTTGTCCTTAGTTACGGAGCTTTAATGCCTTTAATAGCACAATTTAGTGATCAGGCGAAGTTGTTCATGTTGCGAAATGCAACATGGGCGTTGTCAAATTTTTGTAGGGGAAAGCCGCAGCCGCAGTTTGAGCAGGTTTGTCCATAAATTATGTTGAAGTTTGTTTGGATGCTTAATGCATATTGCAGTTTCTTGTTCTGGCAGTCCTATGTAACATTAGCCTATCTTATCTGAGCGTGTCAAACCACATTTGCTCTAGCTCATCTTATATATACAAATGATGAAGAAATCCTTACAGATGTATGCTGGGCGCTTTCGTATCTATCTGATGGTACTAATGATAAAATCTAAGATGTGATCGAGGATGGTGTATTCCCTCGTCTGATTGAGCTTTTACTGTAAGTGACAGATTTATGTGATAATTGTTCCTAAATGCCATGCTTATGGTTATCAATTCTTTGAACTCTTCAAACTTTTCCTTACTCATGTGTTTCCTCTTTTTTTTTTTTTCTAATCTGGTTTTGTAGTCATCCGTCACCATCTGTTTTAATTCCGGCTCTGCGCATACTTATCGGATGTCAAAGTTGTTGTTTTTTATGGTGGTGTGAACATCAAAATTCACCAAGATCTTTTGAAGAATGAATGTCCGCACATCGTTGTTGGAACACCTGGAAGAATACTTGCTTTAGCTTGTCAGATGCATCAAAGAAGATTGCAATTGGAGTGATTGTTATTGTGCATGGTAATGCATTGGTGGACTTTGAACGTAAAGTCCTAGTAATTGACGTCGTTCCAGGAGAAGAGGGACAAAGTTTGTATCTACATAGTCAAGGGTGTGTCACAAATATCAAGGAAACCGAGGGTAGTTGGGTGGTATGGCCTATATGGTTGCTAAAATGATTTGAGCGTTAAGTCTTACCTTTGTTAAGTATTTTTTATGAAATTGAACACTATGTGTGTAACTTGTGAATTTGAACACTTGCGTGTTGTTTATGAATTTGAACAAATGATGAATTTAATTAGTGCATTGTGTGATATTAAAATGATGTGGGTGTGGTGATATTGAAATTTGTGTTATTTATAGTAGATTAGTTAATAATTGTACAGGTATGAAAAAAATTAAAAAAAAAAATATTTAGAAAAATTATATTATTGTGGTTAAATTATGTCCGATTTATCACTGCTAAACGAGGTGACAAAATTAGAAGTCACGGGACATTTGTCACCTCCAACAGCGGTGACAAAGTTGGATATTGTCATTGTTCATAGAGGTGACAATATGAGGTGACAAATAAAGATATTTGTCACTTTCATGGGCAGTGACAAATTAAAAGAGTTGTCACCTCCCATGACAGTGACAAATACAGTGACTAGTGTTTTTTATGTATCCTTTTTTAGGTGTAAATTTAGCGGTGACAATCGAATTTTGTCACCTCCAGTAGCAGTGACAAAGGAACTTGTCACCCCCAGAAATGTCACCTTCAATAGCAGTGACAAAAGTCATTTGTCACTGCTTTTGAAGGTGACAAATCGGCCATTTTGGTGTAGTGCTTGCTACCTAATGGTACGCATATTAATGTCACAAATGCTCTCTGTGAAATTGCGTCGTTCACTGTATGGGTTGAAACAATCCGGAAGGATGTGGTACAACCGCCTAAGTGAATACTTGATTGGGAAGGGATACGAGAACAGTGACATTTGTCCATGCATCTTCGTGAAAAGAACAGATACATGATTCGTGATTGTAGCCGTCTATGTAGATGACATGAATGTTATCGGTACCATAGATGAGGTCAATGAAACGGCCCGCTACCTTAAATCCGAATTCGAGATGAAAGATCTGGGGAGGACTCGATTCTGCTTGGGCTTAGAGCTAGAACATCGAGATGATGGCATACTCATTCATCAGTCTGCCTATGTCCACAAAATGCTCAGGCGATTTAGTATGGACAAGGCACATCCTCTTGCTACCCCCATGATTGGTCGAAGTCTGGAAATGAACAAGGATCCGTTTCGTCCCAAAGAGGAGGATGAAGAGATCCTTGGAGCAGAAACACCGTACCTTAGCGCAATCGGTGCGTTGTTGTATCTGGCTCAATGTACTCGTCCAGACATCGCATTCTCTGTGAATCTGTTAGCGAGATTTAGCTCCGCTCCCACGATAAGGCATTGGAATGGAGTAAAACACATCTTTCGATACTTGAAAGGCTCCAGTGACCTTGGATTGTTCTTTCCCTACGCAAGAGAGAGCGATATTCCGAAAGGAATTGTTGAGGTTAAGACGATGCATATCGACCGTCGATCTTCCTCTGATATTGCAGCTAAGCATGGTAGCTTGACTACCAGAAGTGCTAATGCGAGCAAGCTTACCCCTTATGCAGAGAATCCTAACGACACGTTAGTTGGATTTGCTGATGCCGGTTATCTCTCTGACCCGCATAAAGGACGTTCCTAAACTGGTTATGTGTTCACCATTGGGAATACGGCGATATCTTGGCGATCTACCAAGCAGACCCTGGTTGCTAATTCCTCGAACCATGCAGAGATAATTGCATTGCACGAATCCGTAAGGGAGTGCATTTGGCTACGGTCAGTCATAGACCATATACGAGGAACGTGTGGATTAGATCCCACTACAGCAACCCCTACTTGCATCTTTGAGGACAATGCGGCATGCATTGAGCAGATGAAGTTAGGTTTCATAAAGGGTGACAATACCAAGCTATTGCGCCGAAGTTCTTTTATAATCAGCAGCAACAGAAATTGCTGAATATCGAAGTGAAACAAGTGAGTTCCGATGAGAACTTCGCAGACTTGTTCACTAAGTCTCTGCCGAAATCTACATTTGAGAAACATGTGAGAAGCATCGGCATGTGTCGATTATCCGAGCTCAACTAATGATAGCTCGACGGAATGAGCTGTCATGTATACCTCAGGGGGAGTATATTTCACATGATCCTGACATTTGTAGTTGGTGCGTTGCGCTCTTTTTCCTCACCAAAGTCTTTGTTTTTCCCACGGGGTTTTATTTGACTTGGAAAGGTTTTTTACCGAGGCAACACCTTGTTCACCATGTTAGTATTAGTGTTCGACACAGGGGGAGTGTTCCGGGAAATCCTTCCCGTATTGGTGTCTTACCTAATACTAGTTGTAGGGGGATAAGAGTTATGGAAAGTTCTAGACTCTTCCATAAGTAGTAGGATCCTGTTAGATGTCTTACCTTAACTGGGAATCCTATGTATGGAAAGACTCTCTTTGTAATGCCTATACAAAGGCCCCTCTATTCATTGTTATCAATACAATTGATTTGCTATCTTTACTTTTCTCCTCAAACAATACCAATATTTTTTTTCGTTTTTCTCTTCCTGTTTATCACCAGTGTTGTACCAATATTTTTTTCCCTTTTTTTTTCATTTTTCTCTTCCTGTTTATTACACACTTTTTTTTACCATTTTTTTTATCTGGAACCAAACACATACAAAATATTTTTTGCACACTTTTTTTACCAATTTTTTTTATCTGGAACCAAACACATAAAAAAAATATTTTTTGCACACTTCTTTTTACCAATTTTTTTTTATCTGAAACCACACATACAAAAATATTTTTTTTATGAAAAAACGTCAAATTGCATTTTCACTGAAACCATTTTTTTGTTAGCCAATTTTTACACTTCATTTTTTTTTTTGAATTCTTTGTAATCGCATTTTCAAACAAAAAAACACAGATAACTATTTATTAAACATAAATCATAAATAATTTCAGTTTGAACCGATTGAGGAAGTCAGGAAACTATTTTGTAGCCTTGAAAAATACATAAAATTCTTTAGCTAGCCAACATAAAACAACTGAAAAACAAAAACGTAATGTCATTGTATTTCATCGAAAGTATAGATCAATATAACATATAGATTCATAAAAAACAAGTCGGTGTACATAATATCACATAAGTTGCTTTCACTATATCTTAAACATTTGCATAGACCAACTTAAAAATAGTAGGTCCCCAAGATAAAAAAAAATATAATGGTAAGGATAACTTTCACTTGTCTAATATGGGAAAGTTCTTCACGCATCTCCATCATCTCTTTCTTCATATCTTTCTTCAGATTGTCAACCATTTCAACTATATTTTTCTGCCCATTTACTGCATCTTTTTCATTATGAGTCAGGTCCATATTTCCGGACGCCAACAAGTCGATTCTGTCGGCAATGCGAGCTAAGTATTGGTTCAGTTCCTTCATATTATCGGCAATCGGAGCAAAGTTCTGAACCATGGCACGTACTGTAGTATTTTGCACTTCATTTCTTATAACATGTTTTTCTTCGTCGAACATATCAAGCTCGTCATGCCAAATAAATCCGTCACATTTCTCACTATGCTACAATTATAAACACATTAATTAGATCCCATGCGATTTTCAATAAAAATAAGAAAGAAATGGCATCTTATACCTTAGTACGAGCATAACACCTCCAAAATGCCTATTCGGGTTGTCTTCAGTGTGGGAAATTTTATACTTCATGTTAACACCGCAATTAGGACATTTTACAGCATTTCTAGTTTTGTTGCTTGAATTAGAAGTCGACATATATTCGCTTCGGCTTTCAGATCTGGTTGAACCTTCTAATTAATGGAGTCGGCGGATGTTTTGAATATTATGTACAAAAGAAGGAATGAAAGATCAGGGAGGAGAACTTATCCACCCGGAACCGACTCGTTCAGAAGAAGAAATGGAGTTTGTATGCCATACAGAAGAAGAAATCAAAAAGTAGAAATAAAAAATTCTGTTATAAATGGAGTCTGTATGCCATGAAGAAGTGGGAGTTGCACCGTTTTATTAACAACATTTATTAAAAGTAGGAATAAAAAATTCTGTTATAAATACACGTAATAATGATTTGTTGGGGCTCAATGTCTTATTGGGAAAACAAACAAACATTTAATACTTAAAATTTTATTAAGAACTCTCTCACTGCAAGGATACTTTGGTAATTACCATTTATAACTTTAGCAAACATCCCTATTTTACTCTTCTCTGAATTGACAAAATCTGTCCGTATAGAATAACCTAATTGTTTAATATGTAAAAATGTTAAACAAACATATTCAACACTGTTGATATGAAAAACACCGCTTATCTTAATTCCAAAGCTGTCTTAATAACACTGCTGCACCTATTGTGAATTTGAGCACCCAAATTGTTTGTAAAGAAGGAAGGTAATAATTCATTCTTCACTTTCTTGGAAATTGAAACATTCAAAATTATCTCCCCTTTTCGATGATCGTGAGCTTTCACCATTTTCAGCATGTTTTTCAAATTGATCAATTTGTTCTCCGATTTCGAATATTGACCTTCTAGCCAAGCCTTTTTCACTGACGATCTAACGTCGTCTATCGAGCACTAATAATTAAATATTCTAAATGGAATAGAACCATAATCAACCTCGACCTCATCCAGCATGATCTGGCAATGATCTGATTTATTTCCGGAGAGTATCGTACAACTGAGTTTAGAGCCCGTTGTGTTCGACCAAGTAAATTTCCTACCTTCAAATTTTCTACCATCGGAACAGATCTGAATTGGTGATAAACTCGTTGAAGTATCTAGAGGTCGCTTGTCATCCTTCGGACAATCTTCACATGTAATCTTGATGTGCTTCGGTAGCGGAGTGCTAGACGTCTTGGCACCATCAATATTGAATCGTTTAAGAATTTTCTGAATATATGCCCGTTGTGTCAACCTGAGTGTCCGGGACATTCTGCTCCGCACGATTTTCTTGTTCAGTTGAGAGACTACGTGCTGATAACATGTTGAAGGGAAAATAATTGAAACAAGAAGTAGGACAAAAACTATTGTATTCTCATTAATGATAGCCATATATATATGAATTATATTATAGTAGGTCTAATTCTAACCTAACTAGACAAATTCACAATTTACAAATTAAGGCACACGAGTATTATTCCTTTGAGAATGATCTCTAATCTAATTTGAAAAATTACAAGTGGTGACTCGTCAAAGCCTATAACTGAGGAAATAGGCTCCGAAACTTTCCGTGCAAATATCCGTTTGCAAGGAATTTTGCAGCCCACTCAATTACATTATTTAAGGCCCATTTTCTAATTGTGTCTAAAGATGGTTAATTTATGACGCGTGATAAAATTCCTAGATTATTAAATACCGTCTTAAATTACTAGTCACCGCCATATAATATTACATTTTTGCTCTTACTTCATATTCAGCAGATTTGTAAAATTATCTACTCACTATTTTTCTCTCTCGACCTACTCTAAAGAAGCCACCAGCCACCGCTGCACAGCCGCCGCACCGCCGCCGTCCGCCGCCATGTCTGGAAAAGGAAAAGCACCGATAATTTTTTTCGGGTTTCTGCTACTTTGAGCGCCGGCCGCCGTGTCGGAGTGTACGACGATGCGGCGGTCGAATTTTTTCACAAGCGTCCGCCGAGGACGCCTGTCCATGGCACATGTGTCCGCCGATTCCGCCTGTCCATGGCGCAGGCGTCCAGATCAGACGCCCCAGCCTTAGTAGAGACGTCCTGGTCGGACGTCTGAACCATGGACAGGCGTCTAGATCGGACGCTTGGAATTGGCGCCCTCATCGGACGTCTGGAATTGGCGTCCTCATCGGACGTCTTTCCTTTATTCTTGTACGACGAAATGATCAACTCGAAACCAATTTGAAGAGCAATTTTTTTCGCCCAACCAATCGCATCACAATCACTATCGAATATTTCGTCATTGACGAAATAACTATTATAATCAACGTCGTCACCTTCAAATTCTTCCAATATAACCTGAAATTTTGAATTGAGAGAATGTTAATAATAATACCAATAATATTATTATTGAAATTTAAAATCATGCAAAAAAAGCGACCAGGCGTCCAAAAATTGCGATTGGACCATGGCAGAGGCGTCGCTGGGCACGCTCTGACTACCAGATGCGTCTGAATCGGACGCCTGACCATGGTACATCTCAGACGGACGCCAAGACCGTGGTACAGGCGTCTGGTCTAGACGCCTAGGCCAAGGACTGAGCGTCCGTTGCAGACGCCTGAACCGTGGTCTAGGCGGAATCTCTGGACGTCCGGGCTATGGGTTCGGCGGAATATTCAGACGCCTGCGTCATTTTCTCCGATCCAGATGTGAATTCTCGCCCATTTGTGTGGTTGTCGATGATATTGACGATATATATTTGATTGTGTGTTGGGTATAATAAATGAAAAATTGCTTCTAGATTTCAATTCGAAAAACTGTGTGTTGGTAAAGAATTGTGTGTTGAGTAGAAATAATGAAAGATTGTCAATTAGGCAAAAAAAAGTAATTATTAAGGGCGATATCTAGTAATTTAGGCCTATTTAATAATACCCTAAAATTCGAATTTCAGAATCACTCAATCTAGCAATTAGGGGTGGGCATGGGACGGGATGAGTCGGGATTGGGCGAAACCCGTCCCGTCCCGAAAATAAATTACCGGGACGGGACGGGACGGGATTGCATATTTTGAAATTCATCCTGCACGTCCCGATCCCGTTCGGGTTCGGGTCGGGACCGGGACGGGACGGGATATCCCGTACATTTATTGATCTTGACAGAAATTGTGGAAAAATGAATGAGACGGCTATAAATTTTGGAATTATCAAATGACTGAGGTAGAAATTAAAAAAAAACTAAACTAGTCATTTCAAAAAAAGTGACCCTTGATATCCATTAGAAACTTAAAAAACACACACAACAAAATAGATAGTAACGTAAACACGCACAAAGGACAACAGATCAATAATCCAACTGCATAGTGCATATTACATCAACATCAACACGTGAAGATAAAATTTAAATTGAAAGTGCAGAAAATATCAACTTAAAACTGAAAACTTAAAACTGAAACTTTGATGTTTCATACATCATACATCAATTTAGGATTTACATGATTAAATGATATATAAAAAAATTGATTATATTAAATATTACGGGACGGGACGGGATTGATCGGGATGGTCCCGGTCCCATCCCGTCCCATTTGAATAGTAACAGAGCGGGACGGGACGAGATGGGATTGCCATTTTAAGAAACTATCCCGTCCCGTCCCGCTAGTTTTCGAGACGGGATCGGAACGGGATCGGGATTTCGGGTTCAAGTGCCCAGCCCTACTAGCAATACAGCACTCCAGCCCATCTTTTTTGGGCCATTCAGGCTTCCAGGTTTGGGCTCAACTCCTCCCGACGCCTCAAAAGCTGGCATCCTTGGCCAGCCTCCTATTTACGATCAGCCCATTGCTATCATTTTTTATTTTGACAATACAGTTAAATCTCGATAAACAAATTATCTTGCCAAATGAATAATTTTTTTCGATCCCAACATGTTCGAATTTTTTTTTTTGATATTTGTATCATTTCGGCAAATGAATATTTTTCTCCGGTCCCGATCATATTCATTTATCGAGGTTTTACTGTATTATTATATTAGTTACTCCTGCACAATAAATTTGCAAAATTTAACTTTTTCTGAATAAAATTTATGAACTTTGAATATAAATTGCAATCAATATATAAAAAAATTTAACCATGTAAATACTTATTTGATTTGTCTTAATATATATTTTCTAAATATTATTTTTCTATGATTTTTACTCATATATAATTGAAACTATTAATGGTCAAATGTGTATTTAGATTGATAAAAAAAAGTCAAAACAGAAAATTTATTATGAACGGCAGGAATGTATATATTTACAACCTAGACACTTAGGAAAAACCATAAAAATATCCTAAAAATTGAAAAAAAAAAACTGAAATAAAAAATATAAACTCTATTATTATGGATTACAATCTTTTTCCTTGATATATATATATATATATATATATATATATATATATATATATATCTTTATTTATTACATTTGAGATTAGATTATATTGAGTGTTGCATATCTAGCATATTTAGACTAATATTATTTATTTTATTTTGCATAGCGTATTTAGGGGGTTCCCACCCCACGCTAGAGATGTTAAACGGGCTACTCCTAGCGGTTTCGGGCTAGTCCGAGCGGGCTTTGAGCTAAACGGTCCGGGCCAAAAAAATTCGGATTTAAACGGACTAGGAAATATCGGCCCTAACACTAACCCTAACGGGCTTCGGGCTAAACGGACTAAATATTTACAAAAATCAATTTTTTATTTTTTTATAAGTCATAAAAAAAGTGTAACAATATATTTTATATATATAGTAACAACTATACTATAATAAATATAAAAAAATACACTTTTATGTATATATATATACACACACACTATATTAACAAATACAGTAATAATATATATTATATATAATATTAATATATATTCTATATATAATATTAATATATGTTATATAAATATAGTATTACCGTAAGTATAAATATATATCGGGGTTAAAATACTAAGCTAACAAATCTGTTAAAAATCTGATTCAAACGGCCAGAATATCTACTTAATCCTATTTTGGCGGGTTAAACGGCCACCCATCGCCTGTTCGCTTAACATCTGTACCCCACCACCACCCCCACATCCCACCCCAGTCCCCCAAAAGAATAAAAATAAAATAAAAATGAATTCTCCTTTTTATTAGAGTATATATTTTCGATCCCCTTATGTTGCATAACGTTGAGATATAATTGGTTCAGCTTTTATTATATAAAACAAAAGGTAATAGGTTGAACACCAAACATTAGTATTTTTCTTTTTTATTTTTTTGAAAAAAAGTAATTTGATATACTTTAGATATTTTTTGTTTAAATCTTGAAATCCCTTTTTTAAGTAAGAATCTTTTATCTTAAATTTTCTGAACATACGGTGCATTTATGTAGTTTAAATAATAACATGGTTTTCAAATGAATACTCCCACTTGAAGTGGGTATTTCAAAATATCATTGTGTCTGGGTATGGGAGAATATTTTAATATCTATATAAAATTTATATAGTATTTTTTTCGAATTAAAGTTTATATTATATGAATTATAATATTGGTTGATTGAGAAAATAGAAAATTAGTGAGTATAATTATTTAACGTGAGTTGTACCTTCCTTAAAATGATTAAAATTATCCAATTTTACATTGACACTATCTTGAAGTAAAATGAAGAGAGTATTATGTTCCTATAACAAGACCCAAAGTAACATGAAGTGTACTTCAAGTAGAATGTAAGTTTTTAATTGGTTGGTAAACATAGTTTTAAATCCGAAACAATATAAATTAGGAATATAAATAGAATACGCTCAAAACAATTAAATCGTAGTCGGATAAAAAAATATAAAGAGTGCCTTTACTCGCTGACGCCCGATTGGCCAACGCCACGCCAGACGATTGACAAATGGGCCAAGACACGTAGAAAATAACAAATAAAGTGGAAGATAGTTGATCACTAAATTTTTATTAATGACTTTTCGATAGCATAGAACCGAACGTAATAATGTGCGCGGCCTATCCAATTTGCTTGTTAATTACAAGTCTTTTTATTCTTTATCGATCTCTCTTTATCTCTTCTTTTTTCTCTTATTAATGCCTAGAATTCAAAAAGGTCCTTTTTACCGTACATTTCTCCTATATATGTATTGGGCCTGGTGGGAGATGATACCGCGCATGTTTTGGGAATACGCCATAACACTTGTCACCGCATTTACATCGGGACACGTGGCGGCCTATAAGGAGTGTCTTGGGAAGGCGTGATCGCATGCGTTAATTGGCATGCGGGTCTGCTTTGCCGACTTCCGAGATGTCTATCCGACAGGTCGGCCTCGGGTTCCCCGCCGCTCACCGGCCGGGTCTACTGCCGTTGGCCGGCCTGAAATCTTGAGCAAGGACATTTTCGCCCTTCCTCTCGGCCTTCCGGATCGGATCTGGTCGGCCCGGAGTCACCGTCCGTCACGGTTTTTAGCGAGTCCGGTTGGAAATCGGTTTTTGTCCTGGTCCGATTCCGGTTCTGTTTCGGCCGGTCACCGCTGGTGTGCCACGTGGATGCTGAGAAGGATCGGTTACCAACAGGGCCCCGAGTCCGTGGCCGTGGCCGGGGCTGGAGTCGTTCGATGTTGAGGCCGATCCGGTTTGTCTTGTTGGGAGGATAAGATCTTTCGAACAGACGTCTCTTCGGGAGTCGTGTCGCACCGCCTCCCTGGTCTTTAGGTGTCATCATGTGGGAGGACGCGTGGCGCAAGAATATTGGGCGGCGCGCTCACGCGTTCTCGAATCCTGCGACGGTTCAGTAGAATTTCTCGCCTCACGCGCCTGGCATTTACTGCCTATATTTCCCTATAAATAGAGGTTGTCTTCTTTTTCATTGTTTCTTGGTCGATCGTGCCGATATGGGCTCGGTCTTATAGTGTCGGATGAGTCGGTCTTATGAGGTGCCGAGACGAGCTCGGTCTTATAGTGCCGGAGGAGCCGGTCTTTTAAGGTGCCGAGACGAGCTCGGTCTTATGGTGCCGGAGGAGCCGGTCTTTCGAGGTGCCGAGACGAGCTCGGTCTTATGGTGCCGGAGGAGCCGGTCTTTCGAGGTGCCGAGACGAGCTCGGTCTTATAGTGCCGGAGGAGCCGGTCTTTCGAGGTGCCGAGACGAGCTCGGTCTTATAGTGCCGGAGGAGCCGGTCTTTCGAGGTGCCGAGACGAGCTCGGTCTTATAGTGCCGGAGGAGCCGGTCTTTCGAGGTGCCGAGACGAGCTCGGTCTTATAGTGCCGGAGGAGCCGGTCTTTCGAGGTGCCGAGACGAGCTCGGTCTTATAGTGCCGGAGGAGCCGGTCTTTCGAGGTGCCGAGACGAGCTCGGTCTTATAGTGCCGGAGGAGCCGGTCTTTCGAGGTGCCGAGACGAGCTCGGTCTTATAGTGCCGGAGGAGCCGGTCTTTCGAGGTGCCGAGACGAGCTCGGTCTTGTAGTGCCGGATGAGCCGGTCTTATGAGGTGCCGAGACGGGCTCGGTCTTGTAGTGCCGGAGGAGCCGGTCTTTCGAGGTGCCGAGACGGGCTCGGTCTTATAGTGCCGGAGGAGCCGGTCTTATGAGGTGTGCCAGCATTGAGACAAGGAACAATATCGAATTTTTATTGATAATACCTTTTTAGATACATAGCGTTCCATGGGTGAGTTAGTCTCTGGCCGTTCAGATATTCCAGCCGGTAGGCCCCATTCTGAAGGACTTCGCTAACTTTATACGGCCCTTCCCACTTGGGCTTGAGCGGCCCGGGATCCGACCGAACCCTCTTGAGGACTAGGTCGCCGACCTGGAATCTTCTCGGGTGAACCTTGGAGTTGTAATATTTTTCACTCCTCCTTTTGTATATAGCGTTTCGCATTTCTGCCTGAGCTCGTTTTTCAGCAAGGAGGTCCAGGTTCACTTGGAGGGCCAAGTCATTGTCCTTTTCTTCAAAATGTGCTACTCGGAAGGTTGGTGCTCCGATTTCGACAGGGATAACGGCTTCAGAGCCGAAAGCCAAGGAGAAAGGCGTTTCTCCTGTGGCGGATCTATGCGTTGTTCGGTAGGCCCATAGGGTCCCGTGAAGTTCTTCTGGCCAGGAACCCTTGAGTTCCTCTAGGCGAGTTTTGAGGTGTTGCTTTAAGATCTTGTTGACTGCCTCCACCTGCCCGTTAGATTGAGGATAATAGGGCGTGGAAAAGTTATTTCGTACTTGGAGACCGTCGCAAAGATCGGAACTTCTTGTTGTCAAACTGCTTCGCATTATCCGAGACAATGGATTGAGGATTCGAACCGGCATATGATTGACTTCCATACGAAGTCAACTATCTTCTGTTCGATTAAATGCGTGCCATTGGTTCGGCCTCGCCCATTTCGTAAAATAATCGATCGACGATTTATCGTGTTGCACTCCTCCCCGTCCCTAGGTAGAGGGCCGATCAAGTCTATTCCCATTTGGCGACGGCCGGGGACAATATACAGACGTGAGGTTCTCCGGGGATCGGATTTGTGGAGCGAAAATTTGGCACCGGCGCACTTTCGCACGAGCGCAATGGCATCTTTTTAGATCGGGCCAATAGTAGCCTTGTCGGATTAACTTATAGGCCAATGCCTCGACCGCCGGAGTGGTTTCCACATATGCCCTCGTGCACCTCCTTGAGGGCATATTCGGCTTCGATTCGGACAGCACTTCAAGAATGAACCGAATATCCTCTTTTACAATGCCCCATCCACGATAGTGAACCGGCATCGAGTTCGTAAGGATCTTGCTTGAGATCGGTCCTTGGGCAAAATGCCGCTTTGAAGGTATTGTATTATAGCCGCATCCACCCTCGCGGTTCGATTGCTCCATTGCTCGGATTTCGGCCATTTCCAGGCCGATGAGGCGTGATGCCCTATGCCGACCTCATCCATATGCTCGCCCCAGCCACTGGAAGCAAGTTTGGCCAAAGAGTCGCCCTGAATGTTCTCCGTTCGGGAATATGTTGTATAGTCCCCTGAAAACCTTGCAGCCGGGCTCGGGCTAGGTTGAGGTACTTAACCAGTTTAGGCTCTTTGGCTTCGTATTCGCCGTTGATCTGGTTGACCATCAACTGAGAATCACTCAGGATGGTGAGGCGGGCAAGGCCGAGAGAGGTTGCCATTTCCAGACCAGCCAAGAGAGCTTCGTATTCTGCCTCATTATTGGTGGTTGGGAAACTTAGGCGAATAGCCGAGCAGAACAGGCGCTGGTCGGGACTGACGAGGACTATCCCCGCACCCGATCGGTCCGCGGTAGAGGACCCATCTACATAGAGTGACCATTCTTCTGGTCGGTCGTCCTCCGGGGTAATCGCGGGTGTGAACTCTGCAATGAAGTCCGCAAGGGCTTGTCCCTTTATAGCAGTGCGCGTAAGTTGTCAAACTGTCCTAGTTCGACGGCCCATTTTACCATTCGGCCGGAAACATCAGGTCGGTGCATAACCTGTTTTAATGGATAGTTGGTTAAGACGACTACTTGGTGTTCCAAAAAATAGGGCCTCAACTTCCGGGATGCCATTATGAGCGCGTAGGCCAGTTTTTCCATCGGGGCATATCTGAGCTCGGCATCATGAAGGGCCTGACTCACATAATAGACCGGGTGTTGCACCGCATTTTCCGTTCGAATAAGAGCGGCGCTGATCGCGGAGTCTGAGACTGCGAGATATAAGTTAAGAAGTTCCCCTCGGGACGGCCTCTGTAGGGTCGGGGCTTCCGCCAGGACTTTCTTGATAGCTTCAAAGGCTTTTTGGCAAGGTTCTGTCCATTGAAAATCCTTGTTCTTTTTTATCGCCTCAAAGAAAGGTTTGCACTTATCCGTTGAGCGGGAGATGAAACGGCTCAGTGCGGCTAGGCGGCCGGTTAGGCTTTGCACTTTTGGCCGAGTTTGGGAATAAGCTCGCTCATTGCCTTAATTTTATCGGGGTTGGCTTCAATCCCTCTTTCGCTTACCATGTAGCCGAGGAATTTTCGAACCTACCCGAAGGAACATTTCTTGATTTAGCTTCATCTTATACTCTCGCAAAATAGCAAACATTTTATTGAGGTCATGTACATGGTCCGCCGAGTGCGTGGATTTTACTAACATGTCATCTACATATACTTCCATAGTATGGCTATCGTGCCATCGAACATTTTATTTACCAGCGTTGATATGTTGCGCGGCATTCTTGAGCGAAAGGCATCATCCTAGCAGATAAGCCACGGGCCGAGTAGAAGGAGGTATTTTCTTCGTCGTGGGTGCATCGGAATCTGGTTGTATCCGAATAGGCATCCATGAAGCTCATTAGCTCGTGCCGGCCGTGGCATCTACCATGTAATCGATATGGGGAGTGGGTAGCTATCTTTTGGGCATTCTTTATTCAGGTTGGAGAAGTCAATGCATAACCTCCATAGCCCGGTCGGCTTTTTTACCAGAACCGGGTTGGCTACCCAGGTCGGGTACCGGGCTTCCCGAATAAACCCGTTATCAATCAGCTTTCCTACCTCCTCTTCCAGCCCTTTCTGGCGCTCGGGCCCCATCTTTCTTCTCTTCTGGACGACCGGTTTTGAGCTGGGGTCGATGTTCAGTCGGTGGCAGGCCCGTTCCAGGTCGATCCCCGGCATATCAGAATGGGTCCAAGCAAAGACATCCAAATTCTGTCTCAGATGGAAGACAAGCTCGGAGCGGATCGGTTCTTGGAGGTTGTGGCCGATCTTTAGCCGTCGGGCGGGGTTGGATGAATCCACGTCGACCAGGTCCAATTCTTCTGTTGGCTCAGCGTGGCGGATTTTCCCTTTTGGATTTTGATACCGCGGGTCAACGGGATCTTCCTCTAAGATCGGCTTTTTCCCGGGCAGGAGGCCGCGGTCCGCCTTCCGCCCGATTCCCATCCCGGGTTTGTACGGCCCCGGGACCGTCGGGCCCTTGGCCAAGCAGGGCGTTTCCCGCCTGTTGCTCGGAGTTGGTAATCTCCACTTCTTCCGGCGGATTTTCCGGGACGGCCTCGGCGGCGTTGATCTCGCGAGCCCGGATGCTGAGATTGCATTCCCGGGCCGCCCTTTGATCCCCTCTGTGTTCCCCGACGCCGTCCGGGGTAGGGAATTTCATGCACAGGTGGTAGGTGGACTGAGTGGCTCTCAGCCTCGACATCACGGGTCGGCCCACGATGGCATTATAGTCGCTGTGCACGTCGATGATCTTAAAGGTGGTGATCATCGTTCTCCTAATCGGCCCCTGGCCAAATTCCAGGGCGAGGTCAATTTCCCCCAGCGGGGAGGTGCGGCAGTTGGCAAATCCCCGGATGTCCTCGCTGCAGGGCCGGATATACGATTGGTCTACCTTCATCCTACGAAGGGTATGAAGGTAAATGATGCTTGCATAAGCCCCGGAGTCCACCAATACCCTGTGGACTGGGATTCCCATTATGGGCAGAGTGATGACAAGTGCATCTGAATGGGGATGGTCCAAGCCGCATCGGACTCCTCGAAAGTAACCGCCACTGGGGTTTTGGAGGTTTCTTCGCCACCGAGAAACCCTTCGCTCGGCGCTCGGTCATTGATAGGAAGTGGTGGCTTCTCGGATAGATGCTTTCTTCGGCGCTGACCGAGGATCATCGACCTCGGCGGTGCCCATAATCGTTAGGATTTCCTGGGATTTGGGGCGGAGGCACCGATCATTCTTGGCTCTCGGCGGTCGGCCCTATCCTGGCGATCCCGAGGCGGGTTCCGGGTAAACCGCCTCAAGCCCGTTTCATCACATGCCGCGATCAGGGCGGCAACGAGGTCCCGACACTGCTCGGTGTTGTGACCCGCTGACTCGTGATACTTACAAAAGCGGGTCTGGTCCATGTCCTTCTGATCTTTATAGATTGGCCGGGGGACCGGGAGCAAGTTTTTGCCTTTTATTTGATCGAATATCGCCGCGGCTCCAATGGAATATATTTCCGTGAAATTGGCCATGAGCTCGGGCCGGCGATAGTTTTGAGTGGCCGGAGCTGTCGAGGAAGAGGCAGGGGTTTTATTTTCCCGTCGAGGTTCTTGACGGGCTTCTTTGTAGTCACGCCTTTCTTCCTTCTTTTTATACGATCCTTTCTGATCGGAGGGCATGACTAACATTGGCGCCGGCATGGCTTCCTCGGCAGCTATATGGGAGCTGGCGCGCTCCAAAAATTCCTGGTAGGTGTGTGGGACGTTCTGGCACACCGTCCAGCGAAAAGAATTCCTATGAAGGCCGGCACAGGCAATAATGGCGGCGCATCGTCGGACATGGGCTCGTCTCTAATATCCGTTTATTAAAGCGGGATATATAATCTTTAAGGGACTCGTTCGGCCCCTGGACTACTAAGCGATGGATGAGCGTGGGGCGACCCGCACAAGGGACCCCATAAAGTGGGACCGGAATGTCGCCGAAAGCCGGGCCCATGTCTCGAATCGAATGACGGGGCGTCGATACCACCTCTGGGCCCTTTCCCTAGAGTTAGGGAAAACATGCGGCATCGGAGCGCGTCCTGCGACCCATGCATCCATCCAAGAATTATAATGTCCCGGATGGGCGTTAGGGTCTGCTTTCTCCGTTATATGGCGGAATTTGCGGAATTTTGAACTTCTCCGGAGAGGTTCCGCCAAAACGCTGGGGCTGTGGGACTCTCTGGCCGTTGAGCCCTTCCGAGCTTTGGGATGGCGGGAGTTGTTTATTTTCGAGTTCCGTAAGGCGCTTTTTTAGGAACTCGATCTCGCTTGAATTGTCGCCCGGAGTGGGAGGCAATATTTGCGTTGGATTTGGGGACAGGTGGTGAGCCCTTTCTTCCTTGCGACTCTGACTCTGGACAGTAGGAGCCGGTCTTTGCCTTCTCAATCTTCCTTCCGCCCGAGGCGATCAAAAACGGACGGGGGGCGTGAAGGCTTACTTTTCCGGGAGGGGTGTGAGCTTTCACCGTGGCTCTCGGCCCTTTCGCCGGCGGCCTCAAAGGCCGCTCTTTTTCCGCTTCGTCCGGCGGCGGGGCCAGGGCCGTCGAGATTCGCCTCGGGTTGAGCCTCGGGTTTCAAGGGTCCGCCCCTGTCACTCTCGCCATGAGGGCTGCCATGCCCTGGAGGAAGGCCGGGTGTTTAAAGCATTTAACCACTTTAAGGAGGTTTTCTTCCTCCGTCGCGGGCTGAGGGTTTTTTGAACTGTTGTGAGACATTGCTGGTGAAGGGTCCATCTATACCTCTTTTTTTTTTCCGGAGGTGCCCCTTCTTCTAGCGCCAATCTGTTGACGTCTGATTTGGTCAACGTCACGTGTATTGACCGGGACAAATGGGTCGAAGACACGTAGAAAATAACAAATAAAGTGGAAGATAGTTGATCACTAAATTTTTATTAATGACCTTTCGATAGCATAGAACCGAACGTAATAATGTGCGCCGGTCTATCCAATTTGCTTGTTAATTACAAGTCTTTTTTATTCTTTTTCGATCTCTCTTTTATCTCTTCTTTTTTCTCTCTCTTATTAATGCCTAGAATTCCAAAAGGTCCTTTTTTACTGTACATTTCTCCTATATATAGACAGTCTGGGCCAGTGGGGAGATGACAGCTGGCGCATGTTTGGGGAATACGCCCATAACACTTGTCAGTCTGCATTTACATCGGGGACACGTGGCGGCCTATAAGGAGTGTCTTGGGAAGGGCGTGGCGCATGCGTTAATTGGCTTGGGGGTCTGTTTTGCCTACTTCCGAGATGTCTATCCGACAGTCGGCCCTCGGGTTCCCGCCGCTCACGTCGGCCGGCCGGTCTGCTGCTCGGGCCGGCCGTAAATCTTGAACGGGACATTTTCGTCCTTCCTCTGCTCGGCCTTCCGGATCGGATACTGGTCGGCGAGAGTCACCGTCCGTCTGCTTTAGCGAGTCCGGTTGGAAATCGGGTTTTTTGTCCTGGTCGATTCCTGTTGCATTCGGCTTCGCTGGTGTGCCCACGTGGATGCTGAGTAGGATGGGTTACCAACATACTCCACACTTGTTTTCAATCACCTAACGTCTCTAAAGAAAATTCGCTCCTATTTATTCGTCGATTTAGTTTGATTTTTGGTTATTCTTTTTTATTTAAAGGTTGAAGAAGTTTCTACGGGAGTAGTTTAGGCTCTGTTTGGCTACGTCAATCCGCTAACTTATAACGGATAGCTTATAGCGTATTTGGAATTGACAATAATAGCTTTTAGCGTTTTTCATTAACTTGTACTCTCTTCGTCCCACCGATCTTGGTTCATATTCCTTTTTGGGCCGTCCCAAAATACTTGGTCATTTCTTTTTTAAGACACATTTATCTCTCACAACTTTAAATAATATATATTCATACTATCACTTTACACACTACTTTTCAGCTTTTCTTAAATCCTGTGCCGAAAAGCAGATGCTCAAGATGGGTGGGACGGATGGAGTAATTTTTTTTTGAAACGCTACTTGAAGTAGCATTTGAACGATTATAAAGTTTTATTTTTTTCTCTTATATCCTCATTCAATTAATTAAATTCTTAATTTATATAACCCTCCCTCAGCCCGTATCATTCCTCACTGCCCTTATTCAGTTATTCTGATGTGATGTCTGATTCCCATGGCCCGAAGTGGAGTGGACCTTCAACAAGAATAGGGCCTGATCAACTTCAGATATTTGCTTTAATAATGCCGACCAAAACAACTCGTTTGCGGTGCGCTCTGGTCTTCAAACCCACCGAGATCAGTGAGTGATTACCATAAGTTCGCAATCGCCGACAGTTCAAGTCTTATTGGGCCTAGTCCAATTGAAAAGACCATCTTTTATTTTTCGGTTGATACACAGATAAAATTGAACCTTTTTAGGTTTCGAAGGTCTTATTGCAGTCAGTAGTGTGTGACATGGGGGGGGGGGGGGGGGGGGGTGGTATTGCCTTGGCAGCCTTGCTCTGGAGTCTGAAAAAAAAAGGATATGGCACAATTACTGAGCTTTTCTTCGAATCACATTGACTTGTCAGTACATTTGAAGAATACGGTGGTCATAGGAGATTTTAGGGTTTTACGGCTCCACCGAAAGAAATAAAAGGCGTCAATCTTGGGATTTTCTTCGGTAACTTGCTGCTCAATCTAATCTTCCTTGGTGTGTCATAGGAGATTTTAATGGCCTTCTCTCGGTTTCAGAGAAACGAGGTAATATTATACATCCCTCTTGGCTAATTTATGGGTTTCGAACTGCTATTGATGACTGTGGGCTTATTGATTGGGTATGGTTGGATATCAATTTACATGGGAAAGAGGAAGGGGCTCTTTGAATTGTGAATAAACCCTGATGAATTGGCTTTCGGAACCTCTGGCATGAATTGGTCCAAGCTTCGCATGTTTCCCGAGAATTAAGCATAACACGAAGCATCTGAAACTCATTAACACAGCCCAGGTGAAAAATTTTGGGTTCTCTATCGAATCTGCATAATAAAATGACCATGCATGTTCCAAAAACACATTAGTCATCGCGAAGCTGGCATCGAAATAAAAATAAAAGAAAAAAATCCTAATTTCGGATTCTACTACCTCTGTAAGTCTCTTGAGATCAGTAACAGTCAAAATATACCAATGTCTCCTCTCGAAAACGAGCAACATTGTTTTTCCATCAAAAACTATATTTGCATACTTGGGTGTGAAGCTTGGATCAATTCACAATTAATGAAGGTTCTTGTTTTTATTGTCACAATGCATTACCAACAAAGGAGAGAGGTTAATTTCGAGGTAAGTCCACGTATCCCCGCTTTGTCCCGTATGTAATGTTGCTGTTGAAACGATTGCTCACGTTTTTCTCTTCTGTCCGTCCGTGTGCCAAAAACTGCTGGAACTTGATTGTTATTGATGAAGTGTTTTTTGGAAAATTCTTCTTTCCTGTTCAGTCTTAATAAGTTGTGGTTGAATTTTATCTTATGAAAAGAAGTGCCAAGTGGCAATGGCTTTGTGGGCAATATGGACTAATAGGAACCAGATTGTTTGGCAGCAAAGTGCAGGAGTAATTTCTAAAATATAGTCATTTTCTCACCTTGCACAGCCCTGCCGAGCAGCTGCCGATCGCCTGCCGAGCAGCTGCCGATCGCCTGCCGAGCAGCCTGCCGATCGCCTGCCAGGCAGCCTGCCGATCGCCCTGCCGAGCAGCCTGCCGATCGCCTGGCCGAGACCCTGCCGAGCACCCTTCAATATGGCCGAGCGACTCTTGTCGATCGTCCTTGGATCACCGCCGAGCGCACTGCCGATCACCCGCCGAGCGCCATGCAGATCACCCGCCGAGCGCCATGCCGAGTGCCTCGCCGAGCGCCCTGCCGAGTGCCTCTGCCGAGCCTCTCCCTGTCGAGCGCTGCCGACCGCTGCCGAGCACTTGGGGCCGCGGCACATCCCTGCCGAGCCGCGGCGCAGGCATTTTGCTTCACAAGGCCAAAGTGGCCTGTACTTTGGGCCGCGGCCCCTGCTCGAGCACCTGGGCAGTTTTTGTGCTGTGTGTTGCGGCACACTTGGGCCGGGCCGCGGCACACGGGTCAAACCTGTAAAAGTGTATCTTTTTATGCAGATTTTCAGACGGGACTTTACACACTTCATGACCTACGCTTCAAGAACAAGAGAGAGATATAGAGAGAGAAACAAGAGAGAGAAATACATTTCTTCATTTTCCCGAAGATTTATCGGTCGGATCGTCGTGATCTTTTGACAAGAGCTTGGTAGCTATTGGGCAAATCTTTTCACCGGTGTAGATCGAGTTTTTGAGTCCGGAAGTACGGGTATTTCGTTAGTTCTTTGTGTAAGTCATTTACGGTTGTTTTCTTTCTCGATCTTGTCGTTATTGATTCCAAATACTTGAAGAACATTTATTACCAAGTATTTGACGATTGGTGTATACCCCTAGTTTGTATTAGGGAAGATTGTGTATTTGTGTGTATTGGTGATAGTGTATTTTAAGCGGCTTCGGTCCCGTGGTTTTTACTCTCGTCTTGAGGGGTTTTCCACGCTAAAATTTGTGTCTCGTGTTTATTGTTTTTCGGATATCATTTGTATTAATTTTATCGAGTTGTAATTGTTGCTCTACTCGTCGGTAACCACAAAGTTACGATTGAAGAGTGGTAATTTTGTCAAACGAGGTTCTGCTTTATTCGTTGTGACGTGACGTTAGTCGGTATTTTTCCCAACACAAAGCAGTAGAAACTCCAAATGAGAGACTGCTCAAGTGACAGAGGTAGCGGAACAGAGTGGATAAAGTGCAGCATAGATGCAGCAGCCTCATTTCCAAATGAATTGAAGATGGGCTAAGGGGCTGTGATTAGATTGGGAAGGGAAGTTTTTAGCAGCAATCCAAGGTGAAATTGATGGCCCTTTGCTTCCAGAAGTTGCTGTGGCCCTAGGCATGAGAGTAAGTTCTCAGTTGGTTAAAGCTAAAATGGAACACTCTTCTTGCATTATTCTGGAAACTGATTGTTCGCAAGTGATTAAAGCTTTAAGAGGAAGACTAAGGGATAACTCTTGGTATTTCTTATATATTATTTCTGAATGTAAAAGTTTGCTAGGTGATTTACAAAATGTGTTGTGTTTTTGTTAAGAGATCAGCGAATGTTGTTTCAATATCAATCACGTAATGTGACATGACTATAGCAATTATTACGACTCATCACCATCTCATGTTATTTTTCATGTAATTGGGAAAGCCTATGATTTTGATGGTTTTGGAATTTCATTTCATTTCTCCTTCATATGAAGGTTGCGACAGGAAGGGCATCCGGCGTAAAATTTTGCCACTTTTTCTTTTGCATGAATTGTAGTGTTAACTAATTTTCGACAATTAATTGACACTATAATTTTCATGTCATCGACCCCAATATAGTTGGGATATTAAGGTACAGTTGATGATGATCAGCGAATGTTGTTAGCTAGAGCAACAAAGTTCTATGTCTGGTCCTCCTCTCTTCGTCTATACTGAATTGCAGTTCGATCTGCTTCATTAATGAAAGTTCCATCTTTGGTTTCAAAAAAAAAAAAAAAACATTTACCCTCAAATCCAATCAATTTCTCTCTTATGTTTAAATATTAATTACAAATATCTATTTACATAATTTATTTTATAAGCTACTTCAACCGTTAATTTTACCAAATACTTTAACTTTAACAAGCTACCTCATTCGCTGTAAATTAGTTTATCCACTATTCGCTGTAAATTAATTTATCCACTATAAACTAATTTATTCTATGTCAGCTATTTGTTGCCAAATAGAGCCTTAAGTAATTACTTTTATTTTCTTAACAAGTGTGCTTGATTTTTAATATAAAATTTAACTATTTATTTTATTTTAGAAATTGTACCATAATTACACAAATTACACTATCATTATCTTTAAAAATATTTTTATAAATTATTATTATTATATATTTAAAAAATCAAGTTAAGATTTTGTCTAAAAAATATAGTAGAATTAGGTAGTACTACTAAAGTAAAAAGTGAATGCCACCAAAATTCTTCATTAATGCACAAATTATGATGATTTGGGGTACAACCAATAACATTAGTGGTGCAGCAGATAGTGATTCAAAAATCATAATCATTAACCAACTGCCTTGACGATTGGTACCACCCGACCTTGATTTAGTTGGAGGTTCGTGCTCAATTCCTAAGCAACACTTGACTGAATTTCGCGCCATGATCCCTTTGACTAAGGGTTAAGCCTACTCCCAGACTGTTGGTGGAACAATTAAATATTGGCGCTCAAGCGGCAGTGGGAGGTCGATTCGGTGGAACTCGCGGTTGGATTTGGGGGTCAAGATGAAAGAATCACTGTGTGACGACTCGCTTGCGCTAGTTGAGGATATTTAAGAATCTTGATATACACATCTCGCGATTTAACCTGTAGAAGAAGATCATGTGGGCCAAAATTTATCCCAGCGACTAAGTGTAGTTCTAACCCTGGTATCAAAAAAAAAAAATAATCATAATCATTCGATTGATAGATAAAACTTTAATCATTAGTCAAAAAAGCCAAACATACATGTGGCCTGTGGGTACGTTTTTAAGCCTAAATTGGCCGCGGCCCAATGGATGTGTCCAACTTTTTCGATTATAAATTCATCTAGTATATGTTTACTACGTGTGTTGTGTCCCATAACTATTTACAGCTGGTTGGATAATATCTGTTACAAGAATAAATGAAATAAATAAGTAACCTAATAAACTTAGGAAAATTCTAAGATGTCTGTATCGTATTCATTCGAGTACCTTAAAACTTCATGTAAATTCATATACGTATCAATTTTTGGGAGGTAAACATTTCATTAGAGTATACTACTTACTCGGTTCCATATAAAAAGTTCCCTTTTAAAAATATTGTTTTATCTTATTAGAACGATCTCAATTCTATATTTTTATATTTCATGTGCTAATTACTTTTTATTTGTATCGTCTAAGATTAGTACTCAAGTAATATGTAAGGATATAAATAAAAAATAAGAAAAAAATCTTATTTTTTGTGTATTATTTCTATAATTAATAAAAATATAAATATTCATTAGATATACTCCTCGAGTCGGACTTCTCAGATCGGACTCCTCAAATGAGACGAGAGGAGTACATATTTTTTGTATTGGCAGTGAAAAAACTACAAGATTTCTTGAACTCTTTTTTTCATAATAAAAACCCTTTGAGATAATTTTGGACCTCAAGCTGAAAACTCAGGAAGATTTGAACTTTATTTTTTTTAATCCTGATTTATTTTAATTTAATTATGTAAACAAAAAAGGGACCTGGTAACTGTATCAAAAAAAAAACAATCTTCATGCTTGACTTAAAAAGAAGGGGGGATGAATCAGAACTATCAAATGTAGAATATTGAGAAACGTTGGTTGAACTCTATGGTCTATAATTCAATATAACCTTTATACTGTTTGGAGTTGCTTGTTGACTGTACCCAAGAATATTTTAAAGCACTTATTGGCTATTGGGATGGGAATGGGTCGGGTTACTAGAGACCCGCATAAAATTATTTGGGTAAAATATCATTCATATTTATTCAAAATTTATAATTATCTTTATATCAAACTAGTATACCATCCGTATAAAATGCGGGAACATAAAAAAAATTCACATAGAAACGCATACTACCCAACCGTTCACCATAAATTTTATAGCACTTATTTGTAAATAACATTAGTCGTTCTGTTTACGATTACACCATTCTTGTCGCAATAAAAAAATTCAAGTCTTTCGTGCTCTTCACTTTGATACTACTACATAAAACTGACCACGATTGGATACGAGTCTTGGTAGATGCACGTCAACATGAGAGAGTGCATAACCATGAAAAAGCATAATTAGTGGAAATTGTCGTCTTTGAGATTTAAATGTCAATCTACTATCTGACGAGTTTAATATCATTTGTGGAATAAATACTTCACTCATAAATGTGTAGTATAACATAATAAATGTTATGAAAGTAATTGTACCAAAGCAAATATGCATCATGCAATGAATATTAGAAAATAAAATAAACAAAACTAAAGTCTCTCACATAATCAATTATTGTTGCAATAGCACAATATTGTAATACCCTTCTTTTCTGACACGAATTTCCTATTTTGAGTGACTGGAAATTAAAAATAATTAAAATACTTAACGAGATACATTCTTAAATATATTTATAGTCCATTTTTATTCTCTACAATCCTTATTTATATTGAGATCATTCTATTGTTAAATATGTTGTTATCAAAAAAAAAATTGTTTACATCTCTTAGGAGGAGAAATTACACTCTCGTCTTATGAGAAATTTTTAAAAATAGATTTGGTTCCACGTTCCTTTTTGGTCTTTTTTTTGCCAAAATGGTCCAAATCGTTAAGTATTAAACGGTTTCTGTTTAATGGCCAAAAATGAGCTAATTTAATCCTTATAATTGAAATAAAATATTACATAATTTATTTGGATATAATTTGAAATAGAAAAGCAAATCCAAAATTTTCAAAAATATGTAGTTGATTTCAAGAGTAAATAAATTAACAAATCTTTTCAAACTAAAAAAATAAAAAATCACTTAAATCACTTAAAACGATCAATTTTTATTTTCTGAAATTTTCTTCGTACAAAGATGAATATATGGATTTATATATTATTGGGTAAATTGCATAGAAAACCCTTATCTTTAACCCGATTCCGGTTTTAAACCAATCTTTTTTTTTTTTTGCAAATAAAACTACGACCTCTCAATTGAACTTAATTGGCACCTTCGATGAGACCCGGCGGCCGATGTGGCTAGGAGTGTTCAAAACCGAATATCCGGACTTTCGGATATCCGAAATTTCGGATATCCGAAAATTCGGATAGTAGATTTTGATATCCGATATCCGTATCCGAAAAAAAAAAATTATTCGGATATCCTTATATTCGAAAAAAAATATTCGGATTTGGATATCGGATATCCGAATATCCGAAAAAAACTTCAGATATGGATATCGGATATCCGAATATCCGAATACTTTTTATTATTTAAAATATAAAAAAAATAAAAATTTTAGGATTTTTCGGATATTTCGGATATCCGAATATCCGATTTTTTTGAAAACTACTATCCGATATCCGAATCCGAAGTTCCGGATATCCGAACTTCGGATATCCGAATTATCGGATATCCGAATTTTCGGATATCCGGAACTTCGGATTTTCGGATATTTCGGATCGGATATCGGATATCGGATATTTTTGAACACCCCTAGATGTGGCTACATGTGTGCCTACGTGTTTAAATATTTGCCCAAATGTCCATTAATTTCCTACGTGGCAAGAAGATGTGGCACAAATCCGTTCTCCCTCTTTCTATCTTCTCCCTCTCTCTTCTCCCCCATCTGTTCAGTTCCCCCACTACATTTCTTCTCCACTCCCGTTCAGCACTCCCTCTCTCTTCTCCCACTACATTTTTTCTCCAGTCCCGTTCAGCACTCCCTCTCTCTTCTCCCACTTAATTTCTTCTCCAGTCCCGTTCATCAATCCCTGACTTTCGGCAAAAATGAGCTCTTCATCCGCACAACCGGGCTCTTGTTTCAATCCCGGCCAGCAACTTTGCAATTGTCTTCCACCTCTACCAGCTATATGGAAGACTTCAAAAAGTGAGCAAAACCCTGAGAGGCGGTGCTGGTATTGCCAAAAGAGAGGACAGGTACGAATTTTTCAATTTTTCTTCTTCATTTCTGGGCAATGAGACTGTAAATTTAAATGAAAGATTGATTTTTATGTGGCAGAGAGGTTCATGTGATTTTTGGCTTTGGATTGATCCGGTATTGACTACTCATTATAAGGATGTTATCCAAAGACTAAAGCTTGAAAAGGAATGTGTTGTGGAGCAACTACTTCAACAGAGAAAAATGAAGAAGAAAAATGAAGAAGTGGAAGTGGAAGAGGAAGAATACACACCACGTTATTCCGCTGAAAACTTGAAGGAAGTGGTGAATAATATGAAGAGTGTTGAATTCAAGATCAAGGTGTTGTATGTAGTCGGTGCTGCTGTTGGTTTGTTGGTTTTATTTTCCAAGCTTTAGGATTGCTGTTGTTTGTTTGTTGGATTTTGGTGTCTGGGATTGTTTGTTGGTTTGTTGGTTTTATTTTCTAAGCTTTTAGATTGTTGTTGTTTGTTGGATTTTGGTGTCTGGGATTGTTTGTTGGTATTGAATGATGATGATGATGATGATGATGATGATGTTGTTGTTATCTACTCAAGTTGTTGGTATTGAATGTTGCATTTGTTAGCATCTCGTAGTAAATATTAGATGTTTTGTTGGTTCAGTTTCATGGAATGCTACTGTCTGAAAATTGACAAAATTGACAAAATGGAATCCTTTTCTATTCCTTTTATATTCTTACATTACATTTTTGGTATTTTTTTCCTTTTTTCAAAAAAATAAACAAAATAAATATCATGAAGATGCCCACTCCATCTAATAACACAAGTATACCAAAAGTAGATTTCATTAACATTGAATCATCAACATCAAAGGCAATCTGGATTGACATAGTCACAACTAAATCACAACTAATTCCCACCAGTCACAATCTTCTAAAGAGAGTAGTGTCGGATTCACATAGTCACAAACAAAGGCCAAGCGTACATGTCTATTCAGGTTTACAAAATAAAGGCCAAAATGACAATCTGATGCCTAGTTAACCCCAAATGGAACCCTGCTTTCTTGTGTTGAAGGACCTCCATTTCTGGCCATAGTGCTCTGTGTAGAGAGTTGAGCAGCTTTCTTCCTTGGTCGTCCCGTTCTCCCTCCACTACTCAATGCCATAGAGGTTGATGTCTGCTCTTGTTCTTCAGAAGGTGGTTGAGCTGGATGCTTTCTTGGTCTTCCTCTTTTTCCCTATTTCATTAAATTTGAAGAAACATGCTCAAATACCAACTCAAAGAATGCAAATGGCAGAAATGAAGACTCAAACATACAGAAATTCACCTTTGGTATTGCTGGTGCCTTTGGATTTGAACAAGTCTTGTAGTTGTGGCCCTTCTGTTTGCAATTTGAACATGTCATGACAAGCCCAAATCTCTTCAGCTTGTGTGGATTTTTTGGATCCTCCTCAGGGTCTCTTTTCCTGTTCTTCTTTGGTCGACCTGGCAATTTTCTAATTTTTGGAGGCTTGACAACAAAGCCCTCTCGCCTCGTGCCACATTTCCTCGAAACCACAGCTCAATAGCATGTTTGTAGCCTTCTAGATACACATTAAGTGTAATAGGGATGTACAAAGGCAACTGGATCCTCTCCCTTAAACCCAATTGCAGCACAAGCATGAGTACATGGAATACCAGTCAAATCCCATCTTCTACATGTACAAGTTTTATCCTTGAGGCTTACAACAAATGTTTTCCCATCCAAGCAAACCTCAAACTTGTCATGTATGTTAGGAAATACATAAGCCCTAACACTCTGAAGTCTATGTTTTTCTAGTTTAGAGACAAATGCAGGACACACACTCTCTTCTTGTGCACAAATGTGTTGGAGCTTCTCTACCTGCCTAATCATGAGATCTCTCCTAATTTGCTCACACATGTGTATTATATGCATTCCCCTAGCAGCTAGGATGCACCCATTAAATGTTTCAGCTATGTTATTGTCTATCATATCACTACATGAACCTGTAGATAGAAAACACCTACAGAAGCGCTTTACATCCCTTTCAACAAAATCACCATGAGCCTTCTCATTTTCTGCCTTAAGGTCTTCCAAATTGCTCTTGTACTCCTGTACGTAGGTGCTTCTTACAACCCTCCAGAAAATATTTTTCAAGGCTGTTCCTTTATGTTGCTTCTTCCAGTTCATGTACACATGTCTGGCACAATTCCTATGCTCATACATAGGAGCTAACTTAGAAACCGCATTCATCAAGCCCTAAAAATAAAACAAATACAAAGTCAAATACCATCTTATACACAAATGAAGCTTGAAAAATAAGGTTTGCCTATGTTACCTTTTGTTGATCACTAATAAAACACCAACCATTCCCATCTGTTATTCCTAGATCTTCAAGAAGAATCTCTAGAAACCATGTCCAACGTTGCTCATTTTCCACTTCTACAATAGCCCATGCAATTGGAAACATTTGATTGTTCCCATCCTATGTCTGAAAATAAAATTCATGAAGCAAAGAGAATAAGCACAAAGTAACTAACAAATTCACAAGCTTACCTTTCCAACTGCAGCAAGAAGAATACCACCCAAGTAGGTTTTGAGAAAGCAACCATCAAGACCTATAATTGGTCTACAGCTCTTCATGAATCCAACCTTGAGGGAACTATGCCCTATATACAGACCTTTGAAGATTGCTCCATGAGCCAACTGCAACAGATATTTCCCATCCTTGTCAAGTCTATAGAGCTCAGCCACATACCTCCTAAGCAAGGCATAATGCTGCTCAACAGATCCTCTGATGATCTCTTGAGCTATAGCCCTAGCCCTGTATAGCCTATCTTTCCGAGGTATAGTTAGATACTTCTCTGTGATGTTCTCTGCCAATATGGCAATAGGATAGTTTGGATGTACTCTAAAAAGATTCATGTAGTTATGTGCTATCCACCTTGAACTCATAAGCCTGTTGTTTGGCTTCCTCTTTTTTCACAAATAACGACGCCGTTTACCGACGCCATTTACCGACGCCTTTACCGACGCCATTTACCGACGTCAATGTAATTGGTCTATTATTTACCGACGCCATTACCGACGCCCGTTATTTAATTAATTTACCGACGTCATTGCCGACGACCGGTTCACAGACTTATTTTTTTTCTTTTTTTTCACAATTACCGACGCCATTTACCGACGCCATTTACCGACGCCATTTTGGCATTGGTAAAATTTTTTTATTATCTTTTTTTTTTTTCTTTTTTCACAAATAACGACGCCGTTTACCGACGCCATTTACCGACGCTTTTACCGACGCTATTTACCGACGTCAATGTAATTGGTCTATTATTTACCGACGCCATTACCGACGCCCGTTATTTAATTAATTTACCGACGCCATTGTCGACGACCGGTTCACAGACTTATTTTTTTTTTTTTTTTTTCACAATTACCGATGCCCGTTAACCGACGCCATTTTGGCATTGGTAAATTTTTTTATTATCTGTTTTTTTTTCCTTTTTCACAAATAACGACGCCGTTTACCGACGCCTTTACCCGCCGTTGTTAAACTTATAATTTACCGACGCCATTACCGACGCCCGTTATTTAATTAATTTACCGACGTCATTGCCGACGACCGGTTCACAGACTTATTTTTTTTTCTTTTTTTTCACAATTACCGACGCCCGTTAACCGACGCCATTACCGATGCCATTTTGGCATTGGTAAATTTTTTTTATTATCTTTTTTTTTTTCTTTTTTCACAAATAACGACGCCATTTACCGACGCCATTTACCGACGCCTTTACCGACGTCAATGTAATTGGTCTATTATTTACCGACGCCATTACCGACGCCCGTTATTTAATTAATTTACCGACGCCATTGCCGACGACCGGTTCACAGACTTTTTTTTTCTTTTTTTTCACAATTACCGACGTCATTTACCGACGCCATTTTGGCATTGGTAAAATTTTTTTATTATCTTTTTTTTTTCTTTTTTCACAAATAACGACGCCGTTTACCGACGCCTTTACCGACGCCATTTTGGCGTTGGTAAATTTTTTTTTATTTTTTTTATTTTTTTTAATTTACCGACGCCGTTTACGCTGCGTCGGTAAATTTTTTATGCTATCCCACATCGAAAAAACAGTAGTGTTTTTTCTGGTTTATAAACCAAAATCCTTCTCAATAATTTGAAATTGAATGGAGCCCGAACCTGACCCGTCCGGACCCGGACCCGACCCGCCCGGACCTGGACCTGACCAAACCTGACCCGCCTGAGCCTGGACCTAACCCGCCTGAGCCCGGACATGACCCGCCTGAGCCCTGACCTGACTTTTTTAGATTTTTTTTTTTAATTTAACGACGCCAAAAATGGCGTCGGTAAATGGCGGAGTCGGTAATGGCATCGGTAAAAAATTACCGTCGAGCGTTTTTCCAACGGTGGATTGCCGTCGGTAATGCCGTCAGTAATTTTTTTACCGACGCCATTTTCTGTTTTACCAACGGCGTTTGGCGTCGGTAAAAACTGTTTTTTTTTTGTAGTGGTTGTTGTTATTGATTCCAAATACTTGAAGAACATTTATTACCAAGTATTTGACGATTGGTGTATACCCCTAGTTTGTATTAGGGAAGATTGTGTATTTGTGTGTATTGGTGATAATGGATTTTAAGCGGCTTCGGTCCCGTGGTTTTTACTCTCGTCTTGAGGAGTTTTCCACGCTAAAATTTGTGTCTCGTGTTTACTGTTTTTCGGATATCATTTGTATTAATTTTATCGAGTTGTAATTGTTGCTCTACTCGTCGGTAACCACAAAGTTACGATTGAAGAGTGGGAATTTTGTCAAACGAGGTTCTGCTTTATTCGTTGTGACGTGACGTTAGTCGGTATTTTTCCCAATACAAAGCAGTAGAAACTCCAAATGAGAGACTGCTCAGGTGACAGAGGTAGCGGAACAGAGTGGATAAAGTGCAGCATAGATGCAGCCTCATTGAAGATGGGCTATGGGGCTGTGATTAGATTGGGAAGGGAAGTTTTTAGCAGCAATCCAAGGTGAAATTGATGGCCCTTTGCTTCCAGAAGTTGCTGTGGCCCTAGGCATGAGAGAAGTTCTCAGTTGGTTAAAGCTAAAATGGAACACTCTTCTTGCATTATTCTGGAAACTGATTGTTCGCAAGTGATTAAAGCTTTAAGAGGAAGACTAAGGAATAACTCTTGGTATTTCTTATATATTATTTCTGAATGTAAAAGTTTGCTAGGTGATTTACAAAATGTGTTGTGTTTTTTGTTAAAATTTTGGCCCAAATGATTATTTTTATTATGGGCCGGTATTTCTTGCAGCCCGGCCCAGATGACTTAAACCCACTCCCCGGCTCCTTTTTTCTCACCCGTTGGATGATGGTTGACCTATCCCTACCGTCTATCCCTTATACTTAAACCCCCCACCCGTAACCCTAGCCTCACTTCTCTCTCGGTTTTTCCCTCACCCCCCTCACCTACCCGCCGTCTGCCATGGGAAAGATTTTCTTTCCTTCCTCCTGCTCGGCTTCGCGGTCCCAATTTGGAAGGGGATCGAAACCCATATCATCCTTTGATATGATTGGATTCGATCCTCCTAAAATCGGTGGCTTCGACCGGTTGGTGTTTTGCCTATTTAAGGCTGGCGATCTGAGGTGAGGGAGACACACGAAAAACGAACGAAAAATAAAAACCTAATTTTCTAAGTGAGGAAGAAATCGATTTGTGTTTTCTTGGTGAAAATTTTTCTGAGTGAAAACTTCTTTCTGAGTGAAAAGCTACTTGAGGCATTTTTGGGGGGTTTTTCCGGGAATAGTTGGAACCAGCCGGGGTGTTTCTGGATTTGTTCGTCTGGGCTGTTGGCCGCGGATACGTACGGAGCCTTGGACGCGGGTACTTGATAGAGGAGGACTGAGCCGAGGCCAAGTTCCGGTCATCTCTCACCACCGTCCACCGTGTGTTGTTTCGGATCTTTGTGATCCTTTTCGGTTTGGATTTCTGGCACCTTTTCCCCCTGTTCTTTGTGTTAATCTGTCTTTCGGGTTAATTAGTTTTTCCCGTTTTTTATTTCGTGTAATTCGTTTGCTGTGTAATTCGTTCTTTTCGGGAATTTATTTGTAATTTGTTTACCTCGCTGTTGTGTAATCGTCTATGTATTCCGAATAGTTTCCCCACAGTGGTATCGGAGCCCTTTAAAAGGGGTTTCTATTCGGAAGGGCATACGGGTTCCGGCCGAGGAATCCGCTCAGGTATTACATTCCATTCTCTCCCTTAAATTTTCGGTACTTTTTGGTTGCTGCTTCTCGTTATTTATTTTAGCTTCCGCACGCTTCATCTTGGTGACCGTGATTGTTTCGGTTTTTGATACCTTGTGTTGAGACTGTTGAAATTGTTATCTCTGGGCATACCAAACCCCCTTGCCTGGACCGTAAGTGTTCCTCGGATCTTGTGGGGGCTCCGGATACGATTCCACCGTATCATCTTTTAAAAATCTGTGTGATTTTTAAAAGCGTGTGTTATCTGTGTGATATTGGTATTCGACTCCAAAATCCGTGTGATTTCGTTCGTTGTGGTATCTTCGTGATATTTATTTGTCACCTCTGTTTTCGTTTAATTAGTACCTTGTCTTTGGTATTTTAAAATCTTGTGTGATTTTTACAAATACTAAAATGGGTTCTCTAACTTCATTTACAATGGCACCTTTTGACGGTAAAGGAGATTTTAGAATTTGGCAACAAAAATGAAATCTATACTTGTCCAACAAAAATGTTTTAAAGCCATTGAAGGTATTTTCCCATCCGATGTGTCTTCGAAAACGAGAGGAATTAATTGAGTTTGCTCATTCCTCTATAATCTTGAACTGTCGATTATGTGATTAGACGAATAAAGTAATCGATAATGCAAAACATCTTTGGGATAAACTTGAGGAAACGTTCTTGAAAAATCTTTGCCAAATAAATTATTCCTCCTCGAAAAGTTTTTCCGCTATGTTGGATTTGAATAAAGATATTGATAGCAATCTTGACACCTTTACAAAGTTAGTTCAAGATATAAAACAAACTGGTGATAAAAACATTGATGATTATTCCCCTATTGTGCTCTTGAATGCTATCCCAGATGCTTATAATGATGTGAAATCTGCCATTAAGTATGGTAGGGATTCTGTGACCTTAGATACTGTTATAAGTGGCTTGAAGAGTAAGGAATTAGACTTGAAAGTTAATAAGGTCCATAAACCGGTTTCTGATGTTAATTTTGTAAGGTCTAAACCACACCTTAAAAAGAAACCGTTTATCAAATCTGATTTTGAAAAGTCTAATAAGAAAAAGGGGCAATGGAAGGATAAATCTAAGTTCCGGCCTAAAAACCGCAAATGCTATAATTGTGGTGAATCTGGTCATTATATACATGAATGCACCAAACCTAAAAAGAATTTGTCAAATGATCAGGCAAACTTTACAGCTGGGGATGTCTTTACAGTTATTGATAATATGCATCTTTCTGTGAATTCTGTGCTTTCTGGTCTAAGTGAAAATGAATGGTTGCTGGATTCTGGATGCACTCACCATATGACACCTTATAAACAGCATTTTACGAGTTATACTAATCTTGGTGATCGGTATGTGTATATGCCTGATAAAATAAAACGGGTTGTGGCCGGGGTTGGGAATGTTTGTTTGAAATTTGCTGATGGTACTCAATTTACTTTAAAAAATGTCCGACATATCCCCGATTTATCTAACAATTTGATATCCTGTACTACTTTGGAAGATGAGGGTCTTAGGGGTTCATGGGGAAATGGTTATATGAAAATCTGCAAAGGTTCCTTAATGTTGTTTAAAGGAATCCGGAAATTTAATTTATATATTTGCCAAACTGAAATTGTTGCATGTTCCAACCTGGTTTGTGCAGATAAAACCGAATTATGGCATAATAGGTTAGGACACATGAGCATGAAGGGATTAGATATCTTGCATAAACAAAAGTGTTTTGGAAAAGATAAAATCTCTAAGTTGTCTTTCTGTGACTCTTGCATGTATGGCAAACAACATAAAACCCAATTTCCGAAACCTCCCAATTCCCCTGATCCCGTTTTTGAAAAATCTGGTAAGAGTTCCAATGTGCTTGATTATGTTCATGCTGATGTTTGGGGTCCTGCCAGTGTCCCGACTCATGGTAGAAACCGTTACTTCTTGTCAATCATTGATGATTATTCTAGGAAAGTTTTCGTTTTTCTACTCAAACTGAAATCTGATGTGTTTGAAAAATTTCAAACTTGGAAAACTTTAGTGGAAAATCAAACCGGAAAGCGGATTAAATAGATACGGACCTATAAGGGTCTTGAATTTTGCAATACTCAGTTTGATACTATGTGTTCCGAAAACGGCATCCTTAGGCATAAGACAGTTCCTTACACCCCTCAATGTAATCAGGGTGGCCGAGCGGATGAACCGAACCCTCCTTGAAAAGGTTAGGGCTATGCTCGCCACTGGACTGGCCCAAAAGTTTTTGGGGTGAGGCTCTTTTAATCACGCCTATCTTATAAATAGATCACCTTCTATACCTCTGAATGGTAATTATCCCGAGTCTGTGTGGTCGGGTCATGCTGTTGATTTTTCAAACATTCGTGTGTTTGGTTGTGCTGCTTATGTGCATCAAAATGTTGATAAACTTGAGCCTAGATCCTTGAGATGTGTTTTTCTTGGATATCCTGATGGTATTAAGGGTTATCGATTATAGGTCAGATCTGAACCCGGGTTGAAAGTGATCACTAGTAGGGATGTGGTGTTTAATGAAACTGGATTTCCTTGTCTTAATAATCCATTACCTGCTCCTGTGTTAGCTGCTGAAAATACTCCCCACCCTGTTCAGATTAGGGTGGAGCGTCTTAGTGACAATGAGTTGCCTGCTGAATCTGATAATATGGAAAATCCTGATATCTCTAATGATCAACACGATAATCAATCAAAATGGAGACGAGTCCAACTGCTCGATTTGTCTGATTATCAACTAACTAGGGATAGGTCTAGAAGAAATGTTAGAAGACCTATACATTTAGATGATTTCCACATGGCTTCTCTTGCTTTCAATGTGTTTGATATGCTTGATGGAAATGAACCTAAATCTTACAATGACGCTCTGTTGTCTGATAAATCAAATGAATGGTTAAGTGCAATGAATGAAGAAATGACGTCCTTGCATGCTAATAATACTTGGAAACTTGTTCCAAAACCTAAGAACTGTTCTTTGATTGATTGTAAGTGGTTATTTAAAGTCAAAAAGGATGAGGATGACATCAGATTCAAAGCAAGGTTAGTAGCTAAAGGTTTCACTCAGCGCGAAGGTATTGACTATACCGAAATTTTTGCACCCGTAGTTAAATTCACCACTGTTCGCATCATGCTTGCATTAGTTGCACATCATAATTGGGAGTTGAAACAATTAGATGTAAAACGGCATTTTGCATGGTGAATTAAAGGAAACCATCTACATGAAACAACCGGAAGGTTTTATAAATGCTAACCATCCGGATTATGTGTGCTTGCCGAATAAAACCTTATATGGCACGGCAGCCCCTAGAGAATGGAACAAGAAATTTAATGATTGCATGCTTTCCTTGAAATTCTCGCCAAGTGCTTATGATCCATGCCTTTATTTCAAGATTGATTGTGATGTTCCTATGTTCCTTCTTATTTATGTAGACGATATGCACATGATAACTTCAAGCATTAAATCTATTAATCATGTCCAAAAACTCTTAGGAGAACAATTTGAAAAGAAATACTTGGGGATGCTAAAAGGATTTTAGGAATGAATATCGTTCGGGATAGATCGAAGGCACTTTATTTCTAAATCAGTCCTCTTACATTGGTAAAATTGGAAAAATTTCTATGATCGATGCAAAATCATTGGTGTGCCACTGGCTTCTCATTTCTTATTATCCAAAACTCAGTCTCCAAAAACGGAATCTGAAATTCAAGAAATGAGATCTATCCCATATGCTAATGCTATTGGATCTGTTATGTACCTTATGGTCAGTACCAGACCTGATATTGCTTATGCTGTGAGCTGTTTAAGTAGGTATATGGCCAATCCTGGGAAGCCTCATTGGGAGGCTCTTAAGTGGTTACTTTGGTACTTAAAAAATTCTGTTTCTGATGGACTTGTGTTTTCTAAATCTAATGGTGGGGTTAACCTTAAAGGTTATGTTGATTCTAATTATGCCAATGATCGGGATGAATGTAAGTCCACAACTTCATATGTGTTTACCTTGTGTGGCTCATGCATTTCTTGGAAATCTCAACTTCAGCATATAGTTACTTTGTCTACTACCGAAGCTGAATATATTGTCACTACTGAAGCCTTTAAAGAGGCTATTTGATTGAAAGGTTTACTTAATGAAATTGGTGTTCTTCGTGACAATGTTGTGGTTTTTTCTCGATCGATCTAGCATACACTTGTGCGTAAACTCGCTTTCCATGATCGAACAAAACATATTGACGTCGGCGACATTTCATCCGTGATATAGTCGAAAAGGGCATAATTGATTTGAAGAAAATCCCGCCCCGTCTAACCTCACAGATATGGGCACGAAGTGCCTACTACCGAGAAAGTCGATCTTGCAAGTCGATACTAAATATCGACTCCTTCAATCAAGACTCTCCGTCGCTATCTTTGTGATAGCTTTTCTAGTTTTCTCTGTGACTCCTAGTTTTTCCTTTCTTAGTGATTGTTTAATGTCTTTATACTTGTACTAACTTTGTGTGGTGTGCAGGTGGTGTGACGTTCGGCGATGATGACCTCCCTATCACGAGAGTACCCCGATGGCTCATTTGGTCCGGGTGGAGATTTGTTAAAATTTTGGCCCAAATGATTATTTTTATTATGGGCCGGTATTTCTTGCAGCCCGGCCCAGATGACTTAAACCCACTCCCCGGCTCCTTTGTTCTCACCCGTTGGATGATGGTTGACCTATCCCTACCGTATATCCCTAATACTTAAACCCCCCACCCGTAACCCTAGCCTCACTTCTCTCTCGGTTTTCCCTCACCCCCTCACCTACCCGTAAATCCGCCATGGGAAAGATTTTCTTTCCTTCCTCTGCTCGGCCCGGCGGTCCCAATTTGGAAGGGGATCGAAACCCATATCATCCTTTGATATGATTGGATTCGATCCTCCTAAAATCGGTGGCTTCGATAGGTTGGTGTTTTGCTTTATTTAATTTGGCGATCCGAGGTGAGGGAGACACACGAAAACGAACGAAAAATAAAAACCTAATTTTCTAAGTGAGGAAGAAATCGATTTGTGTTTTCTTGGTGAAAATTTTTAAGTGAAAACTTCTTTACGAGTGAAAAGCTACTTGAGGCATTTTTGGGGGGTTTTTAGGAATAGTTGGAACCCGGTAGGGTGTTTCGGATTTGTTAAATGCAATTTGTTGGCCGCGGATACGTACGGAGCCTTGGACGCGGGTACTTGATAGAGGAGGACTGAGCCGAGGCCAAGTTCCGGTCATCTCTCACCACCGTCCACCGTGTGTTGTTTCGGATCTTTGTGATCCTTTTCGGTTTGGATTTCTGGCACCTTTTCCCCCTGTTCTTTGTGTTAATCATCTTTCGGGTTAATTAGTTTTTCCCGTTTTCTATTTCGTGTAATTCGTTTGCTGTGTAATTCGTTCTTTTCGGGAATTTATTTGTAATTTGTTTACCTCGCTGTTGTGTAATCGTCTATGTATTCCGAATAGTTTCCCCACATTTTTGTTAAGAGATCAGTGAATGTTGTTTCAATATCAATCACTTAATGTGACCTGACTATAGCAATTATTACGACTCATCACCATCTCATGTTATTTTTCATGTAATTGGGAAAGCCTATGATTTTGATGGTTTTGGAATTTCATTTCATTTCTCCTTCATATGAAGGTTGCGGCAGGAAGGGCATCCGCGTAAAATTTTGCCACTTTTTCTTTTGCATGAATTGTAGTGTTAACTAATTTTCGACAATTAATTGACACTATAATTTTCATGTCATCGACCAATATAGTTGGGATATTAAGTCTGATTGATGATGATCGGCGAATGTTGTTAGCTAGAGCAACAAAGTTCTATGTCTGGTCCTCCTCTCTTCGTCTATCTTGAATTGCGATTCGATCTGCTTCATTAATGAAAGTTCCATCTTTGGTTTCAAAAAAAAAAAAAAAACATTTACCCTCAAATCCAATCAATTTCTCTCTTATGTTTAAATATTAATTACAAATATCTATTTACATAATTTATTTTATAAGCTACTTCAACCGTTAATTTTACCAAATACTTTAACTTTAACAAGCTACCTCATTCGCTGTAAATTAGTTTATCCACTATTCGCTGTAAATTAATTTATCCACTATAAACTAATTTATTCTATTTATTTGTTACAAATAGAGCCTTAAGTAATTACTTTTATTTTCTTAACAAGTGTGCTTGATTTTTAATATAAAATTTAACTATTTATTTTATTTTAGAAATTGTACCATAATTACACAAATTACACTATCATTATCTTTAAAAATATTTTTATAAATTATTATTATTATATATTTAAAAAATCAAGTTAAGATTTTGTCTAAAAAATATAGTAGAATTAGGTAGTACTACTAAAGTAAAAAGTGAATGCCACCAAAATTCTTCATTAATGCACAAATTATGATGATTTGGGGTACAACCAATAACATTAGTGGTGCAGCAGATAGTGATTCAAAAATCATAATCATTCGATTGATAGATAAAACTTTAATCATTAGTCAAAAAAGCCAAACATACATGTGGCCTGTGGGTACGTTTTTAAGCCTAAATTGGCCGCGGCCCAATGGATGTGTCCAACTTTTTCGATTATAAATTCATCTAGTATATGTTTACTACGTGTGTTGTGTCCCATAACTATTTACAGCTGGTTGGATAATATCTGTTACAAGAATAAATGAAATAAATAAGTAACCTAATAAACTTAGGAAAATTCTAAGATATCTGTATCGTATTCATTCGAGTACCTTAGAACTTCATGTAAATTCATATACGTATCAATTTTTTGGAGGTAAACATTTCATTAGAGTATACTACTTACTCGGTTCCATATAAAAAGTTCCCTTTTAAAAATATTGTTTTATCTTATTAGAACGATCTCAATTCTATATTTTTATATTTCATGTGCTAATTACTTTTTATTTGTATCGTCTAAGATTAGTACTCAAGTAATATGTAAGGATATAAATAAAAAATAAGAAAAAATCTTATTTTTTGTGTATTATTTCTATAATTAATAAAAATATAAATATTCATTAGATATACTCCTCGAGTCGGACTTCTCAGATCGGACTCCTCAAATGAGACGAGAGGAGTACATATTTTTGTATTAGCGGTGAAAAAACTACAAGATTTCTAGAACTCTTTTTTTTTTCATAATAAAAACCCTTTGAGATAATTTTGGACTGCCAGTGAAATCTCAGGAAGATTTGAACTTTATTTTTTTTAATCCTGATATATTTTAATTTAAGTATGTAATCAAAAAAGGGACCTGGTAACTGTATCAAAAGAGAAAAAATATCTTCATTGTTGAGTTAAAAAAAAAGGGGGATGAGCTATGGCAATTGTGGAATAGAATATTGAGAAAAGTTGGTTGAACTCTATGGTCTATAATTCAATATAACCTTTATCTTTGTTTGGAGTTCTTGTTGGTATGCAAGAATATTTTAAAGCACTTATTGGCTATTGGGATGGGAATGGGTCGGGTTACTAGAGACCCGCATAAAATTATTTGGGTAAAATATCATTCATATTTATTCAAAATTTATAATTATCTTTATATCAAACTAGTATACCATCCGTATAAAATGCGGGAACATAAAAAAAATTCACATAGAAACGCATACTACCCAACCGTTCACCATAAATTTTATAGCACTTATTTGTAAATAACATTAGTCGTTCTGTTTACGATTACACCATTCTTGTCGCAATAAAAAAATTCAAGTCTTTCGTGCTCTTCACTTTGATACTACTACATAAAACTGACCACGATTGGATACGAGTCTTGGTAGATGCACGTCAACATGAGAGAGTGCATAACCATGAAAAGCATAATTAGTGGAAATTGTCGTCTTTGAGATTTAAATGTCAATCTACTATCTGAGTTTAATATCATTTGTGGAATAAATCTTCACTCATAAATGTGTAGTATAACATAATAAATGTTATGAAAGTAATTGTACCAAAGCAAATATGCATCATGCAATGAATATTAGAAAATAAAATAAACAAAACTAAAGTCTCTCACATAATCAATTATTGTTGCAATAGCACAATATTGTAATACCCTTCTTTTAAACGACCGAATTTCCTATTTTGAGTATTTGGAAATTAAAAATAATTAAAATACTTAACGAGATACATTCTTAAATATATTTATAGTCCATTTTTATTCTCTACAATCCTTATTTATATTGAGATCATTCTATTGTTAAATATGTTGTTATCAAAAAAAAATTGTTTACATCTCTTAGGAGGAGAAATTACACTTTCGTCTTATGAGAAATTTTTAAAAATAGATTTGGTTCCACGTTCCTTTTTGGTCTTTTTTTTGCCAAAATGGTCCAAATCGTTAAGTATTAAACGGTTTTTGTTTAATGGCCAAAAATGAGCTAATTTAATCCTTATAATTGAAATAAAATATTACATAATTTATTTGGATATATAATTTAAAATAGAAAAGCAAATCCAAAATTTTCAAAAATATGTAGTTGATTTCAAGAGTAAATAAATTAACAAATCTTTTCAAACTAAAAATAAAAATCACTTAAATCACTTAAAAGCGATCAATTTTTATTTTAAAATTTTCTTCGTACAAAGATGAATATATGGATTTATATATTATTGGGTAAATTGCATAGAAAACCCTTACCTTTACCCCGATTAGGTTTTAAACCAATCTTTTTTTGCAAATAAAACTACGACCTCTCAATTGAACTTAATTGGCACCTTCGATGAGACCGTGGCCGATGTGGCTAGATGTGTGCCTACGTGTTTAAATATTTGCCCAAATATCCATTAATTTCCTATGTGGCAAGAAGATGTGGCACAAATCCGTTCTCCCTCTTTCTATCTTCTCTCTCTCTCTTCTCCCCATCCGTTCAGTTCTCCCACTACATTTCTTCTCCACTCCCGTTCAGCACTCCCTCTCTCTTCTCCCACTACATTTCTTCTCCAGTCCCGTTCAGCACTCCCTCTCTCTTCTCCCACTTAATTTCTTCTCATCCGTTCGGCAATCCACGACTTTCGGCAAAAATGAGCTCTTCATCCGCACAATCGGGCTCTTGTTTCAATCGGCGACAACTTTGCAATTGTCTTCCACCTCTACGGCTATATGGAAGACTTCAAAAGTGAGCAAAACCACGAGAGGCAGTCTTTGGTATTGCCAAAAGAGAGGCGGTGCGAATTTTCAATTTTTCTTCTTCATTTAAGGCAATGAGGCGTAAATTTAAATGAAAGATTGATTTTTATGGCGAGAGAGGTTCATGTGATTTTTGGCTTTGGATTGATCCGGTATTGACTACTCATTACAAGGATGTTATCCAAAGACTAAAGCTTGAAAAGGAATGTGTTGTGGAGCAACTACTTCAACAGAGAAAAATGAAGAAGAAAAATGAAGAAGTGGAAGTGGAAGAGGAAGAATACACACCACGTTATTCATTTGAAAACTTGAAGGAAGTGGTGAATAATATGAAGAGTGTTGAATTCAAGATCAAGGTGTTGTATGTAGTCGGTCTTCTTTGTTGGTTTGTTGGTTTTATTTTCCAAGCTTTAGGATTGCTGTTGTTTGTTTGTTGGATTTTGGTGTCTGGGATTGTTTGTTGGTTTGTTGGTTTTATTTTCTAAGCTTTTAGATTGTTATTGTTTGTTGGATTTTGGTGTCTGGGATTGTTTGTTGGTATTGAATGATGATGATGATGATGATGATGATGATGATGATGTTGTTGTTGTCATCTACTCAAGTTGTTGGTATTGAATGTTGCATTTGTTAGCATCTCGTAGTAAATATTAGATGTTTTGTTGGTTCAGTTTCATGGAATGCTACTGTCTGAAAATTGACAAAATTGACAAAATGGAATCCTTTTCTATTCCTTTTATATTCTTACATTACATTTTTGGTATTTTTTTTCCTTTTTTCAAAAAAATAAACAAAATAAATATCATGAAGATGCCCACTCCATCTAAGAACACAAGTATACCAAAAGTAGATTTCATTAACATTGAATCATCAACATCAAAGGCAATCTGGATTGACATAGTCACAACTAAATCACAACTAATTCCCACCAGTCACAATCTTCTAAAGAGAGTAGTGTACTGGATTCACATAGTCACAAAAAAAGGCCAAGCGTACATGTCTATTCAGGTTTACAAAATAAAGGCCAAAATGACAATCTGATGCCTAGTTAACCCCAAATGGAACCCTGCTTTCTTGTGTTGAAGGACCTCCATTTCTGGCCATAGTGCTCTGTGTAGAGAGTTGAGCAGCTTTCTTCCTTGGTCGTCCCGTTCTCCCTCCACTACTCAATGCCATAGAGGTTGATGTCTGCTCTTGTTCTTCAGAAGGTGGTTGAGCTGGATGCTTTCTTGGTCTTCCTCATTTTCCCTATTTCATTAAATTTGAAGAAACATGCTCAAATACCAAATCAAACAATGCAAATGGAAGAAATGAAGAAACAATCATAAAGAAATTCACCTTTGGTATTCTTTGGTGCCTTTGGATTTGAACAAGTCTTGTAGTTGTGGCCCATACATTTGCAATTTGAACATGTCATGACAAGCCCAAATCTCTTCAGCTTGTGTGGATTTTTTGGATCCTCCTCAGGGTCTCTTTTCCTGTTCTTCTTTGGTCGACCTGGCAATTTTCTAATTTTTGGAGGCTTGACAACAAAGCCCTCTGCCTCAGGCCACATTTCCTCAGAAACCACAGGCTCAATAGCATGTTTGTAGCCTTCTAGATACCTGTCAACAGTGTAATAGGGATGTACAAAGGCAACTGGATCCTCTCCCTTAAACCCAATTGCAGCACAAGCATGAGTACATGGAATACCAGTCAAATCCCATCTTCTACATGTACAAGTTTTATCCTTGAGGCTTACAACAAATGTTTTCCCATCCAAGCAAACCTCAAACTTGTCATGTATGTTAGGAAATACATAAGCCCTAACACTCTGAAGTCTATGTTTTTCTAGTTTAGAGACAAATGCAGGACACACACTCTCTTCTTGTGCACAAATGTGTTGGAGCTTCTCTACCTGCCTAATCATGAGATCTCTCCTAATTTGCTCACACATGTGTATTATATGCATTCCCCTAGCAGCTAGGATGTACCCATTAAATGTTTCAGCTATGTTATTGTCTATCATATCACTACATGAACCTGTAGATAGAAAACACCTACAGAAGCGCTTTACATCCCTTGCAACAAAATCATCATGAGCCTTCTCATTTTCTGCCTTAAGGTCTTCCAAATTGCTCTTGTACTCCTGTACGTAGGTGCTTCTTACAACCCTCCAGAAAATATTTTTCAAGGCTGTTCCTTTATGTTGCTTCTTCCAGTTCATGTACACATGTCTGGCACAATTCCTATGCTCATACATAGGAGCTAACTTAGAAACCGCATTCATCAAGCCCTAAAAATAAAACAAATACAAAGTCAAATACCATCTTATACACAAATGAAGCTTGAAAAATAAGGTTTGCCTATGTTACCTTTTGTTGATCACTAATAAAACACCAACCATTCCCATCTGTTATTCCTAGATCTTCAAGAAGAATCTCTAGAAACCATGTCCAACGTTGCTCATTTTCCACTTCTACAATAGCCCATGCAATTGGAAACATTTGATTGTTCCCATCCTATGTATGAAAATAAAATTCATGAAGCAAAGAGAATAAGCACAAAGTAACTAACAAATTCACAAGCTTACCTTTCCAACTGCAGCAACAAGAATACCACCCAAGTAGGTTTTGAGAAAGCAACCATCAAGACCTATAATTGGTCTACAGCTCTTCATGAATCCAACCTTGAGGGAACTATGCCCTATATACAGACCTTTGAAGATTGCTCCATGAGCCAACTGCAACAGATATTTCCCATCCTTGTCAAGTCTATAGAGCTCAGCCACATACCTCCTAAGCAAGGCATAATGCTGCTCAACAGATCCTCTGATGATCTCTTGAGCTATAGCCCTAGCCCTGTATAGCCTATCTTTCCCAGGTATAGTTAGATACTTCTCTCTGATGTTCTCTGCCAATATGGCAATAGGATAGTTTGGATGTACTCTAAAAAGATTCATGTAGTTATGTGCTATCCACCTTGAACTCATAAGCCTGTTGTTTGGCTTCCTCTTTTTTTCACAAATAACGCCGTTCTGACGCAATTTACCACGCCTTTCTGACGCCATTTACCGACGTCAATGTAATTGGTCTATTATTTACCGACGCCATTACCGACGCCCGTTATTTAATTAATTTACCGACGCCATTCTTAATAGGTTCCTGAGACTTATTTTTTTCTTTTTTCACAATTACCGACGCCATTTACCGACGCCATTTACAGACGCCATTTTGGCATTGGTAAAATTTTTATTATCTTTTTTTCTTTTTCACAAATAACGACGCCGTTTACTGACGCCATTTACCGACGCTTTACTGACGCTATTTACCGCGTCAATGTAATTGGTCTATTATTCTGACGCCATTACCGACGCCCGTTATTTAATTAATTTACCGACGCCATTGTCGGCAATAGGTTCACTGAGACTTATTTTTTTCTTTTTTCACAATTACGATGCCCGTTAAGCAGCGCCATTACCGACGCCATTTTGGCATTGGTAAATTTTTATTATCTTTTTTTTTCCTTTTTCACAAATAACGACGCCGTTTACCGCGCCTTTACCGCCGTTGTTAAACTTATAATTCTGACGCCATTACGACGCCCGTTATTTAATTAATTCTGACGTCATTGCCGACGAATAGGTTCCTGAGACTTATTTTTTTCTTTTTTCACAATTACCGACGCCCGTTAACCGACGCCATTACCGATGCCATTTTGGCATTGGTAAATTTTTTTTATTATCTTTTTTTTTTCTTTTTTCACAAATAACGACGCCATTTACCGACGTCAATGTAATTGGTCTATTATTTACCGACGCCATTACCGACGCCCGTTATTTAATTAATTTACCGACGCCATTGCCGGCAATAGGTTCCTGAGACTTTTTTTTCTTTTTTCACAATTACCGACGGAATTTACCGACGCCATTTTGGCATTGGTAAAATTTTTTTGTTATCTTTTTTTTTTTCTTTTTTCACAAATAACGACGCCGTTTACCGACGCCTTTACCGACGCCATTTTGGCGTTGGTAAATTTTTTTTTTATTTTTTTTTATTTTTTTTAATTTACCGACGCCGTTTACGCTGCGTCGGTAAATTTTATGCTATCCCACATCGAAAAAACAGTAGTGTTTTTTCGGTTTATAAACCAAAATCCTTCTCAATAATTTGAAATTGAATGGGCCGAACGACCGTCCGGACCGGACCCGACCGCCGGACTGGACGACCAAACGACCCGCTTTGAGCCTGGACCTAACACTTTGAGCCGGACATGACCCGCTGAGCCACGACTGACTTTTTTAGATTTTTTTTTTTAATTTAACGACGCCAAAAATGGCGTCGGTAAATGGCGGAGTCAGTAATGGCATCGGTAAAAAATTACCGTCGAGCGTTTTTCCAACGGTGGATTGCCGTCGGTAATGCCGTCAGTAATTTTTTTACCGACGCCATTTTCTGTTTTACCAACGGCGTTTGGCGTCGGTAAAAACTGTTTTTTTTGTAGTGGTTGTTGTTATTGATTCCAAATACTTGAAGAACATTTATTACCAAGTATTTGACGATTGGTGTATACCCCTAGTTTGTATTAGGGAAGATTGTGTATTTGTGTGTATTGGTGATAATGGATTTTAAGCGGCTTCGGTCCCGTGGTTTTTACTCTCGTCTTGAGGGGTTTTCCACGCTAAAATTTGTGTCTCGTGTTTACTGTTTTTCGGATATCATTTGTATTAATTTTATCGAGTTGTAATTGTTGCTCTACTCGTCGGTAACCACAAAGTTACGATTGAAGAGTGGGAATTTTGTCAAACGAGGTTACGCTTTATTCGTTGTGGCGTGACGTTAGTCGGTATTTTCCCAATACAAAGCGGTAGAAACTCCAAATGAGAGAGGCGCTCAGTGACAGAGGTAGCGGAGCAGTGGATAAAGTGCGGCATAGATGCGGCCTCATTGAAGATGGGCTATGGGGCGTGATTAGATTGGGAAGGGAAGTTTTTAGCGGCAATCGAGGTGAAATTGATGGCCCTTTGCTTCGAGTTCTTGTGGCCCTAGGCATGAGAGAAGTTCTCAGTTGGTTAAAGCTAAAATGGAACACTCTTCTTGCATTATTCTGGAAACTGATTGTTCGCAAGTGATTAAAGCTTTAAGAGGAAGACTAAGGAATAACTCTTGGTATTTCTTATATATTATTTCTGAATGTAAAAGTTTGCTAGGTGATTTACAAAATGTGTTGTGTTTTTTGTTAAAATTTTGGCCCAAATGATTATTTTTATTATGGACCGGTATTTCTTGCAGCCCGGCCCAGATGACTTAAACCCACTCCCCGGCTTCTTTGTTCTCACCCGTTGGATGATGGTTGACCTATCCCTACCGTCTATCCCTTATACTTAAACCCCCCACCCGTAACCCTAGCCTCACTTCTCTCTCGGTTTTTCCCTCACCCCCCTCACCTACCCGCCGTCTGCCATGGGAAAGATTTTCTTTCCTTCCTCCTGCTCGGCTTCGCGGTCCCAATTTGGAAGGGGATCGAAACCCATATCATCCTTTGATATGATTGGATTCGATCCTCCTAAAATCGGTGGCTTCGACCGGTTGGTGTTTTGCCTATTTAAGGTCAAGCGATCGAGGTGAGGAGACACACGAAAACGAGCGAAAAATAAAAACCTAATTTTCTAAGTGAGGAAGAAATCGATTTGTGTTTTCTTGGTGAAAATTTTTCAGTGAAAACTTCTTTACGAGTGAAAAGCTACTTGAGGCATTTTTGGGGGTTTTTAGGAATAGTTGGAACCGGTAGGGGTGTTTGGATTTGTTAAATGCAGGCCGTTGGCGCGGATACGTCTGGAGCCTTGGGCGGGTACTTGATAGAGGAGAAGGCGGCGAGGCCCGATTCGGTCATCTCTCACCACCGTCCACCGTGTGTTGTTTCGGATCTTTGTGATCCTTTTCGGTTTGGATTTACGGCACCTTTTCCCCTGTTCTTTGTGTTAATCATCTTTCGGGTTAATTAGTTTTCCGTTTTTATTTCGTGTAATTCGTTTCTTTGTGTAATTCGTTCTTTTCGGGAATTTATTTGTAATTTGTTTACCTCATTTGTTGTGTAATCGTCTATGTATTAGAATAGTTTCCCCACGGTGGTATCGGAGCCCTTTAAAAGGGGTTTCTATTCGGAAGGGCATACGGGTTCGTAGGAATCCGCTCAGTATTACATTCCATTCTCTCCCTTAAATTTTCGGTACTTTTTGGTTCTTTGCTTCTCGTTATTTATTTTAGCTTAAAATACTTTGTCTTGGTATTGTGATTGTTTCGGTTTTTGATACCTTGTGTTGAGGCTGTTGAAATTGTTATCTCTGGGCATACCAAACCCCCTTGCACGGACCGTAAGTGTTCCTCGGATCTTGTGGGGGCTCAGGATACGATTCGGCTCGTATCATCTTTTAAAAATCGGTGTGATTTTTAAAGCGTGTGTTATCTGTGTGATATTGGTATTCGACTCCAAAATCTGGTGTGATTTCGTTCGTTGTGGTATCTTCGTGATATTTATTTGTCACCTCTGTTTTCGATTTAATTAGTACCTTGTCTTTGGTATTTTAAAATCTTGTGTGATTTTTACAAATACTAAAATGGGTTCTCTAACTTCATTTACAATGGCACCTTTTGACGGTAAAGGAGATTTTAGAATTTGGCAACAAAAAATGAAATCTATACTTGTCCAACAAAAATGTTTTAAAGCCATTGAAGGTATTTTCCCATCCGATGTGTCTTCTGAAAAACGAGAGGAATTAATTGAGTTTGCTCATTCCTCTATAATCTTGAACCTGTCTGATTATGTGATTAGACGAATAGGCAGAACTGATAATGCAAAACATCTTTGGGATAAACTTGAGGAAACGTTTACTGAAAAATATTTGCCAAATAAATTATTGCTCCTCGAAAAGTTTTTCCGTTACAAGCTGGATTTGAATAAAGATATTGATAGCAATCTTGACACCTTTACAAAGTTAGTTCAAGATATAAAACAAACTGGTGATAAAAACATTGATGATTATTCCCCTATTGTGCTCTTGAATGCTATCCCAGATGCTTATAATGATGTGAAATCTGCCATTAAGTATGGTAGGGATTACGTGACCTTAGATCTTGTTATAAGTGGCTTGAAGAGTAAGGAATTAGACTTGAAAGTTAATAAGGTCCATAAACCGGTTTCTGATGTTAATTTTGTAAGGTCTAAACCACACCTTAAAAAGAAACCGTTTATCAAATCTGATTTTGAAAAGTCTAATAAGAAAAAGGGGCAATGGAAGGATAAATCTAAGTTCCGGCCTAAAAACCGCAAATGCTATAATTGTGGTGAATCTGGTCATTATATACATGAATGCACCAAACCTAAAAAGAATTTGCCAAATGATCAGGCAAACTTTACAGCTGGGGATGTCTTTACAGTTATTGATAATATGCATCTTTACTGAATTACGTGCTTTCTGGTCTAAGTGAAAATGAATGGTTGCTGGATTCTGGATGCACTCACCATATGACACCTTATAAACAGCATTTTACGAGTTATACTAATCTTGGTGATCGGTATGTGTATATGCCTGATAAAATGAAACGGGTTGTGACCGGGGTTGGGAATGTTTGTTTGAAATTTGCTGATGGTACTCAATTTACTTTAAAAAATGTCCGACATATCCCCGATTTATCTAACAATTTGATATCATGTACTACTTTGGAAGATGAGGGTCTTAGGGCTTCATGGGGAAATGGTTATATGAAAATCTGCAAAGGTTCCTTAATGTTGTTTAAAGGAATCCGGAAATTTAATTTATATATTTGCCAAAGCGAAATTCTTTGCATGTTCCAACTGGTTTGTGCAGATAAAACCGAATTATGGCATAATAGGTTAGGACACATGAGCATGAAGGGATTAGATATCTTGCATAAACAAAAGTGTTTTGGAAAAGATAAAATCTCTAAGTTGTCTTTCTGTGACTCTTGCATGTATGGCAAACAACATAAAACCCAATTTCCGAAACCTCCCAATTCCCCTGATCCTGTTTTTGAAAAATCTGGTAAGAGTTCCAATGTGCTTGATTATGTTCATGCTGATGTTTGGGGTCTGCCCGGTGTCCCGACTCATGGTAGAAACCGTTACTTCTTGTCAATCATTGATGATTATTCTAGGAAAGTTTTCGTTTTCTACTCAAGAAATCGATGTGTTTGAAAAATTTCAAACTTGGAAAACTTTAGTGGAAAATCAAACCGGAAGCGGATTAAAAGATAAGGACCGATAACGGTCTTGAATTTTGCAATACTCGGTTTGATACTATGTGTTCAACGGCATCCTTAGGCATAAGACAGGTTCCTTACACCCCTCAATAGAGCGGGGTGGGTGAGCGGATGAACCGAACCCTCCTTGAAAAGGTTAGGGCTATGCTCGCCACTTACGGGTATCGAAAGTTTTGGGGTGAGGCTCTTTTAAGCTTCCGCCTATCTTATAAATAGATCACCTTCTATACCTCTGAATGGTAATTATCCCGAGTCTGTGTGGTCGGGTCATGCTGTTGATTTTTCAAACATTCGTGTGTTTGGTTGTGCTGCTTATGTGCATCAAAATGTTGATAAACTTGAGCCTAGATCCTTGAGATGTGTTTTTCTTGGATATCCTGATGGTATTAAGGGTTATCGATTATGGGTCAGATCTGAACCCGGGTTGAAAGTGATCACTAGTAGGGATGTGGTGTTTAATGAAACTGAATTTCCTTGTCTTAATAATCCATTACCTGCTCCTGTGTTAGCTGCTGAAAATACTCCCCACCCTGTTCAGATTAGGGTGGAGCGTCTTAGTGACAATGAGTTGCCTGCTGAATCTGATAATATGGAAAATCCTGATATCTCTAATGATCAACCTGATAATCAATCTGAAAATGGAGACGAGTCTGAATCTGTTCCTGATTTGTCTGATTATCAACTAACTAGGGATAGGTCTAGAAGAAATGTTAGAAGACCTATACATTTAGATGATTTCCACATGGCTTCTCTTTCTTTCAATGTGTTTGATATGCTTGATGGAAATGAACCTAAATCTTACAATGACGCTCTGTTGTCTGATAAATCAAATGAATGGTTAAGTGCAATGAATGAAGAAATGACGTCCTTGCATGCTAATAATACTTGGAAACTTGTTCCAAAACCTAAGAACTGTTCTTTGATTGATTGTAAGTGGTTATTTAAAGTCAAAAAGGATGAGGATGACATCAGATTCAAAGCAAGGTTAGTAGCTAAAGGTTTCACTCAGCGCGAAGGTATTGACTATACCGAAATTTTTGCACCCGTAGTTAAATTCACCACTGTTCGCATCATGCTTGCATTAGTTGCACATCATAATTGGGAGTTGAAACAATTAGATGTAAAAACGGCATTTTTGCATGGTGAATTAAAGGAAACCATCTACATGAAACAACCGGAAGGTTTTATAAATGCTAACCATCCGGATTATGTGTGCTTGCTGAATAAAACCTTATATGGCCTGAAGCAGTCCCCTAGAGAATGGAACAAGAAATTTAATGATTGCATGCTTTCCTTGAAATTCTGCCGAAGTGCTTATGATCCATGCCTTTATTTCAAGATTGATTGTGATGTTCCTATGTTCCTTCTTATTTATGTAGACGATATGCACTTGATAAGTTCATGCATTAAATCTATTAATCATGTCCAAAATCGCTTAGGTGAACAATTTGACATGAAATACTTGGGGGATGCTAAAAGGATTTTAGGAATGAATATCGTTCGGGATAGATCGAAAGGCACTTTATTTCTAAATCAGTCCTCTTACATTGGTAAAATTCTGGAAAAAATTTCTATGACTGATGCAAAATCTGTTGGTGTGCCACTGGCTTCTCATTTCTTATTATCCAAAACTCAGTCTCCAAAAACGGAATCTGAAATTCAAGAAATGAGATCTATCCCATATGCTAATGCTATTGGATCTGTTATGTACCTTATGGTCAGTACCAGACCTGATATTGCTTATGCTGTGAGCTGTTTAAGTAGGTATATGGCCAATCCTGGGAAGCCTCATTGGGAGGCTCTTAAGTGGTTACTTTGGTACTTAAAAAATTCTGTTTCTGATGGACTTGTGTTTTCTAAATCTAATGGTGGGGTTAACCTTAAAGGTTATGTTGATTCTAATTATGCCAATGATCGGGATGAATGTAAGTCCACAACTTCATATGTGTTTACCTTGTGTGGCTCATGCATTTCTTGGAAATCTCAACTTCAGCATATAGTTACTTTGTCTACTACCGAAGCTGAATATATTGCCACTACTGAAGCCTTTAAAGAGGCTATTTGATTGAAAGGTTTACTTAATGAAATTGGTGTTCTTCGTGACAATGTTGTGGTTTTTTCTGACAGTCAATCTAGCATACACTTGTGCAGAAATCCTGTTTTCCATGATCGAACAAAACATATTGACGTCAGGCGACATTTCATCCGTGATATAGTCGAAAAGGGCATAATTGATTTGAAGAAAATCCCGTCCCAGTCTAACCCTGCAGATATGGGCACGAAGTGCCTACCAGTCGAGAAAGTCAGATCTTGCAAGTCGATACTAAATATCGACTCCTTCAACTGAAGACTCTCCAGTCGCTATCTTTGTGATAGCTTTTCTAGTTTTCTCTGTGACTCCTAGTTTTTCCTTTCTTAGTGATTGTTTAATGTCTTTATACTTGTACTAACTTTGTGTGGTGTGCAGGTGGTGTGACGTTCGGCGATGATGACCTCCCTATCACGAGAGTACCCCAATGGCTCATTTGGTCCGGGTGGAGATTTGTTAAAATTTTGGCCCAAATGATTATTTTTATTATGGGCCGGTATTTCTTGCAGCCCGGCCCAGATGACTTAAACCCACTCCCCGGCTCCTTTGTTCTCACCCGTTGGATTATGGTTGACCTATCCCTACCGTTTATCCCTTATACTTAAACCCCCCACCCGTAACCCTAGCCTCACTTCTCTCTCGGTTTTTCCCTCACCCCCCTCACCTACCCGCCGTCTGCCATGGGAAAGATTTTCTTTCCTTCCTCCTGCTCGGCTTCGCGGTCCCAATTTGGAAGGGGATCGAAACCCATATCATCCTTTGATATGATTGGATTCGATCCTCCTAAAATCGGTGGCTTCGGCCAGGTTGGTGTTTTGCCTATTTAAGGTCAAGCGATCCGAGGTGAGGGAGACACACGAAAAACGAACGAAAAATAAAAACCTAATTTTCTAAGTGAGGAAGAAATCGATTTGTGTTTTCTTGGTGAAAATTTTTCCGAGTGAAAACTTTTTCGAGTGAAAAGCTACTTGAGTCATTTTTGGGGGGTTTTTCCGAATAGTTGGAACCAAATGGGTGTTTCGGATTTGTTAAATGCAGAGTTGGCCGCGGATACGTCGGAGCCTTGGACGCGGGTACTTGATAGAGGAGGACTGAGCCGAGGCCAAGTTCCGGTCATCTCTCACCACCGTCCACCGTGTGTTGTTTCGGATCTTTGTGATCCTTTTCGGTTTGGATTTCTGGCACCTTTTCCCCCTGTTCTTTGTGTTAATCTGTCTTTCGGGTTAATTAGTTTTTCCCGTTTTCTATTTCGTGTAATTCGTTTGCTGTGTAATTCGTTCTTTTCGGGAATTTATTTGTAATTTGTTTACCTCGCTGTTGTGTAATCGTCTATGTATTCCGAATAGTTTCCCCACATTTTTGTTAAGAGATCAGTGAATGTTGTTTCAATATCAATCACTTAATGTGACATGACTATAGCAATTATTACGACTCATCACCATCTCATGTTATTTTTCATGTAATTGGGAAAGCCTATGATTTTGATGGTTTTGGAATTTCATTTCATTTCTCCTTCATATGAAGGTTGCGACAGGAAGGGCATCCGGCGTAAAATTTTGCCACTTTTTCTTTTGCATGAATTGTAGTGTTAACTAATTTTCGACAATTAATTGACACTATAATTTTCATGTCATCGACCCCAATATAGTTGGGATATTAAGGTACAGTTGATGATGATCAGCGAATGTTGTTAGCTAGAGCAACAAAGTTCTATGTCTGGTCCTCCTCTCTTCGTCTATACTGAATTGCAGTTCGATCTGCTTCATTAATGAAAGTTCCATCTTTGGTTTCAAAAAAAAAAAAAAACATTTACCCTCAAATCCAATCAATTTCTCTCTTATGTTTAAATATTAATTACAAATATCTATTTACATAATTTATTTTATAAGCTACTTCAACCGTTAATTTTACCAAATACTTTAACTTTAACAAGCTACCTCATTCGCTGTAAATTAGTTTATCCACTATTCGCTGTAAATTAATTTATCCACTATAAACTAATTTATTCTATGTCACCTATTTGTCACAAATAGAGCCTTAAGTAATTACTTTTATTTTCTTAACAAGTGTGCTTGATTTTTAATATAAAATTTAACTATTTATTTTATTTTAGAAATTGTACCATAATTACACAAATTACACTATCATTATCTTTAAAAATATTTTTATAAATTATTATTATTATATATTTAAAAAATCAAGTTAAGATTTTGTCTAAAAAATATAGTAGAATTAGGTAGTACTACTAAAGTAAAAAGTGAATGCCACCAAAATTCTTCATTAATGCACAAATTATGATGATTTGGGGTACAACCAATAACATTAGTGGTGCAGCAGATAGTGATTCAAAAATCATAATCATTCGATTGATAGATAAAACTTTAATCATTAGTCAAAAAAGCCAAACATACATGTGGCCTGTGGGTACGTTTTTAAGCCTAAATTGGCCGCGGCCCAATGGATGTGTCCAACTTTTTCGATTATAAATTCATCTAGTATATGTTTACTACGTGTGTTGTGTCCCATAACTATTTACAGCTGGTTGGATAATATCTGTTACAAGAATAAATGAAATAAATAAGTAACCTAATAAACTTAGGAAAATTCTAAGATGTCTGTATCGTATTCATTCGAGTACCTTAGAACTTCATGTAAATTCATATACGTATCAATTTTTGAGAGGTAAACATTTCATTAGAGTATACTACTTACTCGGTTCCATATAAAAAGTTCCCTTTTAAAAATATTGTTTTATCTTATTAGAACGATCTCAATTCTATATTTTTATATTTCATGTGCTAATTACTTTTTATTTGTATCGTCTAAGATTAGTACTCAAGTAATATGTAAGGATATAAATAAAAAATAAGAAAAAATCTTATTTTTTGTGTATTATTTCTATAATTAATAAAAATATAAATATTCATTAGATATACTCCTCGAGTCGGACTTCTCAGATCGGACTCCTCAAATGAGACGAGAGGAGTACATATTTTTTGTATTGGCAGTGAAAAAACTACAAGATTTCTAGAACTCTTTTTTTTTTTTCATAATAAAAACCCTTTGAGATAATTTTGGACCTGGCCAAGCTGAAATCTCAGGAAGATTTGAACTTTATTTTTTTTAATCCTGATTTATTTTAATTTAATTATGTAAACAAAAAAGGGACCTGGTAACTGTATCAAAAAAAAAAAAAAATCTTCATACTTGACATAAAAAAAAAGGGGGGATGTAACCAATTGCCAATAGAATATTGAGAAAAGTTGGTTGAACTCTATGGTCTATAATTCAATATAACCTTTATACTGTTTGGAGTTGCTTGTTAGTACTCAGAATATTTTAAAGCAATTATTGGCTATTGGGATGGGAATGGGTCGGGTTACTAGAGACCCGCATAAAATTATTTGGGTAAAATATCATTCATATTTATTCAAAATTTATAATTATCTTTATATCAAACTAGTATACCATCCGTATAAAATGCGGGAACATAAAAAAAATTCACATAGAAACGCATACTACCCAACCGGTCACCATAAATTTTATAGCACTTATTTGTAAATAACATTAGTCTTACATTTACGATTACACCATTCTTGTCATGATAAAAAATTCAAGTCTTTCGTGCTCTTCACTTTGATACTACTACATAAAAAGCCCACGATTGGATACGAGTCTTGGTAGATGCGTCAACATGAGAGAGTGCATAACCATGAAAAAGCATAATTAGTGGAAATTGTCGTCTTTGAGATTTAAATGTCAATCTACTATCTGACGAGTTTAATATCATTTGTGGAATAAATACTTCACTCATAAATGTGTAGTATAACATAATAAATGTTATGAAAGTAATTGTACCAAAGCAAATATGCATCATGCAATGAATATTAGAAAATAAAATAAACAAAACTAAAGTCTCTCACATAATCAATTATTGTTGCAATAGCACAATATTGTAATACCCTTCTTTTCTGACACGAATTTCCTATTTTGAGTGGATTTAAATTAAAAATAATTAAAATACTTAACGAGATACATTCTTAAATATATTTATAGTCCATTTTTATTCTCTACAATCCTTATTTATATTGAGATCATTCTATTGTTAAATATGTTGTTATCAAAAAAAAAATTGTTTACATCTCTTAGGAGGAGAAATTACACTCTCGTCTTATGAGAAATTTTTAAAAATAGATTTGGTTCCACGTTCCTTTTTGGTCTTTTTTTTGCCAAAATGGTCCAAATCGTTAAGTATTAAACGGTTTTTGTTTAATGGCCAAAAATGAGCTAATTTAATCCTTATAATTGAAATAAAATATTACATAATTTATTTGGATATATAATTTAAAATAGAAAAGCAAATCCAAAATTTTCAAAAATATGTAGTTGATTTCAAGAGTAAATAAATTAACAAATCTTTTCAAACTAAAAAAATAAAAAATCACTTAAATCACTTAAAACGATCAATTTTTATTTTCTGAAATTTTCTTCGTACAAAGATGAATATATGGATTTATATATTATTGGGTAAATTGCATAGAAAACCCTTACCTTTACCCCGATTCCGGTTTTAAACCAATCTTTTTTTTTTGCAAATAAAACTACGACCTCTCAATTGAACTTAATTGGCACCTTCGATGAGACCCGGCGGTCGATGTGGCTAGATCTGTGCCTACGTGTTTAAATATTTGCCCAAATATCCATTAATTTCCTATGTGGCAAGAAGATGTGGCACAAATCCGTTCTCCCTCTTTCTATCTTCTCTCTCTCTCTTCTCCCCATCCGTTCAGTTCTCCCACTACATTTCTTCTCCACTCCCGTTCAGCACTCCCTCTCTCTTCTCCCACTATATTTCTTCTCCAGTCCCGTTCAGCACTCCCTCTCTCTTCTCCCACTTAATTTCTTCTCCATCCGTTCAAAGAATCCCCGACTTTCGGCAAAAATGAGCTCTTCATCCGCACAATCGGGCTCTTGTTTCAATCCGCCAAGAACTTTGCAATTGTCTTCCACCTCTACCAGCTATATGGAAGACTTCAAAAGTGAGCAAAACCACGAGAGACGGTCTTGGTATTGCCAAAAGAGAGGGCAGTACGAATTTTTCAATTTTTCTTCTTCATTTAAGGCAATGAGACTGTAAATTTAAATGAAAGATTGATTTTTATGTGGCAGAGAGGTTCATGTGATTTTGGCTTTGGATTGATCCGGTATTGACTACTCATTACAAGGATGTTATCCAAAGACTAAAGCTTGAAAAGGAATGTGTTGTGGAGCAACTACTTCAACAGAGAAAAATGAAGAAGAAAAATGAAGAAGTGGAAGTGGAAGAGGAAGAATACACACCACGTTATTCCGCTGAAAACTTGAAGGAAGTGGTGAATAATATGAAGAGTGTTGAATTCAAGATCAAGGTGTTGTATGTAGTCGGTGCTGCTGTTGGTTTGTTGGTTTTATTTTCCAAGCTTTAGGATTGCTGTTGTTTGTTTGTTGGATTTTGGTGTCTGGGATTGTTTGTTGGTTTGTTGGTTTTATTTTCTAAGCTTTTAGATTGTTGTTGTTTGTTGGATTTTGGTGTCTGGGATTGTTTGTTGGTATTGAATGATGATGATGATGATGATGATGATGATGATGATGATGTTGTTGTTGTCATCTACTCAAGTTGTTGGTATTGAATGTTGCATTTGTTAGCATCTCGTAGTAAATATTAGATGTTTTGTTGGTTCAGTTTCATGGAATGCTACTGTCTGAAAATTGACAAAATTGACAAAATGGAATCCTTTTCTATTCCTTTTATATTCTTACATTACATTTTTGGTATTTTTTTTCCTTTTTTCAAAAAAATAAACAAAATAAATATCATGAAGATGCCCACTCCATCTAAGAACACAAGTATACCAAAAGTAGATTTCATTAACATTGAATCATCAACATCAAAGGCAATCTGGATTGACATAGTCACAACTAAATCACAACTAATTCCCACCAGTCACAATCTTCTAAAGAGAGTAGTGTACTGGATTCACATAGTCACAAAAAAAGGCCAAGCGTACATGTCTATTCAGGTTTACAAAATAAAGGCCAAAATGACAATCTGATGCCTAGTTAACCCCAAATGGAACCCTGCTTTCTTGTGTTGAAGGACCTCCATTTCTGGCCATAGTGCTCTGTGTAGAGAGTTGAGCAGCTTTCTTCCTTGGTCGTCCCGTTCTCCCTCCACTACTCAATGCCATAGAGGTTGATGTCTGCTCTTGTTCTTCAGAAGGTGGTTGAGCTGGATGCTTTCTTGGTCTTCCTCTTTTTCCCTATTTCATTAAATTTGAAGAAACATGCTCAAATACCAACTCAAAGAATGCAAATGGCAGAAATGAAGACTCAAACATACAGAAATTCACCTTTGGTATTGCTGGTGCCTTTGGATTTGAACAAGTCTTGTAGTTGTGGCCCTTCCATTTGCAATTTGAACATGTCATGACAAGCCCAAATCTCTTGACTTGTGTGGATTTTTGGATCCTCCTCGTGGTCTCTTTTCTGTTCTTCTTTGGTCGACTGGCAATTTTCTAATTTTTGGAGGCTTGACAACAAAGCCCTCTGCCTCGTGCCACATTTCCTCGAAACCACAGCTCAATAGCATGTTTGTAGCCTTCTAGATACTCACAACGTTGTAATAGGGATGTACAAAGGCAACTGGATCCTCTCCCTTAAACCCAATTGCAAAGACAAGCATGAGTACATGGAATACCAGTCAAATCCCATCTTCTACATGTACAAGTTTTATCCTTGAGGCTTACAACAAATGTTTTCCCATCCAAGCAAACCTCAAACTTGTCATGTATGTTAGGAAATACATAAGCCCTAACACTCTGAAGTCTATGTTTTTCTAGTTTAGAGACAAATGCAGGACACACACTCTCTTCTTGTGCACAAATGTGTTGGAGCTTCTCTACCTGCCTAATCATGAGATCTCTCCTAATTTGCTCACACATGTGTATTATATGCATTCCCCTAGCAGCTAGGATGTACCCATTAAATGTTTCAGCTATGTTATTGTCTATCATATCACTACATGAACCTGTAGATAGAAAACACCTACAGAAGCGCTTTACATCCCTTTCAACAAAATCACCATGAGCCTTCTCATTTTCTGCCTTAAGGTCTTCCAAATTGCTCTTGTACTCCTGTACGTAGGTGCTTCTTACAACCCTCCAGAAAATATTTTTCAAGGCTGTTCCTTTATGTTGCTTCTTCCAGTTCATGTACACATGTCCGCACAATTCCTATGCTCATACATAGGAGCTAACTTAGAAACCGCATTCATCAAGCCCTAAAATAAAACAAATACAAAGTCAAATACCATCTTATACACAAATGAAGCTTGAAAAATAAGGTTTGCCTATGTTACCTTTTGTTGATCACTAATAAAACACCAACCATTCCCATCTGTTATTCCTAGATCTTCAAGAAGAATCTCTAGAAACCATGTCCAACGTTGCTCATTTTCCACTTCTACAATAGCCCATGCAATTGGAAACATTTGATTGTTCCCATCCTATGTATGAAAATAAAATTCATGAAGCAAAGAGAATAAGCACAAAGTAACTAACAAATTCACAAGCTTACCTTTCCAACTGCAGCAACAAGAATACCACCCAAGTAGGTTTTGAGAAAGCAACCATCAAGACCTATAATTGGTCTACAGCTCTTCATGAATCCAACCTTGAGGGAACTATGCCCTATATACAGACCTTTGAAGATTGCTCCATGAGCCAACTGCAACAGATATTTCCCATCCTTGTCAAGTCTATAGAGCTCAGCCACATACCTCCTAAGCAAGGCATAATGCTGCTCAACAGATCCTCTGATGATCTCTTGAGCTATAGCCCTAGCCCTGTATAGCCTATCTTTCCCAGGTATAGTTAGATACTTCTCTGTGATGTTCTCTGCCAATATGGCAATAGGATAGTTTGGATGTACTCTAAAAAGATTCATGTAGTTATGTGCTATCCACCTTGAACTCATAAGCCTGTTGTTTGGCTTCCTCTTTTTTTCACAAATAACGACGCCGTTTACCGACGCAATTTACCGACGCCTTTACCGACGCCATTTACCGACGTCAATGTAATTGGTCTATTATTTACCGACGCCATTACCGACGCCCGTTATTTAATTAATTTACCGACGCCATTGCCGACGACCGGTTCACAGACTTATTTTTTTTTCTTTTTTTTCACAATTACCGACGCCATTTACCGACGCCATTTACCGACGCCATTACCGACGCCATTTTGGCATTGGTAAAATTTTTTTATTATCTTTTTTTTTCTTTTTTCACAAATAACGACGCCGTTTACCGACGCCATTTACCGACGCTTTTACCGACGCTATTTACCGACGTCAATGTAATTGGTCTATTATTTACCGACGCCATTACCGACGCCCGTTATTTAATTAATTTACCGACGCCATTGTCGACGACCGGTTCACAGACTTATTTTTTTTTCTTTTTTTTCACAATTACCGATGCCCGTTAACCGACGCCATTACCGACGCCATTTTGGCATTGGTAAATTTTTTTATTATCTTTTTTTTTTTTCCTTTTTCACAAATAACGACGCCGTTTACCGACGCCTTTACCCGCCGTTGTTAAACTTATAATTTACCGACGCCATTACCGACGCCCGTTATTTAATTAATTTACCGACGTCATTGCCGACGACCGGTTCACAGACTTATTTTTTTTTCTTTTTTTTCACAATTACCGACGCCCGTTAACCGACGCCATTACCGATGCCATTTTGGCATTGGTAAATTTTTTTTATTATCTTTTTTTTTTCTTTTTTCACAAATAACGACGCCATTTACCGACGCCATTTACCGACGTCAATGTAATTGGTCTATTATTTACCGACGCCATTACCGACGCCCGTTATTTAATTAATTTACCGACGCCATTGCCGACGACCGGTTCACAGACTTTTTTTTTCTTTTTTTTCACAATTACCGACGTCATTTACCGACGCCATTTTGGCATTGGTAAAATTTTTTTGTTATCTTTTTTTTTTCTTTTTTCACAAATAACGACGCCGTTTACCGACGCCTTTACCGACGCCATTTTGGCGTTGGTAAATTTTTTTTTTATTTTTTTTTATTTTTTTTAATTTACCGACGCCGTTTACGCTGCGTCGGTAAATTTTTTATGCTATCCCACATCGAAAAAACAGTAGTGTTTTTTCTGGTTTATAAACCAAAATCCTTCTCAATAATTTGAAATTGAATGGAGCCGACCTGACCGTCCGACCGGACCGACCGCCGGACTGGACTCGACCAAACGACCGCCCGAGCCTGGACCTAACCCGCCCGAGCCGGACATGACCGCCCGAGCCACGACGACTTTTTAGATTTTTTTAATTTAACGACGCCAAAAATGGCGCTGTAAATGGCGAGTCAGTAATGGCATCGGTAAAAATTACCGTCGAGCGTTTTTCCAACGGTGGATTGCCGTCGGTAATGCCGCGATAATTTTTACCGACGCCATTTTCTCGCTTTACCAACGGCGTTTGGCGTCGGTAAAAAGTTTTTTGTAGTGGTTGTTGTTATTGATTCCAAATACTTGAAGAACATTTATTACCAAGTATTTGACGATTGGTGTATACCCCTAGTTTGTATTAGGGAAGATTGTGTATTTGTGTGTATTGGTGATAATGGATTTTAAGCGGCTTCGGTCCCGTGGTTTTACTCGTCTTGAGGAGTTTTCCACGCTAAAATTTGTGTCTCGTGTTTCATTTTTTCGGATATCATTTGTATTAATTTTATCGAGTTGTAATTGTTGCTCTACTCGCTTAACTACAAAGTTACGATTGAAGAGTGGGAATTTTGTCAAACGAGGTTACGCTTTATTCGTTGTGACGTGACGTTAGTCGGTATTTTCCCAATACAAAGCAAGAGAAACTCCAAATGAGAGACTGCTCAGTGACAGAGGTAGCGGAACAGTGGATAAAGTGCAAGATAGATGCGGCCTCATTGAAGATGGGCTATGGGCCGTGATTAGATTGGGGAGGAAGTTTTTAGCGGAATCCAAGGTGAAATTGATGGCCCTTTGCTTCCGTGGTTCTTTGTGGCCCTAGGCATGAGAGAAGTTCTCAGTTGGTTAAAGCTAAAATGGAACACTCTTCTTGCATTATTCTGGAAACTGATTGTTCGCAAGTGATTAAAGCTTTAAGAGGAAGACTAAGGAATAACTCTTGGTATTTCTTATATATTATTTCTGAATGTAAAAGTTTGCTAGGTGATTTACAAAATGTGTTGTGTTTTTTGTTAAAATTTTGGCCCAAATGATTATTTTTATTATGGACCGGTATTTCTTGCAGCCCGGCCCAGATGACTTAAACCCACTCCCCGGCTTCTTTGTTCTCACCCGTTGGATGATGGTTGACCTATCCCTACCGTCTATCCCTTATACTTAAACCCCCCACCCGTAACCCTAGCCTCACTTCTCTCTCGGTTTTTCCCTCACCCCCCTCACCTACCCGCCGTCTGCCATGGGAAAGATTTTCTTTCCTTCCTCCTGCTCGGCTTCGCGGTCCCAATTTGGAAGGGGATCGAAACCCATATCATCCTTTGATATGATTGGATTCGATCCTCCTAAAATCGGTGGCTTCGACCGGTTGGTGTTTTGCCTATTTAAGGCTGGCGATCTGAGGTGAGGGAGACACACGAAAAACGAACGAAAAATAAAAACCTAATTTTCTAAGTGAGGAAGAAATCGATTTGTGTTTTCTTGGTGAAAATTTTTCTGAGTGAAAACTTCTTTCTGAGTGAAAAGCTACTTGAGGCATTTTTGGGGTTTTTCCGAATAGTTGGAACCACGGTAAGGTGTTTCGGATTTGTTCGTCTGGCCGCTGGCCGCGGATACGTCTGGAGCCTTGGACGCTGGTACTTGATAGAGGAGAACCGAGCCGAGGCCAAGTTCCGGCCATCTCTCACCACCGCCCACCGTGTGTTGTTTCGGATCTTTGTGATCCTTTTCGGTTTGGATTTCTCGCACCTTTTCCCCCTGTTCTTTGTGTTAATCTGCCTTTCGGTTAATTAGTTTTTCCCGCTTTTTATTTCGTAATTCGCTTGTCGTGTAATTCGTTCTTTTCGAATTTATTTGTAATTTGTTTACCTCATTGTTGTGTAATCGTCTATGTATTCCGAATAGTTTCCCCACGGTGGTATCGGAGCCCTTTAAAAGGGGTTTCTATTCTAAGGGCATACGGGTTCCGAGGAATCCGCTCGTATTACATTCCATTCTCTCCCTTAAATTTTCGGTACTTTTTGGTTCTTTGCTTCTCGTTATTTATTTTAGCTTCCGCTTCGTCTTGGTATTTGTGATTGTTTCGGTTTTTGATACCTTGTGTTGAGACTGTTGAAATTGTTATCTCTGGGCATACCAAACCCCTTGCCCGACCGTAAGTGTTCCTCGGATCTTGTGGGGCTCCGGATACGATTCCAAATAGATCATCTTTTAAAAATCGTGATTTTTAAAACTGTGTGTTATCTGTGTGATATTGGTATTCGACTCCAAAATCTGGTGTGATTTCGTTCGTTGTGGTATCTTCGTGATATTTATTTGTCACCTCTGTTTTTCAGTTTAATTAGTACCTTGTGCTGGTATTTTAAAATCTTGTGTGATTTTTACAAATACTAAAATGGGTTCTCTAACTTCATTTACAATGGCACCTTTTGACGGTAAAGGAGATTTTAGAATTTGGCAACAAAAAATGAAATCTATACTTGTCCAACAAAAATGTTTTAAAGCCATTGAAGGTATTTTCCCATCCGATGTGTCTTCTGAAAAACGAGAGGAATTAATTGAGTTTGCTCATTCCTCTATAATCTTGAACCTGTCTGATTATGTGATTAGACGAATAGGCAGAACTGATAATGCAAAACATCTTTGGGATAAACTTGAGGAAACGTTTACTGAAAAATATTTGCCAAATAAATTATTGCTCCTCGAAAAGTTTTTCCGTTACAAGCTGGATTTGAATAAAGATATTGATAGCAATCTTGACACCTTTACAAAGTTAGTTCAAGATATAAAACAAACTGGTGATAAAAACATTGATGATTATTCCCCTATTGTGCTCTTGAATGCTATCCCAGATGCTTATAATGATGTGAAATCTGCCATTAAGTATGGTAGGGATTCTGTGACCTTAGATACTGTTATAAGTGGCTTGAAGAGTAAGGAATTAGACTTGAAAGTTAATAAGGTCCATAAACCGGTTTCTGATGTTAATTTTGTAAGGTCTAAACCACACCTTAAAAAGAAACCGTTTATCAAATCTGATTTTGAAAAGTCTAATAAGAAAAAGGGGCAATGGAAGGATAAATCTAAGTTCCGCCTAAAAACCGCAAATGCTATAATTGTGGTGAATCTGGTCATTATATACATGAATGCACCAAACCTAAAAAGAATTTGCCAAATGATCGTGCAAACTTTACAATGGGGATGTCTTTACAGTTATTGATAATATGCATCTTTCTGTGAATTCTGTGCTTTCTGGTCTAAGTGAAAATGAATGGTTGCTGGATTCTGGATGCACTCACCATATGACACCTTATAAACAGCATTTTACGAGTTATACTAATCTTGGTGATCGGTATGTGTATATGCCTGATAAAATGAAACGGGTTGTGGCCGGGGTTGGGAATGTTTGTTTGAAATTTGCTGATGGTACTCAATTTACTTTAAAAAATGTCCGACATATCCCCGATTTATCTAACAATTTGATATCATGTACTACTTTGGAAGATGAGGGTCTTAGGGCTTCATGGGGAAATGGTTATATGAAAATCTGCAAAGGTTCCTTAATGTTGTTTAAAGGAATCCGGAAATTTAATTTATATATTTGCCAAACTGAAATTGCTGCATGTTCCAACCTGGTTTGTGCAGATAAAACCGAATTATGGCATAATAGGTTAGGACACATGAGCATGAAGGGATTAGATATCTTGCATAAACAAAAGTGTTTTGGAAAAGATAAAATCTCTAAGTTGTCTTTCTGTGACTCTTGCATGTATGGCAAACAACATAAAACCCAATTTCCGAAACCTCCCAATTCCCCTGATCCTGTTTTTGAAAAATCTGGTAAGAGTTCCAATGTGCTTGATTATGTTCATGCCGATGTTTGGGGTCCCCGGTGTCGACTCATGGTAGAAACCGTTACTTCTTGTCAATCATTGATGATTATTCTAGGAAAGTTTTCGTTTTCTACTCAATCGAATCGATGTGTTTGAAAAATTTCAAACTTGGAAAACTTTAGTGGAAAATCAAACCTAAAGCGGATTAAAAAGATAAGGACCGATAACGGTCTTGAATTTTGCAATACTCGGTTTGATACTATGTGTTCAAACGGCATCCTTAGGCATAAGATGTTCCTTACACCCCTCAATAGAACGGTGGTGAGCGGATGAACCGAACCCTCCTTGAAAAGGTTAGGGCTATGCTCGCCACTTGGACTGGCCCAAAAGTTTTTGGGGTGAGGCTCTTTTAATCACGCCTATCTTATAAATAGATCACCTTCTATACCTCAATGGTAATTATCCCGAGTCCGTGTGGTCGGGTCATGCTTGATTTTTCAAACATTCGTGTGTTTGGTTGTGCCGCTTATGTGCATCAAAATGTTGATAAACTTGAGCCTAGATCCTTGAGATGTGTTTTTCTTGGATATCCCGATGGTATTAAGGGTTATCGATTATAGGTCGATCTGAACCTGTTGAAAGTGATCACTAGTAGGGATGTGGTGTTTAATGAAACTCAATTTCCTTGTCTTAATAATCCATTACCTGCTCCTGTGTTAGCTGTGAAAATACTCCCCACCCTGCTCGGATTAGGGTGGAGCGTCTTAGTGACAATGAGTTGCCTGCCGAATCTGATAATATGGAAAATCCCGATATCTCTAATGATCAACCCGATAATCAATCAAAATGGAGACGAGTCCGAATCTGCTTCGATTTGTCCGATTATCAACTAACTAGGGATAGGTCTAGAAGAAATGTTAGAAGACCTATACATTTAGATGATTTCACATGGCTTCTCTTTCTTTCAATGTGTTTGATATGCTTGATGGAAATGAACCTAAATCTTACAATGACGCTCTGTTGTCTGATAAATCAAATGAATGGTTAAGTGCAATGAATGAATAAAAGACCTCATAGCATGCAAATAAAACATCCAAACTTGATCCAAAACCTAAGAATTGTTCTTTGATTGATTGTAAGTGGTTATTTAAAGTCAAAATGATGAGGATGACATCGATTCAAAGCAAGGTTAGTAGCTAAAGGTTTCACTCATTGCCAAGGTATTGACTATACCGAAATTTTTGCACCCGTAGTTAAATTCACCACTGCTCGCATCATGCTTGCATTAGTTGCACATCATAATTGGGAGTTGAAACAATTAGATGTAAAAACGGCATTTTGCATGGTGAATTAAAGGAAACCATCTACATGAAACAACCGGAAGGTTTTATAAATGCTAACCATCCGGATTATGTGTGCTTGCTGAATAAAACCTTATATGGCCTGAAGCAGTCCCCTAGAGAATGGAACAAGAAATTTAATGATTGCATGCTTTCCTTGAAATTCTGCCGAAGTGCTTATGATCCATGCCTTTATTTCAAGATTGATTGTGATGTTCCTATGTTCCTTCTTATTTATGTAGACGATATGCTCTTGATAAGTTCATGCATTAAATCTATTAATCATGTCCAAAATCGCTTAGGTGAACAATTTGACATGAAATACTTGGGGGATGCTAAAAGGATTTTAGGAATGAATATCGTTCGGCATAGATCGAAAGGCACTTTATTTCTAAATCAGTCCTCTTATATTGGTAAAATTGAAAAAATTTCTATGATCGATGCAAAATCATTGGTGTGCCACCGCTTCTCTTTCCTTATTATCGAAAACTCAGTCTCCAAACCAGATATCTGAACTTCAAGAAATGAGATCTATCACATTTGCTAATGCTATTGGATCTGTTATGTTCCTTATGGTCTGTACCAGACCTGATATTGCTTATCCGTGAGCCATTTAAGTAGGTATATGGCCAATCCTGGGAAGCCTCATTGGGAGGCTCTTAAGTGGTTACTTTGGTACTTAAAAAATTCTGCTTCGATGGACTTGTGTTTTCTAAATCTAATGATGGGGTTAACCTTAAAGGTTATGTTGATTCTAATTATGCCAATGATCGGATGAATGTAAGTCCACAACTTCATATGTGTTTACCTTGTGTGGCTCATGCATTTCTTGGAAATCTCAACTTCAAGATATAGTTACTTTGTCTACCGAAAGTGAATATATTGCTACCATCAAGCCTTTAAAGAGGCTATTTGATTGAAAGGTTTACTTAATGAAATTGGTGTTCTTCGTGACAATGTTGTGGTTTTTTCCGATACCAATCTAGCATACACTTGTGCGTAAATCGCTTTCCATGATCGAACAAAACATATTGACGTCGGCGACATTTCATCCGTGATATAGTCGAAAGGGCATAATTGATTTGAAGAAAATCCGCCCCGCCTAACCCTGAGATATGGGCACGAAGTGCCTACCACGAGAAAGTCGATCTTGCAAGTCGATACTAAATATCGACTCCTTCAATCAAGACTCTCCGATGCTATCTTTGTGATAGCTTTTCTAGTTTTCTCTGTGACTCCTAGTTTTTCCTTTCTTAGTGATTGTTTAATGTCTTTATACTTGTACTAACTTTGTGTGGTGTGCAGGTGGTGTGACGTTCGGCGATGATGACCTCCCTATCACGAGAGTACCCCAATGGCTCATTTGGTCCGGGTGGAGATTTGTTATAATTTTGGCCCAAATGATTATTTTTATTATGGGCCGGTATTTCTTGCATCCCGGCCCAGATGACTTAAACCCACTCCCCGGCTCCTTTGTTCTCACCCGTTGGATGATGGTTGACCTATCCCTACCGTTTATCCCTTATACTTAAACCCCCCACCCGTAACCCTAGCCTCACTTCTCTCTCGGTTTTTCCCTCACCCCCCTCACCTACCCGCCGTCTGCCATGGGAAAGATTTTCTTTCCTTCCTCCTGCTCGGCTTCGCGGTCCCAATTTGGAAGGGGATCGAAACCCATATCATCCTTTGATATGATTGGATTCGATCCTCCTAAAATCGGTGGCTTCGACCGGTTGGTGTTTTGCCTATTTAAGGCTGGCGATCTGAGGTGAGGGAGACACACGAAAAACGAACGAAAAATAAAAACCTAATTTTCTAAGTGAGGAAGAAATCGATTTGTGTTTTCTTGGTGAAAATTTTTCTGAGTGAAAACTTCTTTCTGAGTGAAAAGCTACTTGAGGCATTTTTGGGGGTTTTCCGGGAATAGTTGGAACCAGTAGGTGTTTCGGATTTGTTCGTCTGGTCATTGGCCGCGGATACGCACGGAGCCTTGGGCCGGTACTTGATAGAGGAGGATCGAGCCGAGGCCAAGTTCCGGCCATCTCTCACCACCGCCCACCGTGTGTTGTTTCGGATCTTTGTGATCCTTTTCGGTTTTGGATTTCTCGCACCTTTTCCCCTGTTCTTTGTGTTAATCATCTTTCGGTTAATTAGTTTTTCCCGTTTTCTATTTCGTGTAATTCGTTTGCTGTGTAATTCGTTCTTTTCGGGAATTTATTTGTAATTTGTTTACCTCGCTGTTGTGTAATCGTCTATGTATTCCGAATAGTTTCCCCACATTTTTGTTAAGAGATCAGTGAATGTTGTTTCAATATCAATCACTTAATGTGACATGACTATAGCAATTATTACGACTCATCACCATCTCATGTTATTTTTCATGTAATTGGGAAAGCCTATGATTTTGATGGTTTTGGAATTTCATTTCATTTCTCCTTCATATGAAGGTTGCGACAGGAAGGGCATCCGGCGTAAAATTTTGCCACTTTTTCTTTTGCATGAATTGTAGTGTTAACTAATTTTCGACAATTAATTGACACTATAATTTTCATGTCATCGACCCCAATATAGTTGGGATATTAAGGTACAGTTGATGATGATCAGCGAATGTTGTTAGCTAGAGCAACAAAGTTCTATGTCTGGTCCTCCTCTCTTCGTCTATACTGAATTGCAGTTCGATCTGCTTCATTAATGAAAGTTCCATCTTTGGTTTCAAAAAAAAAAAAAAAAAACATTTACCCTCAAATCCAATCAATTTCTCTCTTATGTTTAAATATTAATTACAAATATCTATTTACGTAATTTATTTTATAAGCTACTTCAACCGTTAATTTTACCAAATACTTTAACTTTAACAAGCTACCTCATTCGCTGTAAATTAGTTTATCCACTATTCGCTGTAAATTAATTTATCCACTATAAACTAATTTATTCTATGTCAGCTATTTGTTGCCAAATAGAGCCTTAAGTAATTACTTTTATTTTCTTAACAAGTGTGCTTGATTTTTAATATAAAATTTAACTATTTATTTTATTTTAGAAATTGTACCATAATTACACAAATTACACTATCATTATCTTTAAAAATATTTTTATAAATTATTATTATTATATATTTAAAAAATCAAGTTAAGATTTTGTCTAAAAAATATAGTAGAATTAGGTAGTACTACTAAAGTAAAAAGTGAATGCCACCAAAATTCTTCATTAATGCACAAATTATGATGATTTGGGGTACAACCAATAACATTAGTGGTGCAGATAGTGATTCAAAAATCATAATCATTCGATTGATAGATAAAACTTTAATCATTAGTCGAAAAAGCCAAACATACATGTGGCCTGTGGGTACGTTTTTAAGCCTAAATTGGCCGCGGCCCAATGGATGTGTCCAACTTTTTCGATTATAAATTCATCTAGTATATGTTTACTACGTGTGTTGTGTCCCATAACTATTTACAGCTGGTTGGATAATATCTGTTACAAGAATAAATGAAATAAATAAGTAACCTAATAAACTTAGGAAAATTCTAAGATGTCTGTATCGTATTCATTCGAGTACCTTAGAACTTCATGTAAATTCATATACGTATCAATTTTTGGGAGGTAAACATTTCATTAGAGTATACTACTTACTCGGTTCCATATAAAAAGTTCCCTTTTAAAAATATTGTTTTATCTTATTAGAACGATCTCAATTCTATATGTTTATATTTCATGTGCTAATTACTTTTTATTTGTATCGTCTAAGATTAGTACTCAAGTAATATGTAAGGATATAAATAAAAAATAAGAAAAAATCTTATTTTTTGTGTATTATTTCTATAATTAATAAAAATATAAATATTCATTAGATATACTCCTCGAGTCGGACTTCTCAGATCGGACTCCTCAAATGAGACGAGAGGAGTACATATTTTTTGTATTGGCAGTGAAAAAACTACAAGATTTCTAGAACTCTTTTTTTTTTTTCATAATAAAAACCCTTTGAGATAATTTTGGACCTGGCCAAGCTGAAATCTCAGGAAGATTTGAACTTTATTTTTTTTAATCCTGATTTATTTTAATTTAATTATGTAAACAAAAAAGGGACCTGGTAACTGTATCAAAAAAAAAAAAAAAATCTTCATTCTTGACTTAAAAAAAAGGGGGGGGGGGGATGAACTGTAACCATTGACCAATAGAATATTGAGAAAAGTTGGTTGAACTCTATGGTCTATAATTCAATATAACCTTTATACTGTTTGGAGTTGCTTGTTGACTGTACCCAAGAATATTTTAAAGCACTTATTGGCTATTGGGATGGGAATGGGTCGGGTTACTAGAGACCCGCATAAAATTATTTGGGTAAAATATCATTCATATTTATTCAAAATTTATAATTATCTTTATATCAAACTAGTATACCATCCGTATAAAATGCGGGAACATAAAAAAAATTCACATAGAAACGCATACTACCCAACCGTTCACCATAAATTTTATAGCACTTATTTGTAAATAACATTAGTCGTTCTGTTTACGATTACACCATTCTTGTCGCAATAAAAAAATTCAAGTCTTTCGTGCTCTTCACTTTGATACTACTACATAAAACTGACCACGATTGGATACGAGTCTTGGTAGATGCACGTCAACATGAGAGAGTGCATAACCATGAAAAAGCATAATTAGTGGAAATTGTCGTCTTTGAGATTTAAATGTCAATCTACTATCTGACGAGTTTAATATCATTTGTGGAATAAATACTTCACTCATAAATGTGTAGTATAACATAATAAATGTTATGAAAGTAATTGTACCAAAGCAAATATGCATCATGCAATGAATATTAGAAAATAAAATAAACAAAACTAAAGTCTCTCACATAATCAATTATTGTTGCAATAGCACAATATTGTAATACCCTTCTTTTCTGACACGAATTTCCTATTTTGAGTGACTGGAAATTAAAAATAATTAAAATACTTAACGAGATACATTCTTAAATATATTTATAGTCCATTTTTATTCTCTACAATCCTTATTTATATTGAGATCATTCTATTGTTAAATATGTTGTTATCAAAAAAAAAATTGTTTACATCTCTTAGGAGGAGAAATTACACTCTCGTCTTATGAGAAATTTTTAAAAATAGATTTGGTTCCACGTTCCTTTTTGGTCTTTTTTTTGCCAAAATGGTCCAAATCGTTAAGTATTAAACGGTTTTTGTTTAATGGCCAAAAATGAGCTAATTTAATCCTTATAATTGAAATAAAATATTACATAATTTATTTGGATATATAATTTAAAATAGAAAAGCAAATCCAAAATTTTCAAAAATATGTAGTTGATTTCAAGAGTAAATAAATTAACAAATCTTTTCAAACTAAAAAAATAAAAAATCACTTAAATCACTTAAAACGATCAATTTTTATTTTCTGAAATTTTCTTCGTACAAAGATGAATATATGGATTTATATATTATTGGGTAAATTGCATAGAAAACCCTTACCTTTACCCCGATTCCGGTTTTAAACCAATCTTTTTTTTTTGCAAATAAAACTACGACCTCTCAATTGAACTTAATTGGCACCTTCGATGAGACCCGGCGGCCGATGTGGCTAGATGTGTGCCTACGTGTTTAAATATTTGCCCAAATATCCATTAATTTCCTATGTGGCAAGAAGATGTGGCACAAATCCGTTCTCCCTCTTTCTATCTTCTCTCTCTCTTTTCTCCCCATCCGTTCAGTTCTCCCACTACATTTCTTCTCCACTCCCGTTCAGCACTCCCTCTCTCTTCTCCCACTACATTTCTTCTCCAGTCCCGTTCAGCACTCCCTCTCTCTTCTCCCACTTAATTTCTTCTCCAGTCCCGTTCAGCAATCCCTGACTTTCGGCAAAAATGAGCTCTTCATCCGCACAATCGGGCTCTTGTTTCAATCCCGGCCAGCAACTTTGCAATTGTCTTCCACCTCTACCAGCTATATGGAAGACTTCAAAAAGTGAGCAAAACCCTGAGAGACGGTACTGGTATTGCCAAAAGAGAGGGCAGGTACGAATTTTTCAATTTTTCTTCTTCATTTCTGGGCAATGAGACTGTAAATTTAAATGAAAGATTAATTTTTATGTGGCAGAGAGGTTCATGTGATTTTTGGCTTTGGATTGATCTGGTATTGACTACTCATTACAAGGATGTTATCCAAAGACTAAAGCTTGAAAAGGAATGTGTTGTGGAGCAACTACTTCAACAGAGAAAAATGAAGAAGAAAAATGAAGAAGTGGAAGTGGAAGAGGAAGAATACACACCACGTTATTCCGCTGAAAACTTGAAGGAAGTGGTGAATAATATGAAGAGTGTTGAATTCAAGATCAAGGTGTTGTATGTAGTCGGTGCTGCTGTTGGTTTGTTGGTTTTATTTTCCAAGCTTTAGGATTGCTGTTGTTTGTTTGTTGGATTTTGGTGTCTGGGATTGTTTGTTGGTTTGTTGGTTTTATTTTCTAAGCTTTTAGATTGTTGTTGTTTGTTGGATTTTGGTGTCTGGGATTGTTTGTTGGTATTGAATGATGATGATGATGATGATGATGTTGTTGTTATCTACTCAAGTTGTTGGTATTGAATGTTGCATTTGTTAGCATCTCGTAGTAAATATTAGATGTTTTGTTGGTTCAGTTTCATGGAATGCTAGTGTCAGTCTGAAAATTGACAAAATTGACAAAATGGAATCCTTTTCTATTCCTTTTATATTCTTACATTACATTTTTGGTATTTTTTTTTCCTTTTTCAAAAAAATAAACAAAATAAATATCATGAAGATGCCCACTCCATCTAAGAACACAAGTATACCAAAAGTAGATTTCATTAACATTGAATCATCAACATCAAAGACAACCTGGATTGACATAGTCACAACTAAATCACAACTAATTCCCACCAGTCACAATCTTCTAAAGAGAGTAGTGTACTGGATTCACATAGTCACAAAAAAAGGCCAAGCGTACATGTCTATTCAGGTTTACAAAATAAAGGCCAAAATGACAATCTGATGCCTAGTTAACCCCAAATGGAACCCTGCTTTCTTGTGTTGAAGGACCTCCATTTCTGGCCATAGTGCTCTGTGTAGAGAGCTGAGCAGCTTTCTTCCTTGGTCGTCCCCTTCTCCTTCCACTACTCAATGCCATAGAGGTTGATGTCTGCTCTTGTTCTTCAGAAGGTGGTTGAGCTGGATGCTTTCTTGGTCTTACTCTTTTTCCCTATTTCATTAAATTTGAAGAAACATGCTCAAATACCAACTCAAAGAATGCAAATGGCAGAAATGAAGACTCAAACATACGGAAATTCACCTTTGGTATTGCTGGTGCCTTTGGATTTGAACAAGTCTTGTAGTTGTGGCCCTTCTGTTTGCAATTTGAACATGTCATGACAAGCCCAAATCTCTTCAGCTTGTGTGGATTTTTTGGATCCTCCTCAGGGTCTCTTTTCCTGTTCTTCTTTGGTCGACCTGGCAATTTTCTAATTTTTGGAGGCTTGACAACAAAGCCCTCTGCCTCAGGCCACATTTCCTCAGAAACCAAAGGCTCAATAGCATGTTTGTAGCCTTCTAGATACCTGTCAACAGTGTAATAGAGATGTACAAAGGCAACTGGATCCTCTCCCTTAAACCCAATTGCAGTACAAGCATGAGTACATGGAATACCAGTCAAATCCCATCTTCTACATGTACAAGTTTTCTCCTTGAGGCTTACAACAAATGTTTTCCCATCCAAGCAAACCTCAAACTTATCATGTATGTTAGGAAATATATAAGCCCTAACACTCTGAAGTCTATGTTTTTCTAGTTTAGAGACGACTGCAGGACACACACTCTCTTCTTGTGCACAAATGTGTTGGAGCTTCTCTACCTGCCTAATCATGAGATCTCTCCTAATTTGCTCACACATGTGTATTATATGCATTCCCCTAGCAGCTAGGATGTACCCATTAAATGTTTCAGCTATGTTATTGTCTATCATATCACTACATGAACCTGTAGATAGAAAACACCTACAGAAGCACTTTACATCCCTTTCAACAAAATCATCATGAGCCTTCTCATTTTCTGCCTTAAGGTCTTCCAAATTGCTCTTGTACTCCTGTACGTAGGTGCTTCTTACAACCCTCCAGAAAATATTTTTCAAGGCTGTTCCTTTATGTTGCTTCTTCCAGTTCATGTACACATGTCTGGCACAATTCCTATGCTCAGACATAGGAGCTAACTTAGAAACCGCATTCATCAAGCCCTAAAAATAAAACAAATACAAAGTCAAATACCATCTTATACACAAATGAAGCTTGAAAAATAAGGTTTGCCTATGTTACCTTTTGTTGATCACTAATAAAACACCAACCATTCATATCTGTTATTCCTAGATCTTCAAGAAGAATCTCTAGAAACCATGTCCAATGTTGCTCATTTTCCACTTCTACAATAGCCCATGCAATTGGAAACATTTTATTGTTCCCATCCTATGTATGAAAATAAAATTCATGAAGCAAAGAGAATAAGCACAAAGTAACTAACAAATTCACAAGCTTACCTTTCCAACTGCAGCAAGAAGAATACCACCCAAGTAGGTTTTGAGAAAGCAACCATCAAGACCTATAATTGGTCTACAGTTCTTCATGAATCCAACCTTGAGGGAACTATGCCCTATATACAGACCTTTGAAGATTGCTCCATGGGCCAACTGCAACAGATATTTCCCATCCTTGTCAAGTCTATAGAGCTCAGCCACATACCTCCTAAGCAAGGCATAATGCTGCTCAACAGATCCTCTGATGATCTCTTGAGCTATAGCCCTAGCCCTGTATAGCCTATCTTTCCCAGGTATAGTTAGATAGTTCTCTCTGATGTTCTCTGCCAATATGGCAATAGGATAGTTTGGATGTACTCTAAAAAGATTCATGTAGTTATGTGCTATCCACCTTGAACTCATAAGCCTGTTGTTTGTCTTCCTTTTATATGTGTGTTTTGGATAGTAAGTCTTCACACAGAAATAGTCCTCAGATTGAACAAGACTTGCATAGAGTTTCCATTTACAGGTCCCTCTGCACTTCACTTGGCAAACAATTTTGGAGACTTTCTCAAATTTCAGGTGAATGCCATGGGCTATGGCATTATCCCTCACAATTCCTCGGCACCAAACCCATCCTCAAATCTCATGCCTAGTTTAATCTCAAGTTTCTTAGGCTTTGTCCTTGGATCATAGGTTGACCTAAACTTCTTGTTCCTCACCACACCCTCTATCTCATCATCTGTGGAATCTGAGCACACCTCACCTTGAGAACTTGCATACTCTGACTCAGCATGCTCTACTACATGATTAAACCCTATCCGATCTCGCTTCTCCTTAAGTACAGAAAATATATCATGTTTTGTCTTCACTTTCTGTCTTGCTTGCACATATTCTTCATCATCAGAAGCAAGCTCATGATCATCTAACTCATCATCAGATTCTTCAGCCCTAATAGGCTAAAAATCTGAATCCTCACTCTGCTCATCTTCAAACTCATTATCAACCTCATCTTCATGCTCATTATTAGCATCATTTTCAATCTCAGTATCAATAACACCCTTAACCCCACTGCCACCCTCAACATTAGCCTCAGACTTTCTCTCATTCTCATCTCTCTTACAACTATCTATATACAAATTAATCACTCTACAACTTGATGTAAGAAATGACAACATTTGCATAACATCCCTATCATTTCTCAGCACCCTAAAGGAAGACTCAGACCTAGGAAGTTTAAACCAGATTTTCTCCCAACTAACATACCCTAATTTCTTAACTAATTCTTCAGCATCAAAATAGCCAAACCTATCTGCATCTAAGTGAAATATTCTCTCACTTTCCCCTCCAATGTAGACATTTGTTCCCTCTAACTCAATAAACTTGCCACTATGATGAACATATGCAGCAAATAAGAAGCTGAAAATAGCAATAAAACACATGATATATCAGGAATCTATAAAACCTAATTGCGCAGTTACACATTCAAGAAATTGCAGCACCAAAACTTTGTAAAGTAATCGGGACCTACCTGTCCTCCATTTATGTTGCTTTCGTCCTGTTTCAGGGATTGAAACAGGATAAAGTTATTGAACGGGATTGGGGGGATGAAGATGAAGACCCCACTATTTCTTCAATTGTTTAACAAAATAATCGCAAGAAACTAAACGGAACTGGGAGCTGAACGGATGGGGGAACTGAACGGATGGGGGAGAAGAGAGAGGGGGAAGATAGAAAGAGGGAGAACGGATTTGTGCCACATCTTCTTGCCACGTAGGAAATTAATGGACATTTGGGCAAATATTTAAACACGTAGGCACACATCTAGCCACATCGGCCGTCGGGTCTCATCGAAGGTGCCAATTAAGTTCAATTGAGAGGTCGTAGTTTTATTTGCAAAAAAAAAAAAAAAGATTGGTTTAAAACCGAAATCGGGGTAAAGGTAAGGGTTTTCTATGCAATTTACCCTATATTATTATTAAATTTAATTGCTTGTGTATTTAGAAATATCTCTTTGAAAAATCATAAAATCGGTAATTATATAATTTAGTATATATGATATTTTTCATTTATTTTGTTAGTTTATAATAATTAAATAAGATTTAAAACAAAGATATACTAATTAATTTATTCCCTAGTTTATTTGATTTATTTATAAATAATAATTAAAACCATTATTCTACACTTTCGATAATATTTCTTAATAAGATTATTTTGATTTGTTTAATTGATTAGGACTTCGAGTATTTTTTTAATTATATATATTCAACATTTCTTTTGCAAGACTCTCAAGCATCTTTCATTTCAGTTGATATTTCTTTTATTGATATACCTAATTATAGTGACTAACTAATATAAATTAGTAATTAGTGAAAATATATAATATCTCCACGAGATTTTAGGTTTAAAATTTAAATATATAGTACACATTACTATATTAAATTTCTCTTTGTTTGGAATTTATATTTTTCAATTAATAAAACGTGAAATATTTATGTAAATATAATCAATTCTAATTTATTCGTAATTCATATTCGTAAAAAACAATAAGGTACGCAGGAGTTATTGAAGAATAATTATAATATAATTAATGCAATAATGATTAGGCGAGTAATTAATTATGTGTCGGCTGAAACATGAGAGGCTGACACATAAGCACACGAAGCACCAACAAAAGACATGTGGCAGCCGAAACATGAGAAGGTATCACTTAAGCTCAGCGTATTCCCCATCACTATATAGGGTTGATTAGTGTATAATCCAAAAAATAGCGTATAATCCGTCAATTTTCGAGGAAAAATTACTTTACATTGCAGAGTCATCAATTGTAGAAAAATAATTTAACTCTTCGCAATGATAATACCCGAAACGATGATGCTGAACTTCAACTACCCAAACTAATTTAGAAACTATATACTAAGACCCTCCCGAACTCTTAAAATAAATCAAAATCGACGATCTAAAAAACTAAACCGAAATGCAGTGTTTGAAATCCAGGACAAGCTCCGTGAGATTTAGAGACCTAGGGAAGAAACAATATAAGAAATTTTTTTCTTCTATATCAATATCTTTTCTCATACTAAATTGGTTTTAAATCTACCAATTTCAAGCAGCAAAAGTAAATAAAAAAAACAAAACAAAAAAAAAGAAGGTAAAAAGATTGAAATATAACAAAAAATAGATATGCGAGAAGAAAGCCTAAAAATAATCATGAACAGTACCAATATATTAAAAACTCTTAAAAACTGCTAAAATAACAACAACAACAACAACAAAAAAAATTTACAACACTAAAAATTTGAAGAGAAACTAAAATAAAACAAAAGGAAAAGTTAAATTCTTTTCAAAAGAAACGCAAAACTAAAATGAATCCAAAAAACTGTAAAATCATCTGAAAAATTAAATGAGCTAATAAATTGAAGATAATGATATCCCACTAACAAACTGAAAAAGAAAAAGAAAAATGAATCCAAAAAACTGTAAAATCATATGTAAAAGATTTTGTTGGCTTGATCTTAATTGGCCTAATAATTTTTGACTTATTGGGCGGGTTTGATAAGCAAATCTTTGACTTATTTCACAAAACAATTAGGCCCTATTCTATTTACCACAAAATAATAAGATTCAGTATAAATTAGTTACTCATTCAGCTTTAATCAGTGAAAAATTAATTTTGATCAAGAAAACTTTATATTCTCTTTAGCATAAACGAACAATATATATATATATATATATATATAATAGCGTTTCGGATTTAAAGCATTATATTAATTCTCTCTTATATATGGCATTATCTTAATTTTAGATTTTTATTTATCTAAAATCTTTAATTTCACATCGATTTTTCAGTGAGAACTTAATTTGATCAATTATTAAATTTACATAATTTATTTGTCTAAAATTTGAATCTCACATCTGTCTTATTTAGTAGTTTTATTTTAATTGAAAATTTTAGTTTAGCAAATATTAATAAGGGATCTCTCTTTTTTAGTACCAAAGCATAAAAGTAACAAGTTATATATCCCCATTCATAAAACTATAAGTTTTTGATACCAAAATGTGTTAAAAGACTTTATTACCCTTAAAGTCTACCACTAAAAGAAAAAAACATAAAAAAGAAAAAGGAAGATTATTAAAACGAAACAACAATAAAAAAAGGTCCCACAACTCAATATTCAAAAAAACTCTCCTCCTCTCTGCAAAAAAAGTCTCCCGTCGTGAAACCCTTCGCCGGCCAGAAAATGTCGACCTCCGACTACCACAGAGAATCTGAAGACGCCAGAAGTTCCGCTAGTGACACTCCATCTGAAGAGCAATTCGTCAATGAGCCGCTGGTTAGTGTATTTTCATTCACACACGATCGTGCCACGACGGTTGTTCATCTTCCCACGATCGTGCTGAAGAAGATGAGACCATCGTGTACACGATGGTCTTTCGTGGGTACGATGGCTACACACGACGGTCGTCGATCGTGTGTGCCGTCGTGTGCTAGAAGTGCAAAAGCTCCTGCCTTGCACACGATCGCAGGCACACGATCGTTTCCCGTCGTGTGAACCGTCGTGTGGCACACGATGGTCTTCACACGACGGGCATCGATCGTGTGCATGCGATCGTGTGCAAGGCGTAATTTTTTTCGTTCTCTTAAGCATTTTATCATATTCTTATGAGTTGTATGTCCATATTGCGGATCAAGTTGCGTATGGAAGAGACCTACATTGCGTTTTGTTACACGTCAAGTGAATCTTTACATACGGGAGGCGGTATTTAAAGAGATCATTGAGACATTAAGGAGTATGGGCCGCAATTCCGCTGTTGCTGATCGAGCTATCGAGAGCTTGACCGAGGGGTCTGGGCGCTTGATTAAAGTTAGGAGGAATGGGAGTTCAAATACTGCCCTACATCACTTGATTGCTCGTCAATTGGAGGGTGATCAAATCCCCCCGGATGAGTCGTGGTTCCAGGTTTGCGGGAGGACCATTAGTTTTAGAGCCCGTAATTTCGCCTTGATCACGGGACTCCATTTTGGAAACTCTACCTTCCATCCCCAGGACGACCATCTCCTTCCGTCCGACGGTATTTTCCACAGAATACTCCATGGCAAAAACATTAAGGTTAGTGTTCTGCGGAAGAGGTTCAATGCTCGAGATTTTGGTAGAGACATAAGAGATTATCTCAAGGTTGCCAATTTGCTTATATACTACTACTTTATCCTATGCCGTGACGACATGATGGTCGAGACATGGGCATGGGCATTAGTGGAGGATTTCGAGCAGTGGGATATGTTTCTTTGGGGTTCTTATGCCTTTGGGGTTTTATCTTACTACATAGGCAACGTTGCCATGAAGGAGGGACAAGAGCACAAGGACTATCACTTCTATGGTCCTGTTTGGGCTTTACAAATATGGTCGTATGAGATGATTCCTGCATTGGAAGCATTGTGTGGTAGTCGAGATAAAACTGTCCAAGTCCCCCGGTGTTTGATGTGGACTACGAGGAAGATGTTTTGTGATTTCACTCATTTCTTCGACGATAAGGTACATAAATTTGTAAACGTATTTTCTCCTAACTTCACTCATCTCTTCAACATTATGTGATTGCCCATCTAATGGTATGCTTTAATGACTATTGTTGCAGCACAAAGTACTTCCCTCTTTACCGCATCTGGAGGAGGATGAGGCTGAGTACTACTACCTGAGCTTTGAGAATGGCTCGCCTTATGACGTTAAGTTCATTAAGCCTGTAAGAATAGCTGTGAGGAATAAGGAGGATGAGCCTGCGCCGATCCCGAGGAAGAAAGTTATGGATAGGTTGAAGAAGGCTGCTGGAAAATTGATTACATATGAGTCGGCACATAAAGTGTCGAAGCGACGCCGGCAGAGTACCCCACCAGTACATGATTACATATGAGTCGGCACATAAAGTGTCGGCAGCGTCAGCCGAGTCACCATTCTCAGCATCCGCCTACCCACCATTCTGAGGTCCAGCACAGTCACCATTCTCAGATTCATCATTCTGTTGAGCGGACTCAGCAGCCCCTTGATTACGAGCATCAGTATGAGCCATTTGAGGCGCCGTTTCAGCAGTATGGGACGATGTTGGTCACTCACAATCAGTAAATCTTCCGTCGGATTGTAGCATCTGCGCAGATTATACAAAAAATAAGTCCATGACTCGTCGTTCTCTATCAGGACCGAGACCAACAGCAAGAGGAAAAACTTGCTCGTTCCCATCAAATGTGACGGCCGCAAATAGAGTTCCTTTATTCCTTCCCTTTAGGTGGGTCCCATCAACTATAATCACCGGTCGAAGGCACATATCAAATGCCTTAATACTCTGTCCGAGTGCAACGAACATGTGGCGAAACACTCCCTCACGAGTCGTCTGCAAATCATAAATTGTCCCTGGATTACGCTGTTTTAACAAATACAGATAAGATGGGAGCCTCTGATACGACTCATCGAAGCCGCCATATGTATTCTCTATCGCTATATTCCTCGCCCGGAGAGAAAAATTGTATAGCATGTCAATGCCATACTCCCTACACATCTCTGCAATCATCTCCTTTGGCCTCAAAGTGACCCCCTCACCGGTCAATCTTTTAGCAAAATAATGGGCGGAAACCTCAGAAGTGACCGATCGTGCGGCACCACGGTTCAAATCAGGGTAACAGCTGTGCTCCAATGTCAACTTAGTAATTCTCCAAACAGTTGCACCCTCAATAGCACACAACCTAAACTGACAATTTCTTCGCCCACTCTTACAGACAAACACTATACGTTTATCGGCGGAACGATCAGTGATACACTGTAGCATATTTTCCAAATGATACATTCCTACAGTTATCCTCAACTCTGTCTTCGAACGAAAGGTGGACCCCACCTCTAGCTGACCGGTAACCGGTGGAGGCTGCTCGATCCAACCCGAAGTCCCAGCACTACCGGGGTCCGGAAATGGAATGATCCAGTTACGCATTGATTGTAGATGCTCATGCTCGCTCGCAGATTGATGGTCGGATGAGAAGTTCCGACGACTCATAATCCTATCCATTTGGGCCGGTTGGCGAACCCAAGCAAGAAATTCCGCAGATAGTGACTCAAGCAAGTCTTTACAACAATCTTCATCTTCGGATGTATGCACCTCTTCATCTTCCTCATCTTCCTCGTCTTCCTCATCTTCCTCGTATTGATACTCTTTGGAAGGCATGTCATAATTTATGTTGCCGGGCTCTAATCTCGAGCTGCTACATCCCATATTAACCTCGGGAGTGGAGGAGTTGCTGTTCTCAACATAGACCTGAGGATCCTCCTTGTATTCTACTAGTAATCGAAGTATCTCGGTATCGCCCCTTAATAGGACTTTTACTTTGTTTCCTTTGGCCATGTGTGTCAAGTACCATAATTTGTAATCGGACTCATTTGGACCACCCAAACCCTCTCTGATAACCCCCACGAGGTTTGCACGACTAACTTTGCTCGTGTCGATATAGACAAAAAAGGAGTCCCCGTCTACATATGTCGATCACTCCCAATGACCACCGTATTGTATCAAAATACGCTGTCACGACATCTGATTACAAAAAGATGAATAACTATTCAGAAAAATGAGCGAACAATATTACGGTCTGCCTTGGACACGACCGATGCACACGGTCGTATACTACCGTGTGCAGTGATCGTATGCAAGTTTCTGTCCATGAACACGATCGCTGCACACGATTTTATACGATCGTGTTAAACGATCGTGTACACGTTAGTGTTGCGCACGATGTTAAGGTCGCGATCGCTGCACACGGTGGCTTCCCATCGTGTGCAGCGATCGTGTCCGTAAGAACAGATCTGGAATTTTTTTTTCATCGTTCAAATAATGATACATACCTTCTTTATGAACTCAGATGCACGACAAATGAAGTCCTATTTCAACGTCAACTTTTATTTTCGAACAATCTTGTGATTTCTATAAGATTTTTTGAGAGACCCTTTGTCAAAAATAAAATGGCTGTGTTGTTTTGATGTATATGTTTGTAGTTAAATTTTGGTTCCTGGACATTAATATCGATCGGAGGAGGAAAGTAAAAAAGAAAAAAGAGAAGAAAAGTAGTTTAAATTAAATAAATAAAAAAAAGAGAGAAGTCAACTTTTAACACAAAAAGAGAGGACATTTTAGTCTTTTCAATCAAAATGGTACCAAAAACTTATAGTTTTATAAATGAGGATATAGAACTTATCAATTTTATGCTTTGGTATTGAAAAATTGATTCCCACAATATATTTATATATAAATTTAAATCACACATAGATTTCAAACGAGACTCCATCGATTGGATAACCTAAATAATACTTATAATGAATATGTATATTTTTACCTCACAGTTATTTTACACCACAAGTTAATACTTTTATTTTTATTGGAAAACATAATTCGATCAATATTTTTTCTGCATAGGTCTAATAAACTTGCCTAATACTAATTGTGTCAATTTTTATGTCTACGAAATAAATAGTTTACTTATATGTATATACATATAATCAATTTCTATTTTACCATCACATTTGTCACATGCAATTAATTTGACCAATTATTGAGTCGGCTAAATAAATATTTTTATTTTTATTGGAAATGAATTTTGGCCAATTATTGAGTTGGCCAACAATTAATCTTATTTTTTCTGAAGATTTTTATTTTTATTTAATTTAATATGTCCAATTTATCAATGACTAACAATTTGAGCAAATTTGAATTTTTTAAAGTCCGACATAAAAACCAATTATTGTAATAATTTATATTTGATTATGTAGATTTTATAAGTTTTAATAGATTTGAGTAATTCATTCAGATAATCAATGTGTATTTTACCATCATATTTCTCATTGCCAATTAATTTGATAAATTATCGAATTGGTCAATTAAATAGTATTATTTTTATTGAAAATATAATTTGGCCAATCCCAAGTTGGCAATAAATATTTCTTACTAAAAAAATAATTTGGCTAATTTGTTGACGTTTAATTTAATTTGTTTATCAATATATAATAATTTGAGCAATTTTTTTTAAGTCAGACGTAACAACCAATTATTATAACAACTCAAATTTAATTATTTAAATTTTATATATTTTAATAGATTCTGGCAAATAATGCATATAATTATATAGATTTGAGGGAAATATGTACTAAATTATTTTTTAATCGTGTTTAAAACGGGTATAGATATATAATATTTAAATGAGTTTCAGATGGCTGAACCCTAGCTGTATTGTTTGGGTATTACTATATGTGTTTGGGATGAAAGCGCATAGTAAATTTAATTTTAAGTCAGATTTCGGATGAGTATGATTATATAAATTATAGACGGGTTCGAGTGGCTGAATCCTTGCCTCATCTTTTTGGTTCTTTGTTGTGTTCTGTCGCGGTAAGGAAATCCGAATGGCTAAACATAACTAAAACGTATAATTGCCGAGTTCTTTGCATAAATAAATTTGATTATATATATATATATAATCAAATTTATTTATATAATACCGTTATGCATCCGAAGCAACACGTTAACTCTCTCATATGTATTCTCAGAAAAAAAAACTCTCATATGTGGTATTTTTTATTTTCTAGATTCTTATTTATTTAAATTCTCTATTTTATCTTGATTTTCAATGACACTCCACTCATTAAATAACTAAATAAATATGTATCTTACCTGTATCCATTAAACCTCATTGGCTCAATTATATATATTTATTTTTAATATATAATTTATATATATATATAAATATTATCTTTATATTTGTATGTTTTTTCATAAACTCGATTCTCTTTACTTACAAATAAATATATAAAGTCCGACCAATCAGTTTTTCCGGCAGGGCAGCCGGTCGCCGGAGAGCTCCGACTGTGCGAGATATTTTTTTTGCTTTTTAACGTCAGGCCGCCAGACTGTTTTCCGTCGGCCCACCATCGGCGGACGACGGACCTCTGGCGACCAGTCATTTTTTTTATCGTCAGGCCGTCAGCCTGCTTTCTGGCGGGTCACCGCCGGCGGCCGGCGGACCTGGACCTGACAACTTTTTTTTACGCCAGGCTGTCAGTTTGCTTTACGGGGGGCCATCGCGACTGGCGGACCTCTTGAGACCGACCAACTTTTTTTATTTTTTTACGCTAGGATGCCAACCTCTTTTCTCGGCCTGCGTTTCGGCGGGCACCAACGGCAACCAGCGACCGGCCAGATTTTTTTTTTTTACTCTAGGCCACTGAATTGTTTTCCGGCAGGCCATCACCGGCGATAGGCAGATCTCCGGCGGTCGGCTATTTATTTTCGCCAGGTCATCAACCTGCTTTCAGGCGACCGACCATTTTTTTAGCCTCCCGACATGGTTTTCGGTGGTCCTTAATTTCTTTTCATTTTTTGTTACGGCAGACCCGTCAGCTGCTGATAGAATTTTGAGAACCAATATATTTTTTCAAACAATATAATATGATAAGTTAATTATTTTAATCAAATTATGACAACGTCTCAGTGTCCTTGTGGCACGGATGTATCATATATGATAGATTTTGTTGCATAATTTCGTTTCCCCTATAAAGACTCTAGAAGGGTTTAAGCCTTTAGGCCAAGTACGTTGAATAGAATTACTATTATATACTAAAGCCATGGAAATAGGTTCCCGTGCCACATTATAAAATTGAGCAATTCTCCGTCTGAAAGTTTTAGTGGCCGTAAAGTGAAAAGAAAATGGGCCATTACGTTCTTAGGCCCGAAAGGCCATGGATGGACCATTAGTCCATTACAAACAAAAGTTGGAATTTCTAGACGTGCCGTTTCCGTTCTCAGTTTGCAGTTAGGGAAAGCACAATTTAATATGAAAGAGAATTAGTTGATTGTAATTTAATTAATTAGATTATGTCGAGTCATATTACTTGACTACTATATACTAAAGGCGGGGAAATAGATTCCCGTGCCACAATATAAAATTGATCAATTTCCTGTCTCATTAAAATATTAGCAGCCGATTAAAATACGCTTTCTTTAATGAGGAAACGTTTTCTATTGCTGTAGGCGCACTTAAATATTCAGCCAAGTACTCAAATACAATTTAAAAAAAAAAATTGAGCATATGTTTAAATATTGCGATGTGCTGTGTACTATGGGAGAAGCCATAAGGTTTCAGGCTTAACTAAATAAATATAGTGCAGGTAGTGAATAATATATAAAGGAGTAAATAGAGTAACTTTTTGTTACATTAAAAAATATAAACTTTTTAATGTAACATTACTATATACTAAAGGCGGGGAAATAGGTTCCCGTGACACAATATAAAATTGATCAATTCCCTGTCTCATTAAAATATTAGCAGCCGTTACTACTATATACTAAAGGCGGGGAAATAGGTTCCCGTGCCACAATATAAAATTGATCAATTCCCTGTCTCATTAAATTATTAGCAGCCGATTAAAATACGCTTTCTTTAATGAGGAAACGTTTTCTATTACTGTAGGCGCACTTAAATATTCAGCCAACTACTCAAATACAAAAAAAAAAAATTGAGCATATGTTTAAATATTGCGATGTGCTGTGTACTATGGGAGAAGCCATAAGGTTTCGGGCTTAACTAAATAAATGTAGTGCAGGTAGTGAATAATATATAAAGGAGTAAATAGAGTAACTTTTTGTTACATTAAAAAATATAAACTTTTTAATGTAACAAAAAATGTGGCAAATATGTATCGTTTGATTTCATTAAAAAAAAAGGCCTCTCAATCACAGTAAAGTGTCATTAAAAGGATGAAAAAGTTCAATAAAACCGAACTTAACTAGGCATTCTAATTAAAAAAAGAATAAAAAGAGTTGTTTTATGATTATGAAATTATCCCTATATAAAACCGACAGAGTGACATACAGTAACTAAAAAAGAAATTAATTGATATAAAGGTTTTCATACAGTTGGGAAGAGGGGGAGAGTAAATTTGACGATTTATCAATCTACAAACGCTGCAGCGTCTTCACAATAGTTTTAGCCCAACACTTTTCATTACCAAAAGAAAGCTTACAGTATTAATATATTAATATATTTTGCATCAGAAATTACCAAAAATAAGAAAAAATACAGAATGTCAAAGTCACATCGTCGTACAGAAAAAAAAAGACTGTTTAAATTCAAAAGGACCCGCTGCAACGCAGCAGGCTTCCCCACTTGTTCAATACTATAATTGCGAGGAAGCTGGCTCAAAAGATGATTTAATAATTACTTGTATAAATGAGTGAATCTTCACTTAAAGAAAGTGAACTGACTAATTCATTTTACCTTTATCATTATTTTGTTATTTTAATTATTACAACGTGTTGACTATTACACTGTTCACATCAAGATTGTCAAGTCGGTAAGTCGAGTCGAGTCGACGGAGGTCCAAATGAGCGACTAGTCGACTAGTCGTCGACTAGTCGTTGACTAGTCGGTAAGTCAAAATAGTGAATAATAAATATATATTTATATATGTGATGATATATATGATAACATGTAATACAATAACTTGAAATAACTTAGCAAGTATGCCCCAAAATATTAAGTTCAACACCACAACACACATATAATCCATTCATAAGTCTTAATACATAACAACAAAATATTACAAAGACGACATTGGACGATATTTTTGTTGTTCAAATCCGGCCAAAATGCATATTTCCATCCCGGATCCGAGGATTTAGCCTTTCGTTTTGGATCCACAAATCATGGGCACTTGATGTAGAATCTTCCATCTACAGTAAATAAAAAACAAAATAAGACTAATTAAAAGCTAAAAACTAAAAAACAAATAAATTTTAATTATTTACTGTAATTATTTAATTATTTACTGTAATTATTAACTCTAATAAATAATAAATTAAAATTATAAAAGAAAAACTGAATAATTAATTAAAAATAAAACTAATTAAGAGCTGAAACTAAAAAAAGATAAATTTTAATTATTTACTGTAATTATTTAATTATTTATTGTAATTATTTACTCTTAATAAATAATAAATTAGACTTAAAAAGGAAAAAACTGATTTAACTAATTAAAACTAAAACCTGAAGAGTAGAGCAAACTGAACTAAGAAAAGAAAAAATGACGGAGGCGGCGAAAGAACTGAAAAAAGAACGATTAAACCATACCTGGCGGAGGCGGCGACGCAATCGACGGCGGGAGCAAGGGGAGGCGGCGCAATCGACTGCTGGAGCAAGGGGTGGCGGCGCAATCAGTGGCTCCTCTTTCCTCTTCAGTCGCAAGCAAATTAGGTTTACGTTTGACCCGTAGCACACTAAAGGCTACGGGTTTCAGCTTTTTTTTTTAAATAACTAATTAAATGGGCCAGTCGGGCCGTCTAAAATTGCAGTCGAACGACTAAGTCGACCTAGACGACGACCTGAGACAAAAGTCGGGCGACTAAGCCTTCTCTCCCTAGTCGAGGTTCCCAGTCGGCCGAGAGAAACCGACTTGTCGACTAGTCGACGACTTGACAACTATGGTTCACATACTCTTTTTTGACCATCTTTTGTGATTTATACATATGAAAAATATAGTCATGTGAGATCTTGTTAGATTCATCTCGAAATATACTTTAGAATATATATTTTTTTTATAATTTTTAAAAATAAAGAATTGAATATATTAATGATCAAAGTTGTGGATTGGCAAACGTGAAAATGCATATGTTGCAATTATAAGAGAACAGATGTAGTATATAGAAAAAAAGACTAAAGTGTTGACATTATTTTTAGTCATTTTTTGTGTTTTTCGTCTTATATTTTTTACTAGGGGTGTGCATGGTACGGTATGGTACGGTTTTAGGGTAAAACCGATACCGTACCAAATATGTTCGGTTTATTATGATTTAATACCATACATATACGATTTTTTTCGGTTTGATAGTTCGGTATTTCGGTTTGGTTTACACGGTACGGTATTTTTCCGGTTTTTCTACTTGATACTTGATAGCATTAATAATACAAAAATACTCGAATAATTAATTCAACAAGGTACCATAAATAGCTGATCCAAATTAATAGCTAAACCAAAAAAATCACACCAACCTTAAGATAGTAACTAATTTAATGTTCAAGTTTTCATCCAACTATTTTGGAGGATAAAAATAAAAAAATAAAATAAAAGACAAACATGTGTCTTGAACTTCAATAAATTTGTTATACTTCTATATTCATATGAGTTTGTAACTACTATATATATATATATATTGTTATGAACTTGAGAGAAAAAAAAGAGGAAAATAAAAGAGAAGAAGAATAGAGTGTGTATTCTTATGAGGGCCAAAGGCCTTTATTTATAGGTACACATCTAGGGTTTCGGGGGGTATAAAGGTCATTCATTAATAAATACATTAATTACAACACTCCCCCTTGAATGACCTTTAATACATGCTGCCTCATTAAAACCTTGTCGGGAAAACCCAGTGGGAAAAAACCCGATCGAAGGAAAAAGAGTACAGCTACTCCCCCTGAAATCGATTTCATAAGATCCTTGAGTTGACGCATTCCGATCTTGTATACTAGTCTTCTGAATGTTGATGTCGGCAACGCCTTTGTGAATAAGTTCGCTGACTAATCACTTAAGTGAATATTGATGTATCTACCTTTTGAGATACAAGTGACATCGTCTTCATACAATATTTCCTCTTGAATATTATGATGTTCATGCCTCATCAACTCATTCGGAAAAACCCTGTGGGAAAAAACCGATAGAGAAAAAGAGTACATAGTATAAATTTGCTCATGTGTTGCATTGGTTGCCTCGTTAAAAACCTTAACTAAGAAAACCCGGTGGGAAAAAACTTAGAAAGGGAAAAAGAGTACAACCATTTGGTCTTCAGTGTAATATCCGCAATTTTCGATTTTTGGTAAATTTCTTTTTTCGGCCGGAGTCCGTTTTGACGGCTCGCTCATGACCGTTTCGTCATTCTGAGAATGATTAATTCTACACTTTTTGTCGTCCGAGTTCGTTTGGGTGTTGTTTTGTTGAGTTCTGTGCTTTTTAGCGACTCTTTCGCACTTGAGTTCGATTCTTGCGAATCTCGTCCGAAACTGCTGTTTCGAATTTCCCGCAAGTCCGTTTAACTTTGTTAGACGTGTTGTGAACTCCGGTTTGATTATTCGATCACGTATCGTGATTTCCGGGCGTTTTGGGCCATTTTGTAATTCTTGGAAGTTACGGGTATCCATATCTGTATTTGTCATCTTGACCCTTTTCTTGGTCGCGTATGATTAATTATTGCATTACGTTTTCATCTCGAGTCGTTGATGTCGTCCGCGAACTTTTCGTCGTGTTCGCTCGTGCGTTTTCGAAATCGAGGCATCGGGTCGTGGCGAGCAATGGCCGACCGGTGCGGCATCGGAAGTCTTGGCACCGCCGAGCAGCCCTGTAATATGTCGAACAAAGATCATGTGCCGCGGCACACCCATCCGGCCGCGGCTGAGTGCCAGCGATCTGCGGCACACACTGTCCGGCCGCGGCACACTCGTGTGTCTTCCGCGACCAAACCCAATCAGACTGTGCCGCGCACACGCAGCCGTGCCGCGGCACAATGCCAAAACACAGGAGTAAATTTTCGGCTGTGCCGCGGCACACTTCTGTGCCGCTGCACACGGTCAATCAGGCGATTCGTCTTTATTAGACGAATCGGTGACTCTCCTCATTTCTCACCTGCATCGCGAGAGAGAGTGAGAGAGAGGAGGAGAACTGCTCAGATTTCTTAACTTGGGGGGCCGATTTTCATCATTTCTCTTCGATAGTGAAGCCCGTGCAATCAATCTAACGCGTGTTCTACGGATCTTAGTACTCGAATCTTCCAAGGTAATATTCTAAAACCCTATTTTCGATTAAATTGGGGGTTTTGGGTTTTTCTTCCGATTCGTTCCGTTTTTGTTGGTGGATTCATGATGTATACAATTAATATTGTTAGTATCTTTAGTTTTCCTACGGATTCATGGATATTTTGTGGATTTTTACGGAATCGAGAGGGTTTGGTTGTGGTCCGCCCTCGTTGTTGTTTTCGGTATGAATATATATGAATCGTAGGCGGGGTTCCGGGTGTATTCCATTTCCATAATCGTTTAGAAGTGGTTGTGATTGTGCTATTCGAATCGTTAGGTTCATTTTCGTCGGTTCCTCACGGTCGTGCTTGATTCTTCCGTTCCGTTCATTGTCGTCTTCCTTTCGTTAGCATCGGGCGCCCAAGCTTCCCGGTTGAGCCGTATCCGTTCGTGGTTCAAAGGTGCTCGTGGTATCGAGGCAAGTACCTTGCCCATACTTTTCTCGCTTTATGTATATGATGATCGGTGGTCGCCTTGATGTGTTTGTTTGGTTATTTGAAATGAAGTTTCAAAAGGATTTCGGTTTGGCCTCGTTAAAGGCTTTCTTTCAAAACGCGTGTGTTTTGTGAACGGTGTTTTGAGAATTGATTATGATTTGATTATTTTGAACGTTGAAGGATTTTATGAGGATACTCCTCTTGTTTAAAATTATGGAATCGTGTATTCCGTATTTAAGCTTGTTATTGTATTTTTGAAGAGTTTGGTAATGGTGTCGAGTTAATGGCCATCTCTAGTGAGTATTCTTAATGAACTTACATTCTTAGCATGTTAGTATTGCATGAGTAACGTGTGTGTGTGTATGCTCACTATGGGTTAGACCCGACGGGGTCTCGGTAGGGGTCCACGGAGGTGTGGATCGACGAGCTTTGCTTTTAGCCACTACGGGTTAGATCCGACGGGGTCTCGGTAGGGGTCCACGGAGGTGTGGATCGACGGTTAATTGTGGTGAATTTTACAAATGTGATTCGATATTGGCATTTCCGGAAATGAGTGCTTTTGAACGGTTTTCATGATTGCATGCATTGACTAAGTGTGTAAGAGGTAAGTTGTTCGTTTGGCCTACTTGGCTATGATGGCTCTAGAGTATTTTGTTGTTTGTTTTAAATCCTTTATTTGTGGATTTTGATGTTGGGAGACGAACCTTGTGGTCGTTCTTGTGTACTGTGAGTTGATGAAATTGGGGCTAAAATCCCAACGTTTTTGTAAAGGTCATTTGACGGATTTGGGACTAAAATCCCAACGGTTTGGTAAAGGTTATTTTACGGAAAGTAAACCTTTGGGGCGGTGACCCCTTTTGTCTTTGGATTTTGAAAAGTAGGATTTGATAATCCTAAATTGTTTTCTATTAAAACTCTCGATGGCATTCTAAACCGTTTTATAAATTATTCCCATTGATTTATGATATTTCGTTTTGAAATGTTTCCTCAAACCCTTGCCTCGAAGTACTTTTCGCTTCGTTTGGATCTTTGAGGATCCTCGGTTATTGTTATTCGTGGAATGTGAATTGTATGGCTCGTATTTGCACTTTATATTTGCACTAGCAAAACAAAGGAGTTTTGCTAACCCCCCGAGTATTCGGGGGTGGATGTCTGTTTTGCATTCGTGTTTTGGAGCATAACACGTGGTCGGCACGAAGGATGATGAAAGATGATCGATACTAATCACATGAGGAACCGTATATCGTGTGTTGGTTCGGTTGTACTTTATTTTCATTCTTTGTATTGTTCCGTTATGCGGTGTAGTTGTATTTTGGTCCCCCTGCGTGGGCATGAGTTGTATTTGAGTTGTATGTATTTGTGGAAAGACCAAATCGGTCTACTGAGTCAGTGTAGCCTTGAAGGCATTGTCGAGATGTTAAATGTTGATTACCAGCCTGGTAGATCCTCGAGGAGAGGGTCTACGGCGTGTAATATCCCTGAGTGGGGTGTTACATAAATGGTATCGGAGCTTAGGTTGAGGAAACCTAGGCTGTCGGGTCAAGTCGTGTTGTTTGAATCTTGTTTCGTTGGATTTTATCTGACTGAGTCGTGTCGCGACGCGTCGTTTGAGTTTGTTGGTCGTGATTAGTATCGTGGGGCGATCATCATCTTCGTGCGACCCGTGGAAGTAAGTCTCCCTTCTTTGTGTTGTGCCTCGTGTGACACGAGCTATTTTTATGATTATTTGTTAAGTGGTGGAATCCTTATGTGAATTTTGATTTCACGATATGTATTTAGTCGACTTTCGTATTTGATTTATATGAGGAGTGTCGTCGCTTGTGATGTCTTTTTATTGTTGTTTTTCTCCGTTGTTGATGATTTTCGAATCGATTTGCACGTTTTACAAGTTCTATTGTGGAAGCTTTGTGCTTATACGCGTTCGACTTGTTCACTAGCCGGTCATGGAGAGTATTTTATCGAGGTTTTGTTCGAATATGGTATTTTATCGTTTATTTCCGTTTAAAGACATATATTGTCTTCATTTTAAACGTTTTGGTGCGTGTGCTAGGAGTTGTTTTAGTGAACATCGATATGTGTGAGTTTTGGGCATTCTGCCTATCAATTTTTGAAAACCTTGAGTATCTTAGAAAAACAAATTTGAGACATACTTTTCAAATGAGTTATTTTCTTGTGGTACATCCTAGATGCCGCAATATATTTCAAAATTTTTCTACCTCGAGGACCAAAATGTTTCGCGATATTTTCAACACTTTTATTTAGACCCGAGGGTCGAATATTCGAAAGTTTTCACTAAGAGAAAGTGTCCTCATTTTTATCAAACGCGAAATGGTTTTCCCAAAGTCTCGATAACGACGTTCCACGTTTGTACTATTTGAAAGGTGATACTCAAGATCAACCAAGATTCTTCAAATTATTTTCAAAATGAGGGTTTCATTTTTTTAAAACCCGTCCATTCCGTTTGAGGCCGGGTATGTATGTGTGACGTTCGCGTTGTCATTTTGATACTTTCTCCCGAGTATGATCGAATTGGCGGTGTGAGCATTGAGTCGCTTTCCACACATTGGTTGTGCTAGCCCCTGTGAGAGGCGGAATGTTGGTATTGAATGTTGTCGCCTCGTGGCGATTTCTGCGTTGTCGAGGATGTGCGAGCTGTTAGAGCTTGGTATGGTATGACCGTGTGCATCGGTGATCGTTCCGTTATGTGTCGGTTGTTTAATGTCTTGTTACCTTGCCCCGGTTTTTGTGAATTTCGTGGACGAGGTCGGAGGTAATGCCCGTATTATTTTGACTCCTGTATTTTCTCTTTCTCCAGTCTATCGATTCGCTCATGTTTGTTGGCACTTTGTGAACTTGTTTTGTATTTCGGTTTCATCGTTCGAGCAAGCTGTGATCTTGTTGTGGGCCGATCGGGTTATCGATGTGACTTTTTTCGAGTTCGGTTCGATTCTTGTGAACCTCGGAGTTGCCGGTTGAACCTTATTGTTCTTCGTGATCCGAACATGATCGTTCGATTTTTTTTGTTGTCTCGATCTTTGTGGTTTGATCGTTTGATTGTTCGGTTTTTGTCAATCTCGTTTCGGGATTGTTGAACATTCAGACTCCTTCGAAATTTCCTTAAGTTCGGGAAATTAGTCTCGTTTTCGATCTTCCAACCTTTGGGCGGTGGAATTTCGTATTTGTTCAGCGTGTGGCTCATGTTTTGATCAATGTACCGTTAGGTTAGTCAATCGTATCGATTTTCGTTCGTTGTGTTTTGTGATTGTCGGATAATTGACTTGGCTATATTATCCGTTTGATGACGCTTGTCGTTTGTTGGTTTTATTATATCCCTAACGGCGAAGTCGTGTTGGTCGCCGTGGAGCGTGTTTACACGCCGTATATTCTTTCGCGTTGTTTGTAACATTTCTCCGTTGGGCGTTAGTTGCGCATTCTTGTGTATCTCGTTGAGTTTTTCCTGGCGGAATATTTCTTCTCCCTACTTGTTTTAAGTTTCGGGACGAAACTTCTTTTAAGGAGGGTAGAATGTAATATCCGCAATTTTCGATTTTTGGTAAATTTCTTTTTTCGGCCGGAGTCCGTTTTGACGGCTCGCTCATGACCGCTTCGTCATTCCGAGAATGATTAATTCTACACTTTTCGTCCGAGTTCGTTTGGGTGTTGTTTTGTTGAGTTCTGTGCTTTTAGCGACTCTATCTCACTTGAGATCGATTCTTGCGAATCACGTCAGAAACTATTGTTTCAATTTCCCGCAAGTCCGTTTAACTTTGTTAGACGTGTTGTGAACTCCGGTTTAATTATTCGATCACGTATCGTGATTTCCGGGCATTTTGGGCCATTTTGTAATTCTTGGAAGTTACGGGTATCCATATCTGTATTTGTCATCTTGACCCTTTTCTTGGTCGCGTATGATTAATTATTGCATTACGTTTTCATCTCGAGTCGTTGATGTCGTCCGCGAACTTTTCGTCGTGTTCGTTCTGTGCGTTTTCGGAAATCGAGGCATCGGGTCGTGGCGGTGACGGTGGGGCCGGTGCGGCCTTGTCGGAAATCTTTGAGCAGCGGCGAGCCAGTGTAATATGTCGAACAAATCAGATCGTGTGCCGCGGCACACCCATCCGTCTTGCGGCACGGTGCGAGCAGATCTGCGGCACACCTGTCGTCCGCGGCACACTCGTGTGTCTTCCGCGACCAAACCCAATCAGACTGTGCCGCGGCTGCGCAGTATCTTGCGGCACAATGCCAAAACACAGGAGTAAATTTTCGGCTGTGCCGCGGCACACTTCGGGCCGTGCCACACTGCAGCGGTCAATCAGGCGATTCGTCTTTATTAGACGAAATCGACCAGGACTCTCCTCATTTCTCACCGCATCGCGAGAGAGAGTGAGAGAGAGGGGAGAACCGCCAGATTTCTTAACTTGGGGGCGATTTTCATCATTTCTCTTCGGTAGTGAAGCCCGTGCAATCAATCTAACGCGTGATCTACGGAGCGTAGTACTCGAATCTTCCCAGGTAATAATCTAATACCCAATTTTAGATTAAATTGGGGGTTTTGGGTTTTTCTTCCGATTCGTTCCGCTTTTGTTGGTGGATTCATGATGTATACAATTAATATTGTTAGTATCTTTAGTTTTCCTACGGATTCATGGATATTTTGTGGATTTTTACTAATCGAGAGGGTTTGGTTGTGGTCCGCCCTCGTTGTTGTTTTCGGTATGAATATACATGAATCGTAGGCGGGGTTCCTGTGTATTCCATTTCCATAATCGTTTAGAAGTGGTTGTGATTGTGCTATTCGAATCGTTAGGTTCATTTTCGTCGGTTCCTCACGGCCGTGCTTGATTCTTCCGCTCCGCTCATTGTCGTCTTCCTTTCGTTAGCATCGGGCGTTCGAAGCTTCCGGTTGAGCCGTATCCGTTCGTGGTTCGGTGCTCGTGGTATCGAGGCAAGTACCTTGCCCATACTTTTCTCGTTTATGTATATGATGATCGGTGGTCGCCTTGATGTGTTTGTTTGGTTATTTGAAATGAAGTTTCAAAAGGATTTGATTTTGGCCTCGTTAAAGGCTTTCTTTCAAAACGCGTGTGTTTTGTGAACGGTGTTTGAGAATTGATTATGATTTGATTATTTTGAACGTTGAAGGATTTTATGAGGATACTCCTCTTGTTTAAAGTTATGGAATCGTGTATTCGTATTTAAGCTTGTTATTGTATTTTTGAAGAGTTTGGTAATGGTGTCGAGTTAATGGCCATCTCTAGTGAGTATTCTTAATGAACTTACATTCTTAGCATGTTAGTATTGCATGAGTAACGTGTGTGTGTGTATGCTCACTATGGGTTAGACCCGACGGGGTCTCGGTAGGGGTCCACGGAGGTGTGGATCGACGAGCTTTGCTTTTAGCCACTACGGGTTAGATCCGACGGGGTCTCGGTAGGGGTCCACGGAGGTGTGGATCGACGGTTAATTGTGGTGAATTTTACAAATGTGATTCGATATTGGCATTTCCGGAAATGAGTGCTTTTGAACGGTTTTCATGATTGCATGCATTGACTAAGTGTGTAAGAGGTAAGTTGTTCGTTTGGCCTACTTGGCTAGGATGGCTCTAGAGTATTTTGTTGTTTGTTTTAAATCCTTTATTTGTGGATTTTGATGTTGGGAGACGAACCTTGTGGTCGTTCTTATGTACTGTGAGTTGATGAAATTGGGGCTAAAATCCCAACGTTTTTGTAAAGGTCATTTGACGGATTTGGGACTAAAATCCCAACGGTTTGGTAAAGGTTATTTTACGGAAAGTAAACCTTTGGGGCGGTGACCCCTTTTGTCTTTGGATTTTGAAAAGTAGGATTTGATAATCCTAAATTGTTTTCTATTAAAACTCTCGATGGCATTCTAAACCGTTTTATAAATTATTCCCATTGATTTATGATATTTCGTTTTTGAAATGTTTCCTCAAACCCTTGCCTCGGGAAGTACTTTTCGTTTCGTTTGGATCTTTGAGGATCCTCGGTTATTGTTATTCGTGGAATGTGAATTGTATGGCTCGTATTTGCACTTTGTATTTGCACTAGCAAAACAGTGGAGTTTTGCTAACCCCCGAGTATTCGGGGGGTGGATGTCTGTTTTTGCATTCAGGTTTTGGAGCATAACACAAGGTCGGCACGAAGGATGATGAAAGATGATCGATACTAATCACATGAGGAACCGTATATCGTGTGTTGGTTCAGTTGTACTTTATTTTCCGCTGCTGTATTGTTCCCGTTGTACGGGTGTAGTTGTATTTTGGTCCCCCTGCGTGGGCATGAGTTGTATTTGAGTTGTATGTATTTGTGGAAAGACCAAATCGGTCTACTGAGTCAGTGTAGCCTTGAAGGCATTGTCGAGATGTTAAATGTTGATTACCAGCCTGGTAGATCCTCGAGGAGAGGGTCTACGGCGTGTAATATCCCTGAGTGGGGTGTTACATAAATGGTATCGGAGCTTAGGTTGAGGAAACCTAGGCTGTCGGGTCAAGTCGTGTTGTTTGAATCTTGTTTCGTTGGATTTTATCTGACTGAGTCGTGTCGCGACGCGTCGTTTGAGTTTGTTGGTCGTGATTAGTATCGTGGGGCGATCATCATCTTCGTGCGACCCGTGGAAGTAAGTCTCCCTTCTTTGTGTTGTGCCTCGTGTGACACGAGCTATTTTTATGATTATTTGTTAAGTGGTGGAATCCTTATGTGAATTTTGATTTCACGATATGTATTTAGTCGACTTTCGTATTTGATTTATACGAGGAGTGTCGCTTGTGATGTCTTTTTATTGTTGTTTTTCTCCGTTGTTGATGATTTTCGAATCGATTTGCACGCTTTACAAGTTCTATTGTGGAAGCTTTGTGCTTATACGCTGTCGACTTGTTCACTAGCCAAAGGGAGAGTATTTTATCGGAGGTTTTGTTCGAATATGGTATTTTATCGCGTTTATTTCCGTTTAAAGACATATATTGTCTTCATTTTAAACGCTTTTGGTGCGTGTGCTAGGAGTTGTTTTAGTGAACATCGATATGTGTGAGTTTTGGGCATTATGGCCTATCAATTTTTGAAAACCTTGAGTATCTTAGAAAAACAAATTTCGAGACATACTTTTCAAATGAGTTATTTTCTTGTGGTACATCCTAGATGCCGCAATATATTTCAAAATTTTTCTACCTCGAGGACCAAAATGTTTCGCGATATTTTCAACACTTTTATTTAGACCCGAGGGTCGAATATTCCAAAGTTTTCACTAAGAGAAAGTGTCCTCATTTTTATCAAACGCGAAATGGTTTTCCCAAAGTCTCGATAACGACGTTCCACGTTTGTACTATTTGAAAGGTGATACTCAAGATCAACCAGTATTCTTCAAATTATTTTCAAAATGAGGGTTTCATTTTTTTTAAAAACCTGTCCATTCCCGTTTGAGGGCTGGGTATGTATGTGTGACGTTCGCGTTGTCATTTTGATACTTTCTCCCGAGTATGATCGAATTGGCGGTGTGAGCATTGAGTCGCTTTCCACACATTGGTTGTGCTAGCCCCTGTGAGAGGCGGAATGTTGGTATTGAATGTTGTCGCCTCGTGGCGATTTCTGCGTTGTCGAGGATGTGCGAGCTGTTAGAGCTTGGTATGGTATGACCGTGTGCATCGGTGATCGTTCCGTTATGTGTCGGTTGTTTAATGTCTTGTTACCTTGCCCCGGTTTTTGTGAATTTCGTGGACGAGGTCGGAGGTAATGCCCGTATTATTTTGACTCTTGTATTTTCTCTTTCTCCAGTCTATCGATTCGCTCATGTTCGTTGGCACTTTGTGAACTTGTTTTGTATTTCGGTTTCATCGTTCGAGCAAGCTGTGATCTTGTTGTGGGCCGATCGGGTTATCGATGTGACTTTTTTCGAGTTCGGTTCGATTCTTGTGAACCTCGGAGTTGCCGGTTGAACCTTATTGTTCTTCGTGATCCGAACATGATCGTTCGATTTTTTTTGTTGTCTCGATCTTTGTGGTTTGATCGTTTGATTGTTCGGTTTTTGTCAATCTCGTTTCGGGATTGTTGAACATTCAGACTCCTTCGAAATTTCCTTAAGTTCGGGAAATTAGTCTCGTTTTCGATCTTCCAACCTTTGGGCGGTGGAATTTCGTATTTGTTCAGCGTGTGGCTCATGTTTTGATCAATGTACCTATTGCGAATTGCGAATGTTCCTATTACTTTAGGAACCTCAAGTCCGTCAGGGACTTTCATATAGATATTCGCGTCCAATGACCCATAGAAAAATGTGGTGATGACATCACTAATTGAATATCTATATTCATAATAATTGTCATATGTATATTAAATGACGAAATTTAGTGCCAACGGGAGAATATGTTTTGGGTATGCGCTTAAACCCTTGATATGCTAATCTCGCTTATTTTTCACCACTTTATTTTATTTTGCGAGTTAAGCTTTCTCTCAATTGCTTATATTTTATTTAGTGCTTCAGGCACTCCACTAGCAATTGTTGAGACACAAAGTGTTGTCGACAACTATCATTCTTATAAACAATTCTCCCATATTCACAAAGTCAATGACAACTTCAACAAAATCAAATATTCATCCCATAACATTTGATTTGGCCGTCCCATAATCTCAATATTATAATTATTTAGTGCACGTGCAAATTAAGGTATTGGGATTCTCGCCTTCGAGATGATCCTCTTCAGGAGGTTTTTGAAGTGATGTTATTAGTTTAATAAATTTGTATTCCGCGGATTTTATCTTTAATACCGATAAAGAATATGTCTCTCACGCTCAAGCGCGAGGAGTATCAACAAATATATTTCGTTCACATTCGACTTTAATTCTTTATAGTACATATACAATCGTATATGAGATTTCATCACTCCTTTGGCAATCATAACTTGTTGAACTTCAAGTTCATAGTGCGTAAATTTAAATATCCAACCCAACGAGAATTTTCCGACTTTCTCTTATTTATATTTCATATCTCCCCCTAATGTCGGGAATATTGAGTTAGATTATAAAATCAGCGTATCAAATGATCAATTGACCCCAATTTTAGGCTCTAAATATGTATTTTGACAAAGTATACATGTATTTTTCATGTAGCCCATATAGATACGTGAAATTATCATATGAGAAATCCTCTTCCTGAGGTATTTTAATCACGCACTAATTACATATTGATCCAAATATTCATGCCTTGGTAATAATTTGGATCCTTGAATTATAAATTCATCGCAACATGGTCATTGGATGCAAAATACATCATGTAATTATTTGATACTCATTGTAGAATCAATATATAACTAGTTTGATTCTCGTCGAAGGATTAATGAAGCTCTTCGAGAGATAATAACAAGAATATTATTATTTGAATTCTACCAATCCTTCAGGATTGTTTTAATAAGATATTGCAAATCAATTTCAATATCATTCCACAAATAAGATTGATCAAATCAATGTTAATATGACATATTGCATTTTTTTCATTGGAGATGAACATATCACCTAAAACATTAAAATAATATAAGGATAATGATTAAAATAATTAAATAATGAGAATAGAAGATAACAATGCTCGAAATAAAGCATAGAAAATGCAATCTCAAAATTTTAATATTCTTCAGAATACTAAATTTATTTAACGTGATCATCATAAACTTATTATAAAATTATGATGAGATAGCGTTGTGTTGTTCTTCAGAACTTCAACTATTTATTTTTAATTATCTTCAAGATTATTGAGATTGCAAATTTGTGTTTCTTCAAGAAACTAGTTAGAGGGATAAACATATATCACCTACAATATGAATTATTCTTCAAGAATTTGTAATATTCATCAAGAATATTCATTGTGTTACTTCAGAGCAACAATTTAAATCAATATAATGATAACTGTAAAAATAATTTAATAACGAGAAGGAGTACAAATGCTCAAAGTAAAGTTCAAAAATTGCAACCCAATATTTAATATTCTTCAAGAATATTAAATAACTTATTTAATGTGTTCATCATAAACACATTGTTTTTAGTATGATAAGATATTGATGTGTTCATTAAGAACATCAACTATTTATTTATTAATAATCTTCAAGATTATTAAGAATATTGTAATTTATGTTTCTTCTAGAAACTACAAAATTAGTGCAATATAATCGATTGCATAATTAAATCATATAGCAACAGAAAGACATGCATTATAAAAATTTATAATAATCAAAACATGTCGATGCAATTGAGCAAATCACAATTTCGCACAAGTAACAAAATACTTCTATTTTAATATCATGATTTGCGCTTATGAAATGTATATATTATTAACAATAGTTTTTATATCCATTGATTTTTTTCTATAACTATGACACAACATACCTTAATAGTAGAATCATAAGAAAATGAATCAATTGAATCATCATATTTTTAGTCATTCATAGATAATTGTTCAAGCACCGAACCAAAATATTCATATCATATTTTAAATTGTACAAGATGTCTTAATCCACAATTATTCAATCAAAATATCATCAAAAGTTATTTTTGAAAAATTCTTTCAATTTTCGTAACTTTCGATCGGTAATAATGTTAATACAATATCAAATTTAAATTTATAGCTTCATACCTCTAGGAAGTCGATCCACCAAAAGAATGGAGAAGGTAGAACCATAGATCCAAAAAGAATTAGATAATATGAGGTAGAACTGTCATGAATAAATATGTGAAAAAGCTCAAGATAATCGTGCTACTTGGAGCAACGATGTGTAATCTTTATGATTATGATAAATCGTAACCATATACCAATCCTGCTACTTCGAGTTAATAGTTGAAACATAATGTTATGCTTCTAATTTGTAATGTGGTTTCGTTATGAAACTTCGAGTTTCAATAATATAATATTCGATACTTCTCAACTTTAAGTTCAAGAATTTTGATATGAAACTTCGTTTCAAATCATTATTAAGAAGAACGTCGTGTCCTTCAATTAAACTATGTGAAAATGCAAGTTCATATTTAAATGGTGAATATTATGTAGAACTTTAGGTTCTTATCATGTGAAAGCGAAACTACAAGTTTCTGTATAAAGATCTTTAATATTTGACATATCATATGGTCATACTAATATTGAAACTTCGTGCTTCGTAATTTATTCGCGAGATACTTGTAATGATGAAACTTCGGGTTTCAAATTTATTCACGTAATGTTTGTAAAGCATATGAAACTTCGGGTCTCATATTTACTTATCTAGACGTGCATAATTGACATATAACTTAATGTGTTTTACTAATGAAACAGCAAGTGTCAATATAGTTAATAGGAATATCATCGGCTACTTGAGGAGCGGATAACATGTTATTTGTACCACTTCGGGAGTACAAATTTTGTAAGAATATTATTTGAATAATTCAGAATCTAAAAAAAGTCAAAACATGAAAGTCGTAGATTTATCTTTCAGATTTCTAAATCATCTTAAAACGTTTAAATCAGCCGGATGACTGAGATACGATCAATTTAGTGGACAACAATTGATCACAAACTTCAATTCGGAGCAGCCACTTGATTCTCGATTTAAGCATCACTACTATCCGAATCTGAGAAAACTCAAAACATGAAAGTCGTAGAATCTTTTGTTAGCTTTCCAAATCATCCAATAACATCTCATTCGGAGTTCGGATGAGAGCTATACACTCGATTTACTGAACTACAACAAATATATACAAAAACACCAAAATAACTCGATTAATATCGATTCTTCAATTTTACTACACGATGATTGCTCGTCTTGATAATTTTTGAGCATCAATAACGCATATAAAGCGTTGGAAACTGCAGGTTACTATTGACCTTTGAATCTTCGGGACCCAAATATTAAATATTATGATATTCAAGATCAAGAAATAATATTAGAAGAAGTATATTTGTCAATAGTATTGCAATTAATTGTGCTACTTCTGGAGCAATAATTTTAAGAAATAAAATTACACGATAATAAATAGTGCAAAATAAAATAAATAAAAATAAAGTGCTTCTTCAAGAGCCCATATAATATTCTTCAGGAATATTATCTTGTGTTCTTCATCGAATTTACACAAAAATTTTAGATCTCGTAGTGTTCTTCAGAACACATCATATTCAACTAGGATATGACGAAATAATAATCAAGAATATTTTAACTTAATAATCTTCTGGACTAGAATTGTTAGATCTTGTTTCTTCAGGAAACAACAATTTATCGATTTGATAATAGATTTCTTAGATCATCATATATATTATTTATGTATGATGATAGTGAAATCAGAATAATTAGTAGAGAATATATGAAATATGCATATAATCTACATTAAAATAACAATTATATAATTAAGTCTAAATCTACATATAATCAGAACTTTTTTTTTTGGAAGAAGAAGAAGAATACAGATCTGTAGCCATAGTCATAAGAATACAGATCGAGAATAAAAGACAAAGAAGATAAAAGCAAATCAGAACGCAATTCTACCTTTATGTGAAAATAGAGTACGTGCGCTAATGAGTAAGAAAAAAAAATTCTTTTTGAGAGAGATCGTGCTGATAACGTGTTATGAACTTGAGAGAAAAAAAAGAGGAAAATAAAAGAGAAGAAGAATAGAGTGTGTATTCTTATGAGGGCCAAAGGCCTTTATTTATAGGTACACATCTAGGGTTTCGGGGGGTATAAAGGTCATTCATTAATAAATACATTAATTACAATATATATATATATATGATATATTATCATAAAATTATTTAATATAAATAACGGTACAGTATGGGTTTTTTTCCCGGTATTTAAGTCAAATACCGTACCGTTACCGAAGTTTCGGTTTTATAAAAAATAAAAACCATGTATGTCGGTTTAAGCGGTTTATCGGTTTTTTCGGTACGGTTTTTACGGTGCGGTACGTTTTTTCGGTTTAATCGGTTTTTTTGCACACCCCTATTTTTTACTACAAGTGAAAAATGGCATTATGCTAGTTGTAATTGCCATGTCACTAAAAGCGGCCGGTGAAATCCCCTATATTTTTTTTTTTTTTTTTTTGTTGAGGGAGTTGATTTCTCCCCACGCGACCGCACTTCTGGCCCCGCAGGAGATAAACGAGGATGTCGCTAAATCTGAGAATCGAGCGAGAGGGCGATACGACTCCCAAAGACAAATTCACAACAAGGTGAGTGAACCGCACCACACAAGACCGAATCATGGCTGGGATGATATCCCACGTCATCTCAAATTTTAACCACTGCGCTTACGCACGAAATCCCCTATATTTGGGGTGGCTTACAATTCATGTGGAATTTTCAATCGCGGATTTAGATTGAAAGAAATTCCCAAAATTTATACTTTCTTTAGTATATAATATAAGTTGTGTTTATTTTTTGAGACGAAACTCTAATAATATTATTTTTTTAATTATAGAACGAAAAAAATGTCAAAACATGAATATATTTTATAACAATAAATTCTAATAATATAATTTTCATTTTTATTAATCTAATATAAAAAAAAAAAGAATCAAAGTCCAATATTTAAACAGCATATATTCTGAACTGGACCGAGTAAATTTATTATATTCTAATTTGCTACCCCTTACAAGTTAACTATAAAAAAACATCATAAGTTATTCCCTTCGTTCGGTACAAATATTTGTATTTCATTCAAAAATTTGTTCATTTAACAAATTTATGTTTATCACTTTTACGCATTCAAATTATATAATCACATTGGCATTACCTAACCTTCATCAAACTTATCATTGGTATCGTTGGTATATTTCGCTTTTTAATATCAAAATGCTCTCACGATCAATACACGCACAACATATTAATTTATTATATATATTTTTTAGCTCACGCTCTGTTTTTTTTACTCCCTCTATTGATGTTTTGTTGGTATAATCCTACTTATATATTAAAAAAGATCTTGTCTTTATCTAATTTTTTTTTACAATTTTAGAATAAGTTATTATTAAAAATATATTTATATTTAATAATTTTAAATAAAAAAGTTAGTAAATTTAATGAGATGTATAAAGAGATACTATTACATATTTTATAGACATATGTAATTTTCACTGTTAGACGTAAATATGAAGATTAATTATTACATATTAATTAAGACATGTTATATAAAAATTACATGAGATAAAAAAATTCATGTAGTAACTAATTGTCAATAGATATATTTCTTATTAACCATCTAAGGTGAAAAATATATGTAGTTCATATAGAAAATAGTTTTACTTATTTTTATATTTTTTGAAAATTGTACTATTGAAATACTAACTCCTGTTTTAAAATAATAATTTTTAATTAATTTACTCAAAGAATTGAATTTTTTTTTATAATTCTTATTGATAGTTCTTATTCTATTTTTTTTTAAGTTATTAACATTTATGATATATAGTAAATGTGATTTACTTTAAGTTTTACGGACAACTGTCATTTTAATTATTACTAACATACACTAATTAATATTTATGGATTAATCAGTTGTAGTATTCACTTTTTTATTTATATTATAAATACTACTATACTATTAGTTTCTCACATAAAATTTCAATATTTCCTTTATACTTTTTCTAACTCATCTATATTATAGTTAATTTTATATGGTTGCAATGAAATAATTTTATATAGTTAATTATATTTATATTGAAATGAACTTGTATTATTTGGTAAGCACCATCAGTTATTTACAGCTTATTTAGATAGATTATAAGCTCATTGTATTAAAATAAATCATGTTTGTTTGAGAAGCTTATTTGAGAAGTTGCACTTATCTCAAAAGTTTATTTCACAAGTATCTCCAATAAGCTTGCGTGCTTTTCATTTTTAACTTTAAAAAATCATTTTAAATATGTATTTCTCTGTGATATTATTTATTTTAGCCAGCTACTCAACTAGTTTTATCAAATAATTTTGTTTATGCTATATCTATTTCAATTATCAGCAATCAATCATTAATTATACGACCTGTTTGGCAAATAAATTTTAGTTGTTAACGGTTAACTGTTTCATTCGGGTGGCGGAGTAGATGACTTACTAGCTGTTTATTTTAACTGTTTGATTTCGTAAATTATGTTTGATAAAAACGACCGGTAATTGTTAATTGTATTATACAAAATATAATCCTTAAAACTAAAGCCAAAAGACAAAAAAAACAAGAAAAAAACAATAAAACCTACTTTCAATCTTTTATCCACGATTTTGAATCTCATGACAATCAACTTTTAGGAACATCTTTTTGTCAAGTTTGCGTATAATTTATGACAACAAGGGTTTGTGATTGATTTGTGAAAGCACCCTTTAATAGTGCTCAATAAAAATAATAATGTTTTTGTCTTATATCAAAAGAGAAACAATCGAAAAGAGGTTGGAATATGAATACTATAGGATTAATTACATGAAATCTTGTCAGCAAAAAACATTATTTATTAGTCCTAATAACAACCTTTTAATCTCTGAAGATATGGGACACACATGCATGAGCCATTTTTTTATGCGGCAGGGATCCTCCGCAGTGGCTGCAGAGAGCTGTGTAATTCTTGCCGTCCGATTACACACACCCACACGGGTGTGTGTGTTTGCGTGTCTCATCCGACGGACGGCACTGCACAGCATGGTGCTGTGCACTGCAGGGGATACGAACCTTTTTTATGAGTATTGATTTAATGATTTTGTTGGTATTACAAGCACCAACTAGTTTGATTTTTTAATTATTGAGATTCCATTTTTTAGATATTGTATTGATAAAATTAAATTATACAAATCAGATTTATATTTTGAATTTTTTTTGTAATATTATTTCCTGATAATTTTTGCATGATATAATTAAAAAATACTAATGATTAAGTGTCATTTTGAAAAAATAAGAGCTACGTATGTTATGAATCGAAGAGAGTATTATTCTTTCGTGCACAGGTATACTTTCTTTCTATCACACGCTTCAAATAATTTCTTTAATTTCTTTAATTATTTAATTTTCTAAAAATTGCTTCATATATTTCACAACTTTACTTTCTTTCTATCACACTTCAAATATTTTCTTTAATTTCTTTAATTATTTAATTTTCTAAAGTGCATGCATTGCTTCATATTTCACAAGTAGTTGTAGAAATTTCACCAAATAAAACGTTTCCACATAATTTAGTTATAGACTTATAGTAATGTGGGTTAGGTGTAGATGAACATTCTACCCACACTTACCCTCGAAATTAACGAAGAATGTGGGTAGTAGGGGTGGATTCGGTTCCATTCGGTTCGGTTTTTGACCGAAACCAATAACCGGACCAAATATTCGGTTTCGGTTTGGTTCGGTTCTTTTTGAAGTTCGGTTCGGTTAAATTCGGTTTTATAAATATTCAGTTCGGTTTTGGTTTGGTTTGATGTTTTTTCGGTTCTTCACAATATAAATTCAAATATTATATTCAATAGAATAAGTTATATATAACAACAAGCCAACAAAAGTTATATATATATGATCAAGATAAGAGGTAGACTTGCACAACAATTTACAAATATCTCAAAAGATATAACAATCACAAATCACAATATATCATTCTCTAAACCTAAATTAGTTGAATCACGAATTACACAAGCATATTATCGGTCCTCCTTGGATCCATGAGGGTCTTAAAAAAGAAAAACAAATTACATTAAAATCTCAAACACATAAAACTCACAAAAAGATGTCATTTTAGTATGTGACTTTGACTTCGGTCCATTTCGGTTTGGTTCGGCTCTGTCCGACCCCGAACCGAGAATCGAACCAAACCAATTCGGTTCGGTTCTGTTTTTCTATTTTTCGGTTCGGTCTTCTTTGGTTTCGGTTCTTCGGTTCTTTTTTCGGATTTTTTCGGTTTGATTTTGAATTTTCGGTTGCGAAATGCCACCCCTAGTGGGTAGAGTTCAGATCATGTCAATCTCTGAGTTTGATATTTTAGGTGTTATTTGGGGCATAGCTCGAGCTCGCAACTCTCAAGTGTATTGTGTAGATATAGGTAGTAGTGAGTATAAGATTGTATTTCACATGAACTATTGAGTTATCTTATTGAAATTAGTCTACAACTATTCAATTTTATTTGGACCATTGAAATTTGGATGACGTATAAACCAAACTAATAATAATAATAAAAGAACTGAAATGATAATCGACTGAAGATCAAGAGATACACGTGATTCTAAGACAATAGTTTCAATTAATATTTAAGTATTCTTCAAATAAATTGATAGTGATTTGTTCCTAATCTATCATATAAGATAATCACAAAGATCATGTATCATCTCTCCCGAAATCGAATAAATGTATAGATTAAATAGCATATATTAGGGTGGTGGTAATGGTGAGTTTATGGGTTAGCGGTATGCCCAAATCGCCGGGAACACCACCGCCACTCCAGCGGTTTGGTTGGGAGGTATGGTCCAGCGGGTATATTTGCCTCCACGGTTTGAAGCAAAATATGACCTTTGGGAGCTTATTTGCACGTTGGAGATAGACGTTGGCACTAAAAACAAAAAAAAAATCTCCTTATATATACTAAACCAATTTATATTCAGTTTTTTTCAAGAACTATTTCTTTCTTAAAACTTGAAATGTAAATTTTATGCTTTAATTTTCTTTAAATAAAATGGTCACCGGTACATAAAATGGTTTTGTAAAAAAAAAATTCTCCTTAAAATTTTTTTCTCCTTATATATGCTAAATCGATCGGGTGGCAATATCACCGGTTCATATAATGGATCTGCCGGTCGCGTCAGTTTATGACGATAGTGTACTAGATGAGTTACAAATCCATTATCGTCTCCAATATGATCTTACGGAGCACTTAGAGGCTCAAAACTTAGCATACATCGATGACTAGTTATTTCTTTTTTTAAGTATTATGTAATTTTCTATTAATTATGTTTTTTTTCCAAGTATTATGTATTTTTCTTTTAATTATTAATGAAATATTTATGTTTTTATTAAATTGTTTATTTATGAAAATAAAAAATAAAAAATAAAATAAGTTGGTAGTGTTGGGAGGTATGAAAAAAGTATGGTTGCCACTAAAAAAAAGGTTGGGAGGTATGAAAAAAGTATGAATGAGGTGGAATGATATTATTGGTGGGTTGGGAGGTATAAAATTTTTTGGGAGGTATGATTGCCACCACCCTTAGGATCTCCGTTGACATCAAAATACAAATAAAATAAAAGTACTCTACATGTCTATACAAATATGTTTTAGTGTTAGTAGTTTGGGACCATTGTTTTAGTAGGGTTAACACACACAACAAAAAAAAAATTGACCAATCGTCGTCGGCCAGCCAACAACTAAACCTAAGTCCTTCAGAGATGACCACAAAAAGAAAGATCACGAGAAAAAAAATTATCGACGGCTATCACGAGACGATAGTTCTCAAGCCCATGAGGCGTCATCTTTGTGAAAGTGACAAGATCTACCATTCCCGCTGCAAATGTTCCTGCAAGGTTAGAAGTCCCAGTTATAGGGCAATGTTCAGCCGCCCAAAGGAATGATGCCCCCGACATCGACCTTAGTGGTGGGACGACTGCTTCGGCTGCTCTTATCCCTGCTTGAAAGGGGGGAGGCCAGTGGGTAGAAAGGATACCGAACCTCGAAAGAGAAGAGGAACGGAGGCATAAAATCCTCTCATTATCGACACAGTGACTCCGTCACACGAGATTATCTCTGACTACGGATATGTCCTTGAATCAACAATGGAACAATCGATGGACGCGTCGGAAACTTTGTTGATGTCAGAGAATAAAGAAATCTCGATGCAATGTACAAGTGAATACGTACTATCAATACCAAGCATATCGCGCCGAAATTCTTTTATAATCAGCAACAGCAGAAATTGCTGAATATCGAGGTGAAACAATTGAGTTCCGATGAGAATATCGCAGACTTGTTTACTAAGTCTCTGCCAAAATCTACATTTGAGAAACATGTGAGAAGCATCGGCATGTGTCGATTATCCGAGCTCAACTAATGATAGTTCGTTGGGATGAGCTGTTATGTTTACCTCGGGGGGAGTATACTTCACATGATTATGATATTTGTAGTTGGTGCGTTGTGCTCTTTTTCCTCACCAAGTCTTTTGTTTTTTCCCACGGGGTTTTGTTTGACTTGGAAAAGTATTTTACCGAGGCAACATCTTATGCACTATGATAGTATTAGTGCTCGATACAGGGGGAGTGTTCCGGGATATCCTTCCCTTATTGGTGTCTTACCTAATACTGGTTGTAGGGAGATACAAAGATGGAAGGTTCTGCACTTTCTGTATAGAGTAGAATCCTATTAGATGTCTTACCTTATCTAGGAATCCTATGTATGGAAGGACTCTCATTGTAATGCCTATATAAAGGCCCCTCTATCAGTGTTATGAATACAATTGATTGAGTCATATTTACAGTCTTTTATTTTATCCTGAAAGAGTCTTATATTTTTTTACTACAAGTGAAAAATGGCGTTATGTTAGTTGTAATTAGACCTGACAAACGGGTGGGCTCGGCCCAAACGGGCCGGGCAAAAAACGGGCGGGCTTTTTTTGGGCTGGGCCAAAAAGGCCCGTTTTTTTCTGGGCCTAAATATTAGGCCCGTGTCCCGCCCAGGGCGGGCCTGCCCCGGCCCGCGGGCCTTAAGTTTTTTTTTTTTTTTTTAAGAGAAATAAGAAATATAATATTCTGAATAAATGTACTAAAAATTTTAGATCATTAATCATTATATTATATTATTCACTACATCATCATAATCAAAAAATAAATATACAACTATTTTTATTTTATAATTATATTATTTACTACACTACCACAATAAAAAAATAAATATACAAATATTTTAATTGTCATTATATCATTTATTAATACTAATATTTTAAAAAAATCATAAAATAATAGTATATATTGATGTGATATACTACAAAGTAATCACAAAGTCACATAAAATAATAAAATTACATCAATAATTAACATATAGATGTAATATAATCTAATAAAATACATAAGGAAAAAAATTTAAATATTATAATTACTCATAAAACAAACCCAGCCACATGGCAACTCATGGGCCGGCCCCTGACAGGGACAAATCACGCCAAAGGCTTTTTTTGGCCACAAATGCGAAATGCGTTCAACGCCTACTAAAAACAAGGCGGTTGCCTAGACCTATTTTGCCGGTTCTCGTTGTAATTGCCATGTCATTAAAAGCGGCCGGTGAAATCCCCTATATTTGGGGTGGCTCGATACAATTCATGTGGAATTTTCAATCGCGGATTTAGATTGAAAGAAATTCCCAAAATTTATACTTTCTTTAGTATATAATACATATATGTTGTGTTTATTTTTTGAGACAAAACTCTAATAATAATTAGTTTTGTAATTATAGAACGAATTCAAAAAATAATATCATGAATATATTTTATAACAATAAATCCAAATAATATAATTTTTATATTTATTAATGTAATATCTAAAAAAAAGAATCAAAGTCCAATATTAAAACGTAATACAGCATATATTCTGAACTGGACAGAGTAAATTTATTATATTCTAATTTGCTACCCCTTACAAGTTGACTATAAAAAACATCATAAGTGTTGTTATCTGAATTTCCAACAATGTAATTACAATAAAAATTACAAAGAAAGACAACCTATTACAATCTTAATAAATTAAAAAGTTGAATTGAAATTACAACTTTAGCAGAGGCGAAATAGCTCTTTCCGTAAGACAATTTTGCCCCCGTATAAGAGCAGACGGCTCAGGCAATATGTCCCCAAGATACAACTGCTACACATTTATGAGTTAAGTGCTCTTCGAAACTCAGAACTCCGGCGAACGTTCAAGTGCTGGAAACTGGGCACGAAAACAAGAGGGAAATATGCCGCAATATGTGATATGCTTATATTTCGTCTATGTTATGGTGTATCAAATGAAATGCATAAGACCCCATTTTATAGTGTCCGATTCCACCCCATCAGGTGGGGAGTTACTACATATTAAAGTCCCATTAATTCTCTTTAATCCTCCAGCTGAAGAGTTACCTCCATAAATAGTCTCATTTAATTCGGACGTTACATTATGGAGTGTGAAGAGTCATATTCCAGAAGCTAAGTTCTCAACCTGCCTCATTTCAGCCGAGACCAAATATCAGATCAGATGGGTTTTCAGCCCCAAATATCAGATCAGGTGAGTTTTCAGCCCCAAATATCAGATGGGTTTTCAGCCCCAAATATCAGATGGATTTTCAGCCCCAAATATCATATGGGTTTTCACCCCCAAATATCAGATGAGTTTTCGGCTTTTAAACTTGGTTAACTCTTCACCATTTTAATTAAATGACCAACTTTAATCATTTATTTCTCACACACTGGAAATCGGTTTTGAGAAAAGTAAAATCCTACGTTTATCTCATCGAAACGTAGATTCACAATTTAATATTTAATTCCCAAGAATTAAACATTTTATTACCAATATATTGGTTTAAATTGAGTCAAAACTCATTTTTTCTAAAACCAATTTCCAACAATCCCCCACATGAGTGGAAATAAATGCATGATGAATGCAGAATCACATACCCAGTTTCCGTAAAATATTGTTGCATGGGGAAAGGTAGTTTGTGGCTTTGAACCTTCCTTAGTAAAATATCGTCGGATATACCAACGGCTTAGTGGACACTGTGCCTTGAACTAATTCTCCTTGATGTATACCGAGTCAACGACACTTGCACAACAATATCTCAATACCTTCCGTTCTCATAGTTGTGTCCGTTTTGGCCATGGACAACATCTTGGTTTCCTAAATACCCGTCCTCACACTTAGATAGGTGGTCTCCTTTTATAAAATACCTTGTAATACTTTTCTTTTTCAAGGACAAGGAACCATTAAAAGTCCAGAGACTTAACCTCACCACAATCACAGGACTCGACACTTATTCTGCTCTATAGGGATGGATTGATTATAAGCGCTATTCAATAGAACTTTCATAACTTTGTTTTCCCATTGAACCAAGTTTCTGGGATCTCCAGTCTTCAAGGTTGGGTTACCTATAAGATCGTTCTTTCAAGATGTGGATTTTAATCACATTCCCTCTAGCAGTTTGTGAAATTGATCTCTATTCAGACCTTTTGTGAGTGAATACGCCAAATTAATATTTTACCTCACATAGTCAATAGATATAACTCCATTTTTGATCAAATTGTCGCACGGTATTATGTCTTCGACGAATGTGTCGAGACTTACCATTATACATAGGGCTCCGTGCTCTTCCAATTGCTGCTTGGCTATCGCAATGGATCACACTAGGAACAGGCTTCTTCCAGCATGGAATATCCTCAAGAAGTTACGAAGCCATTCAGCTTTTTCTCCAGCTTTATCTAGAGCTATAAATTCCGATTCCATGGTGAATCGGGCTATACAAGTTTGCTTGCTAGATTTCTAAGATATAGCTCCACCCCCAATAGTAAATACATACCCACTTGTAGAGTGAGAGTCTTTCGTGTCTAAAATCCAATTAGCATCAGTATATTCTTCCAAAACTACAGGGTAATTACTATAAAATAGCCCATAACTTAGGGTGTACTTTAAGTTTCTTAAAAACCTAGTCAGTGCATTCCAGTGCTCTTTACTCAGATTACTCATGAACCTGCTCAATTTGTTTACAGCAAATGTCAAGTCTGGCCGTGTACAATTTGTAATGTACATGAGGCTTCCGATTACTCTTGAATATTCGACTTGAGCCGCTGGATCACCTCTGTTATTACTTAAGTGAATACTGGTATCAACAGGTCTTTTTACAGGTGGGCTGTCAAAAGTGTTAAACTTCTTGAATACTTTCTCAACATAATGAAATTGTGATAAGAAGATACCTTCTGACGTTCTGATAATTTTAATTCCCAGAATTAAATCAGCTAAACCCAAATCCTTCATGTCGAGGTTTCGACTTAACATCCTTTTCGTATTCACAATTACTTCATTGCTACTACCCATGATCAACATATAGTCTACATATAGACAAACTATGACAAATGACTCAGGCGTGCATTTAATATACACACATTTGTCACATTCGTTTATCTTGAATCCATTTGCCAACATAGTTGTGTCAAACTTCATATGCCATGTTTAGGAGCTTGTTTTAGTCCATACAATGACTTCAACAGTTTACACACTTTCTTTTTCTGACCATGCACAATGAAACCTTAAGGTTGTTCCATATAAATTTCTTATTTTAATTCACCATTCAAGAATGCAGTTTTCACATCCATTTGATGAATCTCGAGATTGTGCAATACAGCCATAACAATAAGCACTCGAATGGAGGTTATTCTGGTTACTGGTGAATATGTGTCGAAGAAATCATAACCTTCTTTATGTTTGAACCTTTTGGAAACAAGTCGGGCCTTAAACTTGTCTATCGACCAGTCATCTTTGTATTTCCTCTTTAGGATCCATTTACATCCTAAAGACTTGCATCCTGGTGGAAGATCAACTAGTTCCCAAGTATAATTTTACATGATGGAATCCATTTCATTATAAATAACATCCCTCCAAAAAGGAGCATCACGACTAGCATAAGCTTCCTGTATAGTCTTTGGATCATCGTCAACTGCATAAGTCTCAAAGTTAATACCAAATGACTTAGCCTTTAGAGCTCTCTTACTCTGTCTAGGCTCTTCATTTATAGGATTTGAACTACTTGCAGTTTCAAGAGTTCTTTTGTTTGAGATTTTCACAATCCTCTCTTTACAAGGATAAACATTTTCAAAGAAAATGACATTTCTTGACTCAATGACAGTTCCTTCATGAATATCAGGAATTTCAGATATATGAATTAGAAATCGATATGCACTACTGTTTTATGCATAACCTATGAATATGCAATCAACTGTCTTTGGACCAATTCTTATTTGTTTTGGTTCCGGTACTTCAACCTTTGCCAAATACCCCCACACTTTAAGATATTTGAAAGAAGGCTTCCGCCCTTTCCATAACTCATAAGGAGTTTTATCTTTCCCTCTGTGTGGCACTTTATTCATAATGTGGTTACCTGTAAGAATAGCTTCCCCCCACATGTTCTGTGGCAACCCTGAACTTATTAATAAAACATTCATCATTTCTTTCAGGGTTCGAACGGTGCTACATACTCACCACCTCGGTCACTTCGGACTGCTTTTATTTTACAGTTCATTTGATTTTCAACTTCATTTTTATACATCTTAAATGCCTCGATTGCTTCATCTTTGCTTTTCAAAAGAAACACATAGCAATATCTTGTGCAATCATCGATAAAAGTGACGAGGTTTTTTATACCTCCTCTAGCTGGCACAAATTTTAAGTCACACACATTAGTGTGATTAATTCTAGAGGAGTAGTATTTCTTTCCATTGAATGAAAAGGCAATTTAGCCATTTTTGCTTCAAAACATACTTCGCATTTCTTATTAAGTTCAACATGGGTTATTGGAATTAATTCTAGATTAATTAGTCTTTTAATTGATTTTAGACCAATATATCCCAATCTAGAATGCCATAAATCTGAACACTCGAGCAAGTAAACAGAAGAAGAAGTATTATTATTACTTTTATTCTTGCCTTTATGGCTTACAAGCATCACATTTATTTTGAATAATCCCCTCTCAAGCTAACCTCGACCAAGGAACATTCCAAACTTGCTCATAATAAATTTTTCAGACTCAAAAACTAGTCTAAACCCATGACTAACTAGTAGAGAGCCTGAAACTAAATTTCTTTGGAAGTCTGGGACATGCAGCACATCCTTAAGCAGAAGCTTCTTTCCAGAGGTCAGCTCTAAGACCACGTTCCCCACACCTGCAATCACATAAGAAGCAGAGTTTGTCATATGCAATTTCCTACCATCAATAACAGTGTAGGAAGAGAACATGTCTTTTTTAGAACAAACATGACGAGTATCCCCAGTATCAACGTATCAGGCGCGGTGATTCTCTACCATATTGGTTTCAATCACCATAGCTGAGACCTCCTCGTCCAGCTCTTTAACCATGGCTGACAGCTCCAGATCTGGCATTTCAACATCGCCATGTTCAACCACATTGGCAACTCGCTTGCCTTTGTTTCGCTGACCATTTGAACTTATTGGCAAACGACAGTCCTTTGCCTTATGGTTTGCCTTACCACAATTGGGGCAATTTCCAGTAAACTTCTTTGCCTTAAACGGATTTTTCCCTTTGTCCTGGACATGGTTCAGTTTCCTCTTTTTGCTAGAGGACCCATGTTCAAGCATTTACTTTGGCCTCCATAGGGCCTCTCTTGAACTTAGAATCAGACTTCCGGTTGTCTTTCTCAATTCTGAGTCGAACAACCAAGTCCTCTAAGCTCATTTCCTTTAGTTTGTGTTTCAATTAGTTTTTGAAGTCCTTCCAACTAGGAGGCAACTTCTCAATTACCGTTCCCACAACAAACGATTCAGGAAGGATCATTCCTTCAGCATTAATTTCATGCACAATCAATTGAAATTGTTGAACTTGTTCTATAACGGTTTTGTAGTCCGTCATCTGAAAGTCCATGTAGCGTCCGATCACGAACTTCTTGGCACCAGCATCATCGGTTTTATACTTTTTCTCCAAAGAATTCCAGAGCTCTTTGGATGTCTTGATTTGACTGTACACGTTGTACAGAGAATCAATCAGCCCATTCAATATTACGGCATATAAAGTCGCCGTTATACCACTGATCGTAAGCAAAATGCTTCGTACGATCAGTTTCCATCTCACTGACCACATGAGAATCACCTTTGAGGTAAACAGCAATCCCCAAGGTAGTGAGATAAAACATCATCTTTTGCTGTCATCTCTTAAAATCAACACCCTAGAACTTCTCGGGTTTCTCAACCTGAACTGCAATGGTAGGTGCAGCAGCTTTGGCAGCGGCAGCGGCGGCGGCGGCAGCATCAGCATCGGTTGCCATTGGAAATTACAGAAAAATAAAAATTGTCTTGCGATTGTTGGTTCTGTGAATTTCCAACAATGTAATTACAATAAAAATTACAAAGAAAGACAACGTATTATAATCTTAATAAATTAAAAAACTGAATTGAAATTACAACTTTAGCAGAGGCGAGATAACTCTTTTCGTAAGATAATTTTGCCCCGTATAAGAGCAGACGGCTCAGGCAATATGTCCCCAAGATACAACTGCTACACGTTTCTCAGTTAGGTGCTCTCTAGAACTCAGAACTCCGACGAACGTTCAAGTGCTGGAAATTGGGCACGAAAACAAGAGGGAAATATGCTGCAATATGTGATATGCTTATATTTCGTCTATGTTATGGTGTATCAAATGAAATGCATAAGACCCCCTTTTATAGTGTCCAATTCCACTCCATCAGGTGAGGAGTTACTACATATTAAAGTATCATTAATTCTCTTTAATCCTTCAGCTGAAAAGTTACCTCCATAAATAGTCTCATTTAATTCGGACGTTACATTATGGAGTGTAGAGAGTCATATTCCATAAGCTAAGTTCTCAACCTGCCTCATTTCAGCCGAGACCAAATATCAGATCAAATGGGTTTTCAGCCCCAAATATCAGATCAGATGAGTTTTCAGCCCCAAATATCAGATGGATTTTCAGCCCCAAATATCAGATGGGTTTTCAGACCCAAATATCATATGGGTTTTCAACCCCAAATATTAGATGGGTTTTCAGCCCCAAATATCACATGGGTTTTCGGCTTTTAAACTTGGTTAACTCTTCACCATTTTAATTAAATGGCCAACTTTAATCATTTATTTCTCACTCACCGAAAATCAGTTTTGAGAAAAATAAAATCATACGTTTATCTCCTCGAAACGTAGATTCACATTAA